>OX359286.1:4147500-6547500 GCA_947179155.2 Hedera helix
ATATATTCAAATATAACACCAATGATCATGATTATACCAGTCTTCAGCCTTTGGTCATAATCATACCAAATAATAGTTCTTCTTTGCCCCAGGCCAAAGAGAACATTCACCACGTATCCTAAAAGACACACAACAATTATATCGTCTTTATCCTATCATCTATGCCCCATACCATAGATATTCACAACAACATGATTCTTGGTGATTAGAATAACAACAGTGATATGATGAACAAAAGAAACAAGATGATCAATAAATATCGAAAGTTTATTATTTTACTTTGTGCATATTCAAATAATGTCCAAATTGTCAACATGATGTGGATCCAAATTCAAGAAGGATATTCAAGATTCACAATTCAGAATAACGGTTAACATTCAATAGAAAGATTTAGAAAAATAGGAAGGTTCAATTGAAATGATATTAGATGAAGCGCAAACTATTAAGGAACAATAATTATTTCAGGAAACTTTACCAAATAGTACTTACCGTAGTAAGTTAAGAGTATGAAAAGAATGATACCCCTTACCTTAACTCGTGACTGGATATGAAGTTGATCAACTTGAACAGTACTCGTATACTTACAGATCTTTACAAATACTCAAGATGACTTTAGCACACTCAAAGAGAATTTATACAGTAATATTTAGATAGTGAAAGAAAGAATAAGTAAGAAAGTTTTTATGAAAAATCCTTAAGTTAATACCTCTATTTATAGCAAAAAATCTTATCATAAACCAAGATTTTTTAATTTAATTCAAACCGTATATTTCAAGATAATGTTTAATCCATACTGCTCATTTCATCTTTTAAGATTTCTTTAATCTAAACCATTCGTTTAAAGATCATCTTTAATCTACACCGTTCATTTTAAATTCTATAATTATTATATTATTTTTAATCTATACCATTCATTTCAGATTTTCTTTAATCTATATCATTCAATTAACTTTATATATAAAACAACTAACTTTATAAATCAACTAACTTTATATCTAAAACAACTAACTTTATATAAATCAATTAACTTTATATATATAAATAAATAATTTTATATAATTTATCATAATAACATTATGACGACCCCAAATCTGGGTCCCTCGAACCTCGAATCCGGTTCAACACTAGTACTACATTTTCCTTATTGTTCATGAATTACAACAATATTATAATTGCTAAATAATTATTTATTTACAATTTTACAACATCTCTTTCTATTCCAAAATCGCACTCTTTATACATTCCTAGTCTTTATATAACTCTAACTCATAACCAATATAATTAACCTAATTAATTATATTTCATGACTTTTCCTCTTACTTCATAGTTAAACTAATTAATTTATTAGTTTAATTGAGTATTAATTTACTCATCTTTTTATTTGGCTAACAAGCACACTTTAGGTATATATATGTATATCAATATAACTACCTTAACTTCTCAATTGAATTTATTTTCTTAATAAATTCTCTATATGCATCATTACAATATTCTCACATTTAATTTTTAATAAATTAAGTTTAAAAAAATGTTCATCCATTTTCCACACATCTCACTTCTACAACTCTAGGTTTTAAACCATAACCTTTAATTAATATTTAAAATCTTATTTACAAATCTTGTAAATATCTGGGATATTACATTCACCCATTCTTATAAGAATTTCGTCCCCGAAATTTCATCATACTCATTTCTACCAATTTTCATGTCTGAGAATATCTCTTTACTCGTCAAATTATATGACCACCCTTTTCTAGTAAGTTCATGTTAGAGTTTATGCCCTAGAGGCTAATTATTTGATATAATTGCTTCACATTTTTGATATTATATTTGATTGAATAAATGGATTATTTTATTATGATTTCATTTACTGCGTTATATAAATGTTAACATAATAAAAGCCCTTAGAATAATGATACGAATTATATAGCTTTAAGTATGTGACTTGAACATGAGATTATATAATTATAATTAGTATCATTGCTCTTAAATGTCCCTAGTCGAGTATCATTGTTAATGGGACAACAATGATGTATTGAGACTAGTATGTGGATTGACTGATGGCCAAATCTCATTGGTCATAAATATATGAGATATTTGAGTCAATACATAGGTACATGTTAGAGAACAATATACTGGACTGACCCACCATGAGAATTCTACATGGAGCATTATGCAAAGTGTCATAAGAAATTCTTATAGTGACAATGATGTAATGATCCTCCGACCTGAAGTCACTATATTATTACACGAGAATTTGTGTACTTTGATATCATCAAATGTCACCTTTAATAGGGTGGACAATAAAGGTGATTATTGGGTACATCATGAATCGTGTGAGGAATATAAGTGATCTATTACAATCAACTTATGTATTCAACACTCATATAACATACCAACTAAGTTTTATGATACACAATCATTTACCTGTCCAATTCGGACTGATATCTACAATAGATATTTAGATCTTCAATGGAAGTAATATGTTTTCCTGTTCCTTGTTCTTTATCGAGAACTTCAGGTAACTAGCTTTATCTGAAATTGTTGGTTTAGGCAAGAGTGAGCACGACGGCTCAGCAAGTTCAACAGCTACACATAACACATTACATGCTTCACATAAAATTTACAATTTATACTAACATCATGTTTTTCATGCATTTTAGTTTATGACATACTGCTCATGCATATCATGCCTCGCATTTAATCTATGCTTCATGTCTAACCTCTATCATGACATATAGTTCAATGCAGAACAATTGTCTTAAATCAACTACCGCATATCAACAGTTCAAATCAACTTATTGCACAAAGGCACATTAAAACATCTTTGCACATAACCACGTATGAGCACATCTCAGTTTAATAACAAACTTATAATTCATGCACATAATACAACACGTTCTGAAAAACTTGCCTGGACTTGTATAACCAGCTTACGTTAATCTTTCACGTTCCTCACACCACCTACACGATATGTGAGATCAACGGTGCACAATATCAATCAAAGTTTGACTCAATACTAAATCTTATTTTAAATATATTTATTTCTTCTTATCATCCCCTTTATTTAATAAGGTTAATTTCATATTTTAGTCTCTCTTTGACTTGACTCAGTGTTTCATATTCAACACCATAAATCTTTTGTTCGAAACTATGCAATTCTGACATTTATTAATGTCACTGCATTAAAACTTGGACCCTATATTTATTTAGGTCGATCCACCAATTAATCACTAATGGATCATACCCTTGGTTTAACTTAATTACATCATTTATCTCGATACCTATCATAATATTACCCACCTTGGATAATATTTTAAATTTTACTATCAATTAGTAATAACTTATAATGTTATTTAATTGTTAAATAACACTTTAAATAATCATTACTATTATTAATTTATTTTTAATAATAGTTTACCTTAATCATTATTATTAATCTTTTAATAATAATTTAATTGCTTGCTAATATTATTACCCTTTAATAATATTTTAATTGACTTCTCATTATTATCAATCATTTTAATAATAATTTAATTGTTCATCAATATTATCAATCATTTAATAATATTTGAAATCCTCACGTATCATTAGTAATTATTTAATAACGATTCAACCCTTAACTATTATTACCCAATAGTTAATTACTTGTTAAACAATATTATTAATTCTTTAATAATATTCTAAATCTTTATTTATCATTATTATTTATTTAATAATGATTTAACTCTTAACTATTATTATTTAATAGTTAATTAAATGCTAAATAATATTATTAATCCTTTAATAATATTTTAAATTAATTACATATCATTATTAATTATTGAATAATGATTTAATTCTTAACTATTATCATTTAATAGTTAGTCAATAATATTATCAATATATTTTAATTACTTAATAATCTTCTTTCGATTAAGTAATAATTTATTCCACTTAATTACCATTTAATTATTATTTAATATGAATTAAATAATAATTAATTAACTAATTATCCGAACTCATTATTTAATATTAATTAAATAATAATTAATTAATTAATTAATTAATTAACCTTACTTATTATTTAATTTTAATTAAATAATAAATAATTAGTTTATTAACCTTAATTATTATTTAATATTAATTAAATAATAATTAATTACTTAATTAACCTTACTTATTATTTAATATTAATTAAATAATAAATAATTAGCTTTCTAACTTTAATATTCTTTAATTATTATTTAATATTAATTTAAATAATAATTAATTATTTATTTAACTTTACTTATTATTTAAGTGCAATTAAATAATAAATAACTAACTTATTCATCTTAACATCCTTTAATTATTATTTAATATTCATTAAATCATAATTAATTAATTACATAACTTCATATATTATTTAATATTTATTAAATAATATTTAATTAGATTATTAGCCTATTTATACACTAATAAATAGCTAATATATAGTGAATCACTCCAATAATTTCAAATTTTATTTTATAACACTTAACTAGCATGCCAATAGGTCAAATATTATTTTTCTGAAATTAAAAATAATTTTTCCATAATTATTAGCAATTTAGTAAGCTTTAATCCACCATTAATTCTAATAAATACCAAATTATAAAACAATTCGGATTTTAAATTTTGATAATTTTCTTTATAAAATTATAAGCATTTTCTATTTTGGAACCAACCCAAGAACCGGCCTAAAAATTCCCGAACCGGCCCTACCTACAAATCATGAAAAACCGAAAAAAATCGAACCGGCCGGTTTTTTTAAAAAAATAGGCAGATTACTTTTATGCTTTTTCAGACTTGGGGTCTTCGACGGGAACTTGAATAAAATGAAATCCACAAGTCCGATTGAGGCCTATTTGGTATCGATGGATTCGTAACTTCCCGAACTACATTTTTCTGTCATCAAACATCAAATTTGGATTTGTTTTGGTCACAGAAATTGGCTCTAAACCGGACTGTTGTGCACAGCCCTAAAACAGTGGGTGTGTTTTGGTTGAAAAATCTTAACTTGCTCATTTTAAATCGGATCGAAGTGATTCCACTTGGAGAATCTTCATATCCCACACATCTAACACCAAAAATTTACGGATCATGAATCCGACTTACGGATCATGCCCAGAAATTTCGGGAGTGGCTGTCATGATTTTGGTTACTTGGTTTTCGTCGGTAAAAACTTATTTGATGATTTTGATGAAATCTTTCCACATAAATACACCCAAAAATTCATATTAAACCCATGTAGCCCTAGATATATCAATCTAGCATGTTTCTACCTTTTTAGATTTTGAAAATTAGTTCTCTACCAAAGAAATTACATAGTACCCAAAGAACAATACCAAGCTAGAATGTTTTATACCTTTTGTTGATTATCCTCTTTGTTAGAACTTTGAAAAGGTTTGGATGATCAATCTTCTTACATAGATAGCTTCCTCTTGATTAGACCTCCATCTTTAAACCTTGCTCCAAGATCATCCAACCATCAATGCTCACAAGATCTAACTTTCTTTTTCTTTTTCTCTAGAGTTCTCTCTCTTTTCTCTATTGAAATTTTTGTAAAATGGCTAACCAACACAATGAATTGGTGAAGCACTATATTTATAGTACTTCCTTAATCTCCATTAGCTCCTACTAATCAACCAACACTTGGACATTTAAGGCTTAAACTCATGCTTACTATAGCTTGGATGGACAAGATGATTGACAAGGATGAATGACTCCTATCAAGGTTGCTTGGAAGCAACTTTTAGAGTGTAAAACAAGCAAAATAAAGCCACACTCAACATTTTCATGTGGGGCCCCCTCCAAAATTCGGGATTTGCCAATAAATTACACCGATTTGGCTTTATTTTTATATCCTATATCATTATATAAGTATCAATATATATATATATATATATATATATATATATATATATATATATATATATATACCAATGTATATATATTGACCATAACTTTGACTACCATTTGGGCTCCACATTGGATCAATTTAATATTTCTATTGGGCTCGTCAATTAAATTTGTTTGGGCTCAATTTAATTACTACATTGGGCTAATATTAAATACCCTATGTTACATTTAATTAAACAAGCATTGGGCTTGGTTAATTATTACATAAATACATGTTCAAATTAAATTATATGGACTATTAGGTTAAATTAATTTGACCTAGTTTAATACCTCAATTGGACTTATAATATAATCCAATTAGATTTGCTATAATTAATTCTACCACATTGGGTTACTTAATTAACCCATCCACGGTTAATTCTTAACCTCACATTTATTTATCTAGCAATTAACCAATGATTGGTTAATGTTATCTCTCTTGTCAACCAACTAGGGTTATTCAATTAATTAGACACTAGTTAATTCTCTACACTCAATCAATACTTGAAATGCTTCTCTCAACCATTGACCATCATTTGACTTTTAATGGTTTGGGCTACATAACTTACTTTTTATTGGCTCTCTTATTTAATTACCCATTTCATGCAAATATCTCCATATTGGGCTTACATCTATAACAACTTATTAATTAAGTAAATTACTTAATTAATTAACTTCTTAATATTATCCTTCTAGGCAATATTCCACTTCCCTACTTGTTACTCATAACCTTAATTCATAACTTATATAATTAATTCAATTAATTATATTACATGACTTTTCTTTTTAATCCATACTAAAACTAATTAATTTATTAGTTTTATTAAGTATTTAATTTACTTCACACATCATCTTGTTTGACTAACAAACTCAACTATAGGTGTATATATATAAATATTAATATATTCACCTTCACTTCTCAATTGAATTTCTTTCTTAAATAAATTATCTACTTGCATCATTAAAATATTCTCACATTTAATTTCTAACAAATAATTTATGTTAAAAAAAATGTTTACCCATTTTCTATCTATTATCCTCATACATAAAGGACAACCTCTGCAAAGGATTTTAAATAATCTATACATG
The DNA here is from genome assembly GCA_947179155.2 of Hedera helix. Taxonomy (NCBI): domain Eukaryota; kingdom Viridiplantae; phylum Streptophyta; class Magnoliopsida; order Apiales; family Araliaceae; genus Hedera; species Hedera helix. Next base: position 4,154,491 of record OX359286.1, read on the forward strand.
TTCTTTCAACATTTAGGGTTGTTATTCGGTAGCACATTAAAACATTACCTAATCACAAATATTACACAATGAAGGTAATTTAATCTATCGCAAGTTTTACTATAAAGGCACCTACGCTTTAATCTTGATGACTCGTTAGTTAATCTTCAAAAGCATTAATGATTTCTAAAATACATTTGTCTTTTCAAAAGCATAAAAGTGCGAATTTAGCACGATTTTGAGAATTTCAAAGTCTAGCATAGCTAGAAGATTTAGAATATCCTAAAACCTCAAAATACCTCAAATTTCTCCTCCGCATTCTTTTTCAGCTTAATAACTATATCTGGTAAAGCTCCAGTCTTACTACTTAACTCTACCCATACTTACTGTTCATCAAACTTACCATACATTAGGAGTTCAGGTACTTGCCACAATCATATGGGTTGGAGAACTTATCCTAGCCAGACCAAAATCGTCCATTCGCTGAGGGGTTCCACCATACGATTATGAGTCACGAACTTACCATCAGTATGAGCACGTACTTATCTTAATATTCTCTACATATCCAATATATAATGAGAAAAGAATCACCTTCTCACCATATATACATCGAATAGCGTGACATCAGGTTCAAATTGATTATCACTATAGGAAGCTAAGTGGTTGTCAAACCAAACGCAATCTCCTGCCCATACAAGAAATTGGTCAACTCGGCCACTAATCAATATAGAAAGTTAAGCGGTCGTTAAACCAAGAACAAATTCTCTGCCCATACAAAGAACTGTTAAACTCAACTACTATATTAATATAGGAAGCTAAGTGGTTCTAAAACCAAGCACAAATCCATACAAGGAATCGTACAACTCAGCCACTAATATGAGTTCTCAATTAAAAACCCACAAACCACTAATTTTTCTTAACTAAATACGAATTCTCTCCATTCATATTTTAGCACATCTGTCTCATTACGAGTTCATTTCTCTAGATCATTTCATGATCTCATCAGCATTTTCTTTATGCTTCTCAAAATCTTATCATAAGATATTTTTCTATCATTTATTCAAATTAGGTACAACGTGACTTTTTCATCTCTCTTATATCTTCTTAAATCCATCTTTGGATAATCTTCTCTATATGAATTTTCCAAATTCATCTTTTATAACTTAAACTCTTCCGTAGTTTATTCATTTATCATTTTACTTATCTTCTACTACGGTTATAGCCTAAGGTACTCTTACCTAAGGTTTATAACCTATCAGCTATGATACCAACTTGTGACGACCCCGAATCCGGGTTCCCTGAACCTCGGATCTGGTTCAACACGAGTACAACCTTTTTCTTATTGTTCATGAATTACAACAATATTATAATCGCTAAATAATCATTTATTTACAATTATATAACATCTCTTTCTATTCCATTCCAGAATCGCAATCTTTAAACATTTTATTACAACTTTAAGATCATATGTATAGTGACTCAATTACCATATCTATTATCCTCATACATAAAGGACAACCTCTGCAAAGGATTTTAAATAATCTATACATGTTCTTTCAACATTTAGGGTTGTTATTCGGTAGCACATTAAAACATTACCTAATCACAAATATTACACAATGAAGGTAATTTAATCTATCGCAAGTTTTACTATAAAGGCACCTACGCTTTAATCTTGATGACTCGTTAGTTAATCTTCATCTGCCTCTACCAGAGTAATCCGTTTTTCCCAAGCTGCGCTGTAATGTTTTATTTTAAGCAAGAGTGAGCACGACGGCTCAGCAAGTCTAACAGTTTCACATAACACATAAACATATTTCATCATGCTTCATGCATCTCATGCTTTACAATGACTACATATCTCATGTCTATCATGCTTTGCATTTACTCTATGATTCATGCTATTCTTGCATGTCATTTACAATTTCATACAGTTCAATATATATAGAGCAATCAACTTAATCATCTAGTGCATATCAATAGTTTATTTCAACTTTTATCATAAAAGCACCTTACCGCATTATTACACATAATAATTTATGCACTTATAATGATTTGGTAGTATTTTAAAATCAGACACATAATGCAACACGTTATGAAAAACTTGTCTGGACTTGCATAACCAGCTTACGATAATCTTTCATGTTCCTTGCACCACCTACACGGTATGTGAGATCAACGGTGCACAATATCAGTCAAAGTTTGACTCAATACTAAATCTTATTTTAACGATATTTATTTCTTCTTATCGTCCCCTTTATTTAATAGGGTTAATTTCATATTTTAGTCTCAAGTTAACTTGACTCAGTGTTTCATATTCAACACCGTAAATCTTTTGTATAAACTATGCAGTTCTGATATTTATTAATGTCACTGCGTTAATGTCTGGACCTTATTTCTGTTTAGGTCGAACAACTAATTAGTCACTAATGTACCATACCCTTGGTTTAACTTAATCACATCATTTAACTCGATGATTTATCATAATATTAACTGCATTGGTTAATATTTTAAACTCTTACTATTAATTAGTAATAACTTATAATGTTATTTAATTGTTAAATAACACTTTAAATAATCATTACTATTATTAATTTCTTTTTAATAATAGTTTACCTTAATCATTATTATTACTATTTTAATAATAATTTAATTGCTTGTTAGTATTATTACCCTTTAATAATATTTTATTTGACTTCTCATTATTATTAATCATTTTAATAATAATTTAATTGTTCATCAATATTATTAACCATTTAATAATATTTGAAATCCTCACGTATCTTTAGTAATTATTTAATAATGATTCAACCCTTAACTATTATTATTCAATAGTTAATTACTTGTTAAACAATATTATTAATTCCATAATAATATTTTACATTAATTACATATCATTATTAATTATTGAGTAATGATTTAATTCTTAACTATTATCATTTAATAGTTAATCATTAATATTATCAATATATTTTAATTACTTAATAATTTTCTCCCAATTAAGTAATAATTTATTTCACTTAATTACCATTTAATTATTATCTAATATGAATTAAATAATAATTAATTAATTAATTATCCGTACTCATTATTTAATATTAATTAAATAATAAACAATTATACTATTAACTCTAACATCCTTTGATTATTATTTAATATAGAAAGCAATTAACCCTCTTTAATTATTATTTAATGTTAATTAAATAATAATTAATTAATTATCTTTATTTATTATTTACTCTTAATTAAATAAAATAATAAATAATTATGTTATCAACTTTACTTAACTGTAATTATTATTTAATTTTAAATAATAATTACCTAACTCTCTTTATTTATTATTTAATCTTATTAAATAATAAATAATTAAAGTTTAAAATCTTTATCTTACTCTAATTATTATTTAATATTAATTAAAGAATAATTAGCTATTTACTTTCCTTTATTTACTATTTAATACCTAATTAAATAATAAATAATTAATTTATTTTCTCCACACAAGTTGATATTGTTATTAAATACCTAAAGAACATATTTAATATTTAATAACAATTTATTTATAATTTTCTGAATTATTAGCTAGGTAGTCACAAATTAGTGTACATTTACAACATAAATAATATGAAAAATACCAATTTTCGGAAATAATACCATCTCCATACATATAACACTTCAAATAATCAGTAGGTTATTTTTTCATATTTTTCCAACTTTTAAAAATACTTTTTATTATTTTTCATACATTTAGTAAGCTTTTATTATTAAATAATTATGAACAATATCCACTGACATTATAAAAATACCATTAAATTCCAGAAAATAGTACACGAAATTCCAAGCAACTTTCTAGTTTTGACCATCGCCGGAACCGGCCGGAAAATGGGTGAACCGGCCGCCGGAATGCTCCGGCCGGTTCACCGGAAAAAAACCGGCAGTAGGTTTTAATTCTGTCCAGTTTTGGGGTCCCTTACAAAAACCTTAATAACTTAAGTTCTATAACTCCGATGGTGTTCTACTTTATATCGTTGCGTTCGTATCTTCTCGAACTACAATTTTCCATTATCGGATTCATTTTTTGGACACGATTTGACCTCCGAAATCAGCCTGAAACCGGACTGTTCATGTAAAACTTCCGACAGTGGAGTGTTTTGCTAGAAAAATCATAACTAATTCATTTTAACTCGGATTTTTGTCATTCAAGTTTTAAAATTTACACAACTTCAAGATCTATCCAACAAAATTGACGGATCAAAAATCCAACTTACGGCTCGTGAACAGTAAATCCGGGAATGAGGCTACTCGATTTTTAGTTTTCCGGTAAACATCATTTTACAACTTTTGCTAAGTTTTTCCACATCAATGCTTATGGATCCATACCAAAAATCCATGAAACACTTGTTTAACATATCTACCATGGATCTAGACTTAAAGAACATAAAGATGGCATTTTTACAATTTATTTCTTATTTTAATCACATAACAAGCACAACTAAGGTTTTTAGAATTTTCTAACCTTTTTGTTTTGTGTGCTTGCTTTCTCTTCCTTCCAAAATAGTAGATGAACCTCTAAGCTCTTCTCTTGGTTAAGAATGGGTTGAGTTGGCTTGACTCGGCTCGACTCGGTTGAGTTAACTCATTAGTTTATTCACTATTTCACTCAACTCACTTAGAACTCACTCCAACTCACTAGCACCAATATAAAAGCTCTCTCTTGCAACTTTTTTAAACTCTTAGCCAATGAACCAAGTGATTTATTTATAGTGGAGCCAACCTATACATACACACCTTGTAAGCATATAAATTGGACTTCAAGCATTCTACAAATTCTAGCCAAAAGAGGTTGAGTATTCCACACTTTTTCTCAACATTGCCCCAATTTTTGATTTATTTTTATTAGTTAACTTGCAAAATAAAAATCCTTCTAGAAGCTTTTAATTTGGATCAAAAAAATGGGCTTTCAATTTAATTGTTTGGGCTTACTATTCATCTTAGTTGGGCTACTATAACACCAAATTAATTTACCAACATTGGGCTTAAACATTAATTTATTAGTCTCCCAATTTAAATAAATCATTGGGCTTACCTAATTAAATTAATACAACCAACATACAAATTCATACTTAATTAATTAAGTGGACTTGTTTAAAAATAATATATGAGCTAGCCTACTAGTATTTAACTACTATTTGGACTATTAATTAATATTATTAATATTTCACATAGTTATTATTAATTAATAATTATATTAATTAATTTACTTAACCCAATTAGACTTGCCCTAATTAAGCCTAATTGAATCCTAATTTGGGTTTCTCAACATACCACTCGATGTGTATTAATTTCCTAAGTTTGTTCGCTAGTTTAATAACCCCTTTGATCGAACAACCTTAAAATAAATCATCGAATATTTAAATATTCATAATACCCTTTCCTAGGGTTTGAAATGATCACCCTTCATTAATTCACTAATTTAAAATTTAAAATTTAAAATTTTATTTATAACATTATTAAATTTTTAGGTTCATTTCAACTAGGTTGGCTTAAATCGAATTACCGCAACAACCCAGCTTATCTTATCCATCAAATAATTCATCGAATTTTCAAAGGTATCATACTACCTTGTTTTACCCTAACGAATTATCTTTATTATAATTCTCTTATCTATCGAGTCACTAATCGCATCCTGAGTTAATGACTGATTTACTCGCCTCTCTAAGGCATCTTTGCTCCAAGAGAAAATTTGCAGGGTTCTACAACACTTAAACCTCTCAGGTTCTTACTAACACATAGGGAAAAAAATAAATTTATCCATCTATTTTCACCCTTCTCATAGAACTAGGTTTTTTTTTTTTTTTACCACCTTTATTAATCTCCTCAATATTTTCATTAAAAGAAATATTGTTAAATATTTGGGTTATTACAATTATTAGCTCAATAATATGAATTATTATGCATGTGACAATTATTGGTTCAATAAAGTCAATATAGTACAATAGCCACTTTATCAATTCAATAATATGAAACACTGTGCAATACCGTGTGCTACTATTCCTTTACCATCGGGTATTTTAACAGTTAAAAGTGATAGTACCGTTGACTATATTTATTTAGAAAGGTTACGTATATCGTTTTTATATCCGACAATAATTCGTTGTGGGAGTCCATCAATATTTGGTTATTTCGGCGTCATCGTACGAATCGAATATTCTCCGATAGAACGAATATTCCTCGACAAAACGAATATTCTCCGACAAGATAAAATTTGTGCAAACAATTCTTAATTTTAACTTTTGTCAATTTATTTATTTACCGTTTTTAGAAGAAAATATATAAAGAAAATTTAAATTTGTATTTCATAAAAGTCGGTGTCTTACAAAATATATTTTTTTTTACTATTTTAAATTAATTGGTTCGTTTTTTAGTGGTTCACTTTAGAGCCCGACTATATATATTAGAATTGTCAAACGGGCCGGCCAATTTTTGGCCAAAATAGCCTAGATTTTTTTGGTAAGCTCAATTTTATCGTAGCAATTAACTTACTTTTATCGTAGAAGATGGTCAAGTTGGATATTTATGAAGATTTTTTTTAATACTTTTAATTTGTTTATGTTGATTATTGTTTAAATAAAAACACTGATGTCTTTGTTTTTGTTATATTCTAATAACTATGTTGAAATGCAATTCATGTAATTTGCTTGAATTGCAAATTACGTTCTTATATGATTTGCTAGAGCTAATTCATTTGTCTATGTTTTTTGTTTTGCTGGATTATTTCTTCGTATATTAATGTTGCTTTTAAAATGTATTTAATGTTGCACAAGGATTACATGTATGTATTTATATTTTAAAATTCTTTAAAATGTAAAATCTTATTTCCTCTTCATTCTAAAAAAGAGGTTATTTGATTCTAATCATAATTAATCTATAAACTTATTAAAATATTATTTTTGGGTGTTGCTATTAGTAACAGACATGCATGGCAATTGCTAGTCCACTTTATTTCAATATGATTATTTATAAGCACAAAAGTGGAGATGTTTAAGCTTTTACATAATGTCCGAATATGAAGTTTCAATATTATTTTGAAATTTTGTATTATATTTTGCTATTTTATTTTCCACTATCTATCTTTTGGATAATATTCACCATTATGCAAATTATTGTGAATATTTATTTAATTGTTTAAGTCCTTAATAATTTTTTAACTATGACCATTTGTTAACAAAAAAATATTTAATAATTCTAATTTCTTGTAAAATTGACCTTACTAAAAAAATTTAATTGGCCCGGGGTCGGGGTGGGCTAAAATTGGGTCATGAGCTAAAAAATTAAGACCAAAAATCCATTTTTTTTATTGATTGATCAGGTCGGCCCGTGTGCCCGGACCAATTTGCCAGCTCTAATATATATATTTGGTAGCTAAAGAATGAGTATTTTTCTCCCATAAGATTGTTTCAAGAGAGCACTATTTTTATATATATTTTTAATATTTTTATATAATTATCTCTCACATAAAGATAAGACTCACTTTTTACTCGTATAAAAAAGAATTACGTGAAAATATCAAAAATACTTGTAAAAATATTAATTCCGTTGCGTTAACTTCTATTAATTCTCAATAAGTTAGGTTTAACTACTTTTGTTGCATTTAAAGTCAGAAACCGTAAGAGGCTATAGTTTCTCTTTAGATGACAACCAAAGCAATACAGGGGATCAATGAGTTTTCACTATCATAATAATAATAGACTTACAAATTACTTTTTATATGAAATAAAAGTTATAAAATTTTCTATCTTCTAGTATAATCTTTTTACACGAAATATAAAAACTGTAAAAGCCTTCTCCTTCACACAAACTACAAATCTCCTCACACTCTCTGCTAATTTTTAGAATGCTACATAATATTTGATTATATTATACTTCAAAAATTAAACATAATACACAATTTATAGAGTATCCATAATTTTTCTATGCCTATTCAAAATAAGACACGTCCAAAATAATACTACTATATAAAAAAGATTCTTTCTCGTAATAAAACTGTAACATGTAATAAATATTCTGTTAGAAAGCATGCAACACAAAAAATATAATAAATAAATAGTACTCTATCATCAAGCAAAAACCTATAAATTGTTAAAACATTTTTTTATCCAAATACATGTCTGTGTAGTCAATTTGCTTTAAAAGGCATTTGGTGGAAAAGTCTTGAAGTCGTGAGGGTTGGTGCATAAAGAAGTCCTATTTATTTCAGCAATAACATTTGGACAGAGACAACAGTTGGATAAACATTTTTAATTTCATACATTTTTTAGTAGATAGTACTGCTTTAATACTCCTTCAGCCCAAATTATATCTTTTCGTGAGGGTTTGACCCTTTTTTAATTAAATTAATCATTTCTTAAAATTAATTTTTGTATTATATTTATCAAAATATAGGTGAAGAGATTATATGATCAAAATAAATAAATACAATTCACTACGCTACAAATTTTATAATTTTAAAAATATATTTAAACATAATCTGAAAATAGAACACTGAAGAAAACAAAGACTTATAATTATAAATGAGTTCACACCCAGGTGTAAACACAGATTTGCGTTCAAAGTAAATTTCTTTACTCTAATGATTTGCGTTCACACCCAAGGAATATTAATTTCTTTATTATATAATCATATATTGCATACATATATGGCTCCAATTTTTAATTTTAAATGTACTGTACTCCACCAATAAGCATGTTCTGGCGTTGACGGGAGACATAATAATTGAAGCTGGTGATGAGTGGTTGTCTGCATAGTAAATGATTAATATATTACACATTCAATGACTTAAATTTCACGGGGGACCATCAAACGGTTGCATACCAAAGAGGGAAGACCTATATGGAAAGTGTTATTTATCGGGAAATTTGGAAATAAATTTATAATTAGTAAAGTATAACTAGATATTTTATTATAAGATGTGGGTCATACAATTATCTGTCTTAAGTAAACTCTAGTTATTATGATAAAATATTTATTTATATCTCCACTAATTATGAATTTATTGAAATACTCTTTAAATCCTATTTAGAAAAAAATTATTATTATCGAAAGAAATTTTATATTTTAAATAGGAAGATAAAAGTTATGGGTACTATATAAATAGAGTTTTATGTTTAGTTGGTAAAGTGTAGAACAATCAAATATCATGTAGCATCCTAAAAATTGAGAAATGGTGCAAGTGAATTTTTGATTTGTGCGAGGGAGAAGTTTTTGCAACTTTTATATTCCATACAAAAAAGTTATATTGTAGGATGGGGTTTTGTAACTTTTAGCCGGTACAAAAGGTTGTGTCATAGTATTGTGTAATATCAAATTTTAAGGCGTAAAATTTGGAAGGATTATTGGAAGTCCATTATATTATTACAAATTATGACAAACACAATATATCAACACATAAAGATAAAGATAATAATACAATGTTTTACATAAAAACCCAAATTAAAAAAAAAACCACGGAGAAAGACAGAAGAAATTCACTAAATAATAACCTGAAGAATACAAGATAAATAGATAACTATAAGAATTATTTCTAAATGACATCTTTTCTGAATCTCTCTGAATGTCAGATTGTTTTTTAATGTGTCTTCTTCAAAAACGTAACACCTATTTATAGGCTATAGAAAAATTCCATAACTAAATAGGATAGGGAATACTAAATTGAGTATGATTAGAAAAAATAAATTTTTTAAATCAAAACAAATTCTAAGTAATACCTAAATCCAAATTCAATAAAGATTCATGTTATATCCAACGAATCTCCATCTTGACTTGAATCCTTCAAATGTCGCACAAACAGTGAACTTTCGATCTCTTATTTTCAAATGCACAACTCAAGTGCATCGAACACTAACCAGGTCCAATCAATGTTCGAACTTGATACGTGGTAAGGACTTTGTTAACATATCAACTAGATTGTCTCTAGTGACATATGTAAAGTGTAAAGATGTTGTTTAAGTCTCAATCTATGGGTGAGGGACTTCGTCAAATAGAGAGACTCTAATTTCTTCCATAAAATCCCAGTTGTAGTTTTCGCTAACACCTCTTGCAACACATCATTTGAAAAGCACAACTGAATTTGTCGAAAGTGCTTTATCATCTATAGCTTTTCATTCGGACTCAAATATCTTGTTAGATTTCTTCGTCTCCCAATCCGTATCAAACATATCTATAGGCTTCACCGGCTTCCCTACAATGAGTTTCTTTAAGCCCTACTAAGTAAGAACAACATTCATCCAAACCTTCAAAAGACTGAAACTAATATTCACATCAAATTTGTCAATACCAATTTTCGTTGATGAAGTCGAACTCAAGGCCATAGTATGGATCGAAAATAACCAGGCTTTGATACCAGTTTGTTATGACAAACACAATAAATCAATACGGAAAGATAAAGACAATAACACAAAGTTTATGTGAAAACTCAAATTGAAAAAACTATGGAGGAATGCAGAAGAAATCCATTAAATAATAATCTGAAGAATACAACGGTGACAGTGATGAACTTAAAGTAGTTAGACTATTGGGATACTCCTCAAATCCTATTTAGATGTAAAGTTGAAGTAATTGGAGATTCAGATCGAGTGAGGAATTGTTAGGATACTCCTCGAATTCTATTTAGAACAGAATTGTTAATATGAAAATGAAGTGTCCTATTCTAAATAGGAAGAAAAAGTTGTGGATACTTTATAAATAGAAGCTTATGTTTAGTTGAGGAAGTGTATCACAACTATATATCATGTAGCTTTCTAAGAGTTGAGAGAGAGTGTGAGAACGTTTTCGATTTACGTGAGGGAGGATTTTTGCAACTTTTATATTCCATACAAAAAAAATTGTATTATGAGAGAAAGAGTTTTGCATATTTTAGTCTGTACAAAAAATTGTGTCGTGGTATTGTGTAACTTCTTAAGGGTGTAAAACTTGGATGAATTATTATAAGCCCATTATTATTGTGATAGTGGAGATTTAGAGTTGGATCTATAATTTTTCTTTTTAAGAGTTTTTCATGTTAAATCTTATGTTATTTTTCTCTCTTTATTTTATATTATTTAGTTTGTGTCAACTTAATTCTTAATAGAATTTGTTTGTACGTTATTATTAGTATGTTAAAATTTACTCTATTGATCAATTTATAAGCAATATGAAAACCTATTTAATGAACGAATAAAGAAAGTGAGAAGATGTACAAGAAAATTAACACTAATCTTCAAAAATAGCCAATGCAAATTCAAGCCTGGTGATGTAAATAGATTGAACCTATGGAGTGGGCTGATGACGTAATGTATGTGGCATCAGCATTATGACGTAATTTATGTAGCATCAGCAGTACCAGACTGTTGATGCAGGTGGGGAGAAACACCAACCAACACACACTTATATTAATACAAAAAGGTTAGGGGTAAGTCTAGGGGTACTGGGATCGCCAATTTTTTTTTTCTTTTTTCTTTTGACTCTTAAAATTTTAATAATATTTATTTTAATTCAAATATTATATAAATTATATAATTTTAATTATTTATATATATCTAAATTATACTTAAATTATTAAATTAAATAAATATTTGAATTAAAATAAATACTATTAAATTTTTAAAAGTTAAAAAAAATAAAAAAAAATATTTAGACCGATCACTACTTTCAATCCAACATCCCGATCTCCTAAAAACTCATACACACACACACACACGATATACATAATAAAATTTGAAGATTCTTTCTTTATTTTTATCTCCATTACTTTTAATCAGTCTTTTTAGAGATTTTTTTTTATTTGTTATTTATAGATTTTAAAAAATATTAAATATTTAATTTCTCATATTGTTATTTATACTTAAAAATTAATTTATTTCTCTCTTATTTTTTTAATAAATTTTAAACTATTAATAATATTAAAATTTTATACTCAATTTACTCCATCAATTAATGACAGTAATAAATAACCGATGTTGTACGTATAGTGGTAGACGTTATTATTATTATTATTATTATTATTATTATTATTATTATTATTATTATTATTATCTGGTCGGTCATGACTCGCGCGTGGGCGAGGAAGGACAAAATTAGATCTAGTAGAAGTCTTTCACGTGTGAAATCAATTTTTGCTTTCTAAATCACATGCATGCATTAATAGGGTAAATAAATTAGTGACAGTAATAAATAACCGCTGTTGTACGTACAGTGGTAGGAGGATTCTTCAAGACGTAATGACTATGGTGATTAAACATTTAAAGATATAATTATTTATTTGGATATTTAATGGAATATAAAATCATTTACCTAGCCTTTATCTATTATTTATTATTATATATAATAAGATAATTGGATATATTTAACAATAGAAAAAAAAGATAATAGGAGATTTTATCTAAATTGACCGATTTATTTTGAATAATTACCGAGTTTGTATTAAATTAATATCGAGTTATTCTTGAGTTTATCATCTTTATTGATACATGTATATAATGTTCATAATTATATTAATTTTTTTGTATTTTTTATTGTATTATTTTAAAAATATATACGCATGTAATAAATAACATATACAATAATTTTGATATATATACAATTCAATTCTTTATTTTTATGTTAAATGTATTACTATCATTTATACTATACTATTTATATTCAAATTATAAATATCAAATATCAAATATCAAATATCAAATACCATAATATTATATTCTATTATCAATATTAACCCATAACTTCACACAAATTATCAGTCTAATAATATAAAACGGGTGATTAGGAGCTAGTTTGTATTTTGGAATGAAGTATTATTAACTAGGAGATGGGTTTGCTGTTGCTGGCCTCTTTTCATTAATTAGTTATCGTTATTTTTTAGCAGATCACCGGTATAAAGGGATCATCTGTCTATTTAGAAGGCAGGGACGAGTCAGGTTTTGAGTACCATACAATGGATGATAAGATAATACAGAACTACACCTGTTTTTAGTTTCTATTTACTACTTTATTTTGGATAAGCTAGCCTAAGTCAAGTAATTTATTCGTGTGATCTTAAGTTTTGGATAAGGTTTAATTTTCTTTTTCTTTCAGATACCAAGAGCATAGGAAAATCTTCATTATCTTTTTCAAATAAGACATTTTGGTGTTTAATATATATATATATATATATATATATATTATAAAATTTATTCTTAATATTTACTAAAAATATAATAGTTGAGGCATGATATTAATTATTTTATCTAGAATATGATACGTTATGAATTTTATGTCACTTTACAATGTAAAATTAAAATTTTATTTTTACTTTTTAGAGGAGGTAAAAAGAAAAATGTATTTATAATTTCTGAATTGAGGAAGTATATGTTGAAAATTAAGTCACGCAAAATAAATAATACAATTCAAGAAAGAAAAATAACACAATATTTAACGTGAATTGGTTCTCAATAACATAATCCACAAAACCAACTTCAATATATTAATCTCTACGGTACAACTTTTTGCACAAAATAAAAGATGAAAAAACCCTCACTCACACACCAACTCAAGACCCAATCCTCTCTCAACTTTTTAGGATGTTACTATTTATTGGCCGTGTTCACCTTTCTTTAAACACACGACTCTATTTATACAGTACACACAACTCCCTTTTCCCTAATCTAATTAGGGCACTCTAATATAATAAAAATACCTACTACAAATAGGACTACTTCCAAAATAAATTCCTACAAAAAATAAGATTCATTCTCATAATAGTATTCGAGCAGTTACCTAACAATTCATTCCTCAACTTGAATCCCCAAATATTTCAATTTCATCTTTGAACTTCACTCAATAGTTGCCTTTTTTGGTCTTCTTTCCACGCATAGACTGTCCATCCAACACACAAATTAATTTTTCATTCTTTTGACAATGAAAAATTAATTTTTCTTCCTTGAACACCTTGTAGAAATCTGTTGGTTTGTAATATCCATGAACATGCAATCAAATTAAATATAAGTAGCGAAAGTATGGTAAATCAGAATTTAAAATTTTTACTTCAAACCATAATCCAGGATCGACCTTTATGCATAACTATTAATTAATAAAAAGGAGATAGAAAATTATACCCTTGTGGATTCTAGCTTTCCACAGGTACGTGTTCAACTCCAATTCCTTTGTGTTTTCCTTGAATTCTACCGATTAAATTTCTTTGATCAATGTTAACCACCTAAGTGTTTGACCTCTAGAGGTGATCCACCAAGAAAGAATAAAGATTCAAGAATTGGGTGATGACAAACCCTAATTTTCTCTCTCTTCAAATTTCTTATATCTAGAGAACTTGTGAGTACTCTTCCAAAACTTATGGAAGTGTATGTAACCCCAATCCATAATAAGACTTTTCTTATTTATAGGTGTAGTCAGCTATCCTAACACCTTTAGGAATATAATTTTTAATTAAACTCCTAATCTAATTAGGAACTTAATTAATTTAATATAATAATTACAACTCCTAAACCATTTAAAAACTTAATTATCATTTATGAGAATACTCTTATTAATTGATTCCTTAACCATTTATTAGTAGTAATAATAATAATAATAATAATAATAATAATAATAATAATAATAATAATAATAATAATAATAATAATAATAATAATAATCCTTTTATTAATTTATCATTAGTATTTCCAACATAATAAATATTAAGCTATTTAATTTATTCTATCTCCATAGTATAAATTAAACATACTTAATTCATTATTACGATTATGCCATTTACTCCTTAAATAATTATTTTTCTTTTGCGGTGTGACCCTTTAGGTTCTCTATATTAAACCAATTATAGAATAAATTAATTAGAACTATTCTAATCTTATTTATATAAATAAATTAAACTATTTAATTCATTTAAATAAATAATATTTATTATATAATAAGGGTAAGTCCTCTTAGCAATTAACAACTTTTCACATAATATAGATTTCAACATTTAATCACAAAAGAACCTATTCAGCGAATAGTTATCCTACAATTCAATCTTTCTACCTCACAATGTCCCAATCAAATATAAGACATGATATTACTGTTAAGTCTTATTTTATTAAATTATATACATTTTGATTCTCAAATGAATAACTCTAATTAATATAAGTTAGAAACTACTTTCTAATTTTCATTATGCCTTGGCCAAGGACTACTGAGTTGTCATTTATCGAATCGCATAGGACATTCGATTCTTTTATTAGAAGTGGTAGATTCTTTGTTGATCATTCACCTATCTCCATGTACTATTTATTATACCCGAACATATCATTTGTTACACCTTAAAGGTTTTAAGGAATATGCCAAAGTATAATTCATCATACACAAGATACTATGATGATCTCAAGTCCAAGGATCACTTGTCATACTATCACAAAAGGAACTCCTATTGACAAGCAAGTAAGACTCCATTAGGTGTTTCTTGAGCGAGTCACGTTCAGTGAACTTATTCTCTAAAAAGCACATACATACTTGTTTTAATGTCTCTACACAAATGATTATGAGATCAATCATCCCCTTCATAAGAGTAAGTATAGTATGTACTAATCTATTCGGATTCACTAAACCCCAATTTAGTAATCCCATGATTAGGAACAATTTTAATTTTGAACTATCTTGAATTTAGATCTCATTAGCATGATCATCATCATGTTCTAAAAGTATTGCTCAACAACTATAGGTTTATCACAATTAATGTCATATATTAAATATGGATAAAGAAAATGTCTTTGTATAAATAAATTTTTATTAATATATGAATAAGATTACAAAGTACATGCTACATCATATCAAATATGATTGGCTTATGTGCATACTACTTTGAATCTTCCACTTGCACTAAAGTCAATCACCACGGTATCTAATAACCAACTTCTTTAAGTGACGATCAAACTGCTTTTGAGTTAAAACTTTAGCAAATGGATCTGCTATGTTGTCAAGAGATTTACTCGTTCCAAGATTACATCTCCTCTTTCAATGATTTCTCTAATCAAATAAAACCGCCACAACATATGTTTAGATTTCTGGACCTGGGTTCCTTGGCTTGTGCAATAGCTCCCGTGTTGTCACAAAATAAAGGCACTGGTCCTTGAATTTTAGGAACCACTGCAAGTTCTGTAATAAACTTTTTCATCCAAACAGTCTCCTTTGCAACTTCATTTGCAGCTATATACTCTGCCTCTATCACTAAATCAGCAATTGTTTGCTCGTTGGAACTTTTTCAACTCACTGCACCACCGTTTAGGGTAAAAACATAACCCAAAATGAATTTACTGTCATCTCGGTTAGTTTGAAAACTTGAGTCTGTATAGCCCTCTAGTTTCAAATCAGACCCACCATAGATAAGAAATATATCCTTAGTTTTTCTTAAGTACTTTAGGATATTTTCACTACCTTCCAGTATTCTTCTCCAGGATTAGACTGATATCTGCTTGTTACACTAAGTGTATGAGCAACATCAGGTCTTGTACATATCATCCCGTACATAATAGATCCTATTGCTAAGGCATAAGGAATCTTACGCATACGGTCTCTCTCTTCAAGTGTCTTTGGGGTTTGCTTCATGGAGAAATGTATTCTAAGACCCATCGGCATGAGCCCTTTCTTGGAATCTTCCATGTTAAAGTCTTTAGCATTGAATCAATGTACATTCCTTGGGACAAGTCAATCATCCTTTCAGATTTATCTCTATAGATCTTTATCTCTAAAATATAGGATGCTTCTCCCAAGTCCTTCACGGAGAAGTGTTTAGACAACCAAATCTTGATCAACTGTAGCATTATAACATCATTCCCTATCAGTAATATATCATCAATATATAATACTAGGAATGTAACAGCGCTCCCACTAACCTTCTTATACACACATGGTTCATCCTCGTTTTTGATAAAATACCACATAGTTCAGACAAAAAGATTTAATATAAAATAGTTCCAAAAGGTAAATCCAACTACTTTAATAACTAAGGAGAGAAAGCATCAGTCAAGTTCCTCAATCCGAACAGTGCGTGGAGTACAAGTGGTGAAGTAGGGCGATGGAGAGCTCGAGTAACACGTTCAGCTAGTGATATTTCATTTACAAATCGTGGAGGACAAGGAATATCAGTACGTTGCGGGAGATCTAATCCCAGAAAGTCACCTCGAAATGCGGCAAGCCCAAAAAACACTATGGCCATTCAGGAACAGAGGACGAAACACGACAAATTTGTAGTTCAGTACCGCGCTCCCCAGTTCTATTAAAAAGATCAGCTATAAAATTGCCTGCCTAGACTCCAATTTGATTGCTAACAAACTTCAATTTTTGACTGAGTTGAACAGCATTCCGGTTAATCTTTCTTTCTAAGGCTGCAACCATCGTAGTGGTTTGAATTTCAAACCCAGCTTGAAGATTAATAAACCCAGATTCGAACTCGTGGTGTAATGCAGCAACAGCAGGAGAAGTCGTGGATAATTTTTCTTTTTAAAAGGTACTTAACCTTTATTTGATATCAATCAGCTCAATCTTCATCTCATTTTTGATTAGCCAAGATTTGGGTAAGAAGAGTCATAATTTTAGGAGATGGAGTAGGAAAATCAAAAATGGGTGGAATAGGGGCAGATGGGATTCAAACAAATTGTCCATTAATCGAGGTAATTTGAGAAATTTTTAGGTTATCAGAGTCAATAGAATTAGTGAGAGAAATGGAGGCTTCATTGTCTAATGGAACATCAAAGTGTGAAACAATCGAGTTAAGAATGCCCCATATAGTAAACATTTTTTTAAGTTGATGAATGCAACTGATCATGTGTTGAACCATTATGGAAGAAAAATTAAATAGAATACCCCGTAGGATGACAACAGTTAAAGACAAATCTTGATAAATAAAATTAGCCCCACCACTATGACGTGGCAAAAGATTATAACGAAGCACTTTATGAATAATGCATGCAAGGAGAGAAACTTCAACAATTTTGGGCAAAATAACAACTTCTAAAGATTCATCATCCCGAAGATGATATGATACACCCTTCAATGTAAAAAGAAAAACACCATTGGCAGGAATAAACAATATTGAGCCCAAATCAGTGGCAATAAACTCAATAGATTTTCCTTGAACAAAAGGTGTACAAATCTCCTTGATGCTCAAAGTTAGTATAAAACTGTTGGATCAATATAGGGTTTGCAGTGGATGGGGAAAATATCATTAAGGCTATACTAGATGACTCAAAGTATACTTTTAATGGAGAGTTATGACAATAAATAGCATTAATGGACTTTTCATAAACGATAGTCTTTGAAACAATAGAAGTTTTGAAACGGGATTCAAAGTTCAAGCCTCTAAAGAAATTTTCAGTCAGAGGGGAAGGAGGAGCTACTGATTTGGATGCAAGACGCTATTTTGGAGTATGGGTAAAAACTTTGGCCTTCCCTTTGAACTTCCTTTTCTTAGAAGAACTAGGGCGTTCCGAAGCAAATGACATTTTTGGTGGTTCAGATACCTCCTTCTCAGTTGGGACGTGGTCCTCGATCGGATGAGTGTTTAATTCAGTAGGCTGGGGTTGGGTATCCTTATCCAAACCTTTTAATTTCCTACTGTTGGTCGATGTAGGTTTAGCAAAACCAGAGGCCTTAGGCAGAATTTCAGTTATGTTTGGCTAGCTTTGAAAACCTTCAGCATGCCCTGAAGTATTCGACCCATCGGATTTGGGATTGATTGGAGATAAGAGAATGTCATCATTGGATTGTGGCATCTCTCTTAGTCTCTTTGCCTAACGAGTATGCATTGTCAGCTAGGTTTGAAGAATGAAGCTTTTAGGAAGGAGAGGGTGAAGGAGAACATTGATTTTAGGAGGAAGATGATCGGTTTTAGTAAAGTAGGAAATAGAGTATAATGATTGCCCAAAATAAAATCATGCGCAGTTAATTTTTTGTT
This sequence comes from Hedera helix, assembly GCA_947179155.2. Taxonomy (NCBI): domain Eukaryota; kingdom Viridiplantae; phylum Streptophyta; class Magnoliopsida; order Apiales; family Araliaceae; genus Hedera; species Hedera helix. The sequence continues at coordinate 4,173,422 of OX359286.1, forward strand.
ATTAGGTAACTTGAATTTTCAAATTTTAAATTAGTTAGTGTTACCAAAATAATACTTTCCAATTAGCACTTGCCATAATTTTCCAAACTACCCAGGAATCTAGTAGCCACTTGCCAATCAATTGCATTAATTAAGCAATTACGAATCAACTGAATCAATTAAGCACGAATTAATAATTAACTACACTGTGAGCATATCAATTCATTAGCTATGCATATAATTCATATTTCAGTATGCCACATATGTATCGATCAGTCAATCATATAATGCATATTCTCAGCTCTCTCCTTAGTGTACAAAATCTTTCTTCACTTAGGGGCTTAGTAAATGTGTCAGCTAATTGATGATTGTCGTGCTTAAATTTTATAAAATACTCGCAATCACAAGAATTTATTGTAAAATAATTTTATGCAAAGTACAAAGTCGATCCCACGAGAATTATTGAATAATTAATTAAATCTAAATTATATTCAATTCTAATCTAGTTAACAAAAAATGAATTTTAAAATAATTAAAACTAAAACTAAATCAATAAAACTAATTAAATAACTAACTTTAGTAAATGGAAGAAAGTTATGACGTTCGGAATCCACACTATTAATTATGTATATCTTACAATTCATTAACAATTTGGAGTAGCAATTTAAAAATCAATTCAATACTTTCTCAAGAATTTTCATTTAAGTTCATAAAAATATTTCTTTTGTAAATTCTTATTTTCAAGGTTCAATATATAAGACCAAAGTATGATATGTATCCAATGTTGAAAAATAAATAATCTAAGTTCTTATTTAAAACATTTAAATTACAACCCGAATTAAATTAAATTAATTGAAACTATTCAAAATACATGATATTATGAATGAAACAATTTAACTCAACTCAATCAAATAAATAAGAATTATTAACCATTAAAATCAAATTGAGAATTAATAATAAATTTCAATCCATATATAAATAATATTATTTCATCCTACATATTAGAAATTAAATTTAGCAATATATCATTAAAATAAGAGCAAACATTAAATAATATATCCACATGATAAAGCTTTTACTACAGCTAGTTAACTTTTTTTCCTTCCTTGCTGCGTTGCTGCTTCACTGCTGATCTATTATATGTTTTTTTTCACCACCAAACCGCTTCTGTTGATGATGTGATACTTCTTTGGACCTTCCTTGGTTTTTGTGCCCAACTCAATAACAATGCTTTACTGCTTTTTTATTTCTTTTGTGATGCTCCCCTCCTGCAACGTGATGCTTGGTTCCTTTTATAATACAAATGTTCAGGTGCCGTTAATGTTGTTGCTTCTTTTCTCGTAAACCTTCATCTCTTGTGCAGCCTTATAGCATAAAGAGATAATCAAGTGTAGAATTCTTTTTTGCAATCTATAAACTCAAGTGGGACCACTTTATTTCAAACCCATTGTATAAGAATTGAAACCACCTGCACACCAAAATAAGTTCAATTAAAATATAATTAATATAAAATTGAACAAATAAATCTATTTTTAGAGAAAATAAATATATATATGAAATATGTTCAACAAATTTCCTCAAACCTAGATTTTTGCTAGTCCTTGAGCAAAATAAAAGAAAAGAAAGCTAAACAAATAAGTAAAATAAAATCCTAACTAAACCTAAGCCGTTTTTCGTAGGGAACACGATATTATTTAGCGTATACTACAAGCCTTTAAACCCCAATGTTAACCTAAGTGGACAAGTTGTGTCTCGTGAGGGTTTTTAGTGAATATACCCACAAAATTTAAAATTTTAAAAGATTTTTTTTTGAGTTTAACTAATTATGAAATTGACAAAAAAAAAAAATCTAAATATCCATGGGCATTACACATAAGTAAGATCAAGATCAAAACCATAATTTCACCTCATCAAAAATACTCCATCTTTATTTAAGACATCATCCTTCATAAAATTAATTTCACAAAATGCATGCATATGTATGTGATGTAACTCTTAGTAGGAACTTTAACCATGAAAATTAAGCAAACTCATTTCTTTCTCTTTTTTTTTCTCTTTTTTTTTTTACTCTTAACTTGTGTAATGTCTATTTTTCTTAGGCTTTTCAGAGTCACTCATGTAACGAGCGTTTGACCAATGACTCCCAAACCAGTTGGCTTAAGGCACTAGGTGTAAAGACACCCTAAGGGCTTATTAACTCAAGTAACAAATGCCACAAAAATAGACTAGTCAACTGCTTATATCCATCATGTTTTCAGCTTTTTTTCTTCTTACAACGAGTGCGTTTTACATTCCATTTCGCTGCATTATTATTTTTCCCCATTTTTTAAAGATTGTTTGACTCATAGTTTATACCCAACAACTCAGAATTAGTGCGAACGTGAAGTGCAAAAAAAAGCATATGAATTTTAATTTTATTCAAGATAGTGTTCCAATCTAGGATTTTGTATTTTATCAAATGTTCAAGAGTTCTAAATCTTTTAATCTTGCTAATATTTTTACTCTACAGACACTTATTAGAATTAATTCAACTTATAAAAAGTAAAACAATTATTTTTTAATTTTTCAAAAAAAAAATAAATTTTTTTTAGTTTCCTAAAAAGAAGAAAAATAAAAAACTAAATACAAAAGTAACAAAAATGTAAAATTTTCCCCATACCTAAATCGTGCATTGTCCTCAATGTAGACACATGCATAAATACACATATAAAGGACATGAGTGACAATATTAAATAGTAAGGAAAAGATCACACCTGATTGGTTTTGCACTGCATTCTAACAAAACAAAATCATGATCACATTAGAATAGTATTAGTACTCAAAGAAAAATAAAATAATGAACCTAATTAACTAAAAAAAAAAAACTAACACACTAAAAATAATTAACCTACACTAGACAATTAAAATTAAAAAAAAAATTGCAATGAAAAAGAAAACAAATGAACATATCTACAAATTTTATAAAACTTAAAAAAAAAGTGATAATAAAATGGTGATGCAAAAGGGAAAGTCAATGTGAATTTTTTAGGATTTTCTGGATTTCTAGGCAATTGAAAATGATCAGAATTTGTATAACAGTTTTGCTTAGGATTAACCTCAAGAAAATTTTCCCTTATATTTTCAAAATATGGAAGAATTGGTATAAATGAATGTTCTAATTTGGTTGACTCTTGTGTAGTGGACTGCAATATCTCATTGATATATAAGTATTTAGACTCATTCCAGTTTTGATTAAGATGATTTAAGAAATAGTCTATTAGATCATCCACAACTATATGTTTATTTTCATTTATTTCTTGGGTCATGAATTTTTTTTGGATCATATTTATTTCAATATGTTGGTCCACAAAATCACTTGGCTGTTTTCTAGGAATAAGTCTTTCTAAATATGGAGCTTTAGGCCTATAGCTTTTTCAACCGCCTCGTTAAATGTGATATGATCAATTTTAAGTGTAGATTCCTAATTCTTAAACTCATCATTCTCACAATCATTATGATTTTTCAGATTAACCTCAAACTCATTTTCACAACCATTATGACTTGTCAAATTAACTTCGAACTCATTTTTTACAACTATTTTGATTTTTCAGTTTAATCTCAAACTCATTTATTATGGTAGCTAACTGACTCACTTGAATTTCTAGATGAGATATAGCTTGATTAGTGTTTTGCATAAAAGCTTCCATAGTTTTTCTTAATCTTTCTTCTTCTTCGTTTGAAAATTCTTGTGCATATTGAGGTTCTTGATCTACATATGGATAGGAATATGAATACGGAAACGAAAATTCTTGTACATATTGAGGTTCTGAATCTGGATACGAATATGAATATGGACAAGGGTTTTGATATGTTAGAAAAAATTGATTTACTTGGTGTGCATTAAAGTTTTCATAGGATTCTTGATTCCAAGTAAAATTATTATTCCAATCAATGCACGAGTTTATGTTTCACAAACCACTAGACAAATAATCAACTAACCACAAAAACCACATCCAAAAATAATAAATAAATAAAAATAAAAATCTTAATTCTATGGTCAACCTATATAAAATTTAGACAGCTCCTAACTATTCCAAGTTACTCTTTAAGGTCCACCAAATTTGAAATTAACCACACTACTAGTCAGGAAAGTGTAAAAACAGGGGAGTCTCTCCGTAGATACGGTGACTAATTAAGTAACCATGCCCTCTTTAGGCGTTTACCTTTCGAACCACTTGCCTAGACACTAGTAGTTTGATTAATTTAAAATTCAGACTCCTCTTAGACTCACTTGTCCTAATTGAGCTCAAGAGTCCTAAGGGCCAACGTCTACTTGATTTTATTTAGTCGGTTATGCAAAGTATGGTTGTTTGTGGGCCAAGGAAGGGTGATAAAATCCCCACCTTATCTTGTTACAGGGTTTGCCCTTAATGTAAGATTAAAATAAAAATGCACAATTAAAATAAAAACTGTAAACACATAAAATGTAAGAAGGAGAAATTCAACGTACCTACCTCAATCTTCCAGCAATCACCACAGTTTATATTTAACAAAAATAAAAATAAAATAAAAACCTAAGCAAGATGTGATCTACGTATATGAATGCATGAATGCAATAATTAGTTTCTAAATAATAAACTAAACTAAAACTAGTAGAAGAATTAAACAAAATTTTAATTAATTAATACTTTTAATAATCCCCGACAACGGCGCTAAAAACTTGTTGTGCTTAAATTTTATAAAATACTTGTAAGCGCACGAATTTATTGTACAATAGCTTTATGCGAAGTACGAGGTCGATTCCGCGAGGATTATTGAATAATTAATAAAATCTAAATTATATTCAATTCTAATCTAGTTAACAAAAAGTGATTTTTGAAATAATTAAAACTAAAACTAAATTAATAAAACTAATTAAATAACTAACTTTAGTAAATGGAAGAAAATTCTGAAGTTCAGAATTCACAATATTAATTATGTATATCTTACTATTTATTATCAATTCGGAGTAGCAATTTGAAAATCAATTCAATGCTTTCTCAAGAATTTTCATTTAAGTTCATAAAAATATTTCTTTTGTAAATTCTTATTTTCAAGGTTCAATATATAAGACTAAAGTATTATATGTATCCAATGTTGAAAAATAAATAATCTAAGTTATTATTTAAAATATTTAAATTACAACCCGAATTAAATTAAATTAATTGAAACTATTCAAAATACATGATATTATGAATGAAACAATTTAACTCAACTCAATCAAATAAATAAGAATTATTAACCATTAAAACCAAATTGAGAATTAATAATAAATTTCAATCCATACATAAATAATATTATTTCATCCTAATATTATTTCATCCTACACCTTAGAAATTAAATTTAGCAATACATCATTAAAACAAGAGCAAACATTAAATAATATACCCACATGATAAAGCTTTTACTACAGGTAGTTAACTTTTTTTCCTTCCTTGCTGCGTTGCTGCTTCACTACTGATCTATTATATGTTTTTTTCGCCACCAAACTGCTTCTGCTGATGATGTGCTGCTGCTTTGGACCTTCTTTAGTTTCCGTGCCCAGCTCAATGACAATGCTTTGCTGCTTTTTATTTCTTTTTGTGATGGTCCCCTCCTACAATGTGATGCTTGGTTCCTTTTATAATACTAATGTTCAAGTGCCGTTAATGTTGTTGCTTCTTTTCTCTTAATCCTTCATCTCTTGTGTAGCCTTATCTCACAAAGAGATAATCAAGTGTAGAATCCTTTTTGCAATCTATAAACTCAAGTGGGCCACCTTATTTCAAACCCATTGTACAAGAATTGAAACCACTTGCACACCAAAATAAGTTTAATTAAAATATAATTAATATAAAATTGAACCCATAAATCTATTTTTAGAGGATATATATATATATATATATATATATATATATATATATATATATATATATATATATATGTGTGTGTGTGACGCCCCCAAATCTGGGCCCACACAGCCCAAACTTGAGTCGTCAAAAGACTACAACAAAATTATTACAACAAAGCACAACGTACTACAATACAGTGTATAATAATACACAACTAAGTCTTCACTATTATTGTCACACTATTTTACAAAACGTGAAGACTATGATAACTATTCCTCGGACCCTCACTCCATTCCCCGGCTAGACCCTGTTATGTTTTCATCTCCTGTTGAAAAACAATGGAACAAAAGAAAGGGTGAGCTCAAATAGCCCAGTAAGAAATATCATGACTAAGATAATGACGAATAAATTATCATTAGCCTTCAACAGTTGAGTTCTTGATAGAATACAATAGAATACAAGGTTTATATCAAAAACTGCAGTTAAATTCTTAAACAACGTTCAGATCAATAATAGCAGCGGAATGAGTAATCTATTAGAAGAATAATGCAGACTATAATGTCCACTCGATTCTCTTTTTAGGAAAAACATCATCAACTTTTATCATCTGAAATATCATTAGTCAAGATAATACAAATTCACAGTTCCTGATCATAATCATGCACATCAACAGTTCATCTTTGTACTACGGGCCAAAGATATTCAATATAGCACCAACGGTCATGATTATACCAGATTCAGCCTTTGGTCATAATCATACCAAACAACAGTTCATCTTTGCACTACGGGCCAAAGAGAACATTCACCACGTGCCATAAAAGACACCGAACAGATGTATCGCCTTTAACCTATTATATCGCCTTTAACCTATCATCTGTTCAACAAATATATCACATCTGTGCCCCCGGCCACAGATATTCACAACAGCTTGATTTTTGGATGATTAGAATGATATAAATGATGAACAGAAGAAATAGGATAACAATAAGTATCGGAAGTTTACTTTGTACAGATTCAAATAATGTCCAAATTGTCAACATGATGTGGAGTGAAATTTAAAAATGATATTCAAGATCCACAGTTCAGAATAACGGTTACAATTCAATAGAAAGGTTCACGTAAATAGGAAGGTTCAGTTGAAATAATGAAGTTCAACTATTATGGAACATATAATATTTTCAGGAATTATAGAAGCAATAGTTCCATAATAAATTTCGATTTAGGAGTATGAAATAAAATAATATCCCTTACCGTAGCAGGTTTGATTAACAAAAGGTGAAGGAAATTAATACAAAGGGTTATTCACCAACAGGCGGCAATCCGCTCCGTAAGGTTATTCCCACAATTTAATAGAATTTGAGTACAAAGAGTTATTCACCAAACAGGCGGCAATCCGCTCCGTAAGGTTATTCTCAGAGATTAATAATGAATGAATACGAAAGGTTATTCACCAACAGACGGCAATCCGCTCCGTAAGGTTATTCCCACAATTTAATACATGGAAATAAAAGGCACGTCTTATGAGTAAGGAAGAAACAATATTATTATCGAGAATCAAATAATGATAATCCCTTACCATAGTATGTTTGAATAATGGAAGATGAAAAAGATGGTATCCCTTACCTCAACACGTGACTGGATATTGATTTAAATGAGGTTGATTAACTTGAACAGTACACGTATACTTATAGATCTTCACAAATACTCAAGATGACTTAAGCACACTTAGAGAGAACTTTCACAAGAAGTATTTAGAGAGAGAAAGAAAGAACAAGTAAGGAAGTTTATGAAAAATCCTTAAGTTAAGGCTTCTATTTATAGCCAAAAATCTTATCATTCATTTAATCTAAACCATTCATTTAAAGATCATCTTTTAATCTACACCATCCATTTCAAATATTATATTATCTTTAATCTACACCATTCATTTCATATCACCTAATAATCACCTAACTTTATATTATAAACAAATCAATTTAATTATTCAACAATAATTCACACTTTAATCTACACCATTCATTTCATATCACCTAATAATCACCTAACTTTATATTATAAACAAATCAATTTAATTATTCAACAATAATTCACACTTTAATCTACACCATTCATTTCATATCACCTAATAATCACCTAACTTTATATTATAAACAAATAACTTTATCAATTCAATTATTATGACTAATTGTTATAAATATAGTATAGTTAGCTCTTAGATATCAAGTCAATAAATTAATGAAATACAACTGTTTAAATAACATTATAATAGAGATAACAATAATGTAAAATAAAGCATACGTTACTGTGTAATGACAATTATTGATTCAATAATGTGAATTACTGTGCATATGTTACTGTGACAATTATTAGGTTCAATAATTTTAAAAACAGTGCAACAACAATTATTGACTCAATGATATAAAATACAGTGTAATGACAATTATTAAATCAATAATGCAAAATACTGTGTAACAACAATTATTGAATTGATAATATAAAATATTATGCAGTGACAATTATCGATGAAATGATGCGTAACAGTTACGGTGTCAATTATCAGACCAAAAATATGAGACACTATGCAATACCGTGTGTTACTGTAGAGTACCGAGTGCTACAGAAAATACCAATAACTACCGTATGCTACTATTCTTTTATCACCGGTATTTTAACAGTTCCGTTGACTATTTTTATTTAAAAAGGTTATTTCTGTCGTTTTCTATATCCGACAAATATTCCGTTGTGGGGTCCACCAATAATTTATTATTTCGGCGCCGTCGTACGGCACGAATATTCCCCGACCAAACGAATATTGTCCGACAAAATAAAATTTGCACATAACATCCTTAACTTTCAATTTTGTTAATTTAACCACTTACTGTTTCAAAAAAAATATATATGAAGAAAAATTAAATTTTGTATTTCATAAAATTCGGAGTTTTACAACCTCCCCTCCTTATGAAATTTCGTCCCCGAAATTGACGTACCTGACATATCGAAGAGGTAAGGATACTTAGATTTCATCTCAGATTCTAGCTCCCAGGTCATTTCCTCAGTATCTTGGTTCCTCCATAAAACCTTAACTTGAGGTATAACCTTTGAGCGTAGGATCTGCTCCTTCTTATCCAGGATCTTAACAGGTACCTCCTCGTATGTTAAATCCTCTGCTATAACGTCTGGTTCTAACTCAATGACGTGGTTTGGGTCCTTCACATATTTACGTAACATAGATATGTGAAAAACGTTATGGATGCGAGACATACTTGGTGGTAGGGCTAGTCTGTAGGCTACGGTTCCTATTCGATCGAGGATTTCAAATGGGCCAATAAATCGAGGGTTGAGCTTTCCTCTCTTTCCGAATCTCGTAACCCCTTTCCATGGAGAAACACGTAAGAATACATGATCTTCGACGTTGAAACTTTCGTCTCTCCGATGAAGATCAGCATAACTCTTTTGTCGTTCTTGTGCGGTCTGTATTCGTTGTCGGATCATTTGGATCTTTTCGGTCGTCAAGCGTACCAACTCGGGTCCCAACAATTTTGCTTCTCCTACCTCATTCCAACATATTGGAGAGCGACACTTCCTTCCATACAAAGCCTCGAATGGAGCCATGCCTATGCTTGCTTGGTAACTGTTGTTGTAAGAAAATTCCACCAATGGCAAGTACTTATCCCAACTTCCTTTGAAGTCTAATACACAAAGTCTCAAAAGATCTTCGAGGGTCTGGATCGTCCTTTCCGATTGTCCGTCCGTTTGAGGATGGTATGCAGAACTAAAACGTAGTTCAGTGCCCATAGCTTTTTGTAGACTGATCCAAAAGCGTGAAGTGAATCTAGGATCTCGATCAGAAACTATGGAAACTGGCATGCCATGCAATCTCACGATCTCATTTATGTACATACCGGCAAGACGTTCAAGTGAAAAGTTTTCTCGTATAGGCAAGAAATGAGCAGATTTGGTCAATCTATCTACGATCACCCAAATTGCATCTAAGCCTTGAGAAACTTTTGGAAGACCCGTCACGAAGTCCATATTGATGTGTTCCCACTTCCATTCGGGAACTTCAAGTGATTGTAATGGACCTTTAGGAACTTGATGCTCTGCCTTGACACGTTGACAAGTTAGGCACCTTGAGATAAACTCCGCAATCTCTCTTTTCATATTGTTCCACCAAAATGTATGTCGAAGATCTCGATACATCTTGGTACCTCCTGGGTGGATTGCAAACGGCGTGTTGTGTGCCTCCATCATGATTTTATGCTTTAATTCAGGATCGTTAGGAACACAGAGTCGAGAGTTGACTCGAAGTATTCCTTTCTCGTCGATTCTTGCTTCGGGAATGACACCTTCTTGTACTTTCTTTATCATGTTTATCAGTTCCGGATCGGTAGCTTGAGCAGCTTTAATTTTATCGATTAAAGTTGGTTCTACTCGCACGTGAGCAATCTTCGAGTGAGTCCCTGGTGTCTTTAGCTCTATCTCCATCTTTTACAAGTCGTACAAAATACACTTTTGTGTTGTCAGCAGTGCACTTGTACTCGCATAAGATTTTCTGCTCAAAGCGTCAGCTACAACGTTCGCCTTTCCCGGGTGATACTGGATTGTGTGGTCATAATCCTTCAATAGCTCAAGCCAACGTCGTTGTCGCATGTTGAGTTCCTTCTGGGTGAAGAAATACTTGAGACTTTTATGATCCGTATAGATATCCACTTTTTCTCCGTACAAGTAGTGTTTCCAGATCTTTAACGCGAAAACGACTGCTGCCAACTCTAGATCATGAGTAGAATAATTTTTCTCATAATCTTTGAGTTGTCGAGAGGCATAGGCTATAACCTTTCCATGTTGCATAAGGACACAGCCTAGACCTTTGCCAGAAGCATCGCTGTAGATAACAAATTCTCCTGATCCTGATGGTATGGTCAGAACAGGAGCTGAAACAAGTCTCCTCTTGAGTTCTTGAAAACTCTTCTCGCATTCCTCGCTCGATATAAGTTTTGTACTAGAATGAATGATACCGATATCTAGTAATTAAACTTTCAACTCTTGGTGTTCTATGGGAGCCATTTGGTATGGGACTTTAAAAATGGGCTTAGTGCCGGGTTCAAGATCGATACAGAATTCAATTTCACGGTTTGGGGTAAGCCAGAAAGTTCCTCAGAAAAAACGTCAGGAAACTCATTAACAATGGGAATATCATTCAAGTTTGACGTGTTTTTGTTCAAATCAGTGACATGAGCTAAAAATGCTTGACATCCGTTTTTCAATAAACGAATGGCTTTATGGCTAGAAATAACAGTTATAGATTTCAATGGTTTAGTTGCTTGAATTTGCATGACAGGTTGATTAGGAATATGAAAACTAATAATCTTATGAAAACAATCAATTTTAGCATGATGGGTAGTCAACCAATCAATTCCTAAAATCACATCAAATTCACGCATCTCCAAAGAAATAAGGTCAACAGGTAATGTGAGGTTGTTGATTTGAACTAGGCAAGATTTATAGATAGTAAATGTAATAGGTATTTCTCCCAATGAGGTTTCAACTGATAAGACAAGATTTAAGTTTTCAATAGTCAAATTTAAACGTTGAGTACATATAGGTGAGATAAAAGAGTGGATAGAGCCAGTATCTAATATGGCATAGACTTCACGAGAATTTATGAATAGCTTACCGGTTATCACCTCATTCGGTTTCTTGACTGTTATCGTCAAATCGAATCCCGAATACTTCATTCGGATCTTCACGTATTTCAACCATGGAAATACCACTGAATAATTTTCTAGCAAACTGTTTCTCGGGTTCATCAACTTCATCAGTAGTAAGCTACCAATGATTTCCATTAAAATAGTATTTTCGATAGACTGCAGTTTCCACGATAGTGACTAACTTAACCTGAATTCCTCTAAATTGTAACGCCCAAAAGTATAGAAACATCATTTTTAAATAATCTTGAAAATCATAGCTGGAACACCATAAATCCCAAAGACTAATATGAAAAGTCCATATATTCTGATCCTTTGTTATAGAGCATAACCATGTGATATCACTCTCCCAATTAGTGAGTAAATTAAAGGCAATAATTTCCGCAAGTTCGTTACTTCCTTTAATTGCTTCTAAGAATGGATCTGGAACGACTGTAGCAGAGCTTTCACCTTCATCCTTACTGGATAGAACACGCATAATTTTTGCCTTAGGCAAATGATTCAACTCTGAGTTTGTAAGAAGATTATTCGTCGCCTCTTGTTTTGCAGCTACATTTGTTTCGGTAATTTCATAGTTAACCTCCTGATTTCCAGATGCCATAATTAACTGTGGTCACAAAATAAATGTTAGTTCAAATAAACTGACTCATCACTTCATGTTCCTACATTCAAATCGACTCATTAGATAATAAAATCTATTTTAGGTAGGACACACTAGTGACTGATTCTATTCGTCTCTCCCCTCCTAGTTCTACCCCAGATCTCCATTAAAGACCATATCCCTAAGCTCTGATGCCAACTGTGACGCCCCCAAATCTGGGCCCACACAGCCCAAACTTGAGTCGTCAAAAGACTACAACAAAATTATTACAACAAAGCACAACGTACTACAATACAGTGTATAATAATAAACAACTAAGTCTTCACTATTATTGTCACACTATTTTACAAAACGTGAAGACTATGATAACTATTCCTCGGACCCTCACTCCATTCCCCGGCTAGACCCTGTTATGTTTTCATCTCCTGTTGAAAAACAATGGAACAAAAGAAAGGGTGAGCTCAAATAGCCCAGTAAGAAATATCATGACTAAGATAATGACGAATAAATTATCATTAGCCTTCAACAGTTGAGTTCTTGATAGAATACAATAGAATACAAGGTTTATATCAAAAACTGCAGTTAAATTCTTAAACAACGTTCAGATCAATAATAGCAGCGGAATGAGTAATCTATTAGAAGAATAATGCAGACTATAATGTCCACTCGGTTCTCTTTTTAGGAAAAACATCATCAACTTTTATCATCTGAAATATCATTAGTCAAGATAATACAAATTCACAGTTCCTGATCATAATCATGCACATCAACAGTTCATCTTTGTACTACGGGCCAAAGATATTCAATATAGCACCAACGGTCATGATTATACCAGATTCAGCCTTTGGTCATAATCATACCAAACAACAGTTCATCTTTGCACTACGGGCCAAAGAGAACATTCACCACGTGCCATAAAAGACACCGAACAGATGTATCGCCTTTAACCTATTATATCGCCTTTAACCTATCATCTGTTCAACAAATATATCACATCTGTGCCCCCGGCCACAGATATTCACAACAACTTGATTTTTGGATGATTAGAATGATATAAATGATGAACAGAAGAAATAGGATAACAATAAGTATCGGAAGTTTACTTTGTACAGATTCAAATAATGTCCAAATTGTCAACATGATGTGGAGTGAAATTTAAAAATGATATTCAAGATCCACAGTTCAGAATAACGGTTACAATTCAATAGAAAGGTTCACGTAAATAGGAAGGTTCAGTTGAAATAATGAAGTTCAACTATTATGGAACATATAATATTTTCAGGAATTATAGAAGCAATAGTTCCATAATAAATTTCGATTTAGGAGTATGAAAGAAAATAATATCCCTTACCGTAGCAGGTTTGATTAACAAAAGGTGAAGGAAATTAATACAAAGGGTTATTCACCAACAGGCGGCAATCCGCTCCGTAAGGTTATTCCCACAATTTAATAGAATTTGAGTACAAAGAGTTATTCACCAAACAGGCGGCAATCCGCTCCGTAAGGTTATTCCCACAATTTAATAGAATTTGAGTACAAAGAGTTATTCACCAAACAGGCGGCAATCCGCTCCGTAAGGTTATTCTCAGAGATTAATAATGAATGAATACGAAAGGTTATTCACCAACAGGCGGCAATCCGCTCCGTAAGGTTATTCCCACAATTTAATACATGAAAATAAAAGGCACGTCTTATGAGTAAGGAAGAAACAATATTATTATCGAGAATCAAATAATGATAATCCCTTACCATAGTATGTTTGAATAATGGAAGATGAAAAAGATGGTATCCCTTACCTCAACACGTGACTGGATATTGATTTAAATGAGGTTGATTAACTTGAACAGTACACGTATACTTATAGATCTTCACAAATACTCAAGATGACTTAAGCACACTTAGAGAGAACTTTCACAAGAAGTATTTAGAGAGAGAAAGAAAGAACAAGTAAGGAAGTTTATGAAAAATCCTTAAGTTAAGGCTTCTATTTATAGCCAAAAATCTTATCATTCATTTAATCTAAACCATTCATTTAAAGATCATCTTTTAATCTACACCATCCATTTCAAATATTATATTATCTTTAATCTACACCATTCATTTCATATCACCTAATAATCACCTAACTTTATATTATAAACAAATCAATTTAATTATTCAACAATAATTCACACTTTAATCTACACCATTCATTTCATATCACCTAATAATCACCTAACTTTATATTATAAACAAATCAATTTAATTATTCAACAATAATTCACACTTTAATCTACACCATTCATTTCATATCACCTAATAATCACCTAACTTTATATTATAAACAAATAACTTTATCAATTCAATTATTATGACTAATTGTTATAAATATAGTATAGTTAGCTCTTAGATATCAAGTCAATAAATTAATAAAATACAACTGTTTAAATAACATCATAATAGAGATAACAATAATGTAAAATAAAGCATACGTTACTGTGTAATGACAATTATTGATTCAATAATGTGAATTACTGTGCATATGTTACTGTGACAATTATTAGGTTCAATAATTTTAAAAAAAGTGCAACAACAATTATTGACTCAATGATATAAAATACAGTGTAATGACAATTATTAAATCAATAATGCAAAATACTGTGTAACAACAATTATTGAATTGATAATATAAAATATTATGCAGTGACAATTATCGATGAAATGATGCGTAACAGTTACGGTGTCAATTATCAGACCAAAAATATGAGACACTATGCAATACCGTGTGTTACTGTAGAGTACCGAGTGCTACAGAAAATACCAATAACTACCGTATGCTACTATTCTTTTATCACCGGTATTTTAACAGTTCCGTTGACTATTTTTATTTAAAAAGGTTATTTCTGTCGTTTTCTATATCCGACAAATATTCCGTTGTGGGGTCCACCAATAATTTATTATTTCGGCGCCGTCGTACGGCACGAATATTCCCCGACCAAACGAATATTGTCCGACAAAATAAAATTTGCACATAACATCCTTAACTTTCAATTTTGTTAATTTAACCACTTACTGTTTCAAAAAAAATATATATGAAGAAAAATTAAATTTTGTATTTCATAAAATTCGGGGTCTTACAATATATATATATATATATATATATATATATATATATATATATATATAAAATGTTCATCAATGATCAGTGGGAATAAATATTAATTTAATTAAACCTTTAGCCACATTATCCTGTAAAAAATGATGTCTTTCTTCTGTGTGTTTTGTGTAAGAATGTAATACTAGATTTTTGGATATGTCAATTGTGCTAGTATTATCATAGTAGATTGACACATTATTGCAAATAATATCAATATCACATAAAGTTTGACGCATCAATAAAATTTGAGAGCAACAACTCCCTACAACTAAGTATTCACCATCAGTTGTTGATAGTGCTACTGAGGTCTGCTTTCTACAATGCCAGGATATTAAGCTTTGCCCCAAAAATGTACAAGCACGACTAGTGCTTTTTCTGTCAATTTAACAACCTGCATAGTCTGCATCTGAGTAGCCTATTAGATCAAAGTCATTGCATATAGGATAATATAAACAAAAAATTTATTGTGCCACAAAGATATTTAAAAGAAAAAATTAACAACATTTAGGTGGGATTCTTTTGGTTTTGCTTGAAAACGTGCACATAAACACACACACTATAAATTATATCAGGTCTTGAGGCAGTTAAATATAATAAACTTTCTATCATACCTCGATATTTTGTTACTTCTACATTAGTACCTTTATCATCGGATGTAAGATTGATAGATGTACTCATTGGTGTCGTCTTTGCCTTTGATTTATTAAAGCCAAATCTTTTGAGCAATTCTTTTGTGTATTTGGTCTGATGTATGTAGATGTCATCCTTTTCATGTTTTATTTGGAGTCCCAAGAAGTAATTGTGTTCTCACATTAAGCTCATATCGAACTCCTTATGCATACACTTAGAAAACCACTTGCAAAGATTATCATTAGTAGCACCAAAGATAATATTATCTGCATATATTTGAACAATAATAATATCTTTCTTTTCATGCTTGATAAATAAAGTATAATTGATTTTACCTTATGTGAATCCATTTGAAAGAAGATACTTACTTAACCTTTTGTACTCAGCCCTTAGAGCTTGCTTTAGTCCATATAAAGCTTTCTTGAGCTTGTATACATAATTAAGATATTTCTCTTGCTCGAATCTGGGAGGTTGTTTCACGTATACTTCTCCACTTATATATCCATTAAGGAACGCACTCTTAACATCCATTTGATGTAGCTTAAACCGCTTGTATGATGAAAATGCTAGTAAGATCCGGATTGACTCCAATCTTGCTACGAGGGAAAATGTTTCTTCGTAGTCAATTCCTTCTTGTTGGTTGTACCCTAGAGCCATAAGTCTCGCCTTATTTCATGTTATTGTTCTGTATTCATCAAGTTTATTCTTGAACACCCACTTAGTTCCTATAATTGAAACTCCCTTAGGTGGAGGAACCAATTCCCAAACTTGACATCTTTCGAATTGTTGTAGCTCTTCTTGCATAGCTAGAAACCAATTCTCATCATTAATTGCTTCATTTGCATTCTTTGGCTCAATTTTTTATAACAAGGATGAAAATGCACATAGATTTTGTGCCCCTCTTCTTGTTGTAATACCTCGATTTACATCTCCAATTATATTTTTTGAAGGATGATTCTTGATATATTTTGATGCTTTTGGCATTGACGTACTAGCTATCTGCTCCTCATGTTGAACTGGATTAGAATCTGAAGCTTTTTCATTACTTTCAATCGATTCTAGTTCCTATACATTTTGTTCAGTTAATCTGGTATGTTGTTTGTCCGTTTTCAGTATATCATCGTCACTGTTTACCTTACTAGAACTGCAACAGTTTCTAGTGTACGTGCATCCTCATCTCTTCCTTTTGGTAGATAACTGCTAGTCTTGTTAAAACTTATATGAACAAATTATTCAACACATGATTTATTAATATTAAAGACGCTATATGCTTTGCTATGTGTAGAATAACCAAGAAAAATTCCTTCATGTGATCTAGCATCAAATTTACCTAGGTTACCACTTGTGTTTATGATAAAACATTTTGCACCAAAAACATTGAAATAACTTATATTTGGAATTCAATTATTTAACAATGCATATGGTGTTTTTAAAAGAATAGGATGAATAAGCACTTTATTAAGAGTTCATGAAGTGCGTTAGAGTTCATACCCTAGTGGTCAATTATTTGATGTAATTGCTTAACATTTTTGATATTATATTTGATGGAATAAATGAATTATTTTATTATGATTTTATTTACTACGTTATATAAATGTTAGCATAATAAAAGTCTTTAAAATAGTGATACGAATTATATACCTTCAAGTATGTGACTTGAACATGAGATTATATAATTACAATTAGTATCATTGCTCTTAAATGTCCCTAGTTTAGTATCATTGCTAATGGGACAACAATGATGCATTGAGACTAGTATGTGGATTAACTGATGGCCAAATCTCATTGGTCATAATTATACGAGATATTGAGTCAATGCATAAGTACACGTTAGAGAACAATGTACTGGACAGACCCACCATGAGAATTCTACGTGGAGCATTATGCAAAGTGTCATAAAAATTCTCATAGTGACAATGATGTAATGATCCTCCGACCTGAAATCACTATATTATTACATGAGAATTTATGTACTTTGATATCATCAAAGGTCACCTTTTATAGGGTGGACAATAATGGTGATTATTGGGTACATCATGAATCGTGTGAGGAATATGAGTGATCTAGATGGAATTTACCCCTCCTATATATTAGGGGTGATATCCATAGGCCTCTTGATTGAGTAGGACTATGAAATGCATGGCTATGCTCAAATAGTGATTTGTTTCATATAGTCTACTCATTGATCAAGAAAACTCAGATTAAATTATGAAAAGTATGACACATTGTAAGAACCAAGAATTTTGAATTACATTATAAATAAAATTGGAAAACTAAATTCTAATTAAATGAGTTATTGTGTAATTTAATTTAAACCTTTATGTGGTAATTTGATTGTTGACTATTCGGTTAATTTTAGTAAAGGAAGTCCGATTAATGGATTTATTAAATTAACGGACTAACCTAAGATTATTTTGTGAGGAACCATAATTAAATATTCAATTAATATTGAATATGACAAGTCTAAATTGATTATATAAATTAAATTTAAATTGATTATTTAAATGTTCCTATAATTATTTAAATAATCCCAAACAATTAATTAAGTGAGCGATTTGTGTGATGTGCTTTGTGGGTTGATATTTAATTAAGCTAGCCCAATTTATTAAGAAGTGGGTGAGTTATTTTGGTAGCCCAATGTTGTTGGATTATTATGATCATATATGGCCCAAATGAAATAAATTGCAAGCCCATTTCAAGCCCATTCCTTGATCCAATTGCTAAAGCTTCTAGAAGATCCATTATTTACCAATTTGACTATAAAAATAAATCAAAAATGGGACAAATTAGAGAGCATGGCTGGTGGTATGGAGAGAGTACTATGGATTTCAAATTTTTATTCAATTTGTTGATTTCATTAGTGTGTGGAACACTCAAACTTTTTGGCTAGCAAATTTTGTAAAAATGTTGAAGTCCAATCTATACATATATATGTTATATGTATAGATTTATACTACTATAAATAGAAGCTAGCTCATTTGGTGGAGAGTTTGCAAAATATTGCAAGTATTCTCTATATAATGTGCTAGTGAGTTTTAGTGAGTTAACTAGGTGAGTTAAAGAAAAAGGAAGTGAGTTGTGTAGTGAGTCACCACCGAGTCAAGTGAGTCAAGTCATTTTCATCAAGGGGGGTGTTCTTGGATGTCATCACAACTTATTACCTACTTTGGAAAGCAAAGAAAACAAGCCATCAAAAGCAAAAGGTATAAAAATTCCTTTAAAACCCTAATCTTGGTTTTCTTTTAAATTTTATGGTAGAAATATTATCTTGGAGATATTTATGCTTATAATCATGATAGACATGTTTATATAGGATGCCATGTGGTTTAAATGTATAGTGGTATGGATTTATGTAGAAAAATCTAGCAAAATACTTGAAAATATTTTTACCGACGAACAAAACATAGGTTGCAGGAATAAATTGCACATTTCAAAATCTACAAATTATTTTTGTGATTTAATAATTTCTGGGAATATATGGATAAGTTAAGAAAAAACTCCCTTTGGAATCACCCAAAAATGTGTTAAAATGAGTAAGTTATGCATTTTTTACCAAACACACCTCACTGTCCAAGTTATTGCATGAACAGTCCACTTTAAGCCTAATTTCCGAAATCAAAACTTATCCAAAAATGGTGTTTGAGCACATAAAATTGTAGTTCGGGAAGTCACGATTCCATCGATACCTAGTAGAGCTCCATCGGAGTTATAGAACTCAAGTTATTAAGGTTTTTCTCCAAGACCCCAAAGTTGGACAAAAATCTGGAAATAGGTAATGTTTCTGCCGGTTTTTTTTCATGAACCGGCCGGAACTTTCCGGAGACCGGTTCACCGGAATTATGACCGGTTCCGGCGATGGGTCCTTGACGGAAGTTGCTTGGTTTTTCGTGTAGTATTTTATAAAAATATGTTTGTATTTTTAGCATGTCATTTGGTAATTTCCATAATTAAAATATGATTAAACCTTACTAACTAAAGGAAAAATGATAAATTAATATTTTTAATTTCTGAAAAATCATAAAACTGCTAATTACTTATTATTTAAGTAATATTAAATAATAAGTAAGATTAATTAATAAATTAATTGTTTTTAATTGTATTTAAAGTGTAAATAGTGCACTAATTAGCTATTAATTAGTTAGTAATTAGATAAAATTACTAATAAATTACTATTAAATATTAAATATGTGATTTAAGTATTTAATAATAATATAAGAAAGATAAAGTAAATAAATTAATTGTTTATTATTTAATTTATAATTAAATAGTAAATAAAGATAAATAGTTAACTAATTATTATTTAATTAATATTAAATAATAATTGAAAAGAGATAAAATTTATAAATTAATTATTTATTATTTAAATAATAAATAAAGATAATTAAGAAAATTAATTATTATTTAATTAACATTAAATAATAATTAAAGAATGATTAATTATTATTTAATTAAGATTAAATAATAAGTAAGTATAATTAATTAATTAATTATTTATTATTTAACATTAAATAATAATTAAAGATAATTAAAGTTAATAAACTAATTATTTATTATTTAATTAATATTAAATAATAAGTAAGGATAATTAATTAATTGATTATTATTTAATTAACATTAAATAATAATTAAAGATAATAAACTAATTATTTAATTAAGATTAAATAATAAGTAAGGATATTTAATTAATTGATTATTATTTAATTAAAATTAAATAATAATTAAAGATAATTAAAGTTAATAAAATAATTATTTATTATTAAATAATAATAAATGAGGATAATTAATAAATTATTATTATTTAATTAATATCAAATAATAAGGCAATTAAGATTAATACTTTAATTGTTTATTATTTAATTAACTTTTAAATAATAAATAAACATAATTAGTTATTATCTGTGACGCCCCCAAATCTGGGCCCACACAGCCCAAACTTGAGTCGTCAAAAGACTACAACAAAAGTATTACAACAAAGCACAACGTACTACAATACAGTGTATAATAATACACAACTAAGTCTTCACTATTATTGCCACACTATTTTACAAAACGTGAAGACTATGATAACTATTCCTCGGACCCTCACTCCATTCCCCGGCTAGACCCTGTTATGTTTTCATCTCCTGTTGAAAAACAATGGAACAAAAGAAAGGGTGAGCTCAAATAGCCCAGTAAGAAATATCATGACTAAGATAATGACGAATAAATTATCATTAGCCTTCAACAGTTGAGTTCTTGATAGAATACAATAGACTACAAGGTTTATATCAAAAACTGTAGTTAAATTCTTAAACAATGTTCAGATCAATAATAGCAGCGGAATGAGTAATCTATTAGAGGAATAATGCAGACTATAATGTCCACTCGCTTCTCTTTTTCGTAAAAACATCATCAACTTTTATCATCTGAAATACCATTAGTCATGATAATATAAATTCACAGTTCCTGATCATAATCATGCACATCAACAGTTCATTTTTGCACTACGGGCCAAAGATATTCAATATAGCACCAACGGTCATGATTATACCAGATTCAGCCTTTGGTCATAATCATACCAAACAACAGTTCATCTTTGCACTACGGGCCAAAGAGAACATTCACCACGTGCCATAAAAGACACCGAACAGATGTATCGCCTTTAACCTATTATATCGCCTTTAACCTATCATCTGTTCAACAAATATATCACATCTGTGCCCCCGGCCACAGATATTCACAACAGCTTGATTTTTGGATGATTAGAATGATATAAATGATGAACAGAAGAAATAAGATAACAATAAGTATCGGAAGTTTACTTTGTACAGATTCAAATAATGTCCAAATTGTCAACATGATGTGGAGTGAAATTTAAAAATGATATTCAAGATCCACAGTTCAGAATAACGGTTACAATTCAATAGAAAGGTTCACGTAAATAGGAAGGTTCAGTTGAAATAATGAAGTTCAACTATTATGGAACATATAATATTTTCAGGAATTATAGAAGCAATAGTTCCATAATAAATTTCGATTTAGGAGTATGAAAGAAAATAATATCCCTTACCGTAGCAGGTTTGATTAACAAAAGGTGAAGGAAATTAATACAAAGGGTTATTCACCAACAGGCGGCAATCCGCTCCGTAAGGTTATTCCCACAATTTAATAGAATTTGAGTACAAAGAGTTATTCACCAAACAGGCGGCAATCCGCTCCTTAAGGTTATTCTCAGAGATTAATAATGAATGAATACGAAAGGTTATTCACCAACAGGCGGCAATCCGCTCCGTAAGGTTATTCCCACAATTTAATACATTGAAATAAAAGGCACGTCTTATGAGTAAGGAAGAAACAATATTATTATCGAGAATCAAATAATGATAATCCCTTACCATAGTACGTTTGAATAATGGAAGATGAAAAAGATGGTATCCCTTACCGTAGTAAGTTTTAATAATAGAAGATGACATTCCTTACCGTAATAAATTTAAGAGTGTGAAAAGAATGATATTCCTTACGAGTAGTAAATTTAAGAGTATGAAAGAAAATGACATCCCTTACCATAATAAGGTTAAGAGTATGAAAGAAAATGGTATTTCTTACAAGTAAGAAAAGAAAATGACATTCCTTACCGTAATAAATTTAAGAGTGTGAAAAGAATGATATTCCTTACCTTGATATTGTGAAACAAGTTTATAGCCGAACAAATCCTTCCTTGTTTGTAGCAGTAAGTAATCTGACTTTTGAGTCTTCTAGAGTTTTTAAAATCTCTTTATGCTTTTAAAATAATGTTACTCTCGGAAAGATAGACGGCATAGACTCAAGAATCACTCAATTCGGAGTTAATATGAATGAGTTATGAATTTTCAAAACTAAGACTGAAAATAGTGACGAAAATCAGAATAGGTTACGGTTTTTAGTATTTTAAGGCATGAAGATGATTTCAGATGACTTTTCTTCCTTCTTCAAAGTTGTAGAGGACGAAAAACTGAAGAGACAGGCTTTTAATTCATTAAATTCTGACAAATAATGAATTTACTACGATTTTTCGAAAGAGTTGCTGTACATAAGAAAATTCTACTCGGGAATTCAAAGAAGAATGCAAAAGATTTCAAAACTAGGAATGACTTAAGAACACTTAGAGAGAACTTACACAAAAAGTATTTAGAGAGAGAAAGAAAGAACAAGTAAGGAAGTTTATGAAAAATCCTTAAGTTAAGGCTTCTATTTATAGCCAAAAATCTTATCATTCATTTAATCTAAACCATTCATTTAAAGATCATCTTTTAATCTACACCATCCATTTCAAATATTATATTATCTTTAATCTACACCATTCATTTCATATCACCTAATAATCACTTAACTTTATATTATAAACAAATCAATTCAATTATTCAACAATAATTCACACTTTAATCTACACCATTCATTTCATATCACCTAATAATCAACTAACTTTATATTATAAATAAATCAATTCAATTATTCAACAATAATTCACACTTTAATCTACACCATTCCTTTCATATCACCTAATAATCACCTAACTTTATATTATAAACAAATCAATTCAATTATTCAACAATATTTCACACTTTAATCTACACCATTCATTTCATATCACCTAATAATCACCTAACTTTATATTATAAACAAATAACTTTATCAATTCAATTATTATGACTAATTGTTATAAATACAGTATAGTTAGCTCTTAGATGTCAAGTCAATAAATTAATGAAATACAATTGTTTAAATAACATCATAATAGAGATAATAATAATGTAAAAGAAAGCATACGTTACTGTGTAATGACAATTATTGATTCAATAACGTGAATTACTGTGCATATGTTACTGTGACAATTATTAGGTTCAATAATTTTAAAAACAGTGCAGCAACAATTATTGACTCAATGATATAAAATACAGTGTAATGACAATTATTAAATCAATAATGCAAAATACTGTGTAACAACAATTATTGAATTGATAATATAAAATATTATGCAGTGACAATTATCGATGAAATGATGCGTAACAGTTACGGTGTCAATTATCAGACCAATAATATGAGACACTATGCAATACCGTGTGTTACTGTAGAGTACCGTGTGCTACAGAAAATACCAAAAACTACCGTATGCTACTATTCTTTTATCACCGGTATTTTAACAGTTCCGTTGACTATTTTTATTTAAAAAGGTTATTTCTGTCGTTTTCTATATCCGACAAATATTCCGTTGTGGGGTCCACCAATAATTTGTTATTTCGGCGCCGTCGGACCAAACGAATATTCCCCGACCAAACGAATATTCCCCGACAAAGCGAATATTGTCCGACAAAATAAAATTTGCACATAACATCCTTAACTTTTAACTTTATCGATTTAACCACTTACTGTTTCAAAAAATATATATATGAAGAAAAATTAAATTTTGTATTTCATAAAATTCGGGGTCTTACATTATCTATTGTAAAATAATGACTAAAGGTAATTAATTAATTACTCTTTAACTGATATTAAATAGTAATTAAATGAAGATAGAGTTAATATTATAAAAAGAATTTAATTAAACAATGATAGTAAATTGTTTAAGAGTTTAATAAGTGTTTAACACTTAAGAAAAATAATATTGATTAATTAAATCATTAATATAAGATCAATTAAATGTCTTATATGATTAATATAAAATTATATGTGTTATGTGATTAATTATTTAGCATAGATAAGTGTTTAAAGTGCACGATTAAATGTTATACTAATTGATAGGCTAACGTTATTAATGTTAGGACATCAAGAGGAGTTTAAATTAAGCAAATTAGCCGTAAGTCAACAGACAGGAAAGTTCTTTAACCTTACTCAAATTTGTATTGAGCAAGCTTCCTAACTCTACTCAATATTATTGTGCTAATTCTTAAATCTTGAGCTTATATTATATCGCAGGTTATTCCACAATAATATTATTGCAAATTGTATATATTATTTGAATTCATATTCCATTCTTGAATTATGAATTGATTAAAGAAGAAGTCTAAGCCATTGTTCGGCTAGACCTATGTGAAAGTTATTTTGAAAGTTATCCAAGCCATAGTGGTACGGATTCTTAGACTGAGAAGAACAACCCATAATGGGGAATAACCTAAGTATCGAACAAACGATACAAACAGAATAAATGTTATGCATATACATATGGTACGAGAGGCTGATCCCCTTAAGTACAATTCTGACAAAGTAACCTAAGAGGGTCAATCAAGTGATTGATTTCCTCAATAGTAGTTCATGGTCCATTTGACCACTCAGCAATTAAATAATCAATTGTCACTTCTTTATTTTGTGCACTGATTCTATTGTTCATTGTTGAGCTCCTTTTATTAAATCTTTCAGTTGATATTCCTATTCATTTATGACATAATTATTGTTATTCATTTAAATTGCTGAGCAAACTAGTTGCTCATACTTGCTATGTCATAAAACATTTTGCAGCTAAACCTGAAGGATCGGGTAAAGATAAAGGAAAAGGGAAAGCAAAATCTTAATTATCTAGATAGTTGTTAGTCTATTTATATTTTGTTTAGAACTTATAAGATTGTAACACAAACACTGATATTATTTTGTAGTTTGTGATGTTTATTTTGGTAAAGGTTATAGACCTTGGGACTAGAAAGTCATTGTAATAGACAACATATGTTTATTTATTTTCCGCATTAGTATTACATGTTGTTTAGCAGAGATTGTTTATATTATTGCGTGAGCACCAAATTCGAGGTAGTGGTACCTGAATTTGGGGGTGTCACACACATTCCATGCCTCGAGCTTAATCTAGGATGTAAAGGTTAAAATGATTTAATTACATTGAAACATTGGTCACGAAAAGGTTGCATCGAATCACTGATCTTATTATTACTTGGGTAGCAGTGATGCATTACTAGATGCCACTCAATGTTTATAATTTTATAATATGATTTTAAAATTATTGCAAACGTAATAATTACCTATAGGGTCACACACTTAGAACGTAAATAAAAGGGCATTAATTTAAATTATAAGAATTTAAATATATCAATATGATTGATAGTATTTAAATTACGAATTTAAATTAATAAGATAACTTGTATATATATATATATATATATGTATATTAATTAAGTAAGATTTAATTAAGATATAATATATATTTTTTAGGTCTTGATTAATTTTTTTTGACTGTTATGTATATATATGATATATTAGCAGAGAACGTCACGTAAGAAAAAAACCCTAAACCCTAGCCGCTTTTAGAAAGAGACTAGAGAGAAAAATATTCAAAAAATCTAGATGTTGGTGGCTAGTACCGCAACTCTCTTTTGCTGTAGATCGTGTGACGATTCGCGGAGCATTCGTGTGGATACCGTAGAGATGCAGTTCCGTTAGATTGTATTGAAGATTTGAAGCATTCCAGAATTCTCCATTTTCTCCATTCAAGCTCGGATAAATGGTAAACCAAATCTAAACCTCTAATTTAATATATTTTTCGCATGGATCCTTTTTAGGGATTTGAAAATTGATATGAAATTTTTTAAATTCCGCTGCTTTGATCACAAAATGATATGAAGTATTTTTGAAATTCACTGCCATGATTACTCATAATCCTTATCAACTTGAGATTGTATTTTGTCTCCAAGTTCTTTTTAAGGCTTTCAAAATCTTTAAATGCTTTATCTTTAGATTTAAGAAACATTACCGAAGAGTATCTAGAATAATCATCTACTATAACAAAAGCATAAAATTTACTATTTAAACTAGCATATATTTTGGGTATAAAAAGATCAAGATGTAAAAGTTATAAAGGTGAAGAGGTCGATGCCTTGTTCTTTGCAATGAATGAAGTTCTTACTTGTTTACCAAGTTAGCAAGAAGAACATATTTCTTTTTTCTCATAATTTATCTTTGGTAATCCTCTTACAAGATTCTTTGTAGAAAACTTCTTTATTAAATCCATGTGAACATGTCCCAATCTTTTGTGCCACAGATTAGCTTCATCGTGTACCGCTGTGAGACACGTTTCTTTATCTTGTTACTCAAAATCAAAAGTGTATATATTTTTTCCTCTTTGTACAACTAGGATAACATTGTTAGTACTATGAAAAATAGAACATTTATCTTTTTCAAATCTTACTTGTTGTCCATTATCCATTAATTGACTTACACTAATAAGATTAAATTCTAGACCTTTAACAAGATGAACATTATCAATACTAATTTTACCATTATCGATTATTTCACAAGTCTTGTTGTCCGCAAAGGTCACTATACCATTCTTTTTGTTGTGGGAAAGCTCCAAAAACTTTGACTTGTCACTCGTCATGTGTTGAGAGCAACCGTTATCTAAAACCCATTTTTGAGAAGGTACTTTGGCTTTAAGACATACCTACAACAAAGGTAAAGTTTATCTTTTTGGTATTTATATCTTTTTGGGTCCACTTATGTTAGTAACATGCAATTCACTTTTTTTCTTATCCATACTTATGTAGTTTTATTGTTGTAGTTTATACTTAGATGTCCCTTAATGCCACAATTATTACAAGTAGTGAAAGAGAACAATATTTCATATTAAAGTGAGATTTAGGTTTCAACATTTTTGCCTCATTCTTTTTGTGTGTTGAATTAAAACCAATACCTTGTTTATTATAGCTAGGTTTTTGCCTTCCCAACATAATATTTAAATTTTCTTCTCCTTGAATGAACTTGGCTAATGACAATGTTAGTGACTTTATTTCCTTTTGTAATTCAATAATATTTGTATCTTCTTTAGTATGTGAATCATCATTAAATGCATCAACAAAAAATATCTATCATTTTTATTTCATTATTTAATTTCTCAATTTCATCATTCAAGTAGTTTGCCTTGTTGTATAAAATTTTGTTATAATTTTCTAGATAGTCAATTTTACTCATTAAAATTCTTTCATCTTGAGATGGTGTTTCAAAATCTTTCTTTTCTTCAATTAATGTATCAACCTCATTCATTAAAGTGTTTATTAAATCTTTCAAATACATAGTTTTTTCTTTTAATTTTTTATTTTCTTGTTCCAAGAAAGTTAAGCTTATTACCTCACTAGATTCAGTTTCGAGTCCCATAAAGCACACTTGAGCTATTTCATCATTTGCATCCACTTCCACGTCAGAATCATTATCACTCCAAGTTACAAGAGCGTTGTTCTTTTTCGTGTCCTCGAGATTTTATTTTCCTTTGTTCTTTAGTTGGAAGTAGTCCTTTTTGAAGTGACCCGGATGCCCCCATTCAAAACATGCATCTTCACTTTGTTTTCCTTTGAACTTGTTTGGAGTCATGGTATTCCTTCGTTTGTTCTTCCTTTGTAGTAATCCTTTAACCTTTCTTGTTATCATAGCTATTTCTTCATCTGAATCATCGCCTGAATCTTTTTCATTTCCTGCAGTAAGAGCTATCATCTTCTTTCTAAAAGCTTCCTCCTCGCCATCATATCTTTTCAATTGATGCTCATATTCTTCTAATTTACCAAACAAGGTTAATGTATCCATAATAGAGATATTAGAAGCAAACCTTTTGGGCATAGCCCGAGGTAGCTTACAAACCTTGCGTGTGCCTCCTTGATGGTGTCATCTTTTCCAAGTTTGAACATTTCATAGTCATGAATGAGCATGTTAAGTTTTACTTTTCGAACTTTTGAAGTTCCCTCATGGCTTATTTTCAAGGTGTCCCATGTTTCCTTTGTGGTGTTGCGTGAAGATACTTTATTGATTTTTGACTGCACAATTTTGCTATGAAGAGTACTTGGAATCATAGGATGTCATATACACTTTGGTTGAATCCATCTCCTATAATGTCTTTAGTATACCATCATCATTTCTTGGAATAACCGGATCATTTTCCATAACCTGCCATTCCCAAGGATCTCATTTTAGGTAAATCCTCATTCTAAACTTCTAGAAATTATAATTCTCACCTCCGAGTAGCAATGGTGGTATATTGGTTGATTTCCCTTCTTAAGTATTACTTCTAAATTGTGCCATAGTAGAATTTTTCCCTACAAGTCACCTTTAAGACCAAGATAAGTAGAGCTAAGCTCTGATACCAAATAAAATTTAGATAGACACACTTCGAGAAGGGGGGGGGGGGGGGTTGAATAAGTGTGAGACAAATGATATCCAATTTTTGCTATTTAAAAATCTGATGAGAAAGCAGTCTACCATTTCTTAAAATACAGCTTATTATATAACTGGCTTACTATTTCTGACTGAAAACTATTTTGTTATTAATGCTTTAAAAACTGTTTTAATTATATAATTTAATAAACTAACTTATGATGAATAATTTGTAGATAAACATAGTTGTAAAGGTTATTAAGTGACAGCGACACTGAATCTGAAGTAGGAGATGGTTATGAATCTCCGCATATTGTTGAAGATGATTCGGAATCTGACAGCGAGTTTCATTAAAATGTATGTTTAATGTAATTTATATTCTATAGAGTTATATATAAATGTTTGTATAATATTATTGACTTGTTGTATATACACGCATTTTATTTTTGTAATCATTATTATGTAAGTCACATTAATATGTCATTTTTTTGAATAGATGGCATCTTCAGCAGCAGGAAGAAAACGCGGATTAGGCCGGGGTCTAAATCAGATCCCGAAGGCCCCAGATAATCCAAACGAGCGTATTTTATTACAGATTCGCCCTGATCCTACCAACACGTAAGTTATTAACCATATAGTAATATTAAATTAAAAATTATATTATTGTATATACTAATGTAAATTATTCTATATTTCAGAGATTTTGCAGATGTTAGGGTTGTTAAATGTATTTCACAGATAGGGGTTATACAGACACTATTTTGGCAAAAGTGTGATGTCCGCACAAAAGACAACATAAAGAAGGAGCGGGAAAAGGCAGTGTATAATACTGGCATAGACCATCTTTGCCAGACTACGGAGTATATGCATGAGTACGGCCCGTGGTGGTGCTCGCGCGATATATGGGTTGAGATATGCCAGTAGTGGCAGAGTGACGAATGGGCGAGGAAAGAGAGGATTGCCACTAGGAACAGATCCGCAGGTGTAGCTAAAGGGGAAAAGGCAAATGGTACATATAAAGACGATAGTATATTACATGCACACCATTTCATTGATAGGGAGGTACAGAGTTCGTCAAATTTACTTTATTCATGTTTACAATCATTTAATTAGTATTTATTTGCATGATTAATATGTTTATACACTTGTCATATTTGTAGTCATCTAGTAGGTCCAAAGGTTAGACTATCTATTGGTTAGATGTGTACGTGGCCACCCGTGATGGTCTTCCTGATGCTATACAGATACGGGTAATTAAGTTTTTTTTTAACGTTACATGTTTATAAATTAATTTTGACGTTACATTTAACTATTCAATGTATTACTTAATTGTATGACACTTACAACCAACTAATGGATGAACGGTATCCCCCTGGTAGTGGTTGCCCACCGATTGATTAAGAGTTGTAGGAAAGAGCGTTGGTTGTTAAGAAATTTTTTGTTAAGGGCCAAGGGCAGCGAAGACGGCCGAGTATTACTGCCTCTTGCAGCTCTGGTAGCCAGTCTACCCAAGCATCATACAATTCGATGCCACATAACGCTGCGGACTATGTTAGAGCCATATGCAGAGATCCTGCCCTTCTGCATCAGCTGCAAGATCATTTGAAAAACGTTGAGTCTTGATTCATTAGCGGATGCGATGGTGACAGTAGCAAGTGAGCCGGACCAGGAGGAGGAGACTGAGCAAGACGAGGTAATATTATTGCTTAATACACCAAAATTAATCAGTCAATAATACTATCTTGAACATGTTTCTTTTTTTGTAATAGGAACGTGACATTTAACTAGATAAATAAAGCTTGGTGAGCTACATATCGTTCTTAGCTTTTTTTATTTTCTTCATTTTATTGTGTAACCCATGCACGGTCAGATTTTTATCTTATTGTATATATTTATATACCAAGATTGGATTAGATGTTGGTTTTATGTTTATTTGAAATGTATGTTATTTCATTTGGTTAGAATTTGATATTTGGTTGGAGATCTCAATGAGATCGTTTATATATCTATTATGCTGTGTTGGGATGTATTTAACAGGTAAAGAAATTTATGGGAATCGAAAAAAACATTTTTTTCTTACAATAATCAACGACCGAATTCAGTCGCTAATAGTGATCGCTAATACCCGGTTGTTAATACCCGGTCGCTATTCAATCTCTGTTTATCTCAAAATCCAGTCGATGATAATCTTCCCATCGGTTGCTAATATCGGTCACTGATATCGGTCGCTGTTACGTTCGGTCGCTATTAGCGGTCGCTACACGTGGCGAATGTTGGCATATGTGATGACTCAGCTTAGAGACCGCGTTAGTCGCCATTGTCGGTCGCTGAA
Source organism: Hedera helix (assembly GCA_947179155.2). Lineage (NCBI taxonomy): Eukaryota > Viridiplantae > Streptophyta > Magnoliopsida > Apiales > Araliaceae > Hedera > Hedera helix. Next base: position 4,204,746 of record OX359286.1, read on the forward strand.
ACATCGGTCGCTATTATCCGTCGCTGATACGCGTGTTAGCGACCAAACTATAGGCGACGAATATTAGCAACCGTATTCGGTCGCTGATACGTATTAGCGACGGAAGGCGGTCGCTAATAAACGGTCGTTGATAGACCTTTTTCTTGTAGTGATAGTGAGCAAACAAAGAAAGATAAACAATCACAATAACACTAAGAATTTTTACTTGGTTCGGCCCCTAATCTCTAATCCAGTGGCCTAATTCAATTCTAATACCAAATGGTATTGGAGATTCACTTTATTAATTTATCAACCACTGTTACAATACAAGTTTACAATAAAACCAAACACCTTTGCTTACCTTGTGCACTTAAGCACTCCTTCAATACTTATACTCACTTGAGCACTTTTGCTCCCATTGTGGACTTATGCCCAAGCATCTATGCTTCACAAACTTGTAATAACAACCCCTAACCCATCCTTGGATTAGTATGCAATAGACACCTAGTCTATCAATAACCTTATAAGAAAATAAATATTATTATAATATAAAACTATGATCAAAACAATAAATATAAAATAATTTAAAGCTCAACTAGATGCAATGATCAAAGGATAAAAATATCACCAATATAATTCTGTGGAGTAAAGTTATGAATACAGTTGTCCTTTTGTAGTGCAACTTTTCTAATCGAGAGAATGATTTGAAAGAAATATATTGTAGCTCTAAAAGTTCTGAATGTGTGTGTCGTAGTTCTTGGCTAGAGGATAATATATATATATATATATATAGATATATGTGTGTGTGTGTGTGTGTGTGTAATAAATGTGAACTCAGCTTTTTTGTTTTACCGTTAAAGCCCAAATAGATTATATATACGAAAACCAATTGAATCGCATAAAATTCGCTTTGTAGCCGTTGGCTTGCTTTCATATTGCTGAATCAATCACAGATTAATCCAAATTGTCTGTAGTCCATTATTTAGCCTTTTGGCTAAATTGTTTCCTTCTTAGAAACCATGATGCATGCTTCCTTAATTGATTTAATATATTAATCTGTTTGATCCAATCAATTTAGGGGGACAAGGAAAGTTTAATATATATTAATCCATGATCTTGGCATCTTTAATTAATGTGTGTGTGTATATATATATATACCTGATCTCACAAATAAACATGGAAAGCGTTAATTCAAAGTCTCGGATCATCTTTCCATTAATCTGACTTAGTCTAGTTATTTAAGGAAACCAATTAGTCACCTTTCTCAAAAATATTTTTAAATCTATCTTTCCATATATATTGAAATTGCTTATATTATATAGAAACTAAATAATCAGCTTTTTCAAAATATTTTCTTTTATAATTATGAAAGCATGATTATATTTAATTTTCCACATTATAATATTATTGTTAATATTATGCAATTATCCAAATACAACCTAGAGCTTTGATTGAATTATATTTAAAGCAAAGATGCTACATAATTTCCTAGTGACCCATAGTCATGACTTCTAATTAACCATTCTAGTAGCTTTTCGGAATTGTCCCTGTGCAGTGTAGCTGTGACAATGCAGTCTATTATATGAACATTTTAGTCCAGCTGCATGTTGCCTGAATAAATAAGATGAACAAGGCTTAGTTCCATAAATAGTGGCATCATCAAAACTAAAGGATGAAATGTGACTAGGTCAACATCTTCAAACAAAAACAGAGCATCCTTTGTTCATTCTATGACTCTATTTTCTCTATCCAAAATTTATCTTTCCCAAAATTTAAGTCCGCTTCTTTTGAAACCTTGAATTGAATTATAACAAAGAAATGAAAAACAAGCTCCACACACAAGAAAATAAAATATGTGCGGTGTGTGTGCTGCAGATTTGGTTCTTAATTTTGGCCTACGTAAAATAAAGAAATTTATCCTCTCCCATGCACAATAAAAGGAATCCATGCATCCTTAGTTCAATACTCCAAGTAAGCAAGTTAAAAAAAAGCTCAGTTAGAGCAAATATAGAGAGTGAGAGCATAGGGAGAAAAATAAATAGTGAGTTTATTTTTCAAATAACAAAATTTATATTCTTCAATATTTTTTATAGTGAATTTCTGAAATCTCTTCCCGTGATTTATGTTAGCTGAGATTTCCACTTAAAATTCTTTTGTCATTAATTTATGTCTCGTACAGTAGTATACGTGTGTTATCTTAGTGTGTTTGTGTGAGCTTGATTTCTCTACAATTGGCATCAAAGCTTTTGGTTCACGTCGTTGGTGTTTAGGAAAGTGGTTCAAAAGGCAGCACCCTTAAGAACTGTGGTTATTTAATTAGTCACCACTGCAAAAGTATTCAGAGAGACTCCCATCCGACTTATACTTACATGGCCAACTAGTACGATTTGTTTAAAGAAAAATCTCGCAAGTCACAAATGCGAAGATGACAAGCACAAGTATGAGGTATGATGGTGAATCATTTGATGGAAAGTTAAATTTTAGTATTTAGGAAAGTACTGTCAAAGATGTATTGCTTTAACAGGGACTGGCGAAGGCACTAGAAGGGACTGGCGAATTCACTAGAAGGGGAATGTGAAGAAACTAGCAACTATGACAAATGAAAAATGGATGGATCTTAAAGTAAAGGTCGTGGCAACAATCGAATTGAGTTTATCACCATATATCAAATATTAAGTTTTGACAAAAACCTCTCCGAAGGTCTTGTGAGAGAAATTTGAAAAGTTTACAAGTAGAAATCTCTTTCAAATCAGTTATATTTGAAAAAGGAATTATACCAACTTCTAATGGAGGAAATTTTTAGATTTGACCAATCATACTAATGAGTTTAATAGATTGGTGACCCAACTAACTAGTATAGATGTAAAGTTAGATGTAGAAGAAAAAACCATACTGCTTCTCGTGTCTTTACCAAATTCATACTCAACTCTCTAGTCTACTCTCCTTGTAGAGAAGGAAAAGCTCGCAGTTGATGATGTGATGTTAGCAATCTTGGACTAAGATAAGTTTTGGGGAACTAATTCTAGATATCAAGTAAAAAGTCTTCATGTATCCGCAGATGGTCATAACAGAGGTTGTAATCGAAAGAAGAACTCTGAGAAAGAATGAGAAAGATCTTAGTTGAGATCGGGTAAGAAAGATGAATCATGGGTTGAGTGTTATCATTGTCACAAGAAAGGTCATTACAAAAATCAGTGTCCATTGTACAAGAAGATGAATAAGAATAAAGGCAAGCAGACTGAGAATTTTGCTAATGTTACTGAGCAAGAACATGGCAACAACAACAGAGAGTTGTACATAGTGACAGAAATGAAGTTTCATAATGTGATCTCTTATCCATTGGAGACAATAACAACCTAATAGATTGATACTTGGATTTTAGTTGTTCTTTTAATATGTGTCCCCACATGGATTGGTTTGATATTTTTACACCCTACAACGGTGGTATCATTTTATTGAGTAACAATACAGTCTGTAATGTTACTAAAAAAGACACCATCAAAATTAAAATATTTGATATAGTTATCGGAACATTGGGTGATGGAAGATATATTCTAGAGTTGAAGAAAAGCTTATTATCGATTTGAGTGCTCGACTTTATAAGCTACAGTATCAACAAAATTACCAAGGGTTCAATGGTAGTTATGATGGGCCAAAGAAAGGGCACTCTCTACTGGTTGATATGGGACACAATTGTTGGTGGAGTAACAATTTTTATCCAGGATTGTTTCAACAGTGATTGCAAAGAATTATAGTACATGTGACTTGGTCACTTTAGTGAAGGTGGAATGAAAGAACTTCATAAAAGACAGTTGCAAAAAGGTGTCAAAATGTGCAGCTTAGAATTTTGAAAGTTTTAAGTATGCGAAAAGCAACGTCTTAATCAGAAATACCTCAAATAGTGGAGCCCATTATTTCGTTATCTTCATAGATAACTACTCTGAAAAAATGTGAGTGTATTTTATGAAGTAAAAGTCCAAGATTTTAAAATCTTTAAGCAGTGAAAGCTAAGGAGAAAAAATAGACCGAAAAGAAGATGAATTATTTTAGATCAGATAATGACATAAAGTATAAGGATAAGTCATTCCTATAGTTCTGTCAGGATGAAGGTATCACCAAGCACCTATTAGTTTAAAGAACTCTAGAGCAAAATGGGGTTGTAGAGAGGATGAACAATAATCTGTTGGACCATGCTAGATGTATGAGGTTGAATGCAAACTTGCCCAAGAGTTTTTGGGCTGAGGCAGTTAACACAACTTGTTATATAATAAAATCGATCCTCTTTAGCTGGAATTGATTACAAAATTCCTAAAGAAGTATGGTATGGAAAACCAATTGTTTTTTTGTAATAAAAATCTTTGGTTGCCCAGCTTATGTGCATCTGTCGGTCAAGGAAAGATAGTCTAAACTTGATCCAAGGTCAATGGAGTGTATTTTTCTTGGATATGAAGATGGACTTAAATGATACTGGGTATAGGATCCAATATCCAAGAAGAAGGTTGTCAATAAATATATGGCATTCAATGAGAAACATATGTTGAACAAGTTCGAGAAAGAAAAACCTACAGCAACTGAGACGCAAAAAATCTAGTTAAGGTGGAGCTTCCTTAGGAGGGAAAAAAATCTAAAGAGATTGAAGATGATTGTCCTTCAGATCACCTGGAGAGTTGTCTTATAATTTTGTCAGAGATCGAGAAAGGCAAGTTAACAAACCAGTATAGGGATATGAGTTTGAAGACATAGTTTTCTTTACCTTGATTGCTGGTAATGGAGATCTAACTAGCTATTAGGAGGTTATTCAGTCACATTTTCACCTTGAGCTTCAATACAAATCTCCTATTTCCTTACTAGTCGTATTCCAAATCTCATTGCAGCGTCACTCAAATTTTATCGAATGAATGTTCTTATATTGTATTTTTCTCCAACCAGATTTGCTTCCATAGGTAGCTCCATCCTAAGTAATAGCATATGGTCAAAAAAGGATGATTCATTCATCATAATATGTCCACCATTCTTTAACTGCTTTAGAAATGCTTGGAAACCACCATTGATAACCTCATAAGCGAAATTCATAATCCATGTAGTTCCAATGATCATCATACAAACCTCTTTACCGAAACTTAGAACATCCATAGGCATTTCATTAAACATCTTGCTGCAATAATAAGGTGTAACACCCCAAAATCCCCATACTTGCTGCAGCGGACTTTGTGCATTATCTTCCATAACATATACCAATAATTTTACTGGTTTAACTAGTCTATTACAGACATTTCATTAAATTACTTAACTGTTATCCCTGGATCACAACTTGGCCTTGACTTCTTGCTAACACCAACTTATGATTCACATCCATTTCTACGAATAATACCTCATTCATCGAACTTTACTTCCTTTTGAGTATTCTATAAACTCATAATCCAACACTAAATCCTTCAGAGTATAGATATTATAGACTTACAATATTGACAACCAAATCTTTTTCAGAAAAGAGGGCACATTCCGTTCAAGATAGCACATTAACGGCGCGCAATCAAGTAACCCCTTTTCTTTAGACAAAACTTTCTTGATGCTATCAATAATGCCACTGTCTGATAATATACTATAGTCATTATTCATCGAACTTACCATATATTATGAGTTCAGAAACTTGCCACAATAATATGAATCACTATAATATTATGAGTCACAAACTTACCATAAGTATGAGTTTTAAGAACTTGCTTACAACTTTATCACTCATAACATCTATCAACTCTAAGATAGATTTTCCATCATTCATAATATCTATCTATCCGATATTTACAATATAAGTACAAGAGAAATGTTCCCAGATCCGAAGGGGCTTTCCGGTAAAGATGGCACATTACCGGCGCATAATTAGATGACCTAACCTCATTTCTTAGTCAAAACTTTCAACGTACCAATACCCTCACTCAGATGTATAGATTTATAATCAGTGTACTTTATCTTATCTCTAACGATATATCATTTTAATAACCTTAATATCAATTATCTTCGAGTAACTATCATCTACTATCTTTTTATCATATAATTTATAACAGTAAATGTAAAATACATTTCATAACAAATATCTTTTATTCATATTCTCAAAGTCATTACAACTTAATTCATTTTCATTACAATAAGTCTTTTGACTTAAGTTTTATTACAAATAAGGAAAACAATAAATACATGATGTTTCCTTTTTTCCTACTAGCACTATAACACGTAAGTATATGCGTTCAATTATAATACTCAGCAAGCAAGGTATCGTTCCCCCGAGGAAATATAATAACAATTGTCTAAATCAATATTAAACTCAATTAACCCTATTTAAACTCACGATTCAATATTTTAAATTTTATCTAAATCTTAATTAAATAATAATTAACTACTGAATTAAACAACCACGAAATAGACTGTAGATATGATGGCTTAAGATTACAACTTCCCCTAGTGTTTTACTTAAATCACTCTACTCTCTTTGTAATTGATTAATTAAATTAGATCGCTAACCAAGAATTCTTTATAGTATTTGTACATTACGTCTCCTAGTCATATAAACAAATCCTCTTAAATCTGACCTTAAAGCAACAAAATTAACTAAGGACATCCTAATTAATTAATTCACTATATTCCTATGTGAACTATGTTCATTAGGGTTTCAAGCTCAGATTCTCTTTTATGGATGCAAAAGACATATAAGTATATTCTTATCTTATACACTAATCATATAAACCCTTTCAGATTTTATGAACAGATGCTATTATACCCAGATCTAAATTGATACTCCATCTAAATTATGACAGTAATTGTTGATCAGGCAATTAATCATTAAAGCACAAGATATGATAAACGGTCCATAAATAAATAATCAAATTAACGAGAGAATGATGAATTTAAACTACACACCAGGTTCCACTGTAATATTAAATAAAAGTTAGTTCATAGCGTTGAAGAAAAACACCATCATATTATTGATTAAGCACATCTTTGAGAATTATAATTGATGAAAATAAAAGAACGGATTAAGAGGAAACTATAATAGTCGCTCTAATTCTGTCCCAATCTCCAAGCTTTGTAAATCCTCTTCACATTTTCCTCAGCTTTTCTCTGATCTGCAATATCCTTCTATGGTTGGCTATCCATAATCCCTTTCTTTAGGTTTATGACTCTTCTATTTATAGCTTTCAAGTGAAATCATTATCAACACCATGTTCCTCACGCAATAGGACTCTAAAATCAGCTTCAAGCCACATTCGGGACCCACATGAGAAACCTATTAAAAACTGAAAACGAACACCACCACCGCTGCAGTCATGTTGGGCACAACTGTATTCCAAGTAATTTTCCCAAGCGCAGCTGCAGTCAGTCCCAGCGCAGCTTCGCTCTATGTTTCTGTTTTTTGATCCTTCGATTGCTCTGCTTCAGTGCAACTGCGGTCTTTCCAAGCGCAGCTACGGTCCCCTTTTCACAAAAAAAAAAATACAATTTTGCCACTTAAGTCCAATTTTCTGTAAAAACAAAGAAAAACACAAAAACGAGTAAAACAAAACATAAAATGTCATGAAAACTTACAAATAATCAAGCTAAACGTATTCAATTTGCAGGTATAAAACCCACTCATCAAATACCCCCAAACTTGACTATTTGCTTGCCCTCAAGCAAAATACCACAATCACAAGTAAACCTAACATATAAAACACTCAAGCAATATATAAATTCGAATCGAATTAATGGCCTCAAAGATTATATAATATGACTCAAAAGAAATTGCAAACATAGAAAAATTTTAAAATCCTAACACCATCACAAATTTCAATAATATTCAAGATTCCTTAGCGTGTATGTGTGCCCCCCCCCCCCTCTATTCAGCTAGTTAGAATCTAGATAAACTCATAAAATCAGGTATTTAAAGCTCCACTTCTCACATTACTGTCGACTAAGCAAAACCATCATATAAATTCAAGATCACATAGATTCACATTTTCGTTCTTTTATTTCTTTTAAGCGAGTTCATATAATTTTCACTTTTCATCTCGCCTTGTATACGTGTTCATGGATGAATGCATTTTACGCTCCATTTCATCCTCATACTTTCATTCTCGACTTGTGCATTGTTTAATTTTATTAGGCTATAGAGTTACCCGTGTAACAAACTTTCGACCAGTGACACCCAAACCAGTTGGCTTTAGGGCACTAGATATTGAAACATCCCTAAGGGCTTACTTATTTGAGTAACAAAGACCACAAAATTTCGACTAAGTCAAAGATATGTCAATTATATATCCATTTTTTTCTTTATTTTCCCAAAGTTAAATAATACCCAATATTCTCCCAAACTTATATGAAAGCCTAAACTTAGCACGAAGCAATATTCCAAATAAACTTTAATTTTTTTCCACATAAATCATTTCAAACATCTAACCTATTAAGTTCTCTAAATAAAAACTCACCAAAGAGCAGGGTATGTGCTAAATTATGGAAAAGAATCAAGAATATTGCCAAAATAACTCAAATGTCAAAATATAAAATTCTGCATGTAGTCAACTTCCATTGAATATCAGTGAATAATCAAATTCTTATCATTGGCCTAATCCTAATTCACATGATTAAATGCTCGAATAACTATTACTATCTCAAACAAAACAAAATAAAACATGAACTAATTAACCATTTTTGTAGGTAACACGGTTATATTTAGCACGTGTAACAAGCCTTTGAACACCATAGTTACCCTATGTGGACGAGTTCTGCCTCGTGAGGGTTTGCAGTAAATATACCCACAAAATTTTTAACATTTAATAAAAACCTAACATGTAAAGTTTTTGAATTTTTGAATTTTTCCTTTTTTTTTTCTTTGTATAAAAAAAAAAAAACTAACATGCATCCTATCCTACTATGCCATTGACAAATACCAAGAATAAATATACTCCCAAACTTGAAATACGCATTGTCCTCAATGTAATATAATTAAAACATAAGATTAGTAGAGGACTTCCCTAACGGTGATCAGTTCGTGCTATTGTCTGCGTTAAGTTCCACGTCTGATGGTGGGTAAGGCGGGATTAAAGGAGGAATGGAAAATTGGATGGATGATAATGCTTGTGCCAATGCCTATGTCACCTCCACATTAAAAGCATGCATGGCATCTTGGCATTAAGCTATCCGTTGGTTCTGTTTATCCAACTGTTTCTGCATTCGTCTTAAGTTCGTGTGGAATTTACGCACTGATGCATTAATGGATGGAGCCGGTATTGAGGTTGATGGCCCCTCCTCAGGCTGAGATGCAGCAGCATGATCCGGTGATGGCGATGCATCAAAAATCTCATCCATGTCGGGCAATTGGGGTTCTAAGATGAACCCTTCACCCGTTGGGTTGGCCTGAGCACTGTCCTACTGTTTGAAAGTCTTGATGACCCTTGAATCAATTACTACTAGTGGCTCTTGGACGCTGTAATGATATGCTTTTTGAAATATATAAAATTATAATTTATAAATGGATATTGAATTGTTTGAATGAGTTATTAATGGAAATTAAAAATCTGTTGAGGGGTGACAAACAATTTGGGACAAGAGGATTATGGATTATTAGATGGTGGAATTAAATGTAAGATTTATGAAACAAGTTTGGATTAAAATGGACTTGAATTGGAATTTAAAATGAGCAAACATTGATTTCTAAAAAATTTCATAGGAATTAATTATCTAGATTTTTGGGGAAATGACTAAGATACCCTTGATGAATTGGTGTATGACAATGGTGTCCCAAATGAGTTAAATGTCTAGTATAACCTTGTTTAGTCATGGGAAATGACTTATTAGCCTTTAACTATGCTAGATTAACTAAGCTAACCATGGTTAGTTGCTAGAGACTTGATATAAGCATACATGTAATAATTTTCAGCATTTTAGTTGTTGCTATCCAAGTTCATTCGAAAGTTGCAAGCTCAAGAGAGAAAGAGAGAAAGAAAAGCTAGGGTTCTAGATAACTCAAGGGAATCTCAAGTAAGAAGTGTTCAAAGGGAGTATTTAAGGCTATCAAGGTGGATAATCAAGCTCTAACAAAGTTTTTATCAAGAAGGAAGGTAGCAAAAAGAAGGTATTATGAGTTTAAGTTTTGAAACTCCTCTCTCATGAGTTCAAATTCAATTATAGAAGAAGCCATACATATATCTTGGTGATAGATAGCTTGACTATGTGATTTATGTGTTTTATGTTGGATATTAGATGAAACCCTAGTTGCTCAAGTAGTATAACAAAGGTGGTGTACTATTCACATGAATAATTAAGCTAAATATTATGATCTAAGTCATGATTGTGTGTTCTAAGTTGCTAGACATGATGAAAACCTAGCTTGAGAGGTAGAAGATATGAGTTACATGCATTATCATATGTTAAGAAGCATCATAAAGATATAGATGGCTCCAAAAGTAAATTTCATGAAAGAGAATTAAATATTAGGCTAGACTTTCTAGCTAAATCAAATTATAATCTGTAAAGTGCATTGGAAGGTACAATTAGAAGTTATATGTGCATGTCAAGCTGTTATATGTGTTCATATTTACGTATATGAAGTATAGATATGATTATCTCAAAGTGATTCATGTGACAAGTTTTGTCAAGTTAGCAAAAATCCTACTAAGATGTGATTGTTAGTAAATCCCTATTAAGGAAGGTTAAAAATAGCCAAATGGCTAAGTTTTATCAAAATACATATGTTAGGATCGTTTTAAAACTCAATTGGTGCTTACGGCGATAATTGACCATTTTAAACGTTTTAAAACGTTCGCCGGCACCTAAAACTAATTCTTTTGAAAAATAAGTTCAAAAATCAATTTCAAAATAATTTGAAGGCCCATACATGTCAATTACTTGTTTTATATGCTTAATGACTTGTTGAAATTCAGAAATGTTAATTTCGGCCAAAAATAACATTGATTTTCAAAAGAATTTTTTTCCTGAAAAACCAGTACTACGCCGGGGCGCAGTATTTTACTCCTGGAATTGCGCCGGGGCGTAGTGTGATAGGGCTAAATTATACGGTATTTTTATTCCCTAATACTTAGTTTTTAAATTTATTGTGTGCTTAAATGTTTAATTATTTAACTTATTTTGGTTTTAGTAGGTTTTATAGGATTTTAGTTAATTTATGTTAATTTAGATAATTTTATAATAATTTTATATTTCTTTTTTATTTATGTGTTTTTATTTATTATTATGTGTTTTTAGGATTTTTAGTATTTTTATATTATTTTTATTTATTTTTAATTAGTTTATATTTTGTTTTGTAGGAAATTAAAGGTGGAATGGCAAAATTGTAATAAGTTGAAACGCGGAGGGGCAGAACCGTAAATACCGGAAAGTAGAGTCCGCGCAATGCGCGCGGAAGGAAGGAGTAGGCGGGTAACAGGAAACGACGCCGTATTAAGCAGATAGAAGAATCGGGCAATGCGCGGACATGCCTGCTGATGTCACAGACGCGGAGCGCGTTGACTGGCGGTGGCTGACTTGGCTTAGGACGCGTTTGGTGACGCGGTTTTGCTGGGGAAACAGATTATTTCGGATTTTAGCTACTTTTTGATTCCGAATTGGATTTTAATTCTGATTAGGGTTAGGATAATAGTTATTTTTATTTTTCTTTTAGTTTTAATTGTAAATCCTAGTAGGGTTTGGATAAGTTAGAGGCCTATAAATAGAGGGGCAACTCTCTCATTATTCATTGTAAGCTTTTGAGAGATCTTTCTTCTAGTTTCTTGGAGAGAGCTTTTCAACTAGTGGGTATTATTTTTATTATGTTTAGCTAATTTTATTTTTTAGTTCCAAAGGGATGTTGAACCTTATTTTTAATTAATGTTTTAATTGAGTTTTATAATTTATTCCTTCATGCATGAGATTTATTCTTGATAATCTGTTTTAATTATTTTATGATATTTGCTTGATTAATTTGATAATGGCCTGTTAAGTTAATCAATAATTTATCATATGCTAGATTAAGATTTAATATTAAGCAAATGATATTTTATCTGATCATAAGTAGCAGTTAAAAATATTTAATTGTGGTCAAACTTTTGAATATTATTATGGTTATCAAGATGGTAAGTTAAATGGTCCGCGATGTTGAGATTGTTAATTGGAATAATCTAATTTTCTAATTTTTAATGCAACTGTTATATTAAATCTAGACTGATAGTTCTAGGTTGTATGATAGTTAGGGTCTTTTGTGAGCGATTGCTGCATTAGATTTATAATTTAAGGAGAATTTCGGGTAGCTTGGCGATTGTCGGTTATCTAGGATTATTAATTTCAATTGAAGGAAAATATAATAATAACTTGATTAATTTGTTGATTAAAAGAAGGGGATACTGAACTAAGGAACTGAAGTTTGTTTTAATTGATTTTTCTCATATTTATTTATTATTTAGTTTTATTTGTTTGTTTGAATTTTAATTAGTTAATAATTAATTCTAAACCCTCCATTTAATTAGATATTCTTGAAAACATTAGATTTATTAAAATAATTCACTCTCTGTGGGTTCGACTCTTACTTTCACTACTACATTAATATTTTTCAAAGTAAGATTTTATTTTTGGTTGCTTGCGACAGCATCCCAAATTTTGGCACCGTTGTCGGGGAGTGTTTTGCTTTAATTTATTCTTTGTTTTCTTTGTAGTTTATTTTTCTAGTTTATTTATTTATTTTATTTTTGTTTTTTATAGTTTAATTGAGTGTACAGGTGAAGGAGAAATTCATGGCTTGGAACCAAAACGATGATTATTTTAATGCGGTAAAAATTTCTTCTCTTCAACAACAAGTTGATGAACTAACTTATGTTATCTATGCTTGGGCTGCAGGTAGAGGACAACCAATGAAGGCTTGTATAATTTGTTCCATAGTAGGACATCCAACGGAGTTGTGCCCAATGCTTCGAGAGGAGTTCTATGGACAAGTAAATGATGCAGATGGTTTCCTTGGACCGCAATGGAACTATGATCCTTATCCAAACACGTACTACTCAGAATGGTGGGATCGTCCAAATTTCAGCTATGGGAATCCACAAGTGCACCAACCTGCAAGTCAACATTGGCCCGATTACCAACAGTTCAATCAGACATATCCCAACGATCAAGAACAGGACCAATCTTCTAACTCTAATTTATCTTTAGAAGATATGTTTAAATATTTTATGACTAAAACAAATGTGAATATTCAACATATAAGTATTCAAGTGGAACAACTGAAAGTTGCGGTCAGTCAATTGGAGTTGCAAAGTGTTGAAGAATTACCATCTCACACAATGGTGGATTACGAGGAGGATGACAATGAAATTGTGTTGAACAGTGGTAAAGATGAGGGAAGTCCAGAAACGACAGACAATGAAACGGAAAATCTGGAAGAGGCCATTACTCATAGCTTGGGATTGATAAAAGAAGAAGAAGAAATTGAGCCGAAACAAGATTTGAAGAATGCTACAGATTCATTAAATTCTTTGCCATTGTTTTTAAATAAATTTGCAGAACTTTTCATTCCATTACCTGTTACTCAAAATAAATTTTTTCCTTTTATTTTGCAGGATTTCATTCCGGAAAAATCATATCATGCAAAGACGAGATGTAATCTACCTATGAGGAATGTTGTGATGGATGGAGTACGCAACATACATGAAATTGGAGTGACGTAGTGGTTCAGCCTGTTGTCGAGCCAATGACAATAAACAAAGGTGCTGCTTGGGAGGCAACCCAAGAAATCAGATTTGCAATTCTTTTCCTTTTTCTTTTTATAGTTATTTGTGTCTATTACTTTGCATTATAGTTTACATTGGGGACAATGTAAATTTTAAGTGTGGGGGAAAGATTTTAGGTTATTTTATTTAGGTTTAAAAAGAAAAAAAGAAAAGAAAAGAAAAATGTTTTTTTTTTATTTAGGTTAAAATTTTTGAATTTTGTGGGTAAATTCACTGCAAACCCTCACGAGACAAAACTCGTCCACTTGAGGTAACCTTGGGGTTTAAAGGCTTGTTGCACGTGCAAAGTGTAACCGTGTTACCTACGAAAATGTGATAGTTTTTTTTAGGATTGAGTCAGTTGAGCAATATTTTGATTTGAATTTTAATTTTTAACCGATGATAAAATTTTGATTTTGATTTAATAACTCTTGAAAATTTGATACATTTTGCATATTCTGAATTTTGACATTTTTGTTAGTCAGTATTTTGTTTGAAATCTTTTATTTTATGTGCACAAATCCATATGTTTGAACTAATTTTAATTTGGAGAAAATTTATTTGGTTAAAAGCTTATAAGATATGTTTTTAATTCTATATCTTATTTGAACATTACTTGAAGCGAATATAAGGTAAATATAATGTGGAGAAATGATTAAGGTAATTTTTCTGGGATTATTAAATTGACCTTATCCGAAGTAGAAAAAAAAAGTGAAACAATTGTCATGTGGTGGGTTGAGATGAAGCGTAAAACGCACTCACTCATAATCACATGCAGCGAGATGGAGCGTAAAACGCACTCGCTGGTGAGATGGAGCATAAAATGCACTCATCGTGAAAAAACAGTGAAGAAAAAAAACAAGGAAGGAAAAAAAAAAGTCTTACTAGTGGATTTTAATAATACTTGGGAAGGTATGTGATTAAAATTAAATCCTAGTGTGGTTAAAAATATAGAACCTTTTGATCTTCTAGATTGTATTTATCTGTATTAAATAGAAAGTGATGTGAAAATAAATGTATAGAATTTTAATATATTTTGTGATGTATTTGATTAGATGAATTTATCTAAATTTTTATTAGTTTGATATATATGGATTTTCACACACACACGAAGGATTGAAAATAAAGTGGACTTAATAATTAAGTTAAAATTTTGGATGATGTATTATTTTGAAATTTTCTAAGAGTTGTTGATTATAATCTTTGAGGTTCATGTGAAGTTCATATTAATTTATTGCTCATGTAAAAAGTCGAGTTAGTTGAATCGCTTTAGTATGTTGGGCTAGTTAGATTTATTTTATTTTTGTTTATTTTTATTTTAATTTTGCCTGAGGACGAGCAAAAGCTAAGTGTGGGGGTATTTTGATAGGGCTAAATTATACGGTATTTTTATTCCCTAATACTTAGTTTTTAAATTTATTGTGTGCTTAAATGTTTAATTATTTAGCTTATTTTGGTTTTAGTAGGTTTTATAGGATTTTAGTTAATTTATGTTAATTTAGATAATTTTATAATAATTTTATATTTCTTTTTTATTTATGTGTTTTTATTTATTTTTAGTATTTTAGGAATTTTATTTATGATTATGTGTTTTTAGGATTTTTAGTATTTTTATATTATTTTTATTTATTTTTAATTAGTTTATATTTTGTTTTGTAGGAAATTAAAGGTGGAATGGCAAAATTGTAATAAAGCTGAAACGCGGAGGGGCAGAACCGTAAATACCGGAAAGTAGAGTCCGCGCAATGCGCGCGGAAGGAAGGAGCAGGCGGGTAACAGGAAACGACGCCGTATTGAGCAGATAGAAGAACCGCGCAATGCACGGACATGCCTGCTGATGTCACAGACGCGGAGCGCGTTGACTGGCGGTGGCTGACTTGGCTTAGGACGCGTTTGGTGACGCGGTTGTGCTGGGGAAACATATTATTTCGGATTTAACTACTTTTTGATTCCAAATTGGATTTTAATTCCGATTAGGGTTAGGATAATAATTATTTTTATTTTTCTTTTATTTTTAATTGTAAATCCTATTAGGGTTTGGATAAGTTAGAGGCCTATAAATAGAGGGACAACTCTCTCATTATTCATTGTAAGCTTTTGAGAGATCTTTCTTCTAGTTTCTTGGAGAGAGCTTTTCAACTAGTGGGTATTATTTTTATTATGTTTAGCTAATTTTATTTTTCAGTTCCAAAGGGATGTTGAACCTTATTTTTAATTAATGTTTTAATTGGGTTTTAAAATTTATTACTTTATGCATGAGATTTATTCTTGATAATTTGTTTTAATTGTTTTATGATATTTGCTTGATTAATTTGATAATGGCCCGTTAAGTTAATCAATAATTTATCATTGGCTAGATTAAGATTTAATATTAAGCAAACGATATTTTATCTGATCATAAGTAGCAGTTAAAAATATTTAATTGTGGTCAAACTTTTGAATATTATTATGGTTATCAAGATGGCAAGTTAAATGGTCCGCGATGTTGAGATTGTTGCTTGGAATAATCTAATTTTCTAATTTTTAATGCAACTTTTATATTAAATCTAGACTGATAGTTCTAGGTTGTATGATAGTTAGGGTCTTTTGTGAGCGATTGCTGCATTAGATTTATAATTTAAGGAGGATTTCAGGTAGCTTGGCGATTGTCAGTTATCTAGAATTATTAATTTCAATTGAAGGAAAAGATAATAATAACTTGATTAATTTGTTGATTAAAAGAAGGGGATACTGAACTAAGGAACTGAAGTTTGTTTTAATTGATTTTTCTCATATTTATTTATTATTCAGTTTTATTTGTTTGTTTGAATTTTAATTAGTTAATAATTAATTCTAAACCCCCCATTTAATTAGATATTCTTGAAAACATTAGATTTATTAAAACAATTCACTCTCTGTGGGTTCGACTTTTACTTTCACTACTATATTAATATTTTTCAAAGTAAGATTTTATTTTTGGTTGTTTGCGACAGCATCCCACAGTGCTTCTGCATCGATCACGCCGGGGTGAGATCAGAGCGAGCCGGGGCGCAGTCTCGGCCGAGCCAATCTCGCGGCCAGCGAGATTCGAAGACTAAAACATGGCGTCGGGGCGCCATGTACTGATTTTTGAAAAATGATTGATTTTGTTCCAAAAATAAAATATTTTGATAGAAATGAATATGTAAACCATAATTTGATGAAAATAATCAATATGGTTGATATTAAGGTTTAAATGAATGATGTGTTATGTGATTAGGGTTATGTAAAGCTAAGTGGTAGCTTGTATAGCAAGTAATGGTATGCATGTGTACATAACTAATGCATGAACCAATATTATGGTCATGTAGGTTATAGACAGGATAATATTTTACTAATTGTGATAGACGAGGACCAAGGCAAGTTTTTTGACTGAACTTTTGATTGCAGTTTCTTGAATAAACATTCATGTTGTGTATTTGTACTACCATTTAAAGTTCATTCCTTGCTGAACTATATTGAAAAGGTCGATGCCAATTTTGATTCTGACTAGACACGTGAAATATTTCATGTTAAATTCAGCTTTTGATTGTTATGTTATCCAATCCACATTGTGGTGGTGCGGACTCTATGTTATGCTGTAACAGAACAACCTTATTAAAAAGGGGGAATAAAGGATAAAGGAAATGAAATAATTATGACGTGGTTGCGTCGTTAGATGTTTGTTGTGCACAATATAAAGTACGATGGGCTGATCACCCAGAGTACGCATCTAAACTGGTGTTATTACCTCTTGGGCAATGTCAGTCTTTGTGATTGATATTGTTCTTAACGTATTATAATTAATTTGGGCAGTATCGGTCTTGATGATTGATATTGTTCTTAACGTGTTCTTGATCTTGTGACCATACAGCAATTAAAATTTCATGTTTCCAGATAGTCATGTTCATCTTGTGTTATAGGTCCCTCATCATCTGTTGAAACGCCAAAAGCCAATGTTGATATGAATATCTCCATTTCCTCATAAATGATTTATAATTATCATTTCGAAATATCATGTTATCTTGTGTTTATTTACTTGCTGAGCTATTTTAAGCTCACTCTTGCTTTCATTCATGATATTTCAGCTAAGCCAGAGAAGATCGAGGTGTCGGGTGTAGATAAGGGTAAAGGAAAAGCCAACCAGCAGTAGATGTACTATTGTTGAGTAAATATTATTATATTTTGTAATATGTCAGGTATGACAGTTTGTATGTATAAAGGTACGCAGAACCTGGGATTAGTTATGGATGAATGTAAATTAAGTTCTTATTATTATTTTATTCAAATTGGATGTATGAGATGACAGGGTAGAATAGTCACGTGAGCACCAAACCCGTGGTACAAGGGACCCGGATTTGGGGGTGTCACAGACGTGCTCATCAGTAGTCCATTGAACGCCCGCTTGTGCACATAATCCATATATCAAATATGGATGTGGCAAACCCATCGACGCACCACCTTTAGCTGCTTATTTGATTAAGGCATTTATCACCTTTCCGATGTTAATGCTCTTGCCTTTGATCATGCAGTACAGAAGAATAATCCTTTCTTTGATTACTTCTGTGACATATGTGGAGGGCATCAATTTTGCGTAGAGGAAATAATACCACGCTTTCCCGTATCGGCTCAAATAACTGTAAGAAAAATGGATCAGTTTCCCATCTTGAACTTTTCAGGTAGCGTCCGGCTGGCATAAACTTTGAATGATGTCATCCAAATTTAGTGATTCATCCTTGTACTTAAGGTAATCATCCTTCTCGATCATGGGATCAAGGTTATAGTATGTATTAATTGCATCCTCGAAAAATGAAACCTCTTTGCCCTTTACGCGTACTACATTATGCTTTACGAACTTAACATTAGTATAGAATTCCTGAACTACTGCGATCACAACGGGTTCCAGCTGTTTAGTAAACTCATACCAATCTTGCCCTTGTATTATGTTATACAAATGCCTATCCAATGCACCGGGTCTAAGGCCTCGCTCGGGGATCAACTTTTTGTTAATAACCGTCTCATGGAAATAGTCAGACACCACTTCACTTGAGAATATCTTCTTATCATACGAATGACTAAAAGATGACCCTTCCCCTCTTTGTCTCTTAGAAGCCATCAGTAATCAATTCCTAAATCAAAAATCCACTAAATTAGTGCTATGTGAGATGCCAAGTTGGTTTAGGCAATTACTTGAACACCTGGCAAGAAAAACTTAAAACCCTTTTGTTTGTAACCTTCCTTACTCGTTTCACTTGCAATCCCTCAGTCTTGGATGCGCAAAGACTCTCCACACCAACTAATAGCACAATGAAAACCCAATTCCCAATTGAGCCAACATAAACTCAATTGGGCAACCAATTATCCAAAAAAAAAAAAAAAAAATTCTCAAATACCTCACTAATTGAATGTATTAATCTAGTTTATGTAGATTGCAATCCAATTTCAACTAATTAAGCAATCGACACTTACCTTGGTTGTAATAACTCGCACAGTGATAACCCAATTGGTGTCGATCGATTGCTTAGGTTTAGAGACCCTGGTAATGACTCATTCTTAGATGATGAATCTCGAGGATGAGAATCAGTAGGATGAGATGTAATCAGTAAGGTAGGGAGAGCAATAGATAAACTTTGTGATGAAGGGTTTTAAACTTTGAAGAGAAGACAATTCGATTAGGAGAGGGATTGATTAGAAGTCGATCAACCCTTTTTAAAAAAATAAAAAATTCAAAGACCAGGGTTGAGCGCAAGTACGGTTAAATCGAGCGCAACTGCGCTTGGCTTTAAATGTTTAGCAGAATGACTGGGCGCAACTGCGGTGGAAGTGGGCGCAGCTGCGGGTGAAGTGTCGTCATAAGCAGAGGGTATGGGCGCAGCTGCAGTCAGAGTTAGCACAGCTACGACTGTCGCACCTTTATTAACAGATTGTTTGGGCGCAACTGCGGTTGTTTTGGGCGCAACTGCGGTTGTGGGCGCACCTACGGTGGAACTTTCTACTTTTGCTTTGAATATTTCTGCATTGATGTCCATCCAAGCTACAAATTTCGTACCTGAACAAATTAGCATGCATAAGTAAAATGTATTTGATAACACAACTGAAATAGCACGAAAAACTTGGTAAACTTATTTAATCAAACTAATTTAAGGTAACTAACTTAATGAATAAATAAAATAACATAAAATAGAGTAAAAAGAGTTAGAGCCTGGGTTGCCTCCCAGTTAGCGCTTAGTTTAATGTCCTTAGTTTGACGTATTCCTTCTTAAGTCTAATCAGTAAGGCTGACTGAAGTCTTTGCACGATCAATTACTCCTCCATAGTAATGTTTTAAACGTTGGCTATTTACTTTGAAAATTCCTTTTGAATGAGGGTCCTCAACTTTAACCGCTCCATGAGGGTACACCTTTATGATAATAAGCGGACCCGACCACCTTGATTTCAGCTTTCCGGGGAAGAGTTTAAGCCTTGATTTGTATAATAAGACAAATTGCCCCGACTCAAACTTCTTTGTTATGATTTTCTCATCACGCCACCTCTTGATTCTTTCCTTATATAATTTGGCGTTTTCGTACGATTGGAGTCTAAATTCCTCCAAATGGTTGAGTTCTAAGAGGCATTTTTCTCTCACAGCAAACAAGTCAAAATTCATCTTCCGGATTGCCCAATAAGCATTATGTTCCAATTTTACCGAAAGGTGACATGCTTTCCCATACACGAACCGATATGGTGACATCCCTGTCAGTGTTTTGTAAGCTGTTCGATAGGCCCATAAAGCATCATCAAACTTGCTTGACTAATCTTTCCAATTGGGATTCACTATCTTGTTGAGGATTCTCTTTACTTCTCGGTTGGAAACCTCTACTTAGCCGCTCGTTTGTGGATGATAGGCAGTTGCTATCTTGTGAGTGACCCTATACTTTGTAAGAATGGCTTCAAATTGTTTATTGCAAAAATGTGAGCCCTCAACGCTGATAATTGCATAAGGTGTGCCAAATCTAAAGAAAATATTCTTGCAGAGGAATCTAATCAGCACTTTGGCATCATTGGTGGGTAATGCAACAGCTTCCACCCACTTTGAAACGTAGTCTACCGCGATTAGTATGTAAGAATTACCAAAAGTGGAAGGAAATGGTCCTATAAAATTGATACCCCAAACATCGAATAATTCAACTTTTAAGATCATGTTTAGTGGCATCTCTTGTCGTTTTGAAATATTACTAACCAGTTGGCATCTATCACATCTTAACACAAAAAAGTGGCAATCCTTAAAGAGAGACGACTAATAAAATCCTGATTTTAAAACCTTAGCCGCTGCTCTACCTCCTTCGAAATGACCCCCATAATCCAAAGCAAAGCAATGTTGGAGTATGCTTTCCATCTCCTCTTGAGGCACACACCTTCTTACCATTTGATCAGCACATTGTTTGAATAAGAAAGGCTCAGCAAGTAAATAAACACAAGGTAATATGATGTTTCAGAATGATACATATAAATGATTTACAATGGAATAGAGGTGTACATATCAACGTTGGTCTGTAGCAATTCAACAGAGGATGAGGAAATTATAACACAACATGAACATAATTATCTGAGGTCAAGGGATTATAATTGCTGTATGGTCACAAGACCAAGAACACGTTAAGAACAATATCAATCATTAAGACCGATACTGCCCAAATTAATTATAATACGTTAAGAACAATCTCAATCACAAAGACTGACATTGCCCAAGAGGTAATAACACCAATTTAGATGCGTACTCTGGGTGATCAGCCCATCGTACTTTATATTGTGCACAACAAACATCTAACAACGCAACCACGTCATAATTATTTCATTTCCTTTATCCTTTATTCCCCCTTTTATTTTATAGGGTTGTTCTGTTACAGCATATCATAGAGTCCGCACCACAACAATGTGGATTGGAGAACATAACAATCCATAATTGAATTTAACATGAAACATACACGTGTCTAGCCAGAATCAAAATTGACATCGACCTTTTTAAAATAGTTCAATAAGAAATGCACTTTGCATGATAACATGAATAAACAACATGAATGTTTGTTCAAGAATCTGTAATTAAAAGTTCAGTCAGAAAACTTGCCTTGGTCCTCGTCTATCACAACTGGTAAAATATTATCCCGTCTATAACCTACATGACTATAATATTGGTTCATGCATTAGTTATATACACATGCATGCCATAACTTGCTAAATAAGCTACCCATTAACTTTACATAACCCTAATCACATAACACATTGTTCATCTATGTATTAATATCTACCATATTAATTATTTTTATCAATTTATGGTTTACATATGTGTTTCTATAATTAAATATCAAAATATTTCATTTTGGGTCAAAAATATCATTTTTTTTAAAGTCTGCCAACTGCGGCCCAGGCCGGGTTTTGGCCTAATAAACCACGGCCCCGGCCGTGACCTCTCAGCCAAACTTGGCCCCGGCCGTGGTTTTGCCTACAAAACCATGGCCTAGGCCGTGGCCCAGAAATCTGAAATTTTGATTTTCTCCCCTGCTTTGCTGATTTTTAATTCTTTAACCATACATCCGATTGACACCAAATTTGGTACACATGTAGACCTTATACCATAGTATTTTATAAAATTTTCCTTTGCCTCATTTGGCCTCTTAATATCCAAGATATACTATTCCATAGGAGGCCTGTTGGTAACAATTCCAGACTTAGAATTGTTTTTAAAACTTCAAAATTCCAACTTTGGTACCATTGTGATTTTTGGCCATTCACTTCAAAACTTCGTTCCGACACTTGACATAGCTCACATACGTCATATATGACATGTCTAAACTTTCAAAACAATAAAACTTCGCACGAGGCGACTTTTGTCCGTTAAAATTCGTTTCGAATCGAAACGATCGATTTCGATCGTTCGAATCGCCAATTTATTCAAATTTAACTCCGTTGATTACTAAATCAACTTAAACACGTGTAATAACATAAAACTTAAGTGTTTGGCTCCATTTTACCCCTATTCTTCAAAATTGCCAAAAATCACACTTTGACCTCACTTCATCAATTTTTTCAAACTTTTCAAATTTCAAACTTGAAGTCACTAAACACTTTAATCTCAATACGCCACATAGGCAATCACCCACACATTTAATGACTTAATACGTCTCTATAACTTCCATATGCACAACCAAGTGCACTTTACAGATTATTACGTAGTCTACACAAAAAGTATAGCCTAATATTCAAACTTCCTTCCCAAAACATAACTGTTATACCATCTAGGTTTCTTTGATGCTCTTTAACACATGATAATGCATGTATTATATATCTTCATCCTCTCAAACTAGGTTTCCATCATGTTTCATAACATATAACACATGATCATGCTTTGAATCATAGCTTTTAACTTGAATATTCATATAAATAGTACACCACCTTTATTATACTACTTAGTCAACTAGGGTTTCATGATTTAGCCAACTTGAAGCACATATATCACATAATATTCACATATAATCAAAAACTCATGCATGGCTTCATCTCTTTCAACATATAAACACATAATCCTTCAGTTTCATATCTTAAACTCATTCATACCTTCTTTTAGCTTTGCTTCTTCTAGCTAGAAATCTTGCCAACACTTGATTCTCCACTTTGGATGGCTTATTATGCTACCCTTGGTCTCCTTTAAGCTTGAATCCTTCAACTTCTCTTGGAACCCTAGCTTCTTTTGCTCTTCTTTCTCTCTTATCTTTCTTTTCCTAGAAACTTTCGTATGACTTGGATAATGTTAAGTAAAGTGCTGAAATCTTGCTTATATAAGTGTTGTATATGAATTCCAACACTTAACTACACATGGATTTGCTAACTCCTGTATGGTTAAAAGTAATTAAGTCATTTCTCACCACTAAACAAGGGTATATTAGACATTTAGCTAACTTGGAATACAATTGTCATTTCTTAGGATGTCAAGGGTAACTTAGTCCTTTCCCCAAAAATCTAGACCATTTATTCCTTTGAAATTTCCTAAAAATTCAATGTTTGCTCATTTTGATTCCAATTCAAATCCATTTTAATCCAAATTTGTTTCGTAAATCTTACGTTTAATTCTTCCATCCAAGAGTCCATAATCCACTTGTCCCAAATTACTTGTCACACCTCAAAATATTTTATTTCCATTAATAACTCACTCGAAAAAAATTCAATATCTACTTATAAATTATAATTTTATATATTTCAAAATGCGTATCATTATATTCTTCCCTCCTTACAAGGATTCCATCCCCGGAATCACTATTACAAACTTACATAAATAAACTTGGATATTCTTTTCTCATTTTCTCTTCTAATTCCCATGTTGCTTCTTCCACATTATGATTTCTCCACAGTACCTTTACAGAAGGGATCACCTTGTTCCTTAAAATCTGCTCCTTCCTGTCGATGATTTGAACAGGAGTTTCTTCATACGTTAAATCCTTTTCGATTTGAATTGGCTCATACTCAATTACATGTTTATAATCTGGTTTGTACGGCCTTAATACCGACACATGAAATACATTATGTATGTGTTCTAACTCCGGAGGTAATGCCACTACATAGGCTACCTCTCCAATTTTTCTCAGCACTTCAAAAGGTCTAATAAATCTTGGACTTAACTTTCCTTTCTTTCCAAATCTTATCTTTCCCTTCCAGGGTGAGACTTTTAGAAACACATGGGAGCCTACTTCAAATTCTCTGTTCTGTCGGTGCTGGTCCGCATATTTCTTTTGTCTGTCTTGTGCTGCTATAAGCCTTGCTCTTTTCACCTTGACAATTTCAGCAGTCTGTTGCACTATTTCCGGTCCCAACAACTTTCGTTCACCTACCTCATCCCAGCAGAGAGGTGTTCTGCATTTCCTTCCATACAACGCCTCGTAAGGGGGCATTCCAATGCTTGCATGATAACTATTGTTGTAGGTGAACTCCACTAATGGTAACTGATCGTCTCAATTGCCCTTGAAATCCATAACGCAAGCTCTTAGCATATCTTCCATCGTCTGAATCGTTCTTTCACTTTGGCCATCTGTTTGAGGATGCTATGCCGTACTCAATCTCAATTGTGTAGGCATACGCTCTTGAAAACTCTTCCAAAAATTTGACGTGAATCGTGGATCTCGATCTGAAACAATCGACACTGGGATTCCATGTCTTGACACAATCTCTTTCACATATAGCTTTGCGAGTTGATCCAAATTGAATTTAACTTTGATTGGCAAAAAGTGAGCGGACTTTGTCAGTCGATCCACTATAACCCATATCGCATGATAGCCTTTCTGTGTAGTTGGGAGTGCTACAACAAAATCCATTGTGACTTGTTCCCATTTCCATTCCGGGATTTCCAATGGTTGTAACAGTCCACTAGGTCTCTGATGTTCCGCTTTGACTCTTTGACAAGTTAAACATTTACTTACATATTCTGCTACATCCGTCTTCATGTTAGGCCACCAAAAGTGTTGTCGTAGGTCTTGGTACATCTTCGTGCTTCCTGGATGGACAGAATAGTGCGAACTATGTGCTTCTTGCAGAATCTCCTCTTTTAATTCTAAGACTAATGACACCCATACTCTTCCTTCCAATCTTAGCATTCCGCTGTTATCTACCTTGAATCTTGTTTCTTGTCCATCCGATATGCGTTTCCTGATTTGATCACAGTCTTGATCTTGCATCTGAGCTTCTTTCACCTTATCTAGTAATGTTAGGTGAGCTTCAACTACACATAACTTCTCTTCCGATTCCATCGGATATTTCACTTCTAATTCTAACTTCTCCATTTCTCTAATTAGTTCTTCTTGAACCGTTAGCATTTCCAGTCTTTCTCGACCCTTTCTACTTAAAGCATCGGCCACCACATTTGCCTTTCTTGGATGGTAGAGAATCTCGCAATCGTAATCCTTGATTAATTCTATCCACCTTCTTTGCCTCATATTCAAGTCATTATGAGTGAAAATATACTTCAGACTTTTGTGGTCTGTGTATATCTCACACTTCTCTCCATACAAGTAATGCCTCCATATTTTTAAAGCAAATACCACTGCTGCTAATTCCAAGTCATGGGTTGGATACCTTTTCTCATAATCTTTCAACTGTCTGGACGCATACGCTATAACTTTACCATGTTGCATTAGTACACAACCCAATCCTTTATATGACGCGTCACTATAAACCACAAATCCTCCTGTATTATCAGGCAATGATAACACAGGTGCTTCACTCAACCTTTTCTTAAGCTATTTGAAACTTTCTTCACACTTATCAGTCCGTACAAACTTCATAGCTTTCCTTGTTAAGTTAGTCAAAGGTCCTGACAACTTTGAGAAATCTTTAATGAATCTTCTGTAGTATCCAGCTAATCCAAGAAAACTACGAACCTCAGTTGGCGTTTTTGGCCGCTCCCAATTAATTACTTCTTCAACTTTTGCTGGATCCACAGATATCCCTTCTTGATCAATCACATGCCCCAAAAATTGTACTCTCTGCAACCAAAATTCGCATTTCGAGAACTTGGCATATAACTTAGCTTCCCTTAGTTTTTCCAATACAATCCTTAGGTGCTCCGCATGTTCTTCTTCAGTCTTTGAATAAATCAATATATCGTCAATAAACACCACCACAAATTTGTCTAAATACGGTTTGAACACTCGATTCATCAAATCCATAAACGCAGCTGGAGCATTTGTTATCCCGAATGACATTACTAGAAACTCGTAATGACCATAACGAGTCCTAAACGCTGTTTTTGGTACATCTTCAGGCCTTACTTTCAGTTGGTGATAACCACTTCTTAAATCAATCATTGAAAAATACTTGGCTCCTTGTAGCTGGTCAAACAGATCATCAATCCTTGGTAGTGGATACTTGTTCTTTATTGTCACCTTATTCAATTCTCTGTAATCAATACAGAGTCTTAACGAGCCATCTTTCTTTTTCATAAACAGTACCGGTGCTCCCTAAGGAGACACACTTGGCTGGATGTACTTTTATCCAACAATTCTTGCAACTGGATCATCAACTCTTTCAGTTCAACAGGAGCCATTCTCTAAGGTGCCTTTGAAATTGGTGTTGTTCCCGGTGCAAGTTCTATCTTAAATTCAATCTCCCTGTTCGGCAGAAGACCCGGTAACTCATCTGGGAATACATCTGCATACTCTTTTAAGACGGGTATCTGACCCAATTCTGATCCTACTATACGGGTATCAACTACATGAGCTAAATACCCCATGCACCATTTTCTTAATAATTTCCCTGCCTGTAACATTGTCAAACAGCAAGATTGCCTAGGTGATTTGCTACCATGAAATACTACCTTAGACTTAGTAGGAGTTTGAAGGCTTACACATTTATTCTGGCAATCAATCATTGCTCCATGGCTATACAACCAATCCATTCCCAGTATCACATCAAATTCTCCTAAGCGAATAGGAATTAAATCCACTAACAGTTTATGTCCCCTTATCGTTAGACAACAATCCTGACAAATATTCTCCACCCGGATTACTTCCTTATTGGCTACTTCTATATTCAAGGCATTCTCTAACTTTACTTGTGACAGGCTCAATTTCTTAACAAATTTATCAGAAATGAAAGAACATGTAGCACCCGAATCGAACAACACATATGCATTTACGGCATTAATAAGGATGATACCTGACACCACGTCCTTTGATGCCACCGCATCCTGAACTGTCATAGTGAATGTCCTCGCTGTCGGCCTTCCCGATGGTGTAGGTCCAGTAATTGCCAGTTTTCCACTAGCAGTTCCTTTACTTCCGCTTCCCCCATCTGCTTTCTTCTTCGGGCAATCTTTTATCTGGTGTCCTGCTTTTCCACAGTAAAAACATCCCCTACTCGTTCTAGGGTTTGGACAATTTGGTGCAATGTGTCCTTCCTTCCCACATTTAAAACATACATTCTTACCTTTCAGACAAACACCTAAGTGCCCTTTTCCACAGTTAGGACACAACTCTACTCTTTTCTTCTGTTCACCTTGCTTCACTGCAGTTGTATTACTGTCGCCACCCCATTTCCGTTTATTAAAATTATTTCCTCCACTGCTGCTCTCCTTCTTAGAACCATCAACTTTCTTTTTGCCATACTGCTCTTGCTTAAACTTTGCCAAGGCATCACTGCCTCCTTCCGCTAGAATAGCTTTCTCCATTACCCCAGTGAAGGTTCCAAGCTGAAACATTGAAACTTTGCCGTATAGCCACAGTTTCAATCCCCGTTCAAAACGTCTTGCTCTCATCTGCTCTGTATCTACTTGGTGTGGCGCAAATCTTGCTAGCTCATTAAACTTTGCTGCGTGCTCAGCTACTGACATGTTCCCTTGCCTTAACTCCAGAAATTGCACCTCCATCATATCCTGAGTTACTGGAGGGAAATACACCTCGAAGAAAATCTCTTTAAATTTTTCCCAAGGCGCTGCTCCTGTACCCAGTCTTCCTTTATTAGCCACCCACCAGTAATTTGTTTCTCCCTTTAGCATAAAAGTAGCAAAGGCAGTCTTTTATTCCTCTGCTACGTTAGCTACTTCAAAAACCTTTTCTATTTCAATGACCCAATTCTGGGCCTCCACTGGGTTCATCGTCCCCTTGAACTCTGGGGGTCCTACAACTTTGAAGTCTTTAAAAGTAGCGATCCTAGCAGTTACCGCTTGATCACCTACTGGATTTACATTTATGCTTTGAAGAGCTCCCATCAACAGGTCTACAAACTGCTGCATGGGATTAACTGGCTCCTCAGGAGCATTAACCGATTCTTCTGGGGGAGGTTGAACACTCGGGATACGTCTAGGCGGCATTTCTGTTTAACAATTCATATTATGGTCAATACATAACATTTGTATATCACATTCTTATAACTTTGAACACATAGTCGTAACAACACACAATTCATAACTAGATTTATATTCGTAAACAACTTGTCTAATGCCTTGCATATTACATCACATGTAGCACATGAGTTAAGATACATATAACTTTACACAACACTGGTACTTCCCTCCTTACAAACAACGAGGGTACATGATGCTTGATATCCCCCCCCCCCCCTTTTTATAACAAAATTTAGGGATTCCATAATAAACACATAATTATACATTCATAACTATACATATCTATTATAACTCCCTACAGAAGCATCCCCCGTCTAACAGCATCCTTGTACTCTTCATTCATTATAGCCGCCATCTTCCATCGGCTCAAGATGTCCCTTGATTGGTTATATTCTACAGGGTAATAGTGTACCCTATCTTGCGCTCTCCCAAATGCTGTGCGAAAAGCATAGCTCATGTCCTCCATTTTTGCACCCATATTATCCATTCTGCCTTTCTTAGACCTCACCTCTTCCTCCAACAAATCTATTCTCCTCATCGCGTTAGTCCCAGCATGCTCATTCATGTCTATCTCAGCATTTGCTTCCCTAAGCTTTACGTCTAAGATTTCCTTATCATTTTTCAACTCCTGTACCTTTTGTTTGGCTTGATCCAATTTATCCTTCAGCTCCCTATTTTCATTAATCAATACTTGAATTGTTGTCTCATTTTGTTCTATAGATGTTTGTTGTTCAGCCGCTTGAGTTTCTAATTCCAAAATCCTATCAACAAACTCACTGTTTTGTTGTATCAGGCCAGTTACCCATTCCCGATCTACTTCTCTCTGCTCAGATGAAGCATTCTCCGGCAATGCCCCATCCGAATCTCCCTCTAATTCTTCTGGATCCTCCTCCTGTTCACTATCTTCAGCTAGTACTATTGCCATGGTTGGTACTGTCGTCATCACATCTATTTGAATATCTCTAGGTTCCTCTTCTCCTGCAGCCCGACTAGATTCTTCAATCTTTGGCATGCTATAAATTCATAAGAACAACTATTTCAGTTCACTGCAATTTTCCTTATTCTTAAAGCACATAGCACGTACCACATAACATATAACACATATTGTGGAAAATTGTAACCATAACAACTTCCACCATTCGCTTCTTAGAACTCTAAATGAGTTTTACTACATTCCTTAAGGTCATATTCCTAAGGTTTCCCCACCTAAGGTTTATAACCTAGCTGCTCTGATACCAACCTGTGACGCCCCCAAATCCGGGTCCTTTGTACCACGGGTTTGGTGCTCACGTAACTATTCTACCCTGTCATCTCATACATCCAATCTGAATAAAATAATAATAAGAGCTTAATTTACATTCATCCATAACTAATCTCAGGTTCTACGTACCTTTATACATACAAGCTACCGTACCTGATATATTACAAAATACAATAATAAATACACAATAACTACAATATTAACACATCTACTGCTGGTTGGCTTTTCCTTTACCCTTATCTACACCCGACCCCTCGGTCTTCTCTGGCTTAGCTGAAATATTAGGAATGCAAGCAAGAGTGAGCTTTAAATAGCTCAGCAAGTAAACAAAAACAAGGTAATATGATGTTTCAGAATGATACATATAAATGATTTACAATGGAATAGAGGTGTACATATCAACGTTGGTCTGTAGCAATTCAACAGAGGATGAGGAAATTATAACACAACATGAACATAATTATCTGAGGTCAAGGGATTATAATTGTTGTATGGTCATAAGATCAAGAACACGTTAAGAACAATATCAATCATTAAGACCGATACTGCCCAAATTAATTATAATACGTTAAGAACAATCTCAATCACAAAGACTGACATTGCCCAAGAGGTAATAACACCAATTTAGATGCGTACTCTGGGTGATCAACCCATCGTACTTTATATTGTGCACAACAAACATCTAACGACGCAACCACGTCATAATTATTTCATTTCCTTTATCCTTTATTCCCCCTTTTATTTTATAGGGTTGTTCTGTTACAGCATATCATAGAGTCCGCACCACAACAATGTGGATTGGAGAACATAACAATCAATAACTGAATTTAACATGAAACATACACGTGTCTAGCCAGAATCAAAATTGGCATCGATCTTTTCAAAATAGTTCAATAAGAAATGCACTTTGCATGACAACATGAATAAACAACATGAATGTTTGTTCAAGAATCTGTAATTAAAAGTTCAGTCAGAAAACTTGCCTTGGTCCTCGTCTATCACAACTGGTAAAATATTATCCCGTCTATAACCTACATGACCATAATATTGGTTCATGCATTAGTTATATACACATGCATGCCATAACTTGCTAAACAAGCTACCCATTAACTTTACATAACCCTAATCACATAACACATTGTTCATCTATGTATTAATATCTACCATATTAATTATTTTTATCAATTTATGGTTTACATATGTGTTTCTATAATTAAATATCAAAACATTTCATTTTGGGTCAAAAATATCATTTTTTTTAAAGTCTGCCAACCGCGGCCCCGGCCGGGTTTTGGCCTAAGAAACCACGGCCCCGGCCGTGACCTCTCAGCCAAACTTGGCCCCGGCCGTGGTTTTGCCTACAAAACCATGGCCTAGGCCATGGCCCAGAAATCTGAAATTTTGATTTTCTCCCCTGCTTTGCTGATTTTTAATTCTTTAACCATACATCCGATTGACACCAAATTTGGTACACATGTAGACCTTATACCATAGTATTTTATAAAATTTTCCTTTGCCTCATTTGGCCTCTTAATATCCAAGATATACTATTCCATAGGAGGCCTGTTGGTAACAATTCCAGACTTAGAATTGTTTTTAAAACTTCAAAATTCCAACTTTGGTACCATTGTGATTTTTGGCCATTCACTTCAAAACTTCGTTCCGACACTTGACATAGCTCACATACGTCATATATGACATGTCTAAACTTTCAAAACAATAAAACTTCGCACGAGGCGACTTTTGTCCGTTAAAATTCGTTTCGAATCGAAACGATCGATTTCGATCGTTCGAATCGCCAATTTATTCAAATTTAACTCCGTTGATTACTAAATCAACTTAAACACGTGTAATAACATAAAACTTAAGTGTTTGGCTCCATTTTACCTCTAATTCTTCAAAATTGCCAAAAATCACACTTTGACCTCACTTCATCAATTTTTTCAAACTTTTCAAATTTCAAACTTGAAGTCACTAAACAATTTAATCTCAATACGCCACATAGGCAATCACCCACACATTTAATGACTTAATACGTCTCTATAACTTCCATATGCACAACCAAGTGCACTTTACAGATTATTACGTAGTCTACACAAAAAGTATAGCCTAATATTCAAACTTCCTTCCCAAAACATAACTGTTATACCATCTAGGTTTCTTTGATGCTCTTTAACACATGATAATGCATGTATTATATATCTTCATCCTCTCAAACTAGGTTTCCATCATGTTTCATAACATATAACACATGATCATGCTTTGAATCATAGCTTTTAACTTGAATATTCATATAAATAGTACACCACCTTTATTATACTACTTAGTCAACTAGGGTTTCATGATTTAGCCAACTTGAAGCACATATATCACATAATATTCACATATAATCAAAAACTCATGCATGGCTTCATCTCTTTCAACATATAAACACATAATCCTTCAGTTTCATATCTTAAACTCATTCATACCTTCTTTTAGCTTTGCTTCTTCTAGCTAGAAATCTTGCCAACACTTGATTCTCCACTTTGGATGGCTTATTATGCTACCCTTGGTCTCCTTTAAGCTTGAATCCTTCAACTTCTCTTGGAACCCTAGCTTCTTTTGCTCTTCTTTCTCTCTTATCTTTCTTTTCCTAGAAACTTTCGTATGACTTGGATAATGTTAAGTAAAGTGCTGAAATCTTGCTCATATAAGTGTTGTATATGTATTCCAACACTTAACTACACATGGATTTGCTAACTCCTGTATGGTTAAAAGTAATTAAGTCATTTCTCAGCACTAAACAAGGGTATATTAGACATTTAGCTAACTTGGAATACAATTGTCATTTCTTAGGATGTCAAGGGTAACTTAGTCCTTTCCCCAAAAATCTAGACCATTTATTCCTTTGAAATTTCCTAAAAATTCAATGTTTGCTCATTTTGATTCCAATTCAAATCCATTTTAATCCAAATTTGTTTCGTAAATCTTACGTTTAATTCTTCCATCCAAGAGTCCATAATCCACTTGTCCCAAATTACTTGTCACACCTCAAAATATTTTATTTCCATTAATAACTCACTCGAAAAAAAGTCAATATCTACTTATAAATTATAATTTTATATATTTCAAAATGCGTATCATTACAATAGTAGTGTAGTTTAATTGAGCATCGAACAACGTCTTGCTAGCGTAATATATGGCATGAAAGACCTTCTCTTTACGCTGACCCAATACGGTCCCATTTGCAAAGTCACTCGCGCCGCACATCAATTCAAATGGAAGATCCCAATCTGGTGCCACTATCACTAGGGCTGTAATTAACTTCTTTTTCAAAATTTTGAATGCTTCAAGACATGCCTTATCAAAGCGAAATGGAACATCCTTCTCCAATAAACTACATAATGGCTTTCTGATCTTAGAGAAGTCTTTGATGAACCTCCTATAAAACCCTGCATGTCCTAAGAAACTTCGAATACCCTTCACTGAAGTTGGTGGATGAAGATGCTCAATAGTTTCTATTGTGACACCCCCAAATTCAGGTGCCACTACTTTGAATTTGGTGCTTATGCAATACTATAAACAATCACTACTAAATAACATTTAATACTAATGCAGAAAATAAATAATTATATATTGTCTATTACAATGACTTTCTAGTCCCAATGTCTACAACCTTTATCGAAATAAACATCACAAACTACAAAATAATATCAGTGTTTGCGTTACAACCTTATAAATCCTAAACAAAATATAAATAGACTAACAGCTATCTAGATAATTAAGATTTTGCTTTTCCTTTGCCTTTATCTTTACCCGATCCTTCAAGTTTAGCTGTAAAATATTTTATGACATAGAAAGTATGAGTAATTAGCTTGCTCAACAATTTAAATGAATAACAAGAATTATGTCATAAATAAATAGGAATATCAACTGAATGATTTAATAAAAGGAGTTCAACAATGTTCAATAAAGTCAATGCATAACATAAAGAAGTGACAATTGATTATTTTACTGTTGAGTGGTCAAATGGACCATGAACTACTATTGAAAAAATCAATCACTTGATTGACCCTCTTAGGTTACTTTGTCAAAATTGTACTTGAGGGGATCAGCCTCTCGTACCACATGTATATGCATAACATTTATTCTGTTTGTATCGTTTGTTTGATACTTAGGTTATTCCCTATTATGGGTTGTTCTTCTCAGTCTAAGAATTCGTACCACTATAGTTTGGATAGCTTTCAAAATAAATTTTACATAGGTCTAGCCGAACAATGGCTTAGACTTCTTCTTTAATCAATTCATAATTTAAGAATGGAATATGAATTCAAATAATATATTGTGGAATAACTTGTGATATAATATAAGCTCAAGATTTAAGAATTAGTACAATAATATTTAGTAAAGTTAGGAAGCCTGCTCAATACAAATTTGAATAAGGTTAATGAACTTGCCTATCTGTTGACTTACAGCTAATTCGCTTAATTTAAACTTGTCTTAATGACCTAACATTAATAACGTTGGCCTATCAATTAGTACAACATATAATCGTGCACTTTAAACACTTACCTATGATAAATAATTAATCAAATAACATATATAATTTTATATACTATCATAAATCGTATAAGACACTTAATTGATCTTATGTTAAGGATTTAATTAATCAATACTATTTTTCTTAAGTGTTAAACACTTATTAAACTCTTAAACAATTTACTATCATTGTTTAATTAATTTTTTTTATTTTATTAACTATATCTTCATTTAATTACTTACCTTTAGTCATTATATAACAATAGATAATAACTAATTATGTTTATTTATTATTTAAATTTAATTAAATAATAAATAATTAAAGTATTAATCTTAATTACCTTATTATTTAATATTAATTAAATAATAATTAACTTATTAATTATCCTCATTTATTATTATTTAATAATAAATAATTAGTTTATTATCTTTAATTATCTTTAATTATTATTTAATGTTAAATAATTAATTAATTAATTAATTATACTTACTTATTATTTAATCTTAAATAAATAATAAATAATTAGTTTATTAATTTATTCTTCATTTAATTATTATTTAATGTTAATTAAATAATAATTAATTAATTACCCTTACTTACTATTTAATTTTAATTAAATAATAAATAATTAATCATTCTTTAATTATTATTTAAGGTTAATTAAATAATAATTAATTTCTTAATTATCTTTATTTATTATTTAAATAATAAATAAATAATTTATAAATTTTATCTCTCTTTAATTATTATTTAATATTAATTAAATAATAATTAGTTAATTACTTATCTTTATTTACTATTTAATTATCAATTAAATAATAAATAAATAATTTATTTACTTTATCTTTGTTATATTATTATTAAGTACTTAAATCACATATTTAATATTTAATAATAATTAGTTAGTAATTTTATCTAATTACTAACTAATTAATAGCTAATTAGAATACTATTTACACCTTAAATACTATTAAAAATAAATAATTTCTTAATTAATCTTACTTATTATTTAATATTACTTAAATAATAAGTAATTATCATTTTTATGATTTTCCAAAAATTATAAATATTAATTTATCATTTTTCCTTTAGTTAGTAAGGTTTAATCATATTTTATTTATGAAAATTACCAAATAACCTGCTAAAAGTACAAAAATATTTTTATAAAATAGTACATGCAAAATCAAACAACCTCCGTCAAGGACCCGTCGCTGGAACTGGTCTTAATTCCGGTGAACCGATCGCCGGAAAGTTCCGGGCGGTTCACAAAAAAAAAATTGGCAGAAACATTGCCGTTTTTTCAAATTTTGTTCAGCTTTGGGGTCTTGAGGAAAAACCTTAATAACTTGAGTTCTATAACTCCAATGGAGCTCTACTAGGTATTGATAGAATCATGACTTCCCGAACTATAATTTTTTGGGCTTAAATACCATTTTGGGATAAGTTTTGGTTTCGGAAATTTGGCTTAAAATGGACTGTTCATGCAAGATCTTGGACAGTGAGGTGTGTTTGGTCCAACATGCATAACTTGCTCATTTTAACACATTTTTGGGTGATTCAAAAGGAATTTTTTCCTAAACTTACCTATATATTCCCAGAAAATATTAAATCACAAAAATAATTTGTAGATTTCAAAATGTGCAATTTATTCGTATAACCTATGTTTTGTTCGTCGGTAAAAATATTTTCAAGCATTTTGCCAAATTCTTCTACATAAATCCATACCACTACACATTTAAACCACATGGCATCCTATATAAACATGTCTAGCATGATTCTAAGAATAATATGTGAGCTACTTTTCTCTTCTTTCCAAAGTAGATGATGGACTTAGATGACATCCAAGAACACCCCTTGAAGTAGTCTAGCGTGACTCGGTAGTGACTTACTAAAGAAACTCACTAACTCACTAACTCATAATAAAAGAGCTCTCTAGCAACGTAGTAAACTTTTTTCCAACTGAGCTAAGATTCATATTTATAGTAGTAGAAATATATACATATAACCTATATATGTATACATTGGACTTCAAGCTTTTCCCAAAAATGCTAGCAAATAAGTTGAGTGTTCCACACACTAATCTAAATAAGTCAATGAATAAAATATTTTTGAATTCCATTGTACTCCTACCCATTCCACCGGCCATGCCTCTATAATTGCTCCATTTTGGATTTATTTTTAATGCACAAATTGGTAAATTCATGCCTTCTAGAAGCTTTGACAATTGGACCAAAAATTGGGCTTGCTATTTAATTCATTTGGGCCACTATAATCATAATAATCCAATGACATTGGGCTACTAAAATAATTCACCCCATTCTTAATAAATTGGGCTAGCTTAATTAAATAACAACCTATAAAGCAAATTACACAAAGTCTCACGCTTAATTAATTGTTTGGGCTTGTTTTAATAATTATAGGAACACTTTAATAATCAAATTTAATTTAATTTACATAATCCAATTAGACTTACCATATTTAATGTTAATTGAATATTTAATTTGGGTTCAATAACATATCAATCCCTTGATATTAAAAATATAACATTAGGTTAGTCCGATAATTAATAACCCTTTATTGGACTTCCTTTAATTAAATTAATTTAATAGTCAAACATTATCAAACAAAATCAAACCACCTCATTAGGGTTTAAATTAATTCACACCATAATGTAATTAATTAAAAATTAAATTTCCAATTTTATTTATAATATAACTCAAAACTTCTTGGTCCTTACATCTATCTTTGCCTTGTCTACCTCAATGCCCTTTTTAGAAACTCGATGTCCCAAAATTATTCCTTCTTGGACCATGAAATGGAATTTTCCCCAATTTAAGACTAAATTTGTCTCCATACATCGTTTAAATACAAATGTGAGATTCTCCGAACATGAATCGAATGTATCTCTAAAAACGAAAAAGCCGTCCATAAAAACTTCTAAATTACGTTTGACCATATTTGAAAAAATAGCTATCATACACCGTTGAAACGTTGTTGGTGCATTACACAATCCGAAAGACATCCTTCTGAAAGCAAATGTTCCGTATGGGCATGTGAAAGTGGTTTTCTCTTGATCCTCAGGAAAAATAGAAATCTGATTGTAGCCCGAGTATCCATCCAAAAAGCAGTAGTACTCATGTCCCGTGAGTCTGTCCAACATCTAATCGATAAATGGTAGTGGAAAATGGTCTTTACGAGTGGCCTTGTTCAACTTTCTATAGTTCATACATACCTGCCAACCCGTAACTGTCTTTGAAGGATCAATTCGTTGTTCTCATTCACAACCACCGACATTCCTCCTTTCTTTGGCACACATTGGACCGGGCTCACCCATGAACTATCTGAATTGGGGTAAATGATACCTGCATCCAACCATTTGATGATCTCCTTTTTAACCACTTTTTTCATGATGGGGTTAAGTCTCTGTTGTTGCTCAATGGTAGGTTTTGCCTAAGCTTCAAGAAGAATTTTATTCATACAGAATGATGGGCTGATTCCTTTTATATCTGTCAGAATCCATCCTAGAGCTGTCTTATACTC
This sequence comes from Hedera helix, assembly GCA_947179155.2. NCBI lineage: Eukaryota > Viridiplantae > Streptophyta > Magnoliopsida > Apiales > Araliaceae > Hedera > Hedera helix. The sequence goes on from OX359286.1 coordinate 4,242,635, forward strand.
CCATAACACCCTTAACAACTTATCCTCTTGACTTTCATCGAGAGACGCAGAAATTATAACTGGTAACGTAGAAGAAGAACCAAGATAAGCATACCATAGATGATTAGGTAGCGGTTTGAGTTCCAAAACAAGTGGTTCTTCTATAAATGACTTAACCCTTTCTGATGGTTCCCCCGAATAGTCCAAGGTTTCGAACTTTGTTTTAATTCACTCAAATTTTGGAGCTAAATCTAACACATGTGCCGACTCTAACGAAGTTAGATCATCCAAATTCTCATCGTTTACCATTATAGTCTCAAGAAGATCTTCAGTTTCAGTTTCCATAAAAACATCTCTAACCGCTTCTTCAAGCATATCAACTCGATAACACTCTTCACTTTCCTTAGGGAATTTCATAGCCTTGAATACGTTAAAAGTTACCTTTTGGTCTTAGACCATCATCGTTAACTCTCCTTTTTGCACATCGATCAACGTCTTACATGTAGCTAAAAACGGGCGCCCAAGAATGATTGGTATGTTGCTTTCCTCTTCAAAATCAAGGACAATAAAATCTGTAGGGAATATAAACTTGTCTACTTTTACGAGCACGTCCTCCACAATTCCGTTCAGATAAGTGAGAGATCTATCCACCAGTTACAACGTAAAGTTTGTAGGTGTAGCTTCCTTTAATCCAATTTGTTGATAGACTGAAAGAGGCATAAGGTTAATACTTGATCCCAAATCACATAAGCACCGGTTGGAAAATTGAGCCCCTATAGTGCACGGAATGGTGAAGCTACCCAGATCTTTCAACTTTGGTGGTAACTTCTTTTGTAGAATTGCATTACATTCTTCCGTTAATGCTACTATTTCGAACTCTCCTAGCTCCCTCTTTCTTGATAAAATGTCCTTCATGAATTTGGCGTAGCTCGGCATCTGCGAATGGAATGTTGATTTGCAAATTCTTGAACACCTCTAGAAACTTAGAAAATTGTTTATCAATCTTCTGCTTTTGAAACCGCTGTGGAAAAGGCACGGAAGGTATCACTGCATTCTGTTTGTCCCCTTTTTTAGCTTCCACATATTTGTCATTAGCCTTATTTTCTGAATTTCCTGCTTCATTATCATCTGCCTTTGACTTTTCATCATTCTTTTGCTCATCAAAATCCCCATTCAACTCTTTGTCGCTTCTTTGGGTGACCGCCTTACACTGTTCATTGCCACCTCCTTTTGGATTCTTCTCTGTATCACTTGGTAGATTTCCTTGAGGCCGATTATTCCCCTCACTTGACAATTGTCCTATTTGACTCTCAAGATCCCTTATCACATCCATTTGATTCTTTGTGTTTACTTCTAGCTAACTTGCCAATTTAGTTATCATCTACTCCAATTGATATATCTTATTATCCTGCTGTTGAGGTTGCTGATGAAATCCGGGTGGGTAGGTTTGCCTTAGAGCTTGAGCTTGAGGTTGTGATTGGTTATTACTCCAAGCAAAGTTTGGATGGTTCTTCCATCCCGAATTGTAATTATTTGAAAGTCCACCTTGCAGTTGATTAAAATTGGACACATATTGCACAGATTCAACATTGATTGTGCATTGCTTACTGGAATGATTCCCCACGCATAACTCACTAATCAGTTCCACGTTATGAACATTATAAACCTCAATTGTATCTATCTTCTTCGAAAGTGTAAAATATTGAGCTGCCAATTGAGCCGATAAAGCCGTCATTGCATCCACTTCTATTATCCCGGCTACTTTTGGTTGATTGATCCTAGCAGTTGGCCATTAGTAATTGTTCGCTGTCATTATTTCCAACATCGTGTATATGTCCTCACAATTCTTGGCCATGAGAGCTTCTCCCGCAGCAGCATCTATGTTGGTCCTCACTTTGCTAAATAGTCCATTATAAAAATTCTGCACTTGAAGCCATTTAGGAATATTGTGATGAGGGCATCGTCTCAACAAATCCTTAAACCGTTCCCATGTTTCATAGAGTGATTTTGCATCGTGCTGAACGAAAGAAGTGATATTGCTCTTTTTATATATGTCCCCATATGGATTGGTTTGATATTTTTACACCCTACAACGGTGGTATCGTTTTATTGAGTAACAATACAGTCTGCAATGTTACTGAAAAATACACCATTAAAATAAAAATATTTGATAGAGTTATCGGAACATTGGGTGATGGAAGGTATATTCTTGAGTTGAAGAAAAGCTTATTATCAATTGGAGTGCTTGACTTTACAAGCTACAATATCAACAAAATTACCAAGGGTTCAATGTAGTTACGAAGGGCCAAAGAAAGGGCACTATGTACAGGTTGATATGGGACACAATTGTTGGTGGAGTAATAATTTTTCCCCAGGATTGTTTCAATAGTGGTTGCACATAATTATAGCACATGTGACTTGGTCACTTTAGTGAAGGTGGAATGAAAGAACTTCACAAAAGACAATTGCTAAAAGGTGTAAAAATGTGTAGCTTAGAATTTTGAAAGTTTTATGTACACGAAAGCAACGAAGAGTCAACTTCAAGGTATGAGTACACACCAGTAATGATGTACTTGATTATGTACATTCATATGTTTAGGTCTCAATCAGAAATACCTCAAATAGTGGAGCCCATTATTTCGTTATCTTTATAGATAACTACTATGAAAAAGTGTGAGTGTATTTTATAAAGTAAAAGTCCAAAATTTTAAAATCTTTAAGTAGTGAAAGCTAAGGAGCAAAAACAGACCAAAAAGAAGATGAATTATTTTAGATTAGATAATGAGATGAAGTTTAAGGATAAGTCATTTATGTAGTTCTGTTAGGATGAAGGTATCACCAAGCACTTCTTAGTTTAAAGAACTCTAGAGCAAAATGGGGTTGCAGAGAGGAAGAACAATAATCTGTTGGAACATGCTAGATGTACGAGGTTGAATGCAAACTTGCCCGAGAGTTTCTGGGCTGAGAACTTGTTATCTAATAAATCGATCCTCTTTAGCTGGAATTGATTACAAAATTCATAAAGAAGTATGGTCTGAAAAACCAATTAATTTTTTGTAATAAAAAGCTTTAGTTGCCCAGCTTATGTGCATCTGTCGGTCGAGGAAAGATAGTCTAAACTTGATCCAAGGTCACTGGAGTGTAATTTTCTTGGATATGAAGATGGACTTAAATGATATAGGTTATAGGATCCAGTGTCTAAGAAGAAGGTTGTCAACAGAGATATGGCGTTCAATGAGAAACACATGCTAAACAAGTTCGAGAAAGAAAAACCTAGAGCAACTGAGACGCAACAAATCTAGTTAAGGTGGAGCTTCCTTAGGAGGGAAAAAAATTCTAAAGAGATTGAAGATGATCGTCCTTCAGATCACCTGGAGAGTTGTCATATAATCTTGTCAGAGAACGAGAAAGGCAAGTTATTAAACCAGTACAGGGATATGAGTTTGAGGACATAGTTTTCTTTGCCTTGATTGCTGGTAATGGAGATCCAACTAGCTATTAGGAGGCTATTCAGTCATATTTTCACCTTGAGATTCAATGCAAATCTCCCATTTCCTTATTAGTCATATTCCAAATCTCACTGTAGTGTCACTCAAATTTTATCAAATGAATGTTCCTATAATGTATTTTTCTCCAACTAGATTTCCTTCCATAGGTAGCTCCATCCTAAGTAATAGCATATGGTCGAAAAAGGATGATTCATTCATCATAATATGTCCACCATTCTTTAAATGCTTGGAAACCACCATTGATAAACTCATAAGTGAAATTCATAATCCATGTAGTTCCAATGATCATCATATAAACCTCCTTACCGAAACTTAGAACATCCATAGGCATTTCATTAAACATCTTGCTGCAATAATAAGGTGTAACGCCCCAAAATCCCTATACTTGTTGCAGCGGACTTTGTGCATTATATTCCATAACATCTACCAATAATTTTACTGGTTTAACTAGTCTATTACAGACATTTCATTAAATTACTTATTTGTTATCCCTGGATCGCAACTTGGCCTCGACTTCTTGTAAACACCAACTTATGATTCACATCCATTTCTATAAATAACACCTATTTCATCGAACTTTACTTCCTTCTGAGTATTCTATAAACTCACAATCCAACACTAAATCCTTCAGAGTATAGATATTATAGACTTACAATATTGACAACCAAATCTTTTCCAGAAAAGAGGGCACATTCCATTAAAGATGACACGTTAACGGCGCGCAATCGAGTAACCCCTTTTCCTTAGACAAAACTTTCTTGATGCTACCAATAATGCTAATGTGAGGATCCGAATTTTCAGAATTTCTTTAATAATATCAAATGAGAATTTAATTGATTAAATTATCAAGATTGTTCAAATTAATTATTATTTTATGTGGTTAAGGTATATGATGAGATTTAATTAGTAAAGTAAATCTGTACAGAGATTATGATAAATGGTATTGAAATTAAGTAATTGAAAAGTAAATAAATGGTTTAAAGACAATTTATTAAGAATAAGAAAATTTTTAGGTAAATGTACAATTAAATTTTTATGAAAATGCAGAAATTATGATTTAATGGAAGGTATATGGTAGTGTGAAATATATGAAATTAGCTATGTATATATATACATTTATATATATATATATATATATATAAATGTATATGTTTAAGTGATAATTATAAATATTATTAATTATGGAGATTAATGGATTAATAATTAAATTAATCCAATTTTAAATGAGAAGTGAATGGGGAAGTTAATAAAATTGTAATTATTGATTTTAGATTTTATCAAGAATTTTGGAAGAAGTTTAGAAATTAATTGAGAAGGAAAGGTAATTATATAAATTATATAATAATAAATTATATAATTTATATGAGGAAAATTAAAATAAGGTATGAAGAAAATAATAATTATATAAATTATATAAGAATAATTATGTAATTTATATAAGGTGATTAAATGGAATAAGGTTTGAGGAAATTAAGAAATTATTTAAGAAAAGAGAATGTAAATATATAAATTATATAATATTAAGTTATATATAATTTATATATATAAAGAAATTATTGTAAATATTAAAGAAATTAAATAATAAATAAGAAAAATAAATGTTTTAAGTTATTAAAAATTTTATTTATGTATAATGGAATTATTATGACTTTTATGAAAAATAATATTTCAGAAATGTGAACATGTTAATGTAACATGTTGTTCAAGTAACGAAGTAAAAAATTACGAAAAATAATTTTTATAAGTTATATGATTTATTTTATGATTTTTGGAGGTATTAATTACCTCAAATAATTACATGCATGTCATTATACATGTACAAAATTTGTCAAGAAAAGTACCCAAAAAGGGTCTAAATATTATTGATAAATCATATTATGATTTTTGGTGAATTAAAATAAATATTTTATATACATTATATAAAATATTTATTACACGATATAATTACATAATGTATTAAATAAATTATTTATGCATGAATTTGGAACGTCCGAGAAGGGAAAAAGTTGGCTGGGCATGCGAGGTCGGTGGAACTATTATGTTCCTTCAAAATAATTAAGTACTCTTAGTTATAAATAAGAGCATAGCAAGCAAAAGAAAAAAAAAATAATAATAAACACAACATAAACATATTCTCTCTTCCTCTTCTCTCCCATCCGAGAGCAACCACCACCATCCTACAACCGCAAGAGAGGGAATATGTAATGCTATTCAAGTGTAGAGCAAGGTCCAAGGAGGTTATTGGCTAAGAAAAGGTATAAAAATTAAATTATTTGATTTTTTTTTTGTATTTATATTGTTAAAATAATTGTATGGAACAATTATAAATAATTATTCCAAATAATTATTGGATGTTTATCTATGAATTACATAATTTTTGGAGTAGTTTTGTTGTGAAAAATTTGGAACAAAATGATGTATTTTGTGCAAAGTTAGCTACTGTGTTCGCGGAAGAAACTAGGAAAAAAATTTTGGTCAGGCCGCGCATTGCGCGCGCCGAAAATTTTCCGGAAGTTGCGAAAAAAAACGGCGTCGTTTTGGGACAGTAAAGGGGGCCGCGCCATGGCGGCGAAAGTTTCCGGAATCAGGGCCAAACGACGTCGTTTTGGACGACCGGGGGTCGGTCCGCGCAATGCGCGGCCGACGAAATGCGGTTAAATGATGATTGTGCCCCTAGGCTTTCCGGTAAATACCAAACGTGTCCCTAGACGCGCGGAAGTTACAGAAATGCCCCTGGACTTTTCGGAAAATTCTGATTATGTCCCAAAGCCACGAAAATTACTAAATTGCCCCCATAAGTGATTTTAATTGAAATAAATGTTTAAAAATTGTTTAAAAATCATTGAAAATTATAGAAAAATACTAAAAATATAGAAATGATGTTTGGGCATTAAATTTAATATTTTTGTAAAAATATTAAATATTGGGGATTAATATTTAAATATTAATCTAATAAGGTTATAATTTCGAAAATGTTTAAATAAAATTTTTGGGCAACCAAATATGTTAAATTTTATCCGATGAGTCGGGTTATCCGTAGTGAAGACATTAAATATTAAGTTATGTTAATATTTTAAAGGATGAGGTTAATATAATTAATCATATAAATTAATAATTGACCCAGAGATGATATTAATTAAGTAAATTAATATCATAAAGAGATAAATAATTATTTGATTATTTCTTGATCATAGGTTGATCGAATTAAGGGTTTGAGCTAACAATTTAAATAATTGGACGTCAAACAAGTTCTTCAGTCCTTTTATGTTAAATGTTGGACTGTTATGATATGTAATTCTTGGTTTAACTACATACAAATTATGTACTACGTGATACGTGATTAAAATGACCACAATGTGTTCTTTGTGCAACGATATGAATATATATGAGATATATTACTATAGTAGAAGCACAAGCACATGATGTATGACACACACCGAGCATGTTAAGGTATGTGCTATGTGAAGCTTGAACTGTTGAACTTGCTAAGCCGTTGTGCTCATTACTTGCTTAATAAATATTTTTGCAGGAAAGAAATAACTTCCAAGAATATCTGATATGATAGAGATGAATTACCTAGAAGGTTGGAAACGTAATTGGTATATTTCCAACATTAAAATTCAATGTGAGAAATTTGTTAATTTTACTGTAATGAGCTGTATGTATATATAAGTTGAATCTGGATATGATAAAAGTTCAATTATGAACCGTGATTGTTCAAGATAATTGTTACGATAGAAATTATTATATGTTTGATTACGAATGATGCAACAAGGAATATTTATATGAAAATAAATAATATTAGATTTGAATGTGAGCATTATGACACGGGTAATAGAAAGAAAAAGTTAAGGTTGCGATCCAGGGACTAGGATCGAGATGATAAGTTTTTTTTAATATCCAAACATTTTAATACAACAATTGAATTGAGAAAAAGAAAATTTTATACCGAAAATTTGGTAATTGATGACGATAATGTCAAATAATTGAATTAATTAAGATGATGAAAGATTTATTAACGGAACGAAATTTGGACGTTAAGGAACGAATGAATAATAAATATGAAATTTAAGGTAAAAAAGTGGGTCGAATTTCGGGGTCGTTACAGCTAATGTCTCATAATATACTACAGCCATTGTTCATCGAACTTACAGTACATTATGACTTCAAAAATTTGACACAATAATATGTATCGCTATAATATTATGAGTCATAAACTTACCATAAATATGAGTTTTAAGACCTCGCTTACAACTGTATGACTCATAACATCTATCAACTTTAAGATAGATGTTCCATCATTCATAATATCTATCTATCTGAGATTTACAATATAAGTACAAGAGAAATGTTCCCAGATCCGAGGGGGTTTTCCAGTAAAGATGGCACCTTCCTGGCGCTTAATTAGATGACCTAACCTTATTTCTTAGTCAAAACTTACAATGTACTAATACCCTCACTCAGATGTATAGATTTATAATCAATGTACTTTATCTTATCTCTAACGATATATCATTCCAATAACCTTAATATTAACTATCTTCAAGTAACTATTATCTACTATCTTTCTATCATATAATTTATAACATTAAATGTAAAATACATTTTCATAACAAATATCTTTTATTCATATTCTCAAAGTCATTACAACTTGATTCATTTTCATTACAATAAGTCTTTTGACTTAAGTTTTATTAAAAATAAGGAAAACAATAAATACATGTTGTTGCCTTTTTTTCTACTAGCACTATAACACGCAAGTATATGCGTTCAATTGTAATACTCAGCAAGCAAGGTATCGTTCCCACGAGGAAATATAATAACAACTATCTAAATCAATATTAAACTCAATTAACCCTATTTAAATTGACGATTCGATATTTCAAATTTTATCTAAATCTTAATTAAATAATAATTAACTACTGAACTAAACCACCGCGAAATTGACTGTAGATATGATGGATTAAGATTACAACTTTCCATAGTGTTTCACTTAAATCACTCCACTCTCTTTGCAATTGGTTAATTAAATTAGACCGCTAACGAAGAATTCTTTATACTATTTATACGCTGCGTCTGTTAGTCATATAAACAAATCCTCCTAAATCTGAACTTAAGGCAACAAAATTAACAAGGAACATCCTAATTAATTAATTCACTATATTCCTATGTGAACTATGTTAATTAAGGTTTCCAGCTCAGATTCTCTTTTATGGTTGCAAAAGACATATAGGTATATTCCTATCCTATACACTAATCATATAAACCTTTTCAGTTTTTATGAACAGATGGTATTATACCCAGATCTAAATTGATACTCCATCTTACAATTTTGCATAAATTATCATAGTAAATGTTGATCAGGAAATTAATCATTAAAGCACAAGATATGGTAAACGGTCCATAAATAAATAATCAAATTAATGAGAGAGTGATGAATTTAAACTACACACTAGGTTCTATTGTAATCTTAAATAAAAGTTAGTTCATAGTGTTGAAGAAAAACAACATCATATTATTGATTAAGCACATCTTTGAGAATTACAATTGATGAAAATAGAAGAAATGATTAAGAGGAAACTATAATAGTCGCTCTAATTCTATCCCAATCTCCAAGCTCTATAAATCTTCTTCACGTTTTCCTTTGATTTTCTCTGATCTGCAATATCCTTCTATGGTTGGTTATCCACCATCCCCTTCCATAAGTTTATGACTCTTGTAGGTATAGCTTTCAAGTGAAATCCTTATCAACACCACATTCCTTACGTAACAGGACTCTAAAATCAGCTTCAAGCCGCGTTCGGGACCCACATGAGAAACCTATTAAAAACTGGAAACGAACGCCACCGTAGTTGCGGTCATGTTGGGCGCAGGTGCGGTCATGTTGGGCGCAACTGCAGTCCAAGTAATTTTCCCAAAAGCAGCTACGGTCAGTCCCAGCGCAGTTGCGCTCCATGTTTCTGTTTTTGATCCTTCGATTGCTCTGCTTCAGCGTAGCTATGGTCCTTCCAAGCGCAGCTACAGTCCCTTTTTTCACTATAAATTACAATTTTACCACTTAAGTCCAATTTTCTGTAAAAATAAAGAAAACACAAAAAACGAGTAAAATGAAACATAAAATGTCATGAAAACTTACAAATAATCTAGCTAAACGTACTCAATTCGTAGGTATAAAACCCATTTATCAAATGCTTCCTAATCTAATCTTCATTTCTTTACTGCCATATTCTTCTGATAATTCTTCTTTAATTGCAAATAAAATATTTTTCGCAAGAATGAGCACGACAGCTCAGCAAGTCTAACAGATAACATATAACTTACTTTATGCTCAACAAATACGTTATCTAACTTACCAGATACATACTTTAACCCAACAAATAACAGTTCCACAACCATGTTAATCTGATGTTAAATGGCATTATACATTTCAAACATTATCCATGAAATTCATAACTTAATTAACATTCAACAGTTAAAATAACACGTCTTTGCACATAACAAATACTAAAATAACTTACACATATAACTCAAACTTGTAAAGACTTGTCAAATTCTCTTCTGCCATTTACGTTTGTTTACGTTATTCATACAACCTACATACGTTTATGAGATGGCCATACTTATTACTCATAATAAGACTCATCACACTAGCTCACTATAACTAGTATTAAATGTGACGCCCCAAATCACTATACTTACTATAGCTGATTTTGTAATATCCCGGATATTTACAAGATTTGTAAATAAGAGTTTAAATATTGATTAAAGGTTATGGTTTAAAACCTAGAGTTGTAGAAGTGAGATGTGTGAAAAATGGGTGAACATTTTTTTTTTTACATAATGTATTTGTTAGAAATTAAATGTGGGAATATTTTAATGATGCATGTAGAGAATTTATTAATGAAATAAATTCAATTGAGAAGTGAATGTGGTTATATAAATCTAAAGTGTGATTGTCAGCCAAATAAGAAGATGAGTAAATTAATAATCAATAAAACTAATAAATTAATTAGTTTAAATATGAAGTAAAGAGAAAAGTCATGAAATATAATTAATTAATTTAATTATATTAGTTATTGAGTTAAAGTTATAGAAGAGCTAGAATTATTATCTAGGATGACAATAATAAGAAGTGATTAATTAAGTAATTAGCTTAATTATTAAGTTGATGTATAGAATTAAAAAGTGAATTTAAAAAAAGCCCATTATGTAATTGTTGAAAGACTTGTTGATAATTATAGAGAGGTTTAAATAAATTTAAACCTTTAACCTCATGAAGAGTCTAAATAATTTAATTAGTGGACTAGCCCAAAAGGAATTATAGATGCTAGCCTAATATGGGAATGTTTGCATGAAATGGGTAATTAAAGAAGATAGCCCAATAAAAAGTAAGTTATGTAGTCCAAACCATTAAAAGTCAAATGTTGGTCAATGTGTTGTGAAAATATTTTCAAGTATTGATTTAGTGTAAAGAATTAACTAATGTATGGTTAATTGAATAACTCTAGTTGGTAGACAAGAGAGATCATTAACCAATCATTGGTTAATTGCTAGGTAAATAAAGGTGGTGTTGAGAATTAACTATGGATGAGTTAATTGAGTAACCCTAGGTAGTAAATAAATTAAAGATTTAACTATGCATGTGTTAGTTGTAGGAAGAATATTATAGATACAATTATGCATGTATATAATTCACCAAGGTAGAATTGGTAGGTAACCTTGGGTTGGATGTTGTAGAGAATTAACCATACCTTGGTTAATTGAGAAAATGATAAAATAGGTATATCTATTTATATGATGAGTTTAGGCCATAGTTGGGTGTGTGGACTAACCTAGGTCATTTTAATGTAGAGAGTTAACCACATTATGGTTAGTTGTTGTGAGATATACAAATATGTATATATAAATAAGATGAACCTTAACTAAGGTTGAGTATTGTGTGACCAAGGTTAAATGTTAGTGAGTTTGGTGATTGAGTATTATATACTCAATTGGTTACTTGTTTTGCTAGCTTGGAAAATTTGAAAGTAACATGTCACACCATGGTCAATCAAGCTAGTCATTCCAAATGGTCATTTATGCAATAGTAAGCTCAATTAAGCCTTAATTTCACCAACATTGGTGAATTAGGAAAGTTAATGAGGTATTAGTGGAAGGCTATAAATAAGACATCCCACACTTGTGCCAAGTTTGTTTGTTCATTTGTTAGAGAATTCTAAAGAGAAAAGAGAGAGTTCTTTGAGAAAAGAGCAAGTAAACTCTTATGAGTTGAAGATCTACCAAGGAAATAGGCTAGAGAATAGTCAAGGAGGAGTCCTTAGCATCTTCATGTCCAAGAGAAGAAGAGCATCCATGTCCAAGAGATTAAAAAGTGTTCTAAACCCTCTTTAGTTCATTTTTATAACTTAGATATGATTTGAACGGTTAAAATATATTTTTAACCGATCAAAAGTTATTTTGATGCTCCAGAAGTCTAAATCTATGATATATAGGTAGATTCATGGTTTAGTATATTTAATACAAGTATTGGTATGTGTGGTATGCAAATAAATTGAAGAAAATTTCATATTGTGTTACCGGTAAAACCCTAGATGGTTCAATCTTAAATTTCTTGTCAAAACATTTTCAAAAATGTGATTGAACCATGAAATATTGTAAAACAAGAAGTTAGGAAGATAATAACAATAAGTTTGTGTCATTTGGATGTGTAGAGTTTATTTTATTTAAGTTTGAACCATTAAAACCAATGATTTGTGATTTTAAATTTCACTCTGTCCTTGTGAGCCATTTTTAGAGTAGTTCCGTTTGGAATTTGGATTTGTGATCTAAATAGAAATTGTATAGGGGGAAATGCTTATGAGAATTGACTCAAGAATCACCCTAAAATATTTTGAAATGAAAAAGTTATGTCTGACGGAGTGACTGGAGGTCGGACAGCCCATTTTTGGGCTTTTGTGTTCTGTTTTGGACGCCTCAGCGCCCAGAATAGCCTATGTTGAGCGTCAGGGCATTCAAAACATAATGTCCAAGTTGTCTGGGTCGGGTCGGTCCGGATCGAGTTTTTAATAAAAATTTAAGTTGAAATAAGTGTAAAATGAATGAGTTTATATGAAGTTTATTAGTAACTAATTGGTAGCTAAATGTTTACAATAAAGACTAAAGTTAACACAAATAAAAAGTTAAATATTGGTATTATTTGAAGATTATTAAAATATTATTAAATGATCAATAATATTAGTATATGATTAAAAAGTTATTGAATGATGAATAACATGTGTAAATGATTAAAATATTATTAAATGGTTAATAATATTAATAAGTGATTAAAATATTGTTAAATGGTTAATAATATTAATAAATGATTAAAATATTATTAAATGGTTAATAAAATTAAGAAGTGAATAAAATATTATTAAATGGTTAATAATATTATTAAGTGATTAAAATATTATTAAATGATTAATAATATTAATAAATAATTAAAATATTATTAAATGGTTAATAATATTAAGAAGTGAATAAAATATTATTAAATGGTGAATAATATTTGTAAGTGATTAAAATATTATTAAATAATTAATAATATTAAGAAGTGATTAAAATATTATTAAATAATTAATATTATTAATAAATGATTAAAATATAATTAAATGATTAATAATATTTGTAAATGATTAAAATATTATCAAATGGTGAATAATATTTGTAAATGATTAAAATATTATTAAATGGTTAATAATATTAATAAGTGATTAAAATATTATTAAATGGTTAATAATATTAATAAGTGATTAAAATATTATTAAATAGTTAATAATATTAGTAATAGATTAAAATATTATTAAATGGATAATAATATTAATAAGTGATTAAAATATTATTAGATGGTTAATAATATTAATAAGTGATTAAAATATTATTAAATGGTTAATAATATTAGTAATAGATTAAAATATTATTAAATGGATAATAATATTAATAAGTGATTAAAATATTATTAAATGGTTAATAATATTTGAATGTAGTTATATACTTGTATATTATCAAAGGTAAATGATATTTTGAGGTATTTGGTACATTATTAAATGTCCAAATCATTAAGTTATGAAAAAGAAGAAAGTTTAATTGAATTAAACCAATTTGATAGTCCATTGTGACTAAATTTTAGACAGCTTATTAAAAGTGGGTCGTGCGAAGAATGTGTGGTGAATGCGTAAGTTGGTTAAGCGTACCCGACATGTTCAACTAGGTTTGGGCTAGGGTTTTTGTCCGGAACTAAAGGTTCGTGTGTCGGACATATTAAGAGTTAATAATTTAAAATTAAGGTCTTAAGTTATAACCAATTAATTGTCATTGTAACTAATGATTATGTTGATTTTATATATAAATTGTAGGTTGAACGAAAGATGCAAAATAAGCGTAAATGGTAGAAGCGAACCAGACAAGTTTTTCATAACTTGATCATATGTACATTAATATGCTACAACGTGATTTTATATTATTGATATGCAGATTTATTGATGATATTTGTGATATGTGAAAAGCATGAGTTGTGATTACATGTGAAATATGAAACATAAATTGCTAGAGACTAGTTGGTTAGTATATGGATGCATAAGAAGTATGAAGCATTCATAAGATGAAAAATATGAAATGCATGATTTAAGAATAAAATGCAAAGCATGTATGATATGTGAAGCATGTAATGTGTTATGTGTAACTGTTAAACATGCTGAACCGTCATGCTCACTCTTGCTTAAAACCAACATTTTCAGATAGTACAAGTTATTTGAAGTTTTTGATAAGATCAAGAAACTGGAATGCATATTACATTCATTGAAGGTTTAGCACGACCATTGTAGATATCAGTCCGAATTGGACAGGTAAAATTATTGTGTAGTATAAGAATTGGTTGGTATGTAATATGAGTGTTAAATACTCAAATTGATTGTAATAGAATGTCGTATCATGTATGATATTGAGACATACTAGGAATGTATAAAGATTACAATTCTGGAATAGAAAGAGATGTTGTAAAATTATAAATGATTATTTATCAATTATAATATTGTTATAGTTCATGAACAATAAGGAAAAGGGTAGTACTAGTGTTGAACCGGATCCGAGGTTAAAGTAACCCAAATTTGGGGTCGTCATAGATTTCATGCTCACTACAAATGCTAAATCATTAGGTCTATAGATGATTCCATTTATTCATAAACAAAGTTCTCATCTTAATTTCTAAAGATCTTTCATTATTTCATACTAAGTCCTTGTAATCGATACAAGAGACTTAATACTCATCTCTAATATTTTAACCTAAAGATTCAGATATTCTATAACTTTACATATTCTAAGGTTCAAGGCATTAAATCATTAGGACGGTACTTGGGACCAAAGAATCTCGCGATAAATGTTTGTATCTCTATCCGTGATAAATATTTGCATCTTTTTCCGTGACAAATGTTTATATCTTTGTCCGATGCAAAATTCTCTTTCCGTACAGAACATACAAAACTAGTTAAAACCCTCACTCGAAACACATTTGGTTATAGTGATATCTCTTTATTTGACTGAGTTGATAAAACATGATACCCCAACTATTAATTTGCTAAGATAACATGTTCTAATAGTCAATAGCACTTTATAACATAAAAATAAGATAATCATAAACCTTCTTATATAGAGATTTATAACTTTTGCTCAAGAACACATAAGGAACGCGAAGATCGAAAAACCGTACATGGTAACGAGTTATGTTCTTGAGCTTTTGAATTTTATACTTGAAATAATTTGAGCATTATAACTACTTACATATGTGATTATGACACTTATATTTGAAATAATTTGGTCATTATAACGGCTAGTATAATTGATTATAACAATTTATAATTATTGCTCAAGAACACACGAAGAACACAGAGAACAAAAAATTGTACATGGCTACGACTTTTGTTCATTGAGCTTTAGTTCTAAACTATGAAATGAAAATCGACATAACAACGACTTGCTCAAGTCATAAGGAACACGAAGAACGAAAAATTGTACTTGGCTACGACTTATGTTCCCTGAGCTTGTCAATAAAAGAAAATTGAACATTATAACTACTATAAAATGAAGAGAAACTCAAGAACACAAAGAATGACAATCATACATGGCTACGACTCGCGTTCTTGAGCTTTTAGACTAAAAAAATAAATGAACATAATAACAATTAACAATTTACCTCTCGAAATGCAAGCTTTAACAACAATTGTGCAAGACTTTTATGCTTCAATTTTTAAGACTTCTCTTAAAATATAACTAGAGCTTCTTTTCTCTCAAATCTCTTATGAAATGGTGGAGAATAATGAAGAGTGAAGGCTCATATTTATAAGACTTTCAAAGTTAGGGCATTATGGTCATTAGGTTTAACTCATCATCACATTGGCAAGTCACCATGGTTAGTCACCATTTGAATCATCAACTCATCAACATTTTGACAACTCACCATGGTTAGTCACCATGGTGAATCACCAACTCAATTAATGCTAATTACACTTAACCCTAATTAGCCTTGATTAGTTTATTGCTAATCTTATTTACATGCTTAAGGAATTTACCTAATTGTAATTAATCCTTATTTAGTGACTTAATTAGTGATTAACAAACCTCATTAGCTATGCTTGGCTTACATAAGATCACATCTCACCAAGCTAAGCTTGACAATACACTAAAGGTAACCAAATCCAACTTTGCTTCCAAATTTACTAGCCAAAATGCATACTTACAAATTTTGTAAGTATTGCATACTTTCATAATGGCATAAATGCCTTCAAAATCTCTACAAAAGTTAGTAGACACTATCGTTAATTTTCACTATTTATCGATTGACTTTTCGTATTTATACCGTATAATTTTCGTATTTATACGCATATTTATGAATAGTACTTTTTAAAGGTTTAACGTTTGAACCCTAGGGTTTAAACCTAAGGGTTTTTAAAAATTACTTTTACTTTTCTAATAATTGTTTAAGTTGGATTCTTGAAATGAAACACAAAAATAAACACATATGAAAATTTCTTAACAAATATAAGATGTAATTCAGTCTTTATTTATGCATATAAATTCGGACTACAACTATGTCGAAAGTTCAGAATATTACATTAAATCATGGCCCTAACTTCGTATTTTTAAAGTTTATGATTACAGACTTCGAAACTCGTTAAAATCATAACTAATTCATACCAATTCCAAAATGGCTCTACTTTGGATAGTGACTTATGTATAATATTGTCTAACTAACCCCCTAGATGGACTAAACCCCAAAACACTCGATCTTAAAAAGCCTGATTTAAGCCTTGTATAAACCCTAGACCCGAGAGTCCCCTTAAGGGTTTTCAGAATGACCCTGTTTCGCTAAAACATCCATAACTTTTTCACTTCAAAATATTTTTAGGTACTTCAAGCGCTCATGTCATCGTAACTTTCCCCCCTATAGAAATCATCTTTACATTTTGAATCCAGAATATAGACAAAAGTAAACTCAAAATTTCTTACAAGAACAAAAATGAAAATTAATTTCATACGTACTTGATTTGCTTGATAAAACGTGATGCCACAAGTATTAATTTGCTAAGTCACCATGTTCTATGACTCAATAATATCTTAGAACATAATCATAAACCTAAGTATGTATGATCCCATGACTTCTACTCAAGAACACAAGAATATAACTTGCTCCCAAGAACAAAAATAAAAACTAGTTTCATACTTACTTGTTTAGCTTGCTAAAACATGATGCCATAAGCATGAATTTGCTAAGCCATCATGTTTTATGCCTCAATAAAATCTAAAGACATAATCATAAACCTACTTATATAATAAATTATGACTTTTACTCAAGAACATTATTAGTTCCCGTGGACACAATAATGATCTAGAAGGGGGGGGTTGAATAGATCCTTTAAGACTTTTTCCTTTTATAACGAAAGTATATTAGTTATGAATAATATAATCAATTCAAGCACATCGCAATATACTTTAAAAGCCCCTTCAAGATGTATGGATCATTTCAATTCAGTGTTTTAATCTACAGTATGAGTAATAGTAGATATAGCAGTTATTGTGCATAATGTAAAAGACGTAAAGTAAATGACATGAGATTTAAGTGGTTCAGAGACTGAATAACTCCTACTCCACTCTTCTACTTCAACAAGTAAGAAATCCACTAATTTAGTCACTAAGACAAGGACACTCTGCCCTCCACAAGTCCACAAAAACTTAAGTTATTTTTAGCCACTTAGACAATGATCCTTTAACCCTCCTCAAGTCCCGCAGACATGAGTTGTTTTTAGCCTCTTAGGCAAGGATCATTTGACCCTCCTCAAGTCTCGTAGACAAGAGTTGTTTTGTCAATTAAGATAAGGATTCTCTGATCCTTTCTTGTGTGTTGAATGCTTGTTGGGTTGTGCTGCTAAGATGAACTTTGATCTCCTTCATCTTTAGATACTTAGCAGCTGCTTGTGATAAGTTTATGGATGTTGTTGATATATGTTGTTGATGTTTTTCTTCTTCTGGTAATCCGTAGTTACCCATGATCATCTTTGATGTGTTGTTGAGTTCTTCAGATAAGCTTTGTGCTCAGCAGTCTCTCATAACACTTAGCCATCCTGAATACAAAATCTCATTCTGTTCTTCTTTTGCTCAAGGTGTTCTTGGTTTCTTTGGTCATTCGACTCTTAGCTCATATGCCAACCCTTCGGCAATTTTAGTTTTATGAAGCTTTTTAATAGATTAGGTCGTGCATACTGTTCTTGCTCTCACTCTTTTTTTCTCCTTTTCAGATCTACTCTTTTGTAGACTTTGAATGATCTTCCCATTGCAGATCAATCTGTTACAAAT
This sequence comes from Hedera helix, assembly GCA_947179155.2. NCBI lineage: Eukaryota > Viridiplantae > Streptophyta > Magnoliopsida > Apiales > Araliaceae > Hedera > Hedera helix. The sequence goes on from OX359286.1 coordinate 4,261,006, forward strand.
CTTCCCGTTGGAGCCTGTTTAGTTGCAGAGTTATTTATAAGTATTAACTCAGAGTGTTTAATGCTCTGCTGTTCCTGACTTGTTGACTTTTCTTCTTTATTTCCAAAGAGATGTGTCAGTTCTGGGTTCTTCCCAACCTTTATAGAGTCGATAGGTCTTTTAGAGAATATGACAGTCTTCTGATTTCTTGAGCCTGATGCATGACACTAGAAATCTTTGCTCTGACACTTAGCAGGCATAAGTCAGTATTCTGACATTTCTGACTTCTACTATAGTAGATGCTTTAGATGTGTTGATGTAGATGTTTCTAAAGTAATCAACCATTCATCTTGAGACTACTAGCTTAAGTGCTTTAACATCTTCAATCCTTGTTAGCACTTAAGCACTCTACGATCAATTCAATTGTAGCATTTTACTTCTGATCGTTGAGTCATCTACTGGCTCTACTATGTAGCTCTACGATCTTGCTTGACGTAGGCTTCTTTGTAGATCATAGAGTGGTTGACTGTACTAACTCTACGATCTTATCTGAGCCTTATTATTCTGACGATATGCTTCTCATGCTCCGTGATCTTCATTGAGCTTTATGTACATAGAGCATTGACTTATGATCTGGTTTAATCTTTAGCAGGTGTTTTTTTTTATCATAGAGGACTGCTCTATGAACTTCAGGTTTGCTTGAACTGCTTGGTTCATAAGTCATAGAGGACTGCTCTATGAATCTTCAGGTGCCAGATCTTCAATCGTAGAGGACTGCCCTACAATCGTCAGGTGCTTGATATTCTATCGTTGATGACTGCTTTACGAGCTTCAGTTGTCAGATATTTTATTGTTGAGGACTGCTCTATGAACTTCAGTTGCATTTTCTGTTGAATATTCAAAGGTTGTTTATGACAGGTAGCGTTTGAATATCTTCATCTTAACTCAACGATTGCTTGAACGTTGTACTTCTGAGCTTGCTTTTTCACTCTATGACTTAGCTTTACTACTTTACGATCTTGCCTATGGTGTAAGTCGTAGTGCAACCGTAGAGTTATGGTTTGAACTGCTCTACGATCTCTGTTAAGACTAGATGCTTTAGATGTACTCAGAGATCTTCATTCAGTTTGTTTGACAACTTAAGGACAACCTTCTGGATGATCTTTATAAGGATCGTTGTCATAACTCTGAAAGCTCATGTAGAGATTGCTCTTTGAACCTGCTTAGTTTGTAGACTGGATTATGAGAATCGTAGAGTGATTGACTGTATTGACTCTACGATCCCGAGAGTTAGCTCTATGATGCTGAGACAACTCTACGATCTTCCGTGAGGACTCTTCAATCTGCCAAGCCTTACTCTACGTTTGCCTGGCAGACTCTACGATCTTCCTAGAACACTCTACGATCTTCCTTTGAGTGATTTCATAAGACTTCTTTCTGAATGACTCTTCACTTCTCAATCAGTCTTTGTCGATGGAGTTGGTGCTTGGATCTACTGTTTGCTTGCCGGTCATTCAGGGACTTCATACTAATAATCTTTAGGTAGACAGCTCTATGATACTGCTTTGGAAATGTGAGCATATGACTGGTTATGCTGATGACTTGCAGACTTTACGATCGTGAGTGTAGTCTACGATTCTTGCTATGACTCTCTTGCCAGACTGTTGTTCTTCTCAATCGATCAGGCCTATCTATTATAACTTAAGATCAGCCTAATAAGTTTGATCTTTCTATTCATAGTCTTTGTACATTGTGATCTTTTGAAGGACTGTACAACACTATTTATCCGCATCAGATCATCCTAACAATTTTGATCTTATCAATCTAAGTCCTTTGAACATAATGTCTATTTTCTATAAAGGACTTTACAGCTTTCATCAATGCAGACATATTTGCATATTGATTCATTTATCTTTCAATCACATCATCAAATCATATTAAAGAAGAATAACCTTCACATGCATATTCCAAACAATCTCCCTCTATTTGATGATGACAAAAATACTAGATGCATATGTAAGAGATGTATGATTCTTAAGATACAGTGAGCTGTTGTATTACTAGAACAGATAATATGAATGTCATTGATGAATATTTAATTACAAATGACACAACAACCTAAATTCTGGATCCAGATCATACTATTACAGTTTGAGATGTACCTTCCTTTGACTTTGTATGTCTGCTGGATGATCTTGTTGTTGTTGCTATTCATCTATTTGTCTTGCTTGTTCTTGCTCCCCCTCAGCTGGTGACTTCATATCTCCCCCTCAGCTGATGACTTCATGTCTTTTTCTTATTCTGGCTCCCCCTCAGTTCTTGCCTCCAAGGCTTCATCTTCTTGTTCTCTTTTCTGAATCTTCTTCTTCTTGCTCTTCTCCTTTAGCTTCATTCCTCTCTGTTTGATCTTGTTTCTATTTTTCTCCCCCTTTGTGTCATTAATCATCTGGGAGAGCTGCTGAACATTTACCATGAGTTGGTCGATCAGGTAGGATGTGTTTTTAACTTCAATCTTCAAATCCTGCTGACTAAGTTCTATAGTCTGGGACAGAGATTGATTTAGATTATCTATTTTCTCAGAAAGAGATGCAATAGATTCTTCATTGTTTTTCCAAAGTTCCATGATTTATTTCTGTTGATTCTCTAAGGATTTTTGATATATCTGATCTTGTTGAAGGAGCTTGATAAACATGTCTAAAAAAGATGCTTGTATTTCCTTGTGGAATTCATCTCCTCCAAGGGTTGCCTTTGCTGTAGTAGAAGTCTTGAAGATGTTCTCAAAAGCGGTGACTATATCGAAGAAATCATTGTTCGATGAAGATGGAACATCAAAGGGTATCTCGGTGTGAATACATGGCAGAGATTGGTTTGCTGCAGTTGTAGAGTCAGGATGCTCTACGACCATTGACTCTACAAGTCTGTTTTTCTTCTAACCTTCATCTTGATTTTCCAACAGTAAATAAGGAATGAATATACTTTCTGCATGACGATAGACTTTGAAGTGTTGAAGATGTTTGACCAGCAGAGTTAGAAAGGATTGAACTCTTAGGAAGTTCTGAGAAACCATCTTTAGATTAGGAAAGTATGAATAACACCAGCTGATGAAGCTTATATCTCTGAAATGAATAGCTTTTAACCAGGGCATCCATGGGTAGAACCTTGTTAACTCCTAATCCTCATAGTCATATAGAACTGTAGTTCGATTTAGTTCTATTTCTTGAAAAGTGCTCAGTAGTTCTTCCATTGTTATTAAAGCAATTCTGATTTGAGCATTTCCATGATCTATCCATTTCTTTGGCAACTCAGCATCTGGCTTCTCAATTGCTTCCAGTATAATCCTCCTATGAATACTTGACGATGAGGCTGCTGGAACAGGATGATCATAGCTTTCTGACTCAGTATTTTCAGAGCTAGAGTCCTTTTGTGCTTCATCCTCGAATACTGCTTTCTTTCCTTTTCCTTTATCAGTCTCTTTAGTCTCATAACCTGATTCCCTTATAATCTCATCATTTGATGCTTTAGCTGGCTCAGCAGCTGTTTCTTCTAATTGTTCTTCATTTCTTATAATAACATCATCTTCTCTTGATTCATCAACAGTTTCTTCAGTAGAGATCTTTTCATTATCTAATTTTGACTCACTTGGAGTCACTCTTTCATCAACAGACACATCCTCACTTTCATCACTGAGATCAATAATCTTAGGTAGAGCTCCTCCTTTACTTTTATGCCCTGGGAATTTCATCATTTGTTTAAGACGAGTACTTTGTCTTTTTGCTGGCTTGATCTTTTCAGCTTTCAACTTCTCGTTAGATGATTTTGGTGAAAAGAATCCAGATGGTATAGACTCATCAGATTGTGATGAATCATCTTCCCTTGTACATGCTTTCCTTTTTCCTTTGCTTTCTTTTGAAACCTTCTTGCTGCTACTGCGCATCCTTAATTTCTTATTTTCCATGGGATTCTTCTTCTAGTTGTCAAACAGTTTAGGAGACATAACCTTGTGGACATTTAAGGCTTCTCCCTCATCAACTCCAATCTTGTTTTGCAATTTCTTCTTCAGGATGATGCTTAAGAATCTTCCATAGAATACCTTTCAGATTGACTTCCTTGGAGCCTTTAATTTCCTAACCTCCTTGACTAACTAGTCATACAGTATAGCACCAAAGTTTATCTTCTTCTTCATGACAATGGCAGACATGATTCTTAATTAAGGATCACTTACTATATCATGAGCGGTATCTTTGCATAAGATACATTTACCTACTATCTCTGCTAGGAACTCGAACTCTTCTGGAAACTCCTTTTTTTTCATATCCTTGAGTTGTAGATTCTTCACATACCCCATCAACCTCATTCGTTCAACTGTATCTATTTCTTCGAGAGATGATGAATCTTCAATGGTGATTCCCAGACATTTGTTGATTTCGATATCATCTATCTTGAGTTTTTTTTTATCTAACTTTTGAAACCAACTCATCATCATTTACTATTGTGTTCTGAAAGAACTCTTTTACCATACCCGAGTAGACTTTGGTATTAGCCTCCAAACATTCTAAGAACCCAGCTTCCCGTACACTTGTTAGAATATCCTTGAATTTCTTTTCAGAAGACGCAAACTTATCGAAGCCGAGTTGGATGCCTGAAACAACTTGACAGTTTTCCATAACCATGGTTTTGATAAAGGATTGGGTTTTTGGTCTGTGTATGGATATTTGATGTAGAATGAGTTTTGGTCTATTGAATGTTTCTGAAAGTGACTAGGGTGTTCTTGAGATGTGTTAATTTTTGGTTTAGGGTTTGAAGAGTTTTTGGGAAAATGGATATTGATAACTGATGGGAAAGGACTACCGTCAGTTTGAAATTTGACTTATGCTAGTTCCCTCTTATTTTTGCAGAGGACACGTGCCAGATGTTTATTTGCAGGACGTGGGCTTTAACTTTTGCATCTTCCATAATTAATGCATATCAATTATCCTAACCCACTTGAGTTTAGAGAGCGTGAACGTCACCTATTCCCTTTTGAGAGATGACCTTGATTACTGATGACACGGTTTTCTTGAGTTTCTTTACTCATTTCTCCTTTCCTTAATAAACTGTGGGTGGCACAACCTTGATGCAGGTTGACTTATGTTGGAGGAAACTCCTTTTCCTTTAATATCTTGAGCTATGGAGGATTGTTAGTGACGCATACCATTTAGTCCTTTATTAGGGTTAAGGAAGCTTAGAAGGGGCATGCCTCTTGATTTGAAACTTAGGATTTGGTTTTCCTCTGAGGTGCTTATCTGAGGAAAGATTTGACTTGGTTCGTAAGAAGGAATATCAATCACTGTATTCATCTGATGATATGAACTATGGGCTGGTATTTTACTGTGATGGAGCTTATGGGAAAGATGTTTGTATGGAGTGCAATCGTAGGATCAATATGCTCTACGATCAGGATGTTGATCATAATGATTTTACGATTTGGGGCGATATGGTTGGCTAGGTTATCAGTTGTAGAGTTTAGAGATTCTACGATCTGGGGTGATATGACTTATCTGGTTTTGAAAAATTCTTCAGTGCTTGTGCACTGTTAGGTTTATCAAATTATCGTTCCCCCATGGTCAATGCTTCCATCTTAGAGGTTAACAAACTTCTAGTGATCATTTACCTTTAGTTTGTAGAGACATTTCCCTTTAGACTGTCTACTCTACGATTCCTTGACTGGTGCTGCGATCATAGAGTTGGTCTGACCTTGTTAGACTTTGCCCTGTACATTGCTAGGTTTGACGGGATGTTGTTCCCCCACACTTGATACTGTCACCTTATGATTGAATTCTCCATCATTGGATCGTAAAGTGTTCTCTTTAATTTTGGCTTCTCTATAATCCCTTTTTCTGACACTATGATCGTAGGCTTTGCATTATCAGCTTTTTGTGATCGTAGAGTTGACTTGCACTTGATGTGAACCTTGTCCTTGCATTCCTCTTTAATCTAGTTGCGTGAACTGCTTTAAGCAAAATTGAGTAAGAGTCTTCTGGAGAAAAGTCATCTGTTTGTTGATGAAGATTATGAGTTACTAGTTCCCCTTTGAATGGTCTTTAATGAGGTTGGATCAGCCAAGACACCTGCAAGTTAAATTTTCTAACTTGGTACCCACGCTTATATGGGTCCTGTGAGGTTAGTAATTTTAAGTACCTAGGTTTATCATTCTTTGAATTCTCAATGTGCATAGCAGTGGATTAATGATGTCAGTTATTTTATGCTACATGAGTATGTGTGTGAGAGGTTTAAAATTGATAAAGCACTTTCATGATGTACCGAGTTTTTGAACTTTAGTGGAGTGATGATCAGTTCTATGTATTGTTCTTCGATGGCTCGTAGAGTTGATCAGTCTCTACGATCTTTTAGAGTACACCAATAGATATGACCATACTCTACGATTTATCAAGAACTCAGATTATTGATTAATGAGTCGAAAGCATAATTCGAAAGAAGGTGAAGGTAATACCAATCATAGCTACCTCTTTTGATTTTGAAAATAACAGAGTTAATGTAAGGAAGTGAATCTTGCTAATGATAACTCTTTGAGATTTCCTCAATCATGGAGAAGGTTAAAATTCAATCTCAAAACTAATTTTGATTAAAGACTTATTCTTTATCAATTAAAAGAGTTCTCACAAGAGTACACATAATTTATTTAATAAAGGATATGACATGGTTTAACGAAAGTAATTTAGGAGGACAACGATTCTTTTAAAAGACTCTAGGAAATGTGGATAAACAATATAAACAACATGTCATGCAATACTATCTTTACAATTAATAATTTCAGTATTTAGAAGAGATAGGGTAAAATACCTCACTGCTGTCAATCACTTGACAGACAGTGGTTCTGATTTTGATGATGCATATAGTTGTTGTTTTAATGATTTGTAGTCCTTCTGATTTTCATTTGTGACACCATTAATTTCTTCATATAGCTGCATAGACTGATGCATCGAGCAAATCCTTTGTGATGTGGACAAAATCCCTTATTCCTGGATAAGCTTGGATTTAACCTCAAGGTTTAAGTTGTTGAGAAGGGTCATGTCACACATAGTTGAGAAGTCCATAGATTTAATCATTATGAAGGTTGATGATGGAGTGAATATTCTATATCATCATTCGTAGAGCTTCTCAAACACTTTTTGATACAAATTCCTTTTTGAATAGAAAGATTCATAGCTCTTGTTGCATCTGTGTTCTTCCTCCATTAATCTATTGATTTCCCTTGGCTCAATTTGTCTGATGAAGATAATTCTTTTGAGCACATGGTCCAGCATGGATGGCCTCAGGCAGCTTATTCATTGGATTTCCTACACACACAATTTTCAACTTGTGAGCTTAAATTCATTTTGTCTTTATACCTAATACCGAGATTTAGCACTAATCTAATTTTGTGTCATGGATCAACTTAAAGCGTAAGTTTTAACATATTTGTGAGAACCTGCTCTGATACCAATTGTTAGTTCTCGTGGACACAATAATGATCTAGAAATGGGGGTTGAATAGATCCTTTAAGACTTTTTCCTTTTATAACGAAAGTATATTAGTTATGAATAATAAAATCAATTCAAGCACAGCGGAATATACTTTAAAAGCCCCTTCAAGATGTATGGATCATTTCAATTCAGTGTTTTAATCTACAATATGGGTAATAGTAGATATAGCAGTTATTGTGCATAATGTAAAAAACGTAAAGTAAATGACACGAGATTTAAGTGGTTCGGAGACTGAACAACTCCTACTCCACTCTTCTATTTCGACAAGTAGGAAATTCACTAATTTAGTCACTAAGACAAAGACACTCTGCCCTCTACAAGTCCAATAGACTTAAGTTGTTTTTAGCCACTTAGACAAGGATCCTTTGACCCTCCTCAAGTCCCACATACATGAGTTATTTTTAGCCACTTAGGCAAGGATCATTTAACCCTCCTCAAGTCTCGCAGACAAGAGTTGTTTTGTCAATTAAGACAAGGATCCTCTGATCCTTTCTTGTGTGTTGAATGCTTGTTGGATTGTGTTGCTAAGATGAACTTTGATCTCCTTCATCTTTAGATACTTAGCAGCTGCTTGTGATTAGTTTCTGGATGCTGCTGATGTTTGTCGTTGATGTTTTTCTTTTTCTGGTAATCCGCAGTTACCCATGAAAACCTTTGATGTGTTGTTGAGTTCTTCAGATAAGTTTTGTGCTTAGCAGTCCCTTAGAACACTTAGCCATCCTGAATACAGAATCTCATTCTGTTCTTCTTTAGCTCAAAGTGTTCTTGGCTTCTTTGGTCATTCGACTCTTAGCTCATATGTCAGCCCTTTGGCATTTTTAGTTTTGTGAAGTTTTTCAACAGATTAGGTCGTATATATTGTTCTTGCTCTCACTCTTTTTTTCTCCTTTTCAGATCTACTCTTTTGTAGACTTTGAATGATCTTCCCGTTGTAGATCTATCTGTTACAAATCTTCCCGTTGGAGCCTGTTTAGTTGCATACTTCTTTATAAATATTAAGTCAGAGTGTTTAATGCTCTGTTGTTCCTGACTTGTTAACTTGTCTTCTTTATTTCCAGAGAGATGTGTCAGTTCTGGGTTCTTCCCAACCTTTATAGAGTTGATAGGTCTTTTAGAGAATATGACAGTCTTCTGATTTCTTGAGCCTGATGCATGACACTAGAAGTTTTTGCTCTGACACTCAGTACGCATAAGTCAGTATTCTGACATTTCTGACTTCTACTATAGCAGATGCTTTAGATGTGTTGATGTAGATGTTTCTGAAATAATCAACCACTCATCTTAAGACTACTAGCTTAAGTGTTTTAACATCTTTAATCCTAGTTAGCACTTAAGCACTCTACGATCAATTCAGTTGTAGCATTTTACTTCTGATCGTTGAGTCATCTGTTGGCTCTGCTATGTAGCTCTACGATCTTGCTTGACGTAGGCTACTTTGTAGATCATAGAGTGGTTGACTGTACTAACTCTACGATCTTATCTGAGCCTTGTTGTTCTAACGATATGTTTCTCATACTCCGTGATCTTCGTTGAGCTTTATATACATAGAGCATTGACTTATGATCTGGTTTAGTCTTTAGCAGGTGCTTTGTTTATCATAGAGGACTGCTCTATGAACTTCAGGTTTGCTCGAACTGCTTGGTTCATAAGTCATAGAGGATTGCTCTATGAATCTTTAGGTGCCAGATCTTCTATCGTAGAGGACTGCCCTACGATCGTCAGGTGTTTGATCTTCTATCGTTGATGACTACTTTACGAGCTTCCGTTCTCAGATCTTTTATTGTTGAGGACTGCTCCACGAACTTCAGTTGCATTTTCTGCTGAATATTCAAAGGTTGTTTATGACAGGTAGCGTTTGAATATTTTCAGCTTAACTCAACGATTGCTTGAACGTTGTACTTCTAAGCTTGCTTTTTCACTCTACGACTTAGCTTTGCTACTTTACGATCTTGCCTATAGTGTAAGTCGTAGTGCAACCGTAGAGTTATGGTTTGAACTGCTTTACGATCTCTGTTAAGACTAGATGCTTTAGATGTACTCAGAGATCTTTGTTCAGTTTGTTTGACAGCTCAAGGATAGCCTTCTGGATGATCTTTATGAGGATCGTTGTCATGACTCTGAAAGCTCATGTAGAGGTTGCTCTTTGAACCTGCTTGGTTCGTAGATTGGATTATGAGAATTGTAGAGTGATTGACTGTATTGACTCTACGATCCCGAGAGTTAGCTCTACGATGTTGAGATAACTCTACGATCTTCCGTGAGGACTCTTCAATCTGCCGAGCCTTATTCTACGTTTTCCTGGCAGACTCTACGATCTTCCTAGAACACTCTACGATCTTCCTTTGAGTGATTTCATAAGACTTCTTTCTGAATGACTCTTCACTTCTCAATCAGTCTTTGCCGTTGGAGTTGGTGCTTGGATCTTCTGTTTTCTTGCCGATCATTCAGGGACTTCACACTGATAATCTTTAGGTAGACAACTCTATGATACTGCTTTGGAAATGTGAGCATATGACTAGCTATGCTGATGACTTGCAGACTTTACAATCGTGAGTGTAATCTACGATTCTTGCTATGACTCTCTTGTCAAACTGTTGTTCTTCTCGATCGATCAGGCCTATCTATTATAACTTAAGATTAGCCTAACAAGTTTGATCGTTCTATTCATAGTCCTTGTACATTATGATCTTTTGAAGGACTGTACAATACTATTTATCCACATTAGATCATCCTAACAATTTTGATCTTATCAATCTAAGTCCTTTGAACATAATGTCTATTTTCTATAAAGGACTTTATAGCTTTCATCAATGCAGACATATTTGCATATTAATTCATTTATCTTTCAATCACATCATCAAATCATATTAAAGAAGAATAACATTCACATGCATATTCCAAACAAATATAATAACAAAACTAAAAGTACACAAACTAGGGTTTTGTTACCTTTTGAAGTGTAAGCTTTTCGATCTTCGATCATACTAGGCTTCTTGCTTATTTCTCTCAACTATCATACTAAATTTCACTAAGGCTTATTAAAATCTTCTCAAGCTCTTGATTGTTTGGTGAATTGGTGAGAATTATGAAGAGTGAAGGGTTCTATTTATAAGCTACATAAACTTAAAGCAAACTGGACATCAAACAACAAAATATCAACCAACACTTAGCCTCCAAGCTTTGCTACCCCGAACTATATCCTAAGGGTCCTTCTCCCCATTATGGTTGAGCTCCCTCTTGTTCCATTGCCATTAATGCTTTACAAAAATATCTCCTACCATCTTTGACTAGTTTAGCTACTAACCTTACTTAGCTTTGCTTAGCTTTTTTTTAACCTTTCTTAGGTGTAATTAATCCTTACTTAAGGAGTTCATTAGTGATTAGCAAGCTCTCTTAGCCATGCTTGGCTTGCGAGAGACCACCCACCACCATCCTATGCTTGCCACCTCAAAATGGAAACAAAACTAACAATGATGATTTCTTAATCAAGTCTTGCATAATACTTACATATTATGTAAGTATTCTTACATATTACGTAAGTATTCTTACTTTCATAAATGGCAAAAATGCCCTCAAATTCTCTACACTTAGCCTTAGGTATTCTTCACTTCAATACACAAGTATCCATCATATTATACTTCGTATAATACTTGTATATTCTCGTATTGTTTTTGTATAGTTCTCATATTATTTTCGTATAATTCTCATATTAGTTTCGTATTATACAGTCCAACTAAGTTAGTCTCCCAGTTCATTTCTAACTAAGTTAGTTAGCCTAGTTTGGTTTCTCCAAATAAGTTAACAAAGTAACCAAGTTTGCAACCTAGTTGCTTTCTAACTTCCTAGTTTCCTTCCTAGTTTCATGATTAGGAAAATGTTATTTTCAGTTCTCATATTTTTAAATAATGAATACGTATTTATAACCCGTATAAACACTATGTTGTAATGTTAAAAGTCTAAAAACGAAAAGCGTTTTTCTCGTGAATAGTATTTTTCCATGTTTATTTTTCGAGAAAATCTTTTCCTTAATTTAACCAATGACACATTTAGGCAATCATATAACACATAGTTTAGGTTATAATTTTAACCTCTATTTATCTATGATCGCATTTACGAGTCGTATTTAGTCTTAATATAAGTCAATGTATACCCGAACAATCGTTCCTTAGGTAATCATTTCACCAAAAACTAGGTTTTCAATCTTAACCTTTATATGATCTTTATGATCATATTTACTAGCTTCATAAATATCTAATATATTACATAGGGTCACTTTGATTAGGACAAAGTTTTCCCCAATGACTCAGATCCTTAAAGAGCATAATCAAACACATAGCAACCTCTTCTTGTCCTTACTCAATCTCATAAACAGATGTGTTCATGATAGAGAAAGTCGGATCAGCTTTAAACATCATGGTCATGGAGATACAGGGAGAGGAAATACAGATAGGAGAACCACACTCATCCAGTGGCTTTAGGTTAAGTGTAGGAATGTATTTATCCCGTTCGGGACTTTCATCGAACACCTTACCCTTAACACAAATCATTTTTTTTATTTGCGGTGAACACCCTTTCTACTGTGCTAGCTACCAAATTTAGGAAATGAGAAATCATACACTGGAAGAGAATTTACTTTAGGATGATCCAATTGGTTGAATTCCTGATGAATTTGTGGGTTTAAATCTTCAATTTTGGTCTGAAAAACATTATGATCACCAACCTCAGGTACAATTGGATCGGCATTTATCATCATCTTCATCACCTGTTTGATCAACATCTCTGGTACATGGGTTCACCTCTTCCTCTTCAAATTAAATCTATAATTGCATCACCATGTCCATCATTTTCATAAAATTCTGACTCCATGGATTCCACAACTACACATAGGCAGTCATCCTCTTTGGTATAGCCACAAATCAGTACATTATGATGAGTCTCTAGTTCGAATTTTGGATAGGTTTGCTTCATAGCTTCAATAGCTTGATGAGTCCATGTTTTCATAGAAGCTTTAAATTTCTCGGCAATTTTTTTCCAAAAAGCTATGATTGGATCATATTCCATGAATTCATATCTCAATGAAAGCACCCACCGTTGTTACTGATTTATAATTTCGGGTAAACTTTGAAAGGAATTTTAGAGAAGAGAGAAAAGAGAAGTTAGAGAAGATAGAATTTGGAAGAAAATTATCAATTTCATTCTTCAATTTGTAAAGCAGGACTTTACATCTTGTTAATATCAAGGTAAAAGGCATAAAAGACTATTTCTAATACTGGCCCCATTAAAAGTCATAACACTACACTGCAGGTTATATTACAAAATCCATACTTTACACGGTGTTAAAGAATTTTTCGCTCCTTTTACCACCATGCAACAGAAATTTCTTAATTATTTACAGAGACATAGAGGCTGGGATAGAAATAATGATCCACTGATGCTTCGATCCAACAAAAGTACTAAATTAATGCTTCTGCATATTTTAATTAAAAGTATTTATAAGCAGTTTCAACCAGCAATTTACCAAAAAAAATTGTTTTTGAAAAAGAAAAAAACTGCTTAAAAATAAATTTGACTGGTTTATAAATAACCCCAAATATCTTTTAATAACAATTTGAAATGCGAATGTTATGTATTAATGTTAATTATGAAAATTTATTATAGGAACACAATTCACAAATATTATAAAAAAATTATGGCAGGTATGTTAAAGTCTGTATAAGAAGCAACTACAAATGTACTGAACTTTTTGTCCGGTTTTATGTGAATCCAATTTGGGGCAGTTCCGCAATGAAATTTTGTCACGTTCTGAACCAAACTCTTGGAAGCATCAGGATTCGGGCTGTTGTTGTTGTTGTTGTTGTTTTTTTTTTTCTTTTTTTTTAAAAAAAAAAAATTAGGAAGAGGAGGTGAATAAGCAAGTAATTAAAACTGCAAAAATGATATGCATGTCGATAAATATGTGAGGAAATTGAATTACGATCAACGTGAAATTTATGAGACCCTTTTTAATTCTCACGTCCTATCACATGGGTATGCACATATCTCGCAATTATAATTTAACTGAAAACTCTTACAATATCACTTCTCTCTTATTTCGATAAAACTAGGGGATTATAAATGAATTTAAATTTTATCGCTTGTATTTCATTATAAGGTTATGATGTGATAATATTATATAACTGCAAATGCACAGCGTCTAAAAATAAGGATAAAAATGAAGACAAAAACAATTAAGTATTAATATTGAACAAACAAGATTTTATATTAATTGCATAAAATCAATTAATAATAACTAAACAGAATGTAATACCCAATTAAAGATTTAAAAAGAAAAAGTCACTTCTAATACTAAATGGAATAACCAAATTAATTAAGAACGAATGAAAATAATAGAATGTAAAAAACTGGAACTTCATTAATAGATAAGAAGAGTTAATATACAGGCACTAAAAAACAAAATCGTAAACTTGATCTTAAACTAGCAGCTTGCTCCAAATTGTAAAAGCTCCTCGGCAAATCAAAGGCATACTCCTCCTTGGCCAGCCGGATATGAAGGAAAATAATTCAGATATAAAAAAAAGGCTAACTCCTTCCTCTCTCGAAAATACAAAAACTAACTTTTCCCTGTGACAATAAATGGTAACCGAAAAATTCATATCCGTATTCAAATTAAAACGAATATTATTCGTATTCGAAATTAAGCGAATATATTTATATTCGGTTCTAAGGTATCCGTAAATAAACAAATACGAATACGGAGATAACAGTATCCGTATTCGTTTAACATCCGACCATAAATATATCCAGTAAATAGCGGATATCTTGTATCCGATATTCAGATTCGTATTTAAAATTTGTATATTGGATACAAGATATCCGCTATTTACCGGATATCAAAGTCCTCATGGGCTACATCTTTTTATTTTTTTCAAGGACACGTAAAAGATGACATATTTTAATGACAATATTTATAATAATAATTTGTTTAATTTTAAATGATATCATTATAATACTCCTTCTGTCCCAAGATAAAAGTCGATTCATTGACTTTTATGATCAAATTGACCATTTTTAAAATTAACAATTAAATATATATATTTAAATTTTCAAAAAAACAAAAATTAAGATTTCTACTAGATTGTATGTAGTTTATAATGTTTATAGACTTTTTACATATATATAAAAGAATAATAAGATATAATTATTTGAAAAATAGTAAATTTGACTATAAAATTCAATGGAGGACTTTTATCCTGGGACGGAGGGAGTAGATTATTTTAATTGGAATAAGAATATAAAAAAAAGGAAACCATGCATTTGGTTTATAATTTGAGAAGTTATTGTAAGTTTATGAATTTGATAAGTCATTACAAATGAATCTGTGACACAAAAAAAAAATGAGCTACTAAGATGGTGTTTATTTACAATGATGGTGTTTATACAATTATACTTAATCTATCTTAAGTTAAAAGTTCTCAACGACTTTGTATTTTGTAGTCAAAATGACTATTTTCAAATCAATAGATCTTATTACTCTTTTACATATTTACAAAAAAACAATAAACATTATTAGCTACATACAATTTAGTCAATTGAGGACTCTAATTTATACATTTTTATTAATATTGTAGACACCCAAATTTTGCGTTTGTACACTAACCTGGGCAAGAGGGCAAAATCATCATTTCACGTGGATTGTGAAAGGGAGTGATGGATTTCAGCACAGTCAGGACAAGCAAACACGAAAACAAATCGACATCAAATTGTGTGAGCTAGGGATACGAAGTAAATCCAAACAGACCGAAACGACCAATACATCCTACCAACAGTCCCCAGATTGCGAGATACCAATAATACAGCGAAAATGATGATTTAGGACTGCGTGACACAAGAATCGAGAAAAGGGAGTCGGGCGGCCGCAGATGCATCTACGACCAACGACAATGTTGTGTTTTCGTGGCTTGAGAAAACGCACGGCAGCCGAGACGTCGACGCGAACGGCAAGAACAGGCACCCGCAGATGGATCTGTAGCCAGCCGCAGATGCACTTGCGGCTGCTCCCAATCAACTATACAACGCAAATTGGTTCAGCCGAGAGGAAGAGAAGGAAAAAAAGAAAGAAAAAGTTATTGAGAGGAGGCGAGATCTATAGAGAGAGACCCGCGGATTGGACTAAAAATGGAGAGTTTGTTATTTTTTAGCTTCAATATTTATCCAATATTGTGTTATAAAATCGATAGTGAAGTATAAAGCGATTATTGAAGTATTGCAAGGTGAAAAAAGGCGTTTCTTGAAGTTTTATCTTATATTTTTTTGTGATTTCTTGTTGTTGGATTGCTTGGATGTAGTACCTTTTTTATATTAAGTGATGATCCAAGGATTAGGAATGATTAGTGAGGGTTCCATCGGAATGAAATTTCCTCCTAATATCTCGATGATATCCGGATGGTGATATATAGTTTATTGTGTTAATATGTAGTTCATAGTATTTAACTTGCAATTTTAGGTTATTGTGGTATAGTAGTAAATCTAGTGCTATCAAGTTTTTCCTTGTATGGTTGTGTGGTGATTTTGGGATTTGTGAGCCTAGGAATGAGATCCTTGTGATCAAATTTTGAATATGGACAATTTTGGTAATGTAGTCACGGCAATGGACCCGTTATTGTACATATGTAAATTTCGGCCCTTAAAATGATATCCATATCGGAAATCGGGTTAAGGCCCCGTAATAGTGAAATATGTGATCGTGAGTGTTTGGGGTTATTTGGATGGCTCACATACCCATGAATAGCCCCAACACATTTTGTGAATGCTTGATTTGATTTGCGACATGGAAAGCGGTTTCAAAAGGAAAAAAGCAAAACGAGAAAGAATTTCTAAAAGTAAATCAAATTAGGGTATTAGAATCACAAGGCTAAAAAATCAAGAGTTTTAAATGAACTTCGATTCCTATTTAACGAAAAGGCTGCAAACGTTTTTTTAAATATCATAAGAAATTGATTTTGTAAAAGTAAACGTCCTTTTATTAAACTTTGGTGCATAGGGTTAAAGAACTCCTAGAAGTTGCCTTTATTTGATTTTACTATACTGTCCAAAGGCAATGTATAGTCTCGATTCCTATTTGACGAAAGTTTAAAAAACCCTTATTTTCTAAAAAGATACTTAATAAAAATCTCATTGCTTTCAATCTATATCTATTATAAAGCAAAGCCTTTGCGTATAGGTCAGAGGATGTTCTAAAACACTTTCCAAATAAAGCACGTTTTCTATAGAAAAAGATCAAAGCGCCTTCTTTTGCAAAATTCACCACAACATTCATTTAAGCACACACACACCTACACACACGTTTTAAGATTTTAAAAGAATGGAAAAGCATCAAAATTGCGGTAACCGTGTTTTCACGGAAATCGGGGGGTGCCTAACACATTTCCCTCGCTTAAACAAGCCACCGAACTCCATGAATCTCGGTTCGCAAACCAATTAATTAGGAGTCACATATGAGCCATGACGATTACGAAAACTAAAACTCGAATGAGTTGATACATCCATTTCTAATATACCAACTGGCGACTCTGGTCAAATTGGCTCATCATAAAATCGTTCTTTTAAAACTCGTCGACACTTGTGCCGATCTTTTCCAAAAATCACATCGTAATCAAAAGACTAAAATTGGAAAGGGTAATTACTAGTATGAGACGATTTTCCTGGCGTCGACAATTGTAAAGTACAAAATATCTAAAATATATCATTTAACAAAAAAATTATATACTAAGAGAACAAAACTATAATTATTACTTTAGTACATGTGTGTTTATTTTTAAAACTTATGTAAGATAAGTTTTTTATGGATTCTTTAACTGTTTAAATTCAAATTTATACATTTGGAATGTATTCATAATTTATAAATTGATCTTTTTTAAATTAATAACATTTTGATACTTATTGTAAAATGTTTAAATTTTAATTGATTTTTATGATCAATTATGGATGATGATGTATTTGAAAATGTTCTCCTATTTATAATATGTATTGTTAAAACTTTAAATGGTTGTAATTGTGCAATATTTTTCTTTATTTTTTATATAAATAATTTGATTAAAAAAAATTCTAAAAAATAAATTGTTTATTAGGTGACTAATATTCGAATTCTGATATTCTAATAATCTGTTTATTCAAATAAATAAATGAAAACAGATATTATCCATATTCGGATAAAATTTTGAATACTGGATACAGATATTTTTTTAATATCCGCCTAATATCGGATACGAATACAGATAGAGTATTAATTTTTTGGATACATACATGGATATTACTGTATCCTTATCCGAATATGTCTATTTACACATCTACTCCTCCCTCCCTCTAAAATACAAGTCCCTATTATTTTATAGGTGTCAACGCCGGGATTTTCGTCGTCTCGTTTTTTATTATTAAAATGTCCCTTTCCAATTTTAGCCTTTTGAATTAAATGTGATTTTGAAAAGGGTCGGCTTAGTGTCGACGGGGTTTTGAAATGTCGAATTTTTATGAGCCAATTTGACCAGAGTCGCCAGTTGGTATATTTGAAATGGATGTACCAACTCATCCGAATTTTGTTTTCGTAATCGTGATGACTCATATGTGACTCCGATTCAATTGGTCCGCAAACCGACATTCATAAAGTTCGGGGGCTTGCTTAAGCGAGGGGAAGGTGTTAGGCACCCCCCGACTTCCGTGAAATACGATTACCGCAATCTTGATGTTTTCCTATCCTTTTAAATCCTAAAAATATGTGTGTGCGCGCGTGTGTGTATATGTGCCTAAATGGAGGTTTGTGGTGTCCTTTTGCATAAAGTTGCTTTGATTTTTATATGTCAAAATGTGTTTTGTCGGGAAAGTGTTTTAGACGTCTTTTGACCCAAATGACGAGGCTTCGTTTGTTATAAGAAAGATTAATTTTAATTTCGAAAACGATGAGGTTTTTATTAGATGTCATTTTAGAAAAAATAGTTTTTTAAACTTTTGTCAAATAGGAATCGAGACTATACATTGCCTTCTAACAGTAAATATAAATAAAACGAGGGCAACTTCTAGAACTCTTTAACCCTATGCACAAAGTTTAATGAAAACGTTTATTTATTTTTTCCGAAAACGTCTTTCATGACATTTCAAAACCAAAATAGCCTTTTCGTCAAACGAGGATCAAATTTCGCCAAAACTCTTTACCTTTTAAACCTCGTGTATCTAATATCCTAATTTGATTCTTTTTAGAAAATCTTTATCGTTTGCTTTATTTTTTTTTAGAAAATCGTTTTGTGTCGTAAATCACAACAAACACTCAAAAAACGTGTCGGGGCTCTCCATGGGCATGTGAGCCATCTAGACAACCCCAAACACCCACAATCACATATCTTTATTATTATGGGGCCTTAACCCGATCCCGATTCGGTATCGCTTTAAGGCCCAAAATTACATATCTACAATCGTGTACCATTTTTAACGATTACATACACTCGACAAGGTCCATCATCGGGATTTGACCACGAGGATCTCCTCCCTAGGTTCACAAACACCCAACCGTTGCACAAACAATTTCTAAACCAAATCTACAAGATTGAACATCATTACATAACTCCAATATCACAAACTCAACATTTCTAACTACTTATTACCATAACGGACGATATATCACCGTACGGATGTCATCGGGGTGTTAGGAGGAGTTACGTTCCGATGGAACCCTCGCTAACAACACCTAATCCACGGATCATCATCGTACAACAACAAAGTATACTACACAAACCCAAAACACAACATTATCACATTTATATAAACAAGAAAAAATCAAAAGAAACACCCATTTTCACCTTGCAATAACCCGAAACAAGCTTTATATTCAAAGATTTGAGCAAACCCACAAGAATATGCAACTATCTAGCAAAAGAAAATGAAATTTCCCTCAAATCTTTCCAAACCCGAGCCCCTCCTTCTTCTTTCTCGCGATTTTCTCTCTCCAAAATCTCTAACTTTTTTCTCTTTTTTTTGCTCTCGGGTGGAAATGGCCGCTCTATAGGCATTTCCAGGCAGCCGCAGGTGCATCTGCGGCTGGCCGCAGGTGCATCTGCGGCTGGGCTGCAAGCCGCCTGCGCCGTTTCCTCGACTGTCGTGTGCCGTCTCCTCGAGCCGTGCGAAACCCCGAAAGTCGTTGGTCGCAGATGCATCCGCGGCTGTCTGGCTTTTTTTCTCGATTTCTGTGCCACGCGGTCTTAAATGGCCAATTTCTGCTGTATTATTTTGGAAGGCTGTATTTTTGCAATCCGGAAATCCCTGGAAAACGTGTCATATTGTTCTGGGAGGCTAGTTCGGAGGGCTGTGACTTGATATAGAATTTGATAATTGTGCCTGGCTTTCAGGGGGCGCTGCCCCCTTTCCACCCCCGCCAGCTCACCGGCGAGCTGGGCAGCCGCTCGCTCACCGGGGAGCGAGACCCCCGAACATCGTAAGCGTAGTGGCCATTTGTCGTCTTTTGTGCTCAAATCAGGTTCTTCTGGATCAACTATCTGCCTTGCCTCAAGTAACCTGATGCTCGTTGTTCGTTGTGGCGGCTTTGACCGTAAATCGTTGGGGTGACTTCGTTTTGGGGTCCACCCTCCTTTTCGCATTCCGGCTCAAGTGACGACTTTGCCCTCCTGCCAGGGTTAGTAGAGAAGTGCAAAATTTGGGTGTCTACAATAGGAAAAAATTATTTGTGCCCTAATCTAAATTCAAGAAACTTAGTCTCTTCTTTTCTTTTTAATTTTAACTTCTACTTCCTCTGTCCCTTATTATTTGTCTTTTTAGAAGTGGACAGAATATTAAGAAAAACATTTAATACTATATTTTTTAGTTAAAAATAACTTTAAATGTCAGTGTTTTCTTTACATTAGAATAAGAGAGTGTTACTTATTGGATAAAAAGTAAGAGAGAGAACCAAAGTTGTATTTAATATTTAGAGTAATATTGAAAACTAAGTATTAATTAATGCTTACTTAAAATTCTCAAACGACAAATATTAAGAGATAAAAATACTTCTCTAAACCAACATTTAAAATGGGAAGGAAGGAGTCCACGGTAATCTTATAGAGTCATTTTCCTCCTTTAAAACCTGAAATATTATCTTTTATTTGTTCACCGAGATTAGTAAATAATAAATTTTACAAAATAAAATAACTGATATTAGTTAAATAAAATAGGCATCTAAAATAATAAAATTTAGAGATAATAATATGCAATAACATGCGTTTATCAAATACCTTCATACCTAACTTTTACTCATCCTCGAGTAAAACAAAATAAAATTTAAAAACAAAAAACAAAACTTACTACTAACTCATTTTTGTAAGAAATGCAATTGCACTTAGCATGCGTAACAAGCTTTTAAACTCCAAGGTTATCCTAGGTGAACACGTTATGTCTCGTGAAGGTTTACATTGAATATACCTACAAAATTCAAAAAAAAAATTATTTAAAATATTGTTGGGTTCAACAAGTTGTAAAATTGAAGAAAAAATTCTCTAAGTATCCATGGGCATTATACAGAAGTAAGATCAAACTCAAAAGAACAACTCCTCTTATTAAAAATATTTTATCTTCATTCTAGACACCATCCTTCGTAAAATTACTTTTACGTGATTTGTGTATTGTGTATAAAATGTAAGTCTTAGTAGGGATTTTTACCATGAAACTCAAACAATCTCATTTTTTTTCTTCACTTTTTCTTTTTTCTTTTTTTCTTTTTTTTTTACTTGACTTGTGCAACGTCTCGCTTTCTTAGGTTTTTCAGAGTTGCTCATGTAACATATGTTGGACCAACAACTCTCAAACCAATTAACTTTAAAACACTAGGTGTAGAGACACCCCTATGGGCTTACTAACTTGAGTTACAAAGGCACAAAACTAGACTAGTCAAACTACTAATATCCATCACACTTTTCAGCGTGAATATCGATGCGTCATGAGTCTTGAATACCCAATTATTTTGTTCAATATATAATGAAACAGTTATTTGTTTCTTTTTTTTTCAATCTTATTTTTTTTCTTTCTTTAAATTGTTTGACTCAAATTAAGTTTATGCCACACAAGTAAGAGTTAGCGCATATGTGAAGTGCAAAAATGTATATAAATTTTAATTTTATTTCAGATGGAGTTTCAAACTAAAATTTTATATTTTATCAAAGTATCAAGTGTTCTAAATATTCCAGTCTTACTCGTGAGTTTCTATTCCACAACCACTTACTAGAATTTCAACTAATAACTAATCACACAAAATTTTCAAATATATATATATATTTAGTTTTTATTTTTTTATTTTTGTTTCCTAAAAATAAATAACCTAATAATGAAAATGCAAAACTCCTTCCATACCTAGCTAAATCATGCATTGTTCTCAATGTATGCAAACGAATAAAAGAGAATAACGAAATGAAATAATTGTATCTTGTATGATGAGGTGATAAGCTAAAAGACGTGGTGGAAAAAAAAAACAAATGCACATACATACAAATTTCATGTATCCTAAAAAGGATATAATAATAAAAAAATTGATACAAACATATAAGCAAATGTGGACGTTACTTGGCTTTCAAGAGATCTAATAAAGCGGGAGTAACGAAATTCTTCATCAGAAATGTGACTAACTCCTACCTCAACCAAACTCTCAATAAATTTTTCAAAAGAGAAAAGAAATCTAATAATTTTAACTTATAATTAAATTTGTCAAAATTATGTTATTTCGAACGATATAACAATAGTTGCTTGTAGAATTATTTTATTATATATATATATATATATATATATATATATATATATATATATATATATATATATATATATTGTGTTGGTTTATTTCTAAAATTTAAAATATTTAATATAAGTTTGTGAATATTGAACTAAATTGATTGAATAGATAGGAAGGTTAACACTTAAATTTATGGATCATTTACATTTCCTAGTACATTTTTAAAACAAATTACAATAAAAGTACATCTAAAAATATTTATAGAATTAATATATTTTTAATATTTTATTTACAGTAAAAGTGCATCTAGATAAAAGTCTCACCCTCCTTAGTTTTTCTTACGTTTACCGTGAAGCACACTGTCATCATCATTTTCCTCCATTTCTGAAACAACATCTAGAGAGAGAAAGTGAGAGAAACAACATCTAGAGAGAGAAAGTGACAAGAAGACTTTTTAAACAGGCTCATCCTTTTCAAAATTCAATTCAACCATCAAATCCCTCCATTTTTTTTATACATTTCTCCTATTTTTCTGTTCTTTTTTGTATATGTAAAGGGACGGGATGAACACGAAGCAGAAGCGATTGCAAAAGCCAAGGTTGGAACGAAAATACTGCACTGTAACTCATCGGAGCTCTATTTCTAAAATTTCAGACGCTGCTGCTTCGTTTGGTTACTGTTATATTCTGATTTGGTTACCTTGGTCTGAAGGTTTGGCAACCAACTACAAATACGTACATTCAAATGGTTATGAAGCAATGGTTAGGTCGGAGAGAGAAATTGAGCTTTGCTGGTTGAAAAATGGACGATGACTCCACTGCTCGCCTCCTTCTTCATGCGTACTCCCTCAAGGACCTTGATATGAAGATATGTTGGATTTGATTTGGGGTTTTGCATTTTTAAAGTCTGAGAATGTTTGTAAACTCTACATCTGCAATTGATAACCAAACCTACATACCAAACCTGCAGTTTTTTCATCTCCACACCTGCAGTTTTTTCATAATACAGTTGGTAACCAAACCTTCATATCAAGGTAACCAAACCTTCGTACCAAGGTAACCAAAATCTGCATACCAATGTAACTAAACTTTCATACAAAGGTAACTAATCCACCTCCACACCTGCAGTTTTTTCATAGTGCAGTTGGTAGTCAAACCTTCATACCAAGGTAAACAATTCAGTTTTATTAGGTTACTAATTTATTTTGAATGTGATGCAGTTGGTAGCCAAACTTTCATACCAAGGTAACCAATTTAGTTTTATTAGGTTACCAACTTATTTTGAATGTGATGCAGTTGGTAGCCAAACCTTCACTGAATTTCTATGGTGGCCTTCCTTCCATTCCATGTACAATAATCAAGCTTAAATATTAGTATTTTCTCCAAATATCAAACTTGAAGATATTCTAAACAACAAAACCAAATAATACTAATAAAAACAAAAATATTTATTAATATATCCATCATAGGGTATTAAGTTGAAGAAGCTTGGGTTGAGCCATACTTCTTCTTTTCCATAAATTAATTTCTTTCCTAGGCTCTGAACTCCTTTACATCCACCTATAATTTGTACAGGTGCTACTGTAAAACTAATTTTGTCCTCATCACCATCATCATAAATATTCCTGTCATGATCCTCCGACTCTACCGGTGCAATCTGAGCCGCCGACCAATTAAAACTCCACACGAACTCCGACCACTCGAAAACCGATGTATTTCCTTTTCGGCGTATTTTGATAGTTTTTTTTTCTTTTTGATTTGAATTTTGAATTATGGATTTGGTTTTATTGTTAGATATCAAAGATTTGAATTTGAATTATTAATTATGGTGGTTATTTGTCATTAATTTTAGGTTTCCTTATTAATATAAATTGAATGATTTGAATTTGTTGCCCTCTTTTTGTAATTATTTTTTAAATGCACTAATGATGTAATTACTTTTTAATTATTGTATATTTTTGTAAAGAACCCTAAATTTATATATATGATAAAGTTCGCATGCCACCCGGTCTGTTACTCTTTAGATTATGGGCCTCTTATTTTAAGTCCATAAAAATCTGAGCCATTTTGACAGGGCCCAAATTTGGCACGATCCATTTGAATTTGGATTGCCCATTTGCTAGGTGTAATATTTATTAACACATTTATATTTTTGAATTTATCCGATATGAAATTAATGTAAAATATTCCAACATAATTAAGAATAAATTTGAAAAGATAAATGTAATTCCAAGTTCGGAATGGAAGGAATATATCTCTACCTTGAACAGTGTGTGGTTAGTATGTGAAAAGTGCAACATTTCTCTTGGTACAACAAATAGAAATAGAAATCCTAAAATTCTCTTGGTAAAAATATGCTCTTGTAGTCATCTAGTCAGTCATCTTAGGTTTGACAATTATTTTATTAAAAAGGACAAAAAGAGGAAATTATCTCTTTCGACAATAACAAATGCATGCTGATGTGAACAATATTTCGCGTTGATGTAGATATAAGGTTATGGATATTATGATCAAATAAATGTTAAATCAAATGACTATTTTGGTGTGCCATCCAGAGTCCACCTCTACCAGAACTGATAGAATTTTATGTTAGGTTTGAATAGCAGGAATAAATATGAGAATAGAATAAAATAAATTATTTTATTTTATTTTTATTTTTATTTTTATTTTTATTTTATTTTATTAATTTTATTCTTTTAAATCAAATATAACCTTAATGATAAAAGATGAATACAAAATAATATAATTTAATATTATTAGATTCATTTATATATAATAGATCGATAACTAATTACACTATGTCACGTCATTTTATAAACTATTTTATTTTCTTTTTTGTTATATTTTTTCATTAATTTTGTTCTTTCAAATCAAACACAAAATTAATAACAAAAGATAAATATAAAATAATATAATTTAATATTATTAAACTCATTTATATATAATAGATCGGTAACTCATTACAATATGTCACGTCATTTTATATACTATTTTATTGTCAACATGGCAATGCTCAAAACATTATGAATGCCCGGCACTACTATGTATGGTTAATTAGATTAATATCAGGCTCGATTAAATAATAAGTGAACAGTCCAAATGAAATGTCATATATATCATCAGTATGCATGCATGCAAGTGTTTTGTCTATTACCTAATTATTTTGGTGTTTGCTTTATGATATTTACATACTCCTTCCGTAAATAATAATAATAAAGTCTTACTTATAAAATTTGTTGATATTAAAAATAAAAAATAAAAATCATATTTACTCTTAAAAATAATCTCTCCATTCCAAATAAAATATCTAGTTTTGACATTTTTTGGCTAAGTTGACTTTTTTAGAATTAATAATAAATCATATATAAAAATATTTTTTAAATTAAAAAATTGAAGTTAGTAGTAAATTATATATATATTCTTTTGATTCAAATTTCTTTACCTATATTTTGACCCAAAAAAAGTATAAAAATGAGTTTAAAAACAGTCAATTTAACCTTAAAAGGTCAAAATTGTGCATGTAATTTGGGACGGATAGAGTGATAAAATTGATTACGTCGAAGGGTTGACATCATAAAAAATTATAATTATAAAATTGAGAATATTGTGTCATTTTATACTACTATTTCGTCATTCTCCTTCTTCTTTTTTGGCACTTCATTTTTTATTAATTATTATCTAGTTTTATTTCTCCTAACACTCTCTATATAGTGGTTTTTATTACAGTTTCTAATAGTAGATATTTGCTTATATAATTTCTCCTTTAAGATTTTTTGTAAAATAATTTCTATACTCATGTTATTAGATATTTGGTTTAGGTAATATATTTACTTTTTAAGACAGTAAAATATTTATTCATATTTAAGCTCAATTGAAATTTGAAACTATTTGAGTCAGGTTTCAAAAAAAAAAACTACTCAAGTCTCACGCACAATATTGGCAAGAGCATGTGAAAGTATATACAATGCAAGCTCGCAAATAGTATATACTGAATCCAATCTGACCCATATGACATATACGAGGCTACAACTGGTCCGTTCGCTGGTCCATTTGTTGGCCTTAATGCCTGTTCGAGCTCAACTCAAACATTCAACTTAATTGTCCGGCCCCTGACACTTGCTGCTGGATAATAATGTGTTGATAAGGGCATTGCAAGTCAAATGTATTGGTTTCAGTGTTGCATCTCAGCGTATGAATCATTAGGGAAATAAATTTAAAATAAGATTTTATTCATCCTAAGATGTTTTGTTCTCTCACCCAATTTTCTAGAGGTGTACCTGCGATTTAGGGGGAAAATAATTATATATTGTTTTCAAAAATAAAGAGTTAAAATCCAAAATAAGTATAATACATATTAATATTATAATACTATATATTCATATATAATATTACAATATTATACTATAATTATAATATAATATTATATGTTATATTAGATATTCTATATATTTATGTATATAATTATAATATAATATAAAAAAAAATAGAATACATTTAATCTATATCATATATCATTATATTATTATTATAATATAATATAACTATAATACATTCTAATATATATAATATTATATATATTATATAATCTATATATTTATATATACTATTATAATATAATATAAAATAAATATAATACCTATTAAAAAATATCAAATTATATATAGTATATTATATACTAAATATATTTATTATATGTTACAATATTAAATATAAAATATATTTCACGTATAATAATATAAACATATAATAATATATATAATATATAATATAATATATATCATATATACTCTATTAATATATTATAACACAAAATAAATATAATACCTATTAATATGTATATTATATTATATGATGATGATATTTTTGTCTTTAACATTTTTTTTCTCATTCATTTATTTGTTGGAATCACGATTCCTTAAGCGGGATAACTAATCGCGATTCCAATCAAATTTAGCATATCAAAGACTAAAAAGTAAGGCTGCAACACAAGCCCAAACTGGTCAGGCTCAGATCGAGATCGGCTCAATAAAATTCGAACGGGAGAAGAATTCGAGCAGCAAAATGAGCAGATCTGAGCAGCATAATCAACTCAAAAATTTACACGAGTCGAATGTAGACAAGCTAAAGTTCGCTCAAATTTCTCTCAGAGTAGCTCGATTCTTAGATGAGAAGGTAGTTGGTTCTGCGCATGCATGCTTTTCCCAAGGTCACCTGGTCACTTGTTGTTCCAGCTTTTGTGTTGGTTATTCCCTACCTGCTTCCCTACCTGCCCAATTTTTTAATTAGCTTAATGGGTTCTATGTTGCTGCACATTGGTCCCCACATGCTCTTGCACATCGAATGAAGTATGGGTTCAGTTAATGAGGTCCTATCTCACAATTGTTTCAACAGCTCGGAGGCTGAACTGCTAATGGAGATTTGATATATATATATATATATATATATATATATATATATATATATATAGAGAGAGAGAGAGAGAGAGAGAGAATATTATTTATATTTATCTAAGTGGATTGCCGAATAGATTATTCTATATTCTTGGAGCAAATAAACAGTATGCTCTCTTTTCTCACATACCTGTGGGGCTCACAAGTATGTGAGAGTGAGAGCATATTATTCACTTGCTCCAAGAGTATGGAATAAATTTTCAGATTGCTCCATGGATGACACACACACACACACATATAGAGGAATATGTGTGTGTGTGGTACAAATGTAGGTACACAGTTATGTACCTACACGGTAGGCCTTTAGCGACGGTTTGAATGACTATGGCGACAGTACTATCAAAAAAGTTGTCGCCATAACAATTCAAACGGTCGCAAAAAGCCTACCGTGTAGGTACACATACCCATATATATATATTATTAACTAATTAAATTTGATTTGATTTCTTTTTTTCTTTTTTCACATGCATGTGGTTTCAGCTAACTAAGTGCAAGATGTAATTGGTTGCAGGCAAGAAATAGTGTTCTTTCTCTCTCTAACTTTTTTTCCTGCCTTCTCTCTAATCTTTCATCTTCTAATCCCTAATTTTTTTCTCTGCGTCCCTCTTTAATCTCTCATCTTCTACTTTACTCCCCTTCTTTTCTCTCTCTTCCCGCGTCGCTTTCTCTCTCTTAGAAGAAACATGCGGTATCATCTAGTAAAGGGATTGTATGTCTAGCAGACTAGCAGCAATAGAGGAGTCTCCATTGTGGACAAGGGTGCCGATTTCGCCAACTAGTTATGCACTTATGCTTTTCTCTATCATCAAAAGGAAATGTTCACCGATTGTGTTTGTATGGATGCTTACTTCAACTACAACTTCTCTAACAAAAGCCATTTTTTGGCGAAGGTACTAGTAGATAACAATCATATATTATTCCATATCTATATTGATGCGTATAATTTATGCTTTAAGTAGTAATATTGTGTGTAGTAAATTTCTCAGTTTTTACTCAGTTTCATTAGTTTTATTAAGTTGGATTTAGTTAGTACTTTGTGATACAAGTTCGTTTTTATTTGAGTTCGTTTCAAAATGAGTAGTTCAAACATAATTTCGAGTCGAGCTTCGTCTCAAGTGTCACTACAAGAAATAGGCTTAATTCTGATAGAATTTTTTGTCAAAATTAAGCTATTTCCAACGAAAAAATTCGTCAGTCATTCAGTCGTAATAAAGCACGTTGGGAATAATTCCGTCGAGAATTCGGTCAAGATTAATTATTTTCGACAGATTTATGGTCGATTAAATTTTCGTCGAGTATAGATTAATTATTCTCGACGGAATTGTGGATGTCAAAATTTTTTTGTCGATAACAATTTGAACATGTGGCAATTCTATGTTCGCGCAGGATTTTTAAATTCCAATGAAATTTTTGTTGGAAGTAAAATAAATTTCGTCAGAAATTAAAATAAATAGGCATTTAATATTTAAATATAAACCACTATTGCAGAAATTCTGCCGGGATTAACCAATTCTGTCGGAAATAATATTTTTTTTAAATAATTATTTTGTTTTTTCAGTTTTTAGATTTTTAAACCACATTTTTATACCTGTAATCTGCAACAACACAACAGTAATCTATGTATTATAGCACATACAACGTAATTACTTTAAATCCAACATATATACAGGTTTTAGCGTGTATATATAACTGCTATACCAACAACATACATTGTACCGAACAATAACATATATATAAACTAATTTTGAATAAGTTATAAACTATAAAGAGTCAAATAACTTCAATGATTTACAAAACTAATTCATCAAGGTTCAAGTAATATTGACGAAATTATCACCGACGGACTATTTCGTCGAGGATAACATATTTTTGACTAAATTTATTCTGTCAAAAATAATTTCGTCGATCTTAAGCTCTTTTCTTGTAGTGTATCATTGTATGTCATCGACTTGAATACGAGTACATTGTTTAAATTTCATTTCGAATTTGAATCGAATATGAACAATCGAATCGAATTCGAACAATCAAAAATACGAATTGAAATCTTTATTAACCTTTGAACTGTCTAGTTCCAAAAGTTTACCATCAGACGTCCAAATCTTTTTGGACACATCATATGATTTCTGCTCATGCGGTTTTGAAAAGATCATATGCTTCCCCTATTTCTTTTTACTGACATTGTTTAGAAACTTCTTCTTAAGCCTGTGGACTTTATCTTGCAACTGGTTCATGTTAACATCAACATGCAAATATTTCTTTATGAAATTATGAAATGCATTCATGTTAAGCGAATTAATTCCCTTTCTGGCCACAAAATCCCTTATCCCCTTCAATATCAAAATCTCATCATCTTTACTAGGGCTGAGCAAACTTCAGTTATAACAGAAAATTTGAACCAAAATAACCGAACCAAAAAAATTTAATCAAAAATTTTCAGTTATTTGGACAATTTTGGTTATAACCGAAATAAATTTCGATGTTTGAGTTCGGTTTTGGATAGAAAAATTAAACTATTCGATTAACCGATTAAATAAATAGTAAAATAAAGTAAAAATACTTTTCAATGTTGCCTAGAGCGGTGCACGCGCATAGGAATATTGCCCTTTCGTTTTGGAGATAGGAGTGGAAAGTTTGCTAGAGCAGTACATTAGGGAATATGTGGTTTGGGGGAAACAAGGCGTGGCTCCCGTGGGGAGTAAAGTTTGAAGAGACAAAATACAAAAGAAAATAAGCCATCTTTTTATTATTTTATATCAAAGACGTTCCCCAAGTGGAACTAATATTTCTCTTTGATGGAAATTTGAAAAACAGAGAAAGGAAAAGATGTTCAACCCCCAGTCCCCACTTCTCAGGAAGAGGAAGGTCAAGGATTCGTATCTGATCAAGGATCCGAATCAAAATCGGAGTCGGAGTTGGAAGAATTAGTTGGGTATGAAGAATCAGAATCTAGCTCCCACAACAATATGAAGAAGAATCCATATGATGATGATGAATCAGAATCAAAATCAAAATCAGAGGCTGGCTCCCACAAACCTGACCCGACTGTCAAGTATGCAACGAAGAAATTTACCTCAGTGAAGTCTGGGGCAGGAGGAGTCAAACGACCTGCGAAAAACGAACCTAAGCGGGCAAAGAATAAGTTGGTTGTTTCAGAGGAAATTGTAGCAAAAAAGGTGAGGATCAGAAGAAGTTATTTTTTCAGAGATTGTGGGGTGAAGATGATGAGTTTGTGATATTGAAGGGGACAAGGGATTTTGTGGCCAAAAAGGGAATTAATTCTCTTAACAACATGAATGCATTTAATAATTTCATAAAGAAATCTTTGCATGTTGATGTTAGCAAGAACCAATTGCAAGATAACGTCTACAGGCTTAAGAAGAAGTTTTTAAACAATGTCGGCAAAGAGAGAAGGGAAGTATAGGATCTTTTCAAAATCGCATGAGCAGAAATCATATGATGTGTCAAAAAAGATTTGGGCGTCTGATGGTAAACTTCTGGGACTAGACAGTTCAAAGGTTAATAATGATTTTGCGAGGAAGAATTCAGCACGAAGGGTTGGAAAATCTGGGGCGAATGTTGAATTTGGGAGGAGTGTTGGAGATGGTGTTGCCGCTTTGGAACATGAGATTCTTAACGATGGGTTAGACTACATTGAGAGGAGTAAGGAGGTGAAGTTGGAGGACAAGTGGAGGACTCTGAGGGTGGAGGAATGCCAGCTTTACTTGAAGAAGGTGGAGTTGATTCAGGAGCTTACAACACTAGTTTTGGAAGCTATCAAGGCAGAAGAGGAGGATTAGTGTTATGTTCTGGGTGCCTAAGTGATGGAATTGGTGAACCAACGGATGAAATTTAGTATGCTCGTGACATGTTTGACGATATGTAGTTGAGAATGAAGTTCGATGTAAGCTCAAGTTCCAAATGGAAGGTATGTGCTGAGCAAAAGTTGAAAGAATGCACAAAAACGTTGTCGACAGTGAGAATGAAGTGCATAATATATGAATGGTGTTTGATCAACGCTAAACGTCACAAGGATTTCTGCATTTGTCTTAATCACCAAAATGTTTTCTGCCTTTTATATGTCAGTCAAGGCTGAGTAGCATTTGGTTTTGTTTCAAAGCTTGGTGCTCATAATAATAGTTCTGCTTTTTGCTAAGGTAGACTAGTGAATAAAAGATGCAAGTGGTTACGGAAGGCCGAGTCATTGATGATGTTTATGCTGCTGTGTTTCAAATCAGTTTCATACCTCTTGTAACGTCATGTTTTGATTTTTTTGGCAGTGGAGGTTTGCTAACCCTGATTGATACATGTTTTTAATCTTTTAATTTGTTTGTGTTGGCTGGAGTACGTCCCTTATAAACATGTAAATTGTCGATTTGCAAAAATATGACATACATATAATCAAATTATGTAAGTACAACGGAAGCAATAAAAATCAAATTTTAAAATTTTTCTATAAACCAATAATCAGGATTTTCTTATGCGACTATTATTAATTGAGGAAGGATAAAAGATTTATACCTTTGTAGAACCTAGCTTTCATAGGTACAAGTTCAATTCCCTTTAATCTTTCGCGCTCTACTTCAAATTCACCGATTAGATTCCACGGATCAATGTTAGCTCCCCAAGTGTGAAGCCTCTAGAGCTGATCTACCAAGAGATCTATAAATTAAAAAAGTGAATTTTGGTTTCTCCAAACCATGGGTGACTAGCCTTAATTTTTTCTCTCTCTCTAACTCCTTATATGTAGAGAATTATGAAGTACTCTCTCTATTCTTGTGAAAAAGTGTGTAACATTAATCTATGATAAGACTCCTCTTATTTATAGATATAGTCAACTCTCTTAAACTATTTAGGATTAGGGTTTTAATTTAATTCTCAATTTAATTAAGAACTAAATTAATTAATTACAATTCATAAACCATTTAGGAACTTAATTATTTATTATTTATAGAGATATAGTCAACTCTCCTAACCTATTTAGGATTAGGGTTTTAATTTAATTATCAATTTAATTAAGAACTAAATTAATTAATTACAATTCCTAAACTAATTAGGAACTTAATTATTTAATAATGAGAGTACTTCTTATTAATTAATTATTAAACCATTTAGTAACTTAATTAATTATTATAATTATAATTCCTAAACCATTTAAGAACTTAATTATTTACAATAATACTACTACTTATTAATTAATTCCTAGACCCTTTAGGAACTAAATAATAATAATAATAAGACTTCTCTTATTAATTTATAATTAGTATTTCTAAAATACTAAACTATAAATATTAGGCTATTTAATTTATTCTATCAGCATAGTATAAATTAAATATACTTAATTTATTATTACGATTATGTCATCCACTTCTAAAATAAATATTACTCTTTTGCAGTGTGACCCTTTAAGTTCTCCATATTAAATCGGTTTTATAATAAATAAATTAGAACAATTCTAATTCATTTATTATGAATTAACTCTTTAATTCAGAATAAATAATTATTCCACAATAAAGGTAAACCCCTTTAGCGATTAATCGACATTCCAGATAATATAGATTTCAACATTTGATCGTAAAAGAACATTTCAATGAATAGTTACTGTACAATTCAATTCTTCTACCATACAATGTCCCAATCAAATATAAGACACGGAATTTTTGTCAAGCATTATTTGATTTGATCATATGCATTTCAATTCAAAAATACATAACTTTAGTTAATGTAAATTAGAAACTCCTTTCTAATTTCATTCAACTCTGACTAGGGATTTCTGAGTTGTCACTTATTGAATCGCATAAGACATTCTCTCCCTTTATTGGAAGTGGTAGATCATTTGTTGATCATTCACATATCTCCATGTGTACCTTATTATACCAAAGCATATCCTTTGATATACCAATAAGTCTTAAGGAATATGTCAAAGTATAACTTAGTACACACAAGATACTACGATAATCTCAAGTCCAAAGATCACTTGTATGACTATCACATAAGGAGCTCCTATTGACAGACAAGTAAAACTCCATTAGGTGTTCCTTGAGCGAGTCACGTTCAGTGAACTTATTCTCTAATGAGCACCTACATACTTGCTTTAGTGTTTCTATACAAATGATTATGAGATCAATCATTATCTTCATAAGAGCAAGCATAGTATGTACCAATCTATCCGGATATACTAATCCATTTTTTAGTGATCCAACGATTAGGAACAATTTTAGTTTTGAGCTATCTTAAATTTAGATCTCATTAGCATGATCATCATCATGGTTCTAAAAATATTGCTCGAAAACTATGAGTTTATCCATTTAATTAATTTAGCTAATTAATCATGAATAAAGAAATGCCTTGATACTTTTATTAATAAATGAATAAAATTACAAAGTATATGCTTATTGCATCAAATGTGATTGGCTTGAGGATATACTACTTTCAATCTTCCACTTGCACTAAAGTCAATCGCCATTTGGTATCCCCATACCATTCTTCTATAAGTGGTAAATATTTTAGTTAATAGATTTATAATGTTGTACTGAGAGTCTATCATCTTTATAGTGTTGTCTCCTTTTCAATGATTCATCTAATCATGTGAAAGTGTTGCAACACATGTTTGGATTTCAGATGAGACCTAGGTTCCTTGGCGAATTAAACTCATTTAATGCTAGGAACCATTATAAGTTCTGTAATGAACTTGTTAAACTAAACAATTACCTTTGCAATTCACTTATAGTTATTTACTATATTTTTGTCACCAAATCAGCAACTCTTTACTGTTTGGAACTTTTACAACTCACTGCAGCACCGTTAACGGTGATCATTTTACCTTAAACAAATATGTTGTTATCTTGGTTAGTCTGAATAAACTTGAGTTTGTTAAGCCCTCTAGTTTTATATCAGACCCATAATTAGAAACTCTTTTCTAACGTTCTTTTTCAGAATTGAACTGATAACTACTTATCATACACAAGTAATATCAAGTCTAGAACATATCAACGAATCTATGTACATCTATTGGGTCAAGCCGAGCATCCTTTATGATCTATCTTTATAGACATTTATCCTAAATAGAATGTTAGGATGTTTCTCCCAAGTCCTTGATGGAGAAGTTTTTAGATAACCACATCTTTACTGATTGTAGCATCGGTATATCATTCCTTATCGGTAATATATCAACATATATTACTAGGAATGTCATAGTTCTTCTACTAACCTTTGTATACACTTGGTTCATCATTGTCTTTGAAAAAATTAAACTCTTTTGATTGTCTCTTCAAAACAGATGTTCCATCTTCGAGAAATTTGCTTCAATCCATAATTGGATCGTTGTAGTTTTCATACTTAATTTACTCCATCTATATGGAGACAAATCCTCTTGGTTGTATCATATATATATCCTTTTGTATAGTAAGCTGCAACTAGAAGTAAAATCTGAATGGATATATACATTTTCACTAGTGAAAAGTTTCATTATAATCAACTCCATGACCTCGTTTGAAATATTTTTACCACTAGTTAGGTCTTATACGTCTCCACCTTGTCATCTACTTTAGTCTTTCTCCAAAGACCTATTATTGGATTTTATGGTCATCAATTATTTCTCTTGAGTATCTAATACTCATGCCTCATCGTATGTAACTGGATCATCATCCACTATGATGTGTATCTCATCATCATCATTTATAATTAATCCATACCTTTTAGGTATCTTCGATACTAGACCAAATTTACGACTTGGTTGTGGTACAATAGGTTTGTCTACTTGTACAGATTCCTTTACTTGATCTGTAGTGTTTTGTGATTCTTGAACTTCTTCAAGATCTATTCTACTCCCACTAACCCTTTAAGGAAAAACTTTTTTCCTATAAGACAACGTGTTTCAACAAACACCTTTTAATTAGTTGGATTATAGAAGTGATACCCTAAACTTTTTTTAGGATATCTCACAAGTTTACACTTATCATATCTTGTTCCAAGCTTATCACTGTCAAACCTTTTGACATAAACTGGACAATCCAGTATCTTTTTTGGTTTGATGACCGGTCCGGGTTTGAGAACCTTGATAATAAGATTTATTAATTTGAAAAATGTTCAATTTGATCACAAAAGGAAAAGTCATGGAGGACTTTTATCTAGAGACAGATTAAGTATAATTGTATAAGCGTCGTCATTTGAGAAACTAATACTCATTGTAAGATTTATTATTTCATAATTTTTAATTATCTCAATTTTAAATTTGAAAATATCTCAAATTGAACTTTTAAAAATTAATAATGATCTTGAAACTTGGAATGAATGGTGTACAATATTTATTAAGGTTATTTTTGTTCATAAATTTAAATTTTTGTTAAAAGACATTAATACTGTGTTTGTAAGTTTTTATTTGAAGGGAAAGGAAATGAAGGGAAGGGAAAATAATTAAAATCCCTCCAAATCTCATGTTTGTGAGTTTTTTTAGGGAGGATGTGAAGAGATTTAGAGGTAAAAATAATTTAATTTTTGGCTCAAAATTTTCCTCTCAATAGTGGGAGGATTTAGAGAGTTGAAAAAATGAGATATTTTACATTACCAAAAATAACCTTATAAAATAAATAATATGACAATTGTACATACATACGTACGCACACACATACATACATACATACATACATACATACATACATACATACATACATACATACATACGTGTTATATTTATATTATTTTTTGTTTCCAATCATATATCTCATTCTCTCTCATTTCATTTTCTTTTAATTTTAATTTTTTCTTCGTAGTTGACCAAACGAGAACCAAAACAGCTACTAATTAAATTGGTACATCAGTCATAATACATGTACTTTTCGTCTTACTCTAGCACTCTGTTTAGACCTGACAAAATAAGCCCAAGCCCGCAGGTTGACCCAGCCCGTTCGCCAAAAATTGGGTTATGGGTTTTATTTTTTCAACCCATGAAAAGCTAGCTCATTTTGGCTCGGCTCGACCCACACGCTTTTTCTTTTTAACAAAATAATGTTGTCATGGAGTTGAAATCAAGTCCTCAAGCTTACTAAGTAAGTGCTAAAACCAACTAAGCTACATGAGCTTGTTACTATAAATCCAATATATGCTTTTTGTTTTTCTCTACATCTTCTTTCAATACTTTTTGTTTTATCCAATCAGAATCAAACTCAAGGAGTTAAGGATCTTTCTCATTTCTCTCTCTCTCTCTTCCATACCGTTCTCTCACCTCTTTCTAAAACAACTCTCAAACCCTAGATTTTTAAACTTAGATCTAATTAGATATAACAAGTTTTTATTAAAAAAAATACTCCAATTAAATGTTTTTTTAGTCATCTTATATACAAATTTACTATTTTGGTTCACAAAAATATATCTCAAAAACCTAATAACTTAAAAAGTTTTTCAAAACCCCATTCTTTTGTTAAAAAATGATTTCTGATGATAAAAATTTGTGTATTTTTGTCCTCAAAATCAATAAGCTTCTGGGATTGTAAAAAATCATTTGGTAAAACGTTAGAATCAACGAAACTTATTTTCATTCTTCCTTAATTTTTTTAACTGTATATCTAGTGAGGACGGGCTTCTCATTTAGTGATAAAAACAAAAAATGCTCGTTATTTATATTTTGCTATTGATTATAGTATCATAAGCTTAACCCATTTTTCCTAAACACAATTTCATGAAGTAATTTTCAGTGTATAGATCTATGTTTGTTTTGACTTTTTGTTGTTGCCCAAGTCTGTTACAACTGATTAATACAGCTACTAATAAGTTATTAGCTGAAATTTATTCCTTCTTCTAGTTAATAGTTTCATAATTCATATTGTGTTTGGGATTAGATTTATCATAATCTATCCAAAAATGAAATGTTTAATTTTGTTCTTGTTTGTTTCAAGTTTGTGCTTCTCAACAAACAAAAACAATTTATTTGAGGAAAAGATACGTGATTGCTCTTGGAATTTTTTTTTCATACGCATGTGATGATGTGTTGAACTTGCTGAATTTCCTAATATCCTTATCTTTCTTTTCATTTCAGAGGGAAATAGTAACAAGCAGTTATGGTTCATGTATGGACCTTATCCCTGCTAGTGATAGTATGCTTTGTGTAAATTAAAAAAAAAAACAAAAAAACAATTGTGGCCTGGCCTGGCCCTGCCCAACCTAGGTCACATATTTTTAGCCCACAAAAACTTGAGTCATTTTGGCCCGACCCGATTTCAACTCGGCCCACCTATGGCCCAACTTAATTAAGCTGGGTCGCCCCGTTTGTTAGATCTAACTCTGTTAGTGGGTTTTAAATGGACCAAAAATAAAAAAAAAATGAATGAAAAAATTAAAATTTTTGTTAAATTATTTTATTTTAAAATTTTTAATGAACAAAAAAAGTAATCACTTTTTTTTGTTAAAAAATGAACGAATCTTGGAAGAAAAACTAACATAAGATCATTTTTTATAATTATTATACCCTCTATAATATAAACAAAATAAAACTAATATAATAGTAACTTAATAATTTAAATATAATTTTTTTTCTTTTTAAATTCATTAACAACATAAAAAATATATAACTTTTTTTATTATTATAAATTAAGTTTCTACTCTTTGTTTTTTTGTTTTGTCCCAAACTCGAAAACAAAGCGTAAGAAATGGCTTCATACTTCTGACCAAAATGCGCATGATTTTCTTGAAAATGTTATGATATTATATGAGAAAATAAAAAAATTAAGAAATCAAGCTAGCGTGACTCACTAACTTGGGAGAAGCAAAGATTGATGAGATGTAATATTCCAAACCCTAATCGAAATTATATAATAAACTTTTAATATTAATATATAGCTAAACGTGTTTGTATTTAATATTATGTGTAATTACTTTAATTGTTAAAGGTGTGTTGTAATATATAGTATTAAATATAATGAGATAAAAATCCTAAAAATTTAATTATTGAAACCTAATTTGAGAACCCTAATCTAAAATTAGGAAACCCTAATTCAAATTAGTAAACCCTAAACCTAATTAACAAAACTCTAACCTTAATGGCCAAACCCTAAACCCTAAATGAACATGTGAAATGACTAAAACAACCCTAGAATCTCAGTCACTCTTTGATCAAGCAAGCAAAATAGGAATTGACTTCCTTAAAGTAAAAATGGTGACTAACTTGTCCACTTGATTTTTGGAAAGCCATGACTCACCTTGTAATGATTCAAATGCATGAACCAGCTGTAATTAGGCCCCATAACCTCTGCAAACCGACCATAGCTTCATCATTACTAGATTAAACTTAGCAAGCAAGAAAAATGGTTTAAAGACCATTAAACCCTAACCGAAGCTTCCCTATAAATAGAGAGTTTCACTTCTGGTAAAACCCATGAGATACACTCCCTAGATCAGTCGTAAATCAATCCCCATAAGCCTCATATCATCCTTAGATAAGAATTTAGGAAGAATTAAGCAAAGTTGCTCTTTTAAGGTAAAATCCTAAATTTCTTGTAGATCTTTAATCTTATGTTAAATCTTATGTTATAATGTTTATAAATGACTGATCTTATATATATATATATATGGGTTGCTTAATTTATGTTTCATAACACTTAGATACATAAAATGATAGATTTTAGCTCACTGTCCAAACTGCCCAAAAAATGTTGCTTGATAAGCCATTTTGTCAGACCTTTTGATCGACCTAAAGTCTTAGTTTAATGTGTTTTATAATCTTTAATTGTAGTATGCCATGATCTTAAGAGATAGAGACCTAAATCACCTCAATCGGATCACGGGTTCGTGAGATACAAGGCCCAAAAAGTGCCTACTTGATCACAACCCCCTGCCGAAAATTTTCTAGGTAACCCAAAAAAACTGAAGAACGGACTGACAAGGCTCCTTGTTAAACAGTTTAATCCGATCCTGTTAATTGTAGGTTAAGATTTAATGTTTGTAGTTATACCTTGACATGTAGGGTATACACAGAAACAAACCACACACTAATCGGACCATTGAGCTGTTAGTTATTGATGGTCAAAACCCGTAGACCGAACACAGATTCCGTCTCTAGAAATTCCAGAAAATGAAGAACAGTCTGACAAGGTATATTGTAAGACGGTTTGATCCAATCCTATTGGTTGTATGATGTATGTTAGTGTTTATAGTTGTACCTTGGCATGTAGGGAAAATATAGAGACCAACCACACTTCAATCGAATCAATATGTATAGAGTTATACATGTTAAAAAGTGACTACTCGATCACGGTTTCTGAAAAACCCAGAAAATCTGTGCAGCCCAGAAAAGGTGATGAACAGCCTGCTAGGCTAGTTTGACCAGGATAGATCTTCCAACTAGGATGTTGTTAAAGTTCATTATTGATATCTCGTTATACAATGCCATATGTAGTATATCGAGATTCATTTAGTTTTCCAAAACTGTAAATAATCCGAGAGATGAATCAGGCTAAAAGTCCCTCCTCAGCGTTGACCGAGATTCTGGGCAGACTTAAGAACACAACACCTTTAGCGACGACCTCCTATCCCAGCCAAGAACAGCTACTGCGACGGTTTTAGCGACGGAAAGGATCGTCACTATATCCCAATGGCAGATTTTTAATACGTAATTAAAATTAAATACCTTTAGCGACGGACTTAGTGACATATTTTTATAAATTCTTTATAAATCCTATATAGCGACGGATTGGATCCATAGCTATATCAATAAATCATAAATTTAATAAACTTTAATAATAAAATTAATTAAAATACTTTTAGCGACGAATATAATATTAATTAACTAAAAATCAATCTATGGTGCTTCTAAATTGACTTTTAGCGACGAACAAACTTTGTAAAATTAAAATATAAGCCTTTAATAATGTAATTAGCAATGAGTAAATTATATAAACACTATATAACATCAAATACAACAATTAAATCAACGAATTGACACCGAATAATAAACTTAATTAATGAATTAAATTAGTTACCCATTGTTAACTAGATAGTTCATACACCAATCCAGGCAAGTATTCTATTCTTTGTACATTTATGTACAAACTTATTATTCAGTTTTTTAATTCATTAAATTATATTGTTCGTGTTATCTATTATTGGGAAGTTATTGCTTATTGTTCAAGCATAACTTAAAGTGTTGAGCTATTCTTTGCGTGAAATTGACTTCATAAGATATCATTGAAAATCAATATTGTTTGGTACAAAATATATACTGAAACTTTTCCAGCAATAATACACTGACAGTGGTTTAGGCAGTCAAATGGACTGGCCTCAATGTGTCTAGAACACTGGTAGGATGATATGCATACTCCTAGGTTATAAATAGGTTGATCCCCTATTAAATAACCGAATCAATGATTCCTAAGTCTACATAACCACTTGGAATGATCATTAAGTCCGGTTGAATAGATTAACATACGGTTTCTAAGTCTTTTTGACTGACATAAACCATAATATGTGTGGTTTGATAGATCAAACCTCAATATATATAAATGGAAAAATGTTTTTAACTGAATGTTCTTTAAAATCAAATACAGTGTGGGTATAACTTGTTAATATTTACTTGTTGAGCCTTTCGTTGCTCATCCTTGCAAATATAATTTCATTTGCAGCGTTGAATAATAATCCGAGATGTTCTAATCCAGACCGAACGAGAAACGACCTTATTAAACTAATTGTATTACTTTTGTTTGTTTTTGTGTAAGTCTTTTAAGACTTTGATGTAATAAAGTGCTTGAACTTGGAATCTATGTAACCGAACTTAAAGCTATAAAATATATTATCATCGATTGTTATATCAATTACGTTGTAT
The DNA here is from genome assembly GCA_947179155.2 of Hedera helix. Classification (NCBI taxonomy): domain Eukaryota; kingdom Viridiplantae; phylum Streptophyta; class Magnoliopsida; order Apiales; family Araliaceae; genus Hedera; species Hedera helix. Next base: position 4,302,519 of record OX359286.1, read on the forward strand.
TTATATTCTTAGATGGTTAGAATGCTATACTGATTAGGTACAATATCTATACGAACTATACATCTGAATAAGGGTATTTAATATTGGGAGTTTAGTACGCACCGAGATTCCCCATAATAAGTGTCGGTACGGTATTTACCTTAACTGGAATGCGCCCTTCTGTTGCCATGGAAAATCTTTATCCTTAATACTCTGAACTCTAGATAGATAGAGATTATTGATATGAAAGAGATATCCATAAGACATGAATATATTCATTCAAGTGAGGGTATCCAAACACAGTAATTGTTCTGACGAGAACTACTATCTGTTATGGGATACTATAAACCTGGGATGGATAGAAGTTATGTGGAATATCTATAGTTAATTAGTTAGCGTGAGCACCTAATCTGCTACAGGAGGTGTAGAGATTTTGGGGGCGTCACAATTTGGTATCAAAGTTGTCGACTATAGCTCTAAGGTAGAGATACCTTAGGATATAGTCTTTGAGTCCGTAAAACATTTAAATACACATGAAATAACCTAAAATATTTATTATCCTTTTTTGTGTAAATTTACATCATCTATATACTAAACAAGTAAAATTTCTTTTGTAGGATGTTAAAGAACAAAAAGATGGTGGTATGGGAAGAGTTAGTGAACGCACCGGAGCCTTTGCAAGCAATCCCACCTTATAACCAACTTCAAGAAGAGATTAGGTCCAATATAGTAAATTCAGAAGGAGGATCTACAATCAGCCAGTCCTATTATAGTTTAAGTAGGGAGGTCATGGACCTCGAAGACCAGATTGCCAAACTTTAGAAAGACCTCGAGGAGAAGAAAAAGAAATTAGCAACTAAGAAGAAATGATATGTAGTTAGTTATATTAAAGTATTCCCAATGTTATATAGATAAAGGGAATCCTTTTTGTGTGTAACTAGTGATAATATATAAATCACTACCATGTATTTTTCTGTGTGTATCGTTGTGTGTGACTAGTGGTGACATATAAATCACTAGTCAAATAAATATAACTTGCAGTATGTGAAATACAATTTCTGTTTATTAAAAAACGAGTTAGTTATTATACTTGTGTTTATACTTTTTCATTTTATTGCATTAGATAAATGGCACCAAAAGGAAGGCCACGAGCACAGTTAGATGCAGAAAACGTAGAAGCAAACCCCACCAACAACTAGTTGATATTTTAGTAGGAGTTTTACAAGGGAGATAAGAAAACCCACCCCCAGTAGTCCAACCCGATACACCTAGGAAGATAAGTTTAGGTTATTAAATAACTTATAAAAGATATACAACAAAACTCTATATACTTATTTTTCACATTACTCTCTGTTAATACAGGAAAACATAAATCAGAAGAACAAAAGGCTTTGAAACAATTAAGCACACTAGGATTAATATCAATTTTTTCAAATATTTTCACTTTTTCTTTTAATGGGTGCATTTTATGCTCATGTTCGCCTTTTTTCCGTTCAGAAAATACTTCACGCAAGTGCACGTGGTTTAATTGTAGTATAAGGCTAGCAAGGTATCGTTCCCACGAGGAATTGCAAATTAAGCTTTGAATTACTAGTTAATAATTGAAATAACATCAATTGAATTTATGGGATTGAAAATATGGTTAAGTGATGAAGTTAATTTCAACAATTAAATTACTCAAAACTAATTCTCTAGATTTAAAGACGTTTAGGGTTTACAACTTAATCATTTGTCATCAACTGAACCAAGTTATCACTATGAAGTTAAAATACACGCACTAGCTTGCTAATTGAGAACTCTTTAATAACTGAATAATATCTCTCGATTATTATTCAGCAAATCTTCTCCAATTCTACCGATTATGGAGTAGATTGAAGAAGAACGTCACTTTTAAACCAACAACCTATATTTCTATGATTGCTTAATTTAAAAAGATAGTAAGCTTCAGTTCTCTACCAATTACATGTGGCAATTGAGTATATTTCTATCTCAATCACAATTTACATTAACAAATAAGTCCACATGCTACCATGCAAGGGTCTAATTTCATACATCATCTCTTAATTCTATATGAAATACTAGGTTAAATCACTGGCCAAGTAATTAGAAACAACAATCAGTCATGGTAGTCAAACTCATATGTATATAACAAGCACAGGTAATAACTCGCTTCAGTTTATACAGATAATTGCATTGCAAACCCTAAACAATAGAATTTAGCTCATATTTAATCTAAGATAACATACACAAGAGTGAATTCTAGCCATAATAAATTGACAATAATTGAAGTACAAGAGTTCAGAGATAAACTAAATATGTATTCTTGCCCTTCTCTGCACTACGACTAGAATTTCTTCCGTCAACTGCAGATTCCCTTCTCTTCGCTCCGTTCGCTCTGTGTATATTTCTCTCTTGCTCTCTGCGTATCTCTATTGTCTGTCTCTCCTTGGTTATTTATCTGACTTTCCTTTTTTATTCTTTTCAAATCCCCCGCTGCTTCGCATGTTAACCGCCCAAAAACTGACTTAGCAACTGCTCAGCATCGTGGGAGAAATCAGTCGATTGAACCTGACGCAGCTGCTTCACCTATCACGCAGCTGCGTTGAAATCGCCTGACGCAGTTGCTTCACCCTTCACGCAGCTGCGTTGAAATCGCCTGACGCAGCTGCTTCAAAAGTCACGCAGTTGCGTTGGAGTCACGCAGCTGCTTCAATATCTCACGCAGCTGCATCTGAACATTCTGGAAAAGACCGCATCTGTGACGCAGCTGCTTCCCTTTGTGACGCAGCTGCGTGAACCTGGCTTCGAAATTACTGAAATGCCATTGCAAGCCATTTTCCATGCAAACCTGAAACAAATACACAAAAATGCATAAAATTGAAATAAAAACGCTTAAGAACTACAATATATAAGTTAAGAAGCAATTATTTTGAACGTACAAAATCGACTCAACAGCTCATCCCATTTTTTTCTCTTTTTTTCTTTCTCGGTGAGTACATTTTATATTCTATCTCAACAGGGAGTGCGTTTTACGCTCTCTCTTGCTTTTCATGTGTTTATGAGTGACTGCATTTTACGCTCTATCTCAACCCACCACTTAATTTTTTTCCTTCAATAATAATTCTAGAAAAATTACCTAAATCATCTCTTTCAAATTATATTTTGCCTTATATTTCACTTTAAATAATGATCAAATAAGATATAAAGCTCAAAAATATTTTTCATAAGCATTTAACCATAAAAATTTTCTCTTAATTAAAACTAGCTCAAACAAATGGATATAAGTGCATAAAATTTAAGGATCTCAAACAAAGTAATAATCAATAAAAAGTCATAAATTTAACTAAGCAAAAATTTATTCCTTTTCTAAAAGTTATTAAATCAAAATCAAAATTTTTATCATTGGCTAAAAATTTAATCCAATTAACTCATTACTCAAGCGACTCATTCTAAAAATAAAATTTAAAAAACTACCCCATTTTCGTAGGAAACACAATTACACTTAGCATGTGCAACAAGCCTTTAAACCCCAAGGTTAACCCAAGTGGACGAGTTTTGTTTCGTGAGGGTTTGGAGTGAATATACCCACAAAATTTAAAATTTAAAATTTTAAGATTCCATAAAATTTTCAAAATATGACCTAAAAATAACAAAAATCCTAAATCCCTTCCCCCCCCCCCCCCCCCCCCCCCCACATTTAAAAATTTATATTGTCCAAAATGTAAAGTAAAATGCAAAGAAAAAGCACGAATAACCAAAATAAAAATACAAAATTAAAAAAAAATATTATATTCCCCTTGGGTTGCCTTCCAAGCAGCGCCTTTGTTTATTGTAATTGGCTAGACAGCAAGCCAAAATATCACGTTACTCATATTTTATAAATTTTGAGTATCTCATCCATCACGTTATCCTTCATAGGTAAATTCAATCTCTTTTGCGGTGGATATGAAAGTTTGACTCCCTCTTCAAGTAATAAATATTTGAGATGATTGGGGAAAGTCTTTAAATTTATAATGAGATCCTGCAAAATAAATGATAAAAATTTGTTATGAGTAACAGGTAATGGAATAAAAATAATTGCATTATTATCTAAAATCACTAGTAAATAATTTAATAGAGCTTCTGTCTCTTTTAAATCTTGTTTCAGCTCAATTTCTTTTTCTTCCTCTAACTCCAAATTGTTGGTAATTACAATCTTCAAATTTTCCTTGTTTGTTTCCCTAAAAATTTTCTCCACTTTAGGCATGTCATCATAAAAAATAACATCATCGTCTACATTAACACTGTCTGCTTCATTGATGTTGTTTGCTTTCTCTTGCTTCGGCTGTGACGACCCCAAATCCGGGTTCCTCAAACCCTAGACTTGGTACGTCACGATACATCATCTTCATACACGTTCTATAACTAATGCGGAATATATAAACATAAATTGTTTATTCTACAACATTTCCCAAGGTTTCTAACCTTAACCTACATATATACATTTAGATTCATAAAAAGGTTTACAAAATTACTTACATCATATAACAATTTAGTTATAATGAATAACACTATAATCTTGTTTTTTGCTTCTGTCTCCGTCTCTCCTCGGACATTCGTATTATTCTGAAATTTGTTATCATGATATAGCAAGAGTGAGCAACGACTTTGCTCAGCAAGTTTAAATACAATAACGATATATCATGATTGAAAGAAAGAACAAGCTTTCGGATTTTCAATAATATAATAATTATGAAAGAGTACGAATCATAATTTCAATAATTGAATGACTGAATCAAGTAATGTGAGTGTCAATAATGACCATGAACAATTTTAACTGAACCTTATGGTAATGAAGGTGATCAGCCTTTCATACCTGATGAACACATGCAACAAGCACTATGTGCGAATCAACAATTTACAGATGTGGAATAATTATACAAAATTAAACCATAGCATGCTTGAAACGTAATAACTTGAATTTGAGTTAGGGACTTGAACAATAAAATAATATATCATGCTCGAATATAAATTGAGTAGGGTTTAGGAAACTTGCCTGTCTGCTCAGCTACAATAAATGTCTAGCTTTAACTAACTGGCTTTGAAAGACCTAACATCAATAAAGTTGGTCTAATAATTAATACGGCGTATTTGCACAACTATACGCTTACTAAGGAACTTATCTATCACATAAGTATTAACACATAATTTACATCAGTCAAAACAATATTATTAACCTTATAGACCCTCAATCATATTAGGTTAATAATTTAATAAGTTAGAAAATATTTTTCTTTAAGTGTTGCACACTTATTAAACTATTAAACAATTTATTATAATTGTTTAAACAAAAGAGTTAAAATACACTTTCTTTATTCCATTAAATCTAATTTCATTTAATTACTATTTATCATTAATTAAATAGTAAGTAATTAACTACCTTTAGTTATTATTTAATAATAAATAATAACTTACAAGATTTATTTATTATTTAAAATTAATCAAATAATAAATAATTATATTATATTAAAAATAATCAAATATCTTTAGTTATTATTTAATAATAAATAATAACTAATTAACTAGATTCATTTATTATTTAAAGTTAATTAAATAATAAATAATAAAATTATATAGTAAATACTCAAATATCATTAGTTATTATTTAATAATAAATAATAACTAACTAAATTTATTTATTATTTAAAGTTAATCAAATAATAAATAATTAAATAATCAATCTTAGTTGTCTTTAATTATTATTTAATAGTAATTAAATAATAATTAATTAATTTATCATCCTTGTTTATTATTTAATATTAATTAAATAATAATTAGTTTAATCATAAATTCAGAAGATATAATATTAACTAGATTAATATTTACAACATTTAAATATTAATCCTAAATACTTATTATATTTAAAAAAATATAATATTAAACTAACTAGATTAATATTTACAACATTTAAATATTAATCCTAAATACTTATTATATTTGAAAAATATAATATTCAATACCTAAATATCATTTTTGTATTATTAATATTTTTGTTATAATTTTAAATTAATTTTTAAAACATTTAAATTAATTTAAATTATCCAGAATGGCAAAATCATAAATAAACTGAAAAACCGGACCGATGGCAATTTCGTAATTAAACAGAAAATCGGACGGAGGGGCAGTATCGTAATTTCCGGCAAAAAAATCTGTTAACGCGCATTGCGCGCACCGACAAAGTTTGGTCCCAAACGGTGCCGTTTTATGGGCACCGAGCTGGCTTCCGCGCATAGCGCGCGGAAGAAATTTCTTACACGCCAAAACGACGTCGTTTTTTGGTCCGCGACCGACAGTGAACAGGGTCGCGCGCATTGCGCGGCACCCCCTTTTTCTTTCCCCTTAGCAGATTGTGAATAGTAGTTTTAATACACTACTTTAATAAAAATTATACCTTCAAGTAAGCTTTAAAAATCCGAAAAAATTACCAATCACTTAATATCAATTTATAACATGAAAATTTAATTTTTCATGATTTAATATTAAAAAAATTTATAAAAATTTTTACATCACATAAACTACCACAAATCAAAACTTTTTGTGTATAACTCCATTTTGAGTGATTCAAACTTTATTTTTCTCATGATTTAATGTTCTATAATATTATAACATTAAATCTAAGTTTTATAAAAATATTTTTGGACATAAATTCCAAAACTTATTTACACACTATTAAATACATATTTTTGCATATAAAATATACCAAAATACAAACCAAGCATATTAAACTCAAGCATGGCATAAATATTACCACTACACATTATTAACTATATTAACATGTTTATACTAACATGATAATTTATTTAATTTAAAAACAAACTACATTTAAAATAATCATTACCTCATTTTAATGGCTATCTTCATTTTTCTTCCAAAATGGGTTGTGAATGTCATGAACTAACTTATGCTTTCTTCTTCTTCCTTGAAGCTCCACCCAAAATCTCTCTCAAATATTTATCCTCTCAATATTTTGCTCTCAAGACTTAGAAGATGAAAGATAGAAAATGAATAACAAAACTCCTAAATTGTAAGTATACTTACAATTTGGATAGATATAAATTCTATATCTATTAAAATTTACCATCATGAGAGTGGTTGGAGACTTGTGCAAGAATTTTAGCTAAGGACAAAGTGGGTGAAAAGAAGAATGGTGCTCATGTCCTTTGAAAATAAAACAAGCAATCCTTTTAATTAATTAAAAGAAAAATAAAAATCAATTAACAATCAATTTCATCCTCTCTCTCCTCTCCTTGCCGGCAATGCACAAATATTTGTCCCAAAATGTTAGTCACATGCCACTTTTTAATAAATAATAGTTTAATTAAGTATTTTTCAAGTGGGCCAATCATTGGGCTTTAATTTAAAATACCAATTGGGCTCTAATTAACTTGTTTGGGCTACTAAATTGTCAAGTCCATTTAATTTATCATTGGGCTATTTAATTATATCCCAAATGATTAATTATTAATTTTGTTACACATTAATTATCCAATCCATAATTAAATAATAATTGAATTGATTAATTAATTAAATACTCTAACCCATTAATATTAAATTACTAAATGGACTAATAATATTATTAATAATATTTTATATTATTTACATTAATTAATTATCATATTAATTAATTTATAAAAATTTAATTCACTCATTATATTCAATTTAATTGAATATTTAATTAATGACAACTTGTCAATTATTTTGATATTAAAACTTTAGAGTGTGTTTGCTAATAATAATATATATAATCTATATATATTATTTATACACATCACCTTACCTCAAAAACAATTTCACAATAAATTATGAAATTTAAATAAATACAATATATAATTTAATATATTTTATTTACGCCATAAATTAAATTATTTAATACATTTACATTAAATAATTCATTTCTCATCAATTATGGAAATAATTCCATTTACCCGAAAATACATTGAAATAATAATATATTTACTCAATTTCTTATTTAAATAATTTATTTAATTATTTAATTAATATTACACAAATAATTGTATAATTAAATTTCTCACTCTCATAAATCATTTACAATGATTTATTTAATTATAGAATATATTCATTTAATATATTCAATTACTTAATTTATTTAATCCCTTTATATATATGTACATATATATGAAATTAAATGTTGTACAAATATACAATTACTAATCTCCCTTAATTAATTCAACTACTTTATATAATTTATAATTATATAAATTACATAATTATTCCCCACAAATAATTTATCAACAATTTGCATAATTGTTGATTAATGAATAAATTAATTCCACAATAAACCTTTTAATTCAATTCGGATTAATTTAATATTATTCTATCTATTTATCACAATTTAAGTAACCATTAAATTATGTTACTAAATGTGCACGCATATATATATATATATATATTCATATTAATACATATTTAATTTATATGCAACCACGTCGCATAATTACATAACTCCACTAATTAATTCTCTTAATTTAATTAGACTTGCTGTTAGTCAAGTTTATTGAATTATCACTTTACTTGCTAACTTATCAAAAATTTTGATATTACCATATCTAAGTTAGTCCGTTAAATTTAATTTGGACCTCTATTTATCTATCACTACTAGGTTATCAAACTCCAACCTTTATTAAATATTAAATATTAAATATTTTATTTCTAATTCATTCAAATATCCGGGATATTACATCGGCGATGGAAGGACCATCTTTTTTGGATCTTCTACATCGTTACCACTTCTCAACACTTGTGCACTTGTATTTTCCATTGCATTATTCACTGTTTGAGAAGGTACTTGCTCAGAACTTTGCTCCTCCAATTGATCGATTGCGATTGTCATTTGTCCCATTTGAGTACCTAAACGCTGAATAATTGCATTATTTTTCTGAATACTTGCCTTCATGTCTTATTGAAATTGAAAAGTATTAGTTTTAATTAATTTAAGCATATCCTCTACAGCCATTTTAGAATTAAATGATTGGCCCTGTTGTGATTGCAAAGTGTTAGCAGTAAGTTGTTTAATCATATTCTCTAAAGACGTATTAGAATTATTTGACTGGCTTTGTTGTTGTTGGGGATCTAGCTGCTTGTATTGTTGTTAACTTGAAAAATTCTGATTTGTGGGTGGATTCATTTGTGGATTCCCAAAACTGAAATTAGGATGATCCCCCCATCCCGAATTATACGTGTATGAATATAGATCATATCTCCTTTGCGGTTGACTAGGAAAACCACCAGCTATATTTAATCATTCAAAGGACTCCTCTTGAAGAATGGGGCACATATTCGTTAGATGTCCTACCACCACACAAATCCTACAAGCTTTCACTAGTTGAGTATTACCTATAACCATTTGATAAACAAGCGAAGTTATATTATCAAGTTGTTGCTTAAGTAAAGAAATTTCTATTTCATTAACATAATCAGCCATGACTTCCATCCTTAACCTTCACAACTCAATTAAATTATGAAAAACTAGAAAAAATAAAATTTAAGAAAAATTACTAAATTAAAATAAAGTTTACAAAAACACAAAAATAAATTAGAATCAGTCCTCGGCAACGGCGCCAAAATTTGGTGTGCTGTCGTAATACCCAAAAATAAAATCTTACTTTGAAAAAATATTAATGTAGTAGTGCAAGTAATAGTCGATACCACATAAAATGATTAATTTAATTTTATGTTTTTGTAAACCAAAATTGGGGAGTTTTTGAATTAAAAAAATAATTTAAATAAAATTAACTAAAATAATTATACAAGTAATTTAATGAAATAAATAAGAAGAAAAAATATTGGTTTAAGTTAACATCCACCATCAAGAATTTTCAACTGATCACTGACGCAAGAATAACTCAATTCATATTTTAAATATTCACCATGGAATAATTACTCCTATTCGAATAAATTTTCTATCTCTCCTTAATTTTAGTTAAGTAGAAACAAGCGATTTGCATAACCCTTACTACTAAATAACCTCAGACAAGCGCTAAAGATTTAACATAGTAGTAGCTTTAAGAAAAAGAGATATTATTGAACTAAACAACACGAGCCAAGCGTTTGCATTAATTTAGATGAATATTCTTCCTAAGATACAACAATCTTTTAATCTGCAAAAAAATTATTATTCTTAGTTGCTTCATAAATTAAAGTGGCCAAACAATTATGGATTTGATATTTAATTTAGCAGTAGATTAATGCGAATAATAAACTAGTAGGCATCCTAGCAATTAAACGAATCAATCATATAAATAAACACAGAAAATATCCAATATTCAAAATATAAATTGAATAACTAAAATAAATTAGATCTCACAGTGTATAAATATTGATGGCTTCAATCACTTAAACCAAAAAAAAAATTTTAGTTATACATAGCTATGAAAAACACTAAAGAATAAAAAAGATAATTTTCTAGCAAAAAGTTGTCTATTCAATTGTATCTCAAGCCCTCTATTTATAGGCTACATAATCCTCTAAACCCTAATAGGATTTAAAATACAAAATAAAATAAATATAAAATTTCTATTTATATTCCTATTCCGAATTACAATTGGAACTTTTAATTAATTTATTGCTATTATGGCTGATGACACACGCAGGATCTTCTGTTATAATTGCGCCTGGACCATCTTGGATCTTGAAAATGAAAAAGGCATACTGCAGACAGGACCCACGCAGAAATTCTAAGAGGAACAACAAACTGACGATCGCGCATGGCGCAGTCTTTTCTTCTCCTTACTGTTGAACGACACCGCTTCATATGTTGGACTGTTGCATCCTCTGTGCATGGCGTGATCCTCGCCCAATAGCTTATTCCTTTAGCGTGCATGGCCCTGACCTGCTGTTGCACTTATTACCGTTTTGCCATAAAAGCTGCTAAATTACCAAATTGCCACCAGCTTTATTTTTTCTACAAAAATAAAATTAAAAATAAATAAAAATAATAAAAACACATAAAATTAAATAAATTACCTAAAGCACTAAAAATACTGAAAAACTCGTAACTAATTAAGCATAAAATACATAATAAATAGTTATAAAATCTACTTATCAAATACCCCTAACTCTTTGTTTGTCCTCAAGCAAAATAAGAATAAAAACTATAAAATTAAAACTCTTCTAAACATATCAATTAACCTGTCTGACGTACCTGAGCAACAAATGAATATGAATTCAACATTAGTCTCAAAGATTTTTTATATGATAACTCAAAGAAATTTTCAAAATCATGTAAAACCCAAAATTTCAACATATTTATTAATCTTACTTTACTCAAGACCTTTTGTGCACGTGTGAATCCAAATACACTAAATTAATCAAAAATCATATAAGTTTATGTTATTAATTACCTTATAAAAGATATACAACAAAACTCTATATACTCATTTTTCACATTACTCTCTATTAATACAGGAAAACATAAATTAAAAGATCAAAAGGCTTTTAAACAATTAAGCACATTAGGATTAATATCAATTTTTTTCAGATATTTTTTCACTTTTTCTTTTAATGGGTACATTTTATGCTCCATCCCATTTTTTTTCTCTTTTTTTTTCTCTCAGTGAGTACATTTTATACTCTATCTCACCAGCGAGTGCGGTTTACGCTCCCTCTCGTTTTTCATGTGTGTATGAGTGAATGCGTTTTACGCTCCATCTGAACCCACTACATAATTTTTTTCCTTCAATAATAATCCTAGAAAAATCACCTAAATCATCTCTTTCAATTTATATTTGGCCTTATATTTCACTTTAAATAATGATCAAATAAGATATAGAGCACATAAATATCTTCCATAAGCATTTAATCATATAAACTTTCTCTTATTTAAAACTAGCTCAAACAAATAGATATAAGTGCATAAAATTTAAGGATCTCAAACAAAGTAATAATCAATAAAAAGTAAAAAATTCAACTAAGCAAAAATTTATCCCTTTTTCAAAAGTTGTTAAATCAAAATCAAAATTTTTATCATTGGCTAAAAATTTAATCCAATTAACTCATTACTTAAGCGACTCATTCTAAAAATAAAATTAAAAAAACTATTCTATTTTCATAGAAAACACGGTTACACTTAGCATGTGTAACAAGCCTTTACACCTCAATGTCACCCCAAGTGGACGAGTTTTGTCTGGTGAGGGTTTGCAGTGAATATACCCACAAAATTCAAAATTTTAAAATTCCCTAAATTTTTCAAAATATGACCTAAAAATAACAAAAATTCTAAATCCCTTCCCCCACACTTAAAATTTACATTGTTCCTAATGTAAAGTAAAATGCAAAGAAAAAGCACAAATAACCAAAATAAAAATACAAAATTAAAAAGAAAGAAAATTATACTCTCCTTGGGTTGCCTCTCAAGCAGCGTCTTTGTTTATTGTTATTAGCTAGACAATAGGCTAAAACATCACGTTACTCCTACTTCATGAATTTTGAGTAACTTATCCATCACGTTATCATTCATAGGTAAATTCAATCTCTTTTGCGGTGGATATGAAAGTTTGACTCCCTCTTCAAGTAATAAATATCTGAGATGATTGGGGAAAGTCTTTGGAATGAGATCTTACAAATGTTATGAGTAACAAGCAATGGAATAAAAATAATTGCATTATTATCTAAAATCACTGGTAAAGAATTTAATGGAGCTTCAGCCCCCTTCAAACCTTATTTCAGCTCAATTTCTTATTCTTCCTCTTATTCCAAATTGTTGGTAATTGCAATCTCCAAATTTTTCTTGTTTGTTTTCCAAAAAATTTCCTCCACTTTAGGCATGACATCATAAAAATAACATTATCATCTACATTAACACTGTCCGCTTCATTGATGTTGTTTGCTTTCTCTTGCTTCGGCGATAGAGGGACTGTCTTTTCTGGATCTTCTACATTGTTACCACTTCTCAACACTTGTGCACTTGTATTCTCCATTGCATTTATCCACCGTTTGAGATGATACTTGCTTAGAACTTTGCCCCTCCAATTGATCGATTGTGATTGCCATTTGTCCCATTTGAGTACCCAAATGATGAATAATTGCATTATTTTCCTAAATACTTGCCTTCATATCTTGTTGAAATTGCAAATTATCCTGTTGAAATTGTAAAGTATTAGTTTCAAGTAATTTAAGCATATCCTCTAAAGACATTTCAGAATTAAATGATTGGCCCTGTTGTGATTGCAAAGTATTAGCGGTAAGTTGTTTAATCATATCCTCTAAAGACATATCAGAATTATTTGATTGGCTTTGTTATTGTTTGGGATCTGGCTACATGTATTGTTGATAACTTAAAAAATTCTAATTTGTGGGTGGATTCATCCTTAACCTTCACAACTCAATTAAATTATGAAAAACTATAAAAAATAAAATCTAAGAAAAATTACTAAATTAAAATAAACTTTACAAAAACACAAAAATAAATTATAATTAGTCCCCGGCAACGGCGCCAAAATTTGGTGTGTTGTCGTAGGAACCCAAAAATAAAATCTTACTTTGAAAAAATATTAATGTAGTAGTCTAAGTAAGAGTCGATCCCACAAAAAATGATTAATTTAATTTTATGTTTTTATAAACCAAAATTAGGGGGGTTGAATTAAAGAAATAATTTAAATAAAATTTATTAAAATAATTATGCAAGTAATTTAATGAAATAAATAAGAAGAAAAAGCATTAGTTTAAGTTAACATCCACCATCAAGAATTTACAACTGATCACTGACGTAAGAATAACTCAATTCATATTTTAAATATTCACCATGGAATAATTACTCTCATTCGAATAATTTTTCTATCTCTCCTTAATTTTAGTTAAGTAGAAACAAGCGATCTAAATAACTCTTACTACTAAATAACCTCAGACAAACGTTAAAAATTTAACCTAGTAGTAGCTTTAAGAAATAGAGATATCGTTGAACTAAACAACAAAAGCCAAGCGTTTGCATTTAATTTAGATGATTATTTTTCCTAAGATACAACAATATTTTGATCTGCAAAATAATTATTATTCTTAGTTACTTCATAAATTAAAGTAACCAAACAATTACAGATTTGATATGTAATTTAGTAGTAGATTAATGCAAATAATAAACTAGTAGGCCTCCTAGAATTAAACGAATCAATCATATAAATAAATACAGAAAAATATCTAATACTCAAAATATAAATTAAACAATTAAAATAAATTAGAACTCATAGTGTATAAATCTTGATGGCTTCAATCACTTAAAACAAGAAAAATAATTTAGTTACACATAGCTATGAAAAAACACTAAAGAATAAAATAGAGAATTTTATAGTGAAAAATTATCTATTCAATTGTATCTCAAGCCCTCCATTTATAGACTACATAATCCTCCTAACCCTAATAAGAATTATGATTTCCAAATCCTAATAGGATTTAAAATACAAAATAAAATAAATATAAAATTTCTATATATTTTCCTATTCCAAATTACAATTGGAACTTTTAATTAATTTATTGCTATTATGGCTGATGACACGCACAGGATCTACTGTTACAATTGCGCCTGGACCATCTTAGATCTTGAAAAGGAAAAAGGCATGCTACAGACGGGACCCAAGCGAAAATTCTAAGAGGAACAACAAACTGACGACTGCGCATGGCGCGGTCTTTTCTTCTCCTTACTGCTGAACGACACTGTTCCATATACTGAACTGCTGCATCCTCTGCGCGCATGGCGCAATCCTCGCCCAATAGCTTATTCCTTTAGCACGCTTGGCGCTGACCTGCTGTTGTATTTATTACCGTTTTGCCATCAAAGCTGTTAAATTACCAAATTGCCACCAGCTTTATTTTTCTTACAAAAATAAAATTAAAAATAATAAATATAATAAAAGTGCATAAAATTAAATAAATTACCTAAAACACTAAAAATACTTAAAAACTCAAAACTAATTAAGCATAAAATACATAATAAACAGATATAAAATCTACTTGTGACCAAACCTCAATTTTTAATAGTGTAGATAAAGTTTGTGTAAAAAGTTTGTGTATGTAGTAATATATCATTTTTTATATTATATGTAAGGGTAATATAGTAATAATGTAATTTAAAAATAAGAATCATTTTCATTCCCTACTTCTAAACTCACAACAAGAAAAAATTTAATTAAAATCTCATCTCATCCCTTCCTTACTAAAACTCACAAACATGGCCCAAAAAAAAAATTAATCCCTTCCCCTCTTATATTTTTCCTTTTGATCCCATCCCTCTAATCTCATAGATGTAGTATAAGAAACAAATAAAATTTTACCAAACAACAGTAAGCTCTTACCGAATCAGATGCAAAGCTGTTAAGGGGTAAACAAACACCATCTTAGTAGCTTAATTTTTAGTTTTTAATTTTTTTGAGTCATAGATTCATTTGTAATGGGTTATCAAATTCATAAACTTACAATAACTTCTCAAATTTGTAAACTAAATTCATGGTGTCTATTTTTTATATTCTTATTTCAATTAAAATGATATATTATAATGATATCATTTAAAATTAAACAAATTATTATTATAAATACTGTCATTAAAATATGGCATCTTTCACGTGTCCTTAAAAAAAAAAAAGAATTGTAAGACCTCAACTTTTATGAAATACAAATTAAATTAAATTTTTTATATTTTCTTTTGAAATAGTAAATGGATAAATTGACAAAAGTTAAAGTTAAAAATATTTTGTGCAAATTTTATCTTGTCGGAGAATATTCATTTTGTTTGAAAATATCCGTTATGTCAGGAAATATTCAATTCGTACGACGACGCCGAAATAACTAATTATTGGTGGACCCCACAACAAAATATTGTCGGATATAAAAAAATGGCATAACTAATATCTTTTAATAAAAATGGTCATCAGTACTATCACTTTTAATTATTAAAATACTAGGTGATAAAGGAATAGTAGAACATGGTATTGTATAGTAACACACGGTGTTGCACAGTAGCATACGGTATTGCATAGTAGGACACGGTATTGGACAATATTTTATATTATTGAACTGATAAAGTGGTTATTGTATAATATTGACTTTATTAAGCCAATAATTGTCGTCACATGCACAATAATTTATATTATTGAACTAATAATTGTTACAGTAGCATATGCACATTAATTCACATTATTGATTACACAGTAACGTGCTCTTTTTTTATTTATTTATTTTCTGCATTATTGTTATCTCTTTATGATATTGATTAAACTGTTGTATTTCAATATTAGTTAGTTTTTCTACTAGTATTATGAGTATCTAACTCAGAAAGTTAACTAAACTGCATTTATAACAATTGGTTATAATTGTGAATAATTGATGAATTATTGTTGAATAATTGAATTTATAAAGTTATTTATTTTATATACTTTATATAAAGTTAATTTTTTTATATATAAAGTTAATTGATTTATATAAAGTTAATTATTTTATATATAAAGTTAATTGTTTTATATAAAAAGTTAATTGATTTATATAAAGTGTCGACGCCGGGATTTTCGTCATTTCGTTTTTTATAATTAAAAGCCCTTTTTCCAATTTTAGCCTTTGGATTGAGATGTGGTTTTGAAAAATCGATTTTATGATGAGCCAATTGACCAGAGTCGCCAGTTGGTATATTTGAAATGGATATACCAACTCATCCGAATTTTGTTTTCGCAATCGCTGGCTCATACGTGACTCCGATTCAATTGGTCTGCAAACCGAGATTCATAGAGTTCGGGGGCTTGCTTAAGCGAGGGGAAGGTGTTAGGCACCCCCCGACTTCCGTGAAACACGGTTACCGCTATCTTGATATTTTCCTATCCTTTTAAATCCTAAAAATATGTGTGTGTGTGCGCCTAAATGAATGACGCCGGGATTTTCGTCGTTTCGTTTTTTATAATTAAAAGCCCTTTTCCAATTTTAGCCTTTGGATTGAGATGTGGTTTTGAAAAATCGATTTTATGATGAGCCAATTGACCAGAGTCGCCAGTTGGTATATTTGAAATGGATGTACCAACTCATCCGAATTTTGTTTTCGCAATCGCTGGCTCATACGTGACTCCGATTCAATTGGTCCGTAAACCGAGATTCATAGAGTTCGGGGGCTTGCTTAAGCGAGGGGAAGGTGTTAGGCACCCCCCGACTTCCGTGAAACACAGTTACCGCTATCTTGATGTTTTCCTATCCTTTTAAATCCTAAAAATATGTGTGTGTGTGTGTGTGTGTGTGTGTGTGTGTGTGTGTGTGTGTGTGTGTGTGTGTGTGTGTGTGTGTGCCTAAATGAATGTCGTTGAAATGCTTTACTTTGAAAGTGCTTCAGAATCTCGTTAACCCTATGCACGAAGGATTTGACTTAATCAAAAAGTTCATTTTTATTGCTTTTTTGTTTCGATAATAAAACCGATGATATTTGTAAAACATATTTTTCAAACCCTTCGTCAAATAGGAATAGAGCTCATCCGACACTTACAATTTTATTTAGCCTACGAGTGATCTAATATCCTACTTTGATTGATTTTATGAAAATCTTTATCTTTTCATTCAAAAATTCGTTTTCTCATGTCGAAAGGGAAAACCAAGCATGTAAGTCGTCTAAATAGCCCCAAACGCCCACAATCACATATTTCACTATCACGGGGCCTTAAACCCGATTTTCGATTCGACATCGCTTTAAGGCCCATAAATTACATATATACAATACAAATGCATCGTCATCGCTACATACGTAAAAATTATAAAATAAACTAAAGGGATATCATCGGGAGGTTAGGAGGAGATTCCATCCGCCATAAATCCTCTCTAACCGTCCCTAATCCATAGATCTACAATATATTGACTACATTGGATCTAACTTCAAAATACACCGAATCAAACTACTTAAATAGCAATGCACCAAATATTTTCGGATCTAACAGTAGATCCACCCAACAAATGCACAAATACACAAATATTTATCGATTACACTACTAAAGCAAGATGAAATATTAAATCTAATAGATCTACAAAATGCACCAACACTAAGAAAGATATCGAAATTTTTGCCTTGATATTGATAGAAATCACGCACTAGCACTCAAATCCAATGTAGAATACAAGGTATAGCATGAAGATTGAACAAAAGGAGAAGAAATCTCACACTTTTTGACCAAACCCGAAGGTTTCTCTCTCTATTTCCGCCATTTTTCTCTCTCTAAAACCTTCAAAATTTCTTCTCCCTCCGCTCTCGGACGCGGAAATGGCAATGTATAGCTGATCGGAGGCAGCCGCAGATGCATCTGCGGCTGGGCCTGCTGTGGCCGTCTGAGCTGTCGCCTCGGCTGCCGTGTGCCGCCCTCGAGCCGTGCAAAACCCCGAAAGTCGTTGGCCGCAGATGCATCCGCGGCTGTCTGGCTTCCTTTTCTCAATTTCTGTGTCACGCGGTCTTAAATCGTCATTTTTTGCTGTATTATTTCGGAAGGCTGTTACCTGATGTATAAATCGCTCTTTGTGCTTGGCTGTTACCCGAACATCGTAAGCTTAGTGACCATTAGTCGTCTTTGGTGATCCAATCAGGTTCTTCTGGATCAGTCGTTTGTCTTGCCTGATGCTCGTTGTTTGCTGTGGCGGCTTTGACCGTAAGTTGTTGGGGTGGCTTCGTGTTGGGGTCCATCTTCCTTTTTGCGTGTCGGATCAAGTGACGATTTTGCCCTCCTGACAGGGTTAGTAGAGAAGTGCAAAATTTGGGTGTCTACATAAAGTTAGCTGTTTTATTAAGATATGAAATGAACAGTATAGATTAAAAGAAATTTGAATGAATTGTTTAGATTAAAAAAATCTTAAAAGATGAAATATGTGGTATGGATTAAAAATTATCTTGAAATATACGATTTGGATTAAATTAAGAAATCTTGAATTATAATAAGATTTTTTGCTATAAATAGAGGCCTTAACTTAAAAAAATTTCATAACTTCCTTACTTATTTTTTCTTTCACTCTCTAAATATTATTTTGTGAAAGTTCTCTCTAAGTGTATTTAAGCTATCGTGAATATTTGTGAAGATCAGTAAAAGTACAAGTATTGTTCAAGTAAGTTTTTTTATAAAAGTTATGTAAGCACTCACACACATCACACGGTGTTTATAAATCTTCTTTTAGAAGGCTATTTCTTTAGAAGATTTATTTTGAAAATTTTTATTTGAAATATTTTATTTTGAAATACTATTTTATTTTAAAAACTATATTGAAGTTATTCTACTTTATTCTATCAAATCACTTTTGATGATTTCATACGATTTAGTATATATCATGAAATTTATATGTGATAGTTACTAATTAAATTATAAATATATAGGTTGATCAATTTCATTTAAATCAATATTTAGTCACGTGTTAATGTAACGACCCTGAAATTCGACCAACCTTATGTTAGAGTTTATGCCCTAGAGGCTAATTATTTGATGTAATTGCTTAACATTTTTGATATTATATTTGATTGAATAAATGGATTATTTTATTATGATTTCATTTACTGCGTTAAATAAATGTTAACATAATAAAAGCCCTTAGAATAATGATACGAATTATATAGCTTTAAGTATGTGACTTGAACATGAGATTATATAATTATAATTACTATCATTACTCTTAAATGTCCCTAGTCGAGTATCATTGTTAATGGGACAACAATGATGCATTGAGACTAGTATGTGGATTGACTGATGGCCAAATCTCATTGGTCATAAATATATGAGATATTTGAGTCAATGCATAGGTACATGTTAGAGAACAATGTACTGGACTGACCCACCATGAGAATTCTACACGGAGCGTTATAAAACTAAAACCCTAGCCGTTTTCAGAAAGAGGCTAGAGAGAAAAATAGGTTAGAAATCCTGATCTTGGTGGCTAGTACCGCAGATCCCTTTCGCCGCAGATCGTGTGACGGTTCGCGGAGCGTTCGTGTGGATACCGTAGAGACGTAGTCGCTGGATTGCGTTGAAGATTCGAAGCCGTTCCAGAATTCCATCGTCTTCTCAACATCTCAGATAATCGGTAAAATAATCTAAACCTCTGATTAATCTGTTTTCGCATGGATCCTGTCTTAGGGTTTCCAAAAAAAAATTTTAAATTCCGCTGCTTTCACTGTGTCGAAACCCTAACAGTGGTATCAGAGCTACTTGCGAAACGATTAATTCAGATTATGTGATTTAATTGTACTCGATATATATGATATATGATGATGCATGTTTACCGATCTGAGTTTAAATATATGATATTTTACATGTATGCGTATTCTGGAAATCTGAAATATATGCATGTATATGGTTTCTGTTAATCGTATTTTATAAGGTGGATGAACAATACAACTTCTGTTCTAATTGGATTAGAAGTATGAAGATTCGGTTTAATATGATTAAACGAAACTGGACATATATGATATGTTCTAGGTGTATTGTTCTGGGTATATTGTTTAATATGGCATATTGTATATGATTCTGGAATTGTTTCAGAAATTCATATACAATTTGCATGGCAGATTATATATGATTTTGGAATTGTTTCCGAGATTCGTATACAATCTGCAGTTCAGGAATTGTTTCCGAGACCACCGCCAGGGGGGGAGTCCCCCCCTTGGACCCCCCCGCCGTAGCGCACGATGGTCGTGACCCCAAAATATTTTGTATAATATTCTTTAAATGATATAAATTATGTTATGTGCTTATTGTGATATGCATGGTGCATAGTTATGGCTCTTTTGACCCATAGGATTAGTGGTTTTTGGTTTTTGAAATACGGCTTGCATGTCGTGCCTTTCTATATTCTGATGTAATATTCTCTTCTCATCTAAATCCCCTCGAATGTAACTCGAGGTTTCTTTATAACATGTAATGTACAAGTGTAATCAAGAAGACAAGATGACGATGGAGAGGAGACACACGTGAACGAGGAAGGTCCAACGAAGCTACTATTTTGAAGACCTTTTACCACCATAGACTGACCTTCAATCTTTTCATTAGCTTGAAAGGATTGACATAGGGTTGAGCCATAACTGTGACACGTTTAATTTTTGCACTTTATTTATGCTTGTATACGATATACTATGATAAATAACGTGCATGCTTAATAAGATTAAAATTGGTGAGATCTAAATTAATTAATAAAATCCCTCATAAAATTATTAAGTCTAAATCAGATGCCTTCCAATGAATGACACTCATCAAGACCTTGATCAATGAATGTAGGTTTGCCAAAGCAAAGTACCCCATTTATCTTGGTAAGATGCGATAGGATAATTGTGATATCCAAAATGTTAAAAGCATTGGGCCCGACTTAACTAAGTTATCTCAATAGGATTGTGAACTTAGAGGCATAGAGTTTGGCAGGTACCATTAGATGGACTAGAACAAATGTTGTTCACCAAACTATCTAAGAGTTATATATGATATAATTGACAAATGGTTGTCTACCTAAATAATTATGTTTTAAGAGATTAGCCAAAGCTAACTTAAGGCGTAATGAAATATGGATCTTAGCTCACTAGAAAGATTTAATAAAAAATGCTTTCCGAATTAATGGTGAGGGCTATTAATTTGATTAAAATAGTGGGAGGTATATTTGGAATGTACTATTATCAATTACATAATATCAAAACTCTGCAATTTGACTTATTATTTTTGCACTTATAAATTGTAGATATCAATGGCAACCAACAACACAAATAGTCTTTCACTACGATCAGTCCTTGAGAAGGAAAAGCTGAGTGGAATTAATTTCCTAGACTGGCATAGGAACTTGAGGATTGTCCTCAAACAAGAGCGCAAGCTCTATGTCCTTGATGGGCCCATTCCTGCAGCACCAGCTAACACTGCACCACGTGCAGAGCATAATGCTTACAAGAAGCATCAAGATGATGCTCTAGACGTGAGTTGTCTCATGCTAGCAACTATGAACTCTGAGCTTCAGAAGCAACATGAGTTAATGGATGCTTATGAGATGATCGAGCATCTCAAGAAATTGTTCGCAGGGCATGCTCGACAGGAGAGGTATGATACAAGCAAGGCGTTGTATCACTGCAAGATGGGTGAACGTGATCCAGTTGGTCCACATGTTCTGAAAATGATTGGGTATATTGAGTACCTTGCTAGGTTGGGTTTTCCGATTACTGCGGAAGCCCAAACTGATCTAGTTTTGCAATCTTTGAACAGCAGCTACTCGCAATTTGTCATGAATTATCTCATGAATGAAATTACGAAACCACTTACTGAGTTGTTGAGCATGTTAAGAACTGCCGAGAACAACATGAAAAAGGCAGGACCCGATCCCATAATGATGGTGCAAAAGGGGAATGCTAAGGGAAAAGGGAAAGGCAAGAAGAAGATAGGATCTAAATCTGGTGCCAAACCCAATTTCAAAAACAAACAGGCTTTAAAACCTAAAGGTGGGGTAGCTAAAGAAGGTGATTGTCACTTCTGTGGAAAACCTGGACACTGGAAGAGGAACTGTCATGCATATCTGGAAGAACTGAAGAAAAAGAAAGGAAGTACGACTTCTGATTCAGGTATATATGTTATAGAAGTCAATTTGTCTACTTCTACATCATGGGTATTAGATACTGGATGTGGTTCTCACATTTGTGTTAATGTGCAGGAACTCCGAAGGAGTAGGACTTTGGCGAAAGGAGAGGTTGACCTACGAGTTGGGAATGGAGCAAAAGTTGCTGCACTAGCCGTAGGAACTTATCATTTATCTTTGCCCACTGGGCTAGTATTAGAATTAGAGGATTGTTATTTTGTGCCTGCTATGAGCAAAAACATTATTTCTGTTTCTTGTTTGGGCAAGAAAGGTTTTTCGTTTTTAATAAAGAACAACAGTTGTTCGTTTTACTTAAATGAAATATGTTATGGTGTTGCACAATTGTTTAATGGTCTTTATATTCTTGCTTTAGAGATGCCTATCTATAACATAAATACAAAACGATTTAAATCAAATGATTCAAATCCGACATATCTCTGGCACTGTCGTTTAGGCCATATAAATGAGAAACGCATATCCAAACTCCATAAAGATGGGTTTTTGGATTCATTTGATTTTGAATCATATGAGAAATGTGAATCTTGTTTATTAGGTAAGATGACTAAAGCCCCTTTCACTGGTCACAGTGAACGGGCTAGTGATATATTGGGACTTATACATAGTGATGTATGTGGACCCATGAATTCATTAGCAAGAGGTAGGTTCTATTACTTCATTACATTTACTGATGACTTTAGTAGATATGGATATGTGTATCTTATGAGACACAAATCCGAATCCTTAGAAAAGTTCAAGGAATTCAAGAATGAAGTTCAAAACCAATTTGGCAAAAGCATAAAAGCCCTTCGATCCGATCGAGGTGGTGAATACTTAAGCCAAGATTTTGATGACCTTCTAAAGGAGTGTGGTATTATATCACAACACACTCCACCTGGAACACCACAATGGAATGGTGTGTCTGAGAGGAGAAATCGCACCTTGTTGGACATGGTACGATCAATGATGAGTCATGTATATCTTCCAATAAGCTTCTGGGGTCATGCCCTAGAGACAGCTGCATTCACACTTAACCGTGTTCCTACAAAGACGGTTCAAAAGACACCATATGAGATGTGGACTGGGAAACGTCCTAGTATGTCGTTCATGAAGATTTGGGGTTGCGAGGCGTTTGTAAAACGTCTGGCTTCTGACAAGCTCGGACCCAAATCTGACAAATGTAATTTTGTGGGATACCCTAAGGAAACAAAAGGGTATTATTTCTACAAACCTTCTGAGAACAAAGTGGTTGTTGCTCGAACTGGTATTTTTCTAGAAAGGGAATTTGTCTCTAAAGGAAACAGTGGGAGGAAAGTAGAACTCGAAGAAATTCGTGAACCACAAAATATCATTGAACCTGAGTTGGAACATGAGCAGGAACCACAAGATATTGTGGAAAGTGAACCTGCTCAAATTACACAAGCCATTCGTAGATCTAGTAGGACACGCCAAGAGCCTGAGAGATATTATGGATTTCTTGTGACTCTAAACGGTGATGTGATGCTCATAGATCAGGATGAGCCTGCTTCCTATCAAGAAGCTATGAATGGACCAGATTCTGAGAGATGCCTTGAAGCCATGAAATCTGAGATGGACTCCATGTATACTAACCAAGTATGGACTTTGGTTGATCCACCCGAAGGGATAAAACCAATCGGGTGCAAATGGGTTTTCAAGAAGAAAACCGACATGGATGGTAATGTACAAACCTATAAAGGCCGACTGGTAGCAAAAGGTTTCAAACAAGTTCAAGGTGTTGACTATGATGAAACCTTCTCTCCAGTGGCAATGGTTAAATCCATCAGGATCTTACTTGCTATTGCAGCCTTTTATGATTATGAAATCTGGCAGATGGATGTCAAAACTGCTTTCCTTAATGGAAATCTCCTTGAGGATGTTTACATGACACAACCTGAGGGTTTTGTCACTCCAAAGGATGCTAGAAAGGTATGTAAGCTGCAGCGATCCATTTATGGATTGAAGCAAGCCTCTCGGAGTTGGAATCTTCGATTTGATGAAGCAGTCAAAGAGTTTGGCTTTATAAAAAATGAAGATGAACCTTGTGTATATAAGAAGGTTAGTGGGAGTCAGATTGTATTCCTGGTATTATATGTAGACGACATATTAATTATTGGGAATGACATTCCTTCCTTACAGGCTGTAAAAACATGGTTAGGAAAATGTTTCTCCATGAAAGATTTGGGTGATGCAACCTACATTTTAGGTATCAAGATCTATCGAGATAGATCGAGAAAAATGCTCGGCCTAAGTCAAAGTACATATATTGATAAAGTGTTGAAACGGTTCAGCATGCAAGAGGCAAAAAGAGGACACTTACCCATGACTCATGGTGTAAAGATCTCTAAGGCCCAATGTCCTAAATCACAAGATGATGAGGAGCGTATGAGAAAGATCCCTTATGCTTCGGCAATTGGATCTATCATGTACGCAATGATATGTACTCGTCCGGATGTTTCGTATGCTTTGAGCATGACGAGCAGATACCAGTCGAATCCAGGTGAAGGTCACTGGACAGCAGTCAAGAATATCCTCAAGTACCTGAAAAGGACTAAGGATTCATTCTTGGTATATGGAGGTGAAGAAAAACTGGCAGTAAAGGGTTACACAGATGCTAGTTTCCAGACTGACAGTGATGACTATAAGTCTCAGTCAGGTTTTGTGTTTTGCGCTAATGGTGGTGCTGTTAGCTGGAAAAGTTCGAAGCAAGAGACAGTAGCCGATTCTACAACAGAGGCTGAGTATATTGCTGCTTCTAGTGCAGCCAAGGAGGCTGTATGGATTAAAAAGTTCGTCACTGAACTTGGTGTTGTTCCAACCATTGTTGATCCAGTTGAGTTATACTGTGATAATGATGGAGCCATTGCACAGGCTAAGGAACCCAGATCTCACCAACGATCCAAGCATATACTTAGGCGGTACCATCTCATCCGTGAAATCATTAATAGAGGAGATGTACATATATGCAGAGTGCCAACAGATAATAATGTTGCAGATCCACTGACCAAGGCTTTGTCGCAGCAGAAGCACGAAGGTCACACTAGTTCCATGGGTATTAGATACATGAGTGACTGGCTCTAGTGCAAGTGGGAGATTGTTAGAGTTTATGCCCTAGAGGCTAATTATTTGATGTAATTGCTTAACATTTTTGATATTATATTTGATTGAATAAATGGATTATTTTATTATGATTTCATTTACTGCGTTAAATAAATGTTAACATAATAAAAGCCCTTAGAATAATGATACGAATTATATAGCTTTAAGTATGTGACTTGAACATGAGATTATATAATTATAATTACTATCATTACTCTTAAATGTCCCTAGTCGAGTATCATTGTTAATGGGACAACAATGATGCATTGAGACTAGTATGTGGATTGACTGATGGCCAAATCTCATTGGTCATAAATATATGAGATATTTGAGTCAATGCATAGGTACATGTTAGAGAACAATGTACTGGACTGACCCACCATGAGAATTCTACACGGAGCGTTATAAAACTAAAACCCTAGCCGTTTTCAGAAAGAGGCTAGAGAGAAAAATATGTTAGAAATCCTGATCTTGGTGGCTAGTACCGCAGATCCCTTTCGCCGCAGATCGTGTGGCGGTTCGCGGAGCGTTCGTGTGGATACCGTAGAGACGTAGTCGCTGGATTGCGTTGAAGATTCGAAGCCGTTCCAGAATTCCATCGTCTTCTCAACATCTCAGATAATCGGTAAAATAATCTAAACCTCTGATTAATCTGTTTTCGCATGGATCCTGTCTTAGGGTTTCCAAAAAAAATTTTTAAATTCCGCTGCTTTCACTGTGTCGAAACCCTAACACCTTATTATTTTAAATTTTATGCTTATTAGACATTATTTTTCTTACGTCCAAATTTCGATCTGTTAATAAATCTTTAATCACTTCATTTAATCCATTAATTAACAGTATAGTCATCAATTACCAAAATCTTAGGTATAAATTTTTCTCAATTTCAATCATTGTATTAAAATATTTTGACATTTAAAAACGTATCGTCTCGATCCTAGTCCCTGGATCGCAACCTTTACTTTTTCCTTCTGTTACAAGTATCGTAAAGCTCAATATTCAAAATTTAATATTGCTTATATCTATACAATATTCCTTGTTTCATAAATCATAAATTAGACATATAATAGTCTCTATCGTAACAACTACCTTGAGCAATTACAGTTCATAATTTAACTCTATTAGTCCTATCCGGACCCAATTTATATGTACATACAGCACATTAATATAAACTTCACAAAGTTACCCACATTGAATTAAGATATTGAAATATAACAATTACGTTCACAACCTTCTAGGGTAATCCATCTTTAACATAATCTAATATTCTTGAAATTCATTTATTTACTTGCAAAAGTTTATATTATGCAAGTAATGAGCACAACGGCTCAGCAAGTTCAATAATTTACACCTTTCATGCTTCACGTAGCATATAACATAACATGCTCTGTGTGTGTCATACATCATGTGATGTGCTTCTACTAACGCAATATATCTCACATGTCTCATATCTAATTCAGATTAACAATTTCGTAAAGCCAACATTAATCAATTCACATATATTCACGTTATTGCACAAAGTACACATTGTGGTCATATTATTCACAAATCACATAACACATCATTTCTATACGCATTTGAACAAAGTAAACATATAACGTCATATAACAATTAAAATCAAGTACTGAAGAACTTTCTATTGCACATCATTTATACTCTGCACATTCAACTTTCTTTTCTTAATTCATATTCATATATCTTCTTTACATTTCATTTCTCTTTGTAATATATCCAACATATTCAGTCAACCACATAGGTCATTTAACACATTGCTTACATCATAAATCATTCCTTAATACCTCCATCATTCAACACTAGGTTTTAAATGCTAACATTTACTTAATTCATCATAATCCTTATTTAGAATTACTCTACAAATCCTGGGGTATCACAGTTAAGGTAATGGATATCATTTTCATTCACACTATTAAACTTACTCTGGTATGTATTGTTCGATAAAACTTTGTGAAATGATTAAATGCTCCTTAATAGTTTGTGCTTCATTTAATATCATTTCAGGCGAACCTTCTTCATTTATTTGAATCTTTCTATTGAACTTTAATCGTTATTTTGAATTGTGGATATTGAATATCATTCTTAAATTTGAGTCAACTTCATATTGACAATTTGGACATTATTTGACTCTGGATAAAGTATCATGTTATTCTATTCATAATTTATATCTTTGTTGTTATTCTAATCATTAAGAATTAAGTTGTTGTGAATATCTGTGGCCTGGGATGTAGATGATAAGATAAAGGCGATATAATGGTGGTTTGTCTTTTAGGGCACGTGGTGAATATTTTCTTTGGCCTGGGGCAAAGAAGAATTGTTGTTGGTATGATCATGACCAGTGGTGTTTCAGATGATAAAAGTTGATGATATTTTTTTGAAAAAAGAGAAGCTAGTGGACATCATACTCTACATAATTCTTCTAATGAATTGTTCATTTCACTGTTATTATTGATTAAAAACTTGTTGTTTATTATATTCAATCAAGAACTCAACTATTGAATGCTAATGATAATTTACTCATTGTTATCTTAGTCATGATATTTCGTTACTAGGCTATTTGAACTCACTCTTTTGTTTGTTTCATTATTCTTCAGGAAATGAGAGAGTAGTTGGGTCTAGCCAGGGAATAGAGTGAAAGTCCGAGTGATAGCTGTAGTAGTCTTTATATGTTGTAAAATAGTGTGACAATAATAATGAAGACTTAGTTGTGTATTATTAAGCCTCGTATTTTTGTAATATGTGCTATTTTGTAATAGTTATCGTATATTTTTGGAGTCTCAAATTAAGTTATGTAAACCCAGATTTGGGAGTATCACAAGAATGTTGTGGCACATAAGGATTTTGATATTTAAAGTTATTCATATACAATAAATTATCTTATTCATATTTTCAATAAATTATTCCAAGCTATAAACTTTGATATTTAAAGTTATTTATATACAAATTTCAAATACGAATTCAAATATCGAATACCGGATATCCGATGTAATGACATGAATTTGTCAATATTGTAATTAATATAATTAATTAATGGAATTAAAATTTTTGAAATGTGACAAGTGTTTTTGGAACAAGCCAATTATGGATTATTTGATTAAGAATTAAAATTCAAGCTTAAGAAAACAATTTGGTTAAAAAAATGACTTGAATTGGATTAAAAACAAGCAAGCTATGATTTAAATAAATTAAATTCTCTAGGATTTATGGATAATGACTAAAACACCCTTCATAATTTGGGAAAATGACCTTGGCATCCTAGAGGTGTGTAATGTCTAAACTATCCTTACTTAACAATGGAAAATGTTAAGAATGACCCTAACCATACATGGTTAGGATAACTAATGCATGGTTAGTTGTTGGGATAATACATACAACATATATATGTATATATTTTCAAGTATAAGCATGTAATCTCTAAAGTTATCTTCATTTTTCCAAGTTGCTTAAGGGAGAGTTCATAAGAAAGAAAAGATAAGAAAGAGTTGGGGTTGCAAAGAGTTTAAGAAATCTCAAGGGAAAAAGGGTTTAAAAAGAGTCAAACCACCATCAAAGTGGATCATCCTATTCTAGCAAGGAGAAGAAGAGCTATAAGAAGGTATAAAGAGTTCTAACTTTGAAACTTATCAAGTTATGTGCTTAAATGCTAGAATAAGAGTAGCCATGCATATGTATTTGGATTATATGTGTTGATTATGTGATTTATGTGCTACATGAGTAGTTCAAGATGAAACCATAAGCTAAAGTATGGTATTTCAAAAGTGATGAACTATTCACGTATGTATTTTTTGCTAGAAAGCGTGATTCAAGGATGATCATGTGTTATATGTTGTTAAATATGATGAAAACCTAGACTAGAAGGTTGATCGTGAAGGAATCATGTGTATTTTCATGTTAGATAGCATACAAGATGCATTGAAGGTTGAAAAGCATGACTTATGTGGAAAAATTGCAATATTAAGCTATGATTTGCATATAGACCAAATCATAATCTGTAAAGTATTTTGGAAGGTGCATGTAGAAGTTACACAAGCTTACAAAATTGTTAAATGAGCATATGTTAATGTATATGTGTATAGAGTTCAATGAATCAAATGGTGTTCATGTATACAGTTTTGAAAGTTGGCAAAAGTCCCACCAAAAGGAGATTTTTGGCCATTTTAGTTAATTAATGGTTAAATGAATCTAAACAGCTACGTTTATGAAAATACACATGTTAGGGTCGTTTTGAAAGTCATTTGGTGCTTATGGCGATTAATGTGAGTTTTAAACATTTAAAAACGTTCGTTGGCGCCTAAAATAAAAACTTTAGAAAAATAAAACCATTTGAAAATTTTTAAATATTTTGAAGGCCCATGCAAGTCATATACATGTATTATGTTCTAAATGATGTGTTGAAATCAAGTTTTATAAAAAGGGCCTAAAAATAGCATGAATTTTGGAAAGATTTTTTTTTTTGAAAAATCAAAACTGTGTCAAGGCGCAGTGTTTTGAATTGAACACTATGCTGGGGCGCAGTGCTCTGTAAAGACCTCGCCGAGGCGAGGTGTGGTCGAGAAGATCTCGCGGCCAGTGAGATCTTCAGGGTAAAACATCTTGTCGGGGCGAGATGTTTTGTTCTTGGAAATTTTATTTTAAATCCAAAATGAAGTGTTTTAATATTAAATGATGTAGGCATGTATTATAAACCATAAATTGATAAAAATGATCAATGTGGTAGATGTTAAGGATAGATGAACAATGTGTTATGTGATTTGGGTTATGTAAAGGTAAAGGGTAGCTTATATAACAAGTTAAAGCATGCATGTTTAGGTAACTAATGCATGAATCAATGTTATGGTTATGTAGGACATAAACGGGATAATATTTTATTAGTTGAGGTAAATGAGGACGAATGCAAGTGTTCTATCTGAACTCTCGTTTGTAGTTCTTTAAACAGATACTCATGTTATGCATTCATTAAGCATTCTAAAGTTCACTCATCACTGAATTGTTCCTGAAAAGGTCGATGTCAATTTTGATCCGGCTAGACACATGTAATGATTCATGTTGTAATCAGATATTTATTATTAAGTGCTCCAATCCATATTGTTGTGGGGTGGAATCTATGAAATGTTGTAATAGAACAACCTTGATAAAAAGGGAAAAAAGGGAAAAAAGAAATGTATATTTTATGACGTGGTTGCGTCACTAGATGTTTATGTTATGTACAATATAAAGGTACGATAGACTGATCACCTAGAGTACACATCTAATTTGAAAAATAGTCTTATGACTAACCTGGGCAATATCAGTCTTGATGATTGGTATTGTTCTAAACGAGTTATGGGTCTTGTAACCGTACAACAAGCACGTTTTATATTTTCAGTTAATCATGCAGAGTTTATGTTATATTTCTCATGTTCATTCATTGAACTGTTATTGGATCAGCTTTATTGTAAATGATTTAGCTTCATTGAATATGATTTTCATCCATCATTCCGACATATCATGTCATTATTTGATTATGTACTTGCTGAGCTATTTTATACTCACCCTTGTTTTTAAACATGATATTTCAGCCAAACCTGAACAGGCCGCGAGGTCGGGTATAGATAAAGGGAAGGGAAAAGCTAGCAAGCAATAAAGACATAGTTAAGGAGCTGTTGTAAATGTAATATTATATTTTGTAATATTTCAGTTACGAATGTATTGTATATATAAATGTAGTTAGAACATGGGATAATGATGTATTAATTTAATGTAAATTTTATTATTCAGAGTGAATGGATGTGATGATATGATAGAATAGTAACGTGAGCACCGAACCTATGGTTCAAGGGACCCGAATTTGGGGGCGTCACATCCGCTATTTGTTGGATATATTTACGGTCGGATGTTAAACGAATATGAATATTACTATATCTGTATTCGTATCTGTAAATATACAGATACCTAAAAATCGAATACGGATATATCCGCTTAATTTCGCATACGAATAATATTTATTTCGAATACGGATACGAACGGATACAAAATTTTCGATTACCATTCAAAGCCCTGCATGCAAGTGCATAACGGTTAGTCAAAAGTTATGATAACCTGTAATTGAGGGGGCATATAAGCTCATCCAATGAAAAGACTTCAAAGGGGATGCATCTTCATTCTTCCGTCCCACCAGATATATATCCTACCTGTTTTAAGTCTCCTTCAATCATGCTCTTCGTGGAAAGCTAGTGCACTTAATTAGTGACCTTCATGATCTCACCACCCCTACCTCTTCTCCTCCCTTCCCTCTTTATGCCTTTTAATTGATGTTATGGAAGAAATAAATACAAAATTCAGAAAAATAATTACGTTTTGTTAGGGCATGTTTGGTTGCAACTTATAAATTGGTATAAGTTAGTCAAATAACCTTCATGATCTCACCACCCCTACCTCTTCTCCTCCGTTCTCTCTCTATGCCTTTTAATTGATGTTTTGGAAGAAATAAATACAAAATTTTTATTAGGACATGTTTGGTTGCAACTTATAAATTGGTATAAGTTAGTCAAACGAACTTATAAGCTATTTTCACTATTCACATATTTGGCTATGACTTACTGTTGGACTTATAAACAACTTATAAGTCATTTTTGAGAAGTAACTATTTTTTATTTATCAAAAATTGACTTATAAGTTATTTTAAAATAAGTAGGTTTAATTAAATGTAAAGACATTTTTGTCCTTATTTTAATAGTCTTTATATCTTATTCTAGCTTATAAGTCATTTTATCCAAACACTTTCACATTTTATTTCAACTTAATTTCTGACTTATAAGTTAAAATGATGTCAAACACTTTTATTTATAAATCACTACTTAAAATGACTTATAAGTTCCTTTAAATTTTAACTTATAAGTCATTTTAAAATAAGTCGTCCCAAAAAGCCCTAAATTGATTATATATAAAACATCAATATTATCATTCTAAAATTTATTGAAAAAATAAAAGACTAAAAAATTATTTCTTTTTTTTAATTAACGTTTTAAGAGAAAACACATAAATTTAGTATAAACTCGCAATATTATCCTTTTAAAAAAAATTTAAAAATAAAAGATAAACAAATTAGCATTTAATTAAGGATAATATGAGAGGTTAAGTTATTAAATTTTTTCCTAAAATCTACAAACAGACATATGACAAATTATAAAAAAAACGGATGAAAAAGAATTAGAAGGAATACTATTTAATATATTAATAATATGAAAAACTGTTTCATTAATGGTAATTAAAATATAGAAACCAAAGATTAAAAAAAAATCACTCAAAAAAAAGAGAAAAAGGTTCGGAAGGAGTATCAATTTCAACATTTCCTTCTTACTGTCAAATTCTTCACGAAAAACCCAGCTCTCTCCCTCTGATTCTTATGCTATGTTTAAATTAAAAAAAATAAAAATAAAAGTAAAATAATTTATAGAATAAATAAATTTATATTTAGTTGTTTCATTCAAATATAATGAATTATTCGCATTTTTCTTAAATTTATATATTTTATTTATTAAGAAAAATATGCAATAATTTTTTCTGTTAAAATTAAATGAATCATTTTATTTTCAATTCCATTCTTTTTTTGTGCGTCTTTTTTCTTGTTGAAAGGCTTATCCTTTGTGGGTAGTGGTTGTCTTGCTTATTTACTTCTTATTTTTTTACTATCGGATTCTTTGATCCAATTTCCTTTCTCCCGCAACTAAAGAATTAATCTTACTATAAAAGTAGTATATTATATTATTTGGGGTGTGTCCATTTTTTATGGTATATCTTATGATACCCCCAAAGGAGAATCCTTCCAGTATATTAAATTAATATTTGGTTCTATTTTTCTTAGTTGTCCCGTTATATCTGTCATTCCTCATCTTCCATTTGGTGATTTGGGGTTGTTGAATGACCTCTTTTTGATGTCTTCGGCTGATGGAATTGTTTCTAGTTCTTCTACTTCCAAAAGAATGGGGTTTGATGAAAAAAACAAGGAGGGTGCCAAAGAAATTGGGACAAAAGTTAGTAATAAAACAGGGGAAGAGTCTGAGATTGAAAATGGGGATTTAGGGGAGGAGAAAATAAGCAGACAGATGAGTGGAGATTCTGCTTATGCTGCTACTGATCAGGAGGAAGATGATGAAGATGTTGAAGGGAAATTACAATTGGGTCCTCAGTGTACTCTAAAAGAACAGTTGGAGAAGGATAAGGTTTGTATTTGCAGTAAAGCAAGCATTTTATTTATGCTCTTCATCACTTTTGAGTTTTTTTTTTTAATTAATAATTTTTTTTTTATAAATTTTCCTTTGATTTTAACAATGTCTACTCTTAATTGGCTGTTTATGGGTGAAATTGGTTGAGTATAGGATGATGAGAGCTTGAGGAGGTGGAAAGAACAACTTCTTGGGAGTGTAGATATCAACTCTATTGGAGGTAATTATTCATCTTCCACCTCCCTTTTTTGCTATTTGAACTTTTTAGTTTGGCTGCTGAGAAATTTGAAATATTATACTCCCTCAGGTTCAAAAATATAAGATTACTAGTGATGTTTTGAAGTCGATTATGACATTTTTCAAACTCAAATAGTCAAATTTGGCATGAATTTTCTTAATTTAAGTCAATATAATGGGGAATATCGTGAACTATCTAAAAAATAAAGTACTCCCGGGAGATTTATTGTTTCATAATTGTTAATAAATTATTTTAATTTTGAATTTGAAAAAGTTTCAACTTTCAAAAGTGATCTTATAATTTGGATATATCTCCATTATTTTTTACTCGCCCAAACCCAAAATTTTCATTTATTTGTTAGCCACTGGGATGCCACAATTCTCTATTTTTTTTCCAGAAATTCTTGATAGATATTGTCCCTCTTTCATGAAACTCTTTCTGTCTAATGTACATTTTTCTTTATGACAAACAGTATGAAATGACTTTACTGAATTCATGAGATCTTAAAGCTTTAGACTTGGTATAGTTACCCAGATTACTGTAGCTACCATCAAGTTTAGGCCAGTGTTTTTCAATGCACTTTGACTTGTCTTGTTAAAAATCTTTGGGAAGTTTAAGTGATAGAGAACTTGAATTTTGATGGAAGCATTTTCCCACTATATAACTGGAAAAAATTACTCCCTCTGTTCCAAATTTATTTCATTTTTAGTCCGTTTCGAGATTAGAGATACATTTCTATTTTAGGATTATAAAATAACATGATGTTCCTAATTTGCTATTACTTTTTTACTATCATTTCTAGCATCACGCTACCATTTCTAATTTCTTAACTAATATTATTAGTACATTTCAAAACATAAAAATTATCCTTAAATGTCGTTTTTAAGACAAGGAATAGGTTCCACTTGTTGTCAGTTAATTAAAACAGTATGCAACTATTGGTTTGAAAGTTCAGAATAGTAACTTCCAGTTGTTGTCATCTGAAATTTTTGCATCTTGGAAAGGGTCAGATGCGGTACAGAGTTTCTGATTCTTCTTAAAAGGCTGACTTCTTCTTTTCTTTTTTTATTTTTTTTTAATCTTAATTTCTCTTTAATTTTATAGAACTATACTGCAAAAATCCTTTTGCAAATATTAGGAGACCGTGTCGTGCATAATTAACTAACGTATAAGCAGTATGTCCACATTTTATAGAGATAACATCGTAATTTATTATCTGAAAATTAATCACTGCTTAATATTGTAGAAACTCTGGATCCTGAAGTTAAAATTTTGAGCCTTGCAATCAAATCCCCTGGTAGATCTGATATCTTCCTTCCGATTCCTGAGTTGGGAAATCCTAAAGGCACGTGGTTTACTTTGAAGGAGGGAAGCCGTTACAGCCTAAACTTCACTTTCCAGGTCTGTAATAATATTGTATCAGGCCTCAAATACCGTAACACAGTTTGGAAAACTGGCCTTAAAGGTATATTTTTGCTCTTAGTCACAATTTAAGCCAAAGATTATTTGATTTTATTGGATTCTGTCTACTTAATTGGATTTTCATTACAGTGGACAACACAAAAGAAATGATTGGAACATTTAGTCCTCAGCAAGAGCCTTATATGCACGATATGCCTGAAGAAACAACCCCTTTAGGCATGTTTGCAAGAGGGTCGTACTCAGCTAGATCAAAGGTACCCCCCCCCCCCCCCCCCCCTAAGTCCATTTGTTGTTTACCTTCTCTTAAAACAAAGCTATAACTTGTTAAACTTAGATATCAATGTTTCTAGATTTTTTGCATTATGCTTCATTTCATACTCCCTCAATCCCGAAACAAGTGTCCCATCAGATATTTTGACTTTTTTTAGTTACGAATGCTTAGATTTTTATTAGAAAATACTCCTTCCGTTCCTTTTTTATTGACGTTCTAGGAGAAAATACAAAGATTAAGAAATGTAATTAATGTTTTGTTTGATTGACGAAAATGGATATAAAATCTCAATATTACCCTTACAAAATTCATTAGAAAGATGAAAGAAACAAATTAGTATTTAATGTAAGGACTTCCTCGAAATCTACAAACGACAGATAAAAGGAAAAAATTTCACTCGCTAAAAAGACTATAAAAAGAAACGGAGAGAGTAATTACTATGTTTGTGTTACCTGAGCAAACTTTAAATGCGCAAAGAAAAAGTTAAAAAGTCAAACGGTGTCTGGACGGGGGTAGGTTTCCTTATTACAATATGAATTGAACTCACCCTCCTTATCAGAAAGCTTTTATTGTTTTAGGTTCTCGTGTGCCTAAAATTATATATGGTGGGGTTGGGATGGAGAGGATTTTGAACTGCATTTGCATTTCCGTTCTATTAGTTCTTTGCATGTGCTATAGTAATTCCTCTGGGCATGTAAAAAGGGACCACCTTCTGTCATCATTCTAGATAAGAAAATTCCCCAGGCCAACACAATGGTTGGTTATAGTTTCACTGTCTTTTCTATTCATAGTGATGGCTCTAAATACTCATAGCTCTGTTTGGCAACTCAATTCTATGCCTTGTAATTGGAATTGCAAGCACATTTCCAATTCCATAGAATTAAAATTTAGTCAAAAAAAATTGCGCTCAATTCCAATTACAAGGCTTGGAATTG
Source organism: Hedera helix (assembly GCA_947179155.2). Taxonomy (NCBI): domain Eukaryota; kingdom Viridiplantae; phylum Streptophyta; class Magnoliopsida; order Apiales; family Araliaceae; genus Hedera; species Hedera helix. The sequence continues at coordinate 4,339,278 of OX359286.1, forward strand.
AGTTACTGAACAAAGCGTTGCCATTGTTTAAATAGATAGAAAAGCATTGGATTTTCTCTGTTTTAAAATAAGTTTTAGTGTATTTTTTTTTATTCAAGTCTAATTTTCTATGTTTTTTTTTTCTCTGTTTACAGTTTATTGACGATGACAACAAGTGTTACTTGGAGATCAACTATTCCTTTGATATTCGGAAAGATTGGCAGTCAAATTAGATTAAGACTTATCACACTCTCGGCTACGTTCATTTTCTCACTGGACTATTTTCCTGCTTGAGATTTACTAGGGAATAAAAGAAAAAGGAAAAGAAAAAAAAAAAGCAAGGCGCAAATGATGCCCGAGATTGATCATCAGTCCAAGTCTCCAAGATGATGAAGAGGCGTTAAAAGATGACAATTAGTTGTTCATTTGTTGAGTGTTCTTTGATAAAGTTAAAAGTTTGGTCTGGGAATCTCTAATTGATTTGTGCATTTAGTATTAGAATTTAGAGTTGTTAGGTAGGTGCCTTGTTGAACTGATCATGATCTATGAGAGGATGATTACTAATGATTTGATGAAAGTTTATTCTTTTTCTTTCTCACTTTGATATGCTAAAGCTATTCAAAGCAAACTTCTTGTAGCTTTTTTCTTTAGTTTCTATTGTTCTGGTTGGATGGATGTGGCATGTAAGTAGTTCTATTCTTTTTCTTTATTTGGTCATTTGGTTTTTTCTTTTATTCGACTAATTTCACGAGTACCCTATACCCGTTGGTAATCCTTGATCACGTGATATATCCCTTATTATTATGATAGAGCACGTGCTAAGGAATTGGTTCGCCAATATATATGGAATAATTCATTCTAGCTACATGACTTTATATACAAATTGACAAATAAGGGCTCAACTTTATTCAAATTTTAGCGGTGGAATTTTGGTTTTGGTGAGTTGAGGGAGGAAGGTGTAGTAATTAATTAATTAATTATTAATGTTTTAGATTCACCGCAAACTTGACTAGTAGAACTTACCAACATTATTATAAATGAAGTAGGCTTATGGTAGTTTACTAAAAGAAGAAAAAAAAATGGAGTAGCTAGGCTCGAGTCATACGAAGTTAATTTGTCCTATAAACAAGGCTTATGCCATAAACCGAAAACCATAAACGTGTCTTGCGTGATTATTTTGTTTAACACATAATTTATGTATTAACAAAATAAAGAAACTAACTAACTTGTGGTATTAGGCCGTTTAGTAAGCCTAAAAAATATTAAGTTTCTCTTCTGCATGACTACTTAACTTATATATATATATATATATATATATATATATATATATATATGATTGTAAAAGAAAGATTAGACAGAAACTCAAGAACAAGTAGTGTTCAAGAGGAGAGAAACCAAAAAAAAACAGAGAAAAAATGGAGGGTGAGATTAATAACTTCATTATGGTATGGACTACTGTTATAGTTTCAGCATGTTACTCCTTTGGTGTATCAAAATTTGTCCCAAAAGGTGGGCCCAGGCTCATAGCAATACTCCCTGTGGTATGTCTCTTTATGGTTCTCCCTCTTAATTTGAAATCTGTGCATTTGGGATGCGTTACTTTTTTCTTCATTTCTTGGATTGCCAATTTCAAGCTCCTTCTCCTTTCTTTTGGTGTTGGCCCATTGTCTGACCCATCACTCCAAATGACCCATTTCATTTCTTTTGCTTGTTTGCCCATTAAGGTCCAAAAAAGCCCAAAAACAAAACCTCCTCCACAAGCTGAAAAGAAGGATCTAACAAAAACCCAAGACAGGAATAAATTGAGGAGGCCTTTGGGAAATGGGCAAATTAAAGAAAGTTCAAGTCTTAGCACTACCAAAAATGGGCTAAAACCCACTTCACATTATGTTAAAAAGCTATTGTTCTTGGGCTTTTTGCTTTGTGTGTATTCTTGTAGGGAGTATGTACATCCAAAGGTTTTCATGGTTATCCTTGTTATATATCTCTATATTGGCTTGGAACTCTTATTAGTGTTGCCGGGAATCATTGCCCAAGCATTACTAGGGTTAGAGCTTGAGCAGCCGTTCGATCATCCATACCTCTCGTCCTCGCTTCGGGATTTTTGGGGCCGAAGGTGGAACCTCATTTCCACAGATGCACTTCGTTTAACTGTATATGATCCAATCTTCTACCATACATCGAGAACATTGGGCCCTGATTGGGCCTTGATTGCAGCCATAATGGGCTCATTCTTCGTGTCCGCCCTTATGCATGAGCTCATATTCTACCATATATGTAGAGTTGGGCCTACTTGGGAGAGCACATTGTTCTTTTTTGTACAAGGGCTATGCTTGGCAGTTGAGATTGGTTTGAAGAGAAAGCTTAGCATCTCATGGCAATTGCCTCGACTAATTACCGGTCCGATTATCTTCACTTTTGTGATTAGTATGTTCGTGTGGCTTGTGATGCCGAAAGTGGTGCGGTTTAATATCGACACTAGGGTTGTTGGAGAGTATGCGGCTTTGGGTGAATTCGCTATGGATGTAGTTATGGCTTGGAAGGAAAAAAGTTGCTACTTGCTAATAAATTATTTGAAACTCTAATCAACAAGTTAGTGAGACAAACAAAAGAATTATTAGCATTAGGGGGAAGAACAATAAATAGACAGACCATTGTATGAAACTATTGTGGAAGCATACTATGAAAGAAGTGAAAGGAGTCCAAACCAAATATAATGAATAACCAAGGGAAATTAAGAAGTCAATAATGCTTTACATTACAAAGCTATATATATATATATATATATATAGCTCAAGTTAAAATCTTTTCTTTTTCTTTTTCTCATTCTGTTATTTCATGATGCATAATGTTATGCATCTATAGGTATTAGGCCAGATAAAGCTCATCAGTAATGACGGGTATACTTGTGAATAGTGCCATTTTTTATTACCAAAAAAAAATTAAATTAAAAAAAGGTCTTTTTTTCTAAACAAAAGATATTGACAACGAACCCATTTTTTTACCTATCAGTACCCCAAGCATGATAAGTCCACCACTCCCAAACCTAATTTTAATGAGTTTTTCCGTCTATATATATATATTGTTTACATTGCATGTTGAGTTTGCTAATTGTTCCTTCAAAACTCTTGATCCTGCCTCCACAAAAGGTTTTGATTTTTTTTATGTCCCTCGTATTAAATACCACCGACCAAGTTCATGGTCACCATTCGACATTTCTTCGTTTAGGTATTTTAACTAATTTTTTTTATAAACCCCAGAAAAAATATCAGTTAAATATTTTCAATCAGAAAAAAAATCGAATTATATATATGATATATGATAAATTTTTAGGTATAATTTTAATACATATACATTATTTAGTGACTTAAATAAATAGTTATTTGAAAAAGAAAAACCATTTTAGTACCAACGTATAGTTTATTACCATATTTATTTTAAAACTAGATATATATTTTGATTCTTTGAAGTAAATTTACGATTTTCTAATATTTAAAATTGATTTTATTTTATTTAAATTTTGCAAGGAACAAATATTATGATTAGTAGTTTTTTAGTCAATAAAAATAATTATATTTGTATAATTACAACTAAATAAATTCATAGCCATTTTAAATTTTAGAATTTTACAAATTGACTTCAAAATATATATTTTTAAATTTTCTTTTTAGAACCTAGCTATTTTATTTAAATTCAATTATAGGGATGCATCTCATTCTAATATTCTATAGCCTAGGAGGGAACCTAGGGAAGGAGATAAGGGGGAAATTAAGGAAAATTTAGGGGAAACTTACTTTTTAAAATTTTCTGTTGAGGGATGATCTCGAACCTATAATTCCGACATATTAAATGTATCTATAACTTTGAAATTTAGAATTTTGTAAATTGACTTATAAAATTAAATGTAGCTTTAATTTTGAAGCTAACTCGCATATCATCCTAAAACAAATTTATTTTCTTATTTAACGGATAACGGAAATACGCCACTTAAGCAAGAAAAAAAAATATTATGCCAAAGAAATCTAAAAAAATTGAGCGACGGAGGGGTGGGTTCGTCTCTCCATAAGAAAATGACAAAACCCTCCCCAAATCAAAGCAGAAAGAAGAAAGAGGAGAGTGTCATGAAGGATAGCAGGATGGAGCCGTTGCTAAATAATGAAGACGAAACGCATCGTTTCACTTCTTCAGCTTATCAGTTACTTAAACGCACGGTATCACTAAATGGCTATATACAACCCTTAAACGCATGCATCGTTTTGCTTCTTTTCTGTTAGTTAATTGCTGTAATCACAGAAAGAGGCGAAGAGGGTATATATTTCGTTAATGGAAGTTCCCTATATAAAACCCTACATGGATTACTGTTTGGGGATATTAAAAAAGAAAATAATTTATATATTTAATTTTTTTTTTAAAACATTACAAAATCTGTTAATTTAAACTGAATAAGAAACACGTGAGAGAGAGAGGACATCTCTCCACGTAATAAATTAATACATGTTGCATTCACGTAAGTAAAAAAGAACCCCTTCGCATTTTATATTATACCGAAAAATGACATAGTGTCTATGAATGTTATATTTTACATTTGTAAGTAAAACATATTATATTTAAAATTTTATTTTTATACAAATAAAATTCTCAATTACATTTAAAGTTCGAAACATATCAAAAATCCCATAAACTGGTCAAATATATAAACACATGATACCAATTTGATGTAACCACTTTGGTTAATATTTCTTCACTAATTTTAAATCAAGAAAATAGAGATCATATTTTTCTGTATAATCTGTCTGTAAGTATATGACTATATGTCATCACGTGCTTCGATCTTAACACTACTTATTTTTAGCTTAAGTGCATTCTGAATTTATGAATATTGCCTAATTAATACGTATAGGAGCCTGGCAAACTTGACAAAAACTTGTACTACCTGTTTTTGGGCACATGCTATATGGTCCGAGTACATATAAGAATACCATTTCCCAAAAAATATATATGTATATACTAAATAAGTAAATATCTTTGTAAATAGTCACTTCCAGCTGTCCTGGGGAAGTGACATGCTTCTTTATTATTCATGGGGTCTAGAAATTGAGATGAAGAAAGTGGTGCTTGTAAGATTCCGGCTGCCTCCGGTGGTGTCGGGGCTGTTGGTGATTACTGGCTTTTGGTTGTTCTTTCGCCGTACGTTCTTACAATTTAATCCGGACCTTAGGGCGTGTAGAAAGACGGTTGCTCTTTTTGAGTTACTTTTTCATGGTCGACTTGTTAGCCCACAAAATGTAACTTGTCCTTTGGTATAGAGAAACTAAATGGATGATCTTGTAATTGAGCACCGCTAGGTGTCCAAAAATATTATACCCTGGCACAAGATTTCTGGATACCAAAGATTTTTGGTTTGGAATCTCAACATGAGGCACTTATAATGTTGGACCACACGGCTAACACAAACCATACACTCATTTTATTTTATTTACCTATATTATAAAATGCTCGTGGCGCCTTTGGTGTAACAGTGTCACGTTTGTCCTTTCTTTTTTTCCTCTTTTATCTTTATAAGTTTAAATAAATTACTATTTTGTCATTTTTTAAATCTTTTTATTTAGTTTTTAAAATTTTAATTTTATCCTACATAATATACACACATAGTATATGTAGCACCGAGTACTAGTAAATATGATTTGCAATAACAGTTTCATAGTGTACTCCATCACAGATTGTATCTAATTTATTTATTTTTGTAATTATATCTCTTCCTCCTATTAAATTGAGAAAATCAAAGGCACGCGAATGGTGTTTTTGTCCGAATAGCACGACCTTTTATTTCTTTAGGCCAAAAATACCCCTAAAGGGTGTTCAATTTTCCAATTTAAGTGGCACATATGTCCATTTTCCAATTGATAGGACACAGCAAAAATTGAAACATCATGTACTACATCATGTGATTAATACATTAGAAAAATGAATAAATACGAGGGAACCATTTTGCATATTTCCTTTGATGTGATAAAAAATATATAATTATAAGTGTACAGTATTAAATTAAAGAACTGATAAATATAGGTCGAACACACTGAAAATAGAGTAATTTTAAAACTTTCTTAATATTCATCTCATTTTAGGATGCCACAAGTGAATTGGAATTCCACATCGGATAAGTAATGAAACAGTGTAGGATTAATATATATGAATGGACTTAAGACCTAATAGCTTCAGCTTTTGGGCCAAGTTGGGTTCCAAACATGTATGTTAGTGCTTTGTATACGCGCAAGAGATATGTAGGCTCCCCTGTTCTCCCCCAACGACTAGCATCAGAACTACGGAAGATTGATCTCAGACTGGTGAGCCTATTCAAAAGAATACGTGGTGGTTCATTAATTAATTCCAAAAAGTCTCTTCAAAAAATACGCGATGATGTTGAATCATCAATGAAGGGATGCTTCCCTTACGGTGCTCTTGATGGGTGATGCCGAGAATTATGAATGGTTGATGCTTCCATTATTGTACTCTCGATAGGTGATGTTGAATTCTCGATGGGTTTAACTGAGAATTGATTTCGAGATTGGTTATCCGAGAATTGATAATCCATCATTACAAGAAAATTAGCAAGTAGCGACCAAACATATCAGCGACCGCTCACATCGGTCGCTAATTGGATTATCAACGGTCGACTATAGCGACCGTCATTGGACTTGGTCGCTATTATTATTAGCGACCGCTTATCGGTCGCTAGTCAGTCACCATAATATTTTATGCCACCTAAAATTTGTGCGCGATCATTGGTGCCAAACTTGTTGCGATCGAACACTATCAGCGACCGCAAGTCGGCCGCTACTATTTATATGTCAGTTGTATCAGCGACCAAAGGTGGTTACTGAAAGAGATCACTGATGATTATCAATTTGACCGTTTTACCAACCAAATGCGGTCGTTCATGTATTTAAAACAAATAATACGCAGAAAGACATTAGGCACGCATAGAGAAGAAAGAAAAAGATGAGAGAATAAGAGATAAAGAGAGAAAGAGAAGGAGAAGGAGGAGTCGGACCCCGTCGTCGTCGTAGCCACTTGTCATCGCCGGTAGCTAACCATTTTCAGTTTTTTTTTTCTTTTTTCACTTCCAAAAACTTATAAGCATTTTTTTGTTTATTTTCTCATTTTATTTTCCTGAAAATTAGTTCCTATTTGTTTATGGGTATCAATTGTTCATATTGAAAACACTATGTTCATTGGATTGAAAATTGGGAAAACTTAAGTTTATGGAGGCGTACCCTTTATAATTTGTCAACTTCAATTCATTTTTTGCACAGGGAAATAAATTATGGGTTAATTAAATTTAAATATTATACAAATATTTGTTCTTAAAAGTACTTAGGCTAGGTCTACTAATTTACCAAAAAAAAAAACATAATGTACTATGTACAGGGTCCATTACGGGCAAAAATTAAAATTATATGATACTCTCTTTTCTATGTTAACTTTCTTAAATTACATAAAATGTATACTTGAGTCATCTTTATAGGGACAGAGAGAATATATACAACAATAAAAGTCAACTATAGTTGGATTAATGTAATTTTTCTCTCCTTCTAACAACATAGCAAGGGAATCCTTTATTCTCCAATTTTAAGAAAATTTATAACAGATTTGAAACAATGGAATTAGATAAAGAACTTCATTATGATATGAACCATAGTCTCGATATCTTTATGCTATTGCCACACTATAACCAAGTTCATTCCTAAAGGACAACTAGACTCCTTGCTATACTCCCCATAACATGCCTCTTCTTCTTGCTTCCTCTAAGTCTAATTGTTGGTTCCCAAAGGTACATTACTATGATCTAGAAGGGAGGGCGTTAAATAGATCATATACAATTTGCACATAACTTTTTCTTGTTTAAACATCTCTACGGTTTTAAAAAAACATTACAGACCAGCACACTAGTGCTGAATTTTGTTCTGTAATCAGCGCCCCGGCGCTCATAGACAAAAAGCTCAGCAGCAGTTTTCAGCATACATGATTTTTACCCTATTTGATTCTAACTTTCATAACTTGTTCATTTTACATCCAAATGAGTTTAAACTTGATTAATTAGTTAGTAAGCTCATATATTTACATTATTCAAGTTTTTAATTATTTTTCAAAATTGTTTATTACACAAAATATTAATCCAACAAGCTAAGGTTTATAATATGACATGTTTTACAAAATTTTCTACCATAAATCCGTTTTAACTTCAAATTTGTTCGTTCCACTTGGATTAGCTTTATAACTCATAGATATAACATGTTCAAGCCTTAGATCTTAAGATTTACATATTCTACATAAATTGTTTTTATTAAAGTCATGCTCATCATTTAGGGTTGTTGTACAAGTTTATTAAGCATGCATTTTTATACACTAAAGCATAACCATAACACATAACTCATTCCAAAACCCATTCTTGTACCACCGGAACCCACCATGGTTCCCCACAACACACAACCTCCCACAACCAAGCATGATCTACATCTATATAACTAGATATACCACCAAAATTAAAAGTTTGAAGTTAGAATACTTTTACACATTTTGGATGCTTTCTTCCTCCTTGACAAGAACTTGGCTAAGCTAGGATGATCCACAATGGCTCCTTTCTTCTTCCTTGATCCTTCTCTCCACAAGGTCTCTCACACTTAGAATATTTTCTCTTTTTTTTCTTTTTTTTTTCTCTCTCTTACTCTCTAGAGCTCTCACACTTAGAAAATAAAATGAAGCAAACTTCTCATGTGTTGGTGGATGGTCTTATTTATAAGATCACACTAATCATGCTTAGCCTCTTTAATTCTCCCAACACTAGTCAATTATGCCTAATTAAACTTCCAACAAGGCTCTTTAATTTAAGAGAAAAAAAGGGGCACCTTGGAGTATTTTAAGGGTTGCATTTCTCAAAATTTTGCATGGCTCAAGGAATAAAGTAAGTCCACAAAGCTCCAAAATTTTCAGTCCCCTAAAGGGGTTGGATTTCCCATGCATTTTTCTTTCTTCTTTTATTATTTGGAGCATTCTAGAATTTGGGTAAGAAAAATTGGGTCAAAGCTTGAGCCTTGGTTTGGTCTTTATTTAACGCTTCATTGGGCTTATATTAATTCCCACTTGGATTTTAAATTGGACCAAAGCAATTTCTCTACTTGTCTCATTAATATAAATGAGAATTGGGCTACTAATCTCTCACCCAAGCACACTTATACTGGACCAATTCAATTTAATTCCTTATTAGGTTAAATCACATAACACTTAGACTCAATTATTCATTATTATGAAATAAATTTATAGATCATTCAATTATTGCATTGGATTTATTTTATTCCTTATCCATGGATTTATCACATGCTTGATTAATTCATCATCTTAATTATTTATAATGCCACACAAGGCTGATTCTTTCAAGTTTAGTTAATTCATACATAAGCTCATCATATATTCCTCTCATAATTTATTTATTCATCTCAATCATTCCTTTAATTAATTCAAATTAATTGAATTAACTAACTCTATATACATATACACATAAGTGCACATAAAATTTTAAATAATTCTTCATTTTATTAATTTAATAGTCCTTACAAAATTCTTGCTCATTGCAGAACTAAACAGTTCAGACTCAATTCGAGCTCGACTAAAAAAATTGTGAAAGAGACTCGAATTCGTTAATAATATGATCAAAATCTGAGCACAAAAAATAGTTCGAATACAAATATGAATAGAATCTGAGTAAGATTATACTCGACTCGTTTAAGATTCAAACTACTCGAATTTTCAATCACAGTTTGGTATGTACTCAATTGATACATATTCGAATAGATACTCGATACATTCTCTTATAATATATACACAATTAAATAAATTTTAAATAATTAGTTATTAGTATTTTTTAATTATAATTTTATATTTGGAAAGTATAATTATAATTATATTTTCTCATTTCTAAGTAAAATAATAATTTTAATTAGTAATTATATGTATTATAAAACTAGTTACTATGTGCAGACTTGAATTTGAATTTGAATTTAAAGTGCGCGAGTAATTTGAATATAATCAAATCCGAGTCGGATTAAATTCGAGTAACGAAAATTCGAGTTGAGTCTTGAGTCGAATTTGAGTAAACTTTTTCAAATATAATTCGAATGTGACTCGCATTGGAGTAAAAATTTAACCTTATAAATCGAATCTGAGTAGCTCTCTGTTTGGATAAATTTGACTCGTTTACACCCTTAGGGAAAATAAATTCCACACTGTGGTAAAGTAGCATCCAATATCTTTTGGTGTTGTAAGGACTTGATCAAGCTTTGGAGGAGAAAAATTTAGAACAGGTGAAAGAAGTAAATTGTTAAATAATTTGTAAGAAGCTAATAAGCACAAAACATTTGTCATTAGTACCTAAAATAAAGTATGATGTGTTAAAAGAGATTTATCCAAAAAGTTGTGAAATTTTTTTGAGAAGAGTTACGTTTCGAAGTCGCGAACCAACAGACTGTGCTTGAAAATAAAATTATATTCTTCGAAGATGGATGAAAGGATGACTCTCCATGATTATCTAAATACTTTTAACAAGTTAGTGTCTCAGTTGTTGAATATAAATAGAAGAATTGAAAGGTGGGAAAAAGTCGTTACTATTATTACCATCTTTGCCCAAGTCTTACAAGTTGTTGGTCCAAACACTATTGGTGGAAAAATCAACTTTGATTTTTAGATAAGGTGGTTACTGTTTTGCAGAAAAGTCAAAAGTTGATGAAAGAAAAAAGCAATAACATTAGTGAGCAAACACTAACCGTGGAAGGTTCTAATTGAGGGAGGCGTCAATGGAGAGATAATAATGAAGGAAGATCAAGATTCATGCCAAGAGATTACAGTAATATAGAGTGTTATTATTGTAGGGAGAATGGTCACATCCAATAACAATGCAGAACATTAAGGGATGACATAAAGAGTTTAAGGAACTATCAAGAAAAATTGAAGGACAAATTTTTTTTTAAAAATGCTAATTCGCTTAGTGAAGCTAAAGAAGAAGTTTCTTTAAAGGCTAAGAATGATTATAATGAAGATGGATGGGTATTGAATTATACGACTTCTATGCATATATGTAAGGAGAGAGATTGCTTTGAAGTTTTGAAAGAAAATGAAAAATTAGGCTATGTTAATGTGGTGAATACAGAGAGAGTGAATATTGAAAACATTGGAAGTATTCATTTCAAACTTCATGATGGTTTTATGAAAATTCTTGAGAAAGTATGTGGGTCAAGGTCCTATAAAGAGTTCAAGGAAGACAAATTAATTCTTCAAGGTAGGAAGAAAGGAAAATTAATTTGTATGTTAGATGGACAATCATTACATGGAAAGAAGACTAAGAAGAGCAACTATGGAGTGAAGTTCAAAAATAAAGTTTAAGTATTTGAGAATTCGAGTTGAGAGATAAATTGTTAAGTAACTCCTTGAATCTTATTATAAGAAGAAACCTTATTTATGGTAAAAAAAAAATTATTTTAAAAGTAGTCCTATTTATAGTAGGTATATTTATTATGTGAGAGTGTCCTAATTAGATTAGAAAAAAGAGAGTCGTGGATACTTTATAAATAGAGTTTTATATTTAAAGAGAGGTAACACAACCAAGAGATAGTAACATCCTAAAAAGTTAAGAGAGAGCGTAATTGGATATTGGGTTGGTGGTGAGTGAGGATTTTTTTAGCTTTTATTCCGTGTAAAAAGTTATAACGTGGAGATTAATATATTGAAGTTAGTTTGTGGATTAGATCATTGAAAAGAGAATCACGTTAAAATTGTGTTGCTTTTCTTTTGTAATTGTATTATTTATTTTGCATGACTTAATTTTCAACACAAAATTCACAATCACTTGAATATCGAAATGACAAAAGTTCATAAGTCAACTTAATCTCATGTTATCAAAATCGGCTATTAGTTATTTTGGTAAAAAAATTATGATTATAAGGAATTTTTACACCCGAAATTCGTATTATTACTTTATTATTTGCATTTGTACCTTAACCTTTTGCTTGAGATATTGCTAGCTATTTCTGCTACCCAGCTCGAGCCTTTGGTCAATGCAGAAGGTGGAACCTTATGGTTTCTAACATTCTCTTACCTACAGTTTTTGACCTGGTTCTAATTGACCAGAAGTGGGCCCCATTGCTAGCTGTATTTGTTGCATTTTTTTGTCTATAGATTGGTACATGAATTGATTTTCTGCAACTTTGGAAGAGTAAAAACTAGACCTGGCAAATGGGCTGGGCCACCTCAAACGGGTCGGGCCAAAAAGGCCCAAAAAATTTTGAGTCAAAATTCCTCAGCCCGTGGCCTGGACGGGTCGAGCCAGCCCGCGGGTCAATTTATTATTTTATTAATTTAATTTAATTAATTAATTAATCATATTTTTTTATACAATTATGATACATAACATGATGTTTTAATTTTTGGCTATTGAGTATAGCATACAATTTGTTTTATTCAATAAAAATGTACTTATTTACAAAAAATATTAAAACACTTATGTTTAATACTTTAATTAAGAAATAATTTTAATATTATAAACTATTGTGAGTATTATTTATTTGATTAAATATGTGAAACTAAAAATTGTAATAAAATATCAAGTGACTAATTTTAAAAAAATACTAGAATAATACCACAAGCATATTACACATGTATGTATTTATATAGTGACAATTATTTTATTATACATGTAATGTATTTTCACTATTCTGCTATGTGCAAGTATATAAAAATATAATTAATTATTATTTTTTATTAACATTTGCTAATCAATAATATTTTAAATTTTGTCTTATTTAAGTTATTTCATATCTAATAGTCATATGTTTAGAGATAATCGTATTTTGAACAAATGAATAGAAGTTTTGTTCTATAAATTAATCTAAATTATTAATGAATTAAGTTATTTTTATTTTATTTTTTATGTATTGATGTATTTAACTTTTTTGAAAAATAAAATAAAATTTAGGCCACGGGCCGAGCTGGGCCAAAAATGGATTGGACCAAAAAGGCCCGCTTTTTTTGGGTTGAAGAATGAAATTTCATAACCCAATATTTTTGGGTTAATCCGACCCGACCCGCGAACCCGAACCTTTTTTGACAGGTCCAGTAAAAACCAACTGGCAGGTCATGTGTTTCTTTGTTGTTCACGGGGTTTGTGTGGCTCTGGAAATTGGAATCAAGAAATGGGCTAAAGGAAAATTCAAATTGCCTGCAGCAATTTCGAGACCATTTGCTTTGGCTTTTGTGGTGATGACTAGCTTTTGGCTATTCCTTCCACCATTTTTGAGGGGTAATGCTGATGTTAAAATTTGTTCAGAGTCTCTTGCTTTTATTGAGTTGATTAAACATGGTCGGCTAGTTGGCCCAAATGATATCCTGTGTCCATTTTTATTAGAGCAATGCTGCATATATGTCTAATTTATAACCGATAATGTAAGAATAATATTGTCGCATATATTTATTTTATTTATTATTTTTTATTTTGTAAAACTACGAGTACGTGATCCTCTTAAAGGGCTACATGTCCCCTTACTAAAGTCGTGCAATGGACAAATCCAAACATAACCTAGTGTGGGTTTGTACGTACCCTTTGAAATTGAGCAGATTTGGTCATGTGACCTTTCCCTTATTGTAGTGTAACACGTATTTAATTTTTAAGCACAAATGATATCTCATTCTCATTTTTATAAGATCAATATTGCATACATCTAATTTGTAAGCACAAATAATATCACGTTCCCATTTTTTATAAAAGCAATGGTGAATGCATATCTAATTTCTAAGTGCAAAGATCGATATTTATATCCATTTTTTATAACAATAATGTTGCACTTTCTATAAAGACTACAATGTTTTGAAAAGCAATTCCACCCGTTGCTTGTGTGGTACATGAAGACGTGATTTTTACGGATTCGGCTAGAGTGAAATTTTCACACACTTGATCATTATAAAAATTTATAATTTTTTATTACATCTATTATAATAAAAATTATATTTTAACTCTAGTGTAGGTCACCCTATTTAGAGACCAACACAAATGCATCATTTGATATATTCAATACAATAAAAAACTATAAAACTATAGAACTTCACGGTGATAAAAGAATGTGACAATTTTACCCTAACATCATCCGATGTTTACATTATACTACCTCTTTAATCCCATTTTACTTTTGGATTTGATTATGACAAATCTTTTGATAATTTATAAGAAACTTCTTTTTTTTTTAGCATTTTTTTTTCTTCTTTATGAAGGACAAATTTAAGTCATGCGATACCTCTAACAAATGTCAAACAAAATGGGATTTACCTTGCAGAGAGATTATAATCTCTCTCCCCATAAGTTTTCTCATTTGACTTTTCTATATAAATTTTTGTATATACTTTAATAACGACCAACATTCCGTTACATTTTAAATAATTTGTAAATTATTAGAAGACGAGCCAAATCGAAAGATAATAAAAACAAAATTATTTCAGTCTCTCTTCAATATATTAAATTTTTTATTTCAATTTTTGTTTAGAGGTGGAAACAAAACAATAATATGGCATAATTACTTTTTTTTCCAGCACTATAGCCCATTACTAGGCCCAGATAAAGAAGTATATTGTCCATTGGGTAACGTACTTGCCTAATTTATGCCCGTTGGCCCAGCTTGTGTAAAGATCATCTAACCAAAAACTACTCCACGATCAAGAAGCAACTATTTTGGGTTTCATTCGACTGAATAAAAGTTTTTTATTTACTTTTATTTTTGATTTTTCAGATTTCAGATTGAATTCGAAATGGGTTTCTCTCTGACAACCCTCGTCTTTGCAATTTTGGGCGTAATTGCAAGTCTTTCGGCAAGAATCTGCTTTAACAAAGGCCCTTCTGCCAATTTGTATGCACAATTTCTTTAAATGAACCTCTTGTTGTTGTTTAGATTTGTTAAAAGTGATTGATCCTGTGTTAGAATTAACCATAATAGTGTGATTGTTTGATTAGTTTTTTTTCAATTTGGGTTTCATATTATTGCAGAAGTTATGAACTTGTTTGTAAGTTGCAAAATTAGCCAAATACTGTTCTTTACTTGTTTTTCAATCATGAGTGTTAGTATTATCCCCTGTATGCGAAATTTTAATATTTGTCTGGTTTGGAAATAAAGTTGAAAGAATGGTAGTTATAATGATGATGATGCTCGATATAAACCTGCTTGATTATCTATTACTCTCCCCGTTTCAGAAAAGTCTCCTATTTGCATACTTTTCAAGGTTTTAAGGATATATTTTTCTTCCTTGTTTATCCTTTAAGTATAGTGACGGTTTATTTTAGTAGTGATGGTATGATAGTGAAATTGTGATGCTAAACTTAAAGAAATTGTGTCCTTTTATAATATCATCAACAACAACGAAACAAAAAAAAAAGATTTTTTTTGGAACAAATTTGTTTTTGCATATAGAACTCTTTTTGTAGAATGGATGGAGTATATTCTGGCTTTTAGGAATATCTTAATTGTAGATGAGTAATTTATGTAGTATAACACTATTTTTAAGTTGTATACTTGAAAGCATAGAAGAAAACCGCAGATGCTGTGAGAAACCACTGAGCTGTAAAGAGTTATATATCAAGGAAGAAATAACTTGGGATAAGAACGAAATGCTATGGAGTTGAGATTGAGGCAATGCTATTTTTCTCATATGGGTTTGTTAGTTTTCTTTATCTAAGACAGTTCAATTTTGGAGTGGGTTGTTCTCAAGTGTTTTAAGCCCTGAGAATCATTGCGTGCTGCGGCTCTACTTGTTGATGGAGTCATGTTTTTGCAACCAATGTGAGATTGCATTTGCTGATGTTTACGGTTGAGCTAGAATTTTTTTTTAGAATATACTCCCTCCGTTCTGAATTAGAAGATTAATATTGACTTTCTAAAAGTTAACTTAAGAATTTTTTAAAATTAAAATAATTCATTTAAGTTTGAAAAAAAACAAATTTTATAACTATTAGTACTTTTTTTTTGTAGTTTATGATATTCATAATTATACTGATATAAGCTAAATAAATTCATGTCAATTTTGGGTTTTAAAATGTTTAAAATTGATTTTTAAAAAGTCAATATTGATATTATAATTTGAAATGGAGAAAGTATTTGTTACACTATTTCTCAAAGTTTTGATAGTATTTGTTATAATTTGGAACGGATGTAGTATTTGATCTTTGATGGAGAGTGCATGTTCATCTTACTATTAGAATTTTACTAACTAGTAAGTTTTAAGATTAAGTATCTACAAAGGTTTGATCTTAACAAAGTCTAAGATGTGAATTGATAAAATGGGTAATATTGCAGTCTCAAATTTTTGATCTAAAAAGTGTCACAAATGCTATGAGATCATTACATTGATTAGGTAAATCTCTTGTGATTGATTATGCTATAAAGTATTATTAATATATATATATATATATATAAATGCCACATCATTTGATGATGCAGTGGACGAGTCAGAAGTTGAGTTAGAATAGGCTTTTAGGTTGGTACATTTTCAAAATAGCATAACTTTTGATCCAGGAAGAGTTACGAGACTCATAATATATCAAGTCAAAGTTAGCAATGAGCCCTACAATACTCATTGCCTTTGGCCATGATGTATGTCGTTTGAAGTCTGAAAAACTTGTTTAAAGTAGTTTTATTGTCGGTCAAACTTTGATATTTGTTTTAATTTTCGTTATTTTAATTTTGATTATCCTAATTAATGTTGGAGTAGTTTAGAGCTATAAATATGCTTCATAGGGTTTCTAAACAATTACATTTTATTAATTAATTGAGGTTATTTCTTTTGTTCTCTTTGTTAGTTCTTTATTTTCCTCGTGGATTTAATGGTTTATTTCATTCTTATTGGTTCAATAACTAACATATCACGTTTGTGTTAAAGCGTTACAATTTA
Organism: Hedera helix; assembly: GCA_947179155.2. Taxonomy (NCBI): domain Eukaryota; kingdom Viridiplantae; phylum Streptophyta; class Magnoliopsida; order Apiales; family Araliaceae; genus Hedera; species Hedera helix. Next base: position 4,356,231 of record OX359286.1, read on the forward strand.
TCCATATTCCGTTGCGTCATTTGAGACCAAAAATTTGAGACTCTCTAACATTACCTTGATAAAATAGGTGGAAGTATGTTATGTTTTGGACAAATGTGATATATATCTATTTAATTAGTTACCACTTATTTTGAAACTTAAATTTGAAAATTTGTGTATGTTTGCGTCTGTGTATGCACCACATATTTACATGGCTCTAATTTGGTATTGCGTTTGCAGGTTCCACTTAACATTGGTAATGACCGCAACAGTTTGTTGCTGGATGATGTAAGTAAATTATCCTCTAAGCTAATAAGTTATGTATACCCAGCTCTTCACAAATTAACGCAGACATAAGCACATAGCATGTTTCAAGTAGATTCTATCTAATAAGTGTGCACCATTATCTATTTTGAAGTGTTTGGCTATGGATTCTGTGTACTTATGTTCTTCTTTGGTTTTCCTTGGTTTCAAATTTGTCTTGTGCTATGGATTCTGTGTACGTCTATTCTTCTTGGGTTTTCCTTGGTATTAAATTTGTCTTGTATTGAAGTCAAAGGGTATAGAGCAGAGCTGAATGCTCTCTAGCTTGGTTTCCATCATTACCATAGGGTAAAACGAAGTCATCATGTGAAGTAAATAACAAAGATGAGGACTTTATTCTTCTAAACCCATTTGTTGACACCTCAACAAAATGAACAAACCCTTATCTCAAGTCTCAACTCAACTACTTGGGGCTATAAGAGATCTGACCAAGGGTTTAGTACTTTAGTTTCTAGCAAACACAAATCTCCTCCCTTCCACTAGTTTTGGGAGCAAATGTTTTGGTGGAAAGAATTCATAAACGTTGCCCAATTATGCTGAAGCAACTTAAGACATCATAACTTGGATTGTGCTAGGACAAGTTATCCCATTTCTTTCCCACGTTTGGGAACATTTTTGTTGCCCATTTCCCACGCTTATATCCCTTATTTTCGCTTTGGAATTGAGCTCAAATTTTAGATGTTCTAAAATATAGAAGCAAAGTAATTCTTTTGTCTAGCCAAATCTGTTTTGGTACCTAGGCAATGTGATGCTCTAGGACTAGTTGAATGCCATTGGTATAGTGATATTTTAGATGCTGTTATAGAATACTTTTGTAATGTCAAATTGCTCGTCTTATACTACCTCTGTCCTCAAAAGGATGTCTAAGAGTACAATGAACACACAAATTAAAGTTTGCAAAGTATAGGAGAGAATATAAAAAAAATTCCAGTTGGGCCCTTTGTCTGGATCAACACAACTACCATAATTAATAATTGGGAGTGTAATGTTTGTATGGGGATATGTGCACTTTGGCGTAAATTCATATTTGGGGAAAGGGAGTATTGTGTCCTGGTCCTCCTGGACAACACAAGCTTATGCGTTTTCTATTATTTTATGAGATTTCATTAGTGGTAGTTTTGACTGATTTTGATATTTCAAAATTTTATCAATCAAAACTACGTTAGATTAGGTACACATACTCCATTTTTCCGTAGTATTTGTCATATCTTACATTTGGTTTGTGTACTTTTCAACATCTTTTTAGGACAAAATATTAGTGTACTTTTGGACATGCTTTTAAGGACAGAGGGAGTAGTTCTTTATACTAAAGTCCCTGATGCCATTTGATTATTGCCACAATCATTTATACAAAAAATTCAAACTCAGCTGTTTCTTGATATCCTGTTATATTGTGATGCAAATTGAGTAATACTTGAGCACCTGTTCGGTCTTCTAGGTGGGCAATTGTATACCTTGCACAGATGAATCCTCTCATTGTTCCGATACTAAGTGAAGGGGAATGAGACGATGCCTGTCCATGAATCAACCTTTACGCCATGGATTGGTTTTCAGCTCAATGTAAAGTTCTTATTGTGTGTCGATGGAGCTCGCTTTTCTATCGCAAATATTTTGTAACATTTTACATAACAGTTGAAATAATTTTCTTGACTGCTTCTACTCTTTCCATCGTTGTTTGTGGAATGTTAATGGTTGCGATGTGAAAGTTCTGGAATGTTCATGGTTGCAATGTAAAAGTTCTATTATTTATTTCAGGGGAATAAATGTTTATTTAGATGTGTTTTTACAGTACATATGATGCAATGAAATTTTGTGGAAATCGGTCCTTATTTAATTCAGGACTGTTTGTTATTATTTTTAAGGTCATTTAATATCTCAAAAATAAAATTATATAATACTACATTTTTCATTAAATGTATGCATACAAATAATCATATCCCATGTATGATCGTAACAAAAATAACCTTATAAAATTTATATTTTCAAATGTATAGTTGTATGGAAATATTTATATATGCATAGATAAACTTTAAAATAGTAGATAATTTTTAATTAGTTCTTATGAATAATTTTCAAATTATACACACACACACACACACAAGAAGAGTTTATATGTTATATTAAAAAATGGAGAGTTTTTTTAAAATAATTGACTCAATTTTGACTTGCAATTAACTAAAATGACTAGATAAAATTGTAAAATTATTGTTATAAAACCTCTCTTATTATATATAATTATTGATCATCAAGATAATGAAAAAATTATCTACTTTTCATGTGTATATGCAAATCTACAACTCTCTGATTCGGAATATTTTTTATTCACATAGCAAACTTATAATCACATCAAATTATAATACGCCACCGAATAAATCAATGTTCTACTTAGCTGGCTAGTTCTACCTAGGGAATTAGCCCCAAAATCGTATTAAAAATTGACCAAATTGTACTAATAAAATTCCACCAACAGTTCTAGTATATATGACTATTTTAGAAGGGTTAAAAAATCGCATTTGCAGTTTCATTTCGGTTTTAGCGATCTACTGCACCGCACTAATAATGGCCAAAACAACGTCGTTTTGATTTTTTTATTTTTAAATTACATAGTATTTATTATACTTTTCTCCTATTTTTTGTTAACATAACACTAAATTATATAGTCGCCTCTCGCATGACTATTAATTATAGTTTTGAAAACTTCTAATGTGAATTTTACTTAACTAATCAAGTTTTTTATTATTTGATTGTCAATGATATTTTTGTAATTACTGAATTTTATTATAACGTGGATGAAGATGACTAAATTCAATAGTGATGATCTTTTTATATAAGCAATACACTAACTACTTTTAAGTTATAAACAACTATTCATCATAGTCTTACTTTATTTCTTCGTAAGTAGTTATTTTAATATCTTCAATACACATTTGTTTGCACTTGAAAATTATGTAATTTTTTAGGTGTCGGTAATCTTTTCAGTGCTAATTTGTTGTATATGTTCAATTGATTTTAAAACCGAAACCACACCAAATAAAATCGTACCACGTATTTCAAAACTGTATCGCACCAATTATAAGCGATTTCATGTGTCATTTTGAATTTGACAAATAACATTTAAGTGGTTTCATATACGATTTTAAATTCAAACTGTACCATCCCTAATTCTATTGACTTCTTAGATTAATTGAGGATGTACTTAATTAATCAACAGGAAGTGTAAATTATCAATGGACTTTTCAATGGATGAGAATGCATTCTTTCATAAGTTTGACCACAACTCATCATGCATGCATGTGTGTGTATATTTTTTAGGGGATACGAAAATTTTATATATTATATTTAAAAAATAAAGAGTCTTAAATAATTGATTTAGTATTCACTCATGATTAACCAAAATAACCTGATAAATTTATAAAACTATTGAATAAAATCTCTTAATTCTTTGATATATATAACTATTGATGTTTCTATTATATTTATGGGATTTATTGTTCTAACTTAACTAATATAATAGGATAATGTTAAGAATATTAATTTATTCATTTTTGTTTGTCTGGATCTATAATGCAACACACTAAAATTAATATAGTACATTTATAGGTCTAAATGTTGTAAACGCTTGTAATCAAACAAAGTTTGAATGCAAGTTTTTCTAGAATTTTCCTATTTTCCTTCTTGGCGGGCAGACCAGTTTCCCACGTTTTGTACTAGGCCCATAGTCCCGAGTTTTCTAATGTATCCCACAAATTGAAACGTAATAATAATTATGTTAAAAAAAAAAGTGAAGAAGGCAATACTACATAGCTTGAATTTATTTAAGCCGGCGGTTAGTTTTTCCCTATTTTAATTTACCTAGAATATTAATATTTACTCCTATTTTAATTCTCCTGGTGTACGTCAACATCTGGGCTTGCCTATATATTCGCCCCTACCTACCTACTAGGTTTTTCTATTCTTCCCTGGCCTCTCATCCATTAACAAACAAGAAAGCTCAAAACTGAAAAGCTAATTATTCAATTGAACGTACGAATTTAAACCTAAATATTCAATACTATTTGAACCCTTAGGTAATTCAATTATTTTAATTTTCGTAAGAAAACTGAATAAATAATTGTTTGATTCTACAATTACGAATATATCCTAAATTTGTTTCTATCAATTTATGGTTTTACAGGATGAGTGTAAAAATGCCGGCCGATTTGATATTGAAGCAGGCGTGTAGCTGTTGTGGATCCACAAGAGATCTTTACGGAAGCAATTGCAAGCACTTGACCATTTGTATTTCATGTGGCAAAACCATGGTTGAGAATCACACTGTTATGAATACTTATGTGAACTTGTCGTATGGGGGTAGATGTCACATCGGTAGTGTGGGATATCAATATGGGGTTGATATATGCTTGAACCTCTCTTCTTAAACAGCTAGCTTTTCATGAGGAAATAAGAGACAATAGCCTATATCGTAATATTTAGCATCAGAGCAGACGATCTGTGAAACTACTGACTAAGCGAAAAGAAGACGATCCGTGGAACTACCAGGAGGCCGGATTAAAATACTGATATGTGCAAAGGCATTGGGTCAGTGTTGCTAGAATGAAGCCGTCGTGAATACTGATGATGCAAAGCACTGGGTCAATGTCGCTAAAGTGAAAGTCGCCGTGGACATCGGTAAAGAAGTGTGGTGAAATATTATGAATGTCTATGTGAACTTATCATATGGGGGACAGATCCCATATCGATAGTATGAGATACCAATATAGGGTTGATATAGGTTTGAATATCTCCTCTTGGACATCTAGTTTTTTAAGAGCAAATAAGGGGAAAGAGCCTATATCGTAACACGCACCAACTGCTACGAGTGTGGAGCCACCATCACTCGATTAATTAGGGTTTGATTTTTGCATATATATATATATATATATATATATATATATATATAATACTCTTCCCATTCTAAATTATAAGTTTTCAAAATAATAAATCTAGTAATTTTTAAATAATTCATAATATTCATAATTATATTGATATAAATTAATTAAAATCATGTAAATTTTGAATTTAAAAATGTTAGAAGGCAATATTAATCTGAACGGATGAGTGATTGGGGTTTTGCTTTATATATGCATATTATATGTGGAGTGATTCACGACTGACTAGTGAATGTACAAGTCAACCTATTTTTTACTTGTAGTAAAGGTAATCATCAAAGGAAATCATAGTACTCGCCATCATTACGGGGATGTAGTGTATACCAAATTTTTAAAGATTCTATCTAATACTTAATGACGAAGTTAGATCACTAATGTAAATTTTTTTAAAAATAAATTAGTGAGGGTTCTTAGTTTTCTTCTATCTATGTATCAACATAGTTGGTATATATCGACAGAAATTTGTAGTCGAATCCTTTAAAATTTTGTCTTCGGACTCTTTAAAATATTGAATCTCTTGCCTGCTCGAGAATTTAGAACTTGGGGTACAATAAATGAAATTTTTTTGGATTTACTACCCAAGCCCAATCCCAATCCCAAAACCCCTTGTACACCCTCTCACTAGAACTTTTTTTTCTCTTTCTCAACTGTTTGCTGTTCTCTCTTGCTTTCTTCACTCGGTCCAATCCCTGCTTGGTGCACTACAGAATTGAGAGATCAGCTTATCTATTTATAGGAGATACCGCATTTGATGAAGCAATTGTTGAATTCCTGTATATGAACCAGAGCCGTGCTGGTTGAATCTGAATGTGCCAGATTTCTTGAATTGAAGAAACACTGGCTTAAATGCCACTTCTATTGAATCATTCTATTGAATCATGGAGTGAGGACAAATCTAATTGTCACTACATGTGACGTCAGCATTTCGAGAAATCTCAAAACATTTCAAATCTGATCTAAGTAATTATAATGTTGTCATATAGTATATGAGTATGTGGTGTGCCACATTCTCAGTCCTTGATACTCATTAAATCAGTCAGTTGGGAGTAATACTGGATCTTCACTTTTTTGCAGGAAACATGCAGTTGTTGACTTTATTTAATATTAAAACCAGCCATCCCTATAAGAGAACAATTTAAATGTGAAATTAAAGAAGAAGAAAAAGAGAGGGGATAAACTTCTTAAGTTTGTTTTCGCATGAGGAGTATTTTGAATTGCACAATCTAGGTGTTCTAATTGTGGGACTGGTTAAAGTTCCTGCTTCTAGCTTGGTGAATGATTCAGTTATATTTCAGAATGATATGTTTGCTTGAAAAAACGATTGACTTCATTACTTCGATGTTTATTATTGTAAGTTCTGTCTAAATATTTTGGGAAGCTGAATTCTCGGGATCGTGTCATTTGTGTCAAAATTCAGGATTATAGTGTGCGGGCAAGTTCTAGCAGCGACAAGAAGTACTTCATCGGTAGATTTGTCAGTGGTTTACCTAGTTTTTCAAAGAAGAGAAAGGCCGATAAATGGTCTATCATCCAAAAGGAAGGTTTACAAGGGCACCAGCTTAGTGATGCCATGCGGGTATTTTCTTGTTCGTTGAATAACTATGATTGGTTTTCTTTCTGCTTTATTAGGGTTTTCAGTTTTCTGATGAATATACTAGTGTTGTTGCTAGATGAAGGTAGATGAACCTTAAACCTTTTGCTCATTTCTTTCTAAGGATATGCTATGCTTTTGTTAGTTAGTTCTTTAGGTACACGTGCGTAACATTTATTCATTGATATGTGGCTCATTTGCTAGTCTCCCATGGTCATCGTTTTGTTTTATTCAATTACTTATAGTCAATTCTATTTCTTTATATACTTAGAATGAGATTTTGTGTGTTCTTACATGAATTCTCCATTAGTTTCTGAATGAATGTTGTCCAACCAAGAATGCAAGCTTTTTCCTGCTCCGTTGAGTTATTAATGAGGCTCTCTTATCATATATTGAATATCCTTATATATGATGTAATAACCCATCATTATTATTGCGATTGAATTAATTATTGTTGTTTGGTTAGTTTAATTTTCCTCGGCTTGGGCTAATTAGCTATCAGCCATTAAATTTTTATCTTGTTACTTGCCTTTCTCTATAAGCATGCAAAATGCAACGTGTAGAAGAAAAACAAGAATAAACCTTGGCTATTAGAGCATGAATCTGGCCAGTTTCAGTACCGTGGTGTGCTTGAGGGTGCACAGTCAGCAGTGTACTACCTACTAATGCTGCAGGGGAAGGAGTTTGTTGCTATTCCTGCTGGTTCTTGGTATGCACCCCCTATATATGTGTGCGTATATATTTATATATATATATATATATATACACACACACACACACACACATATATATACATGAATGTCTGTGTGTTAGTGTTCTTTCCTGCTCACGATCAATCTCACCACTTGTTGTCACTGTTGTAGAACTTACCTGGTCTTTGTTAAAGAGTAATGAATGCTATTTATTGCTTGCACGCAGTCAGTTTTGTTCTATATATTTTGTATGAAGTATATTTAATGCCTTTGATTCTTAGGTACAACTTCAACAAAGTTCCACAGTTTAAGCAACTCACTCTGGAGGAAGCAGAGGAGAAGATGAAAAATAGGAGGAAAACAGCAGATGGGTATGAAAGATGGATGATGAAAGCAGCAAATAATAGTGCGGCTGCTTTTGGTGAAGTTGAAAAGTTTGATGACAAGGAAAATGGAGTCAAGTGGGGGAGGGGGCGTAAAAAACTTACTAGTGGTGATGATGATGATGAAGCTAATACATCGGACAAGGGAGAGGAAGATGATGAAGAAGAAGCAGCAAGGAAAAATAGACTTGGACTCGACAAGAAAGGTGGTGGTGGTGGTGATGAAGAGAGTCCAAGAGGAGGCCATTTTCATTTTTTTGATGATGATATTGAGAAGGGTGAGTCTATATATTTTTATTTTTTAAAAAAATAATGTGAAACTTCCAAGATCAACTTCATCGACTTATTGGTTAATAATCATTTTAACTTGCATATTTGAAAAAAGAAGAACTATAGATAATAAACAAGGCAATCCTTTTATTGCCCTGCACTATGTGCATAGCTTTGTACTAATTCTGTTCTCTGGAGATTCTACGATCTCCTTCTTTATAGCTTGCACTAAAGCATTGCATCTATTTTGAAGCACCTAAAGAAGAGCTCTGTTATACATGCCTGCTTCACCATTTCATATTCTAGATGTGTTGTAAACTGATTAGATTGCTGCATTTTTATGAAATCTTCTTTGTGCTTTTTTAATTAGCTTTCTGAGCAGGAATTTTTATTGTTTGTTAATGGCGCAACGCATCTTGATTATCAGGTGATGACTGGGAGCATGTAGAAATATTCACGGATGATGATGAAGCTGTTGGAAATGATCTCGAGGAGTGGGAAGATTTGGCCGCTGAAATTCCTGCTCCTCCAGAAATAAAGCAGGTCTGATTTGAATTGATGTGGTAGCCTTTTCTTTTTTACTAGAAAAAGATTATTTTATTAGAAAAAAGAGATTACAAACTGGTAAATTTATGAGAGAAAATCTCCTAATCCAGAGAAGTGGAATAATACAAAAGCCCTTAAAAGTGTGTTTCCCTCCCGCCCCCCTGCAAATTTGAACAAGAAATCCCACTAAAAGTGCCCTCACTGGAGACCACAAAGAAGCCAGGAAAATGACAGTGTCCCAAAAGGAAATGAGAGGACACAAACTATTTGCTAAATTTTTTAGCACTCCCCCTTCGTCCACATATCCCATAGTATAGCAATGCATCCACACCACCAGAGCTACATAAAATCTCTCTTCCTGCCAAAGACCTGAAACTTGGGAAGAAGCAACTCTTCAACTCCAACTAGACAAACCAAGCATTCACCAAAAACCACAAAGAATAAACACAACTTCCAAGTTTGAGATACAAAGGTACTGGTGATAGCATGACTCAAACGCAATTACCGATAATCGGTATCATTTTGAAAGAGCACCAAAATTATCAGTCATATTATTATAAAAACAAGCATTAGGGATTTGTGATTTCATGTGCAATGGTTCATTCGTGCTTTCTCAATGGATTTGATTATAGGCATAAGGATTTGTGGATAGAGGTGTAATGGTGTATTCATCCTTTCTCAATGATACGTGGGCCACCTGTACTGCTGCTTTCCCTTTTGTTTTTTCCATAACTTCTTTATTGACAGGGTTAGAACTGGGATTCTTGGACTTTGGATTTGAACAATATAAGCTTAAGTTGTTAAGATCAATATGGATCCTAACAAAGAATGCGAACCAATAGACAAGAAATAAATTTCAGAGACATAGTTGGAGGGAGAAAGAATAGGTAAAAAAGGAGATGTTGAGATGAGGAAGATCCAATGGAGAGAACCTATCTCTCAATTCAGTATTTCATTCATATCAAGTTTGAAAATGGAAATACATCCCTAGCACATAAATACTACTTACTAGAGCCTTCTAGAAGCTACTAACTCCTTATCCTATCAAATCCTCCCAAAATAACAAAGATTCCCTCAGACGTGTCAACATAACAAAAATGCCATTACAACTAAATAATTCAAATCTACTTCTCGGTCTTATCCCAACAGATGTTCTCTTACTCTTTTAGTTTTAACCTAAATGGAAAAAGTTTCCAGTGTTTCTATGTTAGTGGGTGAACAGTAAATTTTATTTTGGGTGATGAGAAAGTTTATAGTTTGTGTTTTGGGCTCGGAGAAGAGTAAAATAATGTAGTTATAATTGTAAATACTCTCATTGCAAATTTGAACATGTTTAAACCCTGAAAGATTGTTTATGGTTTAAACTTTATGTACCGTATGGTTCAAATAGAATTCATTTCTTTAAGGTATGGTGACATTTGATATGCCTTTTATATATGCCTTCAGCATGATGAGGATGAGGAAGAAGGTGATGGAAAGGGGGGAGGATTGAGCAACTCTGGAAAAGAGTTGAAGAAGCTGCTTGGGCTAACTACCGGGCTAAATGAATCAGATGAGGAGGATGATTATGATGAAGAGGATGTAAGTTTCCATGATTTCTTGATTAAAGAACAAAAACGAAAAATAGTTCTGTCTATGCTAATGCTTGATTGCTATACATTTAATTATCATCTGGGAAGATTTGTGATCTCAAAACGCAGGTCCAGGGAACAGATTTCAGTATCCCACTTTGACAATTTTTCACTAGAATTTTTTTAATGCAGCTATGATAATTCTAGAGTTCTCCTGTTTTTGGTTTGTCCAGGATGATGGATTTGGTGCTTCTCCTGTCCTAGTTCCAAAGCAGAAGAATGCCCCTAAAAAAGAACCTGGTTACTACAGTCCTTTGACTTTGGGATCTGGTTGCAGTTCTCCTTCTATTTCGAAGTCAGCTAGGTGAAAGAGAAGAAAGACCGGTGATGATACAAAATCAACTGTAGGTGCACCTTCAAATATAACGAAGACAGAAAATGTACTTTCCCTGTGCTGAAACTGCTTAATTTTATGCTTAGAGGATCCTCCTTGGTATTCCAGACCTAACTTGGATGAACTTTGTATTTTCACAATTTTTTAGAAATTTGCTTATAGTTTATATTATTCTTCCAACTAGAAAGGAATCTTTATCTTTTTACCGTGATATTTCATTGTGCTGGGAGCCCAGCTACTATTAGTTGTGGGATCGTTACAAAGAAAAATTAGAACATTTTGAATGAGCAAAGTAGAGGTATTGTAAAGCTTTGTTATTCTTCACGACTAATTTCTCTAACTTAAATTCGTTTCCTTGATTAGGAAGCAAATCCTGTGAAGAAAGAAACTGCCGCTACTTCGAGAAGTGGTGTGCTTGTTAGAGGTCCATCATCAACACCCCCAGAATCTGGGTCATCATCAGCTGCAAGACTTGTCAGAGAAGATGAAGTCAGGGCTGTTTTACTGCAGAATATACAGATGACCACACAGGATCTTGTTGCCATATTTAATTCCAGACTAAAATCAAAAGAAGTATGTTGCTCATTTTTAATTAAAATACCCTTCTCCATGCTTGACCTGTATCACAAATTTACTTAAGTTCACTAAAATTGAAAAGTTGAAAGCTGATGCTTAAGAAATGATATTGGTTTTAGCAAGTACAATGCTAGAACAGGGCCTCGCCCTATAGCATAACAAAAAAAGCTTGGGTTTTGGGGTCTATTTCAAGGAAGGTCCCAAATTTTTAAACACCATAAATAATTTATATAAAAAAATTATTATAAAAATATAAGTCTAATCAATCTTTTAGGGTCAATAAAATATCTATAAAAAAATTAACAGTATAAAAATTACTTCATTTAAATAAAAAATATTAATACTCTTTCCGTCCCAAAATAAAAGTACTCCATTGACTTTTATAGTCAAATTGATCATTTTTAAAATTAACAATTAAACATAAATATTTATATTTTCAAAAAAGTAAACATTGAGATTAGTACTAAATTTTATATAGTTTATAGGCTTTTTACATATATACTAAATAATAATAAGTTATATTGATTTGAAAAATTGTGAATTTGACCATAAAAGTCGATGGAAGACGTATCAAACATAGAAGGTTTCATTTAAAAATATCGTTTTAGGCCCCAAATTATTTTGAGTCACCCCTGTGCTACAAACTAGCAACTAGAAGTCATTCCATCAGTATATTCAGTTTATCAGTCATAGTTATCATAGTGAGTTATGGCGGTAGATGACCGCCAGGATGCCTAGTGTAATACCCTAGATATTTACGAGATTTGTAGAATAAATCAAATATGATTAATTAAAGGTTACGGTAAAATCTAGTTTTGGTGAATAAAATAAATAGAAATATGTATGCTGTAAATTTCGAGGACGAAATTCTTAGAAGGATGGGTGAATGTAATATCCCGGATATTTCACAAGATTTTTAAATAAGATCTTGAGGTTAAAATAAAGGTTGGAGTTTAAAATCTAGATTTGGAGAAATAAAAGGTGTAGAAAGGAGTAGTGTTAGGATTTAAATGTAAGTGATTTGAGGTTTTTAAATTTTAAAACCTAGAATTTGACTATGTATATACTTGGAGGTATATTGATAATAAGGTAATATAATACCTTTAAAATTCGATGAATTTATTGGACTATGATAGGGTTAAATTATATGATATTTTTATTCCCTAATACTTAGTTTTTATATTTATTGTATGCTTAAATGTTTAATTATTCAGTTTATTTTGGTTTTAATAGGTTCTATATGATTTTAGTTAATTTATGTTAATTTAGGTAATTTTATAGTAATTTTATATTTCTTTTTATTTATGTGTTTTTATTTATTTTTAGTATTTTACGTGTTTTATTTATTATTATGTATTTTTAGGATTTTTAGTATTTTTATATTATTTTTATTTATTTTATATTTGATTTTGTAGGAAAAAGAAGCTTTTGGGGCATTTTTGTAAATTCTGGAAAGCTCTAATGGCATTTTGGTAATTAAACCGCACGGTGGCAGAATCGTAAATAAGTCATCCGGATATCCGCGCACTGCGCGCGTGAAATGAGTCTGGCGAGCGGATGAAACGACGCCGTTTCAGACATTAGTTAAAGGCATACGCGCAATGTGCGCGAAGACGCTGAACAGTAGCAAGAAAAGGGATCGAAACGACGTCGTTTGAAGCTCAGATCCGCGCAATGCGCGCGGGCGACTGACGTTGACCGACACTGTAGCGAAGGCCGCGTTTGTTTTGCGCGTTAATTGTCAAAATCAGATTATTTCGCGAATTTTGCTACTTTTTGATTCCAAATTGGATTTTAATTCCAACTAGGGTTAGAATAATAATTATTTTTCTTTTTCTTTTATTTTTATTTGTATTTTAAGTCCTATTAGGGTTTGAAAAGTGTAATTCCAATTAGGTTTAGGAGGATTTTGGAGCTTATAAATAGAGGGCTTGACACACAATGTAATAAACAACTTTTCTATTAGAATAAAAATTCTCTCTTCTATTCTTTGATGCTCTCTACAATTATGAGTAGCTAAATTATTTTTCTTGGTTTAAGTTATTGAAGCCATCAAGATTTATACACTGTGGGATCTAATTTATTTTAATTGTTCAATTTATATTTTGGGTATTGAATATTTTTCTGTGTTTAATTTTATGATTAATTCGTTTAATTACTAGGATGCATACTAGTTTATTATTCGTTGAAATCTATTGCTAAATTAAATATCAAATCCGTAATTGTTTGGTCAATTTAATTTGCGAAGCAACTAAGATTAATAATTATTTTGCTTATCAAAATATTGTTATATCTTAGAAAAAATATTAATCTAGATTAAATGTAGACGCTTGGATTGTGTTGTTTAGTTCAACGATCTCTCTATTTCTTTATGCTGCTACTAGGTTAAATCTTTAGCGCTTGTCTGAGATTATTTAGTAGTAAGGGTTATTTAGATCGCTTGTTTCTGCTTAATTAAAATTAAGGAGAGATAGGAAAATTATTCGAATGGGAGTAATTATTCCACGTTGAATATTTAAAATATGAGTTGATTTATTCTTGCATCAGTGACCAGTTGTAAATTCTTGATGGTGGATATTGACTTAAACCAAGGCTTTTTCTTCTCATTTATTTCATTAAATTACTTGCATATTTATTTTAGTTATTTTTATTTAAATTATTTCTTTAATTCAAAAACCCCCAATTTTTATTTGCAAAAACATAAAATTAAATTAATCATTCTCTGTGGGATCGACTCTTGCTTACACTACTACATATTTATTTTTCAAAAGTAAGATTTTATTTTTGGGTGCTTGCGACATCACACTAGACTAAAAGAGATTATGTAAGAAGTTTTTACTTTGAGGTATGAGAAAATTTATTTGGGAAATAAATTTTAATTATTGAGATATTTATAAGCTTAAGTTAAGGTGTATATATATAGATACATATATACCTGGAGGTGTGCTAATTATTTTTAGCCAAGCATAGTAAATGATTAACTGAATTAATCATCGAGAATAATGTAAAGCTTAATATATTAATTAAGCAAGCTTATGAAAGTTAAACCTGGGATGGTAAATTAAGAAAGTCCAAATTTGTAAATTGGGAAGAGACAAGTTATTAGGCATTGTAATGGTTATTAAGTTTAAACCCAACCTAGTGGCTAAGTGTTGGAAATTAACGAATAGTCCAAAATGGATTAAGTTTATGGCGAGTCAAATTGATATATGACAAGCTATATGATTATAGTAAACAAGCCTACACAGTTAAAAATTTGCAAGACTTGTATGTGTGACCAAGTTATTAAGGTAGCAGTCTAAGATTAAGATTGAACCCTGTGTGGTTGTGATTATGTGGAATAGTGGTGTGAAGTGAATAAAGTAATGTATACCTGATATCACGAGTATACTTACATATGTGAAGGCAATGTAGCAAATCAGAATGTCAATAAATGACCAAAGTGGTTCAATAGTCAAAGTTTGACTAAATGTAATGAAGGAAAGTCAAGTTAAAACCCCAATTTGGAGTTCGGAAGAGAATTTGGAGACGCGGACTGCACAGTTGAGTTCAGAACGTCAAATTTAGCAAGGAGAGATAATAACCACAATTTGGTGTTGGGGGTTGACTTTTTGGTCAAAGTCAATCGTTTGACTTGTAGAGTTGAAAAGTCAAAATTTGAGTTTGGAGAATAATTTTGAGAAACGAACTCCACCGTTGCGACGGGAACCTCGAATTTAGTGAGTATGGACTGTAAACACGATATGTGTGTCGGTTGATTTTTTTGGTCAAAGTTGACCATTTGACTTTTTAGGGAAAAAGAAGGTCAAACTTGAAGTTCAGAAGTGAATTTGAAGAAACGGATGTTACCATGACGTCGGAAACGTCTAAATTAGTAGAAATTGACTGTAATATTGAAAAATATGATTTTCGGGTTAAACAGTCAATGAGCGGATCAGATAATTAAAAGCGGGACCCAAAAGATATATTAAATCTCCAGAATTTTTAAGTGGCTAGCTGGATGCTCAGATTTTAGTGAGGTGGATTTAATTAGCCAATCATCTCTAGCCTTATCCTAATGTAATATCTTCCAACCAATCATATTTCTTGATTTCTTATCTCTTGTTTGGATTATATCATTTATTAGACTAAACCCACTTGGCATAAGAGCATTAAAGAAGTCAGCAACATTGAGAGATAGAGAGAAAGTTGAGTTCTCACGGGAAAAGGGAGAGAAAAGAGGAAGAAGAAAAGCTTGAGCAAAAGAAAAGGGAAAAGCTATGAGGTATAACTTTCTAAACCCTTGTTTAATTTTAATTTTCTTGGGTAGATAATGGGTGTTAATGAAATTAATGGTTTTAGATCATGATTAACTTTGTGGGTAATGGTCTAACCAAGAATTTTCATGAATCTATTAGATGATTCACGGATTAGATTAAATGAAAGAAAGTTGAAAAAAAAATGAAATTCGCAGAAAATGGATTTTTGTGGCTGTAAGGTACCAAATTAAAGCTACGGAAGTAAGCTACATGTAGAAATATTTAGATCTCAGAAATTCTTTGTGGTTTGTTCGTAGTGACTGTTTGAATCAGTTTGGGTCAGACTGAAATACTGCTGCCCAGAAACTGTAGCAATTTTTGCTCATTGTAAAAATCATATAAAATCATGTGTTTGGAAATTGAAGTTGGTATAAACTACAAAGTTGTATATATGGAAGTTATCTAGAAGTACCCAGGATATTGAACGATTTTATGGTGTAGAGAATTTTTGAATGAATTAATTTTGTGCGACTGTCCAGTGACTGAAACTGTCTGGACAGGTTGGGGTAAACTCTTAAATCTGTGTTGTTTGGTACATTGGATGAAGTTAAGGTCTAAATAAGAATCAAATTAGACTTCATAAGCTTGAATTTGATATAAGGATGAACAAAAACGGACTGGTAACGAAGAAGTTATGATGTTTCTAGCAAACTACCCCGCTGTCGGAGAACACTGTAATGACCCAGAAATTCATAAGACTGATGAGTATGGTCTTAGGTAAATTGTGGATATTCATAAACCTGTTGAGTATGGTCTTAGGTAATTGATGTGATTTAAGGCTACGCTAATCCTTGGATGAGGATGTGGTGGATAGTCGATTTGAGAAAATTTTAAGCTTTCGAGGATTCGAGCAAAATTTGAGGTTAAGACATAAAGCTAACATTGGTAAAGTGATGGCCGATCACTGGAAAGGAATTAGAGTCCAGTCACGGAGGGACTAGGACAGTGTTTATAAAACAATAAGTAAAACAATGCCTATGTTAAAATAATCAATAAGATTGATCGGCGGGGCAAATGTTGTAAGGATGTAGTGCTAATTCCAAGGATGAAATCATTTGTAAAGATTAAGTTAAAAACTTAATCTGAGGAAAAGAATTGTTGGGAGTTTAAAACTTAGAATTGGTTGAAGGAGTATATGATAAGGTATACATTAAGTTAAGTATCTATATAGTATATAGGTGCAGAAAGCATGATGAGGAAGAATTACCCTCATATTTTGATTTTTACCTTATATTGAAATTTCGGGGACGAAATTATTATAAGGGGGGAAGAATGTAGCGACCCGAAATATTTTAATATAGAGAAATGAAATTATTGACTGTAATTGTAAATTTCTAGAGGATTAAATTAAATCATTATATGATGGCTTGGTTTATTTAATTATATGTTGAAATAATTAAAGAAATTTAAGGAAGGTTCAATTAATGGGTTAATTAAATTAATGGACCAACCTAGGTTGTATAGTATCAAAGTTTGATAGGGTAAATGAGCTATGTGATATTTAATTAAATAGCTAGCACGTTAAGCTGGATGTGTAAATTAATTAATATGGTTATTAATTAATGAGATTTCGTAAACATTAATAATGTTATATTTATTTCCATTTGGAAAGTTATTGATAGTGGGGTATTAATATTTTATATTTCCACTAGGAATTTAATTTGGGCAACCCAAAGCTTAGTTGCAATATAAGTAACAATTGGGCCACCAATTGTTTAATTAACAAAACAAATAGCAGCCCAGCCCAAGAGTAATAACATAACCCGGTGGAAAAGTAAGAGTGCCACTCCTTTAGGGACAAAACCTCAGAAAAAGCAGAGCACGCGCAGTTTGTGCAAAGCTCAAGGAATCAGTGCTGAGAAAAGAAGGAACAAGTCAGGCATAGGGGAGGCTATAGGGTCCAACTCCTCAGAGTTGTCTAAGGCTGAGAAAGTGTTGTATAACCTCAGTCATTCTCTCATTTCCTCTTCGCGTTCATTTAGGATAAGAGAGATATTGAGCTTGAGAAGTAAATGCAAACTTCAGAGGAGTTCATGCTATTCGGAGAAGGCAGAATCTGAATGTAAATCATCTGTCAAAGATTGAAGGTATTATCCGGTTATTTTGATTTAATTAGTTTTATCTTATTTTGGATTAAGGAAACAGAATATGCTAGAGTTGCATATGAGGTGTTTAAATGAGAGTAATGTGAACTTGGTAGTCGAATGTTGTTGAAACTAGTTAATGATTGAATTAGAACTAGAATAGTGGTTTCAGTTATTTTACACAGTCAACATTGTGAGTCTGAACCACAGTTAGTCTGTACTCAATGTTCATGTTCATCAACCTTTAGAATGAACTGGTAGTAGAGTGCTCTGGTAGTAGAGTGAACTGGTAGTAGAGTGCTGATGGTAGTAGAGTGAACTGGTAGTAGAGTGCTGCTGGTAGTAGAGTGAACTGGTAGTAGAGTGCTGCTGGTAGTAGAGTGCTCTGGTAGTAGAGTGCTGCTGATAGTAGAGTGCTGCTGGTAGTAGAGTGAACTGGTAGTAGAATGCTGCTGGTTGTAGAGTGAACTGGTAGTAGAGTGCTGCTGGTAGTAGAGTGCTGCTGGTAGTAGAGTGGACTGGTAGTAGAGTGCTGCTAGTAGTAGAGTGCTGCTGGTGATAGTAGCTGGTAGTAGAGTGGACTGGTAGTAGAGTGCTGCTGGTAGTAGAGTATTGCTGCTGTTAGTAGAGTGACCCTAGTCACTGAAAATCGTAGAGTGACACTAGTCACTGAAAATCGTAGAGTGGCCTTAGTCACTGGAAATCGTAGAGTCCACTCGAGATCGTAGAGTGCTTTGTACTCGCCGAGTCGTAGAATAGTCTGGACCAGTCTTGGGAAATCGTTGAGTGACCCCCACTCGACAATCGTAGAGCTGCCAGCCCAGACAGTGTATTCAGGCCCTGAACCTCGGTTCAGTCGCCGGTTTCAGGAAATGTTTTATTAATTAAAATATTATTAACAGATTAATAATATTAGACAATGAGTAATTAATATCAATTGATTAATGATAACGATAAAGGTTTCATTGTAATTGAAACAAGGTATTTAATTAATTATTGTGCAACAATAATTAAAGTGAGTTATATTCAATAATGAATAAGGATGGGTAAGTAATTAATTATTATTTAAGAGGTATTAAATAATAATTAAAGAATGATAAATATAAAAAGGTAATTACTTATTTTTTTAAACAAATAAGTGTGATTAATTAGTTAATTACTATTTAAAGGATATTAAATTAAATAATAATTAAAGCGGGATGAAGTTAATAAAGTGATCATTTGTTATAATAAATGAGGTTATGTAATTAAGAAATTATTACTAGAATGATATTCAATGATCATTAAGGAATTGAGAATAGTTAATTAATTAATTTAATTATTATTCAAGTGATATTAAATAATAATAAAAGGGAATTAAGGTTAATGAAATAATTGTTTATGTGAAGGTAAATAAACAAGTAAAGTTAAGTGAGTAAATTGTTTATTTAATTGATATTAAATAAATAATGTGAAGAAATTAAAGGAAGAATGAAGTGATTAAACAATTTATATTTAAATTGTTTAAGTCTTTAAATTTACTAAAGGTGTAAATTATTATTAAATATTTAATGGTGTTAAAATATTATTACCAGATTAATAATATTGGTAATTGAGAGAATATTATTAAGGGATTAATAATATTAGTAACCAATTAAGGTGGTGTTCCGTACTTGAGTACAATTGGTAACGTAGTGATGTATTATTAATGTATAATAATACTAATCCGTAATTAAAATATTATCCAAGGAGGATAATATTGTCTAATAAATTTTGAGTTAATAGATAAGAACTGCCGTGTGGTAGAGTCAATTCTTTTGTGAATGACAACTAAGTTCTCATGCACCTTCCTAATTGGCAGACAAGCGTTTTAGGGCTTGCGGATGCAGTAATTGGAATTGTATGAGCGTTAGTGATGGAACGCAGGACTTCAGACTGGTAGCGTAAGTCAATGCGCGTATTAGACAAGTCTTTCAGTGATATTTGTTATCCCTGCAAGTTTTTCAGTATTATGGATTATATGCATAAACTTTAAATGTGCACGCATGTTATGTGTTAACTGATTGTAAATGTGTCTATGTACGATCATATGTTGTTAATAGATGTTATATATAATTAATGCTATGAATCGAATGTGTTATATGAGTTATATAACATGGTAACATTGACATGCATGGTAAACATGGGTAGATTTTATAAATGCAACGCATGATAAGCATGATGCCTATGTAAATGCCAAGCATGGAGCATAAAGCATAAATTAAATGTAACCTACGTGTTATGTGTTAGCTGTTGGACTTGCTGAGCCGTCGTGCTCAATCTTGCTTTAAATTAACATTTTCAGCGAAGGGCGAAGAGTTCGAAGATTCCGATAATCGCAAAGAGGATGTGCGAAGTTTATTTTATTAATAAAGGTTGTCACTAGAACTGTTTAAAGTTGCATTTTGTGGGAATAATTACCATTTGGTACCATCCCGGATGTAAAGCCTTGTAATAGTATTGAAAGACAGTTGTAGTTAACACGAGTGTTAATGTTTTGTAAACTCGTGTAATTAAAAGCAGTGAGTAAATAGTCATGTCGACTTATTGTTAGGATGCGAGTTTTGTTGCTCACAATTGGTTGTAATACACTAGGTCGTGGAATAAATGATCTGAGTTGTAGGATTCATGTAAAGATTGCGATTCTGAGACAAGGTTAAGTAAATAATTTATAAAAATTTAAATTTATCGTGGTTTTTAAGGAGAAGGTTGTTCGTGTAACGACTTAAACTCAAGATTGAGGTTATTTCTGACGGACCAGATCCGGGGTTATTGGCGACGGATTTTGGGGCTGTCACAAACACTCTCTGGCAGTCAGTTGTCCGAAGACTGAAGGCTGAAGGCCGAAGACAGAAGGCCGAAGACCGAGGGCCGAGGGCTGAGGGACGAAGGCGGAAGGCCGAGGGCGGAAGGCCGAAATGAGTAAATTATTATTGAAGGATTAATGGTAATTGTAAATGAAGTTAATTATTATTAAATGTTCAATAATAAGGGTAATTGGTTGAGTTGTTATTATGTGATTAAATAATAACCGTACATGGTTTAATATTATTGAAGAATTAATAGTATAAATGTACAATCAAGATGTTACTAATTTGTTAATATCATTTGTAGATTAATTGGATATTATTACGTGGATAATAATATCGTTGGGTAGTTAAAATATTATCCAATGAAGATAATATTGGTTAGTAACTTATGTAATTTTAAAAAGGGTTGCCATTAATTAATTACTATTAAAGTATTAATAATTTAAGGGAAATGAGGATAACTAATTAATTATTATGATATTAAATAATAATTAAAGCGAATTAAGGAAATAATTAATTATTTTACAACAATGATTAAGGTAAACTATTATTAAAAAGGAATTAATAATGGTAATGATTATTTAAAGTGTTATTTAACAATTAAATAACATTATAAGTTATTACTAATTGATAGTAAGATTTAAAACATTTTTCGAGATGGATAATATTACGATAACTCATCGAGTTAAATGTTATGATTAAGTTAAAACAAGGGTATGGTCCATTAGTGACGAAGTAGTGGTTCGACCTAACGAGAAATAAGGTCCAGGCATTAATGCAGTGACAGTAATGAATGTCAGAACTGCATCGTTTGCACAAAAGATTTACAATGTTGGATACGAAACACTGAGTCAAGGCAACAAGAGACTAAAATAGGAAATTAACCCTGTGGATTTAGAAAGGGGACGATAAGAAGAAATAGATATCTTTAAAGATTTAGTTTTGAGTCAAATTGTGACTGATATTGTACACCGTTGATCTCACATACTGTATAGGTGATGCAGGGAACGTGAAAGATTAGCGTAAGCTGGTTATACAAGTTCAGACAAGTTCTTTCAGTGATATTTGTTATCCCTGCAAGTTATTTTCAGTGCTATGTGTTATTTGCATAGAGTATTATGTGTGCACTTGTTATATGTGCTAGCTGATTTCTAAATATGTCTGTGTACAGTCATATGTGGTTAATAGCTGATATATAATTGATGCTATGATTCGAAATGTGTTATATGAGTGATATAACCTGGATATATTGACATGCATGGTAAGCATGGATTAAATGCAAAGCATGATAAGCATGATGCCTATATAAATGCAAAGCATGGAGCATAAAGCATGAATTAAATGTAACCTACGTGTTATGTGTTTAGCTGTTAGACTTACTGAGCCGTCGTGCTCATTCTTGCTATAATAAACATTTTCAGCGAAGAGCAAGGAATGTGAAGATCCTGGTAATCGCAAAGAAGATGCGCGAAGTTTATTTTATAAATAAAGGTTGTTACTAGAACTGCTTAAAGTTTAAATTGTATTGGTAGGGAATAATTACCGTTAGGTAACATTCCAGATTTTAAAGCCTTTTAATAAGAGTGAAAGGTAGTTGTTTATTAATGCGAGTGTTGATGTTTTGTCAACTCGTGTAATTAAAAGCAGTTAGTAAATAGTCACATCGACTAGATATTAAACTGCGAGTTTTATTGTTCACAATGGTGGTAATGCACTAGGTCATGAAATATAAATGATCTGAGTCATAGAAATTATGTAAAGATTGCGATTCTGAGGCAAAGTTTAGGTAAATATTAAAAAATTTAAATTTACCGAGTTTTTAACAGCATGCTTTTATGTAATGTTGTGTATAATAAGGAGAAGGTTGTTCGTGTAACGACTTAAACTCAGGATTGAGGTTACTTTTGTCGGACCAGATCCGGGGTTATTAGAGACGAATTTTGGGGTTGTCACACCTAGACACCATGGCATCCATATGGCGACAAGTTGTTCACAGTGTGCAATTTATATATTATTTATTTACTTCATAAGTATATTGGCAATAAAATTTCATATACATTAAAACCCAAAACATAACTATATGAAATACCATTAAAAACACAATTAAAATTTATATTTTAATTTTATTTATAGCGACTGAACTGAAAACTAATAAAATTTCAGGGGCTAAAATGTAAAAAGATAAAAGTACAGGGGCTAATAAAAAAAGTTCAAAGTTCTGAGTTTATTTTAAAATTTTATGAAACTTTGGGGACTAAAATGGAAAACTATAGAAACCTTGGGGTACTAAATCGTAATTTTCCACCAGATATGTATAAACAGATATGCAGTAGTCTAGTACAATCTAAACAAACAGAGAAGAAGCCTCGACAGTATGAAGAAACAGAGAAAAAGCCTCGCCCGAGATAGAGAAAAAGCCTCAACCGTGACTCCATCATAGGTTCTGATGCAGCTAGGTGACAACTCGACTTAGTGCGGCAGCAACGACAGGACACATTAGCATTGCCTAGGCGACGCCGTAACAATTATGTTATCAACATGTATAGTGTGTGCAGTAATAGCCTTTACTGCGTTTGGAGGTCCAAACACATTGCACCAATTTCGGTGTGTTGCGTTTGGGTCTCAAACGTTGCGTTTGTTAGTTAAATAAGTTGCGTTTGAAATAAGTTGCTTGTATCTAGAACAAGTTTTCAAGTACGTTTTGATCTCCAAATGCACGTAATGCTCCATAAGCTATTAAATGAACAAGCACATTGGCCTTTATATCATATAATAGTTTCTCGATGTGCATTCCTGTTGAACATGCATTTATGATAAGGGAGTTGATGGTGTATTATCATTGTCATCGTCAACCATGTTCCATTGTCTCCCTCTTCCTTCCCAAATGTAAAGCAAAATAAAAATTAGGGGTGGTGGTGCATGGTTTGGTCTTTGCTTGCTCTAGTGTTGTTTGTTAATGAGATTTATATAATTCTACAAAAGAGAGTTGTTATATATGACTAAATTCCAACATATGTAAAGAAGAAACCTACATCTGTTCTATGTTATCGCTTACAGTTCCGCATTAGTCGCAATCCATATTCGACATAAAATTAGTTGACATATCAATCATTTTCCTTCTATTTTTTCTCTTATTGTGATTTTTGAAAAGAAAGACTAGTGATTATAATCTAATAGATATATATATCATATTGTGCAGGACAAACTAGCTTTTGCTGATTTACTGAAAAGAATTTCCAAGATGAGCACCACTAAGGATCAAGGACCTGGCTGTGTAGTTTTAAGAAAGAAACATTGTAGTTGAATGCTTTACCTTAATTCTAGCTCTTCCCTTGCAATGTACTCTGTTATGCAACCCTAATGGTACTTTATTTTTGGAACAAGTATAAACACACAACAACCAAATACTACATTCATCTTCACTATTAAAAAATGTGACATGACATTGAAATTCGTGTTATGCCACACATTTTAATGATGTAGATCGATGTAGTGTTTAATGTAATATTTGGTTGCTGTGTGTATAGACTTGTCCTTTTGGGGAAAGTCTATTAGTACTTCTAGAGCTAATGTATAGTTAGTTTATTTTAGTTTCCTTTTTATTCATAAATGGTACAATTTTTTTAAGTTTGAGATCAATAGGGTCCGTATGACTTATTTTAAAACGATTTATAATTCAAATTTTAAAATGAATTATAAGTCATTTTCGATTGTGACTTATAAGTAAAAACTTTTGTCTAACTTATAAGTTCAAAATTAAGTTAAAACAAATTATTAATATGCTTGACTTATAAGTAAAAATAAATTGTAAAGATTACTAAAAAAGATATTAATAAAAAGAGTACGTTAATTTAACATTTTATCATAAGAATCGCTATTCTAACATTAAAAAAAAAACCAAAGCTTCAATATTTATGAGGTTTTTTTTGACATAATATCCATGAGTTATTAATCAATATTATTATTACTATTCTTTTAGACATTTTAATATAGTGTTATTCTCTCTTCTTTTTGTAGACACCCAAATTTTGCACTTTTGTTCTAACCCTGACAGGAGGGCAAAATCATCACTTTACCCGACATGCGGAAAGGAAGATGGACCCCCAGCACGAAGCCACCCCAACGACTTACGGTCAAAGCCGCCACAACGAACAACGAGCATCAGGTTACTTGAGGCAAGACAAACAGCAGATCTAGAAAAACCTGATTTGATCACCAAAGACGACAAATGGCCACTACGCTTACGGTAGACGGGGGTCTTGCTCACGAAATAATACAGCAAAAATGATGATTTAAGACCGCGTGACACAGAAATCGAGAAAAAGAAGTCGGGCGGCCACGGATGCATTTGCGATCAATGACAAGTTGGCATTTTCGAGGCTCGAGGAAACACATGGCAGCCAAGGTGGCGGCTCAGTTGGCGAGAGCAGGCAGCCGCAGATGGATCTGCGGCCAGCCGCAGATGCTCTTGCGGCTGCTCCCTGTCAGCTATACAACGCCATTTGCTCAGCCGAGAGAAAGAAAAAGAGAGAAAAAAGAGAGGATCGGGAGAAGAAAAAGAGCCGCGTGCAAGAGAGAAAAACCTTCGGGTTTGTTCCAAAAAAGTGAGGATTTATCTCCTTTTGTTCAATCTTTACACCATATATTGTATCCTACATTAGACTTGAGTGCTATTGTGTTATTCCATCAATATCAAGGCAAAAAATCGATCTTTCTTTGTGTTGGCGCATATTTCGTAGATCTATTAGATTTAATATTTTTATGTTGCTTTAGTAGTTAAATCGATAAATATTCATTTGTTTGTGCATTTGTTGGGTAGATCTATTGTAGATCTAGTATATTTGGCGCATTGTGATTTTAAATATTTTGATTTTGTGTATTTTGAAGTTAGATCCGATGTAGTCGATATATGTTTTATATCTATGGATTATGGACGGTTAGAGAGGATTTATTGCGGATGAAATCTCCTCCTAACCTCTTAATGATATCCTTTTAGTTATTTTATAACTTACTTTTGAATGTAACGATTGCGATGCGTTTTTATTGTAAATATGTAAATTTTGGGCCTTAAAACAATATCGATAACGAAAATCGGGTTTAAGGGCCCGTGATAGTGAAATATGTGATTGTGGGTGTTTGGGGCTATTTAGACGGCTTACATGCCCATAAATAGCTCCAACGTCATTTTAATGTTTGGTTTTCCCTTTCGACGCGAGAAAATGATTTTGGAATGAAATGATAAAGCTTTTCATAAAATCAAGCAAACTAGGATATTAGATCATCCGTTAGATAAAATTGGAAGTATCGGATGAGCTCCATTCCTATTTGACGAAGGATTCGAAAACCTTATTTCACAAATGTCATCATTAAAGATTTTGTTATAAAAAAAATGAAAGCTTAAAAAATGAACTTTTCAAAACGAATCGAATCCTTCGAGCATAGGGTTAACGAGATTTCAGAAGTACTTTCGGAAATAAAGCATTCCAACAATTTTCGTAGGCACACACGCACACACATGTGCACACACACATTTTAGGATTTAAGGGAAAGGAAAACATTAGGATAGCGGTAGCCGTATTTCACGAAAGTCGGGGGTGCCTAACACCTTCCCCTCGCTTAAGCAAGCCCCCAAACTCTATGAATCTCGGTTCACAGACCAACTAATTAAGAGTCGCATATGAGCCATCACGATTACGAAAACTAAAAATCGGATGAGTTGGTACAACAATTTCAAATATACCAATTGACGACTCTTGTCAATTGGCTCATCATAAAATCGATCTTTCAAATCTCGTCGACACTCAAGCCGACCTTTTTCCAAAATCACCCTTTTACGAAACGAGACGAAAAGAAAAGGGATTTCAAACTTGGAAAGAGGGAAAAGAAAAGCGACATTTTTCTAAAAAAGAAAAAACCCGGCGTTGAAACTTTTTATTTATTTATTATTATTATTATTATTACATTTTGAGACATGAAAACTCAAATAATTAAAAAAATCAAAGCTTAAATAAATGTTGAGAAAAAGAATTTTAATATTAATTAAAATATTTAAATAAAAAATAGAAAGAAAGAAGAAAGGGGAGAGAGGCGTTGTGCTTAAATTTTGTAAAATACTCGCAAGCGCACGAATCTATTCTTAAATAGTTTAATGCAAAGTACGAGGTTGATCCCATGAGGATTACTGAATTATTAATTAAATATAAATTATATTCAATTCTAATCTTGTAGCGACCCGAAATATTTTAATATAGAGAAATGGAATTATCGGTTGTAATTGTAAATTTCTAGAGGATTAAATTAAATCATTATATGATGGCTTGGTTTAATTAATTATGCGTTGAAATAATTAAAGAAATTTAAGGAAGGTTCAATTAATGGGTTAATTAAATTAATGAACCAACCTAGGTTGTATAGTATCAAAGTTTGATAGGGTAAATGAGCTATGTGATATTTAATTAAATAGCTAGCAAGTTAAGCTGGATGTGTAAATTAATTAATATGGTTATTAATTAATGAGATTTCGTAAACATTAATAATGTTATATTTATTCCATTGGGAAAGTTATTGATAGTGGGGTATTAATATTTTATATTTCCACTAGGAATTTAATTTGGGCAACCCAAAGCTTAGTTGCAATATAAGTAACAATTGGGCCACCCATTTGTTTAATTAACAAAACAAATAGCAGCTCATCCCAAAAGTAATAACATA
Source organism: Hedera helix (assembly GCA_947179155.2). Lineage (NCBI taxonomy): Eukaryota > Viridiplantae > Streptophyta > Magnoliopsida > Apiales > Araliaceae > Hedera > Hedera helix. Next base: position 4,383,406 of record OX359286.1, read on the forward strand.
ACCCGGTGGAAAAGTAAGTGTGTCACTCATTTTGGGACAAAATCTCCAGGAAAGCAGAGCACGCACAGTTTGTGCAAAGCTCAAGGACTCAGTGCTAAGAAAAGAAGGAACAAGTCAGGTGTAGGGGAGGCTATAGAGTCCAACTTCTCAGAGTTGTATAAGGCTGAGAGATTATTGTATAACCTCAGTCATTCTCTCAATTCCCCTTCTCGTGCATTTAGGCTAAAAGAGAAGAAGCCATAGAAATGGAAGAAGAAAAGCTTGAGCTTGATGAACTAGAATGGTCGGATGAACATGGAGCAAGAATTAAAGATGAAGCCCTCATCATGAGGAGTCTCTAGAGCCCAAAAAGAATATCATTCATGAAGGTTTAAAAGTTTTCTAAACTCCAACTTTTGTAGAAATTATGTTTTAAGGTTTCCTATATAGTTATTGTAGGAAAGCTTTGCATTTTGGGTGTTAGATTATGGTGAATCCAAGTTTTAAGTTGGTCAAGAGATAGGGTTATGTGTATCTAGATGTATATAGCATGCTAGATACATAGATAAGTAAAAATGATTAAGGTTTTGTGTTGGGGGAAACCTAATTTTAATGGTTTTATTTTGATATAAACCAAATTTATGGTAAAAGGTTATATTTAAATATTTATAGGTGTTTATTATGAGTCTATAAATATTGGAGATGATGTTAATGTGTTGAGATTTATAGTTTTCATGCTTGTGAAACTAAAAGCCCCAAATGGAAACTAGAAGAAATTGGTGGTGGTAGTTATATGCTCACCAAGTGTTTGATTAAAAGTCTAAGAGAATCAAAGTGGTTAAACCTTCTGTCCAAGGATTTGTTTTCAAGATTAGAACCTCTTTAAGTAATATGTTAGACGTTTTGTTAGTCTAAAGAATAAACCAGAAAGGTTAAAATGAGTTCTGGTATGTTGTATGAAGTTATTGTAAATCTGAGAATTTTCCTTAGTTGCAGTGAAAATCGTAGAGTGAACTGGTAGTAAAGTGCTGGTAGTAGAGTGAACTGGTAGTAGAGTGCTGCTGGTAGTAGAGTAAACTGGTAGTAGAGTGCTCTGGTAGTAGAGTGAACTGGTAGTAGAGTGTTACTGGTAGTAGAGTAAACTGACAGTAGAGTGCTGCTGGTAGTAGAGTGAAAAGTGCAAAACGTAGAGTGAAAATCGTAGAGTGAAAAGTCCAAAACGTAGAGTGAAAATCGTAGAGTGAAAAGTCCAAAACGTAGAGTGAAAAGTGAAAAACGTAGAGTGAAAATCGTAGAGTGAAAAGTCCAAAACGTAGAGTGAAAATCGTAGAGTGAAAGTGAAAATCGTAGAGTCTGGACAGCTTCAGCGTCAGTTAGTAATATGAGCATAACTTTCTCATACGAACTCGGATTGAGGTGATTCAAGATGTTTTGGAAAGCTAATAGATAGACCTACAACTTTCATTCTTTACGAATTTCGATTTGATGTCTGTAGCAAGGTCGAAATTGACCATTTTTGGGACTATTTTGACCTGTTATAGTAAAACGAGTATAACTTTTGTATACGGATTCGGATTAATATGATTCAAGATGTTTTGGAAATCTAAGAGATAGACCTATAACTTTTATTATTTAACTTTTTCGATTTGAGGTCTGTAACAGAGTCTAAATTGACCATCTTGAGGTATGATGGGTAATTAGAGGCAATCGGAGGGCGTCAGGCATGCACGTGTACAACGTGCAATGTTTTCGACACTAAGTTATACTGTTCGTTGTATAAAGCATGAATATTATGATTTATAATGATGTCTATCATTAATCAACGATTAATTAGATAAGTGTATGAGCATGCTAAACATGTGCATATGAGGCGGGATAGACGTGTGGCGTATAAACGTCGAAACGCTGTGTAAAGTGTTATTTAACAATTTAATAACCTTAGAGATTAATTGAGGTAATACTAATTGGGATTAGTAAGAGTTTTAAATATTGTCTGAGGCGGGTAATATTATGACAACTTGATAAGGTAATTGTAGAATTAAACCTAGTAAAGTCCAGTAGTGACTAATTGGTAGATTGACCTAAATAATTATGGGGACCAAATGATAATGTTATGGCATTAAGGAATGTCGGATATACAAAGTTAAGTATAGAAGGTTTACGGTGTTTATGTGAAACACCGTGATGAATCCACAATGGACTAAACTAATGAATCAACCCTAGTGAATAAATGGGACGATAAAAGGAAGTAGACATCCTAAGAATATGATTAAATATTGAGTCAAACTTTGACTAATATAATGCACCGTTGATCTCTCATGTTGTATAAGTGGTGTAAGGAACGCGAAAGGTTAGGGTAAACTGGTGTTGCAATCTAGGCAAGTCTTTCAGTGATATTTGTTCTCCCTACAAGTTGTTCAGTGTTATGTTTTATATGCATAAACTATTAAATGTGCACTCATGTTATGTGTTATCTGATTGTAAATGTGTCTGTGTACAATCATGTGTTGTTAATAGCTGTTATGTATAATTAATGCTATGAATCGAATGTGTTATATGAGTTATATAACATGGTAACATTGACATGCATGGTAAGCATGGGTAGATTTTATAAATGCAGCGCATGATAAGCATGATGCCTATATAAATGCCAAGCATGAAGCATAAAGCATAAATTAAATATAACCTACGTGTTATGTGTTAGCTGTTGGACTTGCTGAGCCGTCGTGCTCAATCTTGCTTTAAATTAACATTTTCAGCGAAGTAAATGAAGAAATTCTTGAAGGCGTTGGATATACGGTATGTTGAATAGGAAACTCAGGTTGCTGTAATGGGAAAACAGTTTGTTGCATTGGCTTTACTGATCTGTGGTCATGATCGTAGAGTGAGCCTCAACAATCGTAGAGTGAGCCTCAGCGATCGTAGAGTGAGTCTCGGCCGATCGTAGAGTGCTTGGTCATAAAGTGACAAATCGTTGAGTAACTTCACAGTGAGATCGTAGAGTGAAATTCTACTGCCGAGTCTTTTGGTGAGCGCAGACTGCCAAGCTAGACGATCGTAGAGTGACTTCACAAGCGATAGTAACTTAGCTTACAGCTTGCTGTTTTGATAATCTAGTTTGTTGGATCGTGTTTTTGGCTTACTGGATTATAAAGAATATCTCATAGAGATAAAGATTATATATTACATTATAATGTATATGATCTGGATATGTAAAAGAGCGATGTAAAGATTGCGATTTTGGGAATATAAGATTTATTGAAAGTTAATTAAGTTTATCAATTAATATATTGAGTTTTAACAGCATTAAATTTTATCTTTTATGTAATGTTGTGTATAATAAGGAGAAGGTTGTTCGTGTAAGAACTTAAACTTAGGGTTGAGGTTATTTCTGACGGACCAGATCCGGGGTTATTGGAGACGAATTTTGGGACTGTCACAAATCTAGTTAACAAAAAATAATATTTGGAATAATTAAAACTAAAAACTAAATATAATGAAAATCAAGACTAATAAAATAACTAAACTTTTAATCAATGAGATAAAGTTTTGATGTTCGGAATCCATAATATTAATTATGTATATCTTATTATTCATTATCAATTCGGAGTAGTAATTTGAAAATCAATTCTATACTTTCTCAAGATTATTCGTTTAAGTTCATAAAAAAATATTTCTTTTTGTAAATTCATACTTTCAAAATTCAATTTATAAGACCAAAGCATTATATGTATCCAATATTTTGAAAAATAAATAACCTTAGTTCTTAATTAAAACTTCAAATCACAACTCAAATTAAATTAAATTAATCGTAACTATTCAAAATACATGATATTATGAATGAAACAATTTAATTTAAATCAACCAAATAAATAAAAAGTATTAACATTAAAACCAATTTGACAATTTATAATAAATTTCAGAATATTACACAATTAATAATATTTCATCCTACACCTCAAAAATAATTTTAGCAACACATGATTTTATCAAATACAAAGATTAGGGAATAACCCATATTTTAGTTGTTGCACTGTATTGATCTGTTGTGCTTCGAATCTGTTGGGTCGTGGTTGCTACAATTTTTTTTCTCTTCCCTGGATGGTGCTGCAACTACGTTGATGTTGTTGCTTCTTTTTGCTTTACTAGGTTGTTATGGTATTCTTTTGTGATGCTTCGCTCCTACGTGCTATGTGTGGTTGTTGCTCTACTCCACCAAGCTGCTATATGATGACTAATCCTTTTATAACAATTCGACCCTCATGATGTATTTGTTTTCTATTTTGACTTGGCCTTTTGACTTTTCTTATCCTTTTCCCAATCATTCTCTACTTCTTCCCATGGGCTTGCTTTTAAATTCACAATTTGGGCTCTAAAAATCTCAGCAGCTGTTTCACCAAAATAAAAACAATTAGAATAAAATTAATATAAAATTAAACTAACAAATCTATTTAAAGAGAAAATAAATATGTATAAAATATACTCATCAAATACCCCCAAACCTAGATTTTTTCTAGTCCTCAAGCAAAATAAAATTTAATAAAACTAAACAAATAAGTAAAATAAAATCCTAACTAAACCTAAGTCATTTTCGTAGGGAACATGATAGTATTTAGCGTATACTACAAGCTTTTAAACCCCAAAGTTAACCCAAATGGACGAGTTTTGTCTCGTGAGAATTTGCAGTGAATATACCCACAAAATTAAAAAATTTAAAATAAATCTTTTTGTGTTTAACTAATTATGAAATTGAAAGAAAACTTCTAAACATCACGAGTATTACACTTAAGCAAGATTAAATTTAAAATCACTCTTTCATCTATTCAAAAATACTCCATCTTTATTTAAAAGACCATCTTTCATAAAATTAATTTTGTGATGCATGCATGTGTATGTAATGCAACTCTTAGTAGGGACTTTAACCATGAAAATTAAGCAAACTTATTTTTTTTTTCTTCTTTTTCTATTTTTTTTTCACTCTTGACTTGTGCAATGTCTATTTTTCTTAGGTTTTTCAGAGTTACCCATGTAACGAGCGTTTGACCAATGACTCCCAAACCAGCTAGTTTTAAGGCACTAGGTGTAAAGACACCCCTAAGGGCTTACTAACTCAAGTAACAAACGCCACAAAAATAGACTAATCAAACTGCTTATATTCATCATATCTTTCATGATTTTTTTTTCAAAGGACATTGAAGCAATATTTATATTTATTCATTTTTCAACTTCTTTTTTTCTTTTCTTACAACGAGTGCGTTTTACGCTGCATCTCGTTGCATTATTTCCCCCCCCCCCCCTTTTTTTTTAAAGATTGTTTGACTCATAATTTATACCCCACAACTAAGAATTAGTGCAAACGTGAAGTGCAAAAATGCATATGAATTTTAATTTTGTTCAAGATGGTATTCTAAACTAAGATTTTGTATCTTATCAAATGTTCAAGAGCTTTAAATCTTTTAATACTACTAATGTCTTTACTCCACAAATACTTATTAGAATTAATTCAACTCATAAAAAGTTTTAAACAATTTTTTTAATTTTTAATTATTTTTTAATTTCCTAAAAAGACGAATAAATAAATAAATAAATAAAAATTTAAATACAAAACTAACACAAATGCAAAATTTCCCCTATACCTAAAGCATGCATTGTCCTCAATGTTTTCTTACATACCACCCAAAAATGCACATATAGAAAACATATAAAAGAAATAAGTGACAATATCAAATAGAAAGGGAAAGATCACACCTGGTTGGTTTCGCACTGTACTCTAACAAAATAAAATTATGAACATGTTAGAATAACATTAGTACTCAAAGAGAATAATGAACCTAAACAAGACTGACACACTAAAATGATAAAAAGAAAATAAACCTACACTAGACACAAAAAAGAAAAGATCATAAACTAACAATGTTAATCCTGATAGATAGGATCTTCTAGCAATGTTTTCTCCACCCATCGACTCTTTAATTCTAAGAATGGTTTCAACCTTTGATCGTTTACTTTAAAAACATCACCATTCTCAGGATTTCCTATTTCAACAGCTCCATGAGAAAAAATAGTGTGAACAATGAATGGGCCTGACCATTTGTAACGTAATTTTTCAGGAAATAAATGCAAACGAGAATTATATAACAAGACCTTTTGACTAGGTGTAAATGATTTTCTAAGAATATTCTTATCATGAAACACTTTCATTTGATCCTTATATCATTTAGCACTTTCATAAGCATCATTTCTGATTTCTTCTAACTCATTAATTTGCAATTTTCTAAGAGTACCTGCTTTGTCAAGGTCAAAATTTAATTTTTTAATGGCCCAAAAAACTCTATGCTCTAACTCTATAGGTAAGTGACAAGCCTTGCCATAAACAAGTCGATAAGGAGACATTCCAATAGGGGTTTTAAAAGCAATACGGTAAGCCCACAATGCATCACAAAGTTTTAAAAACCAATCTTTTGTAGTTGGGTTAACCGTTTTTTGAAGAATATTTTTAATCTCCCTATTAGAAATATCAACTTTTCCACTCGTTTGTGGATGGTAGGGTGTGGCAACTTTGTGTGTAATACCATATTTTTTCATTAATTGTTCAAAAGGCTTATTATAAAAATGTTTTCCTCCATCACTAATGATCACACGAGGTGTACCAAAACGAAAAAATATGTTTTCTTTTAAAAAATTTACCACCACCTTGTGATCATTAGTTTTAGAGGAAATTGCCTCCATCCATTTAGACACATAATCCACAGCAATAAGGATGTACAACTTGCCAAAGGAATTAGGAAATGGACCCATAAAATTAATACCCCACACATCAAATAATTTAACAATAAGAATAGGATGTAAATGCATCATATTTTTACGAGTTATACTTCCTAATTTTTGACATCTTTCACAGGAACTACAATATGCATGTGTATCTTTAAATACAGTTGGCCAATAAAAACCACATTGTATAATTTTCGCAACTGTTTTCTTTGAACTAAAGTGACCTCCACATGCATGATCATGACAAAAAGAGATAACATCATTCTGCTCATTTTCAGGAATACATCACCTAATTATTTGGTCAGGACAATATTTGAACAGGTAAGGATCATTCCAAAAGAAATGTTTAACCCTTGATAAAAATTTAATACGATCTTGTTTAGTCCAATGTGTGGGCATTTGTCCTATGATAAGATAGTTAACAATATCAACATACTAAGGTACTTGGGAAATAACCATAAGCTGTTCATCGGGGAAGGACTCTCTAATAGGCAATGACTCATCTATGGACTCCACAATTAACCTTGACAAATGATTAACCATGACATTTTCAAATCCTTTCTTGTCCCTAATTTTAAGGTCAAACTCTTGTAACAACAAGATCCATCTAATGAGGCGAGGTTTATCATATTTCTTACTCAAGAGATATTTCAATGCAGCATGGTCAAAATAGACTATAACCCTAGACCCAATCAAGTAAGACCTAAACTTGTTTAGCGCAAAAACTACGACCAACAACTCTTTTTCCGTGGTGGAATAATTGAGTTGTGCATCATTAAGGGTCTTACTAGCATAATAAATTAAATGAGGTAGTCTATCAATACGCTGCCCTAAAACAGCCCCTATAGCGTAATCTGAAGCATCACACATAATTTCGAATGAAACACTCCACTCAGGTGGTCTAATGATGGGTGCAGACGTCAACAAGGTCTTAAGATTGTTAAAAGCTTGTAGGCATTCATTGTTAAAGTGGAAAGAGACATCTTTAGCAAGCAAGTTACACAGAGGCCTAGATATTTTACTAAAGTCCTTAATGAACCTACGGTAAAATTCTGTATGACCTAAGAAAGACTTTATTTCTCTAACTGTCTTAGGAGGTGGGAGACTAGAAATCACATCAACTTTTGCCTTATCTACCTCAATTCACTCGTGGGAGACTACATGTCCTAGAACTATCCCTTTCCACACTATGAAGTGACACTTTTCCCAATTAAATACAAGATTTTTTTCTTTACACCTAATTAACACTAAGGTTAAATGATGTAGACACTCATCAAAGCTAGATCCAAATACGAAAAAGTCATCCATGAACACCTCTAGAAAACATTCTACCATGTTAGAAAATATGCTCATCATACACAACTGAAATGTAGCAGGTGCATTACACAACCCAAATGACATACGACGGTAGGCAAAAGTACCAAAAGGACAGGTGAATATTGTTTTCACTTGGTCATCAGGTGCTATGGGAATTTGGTTATTACCGAAATAACCATCAAGAAAACAATAATATGCATGTCCGGCTAACCTTTCTAACATCTGGTCAATGAAAGGAAGTGGAAAATGGTCTTTCCTAGTGGAGGCATTCAACTTACGGTAATCGATGCACACACGTCAACCCTTTTGCATTTGGGTGGGAACTAACTCGTTGTTATCATTCTTGACTACCGTAATTCTTGACTTTTTAGGGACTACATGAACAGGACTAACCCATGAACTATCAGAGATTGGGTAAATGACTCCCACATCTAAAAGCTTAATCACTTCAGCTCTTACAACCTCCTTCATTGTAGGGTTTAGTCTCCTCTAGGATTCACGAGAGGATTTGACATTATCTTTTAGGTGAATTCTATGCATGCATACTAATGAACTAATACCCTTAATGTCTGTAATTATCCAACCTATAGCTTCTCTATGTTCCCTAAGCACACTAATGAGTTTATTTTTCTACTCTTTATCTAATTCGGATGTTATGATAATAGGCAAGGTTTCAGATTGACCTAAAAACGAGTATTTTAGTGTCTCGAGAAGAGGTTTCAAATCATGCTTCAGTGGTTTATCAACAGATGAAAGTGGTATAGATTCAGAAGGTGAGAGAAGTTCAATTTTAGCTTTCCACTTTGTAGTATTCATTAATGGGGCAAATTCTAACAGAGAGCTCACCTCACTAAGGTGCAATAGGTGTTTCGGGCTCTTTTGATTCTTTAAGAGTAGATTTCTCATCTATTTTCTTATCACTAGACCCATTCGAATGATTATTTACTTTTTGACCAGACCTTAGGGTAGTGATGGACTTCGCTTCCTCAAAACTCCTATCAGGATTGGTGACTTCATACTGACCTTTGGGGTTAGGAACGGATTGACTAGGCAACTTCCCTTTCTCTCTCTCACCTAAGGCTGTGGCTAATTGTCCCATTTGAGTTTCAAGTTTCAAAATAGACTATTGGGTACCCAGAAAAGACTGCTGAGTGGTTTGCATAAATTGTTGCAAAGTGTCTTCTAAGGGCGATTTTCTTTAAGGGGCAACAAACTGATATTGTGACTGGAAACCTGGAGGATGTGATGGATTTGGGGCTGTATATTGTTGCCCTCCATAATTCACTAGAGGCTGGTTTTGTCTCCAAGAGAAATTTGGGTGATTCTTCCAATTAGGGTTGTATGTGGTAGAAAATGGATTATCAGATGATCTCCCATAAGAATTTAGAGCATTTGCTTGGTCAACATAGCTCTCTGGAGAGGTATATGGTGAATTGACAAATGATGCACACCCCTCATTCCTAGCACTCATCGCGGAATTCATAGTTTGACTCAAGGCTAGGGCTTCTACTTTCTTAGTAAGATTTTCTAAGGCATTTTTTACATCAAAATCATCTCTTACCTCATATAACCCCCCTTTCCTAGGCTTCTCTATCTCATTAGAAAAATCCCATTGTTGAGAATTTTCGGACAAAGTTTCAAGGAATCATTAGGTATCAGTGCTACTTAAATTCAAGAATTTTCTTTTATTCATAGACTCAATCATGTGATGATTTGACATGGTCAAAGAGTTATAAAAATATTGTATGAATCTCTATAATTCAAAACCATGATGTGGACACCTTAAAAGTAGTCCTTAAATCTCTCCCAACACAAATAAAATTGTTCACTCTCAGTTTGAAGAAAATCTGTAATTTCTCTTCTAATGGCATTTGTTTTAGACATTGGGAAATTTTTTGACAAGAATTTACTAATTAATTGGTCACAACCAGTGATTGAATTAGAAGGAAGTGAGTTTAACCATACCTTAGCCCTATCTTTTAGAGAGAATGAAAATAGACGAAGCCTCATAGATTCATCTGAAAAATTTTGAAATTGGAAGGTTGTGCATATGTCTAAAAATTCTTTAACATGATTGTATGGGTCCTCTCTATCTAACCCATGGAATGATGGAATGAGTTGTATTACACTAGGTTTAAGCTCAAAATGTGTCGCTCGAGTTTGTGGTAACACAATGCAAGAAGGGTGATTAGGTGTGACGGGAAAAAAGTACTCCCTAAGTGATCTCTTCTCACGTGCTAAAGGCTCCACTACTTCATTATTATTATTAACATCAGTCATTTTAAAATTATTATTATTTTAATTATGTGAGCAAATAAGCAAATAAGCAAATAAGCACACAAAGACAAAGAAGATAAAATAAATAAAAATAAACAAAATAAAACTAATTCTAAGGTCAACCTAAATAAAATCTAGACAGCTCCTAACTGTTCCAAATTTCTCTTTAAGGTCCACCAAATTCTAAATTAATCAACCACTAGCCAGATAAGTGTAAAAACGGGAGAGTCTCTCCGTAAATACGGTGACTAATTAAATAACCACGCGTTCTTTAGGCGTTTACCTTTTGAACCACTTGCCTAGACACCAGTAGTTTGATTAATTTAAAATTCAGACTTCTCTTAGATTCACTTGTCCTAATTGAGCTCGAGAGTCCTAAGGGCCAACGTCTACTTGATTTTATTTGGTCAGTTATGCAAAGTGTTGTTGTTTGTGGGCCAAGGAAGGGTGATGAAATTCCCACATTATCTTGTTATGGGTTTTGCCCTTAATGTTAGATTAAAATTAAAAATGCAAAAAAAAAAAAAAAAACGGTAAACACATAAAATGTCCTAAAACTATGTGAATTACAAAAGAATGAGAAATTTCACGTACCTCAATCCTCCAGCAATCACCACAGTTTATATTTAATAAAAAGTAAATAAAATAAAACCTGAGCAAGATGTGCACTATGTGAGTGAATGCATGAATGCGATAATTAATTTTTAAATAATAAACTAAACTACAACTAGTAGAAGAATTAAAAAAAAATTAAATTAATTAATATTTCTAATAATCCCCGGCAACGGCGCCAAAAACTTGTTGTGCTTAAATTTTGTAAAATACTCGCTAGCGCACGAATCTATTATAAAATAGTTTAATGCAAAGTACGAGGTCGATCCCATGAGGATTATTGAATTATTAATTAAATATAAATTATACTCAAATCTAATCTAGTTAACAAAAAATAATTTTTGGAATAATTAAAACTAAAAACTAAATATAATGAAAATCAAGACTAATAAAATAACTAAACTTTTAATCAATGAGAGAAAGTTCGAGGTTCGGAATTCACAATATTAATTATGTATATCTTACTATTCATTATCAATTCAGAGTAGTAATTTGAAAATCAATTCAATATTTTCTCAAGATTACTCGTTTAAGTTCATAAAAAATATTTCTTTTTGTAAATTTTTATTTTCAAGATTCAATTTATAAGACCAAAGCATTATATGTATCCAATATTTTAAAAAACAAATAATCTTAGTTCTTAATTAAAACTTTAAATCATAACCCGGATTAAATTAATCGTAACTATTCAAAATACATGATATTATGAATCAAACAATTTAATTTAAATCAACCAAATAAATAAAAAGTATTAACATTAAAACCAATTTGTGAATTTATAATAAATTTCAGAATATTACACAATTAATAATGTTTCATCTTACACCTCATAAATAATTTTAGCAACACATGATTTTATCAAATACAAAGATTAAGGAATAACCCATATTTTAGTTGTTACACTGTAATGATCTGTCGTGCTTCGGATCTACTGGGTCGTGGCTACTGTAATTTTTTTTTCTCTTCCCCGGATGGTGCTGCAACTGCATTGATGTTGCTGCTTCTTTTTGCTTCACTAGGCTGCTATGGTATTCTTTTGTGATGCTTTGCTACTACGTGCTATGTGTGGCTGCTGCTCTACTCCACCAAGCTGCTACGCGATGACTAATCCTTTTATAACAGTTCGAACCTCATGATGTATTTGTTTTCTATTTTGACTTGGCCTCTTGACTTTTCTTATCCTTTTCCCAATCATTTTCTACTTCTTCACATGTGCTTGCTTTTAAATTCACAATTTGGGCTCTAAAAATCTTAGCACCTGTTTCACCAAAATAAAAACAATTAGAATAAAATTAATATAAAACTAAACTAACAAATCTATTTAAAGAGGAAATAAATATGTATAAAATATACTCATCAAGAGGTACAAAAGAGGGAGATAGGGGGATTTAAAGAGAGACATTAGATGTCATTTATAAAAAAGATGGAGGGTAAAATAGTCATTATATTTGGTCAAACTTACTTATTTAAAATGACTTATAAGTTCTGTTTTCAAAAGTAAGAATTTTTTACTTCTTAGAAGTAAGTTATAAGTTCAAAACTAAATTGTAGTCAAACACAAAAATTATAGAAAATAACTTATGCGTTGGTTTCACCAACATAAGTTGATAAGTCACTTACAAGTTGCTGGGGATGTGGCATATGCCACAACTAAGTTTGAAAAAATCTATACCATGTCCTTTCGTATATTTTTGTCTTTTAAATTTTGTAAAATGACTTTTACAATTGTATAACCAATCATTGTTTTAATTTTCTTATTAATTTTTGTATACTAAAAGTTATAAATTTAAATGTGTTTTACCTAACCGTACCACTCCTCCAGACAAACAGGCGAAAGTGAACAGAAAGGGATAGGGAAACTTATTCTTTCTATAACAAAAAGCATGATGCAACTTTTGTTTAACAAATGTGACTCAGGATTCATGCTAAATTATATACTAACTTCAAATTAAAAAAAAGAAGAAGAAGATCTACTTCTCTCAAGTCTCAATTAATAATACTCATACTGTAATGACCATGAATTTTAGATCATATTGTAAATTATAACTAATTATTAATTAAGTGAATTTTATACGAATTAATTGAACGCCTATTTGATTAGTGGAATACTGTGTGTCATTATTTTAATTGTTAGTAAATGTAACAAGGATGAATTAATAAACAAGCCAAGTTATTTCAAGGGCTAATGTTTGTAGTTAAACCAATTTATGGTAGTCTAAATATTTTTATATAAAGCAAGTCTAATTGGATTGTTTAATTAAACCAAGTGTGTCATTTAATGTGTTGGTCCATAAGGATTTAAGAAAAGTCCAATGAAATAATGAAACATAGCCCAACACTTAATTATATGATAGCCTTGCAAGATGATAATGTTACTCTAAATTAATTGATGTTGGTAGCCCAAATGAGAATTAATTGTTGAGCCCAAACAAAGTGAATGAATGAGCCTAAAAAAAATTAAATAAGAGTCCAAACAATGGCACAAATGATGCAAGTGATGTATATATATGTATATGTATATATATTATCATTTATGCATTAAAAATAGAGGAAAATAGGGGAAGGGATGCCGATCAAATAGGGGTCGCCCAAATCGGGTGCAATGCTTAAGAACTTCCCTAAATTACTCCAAGAGAAAGTGTGACGCCCCCAAATCTATAATATCCCAGATATTTACAAGATCTATAGATGAGATTTTAAATAATAAATTAAAGGTTAAGGTTTAAAACCTAGAGTTGTTGAAGTGAGATGTGTAGAAAATGGGTAAACATTTTTTTTAACATAATTTATTTGTTAGAAATTAAATGTGGGAATGTTTTAATGATGCTTGTAGATAATTTTTTAAGGAAATAAATTCATTTGAGAAGTGAAGGTGGATATATATATATATCTAAAGCGTGTTTGTTAGCCAAATAAGAGGATGAGTAAGTTAATACTCAATTAAACTAATAAATTAATTAGTTTAAATATGAAATCATGAAATATAATTAATTAAGTTAATTATATTAGTATGAGTTAAAGTTGTGGAAAATTTAGGATGATTGTCTTAGATGGCAATAATGTGAAGTAATTAATTAAGTAATTAACTTAATTATTAAGTTGTTTTATAGAGTCCATTAATGGATTTAAAACAAGTCCAATATGAGAATATTTGCTTGAAGGTAGATAATTAAATAATAAGCCCAAATGTTATGTTGATTAATAGTCCAAGAGGTAATTAATATAAGTCTAATTAATTAATATTAGCAGGTATTGTATATAATGGGTGGAAGTCCAATTAAATAAATTACCTAGCCCAAGTTATGAAAGATGTGTGAGTTGTGTTGGGTAGCCCAAGTAATTAAATAAGAGGGCCCAATGCAAGGTAAACTATGTAGCCCAAACATTTAAAAAGTCAATTGATGGTTAAAGTGTTGGAAAATTTGGTTGAGTATAGAGAATTAACTAATGTAGGGTTAATTGAATAACCCTAGTTGGTAGACAAGAGAGAACATTAACCAAACGTTGATTAATTGCTAGGTAAGTAAATATGATGATGAGAATTAACTATGGATGAGTTAATTGAGTAACCCAAGGTGGTAGAATAATTTAAAGCAACTCTAATTAGATTATATTATAAGTCCAAATGAGGTATTAAACTAAGTTAAATAAATTAATCTAGTAGTTTATGTAATTAATTAAACTTTGTTCCATGTAATAATTAAACTAGCTCAATGCTTGTTTTAATTAAATGTAATATATGGTATTTAATGTTAGCCCAATGTAACAATTAAATTGAGCCCAAACAAATTAAATGAATGAGCTCAACTTATTTAATTCCTAAGTCCAAAGTGGAGCCAAAATGGTAGGTCAAAATTGGTCGACATTTTTTTATATATATATATATGTATATAGATGTATATATGTATATTAAAGCTATAAAAATAAAGCAAAATGGGAAATTTAATCCCATTTTTGTTGAGATTTAGGGGACCCACATGGGGGTGGCTTGATTGCTCATGTTGCTTTACTTGTACACAATGTTGTGATGGTTGAATCAACCCTACTCAATCATAAGTCAATCAACAAATCAATCCATCCAATAGTAATCTCAATTAAGCCTTAATTTGACTATGTTGGTGGATTAGGAGAGTTAATGAGGGTTTAGCAAATGACTATATATAGAATGCTCCACACAAGTGTTATGTTGGTTGGTAAATTGCTAGAGCATTCAAGAGAGAAAATAGAGAGCATTCTAGAAAAAACAAGCAAACATTTGTGAGTTGAAGGAGATTGCTAGAGGAGGAGCTTGGTGGATGGCACATAGCTTCATAGCATACTTTGGAACGAGAAGAAGAAGATCATCCATGTCCAAGAAGTTAAAAAGTGTTCTAAACTTTACTTAGTACATTTTTGTAGTCTATATATGTTTTAAACGGTTAAAATATATTTTTAACCAATCAAAAGTTATTTTAATGCTCTAGAGGTCTAAAACTATGATATATAGGTATATTCATAATTTTATATAGTTAATACAAGTATTGGTATGTGTATTACGCAAATAAAAGGAAGAAAATTCCATATTGCGATTTACCGGTAAAACCCTAGATAGTTTGATCTTAAATTTCTTGTCAAAACGTTTTTAAAAATGTGATTGAACCATGAAATATTGTAAAACAAGAAGTTAGGAAGACAACAACACTAAGTTGGTGTAATTTGGATGTGTAGAATTTATTTTATTCAAGTTTGAACAATTAAAACCAAGGATTTATGATTTTAGTTTTTACTTTATCCTTGTGAGCACTTTTTAGTCCCGTTCCGTTCGGAATTTGGATTTGTGATCTAAAGAGAAATTGTAGAGGGGAAATTTTTGATGAGAATGGACTCAAGAATTATACCAAAATATTTTAAAATAAAGAAGTTATGGCTGTCGGAGCGTTGGAGGGTCGAGTAGACAAAATTTTAAAAAGTTTTTGCAACACTAGAGCCGAGGCCCCAGTTTTACACTAAAAAGAAGGGTCGGGGCCCTCATCACTGTTTATGGGCAGTGCATTTTTCGTTCCGGGTCGAATCGGGCCATTCGGGTTGGGTCGGGTCGGTTCGGGTCATTTAAGTCCAAATTAGATAAAAATGTTTAAAAATTAATATAATTAATTTGGAGCCCAAGTTTAACAATTATAATAAATAAAGTAAATAAAAGCCATTATTATAATTAATTATTATTTAATTGATAATAAATAATAATTAAAGCAAATAAATATAATAGCTAATTATTTATTATTAAATAATAAATAAAAGAGGATATAAAGTTAATAAATAATTATTTATTATTTAATTAATATTAAATAATAAATAAGAATGATTAGATAATTAATTATTATTTAAATGATATTATATAGTAATTAAAGAAAGATGAAGTTAATAAGGTAATTATTTATTATTTTAATAAATAAGGATAATTAGTTAATTAATTATTATTTAAAGGATATTAAATAATAATTAAAGGAAGATGAAGTGAATAAAATGATCATTTGTTATTTAATTAATATTAAATAAGAGATGGAGTTAATTAATTAATAAATTATTATTTAAATAATCATTAAGGATTTGAGGATAATTAATTAATTGATTATTGTGAGGACCCGAATTTTCGGGATTACTTTAATAATCTTAAATGAGAAATTAATTAATAAAAAATTTCAAGGTTGTTTAATTTACCTATGATTGATATATTTTATGTTATTTAAAGTGTGTGATTGGATTTAATTGATAAATTAAATCTGTATAGAGATGATGATAAATTGTGTTGAATTAATATAATTGAAAAGTAAATAAATTGTATAAAAAATAATTTATTAAGAATAAGAGAAATTTCATGTAATGGTACAATAAATTTGTACAATTAAATTGTTGAGGAGGTTCATAAACTATTATTTAAATGGTGTTTTGTGGTAATGTGAGATATATAAATTAGATATGTATATATATACATTTGTATATATATGTGTGTGCATGTTTAATTGTTATAATTATAAAGTTTATTGATGATAGAGATAAAAGGGATTAATAATTAAATTAATCCAAAATTTTAATGAAAAGCTAAAGAGGGAAATTAGAAAAATTAAAATTATTGATTATATAATTAATCAATAATTATGTTGAAAGTTTAGAAATTTTTAAGGGGAAAAATAATTATATAAATTATATAATAATAAATTACCTAATTTATATAAGAGGATTAAATTAAATGAGGATGGAAGAAAAATTATATAAACTATACAATATTTTATTGTATAGTTTACATAAAGTGTAGTGAGTAATGAAGAAAATAGAAAATAATGAGAGAGTTAATAAATGTATAATTATTGATTATATAATTAATCGATAATTATGGAGAAATTTTGGAAATTATTTAAAAAGTAAAATGTAATTATATAAATTATATAATATTAAATTATATAATTTATATAAGAAAATTAATGTAAATAGTAAGAAAATAATTATTATATAAATTATATAAAAACGATTATATAATTTATATAAGGAGAGTACATTAATTAAGAAAAGAAATATATTTATACCAATAGTGCAATATTTTATTATATGATGTATATTTAAAGTGTGTCATGTAGTAAAGAAATGGAAAATAAATGAGGAGAAGGAATGTTTTAATTTATTAAAATTATGTTTATTGTATAATAGAATTGTTATGATTTTTATTGAAGATAATATTTTAAAAACGTGAACATGCTAGTGATACATGTTGTCCATGTAATGAAGTGAAAAAGTATGAAAATAATTTTTATATGTTGTATGTATTATTTTATGAATTTTGGAGGTATAAATTACCTCATATAATTACATGCATGTCATTATACGTTTACAAAATTTATCAAGTAAAATACCTGAAAAGGGTATAAATATTATTTATAAATCATGTTATGAATTTTGGTGAATTAAAATAAATATTTTATATACATTATATAAAATATATATTACACGAGATAACTACGTAATATATTAAATTATGTAATTATACTTGAATTGTGCTAATCCGAAAAAATCAAAGTTGGTCACTTAAGTCGGTGGACTTTTGTGTTAGTTTCCAAAATAGTTAATTCTTGTTGGCTATTAAAAGAAAAAGAAAATAAACACCCACACAAAAACTATATCATTTTCTCTCCATTTCTTTTTCCACCACTACCATTATCACAACCACCCATAGCCACCGAGCACCACCCATAGTCACCGAGCACCACCACCGCCAATGGAGGAAATTTTGATGTTATTAAGGGAGAATAACAAGCTTCATAGGAATGTTTTTCAAGCTTTGAAAGGTATAAAGTTATTTTAATTGATTTATTTTCTTATTTACAGTGATAAATAAATTTTGTGAAAAATTAATAAATAATTAGATTAATTATTCTAAATAATTTTTGGATGTATATATATGGATTATATGAATTTTGGAGTGTTTATGTTGTGGAAAATTAGAGCAAAAATGGATAAATTTTGATTGGGTTGGCTACTGTTTACGGTAGAAAAGAAGAAGAAAAAAAAATTAAGGTCGCCCGCGCATTGCGCGGCGGCCAAATTCTTTCAGACGCGAGGGACCAAAACGACGACGTGTGAGTGTGGAAGGAAGGGAGCCACGCCATGCACGACGACCATTTTTCGGGAAGCAGGGCAGGAAACGGCGTCGTTTTGGGATGATCGGGAGCAGGGCGTGCGCCATGAATGGTCGATGAATTTTTGTTGTTGATAATTACGATTATGCCACTGCCTGGAAAGTTCGAGTTATTTACAGTTTTGCCATTATGGTTTAATTTAATTAAAATAAATGTTTAAAAATTAATAAAAATTATAAAAAATAACAAAAAATTTGTAAAATACATAAAGATGACTTAGAAATTTAATTTGAAATTTTCCCAACTTTGGGAAATAATTTTAATTAATATTTAAATACTTTAAATATTAATATATTAAAGGACGAGATTAATATAATTAACCATATTAATTAGTAATTGACCAGTACCCTAAAATAAACCGTCGGGTAGGGTTAATTACATTATAGATGATGTTAATTAATTAAATTAATATCTTGAGAGGATAAATAATTATTAATTGATTATCTTATGATCATAGGTTGTTCGAGAAAGAGTTATGAGCTACCAATTTAATAATTGGACGTCAAGACAAGTTCTTCAATACTTGATTTTAATTGTCATACGATGTTATATGCTTACTATATTCAAATGCGTATAGAAATTACGTGTTATGTGATTTGTGGTTAATGTGATCGAGATGTGTTTTCGGTGCAATTATGTGACTATATGTAAAGTAGTTCAATATTTTTTTTTAGAAAATTGTTAATTTGAAATAGATATGACGCATATGAGATATATTATTTTAGTAGAAGCACAACACATGATGTATGACACACACAGAGCATGTTATATTATGTGTTATGCGCACATGATTGAACTTGCTGAGCCCTGACGCTCATCCTTTCATAATATAAACTTTTGCAGGTAAATAAATAAATTTCAGGAATATCGGATTGTGTTAGAGATGGATTATCCTAGAAGGTTGTGAACGTAATTGTTATATTTTCAATATCATAATTCAATGTGGGTACATTTGTGAAGTTTACATTGATGTGCTGTATGTGAAAGTAGTATGCCCTCAAGCCAATCAGATTTGATGTGATAAGCATATATTTTGTAATCTTATTCGTTTATTAATAAAAAGAATCAGGGCATTTCTTTATTCATGATTAATTACTTGAATTAATCAAATGGATAAACCCATAGTTTTCGAGCAACGCTTTTAGAACCATGACGAGGATCATACTAATGAGATCTAAATTCAAGATAGCTCAAAACTAAAATTATTCCTAATCGTTAGATTACTAAAATGGGGATTAGTGAATCCGGATAGATTAGTACATACTATGTTTACTCTTATGAAGATGATGATTAATCTCATAATAATTTGTGTAGGGATACTAAAGCAAGTATGTAGGTGCTTATTAGATAATAAGTTCACTGAACGTGACTCGCTCAAGGAACACCTAATAGAGTCTTACTTGCCTGTCAATAGGAGTTCCTTTTGTGATAGTAGTACAAGTGATCCTTGAACTTGAAATCATCATAGTATCTTGTGTATGATGAATTATATTTTGACATATTCCTTAAAACCTTTAGGGTGTATCAAAGAGTATGATTGGATATAATAAGTCATACATGGAGATATGTGAATGATCAACAAAAAATCTACCACTTCTAGTAAAAGAAGAGAATGTTCTATGCGATTCGATAAATGACAACTCAATAGTCCTTGGCCAAGGCAGAATGAAAATTAGAAAGTAGTTTTTAATTTACATTAATTAGAGTTATTCATTTAAGGATCGAAATGTATATAATCAAATAAAATAAGACTTGACAGTAATACTATGTCTTATATTTGATTGGGACATTGTGAGATAGAATGATTGAATTGTACGGTAACTATTCGCTGGATAAGTTCTTTTATGATTAAATGTTGAAATCTATATTATCTGAAAAGTCGTTGATCGCTAAGTGAGCTTACCCTTATTATGGAATAAATATTATTTATTTAAATAACTTAAATACTTTAATTTATTTATATAAATAAGATTATAATAGTTCTAATTAATTTATTCTATAACCGGTTTAATATGGAGAATCTAAAGGGTCACACCGCAAAAGAAAAATAATTATTTAAGAAATAAATGACATAATTGTAATAATGAATTAAGTATATTTAATTTATACTATGGGGATAAAATAAATTAAATAACTTAATATTTATTATTTAGTATTTTAGAAATACTAATTATAAATTAATAAGAGGAGTCTTATTATTGTTATTACTATTATCATTATTATTTAGTTCCTAAATGGTTTAGAAATTAATTAATAAGAGTACTCTCATAATTGATAATTAAGTTCCTAAATAATTTAGGAATTATAATTATTATATTAAATTAATTAAGTTCCTAATTAGATTAGGAGTTTAATTAAAAACCCTATTCCTAAATGTGTTAGGAGGGTTTACTAAATCTATAAATAAGTGAAGTATTATTATGGATTAAGGTTATATACATACACTTCTATAAGTTTTAGAAAAGTACTCACATAGTCTCTAGAGAGAGAAAATTAGGGTTTGTCATCACCCACGTCTTGAATTATTATTATTCCTTGGTGGATCACCTCTAGAGACCAAACACTTGGGTGGCTAACGTTGATCATTGGAATCCAATCGGTGAAATTCAAAGAGATCGTGAAGGATTTGGAGATGAACTTAACCCGTTGAAGCTTTGAGTTCTACAAGGGTATATCTCTAACTTCTTCTTTATTAATTAATTGTTGCGCATAAATGTCAATCCTGAATTATGGTTTGTAAATTTTAAATTTGATTTTACCATACTTCTGCTATTTTATGTAATTTGATTGCGTGTCTATGAATCTTACAAATCAACAATGACATCAAGAGTCAAATTTTATGCGAATTATTAATTATTTTAATTTTATATGTATATGGGTATATGTTTAGAATATTTTATTGGGTATAATTTGTTGTATAAAATTATTATTTTTTATTATCGAAATTGGGTAATTACCGGATTTGAAAAATAATTCAACTGTTTCGGTAATAGGAAGCCTCGGTTTTGGTATGAAGTCAAAAAGCAACAAAGACACTTTGTCATACTAATTATATATATACTACCGACTTCACCACAAAGCAGCCGTATATATATATATGTTAAGCCAGCAACTGTTTTGAAAAAAGGCTGCCGCACGGTTTGGTATATATATATATTAGATAACAGCAGTAGCCAAATTTTCCAGAATTAGTTTTGTCCCAAAATTCATGTCACGCGCAAAGCCACGAAAGTTGCACTGTTTCGTTTTTTTTTTGGTGTATCCATAAAGCAACTTTTGGATTTGTATAAAATATATATATATATATAGCATACCGATTATTATATATATATATATACACACACTAACCGATTAATATATATATTATTAATATATATGATATATTTATAATATATATATTAATTAGCCAAACAATTTGGTAATTTTGTGCAGATTTTAAAATTTCAAAATAAAAGAGTTTATTTTGGGTAATTTTAAAATAATAAAAATAAATAGTTTATTTTTAAATAATTTTATAATTAAAATAAAAGGTTTATTTTAAACATGAAATTAGATTTCATATAACTTTAATTGTCCATTAAATAATACCAATACATATATGGAATGTTTTATTTAATTCATGCGATGAATATTATTTATTGATATATATGTAGATATATATATGATAATAAATTGGATTGATTGTGGACTATTAACCAATGTGATTGGATTTAATTTTAAATGGATGCATGAATGAATGGATTTTATAAATGGGGTCTGCGTACCTCATCTTTCTAATTTTTCTTATGTATAATTCTATCTCCCTCCCATGTACTTCTCCTTGACTGTTGATTAAGGTTTCTATTTATTATAAATAATTTGTAATAGGATTAGTTAGAATTATTTTGAAGAATTTGAGCTAAGTAGCAAAGAGCGCATGAATACCCATTTGTAATGGAGCCCAAATTTAAATGTAATAATTATATTTAATTTAATTTATTCTTGCACCTTAGGTTTGACCTTTTGGTTCATTTGGTGGTTTTAGTGAACTAAACTAGAATAAAAGTCCATAATCAATCAAAGTAGAATATAGTATTCTATATGTGTATGTTAATTTTATATATATACATATATATACATATATATACATATATATACATATATATATATATATATATTATCCAAACATGATTCGCATGTTAAATAATATGACGCGTATTTTATATATTATATTATGCGCGCTAAACAAGATGAGACAATTAATATTAACAAACCCCTCATAATGTAGAATAAATATTATTTATAAAATGAATTAGAAGGTTTAATTCATGAATTAAAGGAGTTTAATTCAATTAAATAAAATTAGAATGGTTCTAATTTATTTATTCTACTACTAAAATATTAAGTTGTAACGTTCAAAGATATTTGGAATATCGAACATCGCCTTCTAGCATGATAAAACGATAGAGTATCCAATACTTGATATAGTTTGTTGTGCACACACAAGGCTTATATCTATTATTTGAGATGTTGTTTTATCACATTGGATGCTTATAATGGAATTGAACATTATTGTTTTGTTGTGCACACACAAGGACGGTATTTTTCTCTTCACTTATATGGAAGTGTTAGGTCGAACGTAACTTAGATAATTTTAATTTGGATGTGCACACGCATGATCATAATAATCTAAGAGGCAAAATATAAGGAGTTACATGTTGATGTAATTGGCAAGGACTTGTCTACCTATTGAATAAACTATAGTTTGTTGTGCACACACAAGGCTTATACTTATGTCAATATGATCCTTATTCTCACTAGCAAATCTTTAACTAGATTTACCGAACTATATAAGGAGGGTAATATAGTTCGATGAAAATAGTGGGAGACACCATTTTAAATAAAGACCTAATATATTTTAGTAATTAATAAAACGAATGCATGTTGATGTTGTTATTAATTCACTTAAAGAATATTGCTATGTTTAATTCACTAACACTACATAGCATAATGTATGCTAACAATTAATTGAACCGAATTGTTCGGATTGATTAAACAAATTTGAGAAAAGTTCTCAATGCTGAAAAGCTAGCAAATGTCCTTAATTTGCCTATTCCTGCAAACGTTTTAGACTAAGCCTCTGAGGAAGATATTGTTATTTTAAGAAATGGCAAGATGATGCAAAGGTGACTCAATGCATCATGCTCGCATCCATAAGTATCGAGTTACAACGTCAACACGAGAAAATGGATACACCTACTATATTGTTGCACATTCAATAGTTGTTTGGTGAACAAAGTATGTCAACTAGATATAAGATATCTAAGGAGCTCTTCCGATCTATAATAACCAATGACACTACAGTAAAGACACGTATCCTAAAGATGATCAATCTGATTGATCAATTAGGACACCTAGGTTTTGTTAAGGATGAAGAATTGAGTCAAGATTCGATCTTGCAGTCACTCGCTGACTCCCTTTCACAAATTGATGTGAACTTTAACATTAATAAGCTTGAAGTCATTTTACCTTATTTGCTTAAATATGTTGAATAAGTTGAGAGTCACTTTCCTTCCAAGAAAGACCAAGTATTACTAGTAGATGAATCTTCTAAGTTGAAGAAGATGGCCAAAGGTGTTTTTGAGGAGTCAAAAAAGATAGAAGGCAATAGAAAGGCTTAACAAAGGACATAAATAAAAGTGATCCCGAGGGCAAAGGAGTTTGATTTCATTGCGATAAGCTGGGACACTGGAAGAGGAACTGCAAGGAGTATCTTGCAGTAGTTAAGCAGAAGAAGCTTAGTGAAGCTTCAACTGCAGATATAGATTTGTTCATAATAAAATAGAACTTTCTATAAGTCAAGTTCTACTTGGGCATTAGATACTGGCTGGTGGTCTTGAATATGCTAACCGTTGTAGAGACTAGGCAGAAGTAGAAAGTTGAACTAAAGATAAGTAATCATGTGCGTGGGGAATGGAGCAAAAGGTTGTTCCATTAATCATAGAAACTTACAGTTTAGCATAGCCTACGGGCAAGTCTATTTAGTTAGTAAGATGTTACTATGTTGATTACTTGATGGACTTTGTAAACTTGACATACATGAAAGTATTTTAAAATTGAACAAACTAAAGGCAAAGAGATGATATGAATCATACCTTCATGCAATACTGTTAACTCGATTATGTTAATGAAATAAGACTAAACAAGTTGTATAAAGATAGGTTTAGCCTTGTGATTATGAATCAAATACAACTTGTGAATCTTGTATCATGAACAATATGACTAAATCTCAATTTAGTGGACACGGAGAACGAGTTGCGAAGTTGTTAGAGATGGTACACACAATCGTGTGTGGGACCTATGACAACAAATGCAAGAGGAGGGTATTCATTCATTACTTTCACTAATGATTCTAGATTTTGATATATGTATTTGATGAAATACAAATCCAAATCGTTTGAAACGTTCAAAGAATTCAAAAGTGAAGTATAGAAACTAAATGCCAAAAGTATTAAAGTTCTTCGATTAGATCGAGAAGGGAATACTTAAGCAATAAGTTTCTAGATCATCTCAAGCGAAATGGTATTCTCACACAATGGACATGGTGATTGTAGACACCCAAATTTTGCACTTCTCTACTAACCCTGGCAGGAGGGCAAAATCATCACTTGACCCGACATGTGAAAAGGAAGGTGGACCCCAACTCAAAGCCACCCCAACGACTTACGGTCAACGCCGCAAATAGCTGATCCAGAAAGAACCTGATTTGATCACCAAAGACGACAAATGGCCACTACGCTTACGGTAGTCGGGGGTCTCGCTCCCCAGTGAGCGAGTGAGCTGGCGGGGTTGTAAGGGGGCAGCGCCCCCTAGAAGCCAAACACAAAGAGCAAATTCTATATCAAGTCGCAGCCCTCCGAACGAGCCTCCCAGAACAATATGGCACGTTTCCCAGGGATTCCCGGATTGCAAAATACGAGCCTTCCAGCGAAAAACGAAAGACCGACATCAGTACACGAGAATCGAGGCAGCACCAAAGCCAGCAGCAGATGGAACTGCGGCTGGCCACAGATGAAATTGCGGCTGGTCGCAGCTGCACCTGCGGCCAAGATCTGAGTTCTACATCGCCACTTTCAGTAGCATTTTCCAGCAGACGAAAAGAAAGAAAAAAAGAGGGACGCGAGAGGAAAAGAGAGAGAAAGGAGGCAACGGGAGGGAGAGAAAAAAGATAGAAGAAGAGAAAAAAAAATGTGAGATCTTCATCTTTTGTACAATCTTATATTAGGTATTGTATCCTATTTCGATTTTCAAGTGTTAAAGCGTCTATTTCATCATTTGGAATGTGGAAAAATCCGAATTTCATAGCTTTATCTAGTAAATCTTTTAGATTTAGTTTCATTTCATTCTTATTGCGTTTGTTGGGTGGATCTACTGTAGATCCGAAAATATTTGGTGCATTGCTATTTAAATAGTTTGATTTTGTGTATTTTGAAGTTAGATCCAATGTAGTCAATATATGTTGTAGATCTGTGGATTAGGGATGGTTAGGGATGATTTATTGCGGATGGAATCCCCTCCTAACCTCCCGATGATATCCTTTTAGTTTATTTTATGGTTTTTACGTATGTAGCGATCGCGATGCGCCTTTATGTAAATATGTAAATTTTTGGGCCTTAAAACGACATCGAGTCGAAAGTCGGGTTTAAGGCCCCGTAATAGTGAAATATGTGACTATGGGTGTTTGGGGTTATTTGGATGGCTCACATGCCCATGAATAGCCTCAACGCTATTTTAATGCTTGATTTTCCTCTTCGACACGAAAAAAGGATTTTGGAATGAAACGTTGAAGCTTTTCATAAAATCAAGTAAACTAGGATATTAGATCATCCGTAGGCTAAAATAAAACTGGAAGTATCGGACGAGCTCCATTCCTATTTGACGAAGGATTCAAAAACTTTATTTCACAAATGTCATCATTAAAGATTTTGTTATCAAAAAACGAAAGCATAAAAAATGAACTTTTCAAAACGAATCGAATCCTTCGTGCATAGGGTCAACGAGATTTCAGAAGTACTTTCGGAAATAAAGCATTCCAAAGATTTTCATAGGCACACACATACACACGCGCACAAACACATATTTTTGGATTTAAAGGAAAGGAAAGCATTAAGATAGCGGTAACCGTGCTTCACAGAAGTCGGGGGGTGCCTAACACCTTTCCCTCGCTGAAGCAAACCCCGAACTCTATAAATCTCGATTCGCAGACCAATTAATTAGGAGTCACATATGAGCCATTAACGATTTCGAAAACTAAAACTCGGATGAGTTGGTACATCCATTGCAAATATACTCACTGGCGACTCTGGTCAATTGGCTCATCAGAAAATCAACCTTTCAAACCCCGTCAACATTCAAGACGACCCTTTTCAAAATCACATCTTAAATCCAAAGGTTAGAATTGGAAAGGGTAATTATTAAAAAAGGAAACGATTTTTCCGGCGTCGACAGTGATGATTCATGATGAGTTATACCAAATCTTCCAGTATCCTTCTAGGGTTATACCTTAGAAATAACCGCATATCTACTAAACAAGGTAACTTCAAATTCCGTTTCTAAGACTTCATATGAGTTATGGATAGGGAGGAAACCAAGTCTTAAATATGCTAAGTTTAGAATTGTCTAGTTTATGTCAAAAGGTTTGACAGTGATAAGCTTGTGACAAGATTTGACAAGTGTAAACTTGTGGGATATCCTAAAGAAAGTTTAGGATATCACATCTATGATCCGACTAATTAAAAGGTTTTGTTGAAACACGCTACCTATAGGAAAAAAGGTTTTTCCTTAAAGGGTTAGTGGGAGTAAAATAGATCTTGAAGAAGTTCAAGAACCACAAAACACTACAGATCAAGTGAAGGAATCTGTATAAGTAGATAAACTTATTGTACCATAATCAAGTCGTAAATCTGGTTTAGTACCGAAGATACCTGAATAGTATGGATTCATCATAGATGATGATGATGAGGTACACATCATAATGGATGATGATCCAGTTACATACGATGAGGCATGAGTATTAGATACTCAAGAGAAATGACTGCTGATCATAAAATCCGAAATGGGTCTATGGAGAAAGACTAAAGCAAATGGCAAGGTGGAGACTTGTAAGACTTGACTAGTGGTAAAATGATTTCAAATAAGGTCAATGAGTTAACTATAATGAAACTTTTCACTAGTGAAAATGCATATATCAATTCGGATTTTACTTGTAATTGTAACTTATTATACAAAAGAATGTATATATGATACAACCAAGAGGATTTGTCTCCATATAGATGGAGTGAATCAAGTATGTAAGTTACAACGATCCAATTATGGATTGAAACAAGTTTCTCGAAAATGGAACATCCGTTTTGATGAGACAATCAAATGAGTTTAATTTTATCAAAGACGATAATGAACCAAGTGTGTACAAAGGTTAGTGGGAGCACTGTGTCATTCCCAGTATTATATGGTGATATAATACTGATAAGGAATGACATACTGATGCTACAATCAGTAAAGATGTGGTTATCTAAACACTTCTCCGTGAAGGACTTGGGAGAAGCATATTATATTTTGGGGATAAAGATCTATAGAGATAGATTTAAAAGAATGCTTGGCTTGTCCCAAGGGACGTACATTGATTATATGTTAAAGAAGTTTAGCATGAAAGATTCCAAGAAAGGGCTCATGCCGATGGGTCCTGGAATACATCTCTCGAAGAAGCAGGCCCCAAAGACATCTGAAGAGAGAGACCATATGAGTAAGACTCCTTATGCCTCAGCAATAGGATCTATCATGTACAGGATGATATGTACTTGACCTGATATTGCTTATGCATGATAAACAGATATTAGTTCATTCTAGAGAAGAATATTAGAAAAGAGTTTCTAATGATGGGTCCGATATAAAACTAGAGGGCTTAACAGACTCAAGTTTTCAAACTGACCGAGATAACAGCATATTCGTTTCAGGTAATATGATTACCTTGAACGGTGCTGCAGTGAGTTGGAAAAGCTCCAAACAACAAGGAGTTGCTGATTTAGTGACAAAGACATAGTAAATAACTATAAGTGAAGCTGCAAAGGTGATTGTTTGGTTCAATAAGTTCACTACAGGACTTATAATGGTTCCTAGCATTAAAGGAGTTTAATTTACCAAAGAACCTAGGTCTCATTTGAAATCCAAATATATGTTGCAGCACTTTCATATGATTAGATGAATCATTGAAAAGGAGACGACACCATAAAGATGGCAAGCTCTTAGAACAACATTACTGATCCATTAACTAAAGCATTTACTAAGCAATTTGTACGCCACTTAGAGAAGAATGGTATGGGGATACCAAAGGGCGATTGACTTTAGTGAAAGTGGGAGATTGAAAGTAGTATGCTCTCAAGCCAATCACATTTGATGTGATAAGCATATACTTTGTAATCTTATTCGTTTATTAATAAAAAGAATCAGGACATTTCTTTATTCATGATTAATTACTTGAATTAATCAAATGGATAAACCCATAGTTTTCGAGCAATGCTTTTAGAACCATGAAGAGGATCATGCTAATGAGATCTAAATTCAAGATAGCTCAAAACTAAAATTGCTCCTAATCATTGGATTACTAAAATGGGGATTAGTGAATCCGGATATATTGGTACATAGTATGTTTACTCTTATGAAGAGGATGATTAATCTCATAATCATTTGTGTAGAGACACTAAAGCAAGTATGTAAGTGCTTATTAGAGAATAAGTTCACTGAACGTGACTCGCTCAAGGAACGCCTAATAGAGTCTTACTTGCCTGTCAATAGGAGTTCCTTTTGTGATAGTAGTATAAGTGATCCTTGGACTTGAGATCACCTTAAAACCTTTAAGGTGTATCAAAGGGTATGATTGAATATAATAAGTCATACATGGAGATAGGTGAATGATCAACAAAAAATCTACCACTTCTAGTAAAAGAAGAGAATGTCCTATGCTATTCGATAAATAACAACTCAGTAGTCCTTGGCCAAGGCAGAATGAAAATTAGAAAGTAGTTTCTAATTTACATTAATTAGAGTTATTCATTTAAGGATCGAAATGCATATAATCAAATAAAATAAGACTTGACAGTAATACCATATCTTATATTTGATTGGAACATTGTGAGATAGAAGGATTGAATTGTACGGTAACTATTCGCTGAATAGGTTCTTTTATGATTAAATGTTGAAATCTATATTATCTGGAAAGTCGTTGATCGCTAAGGGGGCTTACCCTTATTAAATATTATTTATTTAAATAATATAAATAGTTTAATTTATTTATATAAATAAGACTATGGAGAATCTAAAGGGTCACACCGCAAAAGAAAAATAATTATTTAAGAAGTAAATGGCATAATTGTAATAATGAATTAAGTATATTTAATTTATACTATGGGGATAGAATAAATTAAATAGCTTAATATTTATTATTTAGTATTTTAGAAATACTAATTATAAATTAATAAGAGGAGTCTTATTATTATTATTACTATTATCATTATTATTTAGTTCCTAAATGGTTTAGAAATTAATTAATAAGAGTACTCTCATAATTGATAATTAAGTTCCTAAATAGTTTAGGAATTATATATTAAATTAATTAAGTTCCTAATTAGATTAGGAGTTTAATTAAAACCCCTATTCCTAAATGTGTTAGGAGGGTTTACTAAATCTATAAATAAGAGAAGTCTTATTATGGATTAAGGTTACACACATACACTTCCATAAGTTTTGGGAGAGTACTCACATATTCTCTAGAGAGAGAAAACTAGGGTTTGCCATCACCCACTTCTTGAATTATTATTATTCCTTGGTGGATCACCTCTAGAGGCCAAACACTTGGGTGGCTAACGTTGATCATTGGAATCCAATCGGTGAAATTCAAGGAGATCGTGAAGGATTTGGAGGTGAACTTGTACCCGTTGAAGCTTTGAGTTCTACAAGGGTATATCTCTAACTTCTTCTTTATTAATTAATAGTTGCGCATAAAGGTCGATCCTGGATTATGGTTTGTAAATTTTAAATTTGATTTTACCATGCTTCCGCTATTTTATGCAATTTGATTGCGTGTCTATGAATATTACAAATCAACAATATGTATATATAAATTGGATCCGGATAGGACGAGTAAAGTTAAATTGTGTACTGTGATTATTCAAGATAGTTGTTACGATATAGAGTATTGTATAACTAATTATGAATTATGAAACAAAGAATATTTGTATAGATATAAACAATATTAAATTTTGAATGTTGAGCTTTACGACACTTGTAACAGAAAGAAAAAGTATAGATTGCGATCCAGGGACTAGGATCGAGATGTAAAGACAATAAGTTGTTACATGTCCAAATATTCTAATACAATGATATATATATATATATATATATATATATATATATATATATATATATATATATATACCGAAAGATTGGGTAATTGACGATTGTAAAGTCAATTAATGGATTAAATAAGATGATTAAAGATTTATTAACGAACCGAAATTTGGACGTAAGGAAAATAATGTATAATAAACATGAAATTTAAGGTAGTAAGGTTTGTCAAATTTCGGGGTCGTTACAATTATTATTTAAATGATATAAAATAATAATTAAAGTGAAATAAGGTTATGTAAATAATTGTTTATGCAAAGATAAATAAACAAGTAAGGTTAATTAGATTAATTATTTATTTAATTAATATTAAACAAATAAAAAGGAAGAAACTAAAGGAATAAGGAAGTAATTAAACAATTTACATTTAATTGTATAAATCTTAAATATTGCAAAAGGAGTAAATTATTTATATTTAATAATATTAATAAGTGATTAAAATATTATTAAATAGTTAATAATATTAATAAGTGATTAAAATATTATTAAATGGATAATAATATTTATAAGTGATTAAAATATTATTAAATGGTTAATAATATTAATAAATAATTATTATATTATTAAATGGTTAATAATATTTGAATGTAGTTGTATATTATTAAATGTAGATAATATTTTGAGGTATTTGGTACATTATTAAATATCCAAATCATTAAATTATATAAAAGAAAAAAGTTTAATTAAATTAAACTAGTGTAAATAGTCTGTTTATGACTAATTTAGACAACTTATTAAAAAGTGGGTCGTGTGGAGAACGTGTAGTGAAGACGTAAGTTGGTTAAGCGTACCCGATATGTCTGAACTGTATTTGGGCAAGGGTTTTTGTCCGAAACTTAAGGGTTCGTTTGTCGGACATCTTAGGAGTTAATAATTGAAGTTAGAGTCTTATATAAAGACTAATTAATAGTCATTGTATCTAATGATGATATCAATTTTATATATAAATTGTAGGTTGAACACAAAACGCAAAATAAGTGTAGATGGTAGAAGCGAACCAGACAAGTTTTTCAGAACTTGCTCCTATGTACATTTCTATGCAACCATATGTTATTAAATTATTGATATGCAAACATATTGATGATATTTGTGTTATGTGAAACGTATGAAATATGATTATATGCGAAGTATGTACAGAATAAGAAGCATGACTTGATATATGCTAGATGTGTATTATATGCGATGCATAAGAAGTATAAAGCATTCATAAAATGAAAAGCATGGCTTACATATAAAATGCAGAGTATGTTTAATACATGAAGCATGCAAGGTGTTATGTGTAGCTGTTAAACTTGTTGAGCCGTCGTGCTCACTCTTGCTTAAAATCAACATTTTCAGATAGTGCAAGTTATTCGAAGTTTTTGATAAAGATCAAGAAACAGGAATGCATATTACATTCACTGAAGGTCTAACCCGACTATTGTAGATATCAGTCTGAATTGGACAGGTAAAATGATTGTGTAGTATAAAAATTTGTTGGTATGTAATATGAGTGTTAAATACTCAAATTATTTGTAATAGAATGTTATATCATATATGATATTGAGATATACTAGGAATGTATAAAGATTGCGATTCTGGAATAAAAAGAGATGTTGTAAAATTATAAATAAATGATTATTTAGCAATTATAATATTGTTGTGATTCATGACCAATAAGGAAAAGGATGTACTCGTGTTGAACCGGATCTAAGGTTCGAGGGACTCGGATTCGGGGTCGTCACAAAATCTGGGTTCGATAACCTCGTTTTTAGTGCTCAAAATTCAATACATAATAACGAATAAATACATAGTCTTCATTAATCGTAGTGGAATAATACATCCTTGTTCCTTACAAGAAGGTAATATAATCCAAAGATTTTCTAACCTTAGCATAACAATACATATATTAAGAGTTTACAAAAGATTTATAGTAATTAGATGAATGTTAAATAATACTACTAGCAAGCAAATTCTATACTTCTGACTTTTCCCTTGCCCATGTCTTTCTTGGAGCACTCGGGCTTAGTGTTGGTCGAAATCAGAACTGTTTATTTATATTTTATTTTACTAGATAAATCCCGATCTCGAATTCATTTGAATGAGTAATGTGCAAGTATACACGGTCAACAAGTAATAAAGTGAAAGTAAAGTATCGATCCCACGAGGAATTAGTTCTAACAATTTCCCAAATATCAAGCCTATCAACTTAATCTTAGTTCAAACATTTGATTAAATAAAGGAAGTGAAATGTAAATGGACATAATGTAAATTAACATTTAAACTACTAAAACGGTAAAGATAGGTGAACCTATAATTATATTTTCTTCTAATACTTCATTTAAATCTCCTAACTCTCTCTATTTAGTCATACGACCACGATGACTTGTTAACCGAGAATACAATAGTATTTAAACACCTCTTTTGAAGGACATATAAACATACCAAATCTAAACCTATCGCATTTGACAAAATTCAGACAAGGACACCTAAGCTAAATATTTCACTATATGTCTATGAGAAATATCAAAGTAAGGATTTGAAGCACAAATTCTCACATTGGTTACATGTGGCACATAGGTATATGTCTATCCTGCGCACAAATTATGCATACGCTCCTAAGAACACATAGCACAACACATGTTATCACATTCGGGTCAAAACACTATAATCCATTTTCCAATTTCATATAGGTTACCAAATTAACCACTTAGCCAAGCAATTAAACATGAAAAACTAAATGTGATAATCCAATTCATATGGTGCCATCCAAGAGACCACAAATTATAGCCAATGAAGCATAAATATATGCAAAATACAAGAACAACTTCATTGGGACAATTTATCAAACACTTGGTGTGCAAAGTCAAATCCTTCTCTCAAAGAACTCATAAATGCAACAACAACCAAATAAGAAAGAGAGATTCAATTAAACTAAGCATTAGACACCCAACACAATCATAAATTCCATGCTCAAACCATAGCAAATGAGTAATACCACATCCAACATGCATACAACATATACATAGCTAAATGAGAGCAAAACACCAATCTCAATGGCTAAACATGTTATGGATTCAATATAACACATAGATATTACATCCATGGATCAATATTCATCCATTCATTGGATTTATAATCCAACTTGTTCCAAAAATAAATCAACATCAATGGAATACATAAATAAAGGAAGAGAAAAGAAAAGAAAACCCTTAACTCCCCTCAATCCATAGCTTCCAATTGATGTTGAATCCCATTCCTAGCAACCATGGAAGGTGTCTTTCATCTTGTCTTGGCCTCCAAAATCGCCTCTAACAACCTCCCAAAGAAGAAGAAATCAAATTATAATTTAGGGCTGCAGTTTTTCTCTTTAAAACTAATTTATGCGCGTTGGAACAGTGCATCGCCGCGGCGGTTAAAAGCAGAGCGACGACGGTCAAACATTCTGCTCAATTCAGGTTTTGTACCACCGCTGCGGCGGTGGAAATCACCACTACAGCAGTGGAAATCATCGCTGCGACACTCATACATTCTACCCAGATATGCTCCTTTTTGGACTGTTGCAGTCTTGTTCAGTGTTTTGGCCATAACTCTCTCATGCGACCTCCGATTGAGATGATTTAAGATGTTTTGGAAAGCTGAGAAGTATATATATAACTTTCATGTTGGATGAATTGAGAGATAATGGCTGGATCAATGTCCAAATTGAGCTGTAAGTGGCTATGTGTAAACGGCAAGCTATAAATCCAAATCTGACAACTCTAAGCTTTGATCTACCAAATCCTTATTCCAAAATCCTACAAAACGAAGTAAAAATATATAAAAGTAATATAAAACCTAAATAAGATTAAAACTCATAAAAATTAACATAAAATGCTAAAGAATTCACGAATTATCAAGTCTAAAAGTATCCAACAAATAGGTATAAAAACCAATCATCAAATAACCCTAAACTTGAATCTTTGCATGTCCTCAAGCAACACAAAGACAAACCATATAAACATAAAACTAACTACAACAACTTAAGCAATGAATCAATATGAAAAATAAAATGGCCACAACGATTTACTTCAAATGATAACTACAAGAAAATTTTGAAATATCGCAACGTCTAAAATTTCAACCTATATGTTAATCACACATTACTCATGACCCACAAGTGTGTGTGTGTGTGTGGACCATTTACAACAACTAATTATAGCTCGATTGAGCTTAAGCAACCACATTACCTTATTGAAAGAAAAACAAAAACTCCCGAACTTGTTATCACATCACTCGTCAAAAAATTGTAGGTTAGTGCATTTTATGCTCCATCACAATCCATCACATGTTTACTATTTAATTCATTTTATTTGTTTATATATATATATATATATATATATATATATATATATATATATATATATATATATATATATATATATATATATATATTTCAAAAGTGAGTGCGTTTTACGCTCCGTCTCACCTAAGCATGTGCTTATGATTGAGTGCGTTTTACGCTCCATCTCAATCATCTCATGGTTTGCTATTCAAACATTTAGTGTTTTGTTTCAAGTGATAATTAAACGCGTTCTAGAGTTAAGTGTAATCTTCCATAAGCATTCGGTCATATAAGCATTCTCTAAGCATAAAACTAGCCTATTACAGATGGATATGTGCTCAAAGCGTAAGGGATCACAAGCAATGTAAAAACCAACAACAAGTCAGGCACACACACTAAGCAACGTCAATCCATTTTCTACGAGTTATAATAAAAACAACCAATAACCTGATTCTTAATTAAAGCTCTAATCACATCAACAATGCTCAAGGAATACAAACCTATACTACAACGACTTTAAAACAAAACACAACAACGCAAAATAAAGACAAACATAACTCCTCCATTTTCGTAGAAAACACAATTGCACTTAGCCTGTGCAACAAGCCGTTAAACCCCAAGGTTTCCCAAGAGGACGAGTTTTATCTCGTGAGGGTTTGCAGAGAATATACCCATAAAATTCAAAACAAAATAGAACTAAAGAAATTAAAGTAAATAAAACAAAATAAAACTTAAAACACAAAAAAAAAATTAACTAAACATATTAAAACAAATCTTAGCATATCAAAATAAAACGTAGACGACCCCCAAACTTAAAATTTACACAAGCCTTATTGTAAGCAATGGAAGAATTAAAGCAAAGGACTTCCTTAAAGATTAGGCCAAAACAATCACCTTCCGTAGCCAGCTTTTACTATTTACAAAGATATGACCTAAACACGAAAAACAAAACTAAAAGAAATATTAGCGAAACATGGGTTGCCTCCCAGTTAGCGCTTGTTTTATAGTCAACAGCCCGACTTCTTATTTCTTATTTCAAACATTAAAAATGCCGCGAACAAAATAAAAATTCCAAGCAAAAAGTAAAACAGAAATAAAAGTTTAAACAAAAACTAACTTGATTGAAATCAATATTAGAAAACAATCAAAAACTAATTCCCCGGCAACGGTGCCAAAAACTTGATGGTCAAAATCGGAACTGCTTATTTATATTTTATTTTACTAGATAAATCCCGATCTCGAATTCATTTAAATGAATAATGTGCAAGCATACACGGTCAACAAGTAATAAAGTAAAAGTAAAATATCGATCCCACGAGGAATTAGTTCTAACGATTTCCCAAATATCAAGCCTATCAACTTAATCTTAGTTCAAACATTTGATTAAATGAAGGAAGTGAAATGTAAATGGACATAATGTAAATTAACATTTAAACTACTAAAACGGTAAAGATAGGTGAACCTATAATTATATTTTCTTCTAATACTTCATTTAAATCTCCTAACTCTCTCTATTTGGTCATACGGTCACGATGACTTGTTAACCGAGAATACAATAGTATTTAAACGCCTCTTTTGAAGGACATATAAACATACCAAATCTAAACATATCCCATTTGACAAAATTCAGACAACGACACCTAAGCTAAGCATATCACTATATGTCTATGAGAAATATCAAAGTAAGGATTTGAAGCACAAATTCTCACATTGGTTACATGTGGCACATAGGTATATGTCTATCCTGCGCACAAATTATGCATACGCTCCTAAGAACACATAGCACAACACATGTTATCACATTCGGGTCAAAACACTATAATCCATTTTCCAATTTCATATAGGTTACCAAATTAACCACTTAGCCAAGCAATTAAACATGAAAAACTAAATGTGATAATCCAATTCATATGGTGCCATCCAAGAGACCACAAACTATAGCCAATGAAGCATAAATATATGCAAAATACAAGAACAACTTCATTGGGACAATTTATCAAACACTTGGTGTGCAAAGTCAAATCCTTCTCTCAAAGAACTCATAAATGCAACAACAACCAAATAAGAAAGAGAGATTCAATTAAACTAAGCATTAGACACCCAACACAATCATAAATTCCATGCTCAAACCATAGCAAATGAGTAATACCACATCCAACATGTATACAACATATACATAGCTAAATGAGAGCAAAACACCAATCACAATGGCTAAACATGTTATGGATTCAATATAACACATAGATATTACATCCATGGATCAATATTCATCCATTCATTGGATTTATAATCTAACTTGTTCAAAAAATAAATTAATATCAATGGAATACATAAATAAAGGAAGAGAAAAGAAAAGAAAATCCTTAACTCCCCTCAATCCATAGCTTCCAATTGATGTTGAATCACATTCCTAGCAACCATGGAAGGTTCCTTTCATCTTGTCTTGGCCTCCAAAATCGCCTCTAGCAACCTCCCAAAGAAGAAGAAATCAAATTATAATTTAGGGCTGCAGTTTTTCTCTTTAAAATTGATTTCTGCACGTAGGAACAGTGCATCGCTGCGGCGATTAAAGGCAGAGCCGCGGCGGTCAAACATTATGTTCAATTCAGGTTTTGTACCACCGCTGCGGCGGTGGAAATCACCGCTACAGCACTCATACATTCTGCCCAAATATGCTCCTTTTTGGACTATTGCAGCCTCCTTCAGTGTTTTGGATATAACTCTCTCATCCGACCTCTGATTGAGATGATTTAAGATGTTTTGGAAAGATAAGAAGTATATATACAACTTTCATATTGGATGAATTGAGAGATAATGGCTGGATCAAGATCCAAATTGAGCTGTAAGTGGCTGTTGTGTAAACGACAAGCTATAAATCCAAATCTGGCAACTCTAAGCTTTGATCTACCAAGCCCTTATTCCAAAATCTTACAAAACGAAGAAAAAACATAAAAAAGTAATATAAAACCTAAATAAGATTAAAACACATAAAAACTAACATAAAATGCTAAAGAATTCACGAATTATCATGTCTAAAAGTATCCAGCAAATAGGTATAAAAACAATCATCACTTAGCTGAAAAATAGGCCATGATATAGCCAGGGTGAGCAACTAGCTTGCTCAACAAGTTTAAGAATAATAAATATAATATTTGTATATCATGATTTAAAGGGAAATAATTTAAGAGATTTCAAGAATATATAATAATTGTGAAAGAACAAGAATCAAATTTCAATTAAACGAAATGATTGAGTCTTTACTGCTGAGTGGTCTCTAAGGACCATGAACTAATACTTAAGGTAAATCAGATATGTATCTGACCCTTTTATTGTTTTGGTATTCGAGGGGATTAACCTCTTGTACCTTATGTATATGCATAACATTCAAATATCTTGCGCAAAGGTCGATTTTCCAAATATAATCCCCTATTTAGGGTTGTTCTTTATTAGTCTTACTATAAGAATCCGCACCAACCAATGGTTTGGATAAGCTTTTAAAAAAATATTCAAGTAATGAATTTATACATGCGGTGTCTAGCCGAAACAATTAGCTTAGACAGTCTTAAATAGTTCATGAACTATAAAGCTTCAAATGCACCACGTGCGAATACATAAACAATATCGATGTAGATTAATCTTTAATATTAAACCACTCAAAGCCCTTATAAAATAAATACAAGTTTAGGTATAGAAAACTTGTCTCGATTGTTGATTACGGCTAACCAATACAATTTAATATCCTTTGAAAAAACCTAACAATTAATCAAGTTGACCTTTCAATTAGTATCATATCTAGGTTCATATAACAACCTTTATACATCTTAATTTACTAACACTTAATCACATTAAGGGTATATTAAACACATGAAAATATTATCATCAATTGATAATATCCTAATCACATAAAACCTATATTAATTATTTAATATAATTTAAACTTTTATCTAATATTATTAATCAAATAATAATATTTAAGTCATTTAATAACACGATGAATAAATAATATTTTATTCCCTTTCTAATATTATTAATCATTTAATAATATTTTATTAACTGTATAATATTATTAATCATTTAATAATATTTTATTCAATTTCTCTTTCTAATATTATTAATCCTTTAATAATATTTTATTAAATTTCTAATATTATTAATTATTTAATAATATTTTATTCAATTCTTAATACTATTACTCATTTAATAATATTTTATTCATTTTTTAATATTATTATTCTTTTAATAATATTTTATTCAATTCTTAATATTATTATTCATTTAATAATATTTTATTAAGTTCTTAATATTATTAATCATTTAATAATATTTTATTCATTTTCTAATATTATTATTCTTTTAATAATATTTTATTGAGTTTCTAATATTATTAATCATTTAATAATATTTTATCACTTTACTAGTATTAGTAATCATTTTATTAATATTTTAATTACTTAATTATTGTTAAATATTAATGTTATTTAAAATTATATTTTCTGACCCATTTTACTTTATAAAAATCCGACCCGATCCATTTTTTATAGCCCGACTCGACCCGGTAAAATAAAAGTTAATTTTCAAAAAGTTCAGACAACCGTTGCGGCGGTGGTTCTGCAGAACGTTTCACCACTACAGCGGTAGTTCTGTTTTCTCAAACCCTAATTTTTTCAACTTTGATTTCTTTGGTTCAATCTTTTATAAAATAAAATATACATATTCAAAAGACACCAAATCAGTTTTGTTAGCTTCTTAATTTCTTGTTCTTCAATATTTTATGGATCGATCTCATTTTTGAAAACGTTTTTGACATAAAAATCTTGGATCGATCGACTAGTGTTTCAAAAATAACATATTTTGCAATAAAGATCATAACTTGCTCATTTTTTTTCATATTTTTGAGTGATTCAAGTTGGGTTATCTTTATAACTCATAAACATATCATTCTAGCCATAAATATCAAATAACCAACTTGTACATTTCAAACTACAACTATTTATAGCACATAACTAATTAGGGTTTTACCGGAAAAATATTTTCATGTAACTTTTTCTATCATTTTATATACCAAACATGGTAATGCACTTATTAAATATACTAAACCATGAATCTACATATATATCATAGTTCTAGCATTATACAATATCAAAATAGGTTTTGAACCGTTAAAAATATATTTTGATCACATACAATATATATTGACCATAGAAAATGCATTTAGCATATATAGACACATTTTCACCATTAAGAATCCATCTTTATACCTTCGAACTCTCCATAGCTCTATCATACACAAATTTCTCCCACAACCAATCATGGCAAATATTTTTACAACAAATATTAATCATAGAAATAAAGAGATATAAAAATAGAAAACTTTTAAACCTTTTAGTTTTGCTGGCCCTCCTCCTTCTAAACAAGAAATGAAAGAATCCACTTTGAATAATCTCTAGCAACCTCTATGGTGATTTCTCTCAAGCTCACAAGAGTTCTCTCTAAAAAAAACTCTTTCTTTTTCTCTCTTGGTGTTTCTAGCAAAATTACTAACAACATATCACATTGGCGGAGCATTCTATTTATAGCACTTTCCTAATCCTCATTAACATTTATTAAATATCTAATATTGGTCAAATTAAGCTAATCTACGTTTACTATTGGATTAAAAGACACTTGGATTGACTAGGTGCTTAACTTCTATCAAGCTAGCTTGCAAGCCATTGATTGTGTAACATTGAAGCAACATTGGAGCTCACTTCACCCCCCAAGTGGGCCCCCCTTGACCGGCCAAAGTGGCATTTTTATGCCACATTTTTGCTTTATTTTTTCTCTTTATATATACATATATACATCTCTCTCTCTCTCTCTCTCTCTCTCTATATATATATATATATATATATATATATATATATATATATATATATATATATATATATATAGACCACCCTTTTGACTTTGATTTGGGCTTCACTTTGAGTCATTTCAATTAATTATATTGGGCTCATTCATTTAATTTGTTTGAGCTCAATTAATTCATTCCATTGGGCTAACATTAATTAACACAAAATATTTGAAATTAAATTAAGCATTGGGCTATTTTAAACATAGTATAAACTAATAAATTAACTATGTTCATGGACCACTAGATTAATTTCATTTCACCTAGTTTAATACCTTCTTTGGACTTAAAATATATTTCAATTAGACTTGCCTTATTAATTCATTATATTACCTTGCTACACTTTAATAACAACTGTACAACTC
This sequence comes from Hedera helix, assembly GCA_947179155.2. Classification (NCBI taxonomy): domain Eukaryota; kingdom Viridiplantae; phylum Streptophyta; class Magnoliopsida; order Apiales; family Araliaceae; genus Hedera; species Hedera helix. The sequence continues at coordinate 4,425,025 of OX359286.1, forward strand.
CATTAATATATTCATTCGATATTATAAAAGTAAAATTAATTAACACAAAAATTTATTTCATTAATAATTATCTAATAATTATAATTACAATGTACTTAAAATTCATGGTTATTACAGAAAGACTTCCCAATACATGCTAGTTTCCTTAATTTATGGATCTTGTTTTTTTCTAGGTTTAAAGACTTAATTAGCTAAGTGTTAGTTGATTAAGGAAGCTAAGTAAACTTACCATTATTCTATAAATAGAATGCATCACCAAGCATATCAAGTTTGCTAGTTATTTTGTTGGTTCATCAAGTAAAGAACAGAGAGAGTTCTAGAGAGAAAATAAAGCAAGAACACGAGAGTTAGAAAACTAGTCATTTGAAGGATTCATAGTGAATGTCATCTAGTTTCACAACTTACTTTGGAAGGAAAAGAAAGAGAGCCTTAAGATCATCAAGGTTGAAAAGTTTTCTATCCCTTATATCTATAGTTTTCTTTCCCTTATTTCTAGAGTTTTCTTTTAATTTATGGTTTTATTATTGTTTTACAATGGTTGGTTGTGGGAGAACTTTGTGTTGTGGAACCATGATGGGTTCAAAGGTATAAGGGAGGAGTTTTGATGGAGAAAACATGTATATATATGTATTATGAATTTTCTATGGTCAAAATGTATTTCAGTTGTAGAAAATATGATTTTACGATTCAAAAACCTATTTTAAAGCTCTATGATATTTGATTTATATTATATATGTAGATTTATGGTTAAACATGCTTAATATGTGTTTTGATATGTTGGGTATGTGATTGAATTTAAGAAAAGTGCATATTTACACTTTCTGGTAAAAACCCTAACTTATTATGTGGTTTGATATTTTGAGATATGAGTTGTGGATATTTTTTGTGTGAATTCTATGGCTTAAAAGATAGCTCTAGAAGTAATAAAAATAACATAACTTGAATATTTAAAAAAATGCAGTGAAATGTACAAGTTATGGTCCTTGTAGTAAAACATGTCATTTTCAAAACCCTAGTCGATTGATCCTATTTTTTTATTTTTTTTAGCAAAAACGTTTTCAAAAAGGTAATCGATCCATAAACTATTGAAGAACATTAAGTTATGAATATAACAAACTAAATTTAGTATCTTTTGGATATGTGTAACAAGTTCTATTGAAGACTAAATAAAGAAAACAAAGTTGAAAAAATTAGGATTTAAGTTTCGGACTGACTGCCGCAACGCTGGGTTTCACTGCCGCAAAGGTGAAAGGTTTTTTCCGGGACCACCGCGACGCTAGTGTCCATCGTTGCAACGATGGTCCAGATATTTTGAAAAAAAAAATATTTAACCGGGTCGAGTCGGTTTGGGTCTAGTTAAAGCTTACTTGAAGGTATAATTTTTATTAAGTGGTGTTTTCCAGTTACTGTGGACAATCTGTTAAGAAAAAAAAATAAGGCTGGTCGCGCATTGCGCGTCAGCAGATTCTGCCAGACGCGGAGCCAAACGATGTCGTTTAGCGTATAAAAACGATAACTCGCATGCAATGCGTGGAAGTCATTTCCATTTTTTTCAAAACAGCACTGTTTTGGGCCCTCGAGTTTTGTTAGGTGCACGCCATGTGCGGGAGCCAATTCCGGCAAAATTACAGTTTTGTCCCTCCGTTCGGTTTTTTGTTTAATTACAGTATTGCCCTCAGTCCGATTTTTTAGTTTATTTACAAGTTTGTCATTCTGCATATTTTTAATTAATTTAAATGTTTAAAAATTAATTTAAAATTTTAATAAAAATAATAATAATACAAAAATGATATTTGGGATTATATTTTTCATTTTGATTAATATTTAAATATTTTAAATATTAATCTAGTTAGCTAAATTTATGGTTAAGTTACATAAATACAAATTCCATTAATTATTTATTATTTAATTTAAAATTAAATAATAAATAAGGATAATTAAATTGATTATTATTTGAAATTAAATAATAATTAATTTAACTAAACAATTGATTATTAATTTAATTAACATTAAATAATAATTAAAGAGGATTAAAATTAATAAACTATTAGTTAATTTCTTTAAATTAAATAATAAATAAGGATAATTAAGTAATTAATTATTATTAAATAATAATTAAAGAGAAGTAAGGTGAATTAATTACTTACTTACTTAATTAATTATTATTTAATGAAGATTAAATAATAATTACATAAGATTATAATAAGGATAAAAAAAATTAATTATTATCTAATTAATCTTATGTAATAATTAAGAAGCATTAAAATAAACTAATCATTTAGGTAAAATTAATTAGTTATTATTTATAACTAAATAATGACTAAAGGTAGTTAGTTAATTACTATTTAATTAACAACAAATAGTAATTAATTAAAGAAAGAGTTAATTAAATATAAAGTATTTTATAATTTGTCAATTTAACAATTATATTAAATTGTTTAAAGATTCCTTATGTGTTTAAAACTTAAGAAAAATACTCTTAACTTATTAAATCATTAACCTAAGTTGTTTAAGTGTATATAGGGTTAGTGATTGCATATCGAATTATGTGTTAGACTTATTTGATAGATAAGTTTTTCTAATTAGCGTACAAACGTACCATTATACGCCGTATTAATTGTTAGACCAAGTTGATTAATGTTAGGTCCTTCAAAGCTATTTAATTAAAGCCAGTTTGTTGTAGCTGAGAAGACAGACAAGTTCCTTATCTCTAAACTCATTTCATTGAGCAAGTTATTTATTTAAGTTTGAACTATAATTCCAAGCATGCTTTGAGTGGTTTAAATTACTTAACAATTATTCCACATCGATGTTGTAGTTAGTCGCACTTGGTGCACTTGATCTTGTACAGTCTTTGACTTATACCTTATTTATTGTTCTACTGTTTGAAGAACTGTTCAAAGTAGGTCTAAGCCATTGTTCGGCTAGACATTTATGTTAAAGATTTTAAAAGCTATCCAAATCATTGAAGATTCGGATTCTTAGACTATGATGAACACCCCTCTATTATAGGGGAGTACCCTATATCTATTATCAGGTACAAAATACGGAAATTAAATGTTATGCATACACATATTGGATTGAGGCTGATCCTCTTGGGTACATATTTCTAGTAGTAACCATTGGGTCAACCTGCTATTGACTCCAGTGGATGTTTATAGTTCATAGTCTATTTGACTATCTTGATTCTAAAATAAAATCATTATTCATGCTTATGTTATTCATATTGTTGAATTATTTCAGCTATTCCCTTTTATTCATGATATATTGTTTCTTTTGTTATTTAAACTTGTTGAGCAAACTAGTTGCCCACCCTTGCTATATCATGAACCTTATTGCAGTGGAACCCGAGACTTCAGGAAAGAACAAGGGTAAGGGAAAGATGAAGTGATAGACTTCAAGAAACAGTCTTTAGTTTATTCATCTAGCTAAAATTACTTGTTTTGTGATGTAAACCCTAAGTACTTTATTAAGGGTATTTATATACCTTTGTGTAAGGTTACCGTATCTTGGGACTAGTAACACCTTTTAAATGAACAACATATGTTTATTATTCCGCATTTAGTTATTGTATGTTGTTTAGAGGTGGATGGTGTATTAGATCGTGATGACCGGATCCGGGTATTTGAGACTCGAATTTGGGGGCATCACAGGTTGGTATCAGAGCCATAGGTTAGAAACGTTAGGATTGCGAAACCTAAGTTATAACCTTAGTAGTAAACTCGTATTGAGTGTTAGGAGATAAATCGGGGAGATTTATGATATGTGGTTTTGATGAATTGGGGAATTCATCGAGTTGAGTCGTACCCAATGAAATATAATTTCATTTCTTCAATGAATATATTTTATTGTTGTACTGATGTTAGTTTTTATGTTGTGTTGTAGGATGGCTATAGGCGAGACGAGCGGAGCTCAAGAGGACGTGGTATTCATTGACATACCATACTAGTGGATATGCAGCAGTTGGTAGGATATGCACCCGTTGCACCTATATCACCAGTAGAAGAGTCCGACCCTGAGGAGGACGATAGTAGGGATACCGCAGAGCCTGTCAGAGGCGGTGTTATGAGGTTCAACAGTCAGGACCAGGAGGCTGAGTCTGAGGATGACCCCGCTTGGGGCGAAGGGTCTGGGGAGGACCAGCCAGAGATGGAGGTTGAGGTAGCTGCTGAGGTGGTACTCGCGGAGGGATCTCCTGTCTACCATCATTTTCAGATTGATTTACTCATGGAGTACGCTAGTCGTATTGAGGATCTAGAGTAGATTGTAGAGGAGCGAGAGGCCCGTATTGCTCATCTGGAGGAGTAGAACATTGTCCATCAGCAGGTGGAAAATGTGTATAGGGATGAGGCATACCAAAGAGAAATGGATGTGGCCGATCTGCAGGCTAAGGTTCAGCAGTTGGAACAGGCTGCACCACAGATGGGTCCTATTGTGCAGTAGCTTATGATCCAGAATAGTCAGCTGAGGCAAACGGTGGAGAGATTAGACGCTAGGGAGATAGCGAGTCAGACAGTTCTCCAGACCATCAGGGCTGAGCTGGATAGGGAAAGAGTTGACAGGATGCAGTTGCAGGAGGTATAGCTCAGGTCCACTAGGAGAGTTGGATCTGCTAGGATTGACACCTTGGAGTATGTCCTTGGCACTTCGTTTGATTAACTGAGGCATCGGGTTATGAGGCACCCTAGGGAGGCGGGTAACAACCAACGCTGGATTTGTCGCCGTACAGTGGAGGAGTTGGCCCAACAGGTTTTACGTAGGGCTGTTCGCCGCTGCAGGTGGTGATTTATCGTTGTTATCTTATTGGTATCTATTAGCAGTGAGTCCCATATTTTATTTCTATTAGGGACGGTTCAGCTATTGTAAGTCCTTATGTTTGATGTATGCATAGGATGTTAGTTATACCCCAACTTTTGTTATGTTAGGGGGGGTAGATGGTAGTGAATCCTCACTTTTGTTCATTGGAGGATAGATGATGTTAGGCAACTTGTGCCTTGAGCATTTATAGAAGTATGCCACTTGTTAAGTCTGTACTAAAACATTGGTATATGAATATAAATGCATTTATTTCTTTGTTAAATCAAATGTGCTTGGTATATAGTTTTGACTTTAACTATTAATTTGGCTAACTTAATGCGTAGAATTATAAGCGTAAGTCTAAGATTTGCTTTTTAGCATATCATGCCGCCAAGAGGTAGACCATGCAATCAACGTATCGCAGAATCAGAAAGTGAGGTTGGGGATCAACCCAATCCTATGAAAATGTTCGCTGAGATGCTGGCAGAAGTCATGCAAGCTCGACCTGCACCAGTAGTTGTGCTACCAGCACCACAACACGCACCACACTTGGCCAACTTCAAAGACTTCAAACTGGTTGGACCATCCGAGTTTAAGGGAACTCTAAACCCGATCGAGGCACAGACTTGGATCGAAGAAATGGAGAAGGTGTTTGAGGTCGCTAAGGTAGCCGAAGAATAGAAGACTTGTTTTGCTACCTTCATGATGAAGGGGGCGAACTACTGGTGGAAGGCCAACAAGGGCCGTGCGGGAGAAGGTGTCATTACCTGAGAACGCTTTAAAAAAATATTTCTAGAAAACTACTTTTCAGAGAGCATGCAGCAAGAAATGAAGGTGAAATTCCTCGAGTTAAAATAGGGAAGCAAGTCTGTGGCCGAGTATGCGGCCAAGTTTAATGAGTTGGCAAGGTTCGCAACTCATTAAGTCGATACTGAGGCTAGGAAGGCTCAGAGGTTTGAGTTGGGATTGAAGCCGTGGGTGTACCGTTCTGTTGCGGTATTGAAGATTAAGAGTTTTTCAGAACAGTTGGAAAAGGCAATCATCGTGGAGGGTGGCAATGAGGCCCTGACTAAATTTAACCAAGACAAGAAGAAAGGCCAAGAGGGCCAGAAAGCGGGGGGGGGGGGGGCAGCGAAGGCGACAATCCCAATAAAAGAAAGTGAAATGAGAGTCAATCCTCCAGAGGCAACAAATTCGGAGGAGAGGCTAAGAAAGTAGGCAGATACAGCAATTGTGGTAAGAACCACATGGGCGAATGCATGAAAGGTAAGAATGTTTGTTATAGTTGTGGACAGCCGGGGCACATGGCCCCACAATGTCCGAAAAAGATGAAAGAAGTATATTTTTCCTGTGGAACAACCGATCATCATGCCAAGGACTGTCCGAAGAGAAAGGGAGACGTTGGGAGTGGCAACAGAGGTAATAACAACAACAACAGCATGCTGAACATTAGAGGGCTAGCCAGCTAGGCCAACCGACCCACAGCGCGCACCTTCAACATGACTGTGCAGGATGTAGTCGACTCCAAGGACGTGGTGTCAGGTATCATCCCGATCAATGATATTAATGCATATGTATTGTTTGATTCGGGTGCTACCTGCTCATTTGTTTCTGAAGATTTTGCTAAGAGATTAGATTTACCTCAAGAAAAGCTAGAACACCCTATGAACGTAGAAGTAGCAAACAAAGAAATCATTCCCGTAGACTACATTCATAGGAATTATTGTGCTGAATTGCGAGGGTTTAGACTTAACGTGGATTTGATACCGATTCATCTGGGGGAGTTTGACGTAATCCTAGGGATGGATTGGCTATCGAGTCACGGGGCGGTTATTAACTGTAAGAAAAAGTGTGTACACCTAAAGACTCCGAATAAGTTAAAAGTTATATTTTACGGTAGTAAATCGCCAAGACAATCAAGTTGTCTGACGATGATGCAAGCACGAAAGTTGCTTAGGAAAGGGTGCGTAGGTTATTTGGCTCATGTGGTCGATACTCGACGTGTCGAGGGTGAACTGAGTCAGATACCTGTTGTACGGAAATTCGCTGATGTTTTCCCAGATGAGATTCCAGGGTTACCACCGGACAGAGAAGTGAAGTTTGTTATTGATTTGGTACCAGGGACCGCACCGATATCGAAGGCGTCGTACCGTATGGCACCAGTAGAAATGAAGGAATTGATGGTTCAGTTGCAGGAACTGCTAGATAAAGGTTATATCAGACCAAGCGTGTCACCGTGGGGAGCGCCGGTTCTGTTTGTAAAAAAGAAGGATGGTTCGATAAGGCTTTGTATTGATTACCGGGAGTTAAACAAGGTCACCATTAAGAATAGGTATCCGTTGCCCAGAATTGATGGTCTGTTTGATCAACTTAAGGGAACGAAATACTTTTTGAAGATAGATTTGAGGACGGGTTATCATAAACTGAAGGTGAGGGAGGAGGATATCCCGAAAATGGCATTCAGAACTCTTTATGGTCATTTTGAGTCTCTAGTGATGTCCTTTGGACTGACGAATGCACCAGCAGCATTCATGGATATGATGAACAGAGTGTTCAAGCAGTACTTGGACAAGTTCGTGGTTGTATTCATAGATGATATATTGGTGTATTCAAAGACAGGGGAGGAACATGCAAAACACTTACGAATCGCATTGGAGGCTTTAAGAAGGGAGAAGTTGTACGCCAAGTTTTCGAAGTGTGAATTTTGGTTGCAGATGGTACAGTTTCTAGGTCATGTTATTGACAAGGACGGTGTTTTGGTGGACCCAGCGAAGATGGAGGCAGTTATCAATTAGGAACAGCCGAAGACGCCAACTAAAATCAGGAGTTTCTCAGGGTTAGTAGGGTATTATCGAAGATTCATTCAGGATTTTTCGAAGATAGCATCACCATTGACCAATCTTACCTGAAAGACTGTGAAGTTTGTTTGGTCGGAGAAGTGCGAGGAAAGTTTTATGGAGCTGAAAAGAGGTTGAGTTAGACACCGGTGTTGGCTTTACTGGACGACACAGGAGGTTTTGTAGTGTACAGTGATGCGTCACACAAGGGTCTTGGTTGTGTGCTAATGCAACACGGCAAGGTCATTGCGTATGCCTCACGTCAGCTAAAGGATTATGAGAAGGGTTACCCGACTCATGACCTAGAGTTAGCAACAGTAGTTTTCGCCCTAAAGATCTGGAGGTACAACCTATATGGCAAGAAGTGTGAGATATATACAGATTATAAAAGTCTGAAATATATCTTCACTCAGAAAGAGTTGAATATGAGGCAGCGCCGATGGTTAAAATTGATCAAAGACTACAACTGTGAAATTCTGTACCATCCGGGTAAGGTCAATGTAGTAGCAGATGCCTTGAGCAGAAAAGGCAAGGAGAAATTGCTAAAGCTAACAAATCAGGAAGAGTTGGTGAGAGATTTCGAACGTATGGAGTTGGAGATCAAATATCCGATGGAGATGGACGAGAAGTTATTTACAATAACAGCAAGCCCGACTTTATTAGACAAAATCAAAGAGGATCAGGAAAAGGATGAAGATTGTGATATTATTAAGAAGCGACTTGCTGAAAGCGAAGAGCTTAAGTACAAAATTGATAGCACAGGGTTGCTAAGGTTCGAAGAGAGAGTCTGGGTACCGTTGGATCCGGAGTTACGGGAAGAGATTCTTCAAGAAACTCACAGTATGAGGTACTCAGTACATCCCAGAAGCACGAAGATGTATCAGGATCTATGGCAATACTTTTGGTGGCTGAATATGAAGAAGAAAGTGGCATAATGCGTCAGTCGATGTCTGACATACCAGCGGGTTAAAATAGAGCATCAGCGGCCGAGCAGACTGCTTCAACCACTAGAGATTCCGGAGTGGAAGTGGGAGCACATCACGATGGACTTTGTGGTGGGTTTGCCACCAACACATAAAGGTTTAAACGCCATATGGGTAATAGTGGATCATCTGACCAAGTCAACCCATTTTCTACCTATTAGAATACGGTACAATCTGGAGCAGTTAGCGAAGCTTTATGTGAAGGAGATAGTGTCACGACATAGAGTGCCGGTATCGATTGTGTCCGACAGAGATCCGCGCTTCAAGTCAAATTTCTAGAGAAGTCTACAAGCAAGGATGGGGACACAGTTGAGATTAAGCACCGCGTACCATACTCAAACTGACGGCCAGAGCGAGCGAACGATTCAGACTCTGGAGGATATGCTCCGAACGGTTATGATGGACTTAAAGGGTAGCTAGGATGACCATTTGTCACTGGTGGAGTTCACTAACAACAACAGCTATCACGCTAGTATTGGCATGCCACCGTACGAAGCGTTTTATGGAAGAAAGTGTCGAACACCATTGTGTTGGGACAAGGTTGGTGAGCGAAGATTGCTTAGACCTGAAATGGTTTAGCAGACTGCAGACACAGTACAACTTATCATAAATCGACTGGTAGCAGCTCAAGATCGTCAAAAGAAGTACGCGGATTTGCATCGCCAAAAGCGGGACTTCGACGTGGGGAGTTTCGTATTTCTCAAGGTATCTCCTTAGAAGGGGAAGATCCGTTTTGGCAAGAAGGGCAAGCTAAGCCCTAGGTTCATAGGACCGTTCAAAATTTTGAGGCGAGTCGGTGAAGTGGCATACGAGGTAGCATTACCTCCTGAACTTGAGCACATTCACAATGTGTTTCATGTGTCAGTGTTGCGGCCGTATAAACCAGACTACAAGCACGTTATCTCCTATGAACCAATTCAAGTGGAGAAGGACTTGTCATACGAAGAAGTTCCTGTCCAGATACTCGATAGGAATGAACAGAAGCTGAGGAATAAGATAATTCATTCTGTCAAAGTACTTTAGAGGAATCACGCAATTGAAGAAGCTACGTGGGAGCTAGAGGAGGAAATGAGAGCAAATTATCCGTTATTATTTGAGTGACCTTATTTTACAATTCCGATGACGAAATTTTTATAAAAGGGGGAGAATGTAATGTCCTAGAATTTTCACGTCATTTTTTTTTAATTAAAATATTAATTTAATTTGTAACGAGTTAGTTTTATGAGGTTATTTAAATCTTTTTGTGCGATTAATTAATTACATAATTAAATGATAATGTGATTAATTTCTGGAATTCATTAAAGGGGGTCACTAATATGTTAATTAAATTAGTGAGCAAACCCTAAAGTTTTAATATCAAGATAATTGTTAAGTTGCTTATTAATTAAATATTCAATTAAATATAATGAGTTAATTAAATTTGGTAAATTAATTAATATGATTATTAATTAATGTAAACAATGTGAAATATTAATAATAATATTTATTAGTCCATTTAGAAATTTAATACTAATGGGTTAAAGTATTTAATTAATTAATCAATTCAATTATTACTTAAATGTGGATTGGATAATTAATGTGAAGCAAAATTAATAACCAATCTTTTGGGTTATATTAATTAGTCCAATGTTAAATTAAATGGACTTGACTAAATAATAGTCCAAGTCATTTAATAGGAGTCTAATTGGTATTTTAAATAAAGCCCAAAGTATGAACCCACTTGGAATTTATTTTGAAACTATTATTTATTAAAAAAGTGACTTGTGACAATTATTTTGGGACACCAAAGAGCATATGTTACCGTCAAGGGTGAGAGAGAGAGGGTGAATCGATTTTTTTTTTCAATTATTTAATAAATGGTTGCTTGTATTGGTTTTTTTTATACATGGATCATCCCTCTTTTCACCAACTCTAGTCCTTAGCCACATTTCCTGTGTAAGTAAGTATACCAGCTCCATGATGGTATTTTTAAGAGATATAGATTTTATATCTATCCTCATTGTAAGTATACTTACAACTTAGGAGTTTTTGTTAGTCATTTATCATCTTTCATTTTTTTCAAGCTAAAGAGAGCTAGAGAGCATTTGAGAGGGTAAAAAAATATTTGAGAGCAAAAATACCAAGAGAATGAGGAGGAGTTCTAAGCTAGTTCATGTCATCTTCTTATACTACATATTTTGGAAAGAAGAGGAGAATAACTATCAAAACAAGGTAGTTATTTTTTTAACCCTAATCTTATTTTTCTTTCAAGTTTGTGGTATAAATATTAATGTAATAATTTTTATGGTTAAAATTATGCTATGTATGTTTATATAGTTTATCATGAGTTTAACTTATGTTATATAAGCTTTAGTGATGGAAAACATGTGTTTGGTGGTGTGTAAACAAGCCTTAAAATAATGACCAAAAATATTTTTATAAAACTTAGATTTAATGTTCTAATATTATAGAACATTGAATCATGAGAGAAATAAGGTTTGAATCACTCAAAATGGAGTTATACATAAAAAGTTATGATTTGTAATAGTTTATGTGGTAAAATAATTTTTATGAAAAATATGGAATTAAATCATGGGTAATTCAATTTTCATGTTATAAATTGTTTTTATGTTATGGGTAATTTTTTTGGATTTTTATTGAAGAGTTAAAGCTTACTTGAAGGTATAATTTTTATTAAATGGTGTTTTACAGTTACTGTGGACAATCTGTTAAGAAAAAAAAATAAGACTGGCCGCACATTGTGCTTCAGCAGATTCTGTCAGACGCGGAGCCAAACGACGCTGTTTAGCGTATAAAAACGATAACTCGCACGCAATGCGCGGAAGTCGTTTCCATTTTTTTCAAAACAGCATCGTTTTGGGCCATCGGGTTTTGTTAGGTGCGCACCATGCGCGGGATCCAATTCCGGCAAAATTACAGTTTTGTCCCTCTGTTCGGTTTTCTGTTTAATTACAATATTACCCTCGGTCCGATTTTTCAGTTTATTTACAAGTTTGTCATTCTGTATATTTTTAATTAATTTAAATGTTTAAAAATTAATTTAAAATTTTAATAAAAATAATAATAATACAAAAGTGATATTTGGGATTATATTTTGTCATTTTGATTAATATTTAAATATTTTAAATATTAATCTAGTTAGCTAAATTTATGGTTAAGTTACATAAATACAAATTCCATTAATTATTTATTATTTAATTTAAAATTAAATAATAAATAAAGATAATTAAATTGATTATTATTTGACATTAAATAATAATTAAATTAAATAAAAAATTAATTATTAATTTAATTAACATTAAATAATAATTAAAGAGGATTAAAATTAATAAACTATTATTTAATTTCTTTAAATTAAATAATAAATAAGGATAATTAAGTAATTAATTATTATTAAATAATAATTAAAGAGAAGTTAAGTTAATTAATTAATTAAATAAATAAATAATTATTATTTAATGAAGATTAAATAATAACTACATAAGATTACAATAAGGATAAATAATTAATTATTATCTAATTAATCTTATATAATAATTAAGAAGCATTAAAATAAACTAATCATTTAGGTAAGATTAATTAGTTATTATTTATAACTAAATAATGAGTAAAGGTAGTTAGTTAATTACTATTTAATTAACAACAAATAGTAATTAATTAAAGAAAGAGTTTATTAAATATAAAGTATTTAATAATTTGTCAATTAAACAATTATATTAAATTGTTTAAAGATTCCTTATGTGTTTAACACTTAAGAAAAATACTCTTAACTTATTAAATCATTAACCTAAGTTGTTTAAGTGTATATAGGGTTAGTGATTGCATATCAAATTATGTGAATTATGTGTTAGACTTATTTGATAGATAAGTTTCTAATTAGCGTACAAACGTATCAATATACGCTGTATTAATTGTTAGACCAACTTGATTAATGTTAGGTCCTTCAAAGCCATTTAATTAAAGCTAGTTTGTTATAGCTGAGAAGACAGACAAGTTCCTTATCTCTAAACTCATTTCATTGAGCAAGTTATTTATTTAAGCTTGAACTATAATTCCAAGCATGCTTTGAGTGGTTTAAATTACTTTACAATTATTCCACATCGATGTTGTTGTTAGTCGCACTTGGTACACTTGATCTTGTACAGTCTTTGACTTGTACCTTATTTATTGTTCTACTGTTTAAAGAACTGTTTAAAGTAGGTCTAAGCCACTGTTCGGCTAGACATTTATGTTAAAGATTTTAAAAGCTATCTAAATCATTGAAGATGCGGTTTCTTAGACTATTATGAACACCCCTCTATTATAGGGGAGTACCCTGTATCTATTATCAGGTACAAAACACGAAAATTAAATATTATGCATACACATATTGTACTGAGGCTGATCCCCTCGGGTACATATTTCTGGTAGTAACATCTAATATCATTTCAACTGAACCTTCTTATTTTTCTAAACATTTGTATTAAATTGTAACTGTTATTCTAAACTGTGGATCTTGAATATCATTTTTGAATTTCACTCCACATCATGTTGACAATTTGGACATTATTTGAATCTGCACAAAGTAAACTTTTGATACTTATCGTTTATCCTGTTTCTTCTGTTCCTCATTTATATCATTCTAATCATCCAAAATCAAGTTGTTATGAATATATGTGGCCGGGGGCACAAATGCGATATAATTATTGAACAGATGATAGGTTAAAGGCGATATAATAGGTTAAAGGCGATACATCTATTCGGTGTCTTTTATGACACGTAGTGAATGTTCTCTTTGGCCCGTAGTGCAAAGATGAACTGTTGTTTGGTATGATTATGACCAAAGTCTGAATATGGTATAATCATGACCGTTGGTGTTATATTGAATATCTTTGGCCCGTAGTGCAAAGATAAATTGTTGTTTGGTATGATTATGACCAAAGGTTGAATCTGGTATAATCATGACCGTTGGTATTATATTGAATATCTTAGGCCCGTAATGCAAAGATGAACTGTTGTTTGATATGATTATGACCAAAGACTGAATCTGGTATAATCATGACCGTTGGTGTTATATTGAATGTCTTTGGCCCGTAGTGCAAAGATGAACTGTTGATCTGCATGATTATGACCAGGAACTATGAATTTGTATTATGTTGACTAATATTTCAAATGATAAAAGTTGATGATGTTTTTCCTACATAGAGAAGCGAGTGGACATTATAGTCTGCATTATTCTTCTAATAGATTGCTTATTCCGCTGCTATTATTGATCTGAACGTTATTCAAGAATTTAACTGTAATTTTTGATATAAACCTTGTAGTCTATTGTATTCTACCAAGAACTCAATTGTTGAAGGCTAATGATAATTTATTCGTTATTATCTTAGTCATGATATTTGTTACTGGCCTATTTGAGCTCACCCTTTCTTTTTGTTCCATTGTTTTTCAACAGGATATGAGAACGTAGCTGGGTCTAGCCGGGGGATGGAGTGAGAGTCTGAGGGATAGCTATCAAGTCTTCACGTGTTGTAAAATAGTGTGACAATAATAGTGAAGATTTAGTTGTGTATTATTATACATTGTATTGTTGAACGTTGTACTACTTTGTAATAATTTTGTTGTAGTCTTTTGACAACTCAAGTTTGGGCTATGTGAACCTAAATTTGGGGGTGTGGCATCAGAGCTTAGGGATATGGTCTTTAATGGAGATCTGGGGTTAGAACTAGAAGGGGAGAAGCGAATAGAATCAATCACTAGTGTGTCCTACCTAAATTAGATTTTATCATCTAATGAGTCGATTTAAATATAGGGACATGAAGTGATGAGTCAGTTTGTTTGAACTAACAATTATTTTGTGATCACAGTTAAGTATGGCATCTGGAAATCAGGAGGTTAACTATGGAATACCCGAAGCGTATATAGCCGAGAATCAAGGGGGCCCAAACAATCCTCTTGCCAACTCAGGAAATAATGTTCCTGATAACATGATGAACGATGGATTCTTTAGGTATTTCATGCAGTTCATACAGAATCAAGCAAGAGGAAATCCAGTCAATAATAACGGTGGAAACGCTGGTAATTTGAGGATGGTCACTGTCAAACAATTTAAAGAATTAGGACCACCTGAATTCCACGGGAAGCCTGACCCACTCAAAGCGGAAGCGTGGCTGAAGAAAATGACAAAAATATTTGATGTCTTACAATGCGATGATGGTCAGAAGGTACCATTCGCCACTTTTATGTTACGAGGTGAGGCAGACCATTAGTGGGAAGCGGTAAAACGTATCCACCCTTCAGCACTTGAAATGTCTTGGACAGAATTCGAAGAACTGTTTAGCAAGAAGTATTTCCCAAAAAGCATCCGCCATATGAAAGAGGTGGAATTCATTAAGCTGGAGCAGGGAAACATGACAGTCTCCCAATATGAAGCTATGTTTGCCGAATTATCTCGTTTCGCGACCTATTTGGTGGATGACGAAGCACGAATGAGTCGGATGTTCCTACGAGGTTTGAAATTCAAATTTCGTCAACAACTTAGCTCTCTTAAATTTAGTTTGTATTTAGATGTTGTGGATAGGGCTCAAAGGGTAGAGCAAATAGATGAAACATTACAGTCAAGAGTCAATGATTAGCATAGAGAGATGAATGACAACAACTACAGGAACGAGAACCATCGAGGAGGTAACCAGCACTTCGGTGGTAATTTCGCATCGAATAACAGAAGAGGAGATTCCAGTGGGAACAATTTCAAAAGAAAGAGATTCCATAATAATTATGGAAAGGCGCCGGCACCAGTACCAGCACCGGC
Source organism: Hedera helix (assembly GCA_947179155.2). Taxonomy (NCBI): domain Eukaryota; kingdom Viridiplantae; phylum Streptophyta; class Magnoliopsida; order Apiales; family Araliaceae; genus Hedera; species Hedera helix. Next base: position 4,440,432 of record OX359286.1, read on the forward strand.
CCCAGTTTCAAAGGGAGAAGATCAACCACCAGTAAGATGTTATAGGTGTGGTTAGGAAGGTCACATCAACCCAAACTGTACACAGCAGTCCAAAAAGTGCTACAGTTGTGGAAAAGAGGGTCATGTTGCGCGATTTTGTCCTACCACAAAATCAAGTCCAACTGCAATGATGATACCAAAAGCTAGCGCGGATAAGGGAAAATATGTAGTTCAAGGGAGAGCTTTTGTTGTGACATCCCAAATGGCATGAAACTCGAATGAGGTGATAACCGGTAAGCTATTCATAAATTCTCGTGAAGTCTATGCTCTGTTAGATACTGGCTCTACCCATTCTTTTATCTCACCTGCATGTGCTCAACGTTTAAACTTAACTCCTGAAAATTTGGACTTTGACTTAGCAGTTGAAACCCCATTAGGAGAAATGACCATTACATCTACTGTCTATAAATCTTGCCTAGTTTAAATCAACAACCTCACATTACCTGTTGACCTTATTTCTTTGGAGATGCATGAATTTGATGTGATTTTAGGAATTGATTGGTTGACTACCCATTATGCTAAAATTGATTGCTTTCATAAGATTATTAGTTTTCATATTCCTAATCAACCTGTCATGCAAATTCAATCAACTAAACCATTAAAATCTATAACTGTTATTTCTAGCCATAAAGCCATTCGTTTATTGAAAAATGGATGTCAAGCAGTTTTAGCTCATGTCACTGATTTGAACAAAAATACGTCAAACTTGAATGATATTCCCATTGTTAATGAGTTTCCTAACGTTTTTCCTGAGGAACTTCCTAGCTTACCCCTAAACCGAGAAATTGAATTCTGTATCGATCTTGAACCCGGTACTAAGCCCATTTTCAAAGCCCCATGCCGAATGGCTCCCATTGAACTTCAAGAGTTAAAAGTCCAACTGCAGGAATTGTTGAATACCGGTTTCATTCGTCCGAGTGCATCACACCTTGGGGTGCCCCTGTCCTATTTGTGAAGAAGAAAGACAAGAGTATGAGATTATGCATTGACTACCGAGAATTGAACCATGTCACCATAAAAAACAGGTACCCGTTACCTCGGATCGATGACATGTTTGATCAATTATAAGGTGCTCAACATTTCTCAAAGATTGATATCCGTTCTGGATATCATCAGTTAAAGGTTAAAACTGAGGAGATTCCAAAGACTGCTTTCAGAACTCGTTATGGGCATTATGAGTTCTTATTCATGCCTTTTGGACTAACCAATGCTCCTGCAGCTTTCATGGACATGATGAACCGAATATTCAAGGAATATTTGGATCATTGTGTGGTTGTCTTTATTGATAACATCCTCATATACTCCAAGAGTCGTGAGGATCATGAACAACACCTGAGATTGATACTACAAAAGCTCCGTGAGAACAAATTATATGCCAAGTTAAAGAAATGTGAGTTCTGGCTTGAGGAAGTCACGTTTCTTGGGCATGTAATTTCAAGTCAGGGAATATCAGTCGATCCTGCGAAGATTGAAATGATACTAAATTGGGAACAACCCAAGACAGTAACCGAAGTCCGAAGTTTTGTAAGCCTAGCTGGTTATTATCGGAGATTCGTAGAAGGATTTTCTCGAATCGCCACTCCATTAACTCAGCTTACTCGGAAAAGCACAAAATTCATATGGAGCGAGGAATGTGAGAAAAGTTTTCAAGAACTCAAGAGGAGACTTATTTCAGCTCCTGTTCTGACCATACCATCAGGATCAGGAGAATTCGTCATATATAGCGATGCTTCAGGCAAAAGTCCGGGTTGTGTCCTTATGCAACATGGAAAGGTTATAGCATATGCCTCTCGACAACTCAAAGATTACGAGAAAAATTATCCTACTCATGATCTAGAGTTGGCAGCAGTCATTTTCGCGTTAAAGATCTGGAGACACTACTTGTACGTAGAGAAAGTGGATATCTATACGGATCATAAAAGTCTCAAGTATTTCTTCACCTAGAAGGAACTCAAAATGCGACAACGACGTTGGCTTGAGCTGTTGAAGGATTACGACCACACGATCCAGTATCACCCGGGAAAGGCGAACGTTGTAGCTGACGCTTTGAGCAGAAGAGCTTATGTGAGTACAAGTGCATTGCTGACAACACAAAAGCGTATTTTGTACGACTTGCAAAAGATGGAGATAGAGCTAAAGACACTAGGGACCCACTCGAAGATTGCTCACGTATGAGTAGAACCGGCTTTAATCGATAAAATTAAAGCTGCTTAAGCTACCGTTCCGGAACTGATGAACATGATGAAGAAAGTACAAGAATGTGCCATTCCCGAAGCAAGAATCGACGAGAAAGGAATACTTTGAGTCAACTCTCGACTCTGTGTTCCTAACGATCCTGAATTGAAGCATAAAATCTTGATGGAGGCACACAACACGCCGTTTGCAATCCACCCAGGAGGTACCAAGATGTATCGAGATCTTCGACATACATTTTGGTGGAACAATATAAAAAGGGAGATTGCAGAGTTTATCTCAAGGTGCCTAACTTGTCAACGTGTCAAGACAGAACATCAAGTACCTAAAGGTCCATTACAACCACTTGAAGTTCTCGAATGGAAGTGGGAACACATCAATATGGACTTCGTAACGGGTCTTCCCAAAGTTTCTCAAGGCTTAGATGCAATTTGGGTGATCGTAGATAGATTGACTAAATCCTCTCATTTCTTGCCTATACGAGAAAACTTTTCACTTGAGCGTCTTGCCGGTATGTACATAAATGAGATTGTGAGATTGCATGGAATGCCAATTTCTATAGTTTCTGATCGAGATCCTAGATTCACTTAACGCTTTTGGATCAGTCTACAAAAAGCTATGGGCACTAAACTACGTTTTAGTTCTACATACCATCCTCAAACGGACGAACAATCGGAAAGGACGATCCAGACCCTCGAAGATCTTTTGAGACTTTGAGTACTAGACTTCAAAGGAAGTTGGGATAAGTACTTGCCATTGGTTGAATTTTCTTACAACAACAGTTACCAAGCAAGTATAGGTATGGCTCCATTCGAGGCTTTGTATGGAAGGAAGTGTCGCTCTCCAGTATATTGGAATGAGGTAGGAGAAGCAAAATTGTTGGGACCCGAGTTGGTACGCTTGACAACAGAAAAGATCCAAATGATCCGACAACGAATACAGACTGTGCCAAAGAGTTATGCTGATCTTCATCGGAGAGATGAGAGATTCAACGTCAGAGATCATGTATTCTTACGTGTTTCTCCATGGAAAGGAGTTACGAGATTCGGAAAGAGAGGAAAGCTCAACCCTCAATTTATTTGCCCCATTTTAAATTCTCGATCGAGTAGGAACCGTAGCCTACAGACTAGCCCTACCACCAAGTATGTCTCGCATCCATAACTTTTTTCACATATCTATGTTACGTAAATATGTGAAGGACCCAAACCACGTCATTGAGTTAAAACATGACGTTATAGTAGAGGATTTAACGTACGAGGAGATACCTGTGAAGATCCTAGATAAGAAGGAGCAAATCCTACGTTCAAAAGTTATACCTCAAGTTAAGGTTTTATGGAAGAACCAAGATATTGAGGAAATGACCTGAGAGCTAGAAACTGAGATGAAATCTAAGTATCCTTACCTCTTCGAAATGTCAGGTACGTCAATTTTGGGGACAAAATTTCATAAGGAGGGGAGGCTGTAAGACCCCGAATTTTATGAAATACAAAATTTAATTTCTCTTCATATATATATTTTTTTCCTGAAACAGTAATTGGTTAAATTGATAAAGTTAAAAGTTAAGGAGGTTATGTGCAAATTTTATTTTATCGGATAATATTCGTTTGGCCGGGGAATATTCGGGTCATTCAACGGCGCCGAAATAACTAATTATTGGTGGACCCCACAACGGAATATTTGTCGGATATAGAAAATGACAAAAGTAACATTTTTAAATAAAAATAGTCAACGGTGTTATCACTTTTAACTGTTAAAATACCAGTGATACAAGAATAGTAGCCTACGATAATTTATGGTATTTTACTGTAGCACGTGGTATTTTACAGTAGCATAAGGTATTGTGCAGCGTTTATATTATTGAACTGATAAATTGGTTATTACACAGTATTTGTATTATTGATCTGATAATTGATACCGTAACTGTTGCACATCATTTCATCAATAATTGTCACTGCATAATATTTTATGTTAACAATTCAATAATTGTTGTTACACAGTATTTTGCGTTATTAATTCAATAATTGTCATTACACTGTATTTTATATCATTAAGTCAATAATTGTTGGTACACTGAAATTATTGAACCAAATAATTGTCACAGTAGCAAATACACAATAATTTATAATAATCTGTAACGTGTTTATTACATTATTGTTGAATTATTATTATCATTGTTGTAACATTATTTTATTTTATATGCAGGACCCGCAGAAAGAATAAATAACTAAATAAATAAATAAATAAATAAATTTTACTATTTGAAATAGTAAACACGTGGGCCCTCTGTGGGGGCCACATGAGGAATGAAATTGTAAAGTTGCTGAAAATTTTTGGCGTGGGCGGCTGCTGCTGCTGAATTCTCAGGTTGGCGTGCAGCACACCAGCCCACCTACCACGCACAGTAACTTATTTTCTCCTATAAATAGCTTACTCAGCTGAATAGAAAAATCACACCTAAAACAAAAAAAAATCTATAATAATTTTATGAGTTTTCTCTGAGAATAGTAAGGTTATCTTGAGTGTTTGAAAGCCAAAAGGAGTGCATGAATTTTTCAAGTAAGTATTTTATTAAAGAGTAGTAATTTCATAAATTCCTATTTTTCACGGTATTCACTAATCTTCCTTTAGAAGACTCTTCTTTGAGAAGATTCATTTTTAAAAGCTTTCTTTGGAAGATTTATTCTGGAATATTATTTTAAAAACTATTTTAAAGTTGTTATATTATACTACAAAAAATTATGTTAAATATATATAATTTTTATAGTTCATATTATACGAGTTATTATACACTTTGAAATTTATATGTGGTAATTACTAATTATATTATAAATATATAGGTTGATCAACCTCATTTAAATCAATATCCAGTCACGTGTTAAGGTAAGGAATATCATTCTTTTCACACTCTTAAATTTATTACGGTAAGAAATATCATATTCTTTTATATTCTATTATTTAAACTTACTACGGTAAGGAGTATCATTCTTTTCATCATCATAAATGGTATTATTTTCTTACTTGTAAGGGATGTCATTTTCTTTCATACTCTTAAACTTACCACGGTAAGGGATTATCATTCTTTGATTCTCGAAAATAATATCGTTTCTTTCTTACTCATAAGATGTGTCATTTATTTTCATGTATTATATTGTGGGAATAACCTTACGGCGCGGATTACCGCATGTTGGTGAATAACCTTTCGTATTAATTCCTTATTAATCTCTGAGAATAACCTTACGGTGCGGATTACCGCCTGTTTGGTGAATAACTCTTCGTATTCAAATTTCATTAAATTGTGGGAATAACCTTACTGCGCGGACTACCGCCTGTTGGTGAATAACCCTTTGTAAATTTCTTATTTGTCTCTTGTAAAAATAATTTATCTACACGAATTATCACAAGACACTTTTATTCCATATTCGTTTGTAATATCATTTTCTTTCATATTCGTAAGTGATATTATTTTCCTTTATACTCATAAGAGATACCATCTTTTTCATCTTCCATTATTCAAACTTACTATAGTAAGGGTTATTATTTCTTTTATACTCTTGACTTACTATGGTAAGTATTATTTGGTAAAGTTTCCTGAAATGATTATATGTTCCTTGATAGTTTGTGCTTCATCTAATATCATTTCAACTGAACCTTCCTATTTTTTTAAACTTTTGTATTGAATTGTAACCGTTATTCTAAACTGTGGATTTTGAATATCATTTTTGAATTTCACTCCATATCATGTTGATAATTTGGACATTATTTGAATCTGCACAAAGTAAACTTTTGATACTTATTGTTTATCCTGTTTCTTCTGTTCCTCATTTAATCATTTGAATCATCCAAAATCAAGTTGTTGTGAATATCTGTGGCCGGGGGCACGGGTGCAATATAATTGTTGAACAGATGATAGGTTAAAGGCGATATAATAGGTTAAAGGCGATACATCTATTCGGTGTCTTTTATGACACGTAGTGAATGTTCTCTTTGGCCCGTAGTGCAAAGATGAACTGTTATTTGGTATGATTATGACCAAAGGCTGAATCTGGTATAATCATGATCGTTGGTGTTATATTGAATATCTTTGGCCCGTAGTGCAAAGATGAACTGATGTTTGGTATGATTATGACCAAAGGCTGAATCTGGTATAATCATGACCGTTGGTGTTATATTGAATATCTTTGGCCCGTAGTGCAAAGATGAACCGTTGTTTGGTATGAATATGACCAAAGGCTGAATCTGGTATAATCATGACCGTTGGTGTTATATTGAATGTCTTTGGCTCGTAGTGCAAAGATGAACTGTTGATCTGCATGATTATGACCAGGAACTGTGAATTTGTATTATCTTGACTAATGGTATTTTAAATGATAAAAGTTGATGATGTTTTTCCTAAATAGAGAATCGAGTGGACATTATAGTCTGCATTATTCTTCTAATAGATTGCTCATTCCGCTGCTATTATTGATCTGAACGTTGTTCAAGAATTTAACTGTAGTTTTTGATATAAACCTTGTAGTTTATTGTATTCTATCAAGAACTCAACTGTTGAAGGCTAATGTTAATTTATTCGTCATTATCTTAGTCATGATATTTCTTACTGGGCTATTTAAGCTTACCCTTTCTTTTTGTTCCATTGTTTTTCAACAGGAGATGAGAACGTAGCTGGGTCTAGTCGGGGGATGGAGTGAGAGTCCGAGGGATAGCTATCATAGTCTTCACGTGTTGTAAAATAGTGTGACAATAATAGTGAAGACTTAGTTGTGTATTATTATACACTGTATTATTGCACGTTGTACTACTTTGTAATAATTTTGTTGTAGTCTTTTGACAACTCAAGTTTGGGCTGTGTGGGCCTAGATTTGGGGGTGTCACAGTACACACCTAGAAGGGGGGTTAAATAGGTGTTTAAGCTTTAAAACAATAACTAATGACAAATTAATTTTTTTTAAAATTATACTTAAACCAGACAGGTATGTCTGTCTGCTTTGGGTGTCAACTTTAGTTAATGTTCTTCAGTAATTTAAATGCAGACACGATACCATGTCTGCTTTGGGGTGTCTACTTTAGATTAAAAAAAATCCAGATTTCAAACCTTAATAAAAATTGTGTGTGAGCTAAGTTATGATGCAGAATGAAATACACAAACAATAAAACAGAGATACTAAGATTTTTTTACGTGGTTCGTGTGACGCCCCCAAATTCAGGTACCACTACCTCGAATTTGGTGCTCACGCAATAATATAAACAATCTCTGCTAAACAACATGTAATACTAATGCGGAAAATAAATAAACATATGTTGTCTATTACAATGACTTTCTAGTCCCAAGGTCCATAACCTTTACCAAAATAAACATCACAAACTACAAAATAATATCAGTGTTTGTGTTACAATCTTATAAGTTCTAAACAAAATATAAATAGACTAACAACTATCTAGATAATTAAGATTTTGCTTTCCCTTTTCCTTTATCTTTACCCGATCCTTCAGGTTTAGCTGCAAAATATTTTATGACATAGCAAGTATGAGCAACTAGTTTGCTCAGCAATTTAAATGAATAACAATAATTATGTCATAAATGAATAGGAATATCAACTGAAAGATTTAATAAAAGGAGCTCAACAATGAACAATAGAATCAGTGCACAAAATAAAGAAGTGACAATTGATTATTTAATTGCTGAGTGGTCAAATGGACCATGAACTACTATTGAGGAAATCAATCACTTGATTGACCCTCTTAGGTTACTTTGTCAGAATTGTACTTGAGGGGATCAGCCTCTCGTACCATATGTATATGCATAACATTTATTCTGTTTGTATCGTTTGTTCGATACTTAGGTTATTTCCCATTATGGGTTGTTCTTCTCAGTCTAAGAATCCGTACCACTATGGCTTGGATAGCTTTCAAAATAAATTTCACATAGGTCTAGCCGAACAATGGCTTAGACTTCTTCTTTAATCAATTCATAATTCAAGAATGGAATATGAATTCAAATAATATATACAATTTGCAATAATATTATTGTGGAATAACCTGCGATATAATATAAGCTCAAGATTTAAGAATTAGCACAATAATATTGAGTAGAGTTAGGAAGCTTGCTCAATACAAATTTGAGTAATGTTAAAGAACTTGTCTGTCTGTTGACTTACGGCTAATTTGCTTAATTTAAACTCCTCTTGATGTCCTAACATTAATAACGTTAGCCTATCAATTAGTATAACATTTAATCGTGCACTTTAAACACTTATCTATGCTAAATAATTAATCACATAACACATATAATTTTATATTAATCATATAAGACATTTAATTGATCTTATATTAATGATTTAATTAATCAATATTATTTTTCTTAAGTGTTAAACACTTATTAAACTCTTAAACAATTTACTATCATTGTTTAATTAAATTCTTTTTATAATATGAACTCTATCTTCATTTAATTACTATTTAATATCAGTTAAAGAGTAATTAATTAATTACCTTTAGTCATTATTTTACAATAGATAATAACTAATTATGTTTATTTATTATTTAAAAGTTAATTAAATAATAAATAATTAAAGTATTTATCTTAATTGCCTTATTATTTAATATTAATTAAATAATAATAATTTATTAATTATCCTCATTTATTATTATTTAATAATAAATAATTATTTTATTAACTTTAATTATCTTTAATTATTATTTAATGTTAATTAAATAATAATCAATTAATTAAATATCCTTACTTATTATTTAATCTTAATTAAATAATAAATAATTAGTTTATTATCTTTAATTATTATTTAATGTTAATTAAATAATAATCAATTAATTAATTATCCTTACTTATTATTTAATCTTAATTAAATAATAAATAATTAGTTTATTAACTTTAATTATCTTTAATTATTATTTAATGTTAAATAATAATTAATTAATTAATTAATTATACTTACTTATTATTTAATCTTAATTAAATAATAATTAATCATTCTTTAATTATTATTTCATGTTAATTAAATAATAATTAATTTTCTTAATTATCTTTATTTATTATTTAAATAATAAATAATTAATTTATAAATTTTATCTCTTTTCAAATATTATTTAATATTAATTAAATAATAATTAGTTAACTATTTATCTTTATTTACTATTTAATTATAAATTAAATAATAAACAATTAATTTATTTACTTTATCTTTCTTATATTATTATTAAATACTTAAATCACATATTTAATATTTAATAATAATTTATTAGTAATTTTATCTAATTACTAACTAATTAATAGCTAATTAGTGAACTATTTACACTTTAAATATAATTAAAAATAATTAATTTATTAATTAATCTTACTTATTATTTAATATTACTTAAATAATAAGTAATTAGCAGTTTTATGATTTTTCAGAAATTAAAAATATTAATTTATCATTTTTCCTTTAGTTAGTAAGGTTTAATCATATTTTAATTATGGAAATTACCAAATGACATGCTAAAAATACAAACATATTTTTATAAAATACTACACGAAAAACCAAGCAACTTCCATCAAGGACCCATCGCCGGAACCAGTCATAATTCCGGTGAACCGGTCGCCAGAAAGTTCCGGCCGGTTCATGAAAAAAAAACCGGCAGAAACATTACCTATTTCCAGATTTTTGTCCAACTTTGGGGTCTTGGAGAAAAACCTTAATAACTTGAGTTCTATAACTCTGATGGAGCTCTACTAGGTATCGATGGAATCGTGACTTCCCGAACTACAATTTTCTGTGCTCAAACACCATTTTTGGATAAGTTTTGATTTCGGAAATTAGGCTTAAAGTGGACTGTTCATGCAATAACTTGGACAGTGAGGTGTGTTTGGTAAAAAAATGCATAACTTACTCATTTTAACACATTTTTGGGTGATTCCAAAGGGAGTTTTTTCTTAACTTATCCATATATTCCCAGAAATTATTAAATCACAAAAATAATTTGTAGATTTTAAAATGTGCAATTTATTCGTGCAACCTATGTTTTGTTCGTCGGTAAAAATATTTTCAAGTATTTTGCTAGATTTTTCTACATAAATCCATACCACTATACATTTAAACCACATGGCATCCTATATAAACATGTCTATCATGATTATAAGCATAAATATCTCCAAGATAATATTTCTACCATAAAATTTAAAAGAAAACCAAGATTAGGGTTTTAAAGGAATTTTTATACCTTTTGCTTTTGATGGCTTGTTTTCTTTGCTTTCCAAAGTAGGTAATAAGTTGTGATGACATCCAAGAACACCCCCCTTGATGAAAATGACTTGACTCACTTGACTCGGTGGTGACTCACTACACAACTCACTTCCTTTTTCTTTAACTCACCTAGTTAACTCACTAAAACTCACTAGCACATTATATAGAGAACACTTGCAATATTTTGTAAACTCTCCACCAAATGAGCTAGCTTCTATTTATAGTAGTATAAATCTATACATATAACATATATATGTATAGATTGGACTTCAACATTTTTACAAAATTTGCTAGCCAAAAAGTTTGAGTGTTCCACACACTAATGAAATCAACAAATTGAATAAAAATTTGAAATCCATAGTACTCTCTCCATACCACCAGCCATGCTCTCTAATTTGTCCCATTTTTGATTTATTTTTATAGTCAAATTGGTAAATAATGGATCTTCTAGAAGCTTTAGCAATTGGATCACGGAATGGGCTTGCAATTTATTTCATTTGGGCCATATATGATCATAATAATCCAACAACATTGGGCTACCAAAATAACTCACCCACTTCTTAATAAATTGAGCTAGCTTAATTAAATATCAACCCACAAAACACATCACACAAATCCCTCACTTAATTAATTGTTTGGGATTATTTAAATAATTATAGGAACATTTAAATAATCAATTTAAATTTAATTTATATAATCAATTTAGACTTGTCATATTCAATATTAATTGAATATTTAATTATGGTTCCTCACAAAATAATCTTAGGTTAGTCCGTTAATTTAATAAATTCATTAATCGAACTTCCTTTACTAAAATTAACCGAATAGTCAACAATCAAATTACCACATAAAGGTTTAAATTAAATTACACAATAACTCATTTAATTAGAATTTAGTTTTCCAATTTTATTTATAATGTAATTCAAAATTCTTGGTTCTTACAGTTCGGCCCTTAATCCTCTAATATAATGGCATAATCTACGTGTAATACCAATTGGTATTGGAGACATTTTTATTAATGAATTATTCAATTAAAATACAATTACTCCATGTACAAAAAAGCTTTTAATTTAAGTATGGACACTACTGCCCCTTTGCCCACTGCAACCTTTGCACCTCTGCAACCTTCAAAGCTTCCTTTGTACTAACCAAGCCAAACACAGCTTGAACATAAGTTTATATATGAACGAATATGATTACAAAGAAACTATAATTTTTCAGACACAAAAGATTAAGAACAAAGAACAAACTATTGAAAATTCTTTGTGAAAGCTTTTTAGTATTAGAATATGAATTGCTTAAAAGCTTGTCTTTTTTCTTTTGTCGAGATAGGATGATATATATAATATGAGTTCCAACGGCTATATTAATTCAGCAATTAAGATACCAAATTCACGATTTTGAATATTCAATCAATAAAAGCCGTGATTTTGATCTTAAGAAATTATTTCCAAAACTATTTTAAAGAATTTTGAATTTTAAACAAAAACAGTTTGAAAAACATATTTTATGGTAAGAAAAGCACCAATTATAGGAAGATAATATATAGCTAATATTGCTTTGATCAAATCAGTTTGATTTTGATTTTATTATATTTCCATATTTTCAGCATAATAGGATTATTTTTCCAACAATTTAGAATTCTTGGTAAATAAATCTTTTGTGGTAGAAAACTTATATTATATTCTATGTGAATCCTAGTGGACTTAGGCCAGTAGGATCACTATAACCGTTAGACCAATCTTGAACTTCCATGAAATTAGGCTTGATACGTCCAATCTTTTTAAAACCAACCTACTGATTTTAAAAACAATTTTACACACAAACAGGTCATGATACCATATATGAATAAATTAACTTTTAAGATTACTAGAAATAAAGTATCTTCTTGCATAATATAATATTCCCATGCAACGTCCATTCCATTTAAACAAAGAACATTATATCAAAATTATTTCTATATTAATCCTATGCACATATTACTTCCATACAACATATAATATACATATAATGTCATGTATATAATGCACCACAAGATATGTTATTTGCAAGCACAATGTAACCACTTATGCAAGATATATTATATTTATGCACAAAATAATATGCTCATGCAAAGCATATTTATTATTTCCATGCAACACGTATTATTTTCATGCACAGTATATTAACTCCATACAAAATATTTTATTATCATTAAAACATAAGCATATAAACCAACATTTTTCCCCTTTTTGATAATGATAATATATAATTATGTTCAACCAAATTCCTAATTCAATTATATTAATAAAGAACAATTTTATACAAAATATATTGTCATCATTAAAATAATAGGCATATAAATTAACATTGTTGACTACAATAAAACTTTGAGGGAGGAGCTAAAAAAAGACTAGAAGAAAGAATATGTCAAGAAGGATAAAAAGTAATATAAGAAATAGCAGAAAAAAGATAAAGGATTTTTAGCTGAAGGGTCGTAAAGCGACACTGACAATGATTCAGACTCTGAATCAAAGTGATGATGAAGGACCTCAGATGTCCAATCTATCCCTCATGGCCATGAAAGCTCAAAGGACCACTACCGGAGAGACCCTTTCAAGCTAGCCTATGAAGCTGAAGCCCTGATACTAGTTAAGATTGAGATTCCTTCATCATGAGTCCAAGACTTTGACAAACTTCTCTACAAAGAAGGACTTTGACTAAATCTTAACCTTTTGGAAAAAGACCGTGATGTTGCGGTACGCAGGCTCGCTACATACCAACAGCGCACAACAGACACTTCAACAAAAGGGTTAAAAACAAAACTTTCAAAATGGGAGACTTTGTTCTTCGGTAATTTGAAGCCTCTACACTTAGAATACAAGCAAACTTATGGCTCCCTGGGAGAGTTCCTATATGATTATTGAAGTATTGAGGTTCGACACATACACACTTTAGACCATAGATGGAAAGTCTATCCCTAATACATGACATGTCGTTTAGCTCTGTAAATATTATCAATAGTCAGTTCTGTTCTCAGCATTTCTTGAGGTTATTTTTAGCTGATAATGCTTCCTCTTCGATATTAATAAAATGATGGTTCTGTCTTTATATTATTCTCATTAATGCATAACTTATTTTTCTCATTAGCCTTACTTTCAGTTTGTCAGATAAGATTGGGGGGCAAGTTAGCTTAAGTTTTAACATGGTAGAAAACAGATACATATAAAAAGACAACAAAACTCATTCATGAGAATAGAGTAATTTCATTAATTGATTGTAAATTTAAATGTGTTTAATATTTACATTCAAAAGAAGAAGCAAAGAAAAAAATATAAGTTACTTATCTGGGATAACTAAGCCTAGCTCTTCAGGGGAATTTTCCTTCCCCCAGACCAACTTCCTGGCATACTCGAAGCCTTCGTTGAATTCAATGACAATCTTTTGGTTAACCTTTTTAACGTGCTCTTTAGAAGCCTTGTATTTTGCTATGAACCGTTTGCGAAGATCTGAGAGAGTAAAGCTTGGGGATATTGGAGCAAAAGAACTCTCCGTCCATTTAGTTTCCTTGGCAACCCAACCCTCGACGACCTGCTAGATATTGGTCTTTAGGTTTTGCAACTGCTCAGTTTGCGAATAAAATGCAGCGTTCCCCTCCTTGAGGATCTTTTCATACTTCTGTAGGTCATCCTCCAACAACACCCTTTTCCTTTCCTCCCATTTGAGCTTATTGTTGAGTTCCATGATGAGATTTGTGGCTTCAACATTTTCCCTTTGAATAGCCCGCATCCTTTCATTAGCCTCGATTTTTTCAACCTCAGCTTTATGTAGAGTGGCTTTGGTTGTTATTCTTTTGGCCTTGGTTTTGGCAAGATCAGCTTTGGCTTTTATTCTTCTGGCTTCGGCTTCTTTTATAGAAGCCTCAATCATTACTTTATCATCTACAACAATCTTGTGCTCAATCTCAACAACTTTAAATGTTTGGAAAGATTTCTTATAGAGTTCGAGCCTCTTATGAGCTAGTAGTTTAGCTTCAGCACACTTGATTGTGCAAGGCCAAGTTATTGCTCCACCTTCTTACAATGCTTCTTAAGATTCTCTTGAGTAGCATTATCATGCGAAGGAGAGTAGCATTTCCTTGTGCAGAACAATTCAGATGTTAGTTATGGCAAAAATAAAAATTGAAGAAAATAAACAGGGGAATAAGTTAACTACCTAAGCTGATGATGAAGTTGCATATGCATGAGGGTTTGAAGATTCATCCCTCATATATGGGCTCATTAACCAGAAATCTGAAGCTTTTAAAAGCTTCTACAAGAATTCTCTGGGATCAGCAAAGCAGGAGGCATCGGCTAGAATTCCTCACTCGGACCCCTGTCGTCACCCTTTTTCTTTTTGGAGCAGAGTGGGGATTCAATGTGCTCCTGCCTTTTGGACCCTTCCTTTCCTCTTTCCCTACTCCTTCAGCATTAGGATTCATTGCCACTTCAAATAAAAAAGCTAAAGAGGCTCATCCAAGCCAACAATTGATAGAAGGCTAGAGCTCAGGGGAAAAGGGGCTGACGCAAGGTCCACTATTGGAGTTGGAGGAGTATAAATAGCAATAGTAACATTGACAACAACAGGAGCGGGTACAGGAGTAGCCACCACTGCCTTAGTAGCCAAAGGCAATATAACCTTCTTCTTCAGTTTCTTAGGATGTGGTGGCGCTGTAGCATTCATTATTGTTTTATTTGTAGGTAGATGAGTTGTATCCTTCCCCTTCATCGTAAATCGAAGCCTTTTAGCAGGGGTCAATGGACTTTTTCGATCCCCTTACAACCTCTAAAATTGTTTCATTGTGTGCTCTGTTCGATTGGTTGGCCACTGCAGATCAGTGCAAAGAATAAATAAAACAAAAGTAAACTCAATACAAGACAAACACTCACAGTCGTGGGCATGTAGCCAGTCCGTGGTCATTCAGGAGCCCTCGATTTTCTTTCATTAAAGGCCTTCTTGAAGTACAAATCCTCGAACTCTTCTAATCTCACCCTACTGATTTTAATGAGATTCAATTGGGTTTGGTTCGGCTTTGCCCAGGTGCCTATCAATTCGGTATCGGGCCCCTTGATGAAAAATCATTCCCGATGCCACCCCTTATTGCTGGAAGGGGTTTCCATAAACACATCCCTACTAGTTTGTTTATTAAGCTAATAAAACCCTTTATCCCTACAAGGAGAAAAATTGAAAAAGGAAATCTAAAGAGGGTTGGATGCCCTGAGATGGCAAAACGCCATGAAACTATAAAGATAGACAAAAGTGTTGGGTAGCGGTTGGCTCAAATTGAGACCAACGATGTGGAGAAGCTCTAAGAGAAAAGAATAAAGAGGAAAACGGAGTCCAAAAAGGAGTAGTAGTCTAGAGACGACAACCTACCCGCCTTCCGATTACTAGTACATCCTTTCTTTTGGTTGAAGCTTCCTAATCACAGACTTCCAAAATATAAAACACCATCATCAACAGTTGCACATCTGCATCTGAGATGTCGGAGAGGGTATTAGTTGTTCTATATATGTGATTGGAGTATTGCTTTCTATTAAGCTCCTCTACGTTCCTAAGATGTTCGCCAACTAGGAGCTTATCAGTTAACCCCTTCGGAATCTTGTAACCTTATCCTCAACAGAGGAGGATGAAGACGAACCTTGACTCTTGGAAGATTTACCCATTTGAAAGGAAAGCAAAAACAAAGGAGCTTACTTAAAACGGTGGAGTTTGAATTGAAAAAGAGGACTGGCGGAGATTTGCAACGGTGGAGACTAGGGCTCTATTTTCTCTCTACAAACTTTTGGATTGGGAAAAGTGAAATAGAGTTCAAGTGTCTCTCAGCTATTTAAACCCCAAAATCGGTGGTTTAATATTCCACGATCCATTGATTACACCCACAATCCAACGATTACAAGGAGTAATGACATACGACTGTCTAAATTCAAGCGTGTGACGGTGTTTCCCCCCTAAAGTCGATTAGAATTCTCTTCACATCCATTGGGAATTAAATCACAGGGCTTTTTAAATTTTGCAGTTGTGTCTGGATCACTATTAAGAATAAAGGCCATTTCATGAAAGTCCAATATACACTTGGAACGTGCTCAATTGGCCCAAACGGAAGTAAAGGAATTTCGTTCTAAGTACTGTCTTTGGTTTGATGTCCTTGGAATCCTGAAGCCTTGATCTCTTCGGTCAGCAGTCTTCGGACTCACAAAAGCTTAACCCTTTGGTCTGATGCCTTCAGACTTCTTAAGGCACTTTCTTTTTAGTCTGAAGTCCTTGGATTCCCGAAAGCTTATCCCTTTAGTTTGATGTTTTTCGGGCTCCTGAAAGCGCTTTCTCTTCAGTTAGAAGTTCTCGGACTCCCGAAAGCTTGGCCTTTCAGTCTGATACTTTTCGGGCTCCTGAAGGCATTTTCTCTTCGGTTAGAAGTCCTCGAACTCCCGAAAGCGTCATCTCTTCGGTCTGATGTTTTCTGGCTCCTGAAAGCATAACCTTCTTAGGTCGTTGCAGCCTTCGAACTCCCGGAGCCTCCTATCTACTCCTCCAAGCCACTTCATAAGCTAGAGGAGTGGGGGGCAATGTTGGATTGAGTATTTACTAGCACAAATGGGCTGCCCATAATGGGCCTTACTCTCATAGCCCATTAAGCCTAGCGTATGCACAAGAAGACTCCTAGATTTGATATACTTGGGTTCAGTACCTTATCACTTTGAATACTACTTAGTTATCACATCCAACACCAGTTGATATGGGAGTTATCGTATCCAGTATAGATTGGTGCGATAGTTACATTCTCTAACAGAGTTTCTACTATATAATTCCTACTAGAAATCATGATCCTATTGAGTAGAGCATATACTAAAAATACAAAAGTGAACAATAGAGGTACATATACAATATTCTAACCTACTAAATACTTGTCATCTCTATTGTTAACAAATTTGAAGTTTGTATTTACTCTCACACCGAAGGTATCATCTAACGGCTCAAGCCATCAAGTACTTCCTGATTATTCTTTTTGGGCAAGTTTACATCCAAGCCGATAGTTGAACGTGCGGACAAATTCAAGCGTTAGTCATGTGAATTACGGTTATTATATTGCATACTATAATGAGTGGATTCTGCATTATATTATATACAATTTTTTGAAATAGTGAGATTGATTTGTCGTTAACCATGGAGTAACCCAATTTTGAATAATTTACGTTAAATTTTATGTCTTATGTGTGATTATTTTTATTTGAGTTGTCTTTTATATTAATTTTTTCACCGTGATGTTATTTTCTAACAAAATTCACATTTGTCAGACATTTGCTATGTGGTAGTGCACTCTAGGCCTTGCTCAGCTCTGGTAAATATAACTAAATAGTGCTAGGCCTTTAATTTATTTATTATTTTTTTCTCATCACATTTGGGATTCTAAGGTCTAACATTACTATAAATTAAATAATCTATCAATTCGTTACTAATATATAGAGCTATCACCAAGCTTGCCCTATTGGAATCAGGTGAATTTTTTTATGCTCACTCCACCTTGTGTTTCTTCCTTCTTTTTGGTATTCTTTAAGTATGAATTTAGCAAAGCACATATAGATAAACACAAAAAGAACATTGTCAATTTAAAAATAATTAATTAGCAAATTATAAATACAAGATTTCAATTTCACACCGAAATAAATAAGATAATTTGATATAATTCATTTAAAATTTAAAAATAATAATTTTCATAATTAATACTATTTTTATATAATCTAGAATACTCATAATTATGTAAACAAAAATTCGATAAATATCTATCAGTTTTAAATTAAAATTTTTTTGAGTTAACTTTGAAAAAATCAATATTTATCATATATATATATATATATATATATATATATATAGCTTCATTGGCTATCCGGAAAAATTCGTTTTCGTAAGAGAATCGGTAAAGAAAAAGCAGCAGCAATAGCCTCCTTTTGCTGCTTCAGTTCTCTGTGAAGAACTCGAGCAGGTTTCTCTCTCTGTACATATACATATATGTATATATATGAATCTCTGTATGTATAAATATTTCATTATTGCATTTCAATAGTTGATTTTTAGGTTCAGATTTGGCTGTAATTACTGCTCTAGGGTTCCAATTTAGCTTGAATTTAGTTAATTTGTCAATATTGAGATTCAATTGAATTCATGTATAGTATACTCTTAAAGTAATGATAATTTAGGATTTCAAAACTTGTAATGTTGGCAAATTGCAAACCTTGTAGTGGTAGGGTGTAGAAACTTAACAAAAATTCCATATAAAATATGTAGTTTGTTGGACTACATATACTTTCTCATTTGAATTGATTCAACTATAAGAGTCTTTGAATCCCAATGGTGAAGATAAAAGATAAAAACAAGAGGCCCTCACTGGTGTGAGAGAAGATATGCTGAAAAGTTCAAGGCTAGAAAGAGTAGAGAAATGTTGAAGTCAGTGGTCACTTCTATTCCTACCTATATGATGTCTTGTTTTAGATTTTCAAACACCCTATGCAAATATGTTAATGCTGTTATGGCAAACTTCTGGTGGGTATATCCAAGCTAAGGCAAAAAATTTACTGGAAAAGCGGGCAATGTGTTTAACCAAAGTGGACAGAGGGCTTGGATTTAGGGACTAATGCAGATTTAATTTGACTTTTTTAGCTAAGCTAAAAATCAATGATTTATGGATCAAGGAGCTGAAAGGGCTCTGTTTCCCCGAAGCAGATTTCCTAAATGCAGAAAGAAGTAAATCTTCTTGTGGGGATGGTTTAGTTTAGTGGAATGTAGAATTATACTAGAGAGAGGTGTAAGATGGTACGTTCATAATGGAGTGGATGTGAGAACTTGGGATGATGCTTGGGTTCGTTCTATGCCATCTTTGAAGCTCTCATCTTCTAGGCCATCGAGTAGCAACCTTTATTGGGTAAGTGATATAATACTATTGAAGCAACTCAATAAAGTATAGTTGTTGGAGGAAAACAATCACATTTATATAATAATGAAAGCTATATAGAAAATAACAGGCAAGTGAAAGAAAAGAACAATCACTCACAAAGATGTGTATGCCACATAATGTTTTGGGGCATAATTTTTTTGCAGCTTTAGGGAGGGAAGGAAACTCCTTTTTATTGTTGTTATAGAGGGAATGGTGTTGTCTATTATATCTTTTGTTCAGTGGAGTCGACCATGAGATAATGGGTATATAGTTTGTCTTTGTGGTGTTAAAATTTTAATCATTTTTTGGATATAAAATGTATTGTGTGATGGTTAATTTTTTTTTTTTTGGACATATAATGTTATGTATGTGTAATTTTGGACTTTTGAGTCTTCAATATATGATTAAAAAGGGGATTCTTGGTGTTGAGCCAATTAAAATATGTGGATCTTTATATTGTTAGTTACATTGAAATAAGTATGTATATTATTTGACATGTTTCCTTTGTATCTTTGTCCTTATTCTAAAAATATCATTTTGCGTGTCCCCATCACGTCATATCTTGTTAACTGATCTGTGTCAATGCTTCTTATATTAGGATCCAATTAGTGATAAACTCCACAAGGTAATCTACTTAAAGAAGGGGGTATGTTTTGGAGATCCAAAGCTATAGTGAGCACCCACAAGCACTGTTAAATATATTTTAAGCTTTGGATTAAATACCTTGAAGTAAACTTTCCTAAGCATGGGATCATGGCTACAACGCCCCAATGTATTATGCTACTATGTATGAGATGACTAATGTTATGTCATATGACTAGTGGCAAGGTATGTTGATATGAATGTTTTGCAATCCTTAAATGCGAGTTAAGCTTTAGCCTTTATGCACTATGGCGGATTATTATATATAATAGAAAACTATAGCTACATTGATGTGGAAAGGAAGAAGAAATTAAGAAAATTAGAAAATTTCTTATTAATTTTGTATTATTACTTAGGAATAAATATTGGATTATTAATGTAATTATTTAGTAAGTTATTTTAGGAGAGTTTTATTTTAAGTAGTAGAGTTTTATTATAGTAGTAGATTTTAATTAAGAGATTGTTTCCCTTTTAAATTACTTTTTTTTTACTTAGTCTCCAAGTATTGAGTTTTCTATTTAAACATGTAATACCTCATTATTTTACAAATTATGAAATATTGATTTGAGATTAAAGTTTTATGTTTTTGTGTGTTTCTTTACTGATTTTCTGCGGAGATAGGTATCTTATTCCTTCTTTCCACTTTGTTCTAAATCATAAAAGAGCCAAAATTCCTCATATCTTTTGATTTTACCCAATTCTTTTATACCCTATTTTTCTGGCCTCTATGAAATTGTCGAAGTTCGCTAGAGAATCGACAACAATTTTATGAGATGAAAGCATGATCTGCAGCAGGAATTGTCGTCACCGTAGTCTCCATCTATCCCTAAAAAAAAAGTTCAACATTACTGTTCATCGCTATAGTGTGCAACACTGTTCATCAAAGTTTTGGTGTTTCTTCTGCCAAATTACAGTTTGGTATCCCAAACTCCTGAAATTTATAACTCAGCCCCTTAAGTTTTTGAAATTTTCAATTCAGCCCCTAAAGTTTTAGAAAAGTTCAAATCAATCCCAGTTTCTTTATACTTTATGCACCTAAGCCCCTAGAGCCCCCCAAAAAAAGTGTTAGTTGGGCAAGAGAAAATAGATATATTATAACAGTTATGGTGACTTATAATTGGAGGGATCGTTTAAGCAGAATTGAAGAATCCATTGCAATACTTATTGCAAATGCGGCAAATGTTAAGACATCTATTGTAGCACTTACAGTAAAAATTGATGTACTCACAGAACGCATAACAAAAAAATACAGAGTCGGTGAGACTTTTTAAGAACAAGAACCTCGACATGTTGAGACTCGTGAGAATTTTAAAGTGACTGAAGTAGAGGATATTGTATTCATTGAAGATTCCAAAGTAGTTTGCATTAAAGAAAGTGTAGTGGAAGAGGTGAGCCATGTTGATCAGGAAGTTAAACACAAAAAGAAAGACAGTTGCTGTAGAGCATGTTGATATTGTTTTGCCAAATTCTGTATTCGAGTTCAAAGCTGCATCTAGTTTCTTGCTTTTGTCAATGCTATTCTCAAAATTTGTGCTTAAGAAACATCGGATGTGCATGTTTTGTTGGAATGTATCTCCTGGGCTATGATTTATTATTCTTCGATACTTCAAAACTCGTGGACGAATATTTTTCAAATGAGATGAGAATGATGCGGAAAGAAAGAAGAAAATGAGAAAATTTATTATTAATTTTGTATTGTTACTTAGGAATAAATATTGAATTATTAATGTAATTATTTAGTAGGATATTCTACGAGAGTTTAATTTTAAGTAGGAGAGTTTTATTATAGTAGTAGATTTTAATTAGGAGATTGTTTCCTTTTTGAATTAGGCTTTTTTTTACTTAGTCTCCAAGTATTGGGTTTTCTATTTAAACATTGTAATATCTCATTATTTTACAAATTATGAAATATTGATCTGAGATTCAAGCTTTGTGCTTTTGTGTGTTTATTTATTGATTCTTTGTGGGGATAGGTATCTTATTCCTTCTTTCCACCTTGTTCTACGTCATAAACTAGTTACACCTCTAGTTATTATGAATCCTGTGATGTTTTGGGGATGAGAATATATCGTAGCTTGAGTAGCATTTAGAAAGTGAGCTGCAATTTTTCATTTATTTGAGTCGAAACATTCCTAAATAAAAATTTGCTACTTTTAGCAAACTTAATATTTGGATACCATCGCCACAAGGAACAACATTCAGTCTTGATACTTGACCATATTTGGAATATATAGTCTATATGTTTGTCAGTTGCTAGAAGTGGAGGTACCGGTTGTTACTCAATATAAGTATCAATGTTGATATCAGGCTGAACTTAAAAAAAAAAAAAGAAAAGAAAAAAAAGACCTAATGCTTTGAAAAGTTGAAAGACTTGCAACAAATTTCTGAAAATAATAACAAGAAGAAGGATGAAATAGATAAGCACAAAATTTCATTTAGTACACATCTTTGTCTTTGTTTAAATGATTATTCATAAGTTTTTTGGGCTTGTCTAGTTCAATATTTAATAGTCGTTCAACAAATAAGTATTGAATTCAAAAACAATCTCATAACATGTATATAACAAAATAGAAGCTAAATTCGAAAACAATCCCAATTTTACATAGGTGGATAATGCCCACCAATTGTTGGTCAAAAATTATTACAATAATGTATAGAACTGTGCTATAATACTATATAAGCTTTACTTTTAATGCAATATAAGGTATAGGTATTTCATAACTAGGATTAATTTTTTTGTACCTATATTTTGTTATAGAATAACAACACAACGAAAAACAATAGCAAAGTGAAATCGAAAGAAAAACATTCACACAAGATATAAAATTTACGTGATTCACCCATATATCAGGTTAATCCAACGTTGACGTAGATGAGTTTCCCTATCTTTAGAGATTTTCGTACGTCATATAAAGCAAGAACAAACCCAATTATCTTTTGAATGGCTTTACAATCACCTATGAATTAAAATTTGTATAAGGCTTCACCAAAACATAGTTAACATATTATATCTATAAAATCTATACTAACATATACACACAAACATATATAATTATGGGATCAAAGTAGGTTTGCTCATGTAGCTATGAGAATCCGAAACAACATTGCAACTCATAATGTGATCGACTCTATCAAGATAAATATCTCATAAATGCCAAGATAATTCTTTAAGACAGTTGATATCTAGCCCAAATCAACTAATATAGTATGTTACATGGACTCTTCACTTTGTCCTAAAGTACCCTTGTCCAACACTCGGGTAAGGGTATGGGTATTGGACATTTCATTTAGTGTAAATAATTACCAAATTGAGGAGTAGCTATGTCAGACTCTTCAAAATACCGTGTCCAACCGTATACTTCATTTGACTCTGTGTAACATTGTTGATATAGCGATGTCCCATGAAAAAATTAGGTTATATCTAAATATCAGTTTGGCAAGGCTTGATATTGAGTTTAAACGGCCCTTCACACTTCACATAGTGGATAAATTTGGGAACGCTTGATACTAAGTTCACATGACTCTTGGCTCATTTGGTGAACATGGTTTGTTAATAAATAGGATGGAGCCACCATGGTTCAAAGTTGGGGTAGCGACCTAGGTTTTGGAAGTTTTTATTTTTTTATTTTATTGACTTGTTATTGGTTTTAGTTTTGGTATTGGGCTATACAAAGTTACAAACCATTACGCGATTTAGGAGCTTCACTTTTTTTAAAAAATGAACACATTCTAAATAATAAAAACAAGATAGATCAATTAGATAAATACTAAAACACAATGTAATTTACATTGCTTTGTCCAAATGATAATACATTTAGACTTGTCGAAGTCCATATTGTGAAATAATTGAACAATAAATTTTTAAGACACTCCAAAAAGTATAGAAACACAATAAAAGAAGCAAAATAGTTGTAAATCAATCTTCATCCTACTTCTCCTCTACATGATCATCCTCTTCTTGTTCTTCAGTAGTAGTTGTTATCTTTTGATATGTTAGTATGTACATATACATATTTAATTATTAATATTTATTGTTATTATTATTATTATTATTATTATTATTATTATTGTTTAATAAGTTAATATGTAAATACATATATTGTATTTATTGTTATTTACTCCCTCCATTCAGCAAAAAGCATCCCATTTTCTAATATTATTATTATTATTACACCATTCGTAACTATATTATTTCTTCGTTATGTCGTCGTTTCTCACTGTCATTTCTTCCCCGTAATGACGAAATTTTGTCTATGCACAACCTTTGCATTTATAATACTTGAGATTACAACGTGTCTCATTATCGGAACAGTCACTAAAGAAACTAACCGAGTCGTCAATATTTCGGCAACACGGTCACTTCTTTGAACCATGAGAGCCACGCGATCATAATATTCATTTGAGGGGGTAAAATATAGCATTCACAAAATTTGTCTTTCATAAATAATATTGGCTAACAAAGTTGTGTCTTCAATTTTCCATTTGCATTGGAAGAATGTGGAATGTGTAAATTTATTATTATTTCCTCCATTATGAAAAAAATGTCACTTTAAGTTTTTCTTTTCTCAAAATGATTGCTAAAGATGACTTAAAATGATTTTATTTTTGTCTCAAAATGATTCTAGCTGAGGCAAAAAGACTCATTTTGCGGAATAATATTATAATCATTAATGGGATAAACATGCAATCATTTCATGAGACAAAAATACAATCATCTTGAGTTGTTTCATTCCTATCATTTTGAGATACAAATAAAACTAAAAAAATTTACATTCTTTGTAGGACGGAGGTAGTATTAAATAATTATTTTATGGAACAAAAAGTACAATCATTTTACAATACAAGTGTACAATCACTTTAGGAGCTCAATTTGCGATAATCTTAATCAATTTTGGTATTATTTTGAAGAAAAATTAAACTCAAAAAGTGACAATTTATGTAGGATGGAGGTAGTATCAAATATTATAAGAGCACAAAAAGACAGACTGCACTCTCTTTAATATTGTCAAAATTGGGTCCAAAATATATACTCCCTCCTTGCCTATTTGTCCCATTTTATTTGACATAATACTTAACATATTTATTTAGATGTTCAAAACCACAAATATGAGATTTGTATCAATTCTATGCAGTCTATTATAGCTGTAGTCTGTTCGCTTATATGCTTTTTAAAAAGAGAGTATGGTTTATTAACTTTAGAAATGGTCAATTCAATCATGAAAGTCAATTTTTGTAAAAATAAAATGGTACGAAGGGAATATACTTTAATGTTACTTTCTTCGACCTACAAAGAATGTTATTTTTGAATTTTAAAGTTGTCTCAAGATCTTTACTATCATTTTGATAGTAAGATGACTTAAAATGATTGTTTGTTTGTATCAAATTGCATATTGTCCATCTTTGCAGGACAACATTACAATCATTTTGTGGGACAATATTACAGTTATTTTAAGTGACGAACATAAAATTATTTTACGGGATAAAAATACAATCATCTTGAGTTGTTTTTGCTATATTTTGAGTCAAAAAATAAACTCATAAGTGACATTCTTTGTAGGATGGAGGTAGTACTATTAATAATAGTATGATAAGAGCTCAAAAGGAGAGGCTTCACTAATATGCACTTGAATGCAAACCAGGGTGTCCAACATTTATATGAACAATTTATTGTGTAAAAAGTAAGAGGCAAGGTTTTATATCGCTTCAGTTTTAAGGATTAGGTTTACTACAAGTACAATTTTGTTTCTTTGGAATGTAATGGGCCAAATTCCCCCTCCCTTCCCAATTTTGAAGTCTAAAAAGTTAGATTTAATACGAGTACAATTTAGTTTTTTGGAAAGTAAACCCTCCCCAATGATATGATTGTCTTCTAAGGTTCGGGACACGTCGGGGGCATATTGGGCTAGTCCCTGAAAAGTCTATATATACTTCAGGGGTCCCTTTACTTGGTACCAATTGGTTTTTAAGCTTGACGCTTCAACATGGTAGTAGAGTTAAGGTCTCTACTATTCCCGTCATTACTATCCCCCATTCATAAATATGTGGCCTAATGGTGCGCATCCTAGATTTTAGATTTTGTTCAGTCAACTTAGTTCCAATTGATTTTTAGTTAGATGCTTCAACATTGGGAGCAACAAGAGGCATAAAATCTTATGCTCGAGAGAGTCATTTGTAGTCGTAGTTAGATGTTAATTCCTCCCTATCATTTACATAGTCATGGTACTAGTGGTTCGCAATGGTCGCTCTTCACATTTGAGCTCACAACTTGAGGTGGTGGCCTCAATTCATAGGTGCTGATGCTTATGTCTACATGGACTACAGTAAATAGCTAGATGCTACTTCATGCAAAGATGTTAGAATTTGTTCCCCGAATAAAATTTCCTTTTCAGTACAAGCAATTCCATGTTAACTTGCCTTGGAAATAACTCTTTGTGACTTTGTCAGGACCCAGCTGAATCCCAACCAGAAAATAGAGAGAAACAGAAACAGAAATAGAAGTAGGAAGAATTTAGAGAGAAGAAGGATAGAAAACTCGGTAATTTCTACTGAGTTCATGAGAAAGATAGACCGAGATAGGGAGATAAATATAGCGATAGGGAGAAAGCTAAACAGATTTCAATTCATTCATATTTTGCATAATAAACAAAGCTTCTCAGTACAAGTATATATATAGCTACTAAAATGCTGAAAATGTGAAACTCCTAACCTACACTACTTTCTTATCCTACACACCTATGTGCATACAACATATAGAATATTCTGATTATTTTTGCTGCCCAAAATGCTCTCACTGCCTGACAGGCTTCGACATGGTCTTTTGTCTAACACAACAGAAAAACACTGTCATATTTAATTAAGGCATAAGGCACACTAAGGCATAAAGGTTTCATAGAGCCTTTTGAACTATTGATTAAACTGGGATTTCTCTTGCAAGTTCTTTTATTTTTCCTTGTTATTATTGGTTTTATACCAGCGGAGAGGTTTCCTTTCACCAAATTATATCGCGAAGGTAAAAACTCCTGTGATGTAATTTTTTTTTTTGGTCTTTTTTGGTTTTTGACGGGCTTAATACTAATGATATGCTTCAGCGAAGCTGGGGCTATAAAAACATTTTGGACGGTTTTGTGATGTGTATGTACACTAGACTAGTGAGGACAACTCTCATTGTTTCTCAATAGTCCCAGGCGTCGAAGTTGTGGGGTTTTTTGGTAAACTTGGGGTTTCTTCAGTGGAGAATGGAAGATCCTCTGTACCAGATTTCAGGATTATGGCAAGAAAAGAGATGATAAGGTGCTATGGCGACGTGGCTTTATTATTCTCTAGTGTAATTGGACGAAGAAAAATGCTCAGATTTTTAGTAGCCAATTTCATGTCCTCTCACCTCCTTTGGGAAATGGTCACTTCTCTGGCCTCTTTTGGTCTTCAACGATTGGTGCTTTTGGTGAGTTTTTGTGTTCAAATTTGCAAAGAGACTGGAGGACAGTCCTTTTAAGGGCTTCGTATTTTTTTCCTTCCTTTTTTTCTAGTTTTGTAGGATTTATCATCTGCTGTCTAACATTTTGTGATCTCTTCCTTTTCTAATAAAATCTTCTTTTTCTATTAAACAAGGTTCACTAGAGCCTTAGATATGAGACTTATGGAACCGATCACCTAAATTGGATGCCGATCATTTAACGCAAAGATATTGAGGTGAGGGACGTATGAAGTTGTTTGGTCTATCACTCTATAACTTCCTGGATTCCTTTCTTTTGTGTATTACATTTGATAAATGATAGATATTATTTCTAGTTTTGGATGAGTAAAATTTAAAGAAAGAAATGGCTTATGATAGGAGTTAGTTGTGGTATGTAACTTGCATATTACAGGCCGAGCAGGTTGCTCCTCGTTTTCATTTTTTTTCCTTCTTTTTTTTCCTCTCCCCCCATTTTTTTCATTTTCATTTTAGCTCTTAAAAATATGCATGTATGTATTTTTCTATATGTTAGTGTGTTTTAGTTTACTTATCTCCATTCATTTTTATTCTTTTATATTTGTTAATACTAGAAGCAATCTTATTCCATCCTTAGAATGTAAATAAGAGATTCTTTATATAGGCTAAGACAAAATCTATACATGGAAAAGAAATAAATCAGTGATTACCACTGATCATTAGAATCCCAACTCCACTAATCACTCCAACAATCACGATTCTAGAATCCTCTCTAACTCCACTAATCCCTCCAATAATTATGATTCCAGAATCCTTCTAGAATCCTCTCTAACAGTCCCCCTCAAAGCTGGATGTCTTATATTAAGGACTTACGACTTGTTTCAAAATATAATCCCAAAAGTAAAAAAGACTCGAACTAAATATAGCACTAAATCCCAAAGATCAAAAAGGAACGTTACCTCTGATACGATAAATAGAATAAAACCATATTGAGGTCCTTCAAGTTGTTTCATGCCATAAAGAAACAAGTGCACTCAAGAAATTGGTTGGACAGGTAGATTCAACAACCCTCTGTTCTTGGAGTAGAAAAAGCATGCTAAGCATCTATGCTCATTTGATTTGACCAATGACTAACGCTTTACCATCGTGTTACTCTACCGCCGAGTTAAAAGAGCCCTCTGACGAAAACTTGAAAATCGCGACCCTGCTGCTTGCTTATGGCTTGTGCTAATGCGATACGGGAATGAGGGCAGACAAATATTTTATCTTCAGCACTCCCACTCAAATTAAGGTTCCCTCTTCAATTTGCACAAACTAAAAGGGCTTGATGTTCATGTTCAAAGTTGATTTCTCACCCTCAATACATAGCTTCATGCATCGACTTTCCAAGGATATTATGTGCAGGAAATAATTAGACCTGGCAAAAATGGCCCAAGCCCGCGGGCCGGGCCGGAAAAAAGTAGACTATGGGCTTAAATTTTTCAGCCAAAAAAGTGGGCCATTTTGGACCGGCCCGTGACCCAAATTTTTTATTTTTTTTATTTTTAAAAAAATAAATAAATACATCAATACATAAAAAAAATGTTGAAAATAACTTAATTCATTAATCGTTTAGATCAATTTATGAAAAAAAACTTCTATTCATTTGTTCTCAATACTATTATCTCCAAATATATGGCTATTAGATATGAAAGAACTTAAATAAGTCAAAATTTGAAAATATTATTGATTATCAAATGTTAATAAAAAATAATAATTAATTAATTATATTTTTATATACTTGTACATAGCAGAATACGTTACATGTACAATCAAATAATTGTCACTATATAAATACATACATGTGTAATGTGTTTGTGGTATTATTCTAGTATTTTGTTAAAAATTAATCACTTGGTATTTAATTACAATTATTAGTTTCACACATTTAATCCAATAAATAATGCTCATAATAGTTTATAAAGTTAAAATTATTTATTAATTAAACATAAGTTTTTCAATATTTTTTGTTAATAAATACATTTTTATTGAATAAAACAAATTGCATGCTACACTCAATAGCTCAAAATCAAAATATCATGTTATGTATCATAATTGTAAAAGAGTTAAAAATAAATAATATAAATAATCAAATGGCTCGCGGGCCGGCTTGGCCCGTCTGGGCCACGGACTGCATATTTTTGGCCTAAAAAAACCTCGGCCGTTTTGGCTCGGCCCGGTCTGCCGCTAGCCCGACCCGTTTGGGTTGGCCCGACCTATTTGCCAGGTTTGGTAATAACGAAGAACACTTGTCTCCAATAACAATAACTCTAAAGGACTCACTGCCTTCCTCAATAATGAAAGACTCTCAAGCCTCTCAACATATTAAAGGTTCAAGAGGAAGATATAAGAGGAGGAAGTTGTAGACCCTAAATTACTTAGGGGGAAGTAGTTCAAAGAGAGTTGAAGGAGCGATAAACAATTGAGGACGGCCTATGATGTGAGTGATAGGAGAAATGAAATCAGCACATCAGAGGCTGAGTAGGGTGTTACATCTTTTTGTTGTGTTTTAGGTTCCTCTTTTCCCTCCTTTTTCCTTATTTTCTTTTTTGCTTTTTAGTATATTTGTATGTATGGTTATGTATTTAGGTGTGTTCATTATTTTTATGTATTTCTTGCATTCTATCCTCTTATTGTACTTAATTTCTATTTTATTTTATTTCTTTCCTATTTCTTTTTGTTTTACACTTTTTTGTCATTTGCTAATTTTTATTTTATTTAATTATTTCACTTCTTGTCTTTCTACTCTTTGTTGCCATATGGGATTTATCTCTTGAATTTTTAACTAGTTTGAGATAGAAGGTGTTGTTGAGTTGAGTTTTTAGTACAGACCTTGTTGACCTTGTCCTCTACTTTGACTATGATCACTCCTAAAATTTGGATTACTTTATAAATCCTAATATTTAATTGTCATCTGTTGTATTCCTTATTTCTGGTGAATAAAAACTCAAAGCAATTTAATAATGAAATTGATGAGAATATTTCTTGTTTGTACTAATGAGGTGGCTCTAATGCCAAAAGAGAAGCCTATATGATGATTTTGTTTGCCTTTCATGTTAGTTACTAAGAGAAAGGATTTTATCACTGAGGAATTACTGTCCATTCCTAAGTTGGTTCCTGTGTTACATGGAATTGGATACTGATATCAAGTTCTGCTATGCATCAAACTGCTGTCTATATTTAACCTAAACTACTCATTGGAAATTTGGAATTATACTTCACTATTTATGGAGCAAAATGTGAAAAGGGAATATAATAAGCGAGTTATGCTAAATCATATATCAAACGTCGGTGTTAAATATGGTTGATTGGTGCATTTTTCGTCTAGAAATGCTCAACTCGTATAACACATTCATAGCCATAAGCATTTTTCATGTTTGAGACGTGTAATTTCATACTTAAATGAGACTGATTATTTTGGGTGCTCCAGAAAACGGTAGGTTGGAAAATTTATATCGTGGAAGAAAACTCAATAACCTTTAATTACTTGAAGTCGGCTTATGGTTGGTTGGATAAGTGTTGTTAATTGTGTAATTGAGTAATTAGAAAGAAAATTGTCTGGATACTTTCTTAATTCTTTTCTATTTTGACCTTAGTTATTATTTTATGATGTTTATATCTTTTTGCTGCATTTCATCACTTTATTCCACAATTTAGCACTTGAAAAATACTTGGTGAAATCTTGTCGTCTATGCTGCATATAATTGTATCATCTGTCGATGAGTTTAGTGGCTCAATCCAATGGCAAGTTCCCCATCAGACGTGGTTAGTAGACGCCGAAATATTCTTTTGGATGTGTAGGGAGATATTTAGTTTCCTACGCAGAAGCTAGAAATACCCTAGTTCTCTTTTATTTAAATGTCTTCTTTAACAATATTCTTCTGTGATAATTCATTGTACTTGCTTGGAATGTATTCTTACCCTTTTTTTAGTACTCTTTTGAAACGGTTAGTTTTTCTTGGGAAATAATTGTTCTATAGTTTTTGATACCTGATTTTCTCTAGATGAACAAGGTTAAAAATATCATTTGCATTTCCTAATACTTTTTCACTTGTTTTTGATGTCACAGGCATTCTACAATCTGTAGATCATGATTGTTCTGAACTGATATAAAATTAGTAAAAAAGTCATGCATGAGGATAGTGGTAGCAGTGCCTCAGCAACACCTACTGCACGGGTACGACGCCGTAGAGGTTCAAATGAAGTAAGTTGTTGCTGGAGCTATTATTACGTCTTAATCATTATGGTTATCCAATTTGATTGCCCTTAGAGACCAAAAAATGGTAATTTGTTACTGAATTGCATTTTGGTATAAATGATCTAAAACATGGTACATTTCCATTTAGTAACACCAAAATTTTGGAAAATTTTGCAATCCAAAATTTTCCTATTTCCTTTACTTTTTATTTTTATAGAATTAAAATAAATAAATTATAAGACAGCCTTTCAAGTGAAGAATGAGGACAGTAATAACACATCAACTGGTTAAACTCCATCATTCATTTATTTCACACTAGGGCTTTATATTTAAACCATTTACTTCTGAAAGAAAAAAAATATTTAAATGCAGACACACCATAACGCATTTTGTTTTGGATCCGCAGAAATCTACCACTGGTGTACTATGTATTAAAGTACATGCGTATCACATTCTCTTCTATTCTGCAAACCAAAATTATCCGATGTATAAGTAACCTATAGATTAACAGGGCAGTTGCCTAAAACATGATAGTCTATTTCGAAATTGGTGCTTGAGGTTTCTTCTTGCCTTGATTTTAATTGAAGCTTTATGAAACCATTAACATCGTCTTTGTAAACAAGATCAGTTTGGTGGTATACTTTTTAAAATGTCCTGTTAGCAACTTGAAAGGAGTTATAAACTTAGGTACCGGGGTCTTCAGAAGTTTTGATGGTTCCTTAATCTTATTTCATCTCTTTGCTTTTTTATTTTGCACCTTAATGTTTAATATGGATGTCAGATTCCTGCGGATGTTGGCAAGGCAAATGGAAGCCACTTACTGGTTAATGATACCAGTAAATACAAGTCAATGTTAATACGTGCATATTCATCTATATGGATGATTGGTGGCTTTGTCTTCATAACCTACATGGGGCATCTCTATATTTGGGCCATGATTGTTATCATCCAAATCTTCATGGCAAAAGAGCTGTTCAGTCTATTAAGGAAAGCGCATGAAGACAGTCACCTTCCTGGATTTAGGCAATTAAATTGGTAAGCAAATTGATATTTTTGGCTTGTAAATTTTGTTTCCTTGTTTTATGCTACGTAAGCAGCTAATCTCTTGGGATGCCTTTCCAAATATCTAGAGCAGTTGGATGTATGGTAAAAACCACCGTAACTTCCTTTTGTTTCTTACATGGCACATGTAGGCATATCTTTGAATCGTCTTGCACTTCCATACAACTATATAGTGGATATTGGACGAGGCATACCATTGAAGTGGTCAGCTTATCCATCCCATTTTTGGGATTTCAGCAACCGTCTTGAAAATCTATTAATGATTATGGCCAAGTGATCTTGTTTCTTCATTTTTTAATTCCTTTTGCAGGCATTTTTTCTTCACTGCAATGCTGTTTGTATACGGCCGCATACTCAGTCAACGTCTCGTTAATACTGTTACTTCTGACAAGTTCTTATATCAAGTTGTTGGCAGATTTGTCAAGTATCATATGGTTACTTGTTATTTCTTGTATATTGCAGGTTGGTTCAGTCTCTTTTCTGTTATTTTTGCGTGGAATTGTTTTGATTAATTAAATGTCAGCATTTGCTTATGTATCAATTCTTGTTCATGAGTTGCTGATTTCGTTCAAGTTAAATGCAAGTGGTTTGCAATGTGTTAGGTTTTTTATCTTCTTGCTGTCAACCTAGAAAAATTTCTATATCCTTGCTATATGGTTCATCTTCCATTCCGTTTCATTATTTGTTGATGTCATTAATTCCACATTCAAACTAATGGTCGAGTATTTTATGTTTTTCAATGGTCTCAGGTTTTATGTGGTTCATTCTTTCACTGAAGAAGAAGATGTACAAGTATCAATTTGGTCAATATGCATGGACACATATGATTCTAATTGTGGTGTTTACACAGTCCTCTTTCACTGTAGCCAACATCTTTGAAGGAATTTTCTGGTAACACAATTTACATATCATTTCTTTGTCATTTTTTTCTAAGCTGCACACTCTCTATGTTATTAATTTACTGTAATTTTTATACCTGTTTTCTGTTTTATCTGCTGTGGAGGTGTTCCCCTTCCCCATTTTTGTAAGAGGTATTTGCTTCTGTTTTCTTTAGTTTAAGCACTTAATAAAAAAGGGAAATTTGGTGTGGTTGTGAGGTTCTGTCCCTCTGCAAAGGCGCACCTGATTCAATTTAAACCGATTTCATAATTTCCTAAAGTCTTTAAACAATTGGGAGAAACTGGCAATGCTTTCAGTTGTAGCCTGTTCAAAAACTAGGTATATTTTACTTGTTTCTCCTCGATTATTCCACGAGTAATTGCAATAAAAGTCCTTAGTTTTTTTGGTTGACAAGTGAGAAATTATTTGATCAATTTTATTCCTATAATCCATGGTTGTCATGGCCCTAGGTGACAGCTAGGCATCTTGCCGCTGGAGAAGGGCAAGGCGATGCCTCGGACTCAGAGCTACCAAGGCCCACGCCTTGGTAGCTGGTCCAAGTTAAGTGATTAAGTCATTTTTTTTCTATGACTCGTCATAACCCAGGACTTGCTATGCATTGTAATTTTATTACTTATAAGACTTGTAAAATGTGATTGGTGATGACTAGGTTGATTTTTTATTTTATACGTGGTGTATGTTGACTTGTTCCACAAATTTTTAATGTCAAGTATTTTATTTTTGAATTTTGATTGTGAAGTATTCATATAATTGTGTTTTTAATTGTATTCCATATTGTTAGTTTTATGTTTTGGGTTTTAATGTATGTAAAATTTTATTGTTTAATATACTTTTGAAGTAAAATAAATAATGTATAAATTTCACATTGTTAACAACTTGTCGCCATTTGGACACCATGGAGGGCGCCTTACCACCTAGGCGTCCTTGCGATTAACTACTGTTGCGTCTCGCCGTGGCGCTATGACAATTATGCTGTAATCTTCCACAAGTAATTTCAATTATAAGTTTACTTTGTCTAGGCCTTTTATGTGATCTGATTGCTTTTTATCTTTAATGTGAGTCAGGATCTAAAATTGTTGCACAAAAACTAGTACTTCTTACACTTGTGAGCATGTGTAACTTTGACATCCAACAGAAGTACAAGATGGGGAAAGAACTTCAAACAGTTTAACTATAATGCAGGTTCCTTCTTCCAGCATCACTTATTGTAATCAATGATATTGCTGCTTATTTCTTTGGATTTTTCTTTGGAAAAACTCCCTTGATTAAGTTGTCCCCGAAGAAGACATGGGAAGGTTTCATTGGAGCATCATTCACAACTATATTCTCTGCGTTTGTGGTAAGCATCTTATCTTTTAAATATGATGGTAAATGAACTCTGTTTGCTAATATATATGAATACACGTATACATTATATACATGTGTGTGTGTGTGTGTGTGTGTGTGTGTGTGTGTGTGTATATAATTCAATATATATTTATGTTGATTTCTGAATCATGTTAGATAGCTCCTTCAGATCAATTGTTACCAGTGTGTGTGTGTGTGATGTAGATATAGGGGAGTGATCCATTGCTAGCATTAGTTATGGACACTATTTTAACTAGTGCATTTTTAAACCATTCATAGGAGAAATTTATGGCCAAGATTAGACCAAAAAATCACCTTCTGGGTCTTTGAGGACCAGAAGTAAAACAATATAAAACCCTTCTGGGCCTTAGACCCCGGAAGGTAATCCTAGTTCCGTTTCCGCACGAGGCTGGTTGCTTCATTTCTTTAGTCTTCCATTTGTTGAATTCAAATTACTACTGATTTCATTTTAAAAGTATTTTTTTTTTCAAAAATACATAATCAACTTCAAAATTTGGTGTATATCATATTTTTTTGTCTTTAATTTGTTGTATGAGTTCGCATATATTTTCCAAAAAAAAATTATTTCACCAATGTTTGTCCCTTCCACTTCAACGGAGGTCACCTTCCTTTTGAGACCCAATGGAATCTTCCAACCCAAATTGAACGACTCAAATGGCAAATTGGGCTGGCTGGGTCGAGAAGTAGGAGTCAAAAATGGCAATTGTGCTGCGGCCGCCGGAGGCATAAGGGGTTGTGGAAGATAAAGGACAGCGAAGACGAGGGTTCTGACTCATGGACCCTGTAAATCAACTCCGACCCTCTCTCCCGATAAATCTGGGTATATAATGTGTATGTGATTGATTAGAACTCTAAGAGAGAGAAACAGCTTAAGAAAAAACAAATCAGAGGATAAATAAAGAAGAGAAGAGAGAGGCTGTGTATATCTACTATAGAAGCCAAGTGGTCACCTTCCGGGAGTCTAAGGACTGGAAGGGCTTTAAATTATTTTACTTCCAGTCCTCTAAGACTCGGAAGGTGATTTTTTGGTTTAATCTTAGCTGTATGTTTTTCTTATTAATGGTGAGAGATGCATTAATTAGAATAGTGTCCATAGCTAACACTAGCTATGGATCACTCCCTATATATATATATAGTTTTCCTCACCATTTCTAGTTAAGACCACCGCTTGATTAATACAACATTTGTATTCATTTTCCTATGGTATTTATTATTGAGGTGCCATTCATTGATCCCACTATAAGGTACTGTATATTTGTATATATTTTCCTATTAATGGAAAGCCCTGCCATTTGGTGTAGCCCAACTCCATCTCCAAAGGATTGATATTTTTTAATTTAAGAGGAGCTCTGAAAGATGGTGGAAGAAACTACTCTTAATGTTTTGTTTGATTATAAGTTGGAAAAATATATTAATATAAGGTAAGGTTTGGTTTGGTTTGAAGAAGGAACAACATTTTAATTTGTGTGTGGGTGTCATCTCTGTTGGTACTTAAAAAGAGGCATGTGATTGAAATGGTCGCAGTTGAGCATGATGCTGTTATTTCTTTGAGCATCTGCACCTGCAATCTTTTACATGTGATTTATATATTTTTTTTGTTTCCCTTTTTGGAGTTTATGAAGCCCATTGTTAATTTATAAAAGAGAAAATTTATTTACATTGGCATGTCTAAAATTGAATGTCGCAGAATTAGTTAATTTGACTACAGAGAAAAATCCTTACCTTTACATGTGTGAAATAGAATGTGGTAGGATTGGTAGCTATTGTGGTTTTGCTTACAATTTAGTGATATTGAAATTATGCTCATTTTTTATTCAGCTTGCTAATATTTTGGGTAATTTCCAGTGGCTCACATGTCCTCGGAAGGTGATATTTGTCTAGTATTCTATGTATCTTACCTTATGGCTTATATAAGCATATTTATCAGTTTTTTAAGATTCTTAAGTACCACTGACACATGCAGGATTTATCAACTGGTTGGCTTCATTGTGATCCTGACCCTTTGTTCAAGCCAGAATATTTCACTCTACCCGAATGGTTTCCTGATTGGGTAAGTGGATGTTCAATTAGAATTAGATTCATACTACACCAAATTTACTCTTACATTTTACTTTGTAATCCTGAATGTTATGTTTTGATTTCTCAGCAAACGAGTACCAAATATTGTTCTTCAGTCTTCACTGATTAGTCATCAGATGTGCAAGTAGTATAATGTATACCTATGCATTGTAAACCACTGCTAAACCTTTGCGATGTCAAATAGAATTATATATTGTCCTACGAATAAAATATAATAGTTCGTGCATGGGCGTTTTAGGTTTTTGGTTTGCTTTTTGTTGAGTTCAGACTTCAGATAAGTTATCTACTTGAGGATTTTTGAGACGTCTATATGGATCTTTCTAATATCTTTTGGGATTCAAGCTGGAGAGCTCCACATTCTTATGAAGTTTAACCACTTTTCATATGAAAATAAAGCATCACAAATACCAACAATAATAGTAGTGGTGTGTAGTTGGGCTGTGTTACCTGAAATGTAGTTCATTTTGATTTGTGGAATTGGGTATGTGGTACTCTATATAGACTAAAATATGGAATGCTAGCGGAACTTTACATGACTGCTTATAGTTAGGAATTCTTTTAGAATCTAAATGTAATAAAGCTATGGTACTCTACATAGACTGAACTGCAGAATACTAGGGTAACTTTATGTGAGTGCTTATAGTTGGGAATTCTCTTTGAATCTAAATGCAATAAAACTATGTTTTATAGAAGATTTTATGTTGAATCAACAAGTTGATTGTTGTATAAATAATATAATACAAATGTGATGTTTGAGCATTCGATACTAAATTAAAGAATTGATATTTGTGTAACTATAGGTACAACAATATATAAATATTTTCGCTAGGCTAAATTTAGAGTATTGATATGTAAGAGTACCATGTTTGAGAACTCAAGTACCAATACGCGGTTCACTAATTTAATAAGAGTATCTATCT
This sequence comes from Hedera helix, assembly GCA_947179155.2. Taxonomy (NCBI): domain Eukaryota; kingdom Viridiplantae; phylum Streptophyta; class Magnoliopsida; order Apiales; family Araliaceae; genus Hedera; species Hedera helix. The sequence goes on from OX359286.1 coordinate 4,478,485, forward strand.
GGTCACTCTTGATTACAGCCTTCTTAGGCAACCTGATCCACATGTTCAGTACCGGCATATGGTTTGATTGTTTATAAATCTATCAAGATAATTCTATATTATTTTTTATTTTCTTTTGCAGTTTCCTTGGAAAGAGATCCAAGTTTTGCCGGTACAGTGGCATGCATTATGGCTTGGACTTTTTGCCTCCATAATTGCGCCTTTCGGAGGCTTTTTTGCTAGTGGTTTTAAAAGAGCGTTCAAGATCAAGGTTCAGTATCATTAATTTTCTTGTCTGTTTTCAAGTTAAGTGATGTGGAGATATATATTTGCAAATTTTCAACTTCATTTTTTTTTCCATCTATTGCAGGACTTTGGTGATAGTATTCCTGGACATGGTGGAATGACTGATAGAATGGATTGCCAGGTAAGCTGTGACAATTGTGAAATTCCTACAAAAAGAAAATAATGTTTCAATTCCTGACATATCTAAGTTGAAAGCAGCTACACTGCAAAATAATGTTATAGTTTAGGTTTAATTTGTCTTTAGCAGCAACTCTGTGTAAGAGAAGTAGCCTTAGTCTAATCACCAAGTAGATATGGTCACCTATTCTAGGTAACATTACGCATATTGTTGAGCGTCCTAACTAAATTCTAATTGATTAATCATGCACCAGGAATTTGGTGATGGGGAATGTGTTGTTTGATTCTGCTGTACCAAAACCTAAAAGTTTTATTAGTTACAAAATTTTACCATCCTACCAAGTTCTTTAGAGTTTAACTTGTTTAGTAAAAGACTGACCTCTAAAAGGAAGAACATATTTGAAAAAGTACAATGTTTTTTTCAAAGTGGTTTAGCGGAATGAAAAGATTTGATAATGTCATGGAATCAAAAATTTTCATTCTCTTTATTTCCAGTGTAGATACACTTTGGGAGAAACCAAAATTAAATGGAAGTGATAGGTAGCTTATAGAAAAGGGTACTTAAAGCAACGGTTTATGCCTGGCTCTTATCGCTGTCACTAAATGGTAGTTACTGTGCTATCATACTTCAAGAATGTGACATTAGGTAGCAGTGTTTTCTAAAATTCAATCATAATAGATGATAAGATGCATTTAATTGTAATAAAGTAAAATTTCTAGATTGAAAGCTCAAGGTTATAGATGAATATATCATTGAATTAATAATCTAGCAAGTGCACATTTATATAAACTTTCATATTGGTCTGTAGGCTCTGAACACAGCAATGTGGGTTTGGAAAGCAACTCAAGCTAGCATTTAGTTCAACTACTTATGTAGTGTGACAATTGTCCAAGGAAGTTTTATTGTTTATTACAAGTTACAACCATGACATTAGATTTTATAAATCAATTGATAATCATCTTTTTTATCATTATCTTAACAGGATAAATAGACTTTTGGGTGTCTGCCTGTTTAGCGGGAGCCCCCTCACCTGCATACTCATTGTATAGCACAAAGTTATAAATGATCGTGCATTTTTACATGAGGGTGATGGTAGGGGTCTCAATTTTTTTGTCTCAAATGATGTGTCAGCATAACATTAGTTGGGTAGATCTTATGTGATTGGTTATGTCATAAATTATCATTAAAATATTCAATGCCATGTCATTTGAGATCCATTTGAGGCAAAAAAAATTGGGACTCTTAGCATTACTCTTTACATAATGTGCAAGTGTTTATTATCATCTTCTTGTTATATGGGTCCAGCAACCATGCATGTCGTTGTGTTATTTGATAGAGTCTGGTAATGTGCACAGAGGTATACTTGGTGTCAAGGTGTGGCATCTCTTATAATGGAACCATATGTACTTTTCTTGAATTTGGACCTAGAGAGCATAGCATAACTGTATGATATCATTTGCCTTTGTACTTGATAACTTATACACACATTTTCCGTTGAATGTGATGAGAGCTTTGGGTTGCGAGTACATAATGTCTTGCCACTTCATGGGGATGATGCCAAGGTTCTAAAAGGCGCTAGGCGGGAGGCCTGGGGGGCCTAGCGCCTAGGGGGCCTGGGCGGGGCCTAAGCGAGATTTTTTATTTTATGTCAATTTTAATATTTTATCTTACATTTATCCTAACAAAATAATAATATAAAGGAAAACAATCTATAATAAAGATAATAAATGCATTTGCTTAAAGTTCAAACACATATCCATGTTGCTAATGTCAAAGTTCAAACAAAAACACGCAATTGTTTAAAGTTCAAACACAAACAAATAATAAAAAATACAAACTAATAGTCCTCATCTCCATATACCTTTATATCTCTCTCTAACTCTTTTTTTCTATATTCTTCCAAGATAATGTCCCCATCGGGCTCACACTCGTACTCCTCATTTCCCTTTTCCGTATCATTTTCAGACAAAAAAAAAAATCATGGAGTTTTCTTACTCTAACATTTCTATTATTTCTCTTAGGCTCTAGCACGCTATCCGTTTCGGATGCTTCACCAATTGCTTCCCAAGTAAGGCCCGAACAGCTCTCAACTTCTTCATTTATCCTTATGACGTCGTTTTGTAGCTTAGTTATTAAAATTAAAAAAAAATAATTGCAACCCTAAATTTTTCGCTTATGCCTCGCCTAATTTTTCTGTCTTGCCCGCCCAGTCCCGTATAATTCTCTGGACGAATTTTTTTTCCTCCTTAGGCATAGGCTAGGCGCTAGTCGGCTTAGGCGTGGCGGCAGGGGGAGGCCTAGCGTCTAGGCGGGGATTAATCGGACCTAGGCGGGGATTTTTAGAACAGTGGATGATGCATTCAGACTTACATAGCGTGGACATGATTATGCTCTATTGCATTTCTGCAACTTGAAATATCAAACTTCATCTTATTTATGGCAACTTTTAGATTGCCATAAATTTCCTGTCTTAATGTTTCTAATTTGGTCATGCACTTCCTTTTTGATCTACTTTGGCTAAATAGAGGTCAGGGTATACTGCTTCACATTAAGCTCAAATCTGGTAGGATAAAAGTTCTCCTCGGTGATTCATTGGTCCATTCTGGCCTCTGGTATACATAAGTAATATCCAGTTATCATACCGGAAGTTTAGTAAGACGTATGTCATTGTGACGAAAATAACATTTCTGCAGATGGTGATGGCCGTGTTTGCATACATCTATCATCAGTCGTTTGTTACACCTCAAAGTGTATCGGTTGAGATGATTTTGGATCAGGTAAAATTTATGAGGAATATTGCATCCATCTATTACTTTTTGATCATTTATAGTGTATGAATTTAGATTATAAGAGGGCTTCACCATGATTCAGATATTGATGAACCTTAGCTTTGAGGAACAACTGGCTCTGTACAAAAAGCTTGCACAGATCATCCAAGATTCTGAATTGCTAAATCTGTCTCTGTAATTTACGAAAAGTCCAGCACCAGAAATGTTACACGTATCGTAATTTGTATGTCTCACGCCAGCATCATCCAGGATTAACCAATTTGGAGAAAGCTTGAATCACTGAACATAATCCGGAATGTGTTTATTCATTTTGTATGTGCTAATCTTTCTTGGTTTCCGTAGTAAATTATTGTTTAATTATTTAGCTGGAGGATTTGTGTACCTCACAGAACTGAAATATATAATGTTTGTTTCCCATTTAAAAACCTTAAAACCAAAATGAAAAAAAAAACCTGGTCTGAAAAAAAAAAGCCAAAAATAAACTGAACCGTTCATCTGGTTTAATAGAGAAAAAATTGCACCGAAAAAAAATTCGATACCACAATATATATTACATTTTATTATTTAAAAGTCATAATAACCAAAAAAAAAATTAACCGAAAAAAATATTAATCAAAATTATTAATAATTGAACGGTTTGATTGACTATTGTTACGTTGTTTTTAATAACCGCATTATATGGGTTGGGCATGGTTATATTTTTGCAACTGCCCTGAACATCCCTAATTTGAGGACGTCAACTTCGATTACCTGTTTTGTAAACTAAGTAAAGTATGAAGTTAAACTTATATGCTTCAAACACAATTGTATAAAGCATATAGTAGTAATAAGACAAAAACAATTCAATTGGGACAAATCATAAGGAGAGATCTACGATATTCACTTTGAAAAATAAATGAATGCAATTCTTCCACACTCTCTTTCATCGATAGATTAGTCTATATACGGAACTGTCGCACTTTGTGTGTTATCCTCGCTATTGGGCTCTCAGCTTTGATAGCTTTCTTGACATGCCTTTGTATGTTGTCTTCCTTTTATAGGTAAAACAATGTCTGCCAAGATTATAATGCTCTTAAGGCTACGTTAGATTATAAAAATAATGTATAGGATAAAATTATTTGTACTAATTTAATATTATTTCGTATTATTTTATTACATGATCAGTCCGTTACTTGACTGTGAACTATTTTTAATGTCATTTGATACCACAAAAGGGAATTATATAATATCATATTTTTATTTGGAATTATAATTACTTATCAAATATCTTCATAAATGAGTAAATATAATTTTTGAGATTAAATAACGGATCAATTATGTAATAAATAATCCAAAGTAATAATAAATTAGTATAAATACTATTAGCAAACAAACATAACGATGGGTTACCTTGATATCCATAAAAGATTTTGATAATTTTACATAGTTTTAATAGGAAATCAACACTATCATGCAAAGCCAACAATCGACTAGTCAAGCAAATTGTTTTGCTTAGTCTCGAGAATTTATCATATCATTGTACACTCTCAATTTCTTCTTGATTGTAGATAGCTCTCTTCCAAGATAATTCTCCATAAGTGTAATAATTATTCCAAAATACTCCGCTATAAATCTTATATTTAATAGTACTTCTAAGATACTTTATAATTGTCTAAAATTTAATGAACTTTTTTCAACTACTCCTTTCATTTCTTTTTAATCAAAGTGCTTTTGTTGCTAATCAATTGATTTCAAATAGGGGTTTGATATTTTCACAAGCTATTTTGATAGTTCCATAAATGGATCTCATTTGATCTTGTGGAACTATTAAAATAGCTTGTGAAACTCGTGAAAAAATCAATTCCATATGGGAATTGATATTTTCACAAGCTATTTTAATAGTTCCACAAGTGAATCCCACTTGATCTTGTGGAATTATCAAAAAACCTTGTGGAAATATCAATTCCCAGATATCATAGTTGCTTTTGACGTGCTCCATTCGCTTAGAAATAAAAGAAGGGGCAAAGTTGGTCAGGTCAGTATGTGTTGGGAAAACTGAACCTAAAATAGTCTCAATTTCAAAAATTACTTTTCTCTCTTTGTGCAGTTAAATAGGAAATCAACAAAAACCTAATAATGAGAACAAAAATAACAAATAACCATGCACAGGTAAGACACAATATTTAACGTGAAAAACCCTTAAAGGGAAAAACTACGGGTCATATTCTAAATCTCCAATATATGGACTTATAATAATCCTCTTAAGTTTAACACTTAAAAATTTGAGGGTTGAGAAAGCTAATTAATTTCACTACCTAAACACTCGAAACCAATAAAGTTTTCTAACTGTCAATTGAACAGAGATAGTGGCAGAAACCCACAAGCAACAAATTATAATTCTCTTAATTAATTTATTCTTTTGATGCATTCTTACTACCAAGCGTCGCCAATAAGACTACATAATAGCCTTATTTATAATACTATTCCTAATCCATTCCTATCATGGATTGGAAACAACCTCAAGGCCACCACATGTTATTGGTTAACAAATTATTCTCCTCATCAGATTAGAAATCACATTAACTTGTCAAGTTAACAAATAAATCATTTTTTCAACTTGGATTCCTTTCATGGGTGAAGACACACACACCCAACATTTCCTCCCTCTGAACCCATGAGAAGAGGAATAACCAACCACAACTCCTCACTTGAATTTAATTCTGACAAAGTCTAGACTCAACTCATGTTTCTTAAAATTTTCAACTATCTTCATGTTCGGCTTAGTCTCATCGACATGGTTCTTCTTAAGGGAGGATGTAACTCAAACTTGACAGATTTTTGTTTGCCAAATTCTTTCACAACCGCTTTATACCTTGGTTGCGAGCTATCATTTTCATTCTTCACTTTTTGTACCTATTTAAAGTGAAAAGCTTTTCTCTTGTGGTTCTCATGCAAGTCTTTTCTCCCATTTTGCATAGTTTGTACCACATCTTTTTGCACCTAACTACCCCATTTTCAACATCTATCACATGTGTTTGTATCGTGTAAAGAGTGCCTACTTTTTTACCTCTAGTCACCACTAGAGACCCTTTAGTGAGTTTCTACTGACTTTCACCAAGGAAACTTGTTAGTACAAATGCATAATGATTTGATGATGATGATCATATAGTTAAAATGTATGATAATTGATAATGATGATTGCATAATTAAGTGTTTCTATGTTGAATAATGATGATGATCGTATAGTTAAATATATATAATATTCGTATAGTTCATAAACTGCAAAATGATTATGTACAGTCCTTATAAAAGAATGTATTGTATAAGGACTTAGAATGAATGATAATGTATGTTTGTAAACAGTAACTTTTGTACAGTCTTTAAATAAAAGATAATATACAAGGACTTAGATTAGAAGATCAAATCTGTTATGTTGATTTAAATGATGTAAGAATCACAAGATTCAGTGTAATAGGACTTAGGGATCAAACTTGTTAGATTGATCCAGTCTTAAACTTGTAATAGATTACGTTAAAGATGGTATCAGCGCAGAAAAGGAGGCAGAGTGAAGAAAAAGGAGACTAACAGGAAGATCGTAGAGTATACTCAAAGATCGTAAAACAAGTGCAGAGTTCACAAGGCAAAAACAAAGATCGCAGTATAAACTTGAAGATCATAAAGGATAAAGAAGACTGATAAGGCTGATCAAGTTTAGATATGATTGTATAATATGATGATCAAATCATACTGCAAGTTTGATCGTATTGCAAGTGATGTAATAGAGGAAATATTAGATCGTATAGCACAATCAGTCAAGATCGTATTACAAGTTTAGGATCAGCAGAATCGTATAGCAAGCTAAATAGCATTGCCTGATTAGAGTATATTACGACAACATGATCATAGTGCAAAAGAAGGATCATCAAGTAAGGAGAAGATTGTAGAGCACAGCAAAAAAAAAGAAAGACATTGAAGAAAATATCCAACCAAGAAGACAAAGTCACTAAAGATAAAGATGAAAAAATTGATAAAAAAAAGTTAAGAGATCTAGTGCCAATTAGAAAAGGAGACAAGAAAAGAGAAATCAACAAAACTACTTTCAAGGAAAGGAAGAATCGAAGGAGCAAGAATCATTCCACGAAATCAAAGAATTTAGTTACTACATCGATGAACATGCTTAGTAGTAATCTATCAAAGAACGTAATGTCAAAGGTACTGAGAGACAGATTAACTATGATACAAAATTGGAGTGATCTTTTTGAAAGAACTCTTCATTAAAGAAGCAGAAAGGGCAAAGCAAAAATTGATTAGAGCTTAAAACGTCTCCACAATAGATATGCCTCCAATAAATATAAAGTGGAGATCATAAACACATTGACATCAAGTGCCCAATAGAGAGGGAGTTGATCAAGATGATGAAGAAGTGGAGCCAATAGTCTTGAAGACAACAAATGATCAAGTGAGGGGGAACAAATTAAACAGAAGAAGTCATATGACATTCATCACAAAAATAAAGCACTGGCTAAAGATTTTGAGGAATTTGCATCAAGTATTAAATCAACGGGAAACAAATCAAGATAAGAGAAAATTTGATGAAGACTGAAGATTAAGTCTAAAGGAGATAAGGTAGTCTTAGGACAAGAAGACCATCAGGAAAATGAAGGAACTCCTAGTTTGTTGAGCAAAAAGAGCTTAATCATGACAACTCTAAGTTTGTAAAGTCAATTCAAGGTTCGTAAATCAAAAAGAAGTTCACATGAAGAAAAGTCTGACTTTATGAAGAATTCAAATCCTGAAGCTTATCAAGCAGAAATGGAATGTGCTTGAGAATAATTGAAGATTAGAGTCTGGATCTTAGGAAGTGAACCAAGAATGTCTAGCAGACTTTGAAACTAGAAGATGAAGACTGAAGCACAACTGCAAAGAAGAATATAAGAAAATCGTAGAGCTTATAGAGTGGATTAATGAACACGATCATAAAGCAGATTGTAAATCTCCAAGCTTGTAGAGTTGATCGTAAAACTATCAGATCGTAGAGCAAGCTGGAGAATCACAAATCGTAAAGTTGTATGCTGCAAAATGACTCGGATCTATCTAACATAAGGGCTATAGAAAATCGAGAATTTCAAGACAGATGACTTACCAATAGATAACTCAAGAAGGAAATAGGAGACGAGTCTAACAACTACCTTAATCAGTTATATGGTTCCCACTGAAAAGTAGAATCTGAAGCACTTTGTAGAGCTCAAAGAATCATATGATCTGGCAACATATTTGAACGTGGACTGATATTAAGATACTCTAAAGAATTAAAAGCTCAAAATGAATAATGGTCATAATAAGTTCAAATGGAAGGAATACTATAATGTGTCTAACAACTACTTGATAAAAGCAACACTAGACATGAGGTTTTTATTTTTTGTAAATCGATAAGAAGACAGAGCTAAAAGCTATATGACACAAAATCTTCATGACATTGTTCATAATCATCAAGGACCTGAATATTAAAAGAAGCAACGGTTACTTTTCAACTTACAAAAAGCCCCAACAAATAAATCTTCAAAGATCAAATCTCTAATGGGCAAAATAGTAGGAATCTCTCTATATAAGGACTCCAATGAAGATATCAAAAAGGGAGAGAACCAATTACAATGATGATATCTGATATGAGAGAGAGATACACAGGAGAATATGAGAAGAAGAAAATTGATCTCTTGAACAGACATATCATGAACCCAAAGTCAAAATGAACTTTGGAGGATCGATTAAGGAGTGATTTTTACAAAAGGAGAGCAAAAGAAATAAAGGTATATCTAGAGGCTCTAGAGATCAATGTCAAAGAGAAATTACTTAGTTGCTAAGTTCTAACAAAGGAATGCCAACTTAGCAGCACCTCAAATGCCTTCATCAACAATTGCAAAGACGAGACTTAGTGGCTTATCTGTTCTATGTGAATCAAACCCTGTGTGAGATGGACTTAGTGTCCAAGTGGTGTGGTTCTGAGTGAACTTGGTCTTAGTGACCTATCTGAGACTTAGTGACTCGAAGGAATCTATGTGATTCAGTGTTGTGACATATTTGAGTGATCTGATTGTAATAATTGAAAATATCCTTAGTGAATTTCCTACCAGGAGTGCAGAAGAGTGGAGTAGGAGTTCTTTATACTCCGAACCACTTTAAAATCCTTGTGTCATTATCTCTTATTTAATTTTTGCTTGCATTACAATTGTCATAACTTTCATAACTGCTTGAATTATTTTATATCTGGTAATATATCATTTCAGAAACATAATTTAAAATTTAAACTTCAAATTTAATAACTCGGATCAAGAAGGGGTATTTTATCAAATCAATAATTCCGTAGCAGCTATACAAACTAAAAAGAATTTACAATTGTCATAACTTTCATAACTGCTTCAATTATTTTATATCTGGTAATATATCATTTCAAAAACATAATTTAAAATTTAAACTTCAAATTTAATAACTCGGATTAAGAAGGGGTATTTTATCAAATTAACAATTCAGCAGCAGCTATACAAACTAAAAAGAATTTGATAATGTGTTAAAAAATTTCAAAGTGATCTATTGACTCTCCCCCCCCCCCCCCCCCCCCCTCTCCCGTCTAGATCCCTTTTTGTGTCTTTTGGGAATAACAAAAATGTTATAACTATTCTCATTAAGCTTACCAGTAGAGATCAAAGTAAGACGAATATCTAAACAAGTTTGACTTTTCAAAGCATCAACCCACAACCACTGTTAGTCTCCAAAAAATATCTCTAATGCTAATCACCTTGGATGCACCATCGTTTTCCATTCGTATATAGCTAAAATCACCACTAGTGTAGGATGTGAAGATCTTAACACGCGAAGTAGCATAGAACGAAGCACCCGAATCAATCACCCAATCATTTACATGGCATTTGGGTTTACCATCACAAACAATGGCTACTTCAGCGTCTTTTTATTCGTCTTTTTTCTTAGATTGCTCTTTTCAAAATTTGCATTCTTGCCTTATGTGACCCAATTTCTGGTAGTGATAACAAATTACCTATTTTTTATCTCTAGATTTTCCCCTAGATTTGTCATCTTCATGAGAGTTTCAATTCTCTTTATTTCTGTCTTTACTCTGCATGAAAAAAACTTGTGACTCACTACCAATCACTACAATATCTCTTGGCCTCTATTATCCATTAAACAAACTATCCTTCGATGTATCCATAGTCAACGTATTATTAGGAGCGAAGTTACTCAACGATACAACCAACGTCTCCTAGCTACATGCGAAGAGCTCAACAATAAAACCTGTATCTCATCACCAATAACTATCTTCGTCATACTTAACTGATTTATCAACCTCTGAAAATCACTGAAGTATTCTGCAATGGAGTTTCCATCATTGAACTTATAATTCACAAGTTTCCTAATTAAGAAAGGTTTATTCTGCGTGTCTTTCTTTTATACATAGACTCCAATTTCTTCTAGAGATCATAGGCTTTAGTTTGCATGTCAACATGATTGTTAGGTTCAAATTAGATAGAATCAATGCAGAAGGGGGATTGAATAGATTAATTTACTTTTTAGAAAATATTGGCCATTTTAAATTTTACTGTAAATGTGAGTTTGTCAAAATATTTTTGAATATTTTGTACTTAAAGTAAAGGACAGGGATAGAGAGATACCAAGTAGAGAATACATGGATATTGTGACGCCCCCAAATCTGAGCCCACACAGCCCAAACTTGAGTCGTCAAAAGACTACAACAAAATTATTACAATGAAATACAACGTACAACAATACAGTGGATAATACAACACAACTAAGTCTTCATTATTATTGCCACACTATTTTATAACACGTGAAGACTATGATAGCTATCCCCGCACTCTCACTCCATTCCCCGGCTAGACCCCGTTACGTTCTCATCTCCTGTTGAAAAACAATGGAACGAAAAAAAAGGGTGAGCTCAAATAACCCAGTAAGAAATATCATGACTAAGATAATGACGAATAAATTATCATTAGCCTTCAACAGTTGAGTTCTTGATAGAATACAATAGACTACAAGGTTTATATCAAAAACTGTAGTTAAATTCTTAAACAACGTTCAGATCAATAATAGCAGCGGAATGAGCAATCTATTAGAAGAATAATGCAGACTATAATGTCCACTCGCTTCTCTTTTTTGTAAAAATATCATCAACTTTTATCATCTGAAATACCATTAGTCATGATAATAAAAATTCACAGTTCCTGATCATAATCATGCAGATCAACAGTTCATATTTGCATTACGGGCCAAAGACATTTAATATAACACCAACGGTCATGATTATACCAGATTCAGCCTTTGGTAATAATCATACCAATCAACAGTTCATCTTTGCACTACGGGCCAAAGATATTCAATAAAGCACCAACGGTCATGATTATACCAGATTCAGCCTTTGGTCATAATCATACCAACCAACAGTTCATCTTTGCACTACGGGCCAAAGAGAACATTCACCACGTGCCATAAAAGACACCGAACAGATGTATCGCCTTTAACCTAGTATATCGCCTTTAACCTATCATCTGTTCAACAATTATATCACATCTGTGCCCCCGGCCACAGATATTCACAACAGCTTGATTCTTGATGATTAATACAAATAACAGTGATACAAATGATGAACAGAAGAACAGGATAAACAATAAGTATCAGAAGTTTACTTTGTGCAGATTCAAATAATGTCCAAATTGCCAACATGATGTGGAGTGAAATTTAAAAATGATATTCAAGATCCACAGTTCAGAATAACGGTTACAGTTCAATAGAAAGGTTCACGTAAATAGGAAGGTTCAGTTGAAATAATGAAGTTCAACTATTATGGAACATATAATATTTTCAGGAATTATAGAAGCAATAGTTCCATAATAAGTTTCGATTTAGGAGTATGAAAGAAAATAATATCCCTTACCGTAGCAGGTTTGATTAACAAAAGGTGAGGGAAATTAATATCCCTTACCATAGTAAGTTTGAATAATGGAAGATGAAAAAGATGGTATCCCTTATGAGTATAAAGGAAAATGATATCACTTACGAATATGGAATAAAAGTGTCATGTGATAATTCGTGTAGACAAATTATTTCCACACGAGACAAATAAAAAGGGTTATTCACCAACAGGCGATAATCCGCACCGTAAGGTTATTCCCATCAATTTGAATACGAATAGTTATTCACCAAACAGGCGATAATCCGCGCCGTAAGGTTATTCCCATCAATTTGAATACGAAGAGTTATTCACCAAACAGGCGATAATCCGCACCGTAAGGTTATTCTCAAAGATTAATAAGGAATGAATACAAAAGGTTATTCACCAACAGGCGGTAAACCGCGCCGTAAGGTTATTCCCACAATTTAATACATGGAAGTAAATGGCACAAGAAAGAAACGATATTATTTTCGAGAATCAAAGAATGATAATCCCTTCAAGTAAGAAAGAAAATAATATCCATTTATGATGATGAAAAGAATGATACCCCTTACCTTAACACGTGACTGAATATTGATTTAAATGAGATTGATCAACTTGAAAAATTCCTGCACTCCTTTTGGCTTTCAAACACTCAAAATAGCCTTACTATTCTCAGAGAAAACTCATAAAATTCTTATAGAAAAATTTTATGTTTTAGGTGTGATTTTTCTATTCAGCTGAACAGGCTATTTATAGGAGAAAAGAGGTTACTATGCGTGGTAGGTGAACTAAAAAAAAAAAAAAAAAAAAAAATCAGCAGAGGCTGCGCAAACGTTTTTAAAAATTTTCAATACTTGCACAGTAACTTTGCACAGTAACTTTAAAATTTTCAAAAAGTGAACAGTAATGAATAGTAACTTTTGTCGGCAGATGAACAGTAACTTTCCCGAGATGAACAGTAACTTCCGTCAGTGAATAGTAACTTTTCCGGGAATGAATAGTAAATTTCGGGAGTGAATAGTAACTTTTGAAAAATAAATTTTTTTATTTTTCCTGTGGGTCCAACATATAAAATGAAATAATGCTATAACAATAATGTAATAAACACGTTACAGATTATTATTAATTTAATAATATAAATTACAGTATATTTGCAACTGTGACAATTATTAGGTTCAATAATTTTAAAAACAGTGCAGCAACAATTATTGACTCAATGATATAAAATACACTGTAATGACAATTATTAAATCAATAATGCAAAATACTGTGTAACAACAATTATTGAATTGATAACATAAAATATTATGCAGTGACAATTATTGATGAAATGATGCGTAACAGTTACGGTGTCAATTATCAGAACAATAGTATGAGACACTGTGCAATACCGCGTGCTACTGTAGAGTACCGTGTGCTACAGAAAATACCATAAATTACCGTATGCTACTATTCTTTTATCACCGGTATTTTAACAGTTAACACCGTTGACTATTTTTATTTAAAAAGGTTATTTCTGTCGTTTTCTATATCCGACAAATATTCCGTTGTGGGGTCCACCAATAATTAGTTATTTCGGCGCCGTCGTACGGCCCGAATATTCCCTGACAAAACGAATATTCCCCGACAAAACGAATATTGTCCGACAAAATAAAATTTACACATAACATCCTTAACTTTCAATTTCGTTAATTTAACCACTTACTGTTTCAGGAAAAATATATATGAAGAAAAATTAATTTTTATATTTCATAAAATTCGGGGTCTTACAACCTCCCCTCCTTATGAAATTTCGTCCCCGAAATTGACGTACCTGGCATTTCGAAGAGGTATGGATACCTAGACTTCATCTCAGATTCTAGCTCCCAGGTCATTTCCTCAATATCTTGGTTCCTCCATAAAACCTTAACTTGAGGTATAACCTTTGAGCGTAAGATCTGCTCCTTCTTATCTAGGATCTTAACAGGTACCTCCTCATACGTTAAATCTTCTGCTATAATGTCTGGTTCTAACTTAATGACGTGGTTTGGGTCCTTCACATATTTACGTAACATAGATATGTGAAAAACGTTATGGATGCGAGACATACTTGGTGGTAGGGCTAGTCTGTAGGCTACGGATCCTACTCGATCGAGGATTTCAAATGGGCCAATAAATCGAGGGTTGAACTTTCCTCTCTTTCCGAATCTCGTAACTCCTTTCCATGGAGAAACACGTAAGAATACATGATCTCCGACGTTGAATCTCTCATCTCTCCGATGAAGATCGGCATAACTCTTTTGTCGTTCTTGTGCTGTCTGTATTCGTTGTCGGATCATTTGGATCTTTTCGGTCGTCAAGCGTACCAACTCGGGTTCTAACAGTTTTGCTTCTCCTACCTCATTCCAACATACTGGAGAGCGACACTTGCGTCCATATAAAGCCTCGAATGGAGCCATACCTATACTTGCTTGGTAACTGTTGTTGTAGGAAAATTCCACCAATGGCAAGTACTTATCCCAACTTCCTTTGAAATCTAGTACGCAAAGTCTCAAAAGATCTTCGAGGGTCTGGATCGTCCTTTCCGATTGTCCGTCCGTTTGAGGATGGTATGCAGAACTAAAACGTAGTTCAGTGCCCATAGCTTTTTGTAGACTGATCCAAAAGCGTGAAGTGAATCTAGGATCTCGATCAGAAACTATGGAAACTGGCATGCCATGCAGTCTCACGATTTCATTTATGTACATACCGGCAAGACGTTCAAGTGAAAAGTTTTCTCGTATAGGCAAGAAATGAGCGGATTTGGTCAATCTATCTACGATGACCCAAATTGCATCTAAGCCTTGAGAAACTTTGGGAAGACCCGTCACGAAATCCATATTGATGTGTTCCCACTTCCATTCGGGAACCTCAAGTGGTTGTAATGGACCCTTAGGTACTTGATGCTCTGCCTTGACACGTTGACAAGTTAGGCACATTGAGATAAACTCTGCAATCTCCCTTTTCATATTGTTCCACCAAAATGTATGTCGAAGATCTCGATACATCTTGGTACCTCCTGGGTGGATTGCAAACGGCGTGTTGTGTGCCTCCATCATGATTTTATGCTTTAATTCAGGATCGTTAGGAACACAGAGTCGAGAGTTGACTCGAAGTATTCCTTTCTCGTCGATTCTTGCTTCGGGAATGGTACCTTCTTGTACTTTTTTTATCATGTTTATCAGTTCCGGATCGGTAGCTTGAGCAGCTTTAATTTTATCGATTAAAGCTGGTTCTACTCGCACGTGAGCAATCTTCGAGTGGGTCCCTGGTGTCTTTAGCTCTATCTCCATCTTTTGCAAGTCGTACAAAATACGCTTTTGTGTTGTCAGCAGTGCACTTGTACTCGCATAAGATTTTCTGCTCAAAGCGTCAGCTACAACGTTCGCCTTTCCCGGGTGATACTGGATTGTGTGATCATAATCCTTCAACAGCTCAAGCCAACGTCGTTGTCGCATGTTGAGTTCCTTCTGGGTGAAGAAATACTTGAGACTTTTATGATCCGTATAGATATCCACTTTCTCTCCGTACAAGTAGTGTCTCCATATCTTCAACGCGAAAACGACTGTTGCCAACTCTAGATCATGAGTAGGGTAATTTTTCTCATAATATTTGAGTTGTCGAGAGGCATAGGCTATAACCTTTCCATGTTGCATAAGGACACAGCCTAGACCTTTGCCTGAAGCATCGCTGTATATGACAAATTCTCCCGATCCTGATGGAATGGTCAGAACAGGAGCTGAAACAAGTCTCCTCTTAAGCTCTTGAAAACTTTTCTCGCATTGCTCGCTCCATATGAATTTTGTGCTTTTCCGAGTAAGCTGAGTTAATGGAGTGACGATTCGAGAAAATCCTTCTACGAATCTCCGATAATAACCAGCTAGGCCCAGAAAACTTCGGACTTCGGTTACTGTCTTGGGTTGTTCCCAATTTAGTACCGTTTCAATCTTCGCAGGATCGACTGATATTCCTTGACTAGAAATCACATGCCCAAGAAACGTGACCTCCTCAAGCCAGAACTCACATTTCTTCAACTTGGCATATAATTTGTTCTCACGGAGCTTCTGGAGTATCAATCTCAGGTGTTGTTCATGATCCTCACGACTTTTAGAGTATATGAGGATGTCATCAATAAAGACAACCACAAAATGATCCAAATATTCCTTGAATATTCGGTTCATCATGTCCATGAAAGCTGCAGGAGCATTGGTTAGTCCAAAAGGCATGACTAAAAACTCATAATGCCCATAACGAGTTCTGAAAGCAGTCTTTGGAATGTCCTCAGCTTTAACCTTTAACTGATGATATCCAGAACGGAGATCAATCTTTGAGAAATGTTGAGCACCTTGTAATTGATCAAACATGTCATCAATTCGAGGTAACGGATACCTGTTTTTGATGGTGACATGGTTCAATTCTCGGTAGTCAATGCACAATCTCATACTCCCGTCTTTCTTCTTCACAAATAGAACAGGAGCACCCCAAGGTGATGCACTCGGACGAATGAAACCAGTATCCAACAATTCCTGTAGTTGGACTTTTAACTCTTGAAGTTCAATGGGACCCATTCGGTATGGAGTTTTGGAAATGGGCTTAGTACCGGGTTCAAGATCGATACAGAATTCAATTTCTCGGTTTGGGGGTAAGCCAGGAAGTTCCTCCGGAAAAACGTCAGGAAACTCATTAACAATGGAAATATCATTCAAGTTTGACGTATTTTTGTTCAAATCAGTGACATGAGCTAAAAAGGCTTGACATCCGTTTTTCAATAAACGAATGGCTTTATGGCTAGAAATAACTGTTATAGATTTCAATGGTTTAGTTGCTTGAATTTGCATGACAGGTTGATTAGGAATATGAAAACTAATAATCTTATGAAAACAATCAATTTTAGCATGATGGGTAGTCAACCAATCAATTCCTAAAATCACATCAAATTCATGCATCTCCAAAGAAATAAGGTCAACAGGTAATGTGAGGTTGTTGATTTGAACTAGGCAAGATTTATAGACAGTAGATGTAATGGTCATTTCTCCTAATGGGGTTTCAACTGATAAGTCAAAGTCCAAATTTTCAGGAGTTAAGTTTAAACGCTGAGCACATGCAGGTGAGATAAAAGAATGGGTAGAGCCAGTATCTAACAAAGCGTAGACTTCACGAGAATTTATGAATAGCTTACCGGTTATCACCTCGTTCGAGTTTCGTGTCATTTGGGATGTCACAACAAAAGCTCTCCCTTGAACTACAGATTTTCCCTTATCCGCACTAGCTTTTGGTATCATCATTGCAGCTGGACTCGATTTTGTGGCAGGACAAAATCGCGCAAGATGACCCTCTTTCCCACAACTGTAGCACTTTTTGGACTGCAGTGTACAGTTTGGGCTGATGTGACCTTCCTGACCACACCTATAGCATCTCACTGGTGGTCGATCTTCTCCCCTTGAAACTGGGGTCGGTGCTGGTGCTGGTACTGGTGCTGGTGCCCTTCCATAATTATTATGGAATCTCTTTCTTTTGAAATTGTTCCCACTGGATTCTCCTCTTCTGTTATTTGATGTGGAATTACCACCGAAGTGTTGGTTACCTCCTCGATGGTTCTCGTTCCTGTGGTTGTTGTCATTCCTTTCTCTATGCTGATCATTAAGTCTTGGCTGCAATGTTTCATCTGTTTGCTCCACCCTTTGAGCCCTATCCACAACATCTGAATACAAACTGAATTTATGAGAGCTAAGTTGTTGACGAATTTTGAGTCTCAAACCTCTTAGGAACATCCGACTCATTCGTGCTTCGTCATCCACTAGATGGGTGGCAAAACGAGATAACTCGGCGAACTTAGCTTCATATTGGGAAACTGTCATGTTTCCCTGCTCCAGCTTAATGAATTCCACCTCTTTCATATGGCGGATGCTTTCTGGGAAATACTTCTCGTTAAACAGTTCTTCGAATTCTGTCCAAGACATTTCGAGTGCTGAAGGTTGGATACGTTTTACCGCTTCCCACCAATGGTCCGCCTCACCTCGTAACATAAAAGTGGCAAATGGCACCTTTTGATCATCAGCGCATTGTAAGACATCAAGTATTTTTGTCGTCTGCTTCAGCCATGCCTCCGCTTTGAGTGGGTCAGGCTTCCCGTGGAATTCAGGTGGTCCCAATTCTTTAAATTGCTTGACAGTGACCATCCTCAAATTACCAGCGTTTCTACCGTTATTATTGACTGGATTTCCTCTTGCTTGATTCTGTATGAACTGCATGAAATTCCTAAAGAATCCATCGTTCATCATGTTATCAGGAACATTATTTCCTGAGTTGGCAGGAGGATTGTTTGGGGCCTCCTGATTCTCGGCTACATTTGCTTCGGGTATTCCATAGTTAACCTCTTGATTTCCAGATGCCATACTAAACTGTGGTCACAAAATAAATGTTAGTTCAAATAAACTGACTCATCACTTCATGTCCCTATATTGAAATCAACTCATTAGATAATAAAATCTAATTTAGGTAGGACATACTAGTCACTGATTCTATTCGTCTCTCCCCTCCTAGTTCTATCCCCAGATCTCCATTAAAGACCATATCCCTAAGCTCTGATGCTAACTGTGACGCCCCCAAATCTGAGCCCACACAGCCCAAACTTGAGTCGTCAAAAGACTACAACAAAATTATTACAATGAAATACAACGTACAACAATACAGTGGATAATACAACACAACTAAGTCTTCATTATTATTGCCACACTATTTTATAACACGTGAAGACTATGATAGCTATCCCCGCACTCTCACTCCATTCCCCGGCTAGACCCCGTTACGTTCTCATCTCCTGTTGAAAAACAATGGAACGAAAAGAAAGGGTGAGCTCAAATAGCCCAGTAAGAAATATAATGACTAAGATAATGACGAATAAATTATCATTAGCCTTCAACAGTTGAGTTCTTGATAGAATACAATAGACTACAAGGTTTATATCAAAAACTGTAGTTAAATTCTTAAACAACGTTCAGATCAATAATAGCAGCGGAATGAGCAATCTATTAGAAGAATAATGCAGACTATAATGTCCACTCGCTTCTCTTTTTTATAAAAATATCATCAACTTTTATCATCTGAAATACCATTAGTCATGATAATAAAAATTCACAGTTCCTGATCATAATCATGCAGATCAACAGTTCATATTTGCACTACGGGCCAAAGACATTTAATATAACACCAACGGTCATGATTATACCAGATTCAGCCTTTGGTAATAATCATACCAATCAACAGTTCATCTTTGCACTACGGGCCAAAGATATTCAATAAAGCACCAACGGTCATGATTATACCAGATTCAGCCTTTGGTCATAATCATACCAACCAACAGTTCATCTTTGCACTACGGGCCAAAGAGAACATTCACCACGTGCCATAAAAGACACCGAACAGATGTATCGCCTTTAACCTAGTATATCGCCTTTAACCTATCATCTGTTCAACAATTATATCACATCTGTGCCCCCGGCCACAGATATTCACAACAGCTTGATTCTTGATGATTAATACAAATAACAGTGATACAAATGATGAACAGAAGAACAGGATAAACAATAAGTATCAGAAGTTTACTTTGTGCAGATTCAAATAATGTCCAAATTGCCAATGTGACGCCCCCAAATCTGGGCCCACACAGCCCAAACTTGAGTCGTCAAAATACTACAACAAAATTATTACAACAAAGCACAACGTACAACAATACAGTGTATAATAATACACAACTAAGTCTTCATTATTATTGCCACACTATTTTACAAAACGTGAAGACTATGATAACTATTCCTCGGACCCTCACTCCATTCCCCGGCTAGACCCTGTTATGTTTTCATCTCCTGTTGAAAAACAATGGAACAAAAGAAAGGGTGAGCTCAAATAGCCCAGTAAAGAATATCATGACTAAGATAATGACGAATAAATTATCATTAGTCTTCAACAGTTGAGTTCTTGATAGAATACAATAGACTACAAGGTTTATATCAAAAACTGCAGTTAAATTCTTAAACAACGTTCAGATCAATAATAACAGTGGAATGAGTAATCTATTAGAAGAATAATGCAGACTATAATGTCCACTCAGTTCTCTTTTTAGGAAAAACATCATCAACTTTTATCATCTGAAATATCATTAGTCAAGATAATACAAATTCATAGTTCCTGATCATAATCATGCACATCAACAGTTCATCTTTGTACTACGGGCCAAAGATATTCAATATAGCACTAACGGTCATGATTATACCAGATTCAGCATTTGGTCATAATCATACCAAACAACAGTTCATCTTTGCACTACGGGCCAAAGAGAACATTCACCACGTGCCATAAAAGACACCGAACATATGTATCGCCTTTAACCTATTATATCGCCTTTAACCTATTATCTGTTCAACAAATATATCACATCTGTGCCCCCCGGCCACAGATATTCACAACAGCTTGATTTTTGGATGATTAGAATGATATAAATGATGAACAGAAGAAATAGGATAACAATAAGTATCGGAAGTTTACTTTGTACAGATTCAAATAATGTCCAAATTGTCAACATGATGTGGAGTGAAATTCAAGATCCACAGTTCAGAATAACGGTTACAATTCAATAGAAAGGCTCACGTAAATAGGAAGGTTCAGTTGAAATAATGAAGTTCAACTATTATGGAACATATAATATTTTCAGGAATTATAGAAGCAATAGTTCCATAATAAATTTCGATTTAGGAGTATGAAAGAAAATAATATCCCTTACCGTAGCAGGTTTGATTAACAAAAGGTGAAGAAAATTAATACAAAGGGTTATTCACCAACAGGCGGCAATCCGCTCCGTAAGGTTATTCCCACAATTTAATAGAATTTGAGTACAAAGAGTTATTCACCAAACAGGCGGCAATCCGCTCCGTAAGGTTATTCTCAGAGATTAATAAGGAATGAATACGAAAGGTTATTCACCAACAGGCGGCAATCCGCTCCGTAAGGTTATTCCCACAATTTAATACATGGAAATAAAAGGCACGTCTTATGAGTAAGGAAGAAACAATATTATTATCGAGAATCAAATAATGATAATCCCTTACCATAGTATGTTTGAATAATGGAAGATGAAAAAGATGGTATCCCTTACTTCAACACGTGACTGGATATTGATTTAAATGAGGTTGATTAACTTGAACAGTACACGTATACTTATAGATCTTCACAAATACTCAAGATGACTTAAGCACACTTAGAGAGAACTTCCACAAGAAGTATTTAGAGAGAGAAAGAAAGAACAAGTAAGGAAATTTATGAAAAATCCTTAAGTTAAGGCTTCTATTTATAGCCAAAAATCTTATCATTCATTTAATCTAAACCATTCATTTAAAGATCATCTTTTAATCTACACCATCCATTTCAAATATTATATTATCTTTAATCTACACCATTCATTTCATATCACCTAATAATCACCTAACTTTATATTATAAACAAATCAATTTAATTATTCAACAATAATTCACACTTTAATCTACACCATTCATTTCATATCACCTAATAATCACCTAACTTTATATTATAAACAAATCAATTCAATTATTCAACAATAATTCACACTTTAATCTACACCATTCATTTCATATCACCTAATAATCACCTAACTTTATATTATAAACAAATAACTTTATCAATTCAATTATTATGACTAATTGTTATAAATACAGTATAGTTAGCTCTTAGATATCAAGTCAATAAATTAATGAAATACAACTATTTAAATAACATCATAATAGAGATAACAATAATGTAAAATAAAGCATACGTTACTGTGTAATGACAATTATTGATTCAATAATGTGAATTACTGTGCATATGTTACTGTGACAATTATTAGGTTCAATAATTTTAAAAACAGTGCAACAACAATTATTGACTCAATGATATAAAATACAGTGTAATGACAATTATTAAATCAATAATGCAAAATACTGTGTAACAACAATTATTGAATTGATAATATAAAATATTATGCAGTGACAATTATCGATGAAATGATGCGTAACAGTTACGGTGTCAATTATCAGACCAAAAATATGAGACACTATGCAATACCGTGTGTTACTGTAGAGTACCGAGTGCTACAGAAAATACCAATAACTACCGTATGCTACTATTCTTTTATCACCGGTATTTTAACAGTTCCGTTGACTATTTTTATTTAAAAAGGTTATTTCTGTCGTTTTCTATATCCGACAAATATTCCGTTGTGGGGTCCACCAATAATTTGTTATTTCGGCGCCGTCGGACCAAACGAATATTCCCCGACCAAACGAATATTCCCCGACAAAGCGAATATTATCCGACAAAATAAAATTTGCACATAACATCCTTAACTTTTAACTTTATCGATTTAACCACTTACTGTTTAAAAAATATCTATATGAAGAAAAATTAAATTTTGTATTTCATAAAATTCGGGGTCTTACAACCTCCCCTCCTTATGAAATTTCGTCCCCGAAATTGACGTACCTGACATATCGAAGAGGTAAGGATACTTAGATTTCATCTCAGATTCTAGCTCCCAGGTCATTTCCTCAGTATCTTGGTTTCTCCATAAAACCTTAACTTGAGGTATAACCTTTGAGCGTAGGATCTGCTCCTTCTTATCCAGGATCTTAACAGGTACTTCCTCGTATGTTAAATCCTCTACTATAACGTCTGGTTCTAACTCAATGACGTGGTTTGGGTCCTTCACATATTTACGTAACATAGATATGTGAAAAACGTTATGGATGCGAGACATACTTGGTGGTAGGGCTAGTCTGTAGGCTACGGTTCCTATTCGATCGAGGATTTCAAATGGGCCAATAAATCGAGGGTTGAGCTTTCCTCTCTTTCCAAATCTCGTAACCCCTTTCCATGGAGAAACACGTAAGAATACATGATCTCCGACGTTGAAACTTTCGTCTCTCCGATGAAGATCAGTATAACTCTTTTGTCGTTCTTGTGCGGTCTGTATTCGTTGTCAGATCATTTGGATCTTTTCGGTCGTCAAGCGTACCAACTCGGGTCCCAACAATTTTGCTTCTCCTACCTCATTCCAACATATTGGAGAGCGACACTTCCTTCCATACAATGCCTCGAATGGAGCCATGCCTATGCTTGCTTGGTAACTGTTGTTGTAAGAAAATTCCACCAACGGCAAGTACTTATCCCAACTTCCTTTGAAGTCTAATACACAAAGTCTCAAAAGATCTTCGAGGGTCTGGATCGTCCTTTCCGATTGTCCGTCCGTTTGAGGATGGTATGCAGAACTAAAACGTAGTTCAGTGCCCATAGCTTTTTGTAGACTGATCCAAAAGCGTGAAGTGAATCTAGGATCTCGATCAGAAACTATGGAAACTGGCATGCCATGCAATCTCACGATCTCATTTATGTACAAACCGGCAAGACGTTCAAGTGAAAAGTTTTCTCGTATAGGCAAGAAATGAGCAGATTTGGTCAATCTATCTACGATCACCCAAATTGCATCTAAGCCTTGAGAAACTTTTGGAAGACCCGTCACGAAGTCCATATTGATGTGTTCCCACTTCCATTCGGGAACTTCAAGTGATTGTAATGGACCTTTAGGAACTTGATGCTCTGCCTTGACACGTTGACAAGTTAGGCACCTTGAGATAAACTCCGCAATCTCTCTTTTCATATTGTTCCACCAAAATGTATGTCGAAGATCTCGATACATCTTGGTACCTCCTGGGTGGATTGCGAACGGCGTGTTGTGTGCCTCCATCATGATTTTATGCTTTAATTCAGGATCGTTAGGAACACAGAGTCGAGAGTTGACTCGAAGTATTCCTTTCTCGTCGATTCTTGCTTCGGGAATGGCACCTTCTTGTACTTTCTTTATCATGTTTATCAGTTCCGGATCGGTAGCTTGAGCAGCTTTAATTTTATCGATTAAAGTTGGTTCTACTCGCACGTGAGCAATCTTCGAGTGGGTCCCTGGTGTCTTTAGCTCTATCTCCATCTTTTGCAAGTCGTACAAAATACACTTTTGTGTTGTCAGCAGTGCACTTGTACTTGCATAAGATTTTCTGCTCAAAGCGTCAGCTACAACGTTCGCCTTTCCCGGGTGATACTGGATTGTGTGGTCATAATCCTTTAACAGCTCAAGCCAACGTCGTTGTCGCATGTTGAGTTCCTTCTGGGTGAAGAAATACTTGAGACTTTTATGATCCGTATAGATATCCATTTTTTCTCCGTACAAGTAGTGTCTCTAGATCTTCAACGCGAAAACGACTGCTGCCAACTCTAGATCATGAGTAGGATAATTTTTCTCATAATCTTTGAGTTGTCGAGAGGCGTAGGCTATAACCTTTCCATGTTGCATAAGGACACAGCCTAGACCTTTGCCAGAAGCATCGCTGTAGATAACAAATTCTCCTGATCCTGATGGTATGGTCAGAACAGGAGCTGAAACCAGTCTCTTCTTGAGTTCTTGGAAACTTTTCTCGCATTCCTCGCTCCATATGAATTTTGTGCTTTTCCGAGTAAGCTGCGTTAATGGAGTGGCGATTTGAGAAAATCCTTCTACGAATCTCCGATAATAACCAGCTAGACCCAGAAAACTTCGGACTTCGGTTACTGTTTTGGGTTGTTCCCAATTTAGTACCGTTTCAATCTTCGCAGGATCGACTGATATTCCTTGACTAGAAATCACATGCCCAAGAAACGCGACCTCCTCAAGCCAGAACTCACATTTCTTCAACTTGACATATAATTTGTTTTCACGGAGCTTTTGTAGTATCAATCTCAGGTGTTGTTCATGATCCTCGCGACTCTTGGAGTATATGAGGATGTCATCAATAAAGACAACCACAAAATGATCCAAATGTTCCTTGAATATCCGGTTCATCATGTCCATGAAAGCTGCAGGAGCATTAGTTAGTCCAAAAGGCATGACTAAGAACTCATAATGCCCATAACGAGTTCTGAAAGCAGTCTTTGGAATGTCCTCAGCTTTAACCTTTAACTGATGATATCCAGAACGGAGATCAATCTTTGAGAAATGTTGAGTGCCTTGCAATTGATCAAACATGTCATTAATCCGAGGTAACGGGTACCTGTTCTTGATGGTGACATGGTTCAATTCTCGGTAGTCAATGCACAATCTCATACTCCCGTCTTTCTTCTTCACAAATAGAACAGGAGCACCCCAAGGTGATGCACTCGGACGAATGAAACCGGTATCCAACAATTCCTGTAGTTGGACTTTTAACTCTTGAAGTTCAATGGGAGCCATTCGGTAGGGAGCTTTGGAAATGGGCTTGGTACCCGGGTTCAAGATCAATATAAAAATCAATTTCACGGTTTGGGGGTAAGCCAGGAAGTTCTTCAGGAAAAACGTCAGGAAACTCATTAACAATGGGAATATCATTCAAGTTTGACGTATTTTTGTTCAAATCAGTGACATGAGCTAAAAAGGTTTGACATCCGTTTTTCAATAAACGAATGGCTTTATGGCTAGAAATAACAGTTATAGATTTCAATGGTTTAGTTGCTTGAATTTGCATGACAGGTTGATTAGGAATATGAAAACTAATAATCTTATGAAAACAATCAATTTTAGCATGATGGGTAGTCAACCAATCAATTCCTAAAATCACATCAAATTCACGCATCTCCAAAGAAATAAGGTCAACAGGTAATGTGAGGTTGTTGATTTGAACTAGGCAAGATTTATAGACAGTAGATGTAATGGTCATTTCTCCTAATGGGGTTTCAACTGATAAGTCAAAGTCCAAGTTTTCAGGAGTTAAGTTTAAACGCTGAGCACATGCAGGTGAGATAAAAGAATGGGTAGAGCCAGTATCTAACAAAGCGTAGACTTCACGAGAATTTATGAATAGCTTACCGGTTATCACCTCGTTCGAGTTTCGCGCCATTTGGGATGTCACAACAAAAGCTCTCCCTTGAACTACAGATTTTCCCTTATCCGCGCTAGCTTTTGGTATCATCATTGCAGCTGGACTTGATTTTGTGGCAGGACAAAACCGCGCAAGATGACCCTCTTTCCCATAACTGTAGCACTTTTTGGACTGCAGTGTACAGTTTGGGCTGATGTGACCTTCCTGACCACACCTATAGCATCTCACTGGTGGTCGATCTTCTCCCCTTGAAACTGGGGTCGGTGCTGGTGTTGGTACTGGTGCTGGTGCCCTTCCATAATTATTATGGAATCTCTTTCTTTTGAAATTGTTCCCACTAGATTCTCCTCTTCTGTTATTTGGTGTGGAATTACCACCGAAGTGTTGGTTACCTCCTCGATGGTTCTCGTTCCTGTGGTTGTTGTCACTCCTTTCTCTATGCTGATCATTAACTCTTGGCTGCAATGTTTCATCTGTTTGCTCCACCCTTTGAGCCCTATCCACAACATCTGAATACAAACTAAATTTATGAGAGCTAAGTTGTTGACGAATTTTGAATCTCAAACCTCTTAGGAACATCCGACTCATTCGTGCTTCGTCATCCACAAGATGGGTGGCAAAGCGAGATAACTCGGCAAACTTAGCTTCATATTGGGAGACTGTCATGTTTCCCTGTTCCAGCTTAATGAATTCCACTTCCTTCATATGGCGGATGCTTTCTGGGAAGTATTTCTCGTTAAACAGTTCTTCGAATTCTGTCCAAGACATTTCGAGTGCTGATGGTTGAATACGTTTTACCGCTTCCCACCAATGGTCTGCCTCACCTCGTAACATAAAAGTGGCAAATGGCACCTTCTGATCATCAGCGCATTGTAAGACATCAAGTATTTTTGTCGTCTGCTTCAGCCATGCCTCCGCTTTGAGTGGGTCAGGCTTCCCGTGGAATTCAGGTGGTCCTAATTCTTTAAATTGCTTAACAGTGACCATCCTCAAATTGCCAGCGTTTCTACCGTTATTATTGACTGGATTTCCTCTTCCTTGATTCTGTATGAACTGCATGAAATTCCTAAAGAATCCATCGTTCATCATGTTATCAGGAACATTATTTCCTGAGTTGGCAGGAGGATTGTTTGGGGCCTCTTGATTCTCGGCTACATTTGCTTCGGGTATTCCATAGTTAACCTCTTGATTTTCAGATGCCATACCTAACTGTGGTCACAAAATAAATGTTAGTTCAAATAAACTGACTCATCACTTCATGTTCCTACATTCAAATCGACTCATTAGATAATAAAATCTATTTTAAGTAGGACACACTAGTGACTGATTCTATTCGTCTCTCCCCTCCTAGTTCTACCCCAGATCTCCATTAAAGACCATATCCCTAAGCTCTGATGCCAACTGTGACGCCCCCAAATCTGGGCCCACACAGCCCAAACTTGAGTCGTCAAAATACTACAACAAAATTATTACAATAAAGCACAACGTACAACAATACAGTGTATAATAATACACAACTAAGTCTTCATTATTATTGCCACACTATTTTACAAAACGTGAAGACTATGATAACTATTCCTCGGACCCTCACTCCATTCCCCGGTTAGACCCTGTTATGTTTTCATCTCCTGTTGAAAAACAATGGAACAAAAGAAAGGGTGAGCTCAAATAGCCCAGTAAAGAATATCATGACTAAGATAATGACGAATAAATTATCATTAGTCTTCAACAGTTGAGTTCTTGATAGAATACAATAGACTACAAGGTTTATATCAAAAACTACAGTTAAATTCTTAAACAACGTTCAGATCAATAATAGCAGCGGAATGAGTAATCTATTAGAAGAATAATGCAGACTATAATGTCCACTCGGTTCTCTTTTTAGGAAAAACATCATCAACTTTTATCATCTGAAATATCATTAGTCAAGATAATACAAATTCACAGTTCCTGATCATAATCATGCACATCAACAGTTCATCTTTGTACTACGGGCCAAAGATATTCAATATAGCACCAACGGTCATGATTATATCAGATTCAGCCTTTGGTCATAATCATACTAAACAACAGTTCATCTTTGCACTACGGGCCAAAGAGAACATTCACCACGTGCCATAAAAGACACCGAACAGATGTATCGCCTTTAACCTATTATATCGCCTTTAACCTATTATCTGTTCAACAAATATATCACATCTGTGCCCCCGGCCACAGATATTCACAACAGCTTGATTTTTGGATGATTAGAATGATATAAATGATGAACAGAAGAAATAGGATAACAATAAGTATCGAAAGTTTACTTTGTACAGATTCAAATAATGTCCAAATTGTCAACATGATGTGGAGTGAAATTCAAGATCCACAGTTCAGAATAACGGTTACAATTCAATAGAAAGGCTCACGTAAATAGGAAGGTTCAGTTGAAATAATGAAGTTCAACTATTATGGAACATATAATATTTTCAGGAATTATAGAAGCAATAGTTCCATAATAAATTTCGATTTAGGAGTATGAAAGAAAATAATATCCCTTACCGTAGCAGGTTTGATTAACAAAAGGTGAAGAAAATTAATACAAAGGGTTATTCACCAACAGGCGGCAATCCGCTCCGTAAGGTTATTCCCACAATTTAATAGAATTTGAGTACAAAGAGTTATTCACCAAACAGGCGGCAATCCGCTCCGTAAGGTTATTCTCAGAGATTAATAAGGAATGAATACGAAAGGTTATTCACCAACAGGCGGCAATCCGCTCCGTAAGGTTATTCCCACAATTTAATACATGGAAATAAAAGGCACGTCTTATGAGTAAGGAAGAAACAATATTATTATCGAGAATCAAATAATGATAATCCCTTACCATAGTATGTTTGAATAATGGAAGATGAAAAAGATGGTATCCCTTACTTCAACACGTGACTGGATATTGATTTAAATGAGGTTGATTAACTTGAACAGTACACGTATACTTATAGATCTTCACAAATACTCAAGATGACTTAAGCACACTTAGAGAGAACTTCCACAAGAAGTATTTAGAGAGAGAAAGAAAGAACAAGTAAGGAAGTTTATGAAAAATCCTTAAGTTAAGGCTTCTATTTATAGCCAAAAATCTTATCATTCATTTAATCTAAACCATTCATTTAAAGATCATCTTTTAATCTACACCATCCATTTCAAATATTATATTATCTTTAATCTACACCATTCATTTCATATCACCTAATAATCACCTAACTTTATATTATAAACAAATCAATTTAATTATTCAACAATAATTCACACTTTAATCTACACCATTCATTTCATATCACCTAATAATCACCTAACTTTATATTATAAACAAATCAATTCAATTATTCAACAATAATTCACACTTTAATCTACACCATTCATTTCATATCACCTAATAATCACCTAACTTTATATTATAAACAAATAACTTTATCAATTCAATTATTATGACTAATTGTTATAAATACAGTATAGTTAGCTCTTAGATATCAAGTCAATAAATTAATGAAATACAACTGTTTAAATAACATCATAATAGAGATAACAATAATGTAAAATAAAGCATACGTTACTGTGTAATGACAATTATTGATTCAATAATGTGAATTACTGTGCATATGTTACTGTGACAATTATTAGGTTCAATAATTTTAAAAACAGTGCAACAACAATTATTGACTCAATGATATAAAATACAGTGTAATAACAATTATTAAATCAATAATGCAAAATACTGTGTAACAACAATTATTGAATTGATAATATAAAATATTATGCAGTGACAATTATCGATGAAATGATGCGTAACAGTTACGGTGTCAATTATCAGACCAAAAATATGAGACACTATGCAATACCGTGTGTTACTGTAGAGTACCGAGTGCTACAGAAAATACCAATAACTACCGTATGCTACTATTCTTTTATCACCGGTATTTTAACAGTTCTGTTGACTATTTTTATTTAAAAAGGTTATTTCTGTCGTTTTCTATATCCGACAAATATTCCGTTGTGGGGTCCACCAATAATTTGTTATTTCGGCGCCGTCGGACCAAACGAATATTCCCCGACCAAACGAATATTCCCCGACAAAGCGAATATTGTCCGACAAAATAAAATTTGCACATAACATCCTTAACTTTTAACTTTATCGATTTAACCACTTACTGTTTAAAAAATATCTATATGAAGAAAAATTAAATTTTGTATTTCATAAAATTCGGGGTCTTACAGCCAATATGATGTGGAGTGAAATTTAAAAATGATATTCAAGATCCACAGTTAAGAATAACGGTTACAGTTCAATAGAAAGGTTCACGTAAATAGGAAGGTTCAGTTGAAATAATGAAGTTCAACTATTATGGAACATATAATATTTTCAGGAATTATAGAAGCAATAGTTCCATAATAAGTTTCGATTTAGGAGTATGAAAGAAAATAATATCCCTTACCGTAGCAGGTTTGATTAACAAAAGGTGAGGGAAATTAATATCCCTTACCATAGTAAGTTTGAATAATGGAAGATGAAAAAGATGGTATCCCTTATTAGTATAAAGGAAAATGATATCACTTACGAATATGGAATAAAAGTGTCATGTGATAATTCGTGTAGACAAATTATTTCCACACGAGACAAATAAAAAGGGTTATTCACCAACAGGCGATAATCCGCACCGTAAGGTTATTCCCATCAATTTGAATACGAATAGTTATTCACCAAACAGGCGATAATCCGCGCCGTAAGGTTATTCCCATCAATTTGAATACGAAGAGTTATTCACCAAACAGGCGATAATCCGCGCCGTAAGGTTATTCCCATCAATTTGAATACGAAGAGTTATTCACCAAACAGGCGATAATCCGCACCGTAAGGTTATTCTCAAAGATTAATAAGGAATGAATACAAAAGGTTATTCACCAACAGGCGGTAAACCGCGCCGTAAAGTTATTCCCACAATTTAATACATGGAAGTAAATGGCACAAGAAAGAAACGATATTATTTTCGAGAATCAAAGAATGATAATCCCTTCAAGTAAGAAAGAAAATAATATCCATTTAGGATGATGAAAAGAATGATACCCCTTACCTTAACACGTGACTGGATATTGATTTAAATGAGATTGATCAACTTGAAAAATTCCTGCACTCCTTTTGGCTTTCAAACACTCAAAATAGCCTTACTATTCTCAGAGAAAACTCATAAAATTCTTATAGAAAAATTTTATGTTTTAGGTGTGATTTTTCTATTCAGCTGAACAGGCTATTTATAGGAGAAAAGAGGTTACTATGCGTGGTAGGTGAACAAAAAAAAAAAAAAAAAAAAAATCAGCAGATGCTGCGCAAACGTTTTTAAAAATTTTCAATACTTGCACAGTAACTTTGCACAGTAACTTTAAAATTTTCAAAAAGTGAACAGTAATGAACAGTAACTTTTGTCGGCAGATGAACAGTAACTTTCCCGAGATGAACAGTAACTTCCGTCAGTGAATAGTAACTTTTCCGGGAATGAATAGTAAATTCCGGGAGTGAATAGTAACTTTTGAAAAATAAAATTTTTTATTTTTCCTGTGGGTCCAACATATAAAATGAAATAATGCTATAACAATAATGTAATAAACACGTTACAGATTATTATTAATTTAATAATATAAATTACAGTATATTTGCAACTGTGACAATTATTAGGTTCAATAATTTTAAAAACAGTGCAGCAACAATTATTGACTCAATGATATAAAATACACTGTAATGACAATTATTAAATCAATAATGCAAAATACTGTGTAACAACAATTATTGAATTGATAACATAAAATATTATGCAGTGACAATTATTGATGAAATGATGCGTAACAGTTACGGTGTCAATTATCAGAACAATAGTATGAGACACTGTGCAATACCGCGTGCTACTGTAGAGTACCGTGTGCTACAGAAAATACCATAAATTACCGTATGCTACTATTCTTTTATCACCGGTATTTTAACAGTTAACACCGTTGACTATTTTTATTTAAAAAGGTTACTTCTGTCGTTTTCTATATCCGACAAATATTCCGTTGTGGGGTCCACCAATAATTAGTTATTTCGGCGCCGTCGTACGGCCCGAATATTCCCCGACAAAACGAATATTCTCCGACAAAACGAATATTGTCCGACAAAATAAAATTTACACATAACATCCTTAACTTTCAATTTCGTTAATTTAACCACTTACTGTTTCAGGAAAAATATATATGAAGAAAAATTAATTTTTATATTTCATAAAATTCGGGGTTTTACAGATATATCTTGGTTCGTTATATATATATATAAACTTCTACAATCCCTAAACTACTCTCCAAGATTTGGGATTTTTTCACTAGTAAAAATTTTACTCCTTAAGTAGGCAGAAAAACCTTTGTACAAATATATTTTTATCTTAGGACTACTCTATACTAGTATTCTTCAAGAAATGTTGATTTCTTTTTTCTTTTCCAGAGTGCTTGTACTCCTTTTTCGGCTTGTCTTAGAACTTGATATATTTCTCTTCACCACTCACTTAGAAACCTAAACCTATGACCTTTTTAGGGTCTTGGTATTGAAACCATAATCACTTAATTCCCCACACATTACAAGAGTACTTAACTCTACCCCTTATTTTAAAAGTTTGTTTGTTTGTTTTAAGTTTTGCTTCTTACATAAGTAGATTAACACGGTTTTAGAATAGATATGTCAAGTATATCATATTACAAGATATAGAATAAAGATAATAAAAGTTTAGAGCTTACAAGTATGATATATGACATTTAAACCAATGATATAAATAAATATAACGGGCTATAGTTTAGGATCAATTTGGTTTTGTGCACGCTTATCACTTTAAAAAAGAGGACTATATACGAATCAATGTTTTATACATAAAGAACAATTTTTCTTGCAAGAATGATAAAGATAATTCCGAATATACTGAGGATAGACGGGTTATCTGGCCAATTTCAAGGAATAAATTGCCTTTTATCACTTTACTTGAAAGGACTATAATTCACAATTTATAAAGTTGACAAAGCTTAGATTTCTAAATATAAATTGGTGCGTATTAGAGCTTGAAAATTAATCACTTGTTTTTCACTTTCATTGAAAGGACTATGTATAATAGTTAATCAATATATATAAGCACTAACTATATTCAAGTTATAAATTAAAGATAGACAATATAATAAGCAACTTGAATAAACACAAATATGAATGAGTGCAATTGCTAGAGCTTTGTGCAATAAGTGTTTAATAGGAATGCATGAACAAATATAATCACATTATTAAACACTAACTAGAAAGTGTATAGAAAACACAAGTAAAAGATCCAAGTGTGTGAAACTCGTATTTGTGAGCAAGTATGGATATGTATGTATGTTTATATATATATATATAGATATAAATAAACCTTCTTTGCTCTTTTAATTAATCACTTCCTTGGATCCCATTTAGAATATAACTTTGAAGAAATTAGAGAGTAGAGAGAATGTGGGTATATCTTTTTTGTTTGGGTTAGATTAGAAACAAATGAAGAAATAGTTGGAGCATTTACAGGAAAAAGTGTGTAGGAATATATGACTTGGATTAAATGTAGGAAAAGTTAATCAAAGGGCTAAAATTAGACCAAGCTAAACTTGTCCTTTTTTGCTCCATATACCCGGTTCTAAAGAAAGAGGGGGAATTTGATTTTTGAAAATTTTGCCATATAATGTACTTTCACCCCTTTCTTTTCTTGTCATATCAAAGGCTCATTTCAATTTTGTTTAGTTCATGGCCCGATATAATAGAGAGAAAGGAAGAGTATTTTCCCGATGCGTTTAAATAAAAATTGTACTAGCTCATATATATACATACATATACACATATATATATATATATATATATATATATATATATATATATATATATATATATCCTTTAAAAATAGACTTAATAGTTCAACTTTATGTTAATTTTATTTTAAGTGGACTTATTTAAGAATTTTAAAAGCCCCAAATTTTAAATCCTAAAGCAGGTCAGTATGAAGAAATATTTTATTATTTTGAAATCCTTTATGAAGATAAGTTAGAAAATGATGTCCTATTTACTTGTTGGTACTGCTGTAAATGGTGTAAGATTATTCGGTATGAAAGAATGTGTCAAAGATTTCTCTCATTGGTCACACATGAAAGATTTGTTAATTCAGAGATTTTATAAAGAGTTATGGGTATATTAGTTATATGTTGGATAAAAATGTTGCATATATTTTACGTCACGTTCTGTGAGGAGTTTTACATTTTAATATATGACGGTTATATATGTCATTTAACAAGAGCTGACACGACACATGCAACAAAACCTTCAACAATCTTAAAAGCTCAAGAGTCCAAGAAATATATTGAGGTACCAAAAACCGTTGAAGAGTCAAAGACCAACTTTTCAATTTGTGCATTTGAGAAGTCATTGATACACGAGATTCCTGAGCACTCACATGGCGACTCCAAAGCAGATGTTACAATTGATCAACCAAATGATGGAAAGTCAAGTTGTGAGTTGGGAATAGTTGTTGCTACTTTGGAGGTTGAAGAAAATTCGTGCTAAGAGGTTCATGATCGAAGATATTGTTTTGGAGCATAGTCAACCTAAAATTGAAGCTAGTTTTGCTAAAGTACTTCAAATTCTTGATGAGTCACTTATTATTCAGGAAGGCATTGAAATTTTTGTGCCATCGAAGAATGAGGATATTACAAAAGATACTATTGATCATGAGATTGTTATAGTGTTTGATCGAGAATGTTAAAATCATTGATTTTGTTACTTTTAAAATTTTCTTTATTGTGCAAATTAATTGGAAAATATTGTTATTTTTAAGATTATCTTTTGAGAAACAAAAATGGGCAATCATCATCCCGCGAGTTTTAAACGTTTAATCATAGTGCTTAACATTTGTTTGCTTTAAAATTCGAGGGCGAATTTTCTCTAAGAAGACAACACTTACGCGGTGGAAAATATCCATGAAGATTTAAATTTTCATATATTTAATATTTATTAGAGATAACAATGGTGCGGTACGATTTCAATTTTCCAGTGATTTGTAACCGTTTCAGTCTTAAATTTTTTTGAACCGAAGTTAAAGCACACCGGTAGTTAGGGTTGTTCAAAATTTTCAGTCCAACCGGTTTTTTTGGTATATCGGTCCGAACCATTTGGTTCGGTACAAAAACGACCGGGTCGATATACTGATTTGGCAATTTTTGGTTCGTATATACCGGTTTCCTATATTATTATTTTTATTATTATTAATAATAATAATAATAATAATAATAATAATAATAATAATAATAATAATAATAATAATAATAATAATAATAATAATAATAATAATAATAATAATAATAATAAAAATAAAATAAAATTTGGTATAACCGGTAAAAATCGATATCGAATCGTTTCAACCGGTTCCGGTTTCAGTACCGAATTTTGTACATTTTCGGTACTAATTCGGTCCGGTCTGATTTTTACCTGTTGAACACCCTTATTGGTAGTGGTTCAAGATTTTTTTTATACTAAAACCGCACCGACCGATTTATATTTTGAACCACACGCTACCAGACCGACTTGCACCGGTCGAAAGTTAATAATATTTTTGATTTAATTTTTATTAAATTAGTTTAATATTTTTACAACCGACTTTATAATAACATTCATTAAAATAATTCAAGAAATATAAACAATTATCATATGAATATATGTTCAATTAAAATTAATATAGCATTGTTATAATTGTAACATTATTATAGTTTTAATATATATCAACTATATATAAAAATATTTATAAATTAACTTTTGATATGCAAAAGTAAAAAATAATAAAAACATAAGTTTGAGTAAACTCTATGACTATATATATAGTCCTATATAAAAATAATAATGCTATGAAATATAGAGATATAATTAAAATAAACAAATATATATATAAAGCAATTCAAGGACCGGTGTTGTAATGACCACGAATTTCACTAGTTTTTATAATTATAATTAATAAAGAATTATCAATGAATTTAAAATTTTTGTATTAATTAATTGTGCATTAGATAATTAAATAAATGTACTTATGTGTGTGTATATTTATTTAAAGAATTAAAGCAATGTGTATAATTAATTAAATTAATTAAAGCAAATCTAATTGAATTATATTTTAAATCCAAATGAGTTGTTAAACTAGGTCAATTAAATTTACCTAGTAGCCCAAGTAATTAAATTAAACCTTAGTCCATGTAATTAATTAAACAAGCCCAATGCTTATTTTAATTAAAGGTCGCATAGTTATTTAAATGCTAGCCCAATGTGTTAATTAAATTGAGCTCAAACCAATTAAATAGATGAGCCCAATATATTTAATCATAGAGTCCAAAGTGGAGTCCAATAGGAAGTCAAAATTGGTCAAAATTGTTACATATATGAATATACATACATACATATATATATATATATATATATATATATATATATATATATATATATATATATATGTATAATTAAATTAGAAAAATTAAAGGAAAAATGGCTTGAAAAATGCCATTTTGTTGAGAATTATAGGGGGGCCACTTGGGTTGGCTTGTTTTACAAAGTTGCTTCACTTGTACACTTTGTCATAGTGGTTCAACCACCCTAGTCACTCAACTTGTCATTCAATTAGTCAATCATAGGAATAGTAATCTTAATTAGTACTAAATTCACCAACATTGGTGAATTAGTAGAGCTAATGAAGAATTACCATATGACTATATATAGAACACTCCACACTCTTGCATTGGTTGGTTAGTTCATTTGAAGCTTTGCTAGAAAGAAAAATAGAGAGCATTTGTGAGCATTTGAGAGATACACTTGAAAGTTGTGAGAAAAGGGCTAGAGGTTGAGCTTGGTGAATGTCCACAAGCTTCACTACATACTTTGGTAGGAGGAGAAGAAGAGCACACAAATCTCTAAGGTTTAAAAGTACTCTAACTTCTCTTTATTTCATTTTTATGGTCTAGAACGATTTTGAACGGTTAAAATCTATTTTTAACCGATCAAAACTCGTTTTGATGTGCTAGAGGTATTTAACTATGTAATATATGTATATTCATAGTATGATGTGTTTATATCATGATTTGGTAGGTGTGTAATGCATAAAAATTAATAGAAATGTTCATAACACATTTTATCGGTAAAACCCTAACGATGCATGTTAGGTTTAATGTTGTATTTTGAAATATACAAGTTGGGAATTGAATTTTTATTTCTAGAAAGTTAGATCTATGAGTTTTAAAGAAAATCCAACTTGAAGCTTTCAAAAATATTGAATAACAAAGAAGTTAAGACTTTTACCGCAAAGTAGGTCATTTTTAAACCCTAGGTGGTATGATCCTTAAATTTCGCGTACAACGTTTTCAAAAATGTGATCGAACCATGAAATATTGTAAAACAAGAAGTTAGGAAGACATAAACACCAAGTTGGTGTCATTTGAAGGTGTAGAGTTAATTTTATTCAAGTTTGAACCAATCAAACCAAGGATTTATGAAACTAGTTTTTATTCTGTCCTTGTGAGCGATTTTACAGATACTTACGTTTGGAATTTGGATTTGTGATCTAAAGAGAAATTGTATATCATGAAATTCTAATAAATTTAGACTCAAAAATCACCTCAAAATATTTCTGTATAATAAAATTATGACCAAATTAGTAAGAGAGGTTTCAACAGCCAAAAAGGGCCCGGCGTCTAGACGCCAAGTCTACGCCCTAGCTTCTGTCCATGGGCGTCTAGACGCCCCAAAATTGCCTTGGGACGGCGTCTTGACGCCCTGCTTGATAATTTTTATTTATTTATTATTTTTAAATCAATAAATGTATTTTTTAATGATAAATAATTGATTTAATAATTAAAAGAGGATAAATATTATCAAAGGTTTAATATTATAATTAAATATTATTATTAATATAATAATATTAGAAAATCATGAAAATATTATTAATTGTATAATAATATTATAAAGTCAATAAAATATTAGTAAATAGATAAAATATTATTAAATAGTTAATAATATTAGCTAATGATTAAAATATTATTAAATGATTAATAATATTAGATAATTAATAAGATATTATTAAATGGTTAATAATATTAGATAAGGATTTAAAATATTATTAAATAGTTAATAATATTAAATTGTGTTAAAATATTATTAAATGAATAATAATATTATAAGATGAATAAAATATTATTAAATGATTAATAATATTATAAGGTTAATAAAATATTATTAAATGATTAATAATATTAATTGATTAATAAAATATTATTTAATGAATAATAATATTACAAGACTAATGAAATATTATTAAATTATTAATAATATTAGATAAGGGTATGAACTATATTAAATAATTAATATAGGTTCTTTGTGTGTGAAATATTATCAAGTAGTGATAATATTTCCTAAGTGTTTAAATACCCATAATTATTAAATTATGTGTTTCGTAAGAGTTATAAAGGTCATCATACTTATGTGTATATGATACTAATTTAAAGATCAACGTGATTAAATTGTTAGGTCTATTCAAAAGGAATTAGTTGAATTGGTTAGCAGTACGTCGCAAACAAGGCAAGTTCTCTAACCCTACTTAATTATTGTTGAACAAGTTTCTATACTTGTATTTATTGCCAGAGCTTGAAGTGGTTTAATTATTTAAACTTATTCCACATCCATATTGTTTATAAAATTGCACATGGTGCATTTGAAGCTTAATAGTTCTTGTTTCATGAACTGTATTAAATATGTCTAAGCTAATTGTTTAGCTAGACATTGCGTTTAGGAATTCAATACCTTGAATACCTTTAAGAGCTGATCCAAACCATTGTTGGGTGCGGATTCTTATAATAAGTCTGAGAATTGAACAACCCTAAATAAAGGGGATTTTATGTCGGGAAACTGACTTTGGGACTAGAAGACTAAATGTAATGCATACACAGCGGGTTGAATAGGCTGATTGTAATTACCCGAAAATTCATAAAACTGATTTGTATGGTCTTAGGTGATTATTGTGATTTAAGGCTACGCTAATTCTTGGATGAGGGAGTAGTGGATAGTCGATTTGGGAATTTTTTTAAGCTTTTGAGGATTCGAGCGGAAGATTGAGGTTTAGCTATAAAACTAACCCTGGTAAAGTGACAGACGATCACAGGAAAGGAATTAGAGTCCGATCACAAAAAGGCTAGGACAGTGTTTATAGAACAATAAGTAAAATAATGCATATGTTAAGATAATCGATGAGATTGTTCGAAGGGGCAAATGTTGTAAGGGTTTGAAAATGGACCAAACTCTAACCAAGTGGTGGTAGTGGTAATTCCGAGAATGAACTCATCTTTTGGGTAAATCAAAAATTTAATCTGAGGAAGAGATGAATGCGTAGGAATGACTAAGCATTTAACCTTATACGAATATTAGGGTTAAAAGAAAATATTTTAATATAAATAAATGAATTTATTGAACAGTAATTATAAATTTTTGTGCGATTAATTTAAATCAGTGTATGATGGTTAGGTTTATTTAATTATGTGTTTATATAATTAAATGAATTATAGGAATGTTCAGTTAATGGGTTGATTAAATTAATGGACCAACCTAGGTTGTGTAATATCAAAGTTTGATAAGGACAATGAGCTAGGTGATGATTTAATTAGCTTGATAAATAACAAGCTAAATTTGAGTTATAAATTAATTAAGGTCGTTATTAATTAATGAGAACGGGTAAACTTTAAAAATGTTATTTATTTTCATTTGGAAAATTGTTAATAGTGGATTATTAATATTTTATAATTCTACTAGGAAATTAATAATTTGGATTTGTCAAATTAATTTTTAACCAAGCCCAATCTAATTTAATTGTTAGTGGACTTGTAAATTGGTCATGAGATAATTTAATTGGCCCAACATTGTGAATATGGCAAGCCATATAGGAGGTCCAATGACTTATTTATTTGAGCCCAAATGGTTTTAACTAGTGGGCCAAAGGAAAGCCCAAGTGTGTTAACTAAATAAATTGATTGGTAGCACAATTGATTCAAATGCCTAACCCATTGGATTAATTAATGCATGACCCAAACATTAATTTAATTGAGGCCCTAACCAAATGTAGGAGAGGCCCAAGTAAAGTATTTAATTATGACCCAATGAG
Organism: Hedera helix; assembly: GCA_947179155.2. Taxonomy (NCBI): domain Eukaryota; kingdom Viridiplantae; phylum Streptophyta; class Magnoliopsida; order Apiales; family Araliaceae; genus Hedera; species Hedera helix. Next base: position 4,518,801 of record OX359286.1, read on the forward strand.
TAGCCCAAATACATGTGCATGGGTGATTATATATTATGTATGCATATATATAATTTACTAGCACAATTAGGCATTAAAATAAAAGGAAAAGGAAACAATTCTTGGACCCTTTTGCCCTCAAATTTCCAGCAGCTTTAAGGGGTTTTGGTGACTGATTTTGTAGCTCTTTTGGGAGGCTCAAGGTTTGGGGAAAAGCAAGGAAAAAGGGCATAAGCTAGTAGGCCTATTGTTTATATGGTGTGATGTGTATACTTACACACATTGTAAGTATACACAATGACTAATACACTCTCTCTACATTTTATTTCATTAGTCATTTTTGCTTCCCAGTTGGTAGAGAGAAAAATAGAGAGAAAGCTAGAGAGAAAAGAGAGAAGCCATGGAAGAAAAGCAAGATCCTTGATGCTTGGATGAAGAATGAGCAAGGTTTAAAGATGAAGGCCTCCTTATGGTGAAGCTTTCTAGCTATGGAAGTGAATCATCCAAGCTTGGTAAACTTTCTAGCAAAGAGGATCATCAACCAAAGGTTTAAAAGTTTTCTAAAACTTAAGCTTTGTTAACCTTGTCTTTCATCTAGGTTTATTTAAGTTAATTTAAAAACCTAGAGTTGGTTGGGTGATTTATAAATCTATGAGTGTATACCCTAGATCTACAAGTTGTATATAAACTATGTTGGGACAAATGAGAAATGAAGTCTAGGTGAACTCATATGGATTTTTTTTATATAAACTATGTTCTTCATGTTCTTCGTGTTCTTGAGTAAAAGTCAAAAATCTTGCATAAGTAGGTTTATCATTTGGTTATTTTTATGTTATGAAGTTGTATTGGGTGATAAAACATGTTATCTTAGCAAATTAATGCTTGAGGTGTCATGTTTTACCAATCGGGTCAAAGAATGATGAACCTATGGTTTATTTTGAATGTAATTGCCATTTTTCGACCCCTTTCACTAGGAATCTGGAAATTTAATGTAAACAAAAGTTGTAGATCTTGAAATTCTACACAATTTAGACTCAAGAATCACTCAAAACGGATAAGAAATGAAAAAATTATGGCCATCGGAGTGAGCGGAGGTCGGGCAGACAAAAAGTCCGAAAATGTTTTTGTTTTGAAAGCCGGGGCTTTCAAATCAGTGTTATTTTGAAAGGCGGGGCTTTGATGACAGATTTTTGAAAAATGTTATTTTTCGATCCGGGTCGAGTCGGGCCATTCGGGTCAGGTCGGGGCCATTCGGGACGGATCGGGTCGGGTCATTTAAGTCCAAAATGGGTCAAAATGTTTAAAAATTAATATAATTAATTTGAGAGCCAAAATTAATAATTATTTATTATTTATAATAAATAATAAATAAGGTAAATTAAAAGCCATTATTATGATAAATTAGTTAATTAATTATTATTTAATATCTAAAGGGAGATAAAGTTAATATATTAATTATTTATTATTTAATAATGAATAAGGATAATAGTTAATTAATTATTATTTAAATAATAATAAATAATAATTAACGAGAGATAAAGTTAATATAATAATTAATTGTTATTTAATTAATATTAAATAGTGAATAAGGATGATTAATTATTTAATTATTATTTAAAGGATATTAAATAATAATTAAAGGAAGATAAAGATAATAAGGTAATTATTTATTATTTAATAAATAAGGATGATTAATTATTTAATTATTATTTAAAGGATATTAAATAATAATTAAAGGGAGATGAAGTGATAAAATAATTATTTATTATTTAATTAATATTAAATAATAAATGAGGTTAAATTAATTAAGAAATGATTATGTAATTGATATTCAATAATCATTAAAGAAATTAAGGAAAATTAATTAATTATTATTTAAATTAAATAATAATTAAAGTGAATTAAGGTTAATGATATAATTGTTATGTAATAATAAATAACAAGTAATGTTAATTTAATTTAATTATTTATTTAAATAATATTAAATAAATAATGTGAAGTAATTAAGGGAATAATTGTTTATGTGAAGATAAATAAACAAGTAAAATTAATTGAATTAATTATTTATTTAAATGATATTAAATAAATAATGTGAAGTAATTAATGAAATAATTGTTTATGTGAAGATAAATAAACAAGTAAAATTAATTGAATTAATTATTTATTTAAATGATATTAAATAAATAATGTGAAGTAATTAATGAAATAATTGTTTAGGTGAAGATAAATAAACAAGAAAAGTTAAGGGAATTAATTATTTATTTAAATGATATTAAATAAATAATGTGAAAGAATTGAAGGTAATAAAGTGTAAACAATTGACGGGTAATTGTTGGAGTGTTTAGTTATTACCAATATTATAAATTATCATTAAAAGGTTTATAATTGACGTTAAGTAGTTAAATATTATTAACGGATTAATAATATTGGTAATTGGGTAAATATTATTAAGAGTTTAATAATATTAGTAACCAATTAAGGTATTGTTAGGTACCTAAGTACAGTTGAAAATTTAGTGATGTATTATTAATGTATAATAATACTGATCGATAATTAAAATATTATCCAAGGAGGATAATATTGTCTTATAAATTATAAGTTAATAAATAGGAGATGCTGTGTTGTAGAGTCAATTCTTTTATGAATAACAGCTGAGTTCCTATGTACTTTACTAATTGCCAGATAAGCAAATTAGGTATTTCGAAGGCAGTAAATCGATTTGTTGAGCGTTAATGATGGAACGCGAATTTCAGACTGGTAGTGTAAGTCAATGCGACTATTAGGCAAGTTTTTCAGTACTATGTGCGATACTTGCGAACATGTTTACTATATGCATAAACTATTAAGTGTGCACTCATTTTATGTGTTAACTGATTTTAAATGTGCCTGTGTACAGTCATATGTTGTTAATAGCTGACACTACAAGAAAAAGGCTCAATTCCGATGGAAATTTCCGTCTGAAATAAACCTATTCCGTCGGAATTATCATATTCCCGACGGAAAGTTCGGTCGATGATTCGGACGAAAATAACCGCGTCAGAATTAATTTCATCAAAAATTCGGTTGAAAATAAATAATCCCCGACGTATTTTTTCCGTCGAAATTTTCGTCGTAATTATCATATGCCCGATAGAATAAATTCCGTCGAAAATAAATAATTCCGTCAGAATTTTAATTTATATATTCGACGGAAATTCCGTCAGAAAATCAACCCATTCGTCGAATATAAGTACTTAATTTTGACGGAAATTTCGTCGTAAATACCAAATTCTGTCGGAAATACAAGATTTTTTTTTAAAGGTTCTTTTTGCTTTTCTCAATGCCAGGTTATAAAACCACATTTTTTGTACCTGCAAACCTGCTTTATCCTAACAACACAACATCAATCCATTCTTTATGTTCACACACTTGATATAAATGTAAACGACGACACATTATAAAATAAATTATCGTACTTTACAAAACTAAACCAAATTACGATGAATTACAATCAATTAAGTTAAATTATTTACAACTAAATTATAATCTACAAAGAATCATCGCCTGGAGATCGAGGATTCTGCTGTGGTATATGAAAATCATCGTTGTCACCCCCCCCGCTCGCGATCGGTATCGCCAGCATGCTCAAAATTATCATCCTGTTAATACAATTACAAATATCAGTCATTAGTCCGTACTTGAGATAAAAATTCATAGTTAAATAATTATTGCAGAACATACATAATATACAACTTAAATTGAACAAAATACCTGTGCAGTCAGGCGCTGAGTCAACATCGGGCCAAAAGCCTCCAACAACATGGTAGTCACCATCTGAATCACCTCGTCTCGTATCGCGGCGAACTGCTCCGGAGATATGCCCGTACTCTCGACACTGGCCCCTGCTGCAACGTCCTGAGCAAGTTGGTGAAGACGAGCACTGGTAGGTAGGCTCTGACTACGGAATATCGGATCCGTACGAAACGTCTCCGACACCGCCGCCATAACCCGCTGGAACAATGTGTCCTCCAAGCCAGCGCCCGTATGAGATTGTCCAACATGTCCTCTCAAACGCTGGCTAGAACCTGCAACATTAAATATAACACAAAACAAATGAAATATCAATATAAAATTTGAATTAACGAGCAACATACTACAATAAATACCTCCTGTCAATGTATATGCTGGCACCCTCGGCAGCCCCAACACTCGATATCTGCTCGTAGTGCTACTAGGGGGATCTTGAGACGCGACCCAAAGAGCCATCTCCTCATCCCTAGATAAGCTAACGTCGGATGGAGGGATGGTAGAATCTCCCCTAGCAGCCTGCAACTCAGCTACACGCTTGTCCCGAAGGCTCTGAAATCGGTCCTGCGATTTATTATGTATATGGTAGTTTATTGACTCATTTAATTAAGTACATGATACTAATTATTACATAACTTTATAAAAACTCTTACCCGTATACCTGCAGCTGCCTGTGACATACTACATTTCTTTGGCGTGTGGGCTCTATCCCAGAACTCGATCATGGTGGGAGGTCGTCCCAACTCACCGCCCATGACCTAACAAATAAAATTTTAATTTATCATTTATTTAGTACATATTTTTATGAGAATATTAAAGTAAACTAAATATATACATACCGATTTTACTTCTTTAAATGACCGTGAACCCGTAGTATGTACTACTCGGAGCTGGCTACGATTTTTCTTCATTTGTTCTAATTTTTTTTTGAAGTCGTCAGCATCCCAATGAGTACACATGACCTCCCATGCTGCATCTGAGACAATAGGGGGCTGATGGTCTCGAATAGTAGTCCCGGGCTGGTCTACAACTGCACGGGCAGCCATATGTCTCATCTCGTACGACCAGCCGGCGTAGTTCTTCGCGACATGTGCAATAATAACACTGTCGCCTGTCGCCTGAGAGATGCCCTTCTCATATCTAAAATAAATCTAAGAAAACGAACTAACTTATCAGAAAAACTAAATTGAATGTGTAAGTAGTATGCACATATACAGTTTAAATTATTTAAAATAACTTACGTGAAATTCACATAACACGATATCCATGAAGGAGGCATCATGCTGCGCGTACTGCGTAAATCGCACGCAACCAATGGGGAGGTGTGTCAGACATATGGCGTGTAAAGTGGCTTTAGCCACAGGATCCATAATCCTACAAAACAAAACAAAGAACGCAAAGTTATTTTTATTGTTTTACAAAATAAATTAATTCAATTTAACATAACGCTATTTTACACGTACTGCGCAGAGCCGACATCTACGCAGACAATATGCGCAACAGCTGGCGGGCGACCAAATAACCCGAGGTTCGTCCCTTGAGGATGTCGTCGAGCAGTATCTGTAAGTAAAATTGAATAATTAAAGTTAATAAATCAATTCCCAAAACATAACCTACAAATAGTAAGCAAAACAAATTAATATTTAAGAAAATCTACTACCTGAAGATGATGACCCGCCCTGAGTTCCGTCAGAAGATCCTGCACGACCACCACCGCGCCGACCGCTACCACTATGCCTAGCCATAAATGTACTACTGAAATACAAAAATAAAATGCAATTAATATGCAGTTAATTAATTTAATTAAATAAAATACACTTCTTAAGTTTACATGTAATACATCGTCAAACCCATCAGAATCATTTTCATAGTTATCCTCGGATTCTGACACGACTTCTTCATTATCAATTTTGTCGTCAACCATGTCTTCCTCGACTTCATCATTATCGGGTACGTCTTCCTCGACTTCATCGTCAACCAGGTCTTCCTCGACATCATCATTATCGGGTACGTCAATGACATCTACCAACAAATCGTTGTTATGTAGGACTACCTGACTAGATTTGCTAATATCATCCTGCAATGGCTCATCTGTCCCAGACATATTAGTATCATCAAATGGACGAGTCTTTGTTGTGACAACTGTATACCAGGGACTTTTACAATTTACTATATTAGATGTGTAATAAACTTGAGTCGCTTGACTGGCTAATACGAATACGTCAGCAGAATATAACTTTGACTTTATATTTACTGTGACGATTCTGTTACAATCAACTTTAACACTATTCTCAGTATCAAACCAGCGACATTTAAATGTAACTACCTTTTTACCCCTGGGATAATTGAGCGTAATTACTTCCTCTAAACGTCCATAATAATTGGACTCCGAATCTTGGTAACAACTGCCCAACACGACAATACCAGAATTGACTGAAGTCGGTTTGTTTATGTCATCGACATTAAATCTATACCCATTGACGATACAGCCGGGAAATGAACTAATCAATTTGTAAGGTCCTTCGATGACATCTTTAAAACGCACATAATTGTTGTCTTCTGCAACCCTTCTCTTAAACCACTGTTGAAAATTTGTAGTCGTGAATGATTCCAACTGTACTGCATTTAAGCTCGGGTTTAAATCACGTGTTTCGTCTTCAAATGCACTGAAACAGTTATAACACGATTTAATTTTAGACTAGGCTATTAAAAATTAAAATTTTATAAATAGTATTTACTTACATTATGTATGACGATACTTCGGGCATATTTAGAAGCACATATGTAGACACGATTTTTAAATCTTTTTCGCTTAAGTACGTCATCGTCTCATGGCCAAATGGTTTAGCCGGATAAGAAAATACAGCTAACTCATCAACACATGGTTGGACTCTGACGACCTCATTTCGACTTAAACGATTGTGTTTCGTTTTGACAACATCTTCAAAATACAATGAGCTGAAGTTGACAAGCTCTTCCTCCGTGTACCGTTCAGCAATAGAACCCTCTACACGAGCTTTATTCTTTACTTTCTGCTTTAAACGACGCATGTACCTAAAATACATTAATTATGTTCACAAAAATTACGAATATGAGTTATGAATATCATCAAAAAAGAAATGTAGACGATAATACATCTCAAACGGATACATCCATCGATATTGCACAGGTCCTCCATGCTTAAGTTCATATGATAGATGAATAGGCAAATGCTCCATCGAGTCAAAAAACCCCGGAGGAAATATCATTTCTAACTTGCACATTGTCAGGACTATATTTTTCTCCATTTGCTCCACGTCAGTATACCTTATAACCGTTGAACATAGATCTCGAAAAAAATTTGAAAGTTCGGTTAAGGCGTCTACAATTTTTCTGGGTAACATATCGCGAAATGCAATTGGCATCAACTTCTGCATGAATACATGACAATTATGACTTTTGAACCTAGTAATTTTCAACTGTTCAACCTTATTATAACGACATATATTAAAAGCATATCCATTTGGGAGCTTCAACGCACTTATCCATTTGCAGATGTCTTCAACTTGTTGCTTGGTTAAACATAATGGAGCTTTAGGTTTTGAGTTGTTATGTCGAAGCCACAAATCAGGCCATATGTTAAGTGCCTCCAAATCTTTCTGTGCATTGTCGTTGTCTTTTGTTTTACCACTCGCATCTAGCACGGTGTAAAACAAGTTCTCAAATACACTCTTTTCTGTATGCATTACATCTATACAGTGACGGACTGAAAGCGACTCCCAGTACGGCAACTCGAAGAACATGGGCGAATGCGTCAAGTTATGAGCCTTACCGTAACCTTGGGCCCTATATTTACTGTGCTCCTTCCCTGGTGGTGGAAAGTTAAGATCGTTCAGCCAACCCAAAATCTCGCTGCCTGACAGTTGACCGACAACCCCCTTTTTCTCTGTTTTTCTATTAAACTGTGTCGACATCTTTCTGTAACTGTGATCAGCAGGCAAGAATCTACGAGCAGTACCAAAGAAACTAATTTTTCGGCCATGTTTTAGATGTGTGCCTTGCACATCCCCCACACAAACTGGACATGACAACTTCCCGTGAGTCGACCACCCACTGATCATCCCAAGTGCCGGAAAATCAGTGATAGTCCACAACAAAGCTGCCTTCATCAGAAAATTTTGTTTTATTGATTTGTCATAAGTCTGCACCCCCGTCTCCCACAGCATCTTAAGTTCATCGACTAACGGCCTAAGATACACGTTTATGTCCTTTGCAGGACTCTTATTCCCCGGTATGAGTAAAGTCAAGAACAGATACGGATCCTTCATATACATTGACGGTGGAAGATTGTAAGCTACCATGATCACTGGCCACACAGAGTATGGTTGACTAAAATTATTAAATGGACAAAACCCATCCATAGCCATGCCAAGCCTGACATTCCTACTTTCCTTAGCAAATTGAGAAAAATTTGCATCAAACTTCTTCCACTCATCTCCATCTGCGGGGTGAGACAACTGACCAGGCACGACGTCCCTAGTTTTATGCCAAGTCATATGCGCTGCAGTGTGGGTCGACATGAATAGACGCTGAAGTCTCGAGGCAAGCGGAAAGTACCTTAAGATTTTTTTAGGCACACGCTTAGTTTCACCCCCACGTTTAGTTGTCTTATAACGAGGCATGTTGCAAATGTCACACTGCAATTTATCTATATCAGCCCCATAATATAATATGCAATCCTGCTCACAAGCATCGATCTTTGTATACCCCAAATTTAAACCCTTTACCATTTTTTTAACTTCATAATAACTTGAGGGCAGAGTGTGACCCTTTGGTAAGAACTCGCTGATAAGCCTAAGCAACTTATTGAAACCTCTCTCACTGCAGCCATTCTCATTCTTGAAGTGTAAGAGCTTCGTCACTACAGATAGCCTGATGTGCTTATCATTTCCATCATACAATGGGACAGCAGATTCAGATAGTATATTGTAAAAGGTTGCTGCTGTGTCCTTTGGTTCTTGATGACCAGTTATTGACGACTGCTCATTTGCACCCCAATCAATATTTTTAGGGCCATACGCATCAACCAACATCTCCACGGCATCATAACTATCATCGTATCGATCGCAGTGAATTGGTTGGCCTATACTGTCACTTATTTCGCTGAACTCAGTTGACTCTCCGTGATGAATCCATAGAGAATACCTATCTACAAACAATGCGAATATAAATCGTACTTAATGTTGTCGGCTTTCTTCTAAATCAGGTTTTTACATTTGAAACACAGGCATCTCATCTTTTCGTTAGAATTATCAGCGTGTTCATTGGTAAAATTTAAAAATTTGGACACCCCATCACGGTACTCAGGCAGTAATCCTTTACCATCAACCGGAATTCTACCGTACATCCAACTCCGGTCGTCTGACATATTTAACTGAACAATACGATGTATCAAATTAACGAGGGTGCTTAGCGTATGTGTGTGCATTCATGATTCCTGCATGACTTCACCTTCTAAATATACGGGTCAGGCTTCTATCCCGTTCCTAGATGCGTCTCCTCACTTGTGCCAACACCGTGAGCACGTTTTTTCTGTTTCAAAGAAATTTCGACAGCACCTCCCCATGCTCTCTAAGTACACGAAATAGACCACGTCAACGTAGGCTAAGTATGTACTCAGAGAACATGTAGAGATGTCAACGAAAGGTCCCCAAAACAAATAAAACGTACTCAAATTGTTGGCACAAACGTAAGTGAGAGACATAACATCTAGCAACAGTTTCAGATGGGGAACTATTTGGCATTCACTCCTAGTGAGTGAATGTCAAACAGGTTTCTAAGCTCCTAACCAAATTACATGCACAAGTGATTGAATTTACTAAACGAATTTTTTGGGTACAGCGCAATTAAATTTCTAAAATCGTAACGAAACTGCATGTACAACTGATTTAATTAAATTGAGAGTATTCCATATTCACCCGTTACGAGTGAATGTCAGCGAGGAACGTTAAATTAATGTTATTTTATTTTATTTTGTTTTACTTAGTTTACTTTATTTTCATTTTATTTAATTTAACTTAGTCTTATTTAAATTAATTTATTTTATTTAGTTTATTTCATTTTACTTAATTTAATTTATTTTTTTCTGAATTATATTTAATTTCACATAATTTTATTTAATTTAATTTTATTTAATTTTTTTTAATTATATTAACTTAATTTATTTTATTATATTTTATTTTACTTATTTTATTTTATTTTATTTTATTTTAATTGTATTAAATTTAACTTAATTTAATGTAAATTAATTATACATGATATAATTTTATTATATTAAATTAATTTAATTATATTTTATGTTAGTTTATTTCAATTGTATTTAATTTAACTTAGTTTAATTTAATTTAAATGTAATTATTTTATTTTATTTTATTTGACTTTATTTTATTTTAATTATATTAAATTTAACTTAATTTAATTTAATTATATTACACTAATTTTATTATAATAAATTAATTTAATTAAATTTTATTTGATTTTATTTTATTTTACGTAATTTAATTTATTTTTTCTGAATTATATTTCTCTTCATTTAATTTTACTTAATTTTATTTTAAATTAATTTATTTTATTTAGTTTTATGAATTTAATTTATTTTAAGTATATTTAATTTAACTTAATTTTATTTAATTAATTTAATTACATTTTTATGTTAGTTCATTTCATTTTATGTTATTATTACAAAACTAAGTAAATACTAAGCTTATTTTAATATTGACAAATTAGGAAAATACATAAATAGATGTAGGGCCCACAAATATTGCATTTGAACAATTTTAACAGAAATTCCGTCGAAAATTCCGTCGAAAATACACAAAATAATAACCATCAAGGAAATACCACATACTGCCACAAATTAATTTCCACATACTGCCACAAAAAAATATATATAGTCCACATACTGCCACAAATTAATTTCCAAATAATTTCAGAATATATATATATATATATATATATATATATATACATACCTTAGATGCTCCGGACGTCGGCGACGGAGGCGGAACGGACGATGGCAAGGACGACGGCAACGGGAGGCGGCAACGGATGGAGGGGTGGGCCGGAGGTGATGGGTCGTCGGTCGGAGGGGTCGGAAGGTGTTGAGAGAGAGAGAAATATTGCCACAAGAGAGAGAGAGAGAGAGATTACAAAAAACTGAAGCGGCTGGGGGAAAAAGACGATGAAAAGGGTTTTAAGTTATTTTCGACGGAATATTCCGTCGATATTAGCTCCGTCGAAAATTATATAAGATCGACGGAAATTCGGTCGATTATATGTTCTATTCCGTCGAACTTATATTGTCTGGACGCGGGAATTTTGGCGCCAACAGGGATCTACTATATCGACGAAATTCCGTCGACTATAACTTATTATTGACGGAATTAAATACGACGGAATAATCCGTCGTAATTAAATTATTTTCGACGAATTTAATTCCGTCGGAGATAATTCCGTCGGAATTGAACCTTTTTCTTGTAGTGTGATTTTAATGAATGCTATGAGTTGAGATGTGTTATATGAGTTATATAACCTGAAAATATTAACATGCGTGATAAACATGGGTTAATTATATAAATGCAAAGCATGATAAGCATGATGTCTATATAAATGCAAAGCATGGAGCATGGAGCATGGAGCATGGAGCATAAATCATAAATTAAATGTGACCTACGTGTTATGTGTTAGTTGTTAGGCTTGCTGAGCCGTCGTGCTCACTCTTGCTATAATAAACATTTTCAGCGATGAGCGAGAAATTTGAAGATTCCGGTAATCGCGACGAAGATGTGTTGAAGATTAGTTATAATTCTAGACGTTACTAGAACTGTTCAAAGATAATGTCGTACCATGTTGGGAGTAATTATCATTCGGTATTATCCCTGTTTTAAAGCCTTGTAATAATAGTGAAAGACGTTTGTATAGCAAGACGAGTGTTGATGTTTTGTAAACTCGTGTAATTAAAAGCGGTTAGTAAATAGTCATGTTGACTTATTGTTAGGTTGCGAGTTTTATTTGCTCACAATGGTTGTAATACACTAGGTCATAAAAATATAAATGATCTGAGTTGTAGGATTTATGTAAAGATTGCGATTCTGAGGCAAGGTAAAGTAAATGTTATAAAAATTTAAATTTACTGAGTTTTTCAACAACATGCTTTTATTTAAATGTTGTGGAGTTTATTCGTTGACGAGTGGGAGTCACAGTATGGTGTCAGGTGATTTTTCGCGGGGCGTCACATTGATCCCCCTGAAAACCAAACTACTGAAAGGGTCAGAGGAAACTCTATTATACCCTCGTTAGTTCAGGGTCCTTGGTGACCACTCAGCATTTAAGATTCAAATACTCTTGTTCAATGAAATTTGAGTCTTGTTTCTTTCACAATTGTTATATCTATTGTTGAAGTACTTGATGTTATTCCCCTTTCACTCATGATATAATAAATCTGTATGATTGTTCTTAAACTTGCTGAGCAAACCAGTTGCTCACCCTTGCTATATCATGAACCATTTTCAGCTAAACTCGAATGCTCCAAGAAGGACAAGGAAAAAGGGAAAGCTAGAGCTTAATTTAAGCATGTTAATTAAATGTTTAATATGTAACTACTGTTGGTAAAACTTTTGTAATTCCTTAAAATAGGAACTGTTGATGTTAAGGTTAATCGACCTTGGGTATTGTAGCCTTTTTATAAGGAACCTTTTGTATTATTCCGCGATGTTTAAATGCAAATTATGTATTTAATTGTTATTAAAGTATTGTACAGTGAGAATCAAACCCGAAGTTATGGAACCCGAATTTAGGTCGTCACAGGTGCACCACCAGTTCAAGAAGCAGTGCGGTGCACTGGCAGTTCAGAAGCAAATACCAAATTCGTACCACATCGGTCCCGGTTCAAAAAAAAATTGTACCAAAATCACATCAGAGAGGCCAACGGTTCAGATAAAAAGAAGGTTCGATCGATTTCGGATCGATTATCCCCAATATTTATGGAGATTTAGTATATTTTTATGTAATTTTATTTATGTTTTAGAAAAATTCAGTACTTTTTTTTTTGTTGTGCCATTTGAATTTTGGGCTTAGTTTTTAATTTGTAATTTTATTTAATTATTAATTTTTATTTGAATAGTTATAGAAAAGTTGTTTAGCTGTGTAGTTTATATTATTATGATAACTAGTCATCAACTTTTGTGTTAGAACGTTACTGGCTAACTATATTTCGCTCTGTCATCTTCGATCAATTCTTCACGATTAAAACTACTCATTTAACAAATACACGCTCAACAATTTGATTTTTCACCTTACTTAATGACAAGGTAACATTCTCTAAAGAAAAAAAATATATCTTGTTCTTAAACTTTTTATATTGTTAATAAATTAAAAAAGAAGAAGAAGCCCTTAATTGCATAACACTCGGCAATATAGTTCCATTACACATATTTTCAAATAGGGGAAAGATAAAATAAAATAGACTTGGATATTAAAAATAACAACTAGTTATAAATAGGATTCTTACTTTTATACCTAAGATGTCCTCCTATATATGGGGAATGTTGTAGTGAAACCACAACCGCATTTAGCCAAAATTCTTGCTAAATACACTTGGTCATTTTCCTACTCATTTACAGTTCAGTAGAGCTGGCGGCGTCGATTACCTGCATGCCTTGTCCCATGAAAGCGTGTGCCATTATCTCTTTGCCACGTGGAAAGAAGTGTCTGTCACGTGGACAGAACGATTATTGGCATGTCTTCCTACCATTTTTGCATGGAGTCACCAAATCAAGCATTATGTACATATTATGATATTATAATGTCATAATTTAACTTATTATACATATTAATTAATAATTACTCCCGCCATTCATTCTCATCTTTCTTTTTAGAAAATGATTTTTTATTTATTTGTTGTTTGTATATTTTAGGAAAAAAAAGTTAATAACTTAGTTTCCTATATTATATCTTTATAGTAAATACAACTTTGTTTCTTTTTCATATTTTTAATGAATTTTAGAAGGGACAATATTGACATTGTATATCCAATTTAATAATTAATTAGATTAAGAATTAATTATATTTTTTAATTTATGTATTTTTACCAAAACGTTAATTAAAAAAATGAAGAGACTATAAGTAAAAGCACACTCTCTTTTAATTTAATTAACGTTATAGGAAGAAGCATACGAATTAAGAAATATAATTAATATTTTATCTAATTAATTAAATTGGGTATAAATTTTTAATATTATTCTTATAAAATTTATTAAAAAAATAGTGCATATATATATATATATATATATATATAGTGTCGTCATTTTTGACCGGGACTCCAATAATGGTAATTTTTCTGTCTTTTATGTGAACATCCTATCCCCATGATTATGACATTCGAAACTGAACTTAATTTCTCTCTTTAAAATCTATATAAACACAAACCCTTTTGTGTTTTTTTAACTTTCAAATCTCAAATTTCAATCTCTCTCATCAAAAAGTGACCAATAGCCAAAAAGACAAAATACCCAAAAAAATCCCAGCAATGGCAAAAACACCAGTCAGGTTCAAGAGGGTGGCGGAAGTATTTTTTGGCGGCGGCCGCGAGAGCAGCGGCAGTGAGCGTCCGGCGGAGAGCTTGACAGATTTATCGGCTCTTGTGAATTCTTTTCTTGAGAATGATGAAATTGAAGAAATTGGTAGTTATGAAGCAGAAAGGATTAACGGGTCCGACTCTGAAAACTTTTGTGGTGATTCAGAAATTAAGGATTTGTTGAGGGCGTTTTTGGAAAATGAAGAGAATGGTGATGTAAAGGAGAAAATTAGGGTGGAGGTTGAATTGGCGTGCAGTGCTATTGGTAATAAGAGCTCTTCGCCTGAGTTTAAACGTCGGTTGATGACTAGCTTACGTGAAAGAGGCTTCGACGCCGGTAAGTCTATGTCTCCATGCATATAGTTATTATCATGTCATTCCTTTATAGACTAAAAAATAAGTATAAATCACCAAATAATTAAATAAATCTAAATTTAAGTTTATTAATTCAAACCTTCTTCTCCTCAAGTAATTTTTTTATACAATAAATGTGACTTTTTTTGTGGTACAAGGCGAGTGTTAAAAGTACATTATTTATCTTAATACGTAGCTCAATTTATACGTTACTTGATATAAATTCCTTAACCCAATACGCTTGTGCAGGTCTGTGCAAATCAAAGTGGGAAAAAACAGGGCAATCCCCACCAGGAAATTACGAATACATTGACATAAACGTAGCCGGAATTCGTTACATTGTTGAGGTTTTTATCGCTGGAGAATTCGAAATAGCCCGACCAACAAACCGTTACGCCTCATTAATCGAAATTCTTCCCCCAATTTTTGTGGGGAACATAGAAGAGCTAAAGCAAATTGTAAGACTAATGTGCAAGTCTATCAAAAAATCACTAAAAAGTTTCAAAATGCACGTGCCACCATGGAGGCAATACGGGTACGTGCAGGCGAAATGGTGTAGTTCTTACAAGCGAAAAATTAATGAAGTTTCGGATAAAAAGGGTTCGGATTTTAAGGATGAATTGGTTAGGAAGAGAGCGGTAGGGTTTGAGCCAATGAAGGGAATATGTTCTTATTACTGCAGGGAAATTTTGAGTTATGGTAATAAGGGTGGTATGAGAGTAGGGAATTTGGCTATGGAAATGAAAGGAAGTGGTGTGCAACTATGAGTTTGGTTTTGGCTTGAATTTTTGCGTGCAAGGAGGATTTAGTTTCAAGATGTAAATAGTTGTATTAAATGTTACAACGAGATGTAAATAATTGAATGTTAAATTAATTAAATTTTTTTGCTTGAAACTTTATTATTCCGTCACAGGATAAAAGTCTTTATTACTATTTTAGATAATTCTAAGTTAAATGTCTACTTAGGGTGTGTTTATTTAGTGCTAAATGGGTCTGAATGACCCAAAATCTGAGCCAATCAGCCATTAATGGTGTTTGTTTGAATAATCTGAATAGGGCTAAAAACTATTGACCGAATAAGGCTGATTTGGTCAGCTGCTTGGCTGAATAGCTTTTTCCTTGCATGCCCCTCCCAATAAAGAAAGATAATGCCCAGAGCTTCTTCCTCAGATTCCTCAGCCTCCATCGGTGGTCCTCAGAGAGGGAATATCCTAGTTAAAAAAAAAAACAGAAAAAAAGAAAAAGAAAAAGTATACCATCAATATAGTTAACAGATCCATCTTCTAAATGTCGTGTCCAGTTCAAGTTTAGGAAAAAAATATAGATGAAACTTCAAAATTAAAAACTCAATTACAAAGATTTGTGAAATATTGAATAATCTATATATAACAAGCACCTCAAAATTACAACTGTTGGTTCCATTTATGGAGTATCTGCTGTCTTGAAGTTCCCATCTCGGAAAAGTTTCCCCAAATCGGGTTGAAGAAGAAATAGGAGAGAGAGTTTATTTTTTCCCAAAAAACAAAAAAATAAAAAATCTATAGATATATATGTAAGCAATGTTACAACTTTTTTACATGGGCCAAATTTCCCCCAAAGTCTATATTTTAGTTTAGCAACTTGATTGATAATATTTTCAATTCAGTAATTAAATTTTGAATTGACTTTGAATACAGTAATTAAAATAGTAATTAATTCAGATTACATTAAACAAATTAGTTCAAAAACTTTTTTGATGATTAAAATTGTAAAATACATTCATTCAGATATTTTACACATATCAATTATCAAACAATTTTTTTTATTCAGTATAAAGAATTCTAGATCATTCAGATTACTTAAACATTCATAATTGTTTCATTCAGTTTTATCAAACAGCCCCTTACTTTAAATAATTTATTTTTTACAATAATTTGCCTATAATTAATATTCTTAGTATTAATTGTTATATTTCTATTCTCTATGCATATTTATGGAATATCATTAGTTATGTGCAGAAAACTATGCAATTAAATGAGATTTAAATTTGGATAGTTTTATCATTTTATTCTCTTTCTTAATATTTGCAAAAAGTCAAATAGAACTTTTATCTTGGGATAGAGGGAGTATTATTTATAAATTTTGTTTGAAAAATATTTACGACATATATCACAATATATAAGATAAGATAAAATTATAAGAGTTAACATGCAATATTACCATTATTAATAATTATTCACGCAACTTATAATAAAAAGTTAATTCATAAACTCACTCAAAGTCGATGCAATTCGACTTTTTATTATAAGTTGTGTGGATAACTGTTAATAGTGATAATATTTATTTAGTAAGTGATTGCATGTTAACTTAATGGTAACAATAACTAAAAATATTGTGTCATTTAGGATTAGCCATAAAAGGCGATGGAGGTCGCGTCGCCAAGAAATTTCTGATTTATCTCTCTATACATAGGGGTGCTTTCTATTAGTATAAATAATATAAGTTTGGAATAATTAATAATACTCCGTTTATTTCAAAATAAGAGTTTTATTTGTTATTTTAAAATTAATGTGTAAAATTTTAAAATTTTAAATTATCTATGATGATTTAATTTAATTTTAAACACTACATTATATTTCACATAAGGAATTCCATTTGTAAATTTTATGAATTAGAAGGATGTACTATAATCAAAAGACATATAACTCTTTCTTTTTATTATATTTGTTTTCTTTTACAAATTAAACTATTTCTACTAAACAAAAGGATACCATTGCTGCTTCTTTTTCCTTATGGTAGGGATAAACCATTAGATTAACCGAAAAGTAGTGCATCGAGATTCCCTACCTAATACAACTAAGCTGTGGACTTGATCAACAAAAAAACTAGCTAGGAAGAACTAGGTTTAAATACACTTTAAACATATATTAAGGTTTTCCTATTTTATTATTTAAACTCTAATATTTTAACTTTAAAAAATTAAACCTTGGCGTCTTTAAAATTTAATAAATTAGCATTTTTGTCTATCAGATCCAGTATTTTTTTTTTTTATCAAAATAAGTCACGCGACTTAAAATTATGAAAAGGCAATTAAGTCTTTTATAGGTATGTACTGTTCATATTGGCTCCATTATTTTTAATTTTTCTTTCTTCGTGTGCATGCAATTTTCTGTACTTTCAAATGTATTTAAGATTTTCTATTAATGGGCAATTAAGTGTTTTAAAGGTATATATCATTTAACATTGGTTCTAATTTATTCTTTTTTTTCTTCATCGCACACTAACAACGCGCTTATAATTTTCTGCGCTCCCAAAGATATTTAGGAGTGAAATTATCTATAAAAAAACTCTCATTCAGATTAATTATTACACATCGATAGCTAAAAAGTTTAATACATAAAAGTTTAAGAATAATAAGATTTAATATTTTAAAATTGAAACATTAAAGTTTAAAATTTAACAAGCTAAAAACTTTAAAATTTGAAGTGTATTTAAGCAGAACGACTAAGAACAAGAAATCTAAATATACTATCAGCTATAATCGGATTAATAATAGATGTTAACGCAAAAAATTGTTCACTCACCAAATCACTAAATAGCGAGATAGCTTAGGCCATCGGGGATAGTTTCGATGTAAAAATCAATATAAATTAAAAACATCAATAATAATGAAGAAAATTAATTGCGCTGAGAATAATTAATCATGTGTAATTTGACTTCAATGTATGTCTCTATTTATAGTTGCCCACATAGCCTGCCTATAAGACACCCAAAGTCAGTTGGAAGTAGGCATGCACAACAGGCCGGCCTGGCCTGGCCCGGCCTGGGCCTGCCAGACCTTGACCGTTGACCAGGCCGGGTCGGGCTTTTGACTTTTGGCCTGCAGGCCAGGCCGGGTCGGGCTTGACGCTCAAAAAGGGGGCCTGTTGAGGCCTGCAGGCCAGGCCAGGCCAGGTTTTGGGCCAAGCCAGGACAGTCCAGTCCGATTCGATCCATTCAAACAATTTTTTTAGTAATTTTAAATATTATTCAAACACCAATTAAAATTTTAAACTTAATTGATATATTAATTAAAAGTAATGTATTACAAGTTACAGCTTTCAAATTACAATAATGAAAATTATCTTTTTTATTATTATTTTGCAAATGACTTTCTAGTTGTTACGTTAAGTATCTATTAAAATAAAGATGCAATGAAAGATCTGTAAGAAGTGTAGGTTGCTAGCTAGGTAAGGAAAATCCTTATATATTACACTAGTCAATGTGTTTTCATGGATTTCTTTATTTGTATATAAACAAACATGCATGAATGAACGTATTAAAATACGTCAATTTTATTTTATTTATTGAATGAGTTGTTACAAAGATGAAGTTTTTGTCTGCAGTGGGAGAATTGAAGTAGCGAATAAAGAAAATCTGTAGACTGGACCAAGCTTTTAGTGAACCAGGCCAGACTAGACCCAGGGCCAGGCCGGGCCAGGCCTCAGGCCAGGCCCCAGGCCGGGCCAGACCGGACTTTTTGGCAGGCCAGGCCAGGCCGGATCTGAGTCAAAAAACTGTGGCCTGTTCGTGGCCTTCAGGCCAGGCCGAGCCAGGCCAGGCCTTGACCAGGCCGGGCTTTGACCAGGCCAGGCCCAGGCCGGATCAAGGCCGGGCCGCAGGCCGCAGACCATTTGTGCATCACTAGTTGGAAGTAAGAATCCCAATTAAAGTTTCTATAGGGATAAAATCGTCCCAATTATTGAATTGGATCATTGTTCCGTATAAATAGAAAACTAAACAAGATAAAAATTTATAAGTCAATTTAAACCATTCTAAAATACTATGCCGCCATCTAACTCATCTTACCAAACAGCTCAGGTCGAAACCTGGATATGAGTTATGGGCCCAAATAATTAAATTCTAACATTGTACTTTATTTTTCTATTTTAAAACTTACATATTAAGGGAGTAAAGACAAAATTGTACTCGTAACTCCAATACAAAACAAATAATTGAAAATAAGTTGACCGGGGTATTATTAGAAAATTAAATATAATAACAAGGGAGTTAATCACTATACCCCTACAACCACACGTAACTGGCATAGAACTTGTCTCCTTCATCACTATGCCCTAAATAGGGAGTCGTACCCATTACATGTCAGTTCTTATACCACTCCCGTCTTAAAACCCTTTCATCTTTAAAGGAAAAGCTTTACCTACACTGAAGTTCCCATCCTCCAGGAAAAGCAAAGTAAACCTCCCTCCACCTCCACCTCCACCTCCACCTCCACACACACACTCTTCTCAATCAATGGCTCAAAATCCTCACTCCAATGAACAAGAACTCACCGTCGACAACATGCAACCACTCACAACCATAGACGCTTCAGCATAGCCATAAAGGTTACGTTTATCAACGATAGCCAACCAATGTAGACGAACACCACTGCTACCATCGCTATTGACACCACCGCCACTATTCCAGCCAATTACTGAGGATCCCCCAATCTACAAATGAGCGAGGCTAAAGCTAGGGAGATGGAAATTTGAAACCCTTACAAATTTGATAAGGCTTACTCCCTATTGGGCTACGTATTTACTAGCATAAATGAGTTGTCCATGTTGGGCTAGACCCTACAGCCCATTAGGCCTAGCATGCATACAAGAGGACCTCTTGTCCGATAGACTTGGGTTATAATTCTTATCACCTTTGAATAATTAACTAGTTACCTTATTCAATACTAATTGGAATGAGAGTGATTTATCTAGTAGTGATCAGGATGACAGTTATCTTCTCCAATTAAGTCTCCGATACATGATTCCTAACATGAATCATAATTCTAATGAGTAATGAAAGTAATATAAATACATGGTTAACAACAGATATATGATTATCTCTTAGTATACAATACTTTAGCCTACTATATACTTTTTGCCTCCATTATTAACACATATTGAAACATGTACTTACTCTCATACCGGAGGTATCCCCTAATGGCCAAGTCATCAAGCACTCTATGATGGTTTTCCTTGTGTAGGTTCATGTCTAAGTCGGTGGTTGAACATACAGACAAATTCGAGCGTTAACGCTCCCACATTAATTCCAAATCTTCAGTCTTCAAATGCCTCCTCTTTAATCTTCGGGCTCAATATAGGATCCCAGCCAAATACGAACTCAGGGCTCCAACTTTATCAGAAAAAATGTACTAATGACCCAAGGGCAAAATAGGTCGCCATACCCATATATGGTTTAAGGGTTTAGGGTCCGATTTTTCATTAATAAATTTATCTCCTCCATTTTGTGCTTTGTAGGAATCGGGTTTGCCAACTTGTGTCAACCTCATATATCCATCTGATCTACTTAAGGTGTAAACAAGTTAAACTTATCTAAATAGAGAGCTACTCTGATTCAACTTGTAAGGTTAAATTCTTACTTAAATTTTACTCGGATTCGAATTATATTTAAAAAAAATTACTGAGATTTGACTCTACTTCAACTTTTATTACTCGAATTTGATCTGACTCAGATCGAATTATATTCAAACTACTCACGAGCTTCGAATTTGAAACTACTAAAAAATCGACGTATAGCGGCGAGCTATAGCGACGTTCGAGACGAAACCATCGCTATATAAGGAAAATAGGCCTTATAGCGACGGTTAACTCTTGATCGTCACTGTAAAAGGGAATATAGCAACTAAAGCGACGGTCAGAAATCGACCGTCGCTATAAAAGGGAAAAATAGGCCCTATAACAACGGTCGACTCTTGATCGTCGCTATAGATGAGCCCTATAGTGACGATCGACTCCTGACCGTCGCTATAGAAATAATATATAGGCCCTATAGCGATGGTTAACTCCTGACCGTCGCTATAAAAGCTTTCCGAAATGAATTATCCACTAGTCTCCCTCCACTATTTTCACGCACAATCTCTCCATTATTTTCACTTTCCCTCGCTAAGACTCCGCTTCCCTCTTTCTTTCGTGTTTTCTTTTCTAAATCTGCGATTTAGGGCATCTAATCTCATCTCCATAGGAGGTCCCATCGTGGCTGTAGGTAATGGAATTTTTTGCCAGTCTCCCTCAATTAATTTCACTCCCAGTCCCTCAATTATTTCACGTTCCCTCCTTTCTCAAATCTCATATTTCTTCTTCTCTTTTCTCTCACCAAGCCCTAAAATCTATCAAATTTCCTCTTATATTTTGTCCACACACAGGTTATGCCCTCTCAGACATCACACGAGCAGATTTTGCCGTCCTCAATCGCGATACCTCCTACCACAAATATCTGTTACATTTTCAAATTGTTGGTCCAATCCATGCAATATTGTGTGTATGTATCTCTTCTAATTTTTCTCTTCCTTCAGGGTGAGCTTCCACTGGTCAAAAATATAGCACCAAACTTTGAAGCAGAGGCTGTGTTTGATCAGGAATTTATGAAGGTAACCCATTGGAACAGAGTTGTAATGATGAATGGTGATCCATCTTGGCCTCTACAAATGCTACATATTTTAAGTAATTTGATTTATGGGTTTAAAATTGAGTGAACTCTATGTGAGGAATGACCATGACTGGTCTATATCGGTGTTATTATTCATTGTAATCAGGCGGTTATGGGATTGTATAGTTATTAATTAAAAGCTGTCAACTTTACAATGTTAGTGATGGTGTACTATTTCATTTAGCCTTTGTTTTGGCAAATACTAAGAGGAATATTACTTCAAAATTCTATATATGGAGTATTTGTTTTTTCTCGGTATAGAATTATGGGGTTGACTGCCTTTTATTGTCACGTTGGCATCTGTCAATATGTTTTAGTAGGTGTCAAAGTAAGGAATGGGGAAAAATTCTAAATTATTATACACTGCATCTGGGGTCAACAAAATTTAGGTTTTACTCATTCCAAGACTTGAACTATTCAACATATTATATGTACATATTAGTCACGTTTTTTGTATATTTTAGTATTTATTCTTGTTTAATGAGCCTGTGCTTGCAGGTTAAACTCTCCAAGAGAATCAGAAAGAAATATGTAATTCTATTTTTCTATCCCCTTGACTTCTCATTTATTTGCCCAACAGGTAAGTTGACACTAGGGAAGTTAAATCAATCATTGATTGTATCGTATACTTTAGTTATAGATTGAAGACTTGTAATAGTGTTATTTTTATTTATCCTCCTTTTCTTCGTGTTCTTTCTTGTGTAGAGATCACTGCTTTCAGTGATCGTCATGCCGAATTCAAGAAGTTGAACACAGAAATCTTGGTCGTTTCCGTAGACAGTGTGGTGGGTGCTTTTCCTATTTATTTTATTTACAGAATTGTGTGAGACAACTTTGTTTTGATTTTTCGTAATTAAACAAGTTAATTGTCTTTTCAGAGGACAATGTGAAATCCTATAGAAAGTTGAAGGATATTATTCATCCTAACTTAAATTGACATTATATGCAAATTAGTACAATGTGCTAATTGACTTAACTAGTGAGAGCAGGTTTTGGTCAAAGTAATATTGTAAATGGTGCTAACCTTCATTTACGGTGTAGGTTGAGTCTTCCTTAAAATTTGTGTTATAGGCAGTATTTGCTGCCTATTAACTTATTCTTTATGCAGTTTTTGAAATTATAAATGACAATGTTTTGGCCTTGCTGTAGGTAGTTTGAATCGTGAGTCGTGACAAATGTTGGTTGTCATTAGGCAATATCTTTTGTATTCTAAATCTTGTATTTATATGTTGGATCCTTGATAACTTTATATGTTTTGATTTGTATTACTGTTTTTGTCACTACTACAAAATAGTAAAAAGATAACACTTAAACAACAAGGTTTTTATAAAAAACGTTGTAGTGTTTTTTTTCATAACGTTTTTTCAAAAAACGTTATAGATATATATGCAAAAACGTTATGTATTTATAAGAAGTAATATTTAGTTTTAAAGTTACAACGTTTTTTTAAAAAAAACGTTATCTATTTAAAAAACACGGAGCTTAAAAAAATAGCGCGGAAGTGAAAACTTGAAATTAAAACACGGAACTCACTCATCCTCACAAGTGAAACAACTCTCTCTCATTTTCCATCGAAGTCATCTACCTCACTCATCCTTGACTTAACTCTCTCCCCTTCTCACTCAATCTAGATATCCTCGCTCAAAAGCCATCTATGGTAACTATCCTCCTCCTCCGATGTCTGCTTCTCTCTCTATACGTCTCTATGGCTACCACTGATCAATCACTAGAGGAGACTTTCTCTCAATACGGCGATGGACGCCAGATCTAACCTCCTCCTGATTCTGTTCTTTACTACTATTGTTACTAATGTTACGAATTTCGGTCTTTATATGTATATTTGTTTGTGTATACTGTTTGTTTGGTGTAGATCTGGTCAGATCTGATGGAAATTTATTGTTTGATGTGCAGATCTGGTCACCGTCAACGAGGCGCGGTCTCGCGGAGGCGGTGGAGGTGGAGGCGGTGGACGCCGTGATTCAAGTTTTACTATTTATGAGTATCATCTGGTGGAAATAGTACATCATATGGTGTGATTCTTCATAACCTTAATATGTTGTGACAACTTTGGCTTTTTCAATTGCGGATTACATAATGCCTTTTCATTTGTGTCCCAAAACTTCCATGTGTCTCTTCATGATGCTATATTGGGTTACATTTCACCATGTTCACAGTCACAGGAAATCCTGCTTGTTCTGGATGGAACTGGTTTGAATATAGCGAAAAGTTGGAGATGCAAGTCAGAAGGTAAGAAACATAATTTTGTTCTGCAAATTAAATGAACTTTCTGCTTTGTTATTTATCAATTAGCCATGAAACTTAGATAACCTCCGGCGTCCCGTGCCATTTGTTTTATTGACACTCGAAGATTTTCTGTAGGGTGGAGGTGCTGCTATTCAGCAAATTGTAATTGAAGGCCCTTTCTCTGAGGAATATTATATGATTCGGGATTATTTATATTCACAGTTTTATTCCCTTTAATCTGAGGTTCAAAAAAGAAAATTTATTTGGTGTAATTTTAATGAGATTGTAATTTTTTGTACAAGATCTTGTGACAATTTATGCACATTGAAAAAGGGTTCTCCCCGGTGGATAGCCATCAGCTTTCCATTGCTCATCTTTTAGTTTTATATCAGCTCGAAGCATCAAAAAACTATACTGATTGTGGATGAGGTTGATGGAATGTCTGCTGGAGTCTTGTGAACTTATACTGCTTACTTCTTAGCTTCCGAAAACCTACAAAGCAGCAGGTCCTTTTCATGCTTTGTATATGTTAGTTTAACTTCATAACTAATATTACTTTTATTTATTTATTTACATTTAAATTCAAAAGGTATATACTCATGTCAAATACTCAATCTTATCTCTTTCATGTATGTTAAGGAAATTGAATGTTCTATAACCTTAGTCCCCGAGTATAAATTAAAACAATTATTTTTTTCATGTATATATAGACTACATTTTGTTTCAAACATAATAAGAAAACTGATGGCAGACCATGTCTTGCAGGAGGAAACCATTCGAAGGAAATGTAGCAGACTTGGAGACTTTAGCGGCCTTGAGAATTTCGCTAGTACTTGAAATCTAGCTACATGATGTGTAGTAGCTACAGAATGATATAATTAGTTTATAGGATGTTTTATCCTTTGCCTTGCTGCTGCTTTATATATTTTTTGTGGATAGTTGTATATTTTGTGGATGTAGTAATTTGAAACTGTAAACGTATGGTATTATTAGATGTATTTTGAAACTGAGAATGATTGATACATTTTAGTTTTAAATGAGAATTTAGAGTATTTTTACCTATATGTCATTGCATTAATATTAGCAGTTCTACAAGTACAACATTACAGGTACAACGTTGTCTAAACGTACTACAATAGATGACATCTTATAAATGTTGTATAAATTAGTCTAAAGGTTGTGTGATGTATTAAACTACAACGTTTTATACCAAAAAATATTGTGGAATGATACCATCTATAACGTTTTCAAGCATCTTATTATTTATTTAAAGACAATGTACAACGTTTTTTAGTAAAAAAACGTTGTATTATGAGCCAACTACAACGTTTTAAAAACGTTGTATAAAATGTGTCAAATAGATGACACCCTTAACCTCGACGTTTCTGGGAGAAAATTACAACGTTTTTTAGGTGTTATCTTTTTACTGTTTTGTAGTAGTGTGTAGTTCTCCCACCTTGCATGGGTTCAAACTGATAAAAAGTCAGGAGGACTAGGTGATCTGAACTATCTATTGATTTCTGATGTGACAAAATCAATCTCAAAATCTGTTGGTGTGCTGATTCCGGATCAGGTATGATTTGTCTGTCACTTGCAATATTTAGTGGTATGTATCCTAGGTGTGAAAGAGGATGTATTGTAGTTGGCCATAGGTTTTGTGTATAATAATCACTGAAATGACTTTTGTTTAGCAAGTTTGATACTTCAAAATGCATGTTGTGCTGCTCATAAAGTAGTAGACTAGTAGTAGTATTCTTTACAGTAATGCTTTATGGTTAATACATTTTTTGATTATTATATATCTTGGTTATCATGATTTTATGCCTTCAGTTTTTCTTTCCTCATCACTTGTATCATGAAAACAGTATCCATTAAATCTTCATTTCTAACTAATTAAGATTCTTGTCTTGTTTTATATGTCCTATGCCGCTCGTAGCATCAAGGATTTATCTAACACTCTTCACACCTATCCTTCATTATATATAGGTACTTTATGAATGAGTTATCTGAGTTCAGAGCATGGGAGTTGGTTGTTTAGTCTGTCTTGGTGATTATTTAGTCAAATGCAATATTCTACTCCCTTCGTTCTTAGAGCTCCATTTAGAAAATCATATATTTCCCCCCTTTTAACCTCCTAACTATTTAATTGGCATTATTATTATTATTAAATATACACTAATTATAACCACTTTCCATTACATGAAAATCTGGAATATTATATCACCTTTTGGTCTATTTTTTGGGGGTTAGGTGGGAAAGGAAAATGGGACTTATTTTTTGAATTGAGAGATGGTATGTTAGCATGATAGTGTAATTTAATATCCAGATTAAAGATTAAATGATGGGTTAATGTTTTTTCATTATTGTGCTATTTATCTGTATTATCTATATTTCGTGGCATTATATTACAATCAAGATTCTCCATGTTGCAGGGAATTGCATTGAGAGGACTTTTCATTATTGACAAGGAATGGGTCATTCAACATTCCACCATTAACAATCTTGCTTTTGGGCATAGTGTTGATGAGACGATGAGAACACTCCAGGTAATTTTATACTATAATGTCAAAAGATAGATATTTAGGCCAAGGTCTGTCTTCTACATAACCACCATATCCTCAAAATTTAGGACTTGTATGAATATGCAAGAAACAGTTGCTAGTTTACAATCATATATTACTACTTTTATAGTCTAATTGAAGATCTAGATAAAGCTTTCACAGTATTATCGCTTATTCTATTTCCATGAATGTGTCTTCTCAGTATTGAGTATTGGCCAGATCCGCAACGTGGCATCAAGGAAGCATACAGGGTGTTGAAGTTAGGAGGGAAAACATGTGTGATTGGTCCTGTCCACCCTACTTTTTGGTTGTCACATTTTTTTGCTTACATGTGGATGCTCTTCCCAAAGGAGGAAGAGTACATTGAGTGGTTTGAAAAGGCTGGATTTAAGAACGTTCAGCTAAAAATGATTGGCCCGAAATGGTACTGTGGGGTTCGTCGGCATGGGCTGATCATGGGATGTTCTATTATAGGTGTAAAACCCGCATCAGGCGATTCTCCTTTGCAGGTAAAACCTTTTGCTCGGTAACCAATTCACAATTTCTTTGTTAGCCATGCTTTTTTTTTTTTTTTGGTTTTGGAAATCCCTATTCAAATGTTCTTCAGCTTTTATCTCTTTCAATAGGTTGTTATTAATTCAAACTTATTATTGGTTGTTAGTGGTTGAGAGGTAGAAAACTTGGTTAAGGAATGTGTGTCGACATTTTTTGAAGCCAACTAATAACTTGCCAAATACACAAGAATAATAGCGATAGGGGGAACAAAACTGCTAGTAGATGATGTAAGAGTCAATAGGACCTATATTTTGCCAAATTACTTCAATATAGTTTTATTGCAATTATTTCCTCATTTAAACTCCTTAACAATGGGTGTATCTTCCTAGGTAATACTGGCAAAATGATTTTGCAAGTGTTATGAAGCATTTGACTGAGATGAATAATTATATGTAATGATTCTAGTGAGTATTGGTGCCTGCCTTTTAGAATCATAATGTGGATTGGTTCAAGTCCCTTGGCTAAATTTGGTCTCAAGCATCCCACATATATTTTGTATGGATTGTGCTTGTGGACCTAAAGGGATTTTATTGTGGAATTAAATTTTACTCCATACGCTACCCAGGTCAAACTTCAGTTTTAAGTATTGTGACCGAATAACCAAATCCCAAGTTAATAAGCAATGATCGTAAAAATGTACAGTATGTTATTGTATTTTGGGTAAACTGAAATCACAAGACTTAAGACCCATTAGGGGAGAATGCAGTTAAACATGGAGATGATACCTACTGTGCATTCAGGTTCGATTCTAGTTCCATTGCCGTGCTTCAGTACTGGAAACTCGATCACTGAGTCAATATCTGTAATGCTAGCATATGTAAAATTGGGACCCTTATTGGAGATGGATGACACATATTTAGATCTAAGCAAAAAGACTATCTAGTAATTCTGTAGAGCATTGTAATTATAGTTGCAAGTTTTTTATTAAGGTTTTCTTTAGAAGGTAATGCACTATGGAATATGGATTTAAAATGTGTGCTATTATAATTATTGTGGATACTCAATTTATTTTATGATATTTATATTATATAGATTTTAAACTGCATATATAAACTTACTTTCTTCATGTTTGTATTTGCAGTTAAGAACTTACCATTCGAGTTCATGTTAAAAGATAGGATTGTTCCCAATTTGGAGGCCATTGAAATGTGATTAGAAATCTTTTTATTTTTTCCATATTCTTTTTATTTTACTTTTGGTTAACTATAATTAGATGTATTTAACAATTGTGATGTAAATAATTTTAAATGATATAAATTTATATATGATTATTACAGGACATTGAATTGTGTGTCCAATAACAATTTTATTAATAATTTTTTTTTAATATTTAAAAGGCCTATAGTGGCGGTCTCTGATCGTCGCTATAGGCCTTTGCTAACCGTCACTGACCGTCGCTATTGATATGTATTGGCCGTTAGTAAAAAAATACAAACGCATTTTTTGTCTGATTTGTAGTGACAGCCCGACCGTCAGTATGGATATGAAGGACCGTCGCTATATCTTTTAGCGATGGCTTCTAAGGCGACGGTCGGACGACCGTCGCTAATACTTTTAGCGACAGTCTTTGGACCTATAGCGACGATCGATGACCGTCGTTATAGTCTAGATTTTTAGTAGTCACATACCAACTAGCTTTATAATATAGACTTCCATGTTATGCCCGATCTATTCTTCAAATACAGTATTCATGATTCTCTAATATGTGGCCCCTACATTAATCTACTCGAAAGACATGGCTTTAAAGGTATAGACTCCTCGTTGAGTAATGAATGTCGTCTTAGGAATATCCTCCTTGGTTATTTTTATCTGATGATAGCCAAAGAAAGCATCCAAAAAGCTAAGTAAGAGGTGCTCGACAGTGGAGTCGATAAGCTGGTTGATGGAAGGGAGATGATATAAGTTATTCAGGCAGGCCTTGTTCAAATTGGTGTAATCTATGTATATCCTCTGTTTGTTATTGCTTTTCTTGACCATAACGACGGTGGAAAACCACTTAGGATACTTGATATCAAATATAAAATTGGTCTTAAGTAACTTGTCAATTTGCTCATCAATAGCAGCTTATCGATATAAGGAAAAATTCCTCCTCTTATACTTGGCTGATTTCTTACCCAGGTTTACATTGAGCCATCGAACTGTGAAAAACTAGTCGATGTCGAGCATGTCTTTTGATGCCCATGCAAATATGTCCACGTACTCTTGAATGAGACAATTAAGATGCTCTTTGATGTTGAGGTGCAGGGTCGCTCCCACCTTTAACCTTTTATCTGGCTCTCCGGGGGATACTGATAAGTCGATTTTATATTTATTTATTTAGTATTTTTAGGCTTAATTAGTTATGAGTTTTTAAATATTTTTAGTGTTTTAGGTAATTTATTCGATTTTATGCATTTTTATTAGTTTTATTATTTTTAATTTTATTTTGTAGGAAAATTGAAGTTGATGGCATTTCGATAATTTTAGCAAGAATGAAGTTCTGTGCCATGCGCGCTTATCACTAGAAACAAAATAGAATGGCACCGTTTTTGGCAACAGGTCAAGGATGGAAGTTCCACGCCATGCGCGGGGCGTTATCCGGCAAGCATTCCACGCGCAATGTGCGAACAGGTGAGAAAGGACAAAACGCGTGGAGCGCGTTCGTGGGTGTGCTGACAATTTATTTTTCTAGTGGGTCTCGCGAGTGAAGTGAAATAAAGAGTTAGCAGCAGATTGTATGCTTGTTTCCGTGTGGGCTCTTTCCGATTGCAGCTAGCAAATAAATTAGTTATGAGTTTTTAAATATTTTTAGTGTTTTAGGTAATTTATTCGATTTTATGCATTTTTATTAGTTTTATTATTTTTAATTTTATTTTGTAGGAAAATTGAAGTTGATGGCATTTCGATAATTTTAGCAAGAATGAAGTTCTGTGCCATGCGCGCTTATCACTAGAAACAAAATAGAATGGCACCGTTTTTGGCAACAGGTCAAGGATGGAAGTTCCACGCCATGCGCGGGGCGTTATCCGGCAAGCATTCCACGCGCAATGTGCGAACAGGTGAGAAAGGACAAAACGCGTGGAGCGCGTTCGTGGG
Organism: Hedera helix; assembly: GCA_947179155.2. Taxonomy (NCBI): domain Eukaryota; kingdom Viridiplantae; phylum Streptophyta; class Magnoliopsida; order Apiales; family Araliaceae; genus Hedera; species Hedera helix. The sequence continues at coordinate 4,549,431 of OX359286.1, forward strand.
TGTGCTGACAATTTATTTTTCTAGTGGGTCTCGCGAGTGAAGTGAAATAAAGAGTTAGCAGCAGATTGTATGCTTGTTTCCGTGTGGGCTCTTTCCGATTGCAGCTAGCAAATAAATTAAGTAATCCAATTACAATTTGGAATAGGAAAATAAATAGAAATTTTATATTTATTTTATTTTATATTTTAAATTTTATTAGGGTTTGAAAATTATTATTCCTATTAGGGTTAAGAGGATTATGTAGCATATAAATAGAGAGCTTGATATACAATTGAGAACGCAACTTTTCAGTAGAAAATTCCCTTTATTATTCACTACTAGAAATCTGACCTATAGCGACGGTTAGCGACAGTCGCTATAGGGCCAAAGGCCGTCGCTAAAAGTATTAGCGACGGTTAGCGACAGTCGCTATAGGGCCAAAGGCCGTCGCTAAAAGTATTAGCAACGGTCGGCCGACCGTTGCCTTAGAAGCTATCGGTAAACGCTATAACGACGGTCCTTCATAACTATACCGACGGTCAGGCCATCGCTACAAACTAGACTAAAAACACGTTTATGAATTTTTACCGACGGTCAATGCATATCAATAGCGACAGTTTTGACCGTCGCTAAAAAAAGGTCTATAGCGATGGTCGGCACCGATCATCGCTATAGGACATAGCAAAGGCCTATAGCGACGGTCACTAATCATCACTATAGGCCTTCTAAATATTAAAAAAAAATTATTAATAAAATTATTATTGAACACATAATACAATATCCGGTAACAATTATAAATAAATTTATAACATTTAAAATTATTTACATCACAATTGTTAAATACATCAAATTATAGTTAACCAAAAGTAAAATAAAAAAAATATGGAAAAAAATAAAAAGATTTCTAATCACATTTCAATGGCCTCCAAATTGAGAACAATCTTCTCTTTTAACATGAACTTGAATGATAAGTTCTCAACTACAAATATAAACATGAAGAAAATAAGTTTATACATACAATTTAAAATCTATAATCTAAGCATCATAAAATAAACAGAGTATCCACAACAATTATAATAGCACAAATTTAAATCCATATTCTATAGTGCATTACCTTATCTATTATTGCAAACTGTCTCATGCTTAAGTTTGCTGTAATATGGAAATATCTCTGGACATCCCAATAAATGAAACTTGCATGGGAGTTCAAGTGATTCTGCTACCTTCTTCAGTGCCAAGCACCTAATATCTCCAAGCTCTTGTCTACAAGTAGGACATCGATTATGAACCGTGTTTTACAGGTGAAACACTATGTGACCATTGTGACACTGAAAGGAAGCAAGTAATTTGAAAAAGCTGCTCAACTTCAATTTAATATATGATTGTTGAAGAAATAGAAACACAAACAAAGAATGACTTCAAATCTACTAGCTCATTTATAGACCAAAAGCATATATCACCAATCCATATATATTTTCTCCTAGGAATTTCACACTAAAATATAATACAGCAAAATGTAAATAAATAATTTCTTCATCCTAGTATTTTTATTCATTGGGGCAGGAAGGGACTGGATAGAAACGTGAAGAATCCAATATATTTCAAGCTATAAGTTGTCAGTCATGTATACAATGTCACAACTTAGGCAAGACTCTGGATAGCTGCAAGCTAGTACACGTCTAATATAAGCTAATTATAATTTACAAACATACAAAAGTAGACACAATCTTCATCACATGAACAGATGACCTTAGCAAAAAGGGAAAAAAAAAGAAAAGAAAGAAAAGAAAAAGAGACGATCTTCGTAGAATGGTAGACAAAGAGGAGCAACCATCAGAAGCACTTGTTAAGACAAAAGAAGACTGTATGATTAATAACAAACCCTAGTAACATTTAACAAACCAAATGTAAACTACCTTGAAAAAGAGACATAATAGAAGCATACAAGATGGCAAATAGATGAGGAAAGTCAAATTTTATAGCTCATTTGGAATGACACCCACAACATCACATTCATGAACCTTCCTGCCAAAAGAAGCAAAGTTAAGAAAAAAATTCATGAATTAATATATACAACCTTGTGGGGAAATAGACAATACTTACAAATTCATGTAGGAGATTTCTACGAATTTCTTCCCCATTCCTAACCTGCAACAAATTAAGAAAAAAATTGAATTTATCAATGCGAAAAGGAAATGCTACAAACAGAGAAAGAAACTGCTCACAGGTGTGCAGTCTAACAACGATATTTACCTTTTTCTTATGAGTCTCAATTTGATTACCAATCACCTTCATCTGTTAATCATTAAAAAGAAAGAAGAAAAGTAAAATGACTCGATAGCCTGAATCATATGAAACAATATCAACAAAGCATAAAGCAAACCAGAAACTTGCCCATAAACCAGCATATGGACATGAAGAACAGGCATGGCACATACCATTTTGCGATTCTGAGAGATCACCAAGCATAGACAATGTTATTGTGCATATATAAATGAAAGCGAAGAGGCAGAGAAGAAAATAAAAGACGTCGCTAAAAAAGTAAAAAAGTTACTCGTACAAAACTAAGTATAATTGCATAAGAAGATCTAGATTAGACTCAAATTTGACCCAAATGATATCTTCACAATCTAATCTCTGGCTAGTTATTAAGTAAATGGAAGCTAAGAGGCAGTCAATGGTTTACCACACGGTAACTAGATCAAATAAAAATTTGACCCTAATCATAAAAGTTTATACTATACAAGTTAGAACTAACAAGGAATCTCATTTCTTGTTGTAAAGCAGCTCGTTATTGAACTTAATACAATACAAAGTACAAACCAATATGTTCTTCGAAGCATAAAAATTACAAAAGGCATAAAGATTAAACCAGAAGACTTTAATACTTGTGTAAACACCCCAAGAGAAACTTACCGACAAACTTAAAACAGAAACTTTAATAATGCTACCATAATCCCAAAATCCCTTTAATTTAATGTCCTAAACTTGACCATTACACCCTCATTGTTCTATAAAGTACATCCTCGGATAGAGAAATCCGAACTCCATCCTTTTAAAAAAAAAGTTGTAATCTTTCATCAAAATAACTTCAATTGGTAATGGGGGTAGTAATGGAAAAATAATTTTTACCACTCCATTATATTTCCATTCAGTAGCACCTTTAGCAAATTTAATATCCACCCTAACTTCTAAAACATTATCAATTTTAAGCAAAAATTAGTGAGAATGAATAGAGCAACTCACCTGGGTTTTGTTCAGCTGGAGCTATATCACCAATCGTTCATATGTGAATGTAAATTAAAGGGTCCCAAGTGGTTCTAAAGGCCAAATGAGACATATAAACTAATGCAGTGTAGAGGGTTGTTATTAAAAATTTGACTTGACAGAACACAAAGAAAAGGACAACTGTGGCTTTCGTGTTACAAAATGAGGAAGAAGAAAAGGGGGGCAGCATAAACGCGAGCACGTCGTCGGTAAGCAGAGGGAATCCGGAGCACATTATAAGCAAAAGTCTACTCCTTTCAGAAGCGAAAACTTAATGGGCCATAATTTTGTAGCATCAGATAAGCAAAAATTAGCTCCACATTCAGTGGCCAAGGGAAGAGCTAAATGTTAGCTACAGTAACATATATATATATATATATATATATATATATATATATATATATATATAGAGAGAGAGAGAGAGAGAGAATACCGCATGAAAAGGTGAAATTGATGAGGCAAGGGACATTTGTTTGGCCAAATCGATGTCCCTCTCGAGTTATTCATCCTCAAAATGACTATTCGCATGCCTCTCTACCACGGCCAGCTCCACGGCTACCACCCCTCCACCACTCCAACCACCACTGCGACCTCCACCTCCACCTCCACGGGTGCTTCCATCAATGGATTCACCAAGGATATGAAAGCCGTCAGATTTGATAGAAGACTGGTGAATAAAGTTAGCTTTGTAAATTGGGTGCCCTAAATGAGCCGCTAGCTTTGAGATCTGGCGAGAAAGACTAAGAGATGAAGAGAGATTAAGAGAGAGAGAGAGAGTCTGATATTTGGGGAAGATGAGAAAGTAAGATAATAAAGATAAAAAAAAAATGGAGGGATAAAGAAACACTAAATGGCGCCAACTGAAAAAATAGGGCCTATAGCGACGGTCAGGAGTCGACCGTCGCTATAGGTCCACTTTTTCTCATATACAGCGAAGGTCAAGAATCGACCATCGCTATGGTTAACGTTTTCTCATCTATAGTGACGGTCAGGAGTCGACCGTCGCTATAGGTATTTTTTTCCTTCTATAGAGACGGTTCCGCCTCGACCGTCGCTACCGTCGCTATAGCTCGTCGTTACAGATCGATTTTCTAGTACTGATTCTTTTGTGCTTTTCATAGCTATGTGTAGCTAAATTATTTTTCTTGGTTTAAGTGATTGAAGCCATCAAGATTAATACATTGTGAGATCTAATTTATTTTAATTGTTCAACTTATATTTTGAGTATTGAATATTTTTCTGTGTTTATTTATATGATTAATTCGTTTGATCGCTAAGGTGCACACTAGTCTATTATTCATTGAAATCTATTGCTAAATTAAATATCAAATCCGTAATTGTTTGGTCAATTTAATTTGCGAAGCAACCAAGATTAATAATTATTTTGCAGATCAAAAGATTGTTATATCTTAGGAAGAATATTCATCTAAATTAAATGTAAACACTTGGCTTGTGTTATTTAGTTCAACGATATCTCTATTTCTTAAAGCTGCTACTAGGTTAAATCTTTAGCACTTGTATTAGGTTATTTAGTAATAAGGGTTATTTAGATCACTTGCTTCTACTTAACTAAAAGTAAGGAGAGATAGAAAAATTATTCAAATGAGAGTAATTATTTTACGTTGAATATTTAAAATATTAATTGAGTTATTCTTACATCAATGACCAGTTGTAAATTCTTGATGGTGGATGTTAACTTAAACCAAGGTTTTTTCTTCTCATTTATTTCATTAAATTACTTATATAATTATTTTAGTTGATTTTATTTAAATTATTTCTTAAATTAACCCCCCCCCCCCCCCCCAAAAAAAATTGGTTTACGAAAACATAAAATTAAATTAATCATTCTCTATGGGATCAACTCTTATTTTCACTACTACATTAATATTTTTTTAAAGTAAGATTTTATTTTTAGGCGCCTGCGACAGCACACTAGATACCTCAATTTTATCTACCTCCTCCGCCAGACAAGCTTTGGATTCATTACTTTTTTTCCTTAAACGATTTTACCTCCAAGGAGCCTTCAGCTGAAACCTCTAAGGATATGATCATGACTCATTTGCCATTTTCTCTTTTCTTTTTGGGAGCAACTTGTGCTAAACATAAGTCGTGTTATAGTAGGTTTTGGATTGCTCCTTGTTAGCAAATTTATGAGCAGCCTATTTGGATTTAATAATGACAAAACATGTTCTAAAATAATTATTGTTATTTGACAAAAATACTTTAGTAATTGATGTATGTATGTATGTATACATCTTAAAGTTGTAAATCGTAGAATAGTCGTATTTAAAGTTATTTACTGTTTATGTTTAAAAGAAAAGAAAACAAAAAGAGAAGTTAAACAAATGTGAAGTTATAAACATTTGTTACAATCTTATACAGTCTTTATAAGAACAATAATTGTAATAGGACTTAGATGATCAAAAATTTTAGGTTGATCCATAACTAAAAAGATAAACTAGGATTAGAGGAACAAAAGATAAATTATGTATTGTCCTCAAAAGAATAATGAGTAAAGGACACTAGGGATGAAACGTGTTAGGATGAATCCAGATACAGAGTATTATCAATGATATAATAGATTTAGACTAAAGCATCAGACAATTCGGAAGAACAGAAGAAATCAAGACTGAAAGATACAATCTACAATGGGAGAATGAAAAGATCGTAGAATGTGCTTGAATTTCGTAAAGCTAAGTACAAAGTGTATAAAGACTGATCTGAGGACAAGATCGAATAGCCATCACTAATCGTACTGAATCAAAGATCGTATAGAATATGATTAATCGTATAGTGCAAACATGTCGTATTACAAGCAAAAGGAGAATCATACAAAAGTTTAGATCTTATAGCCAAAGTCTAAATCGCAGGACACGTAAAGGTTGGATGAGGATCTTTCAGGAAGAACTGTGAAAGTAAGCTAAAGATCGTAGTGCAAGAAGTTGATCGTATAACAACTACAATCGTAGAACAGAATGGAAGATTACTAACGTATAAGAGAAGAAGATCGTGAAGTAAAGATCAAGAAGAGTGAAGAATACAGAAAAAGGAAGACTTCTCAAGACCACTAAGGATAAAACTAAATAGATCAAATGAAGATCTTCTTGAGCCAAACAAGAGGAAATTATTGAACACAAGAAGTTGGCAAGGGAGGGAGTATGAGAACAAAGCAGAAGTTATCCCACAAGATCAATACAAAGGAAAAGTTTGTAGAATCGTGTCAAGCAGACTCATCACAGCACGTCAAAGATAAAAGCTCACAAAGGCTGAATAGATTAATGTACTAAAGATCGTAGAATGACGTTGAATTGTATATCCTCAGATTATTGAGTAACAACTTTCATAAAGTTATTTCAAGATGCAGAGCTATTTCAAGGATAAGATGCAACAATGTCTTAACTATTAGAGCTCATGAAGCAAATGGCAGTGAAAGATAGACCCACTATAACACATGATTGGGATGGTCCTATAGAAGAACTCTCTGGCAAAAAGTAGATGGGGATAACCTAGCAAATGAAGATAGATACTGAATGCTAGAGTTGGCTCATAAGAAGGAGGCGTGAAAATGAATAGCATCCACAATCGTTGAATAACACTGAACAGAGAAACAGAGAATGGATAACAGAAGATGGAATTGCTCAAGTGAAGGGGAGTTATTTAATTAAGAAGAAGAGGAGAACAAACAAAGCAAGGGTCAACTAAAGGTCACTAGTAATGGAACAAAAGAGACATCAAATTGAGGGGTAGCTGAGAAAGAAATGAGTTTTGAAGCACTCAAGAAGAAAACTAAACTGACTCAGCATAACAAAGAATAGATTTGAAGATGATGATCTGACAAAAAGAGAAGAACGTAAAGTAAACTACAAAATCGTAGAGCAATGTGAGATCGTATAGTAAAGTTAAGTCAATATGGTAAAAATATGAATGCAATGCTAATTCAAGAACACATAACACCAAGAAGATCGTATTAAAAGCTTCAGCTCGTATAACAAGTCAAATTCTTATAGCATCAAAAGGATCACACAACAAGTCAAATTCGTATAGCATCAAAAGGATCGTATTGCAAGTCAAATTTGCATAGTATCAAGGAAATCGTATTGCAAGTACTAAATCGTTTTGCAAGATCAGATCGTATTCAGCTCGTTTGAAAAATTAGAATTGTATTGTGAAGACTTGATTGTACAAGGACGCAAATCGTATTGAAACTCTGATCGTATTACAAAGCCTCTATTATACGATTAGTTCATCAGAAGACTGACGATGAAGATGTATCACCTTGAAGGGCTCGATGCAATCTTTATAGATCATAATTGAATACTGCAAATCAAGAATGTTTATGCTTGTGTTTACTAGCTAGGTAGACATGGCAAAGTCAATCACGTGGTTTCCTTATTTAGAACTTTGATAAGATGCTAAAGCAGAAAGTAAACTGACATGTGCTACCAATGGGCAAACAATGTTATAAAACTCTCTACATGTTGAATGATGCGATAACTCAAAGACAGAAAGCAAGTTGATGCCATAAGGAAATATCCACATCAAAGATTCAAAAATAGTAGTGCAATAAAGGCATCAACGACTATCTCCAAAAGAACGAATTACCAACGGACAAAACTCTCAACGAGCAAATCTCAACAGAAAAATTCTCACACTATAAAAGCTTTATACAAAACAGAAAAAAAGAGTGGAGTTAAAGGAACAAAAAGGAAAAGGGTGAAAAATTACAAGAAGAGAGAGAGAGTAGAAGAAAGGAAGTATAGGATTGGTGAGGGATATTTAAGATATACACTCAAAAAACTCCCCAAAAAGAGAGTAGTAGAAAAGAGATGGTCAAAACAAGAACAAATGGAATGGTTCATGCACTAAAGAATTATAAGGATGAAAAGATCATTCTATTGAAGACCATAAATAGGATCAATCTACTGTAGAGAAATATCATTAACCCAAAGTCACTCTACGTTTTAGAGGATTGATATAAACACAACTGCCAAGTTCATTTGATATAAGTTTAATGTCAACTTGGCAACACCCCTCAGCCAACAACAATAACATCAAAGTCGGGACTTGGTGACCCGCCAAATTCGGAGGAATCTACCCCAAGAAGGGAAGAGGACTACGTGTCTTGAGGAGTAAATCAAGTGCAGCCCATTCGATTCTTGAGTGAATTAGCCCCTGTTGAGGGAAGATGACTTAGTGTCCTAGAGATTATGTAAGGACCTTGTGTCCATTTATCCTTAGTGGAATATCCCTGCTCAGTAGAGTGGAAGAGAGGATGTAGGAGTAGTTCAGGCTCCGAACCTCTTAAAAATCACTGTGTTATCAATATTTCTTTACCCCCTTATGTATATTTCATGTTTATGCCATGTATGTTATGGTTATTGCTTTCCTTTGGCAAATTTATAAACAGAACTGTGTATTTGTATTTGAATGATTAGAAAGGGGTTTACCAAATATACTAATTTTTGCTAAATATATGATCATTTCATTATTTGGTAAAAATGTTTTTAAAATCAAAAGTTATACGTTATTGTATAATGATCTATTCAACCCCCCTTCTAAATCATATTAATGTACTTCTCGGAACTAACACTCCTAATTGGTACAGAATTCCCCTACCCCGTAAGGGGTTGGGAACTTTATTATCATCTGTGTAATTGATGTGATAGCCCTCAAGTTGGCTAGGGTTGGTTGCCCAATTATAGCATTATAGGAGGAAGCTTCATCTACGGAGTTAAACTTCACCACTAACCCCACTTGACATGGTGGTGAGCCAAAGATGACAGGTAATTGATGGTTCCTCGGACAGGTACTGGGTTATTCCTGAACCTATATAGAGGCGGCTCAGTGCAAGGTTTGATCTCGTGCTTGTCCAACAACATGCGGTTATGGGCACGGGTTTAAAGGATATCTACTAAGGAACCATTGTCAATCAACACTTTCATCACATCTTGGTCAGCGATTTCCAATTTTACCACCAGAGCATCCACGGGCCTGGGATTGATCGACCTGTAGTTCTCGTCAGAAAAAGTAATAAGATTGTTGGGGTTGACCTTTTGCGTCTTTGGTTGGTGCCCTTTGACCATGAATACCCCTTTTACATACTTTTTCTTGGGACAATCTAAAGTCGTCCCCTCAATCGCTACATTTATCATGTGCCGTCCACCAGCCACGTGCTAGGGCCTTAGAGTAATCATGAATACGAACTAACCCTTCTTGTATTAATTCAAATTGCCTTTCTAAATTTGCTTTTTATAAAAAACTTTAAGGCTCAACAGTGTTCAGTATCATGGTCGTAGTCCTCATGGTACTTACAATTCTTGTTTTTACTTCTTTTTTTCGAAGGCATGGTGAGTTTTTTCGGTCGGGTGAAAAATGTTTTTCCCCTAGCCTCCTCTAGAATGTCTGCTAGGGATTTATTAAGCAGAGTATACTCTTCATATTTTCTTTGCACGACGTCGTCATTACCCCCTTCAGTCTTCTCTTTCTTCTTTTTAGAGTTCTTCCCATTTTTTCTGTTTTCTCCTTCATTCCCATTTTGACCCTAATCCTTTCTCCCGTCCCAACCCAGGTACAATGCTCTGAGGGCCTCCTCAACCAAGATGTGCTCATGAGCGATCTTATAAACTTTATCGAGCATTTGGGGGCCTTTGGTGAGATCCTTAATGAAGTCTCTATTATTCTGGATGTTAACATTTTTAGTAAAGTGACTCACTACCTCTTGCATCTTCAGCTCCTTGATGGGGGCTACCCTTTCTTAAATCTCTCGATGTAATCCTTGGAGGGTTCATCATCTTTTTATTTAAGCTACATTAGGTTGACCATAAGTACTTTGGTTGGACAATTCCTGATGAATTGTTCAATAAATGTATCCTGAAGCTTCGCCTATAAATTGATGCTTTATGGGGGTAAAAGCATGCAGTTTTAAATTGGAGATGAATAAGTGGCACTTGGTGGTCTCTATATAATTTAGCACGTACATTAGACTTTCATAATACTCGACATGGTCCCTCAGATCTGTTATGGCATCAAAACATTCCAAGCCAGTGACCCTAATGTTAAAGTCCACAGGTTAATTTTCAATCGTTTCTAAAAAAAGGGATCCTCGACCTACATCATTTCTACCTCTTACCTCCCTTTCCAGATCTTCAAACCTTTGGGCCCAGGTATTGGTTGGGTTCTGTCGTGGCTTAGATGTGGGTTCAACCTTAGTCCTTGCCCTTGGCTCTGCTTGGTGGTTGGAAGCACTGGCGGACTCAACCTGTCGCTTAATTACAGCGGGTGAGCTATTGTTTGCCCTTTTCAACCATGTGAACACATACCCTCTCCCCTCGGGTCAGTGCTTGCTCCTCCTTTCTGGGCATGGGGACTGGCTTCTTCTCATAAGTTGACTCGATCATTTCTACGTCGGGGGTTGAATACCTTTGTTTTTCGAGCCCACTGCGGGCTTCACTCCGAGTAGAATGCGATGACCGCCAATCACGACGAGAACTGATTTTTCCTTACTCTCGCTCTTGGGCGATTAGGGCGGCTATCTCCTCCAACCTCTTCCCTATTTCTTCGTGTTACAACCAAAAGGCCTTTAAATCATATAAGCGAGCCTGTCATCTGACATTTTCTGTAATATTCGCGAATATTACAAACTATTTAATAATATGAATTTTATTTCGAAAGATGTTATATGCATGTGTTGAAATCATATATATATATATATGTCTGTTAGAAATGAGTAATAATAGTTAAGTTAAGCTATTGAGTTAAGTGGGTTAATATTATTTAATCCGAGTTGAATAGAAAACTTATATTAAAGCTTGAAGAGCCTTATGTGGCAATATGACGATAATGAATTTAATTTCATGTGTAATGTAATTGATTCACGTATTAAATATTAGTGGATTTATATAACTTAAATAATTAAATGAGGTAAATTATTTAATTAAGTGCAATAGTGATGTTACGTTTTAATAATTGAACGTAACGCGAATGATGGTCTAATGTAAAATATTATGTCAAGCGGGATTTATTGAATTTGAAATAAGGTCCGGTATATAATAAATGTATATTGGAACCAAGTTAGTGAATTTAATTATTACTCGAATAAGGGTTAAATATATTAAATAAATGTATTTAATATGTAATATAATTGTTTGAAAGTAAGTTATGGAATGATTAATGTAATTTAAATTAATTATATAATATTAATTCAATTTGGCTATTTAAAATAATTAGAGGGTAAAATATTAATTATTTTAAGATAGTGATTCGTTACACTAAAAATGTTAATTTTGTAAATGGATTAATTTGCATTTTTAATGAAAATAATTTATACATAATGGAAAATGAATAAATGACTATATTAGAATTTTTATAATACTTGTAATATATATATATATATATATATATATATATATATATATATATACTAGGCGTGCATGTGGTGTATGCATGTATATAATGTATGGTCATGTATATAAGAATGCTGAAAATGCATGTTATATGTGATGTATATGAATGCAAATTGCATGAAAGAGTTATTAGAATGTTGAAAATAAGTTATTAGAATTATGTGGTGTTATTGGTCATATTGTGACACCTAGCATTAGTTAGTGAGTAAGTTACTTAGGTATTGATAGTGGGAAAATACAGCACAAAGAAGCCTTGTTCAACTCATTTCCCATCCTAAGTCAACAAAACAAATTCCTACGTTTAGATGTTATGAGTTCTAAAGTCAAAATCAAGCACACTTCACTATTAGTCTAACCAAATTGAAACCAAAGTCATAAAATTATGATTCAAGCTAATTGCTAAAGAAGTTGTGGATAAGTGTTCATCATGGATGAAGTGTAATCTGACCTTAATCAAGAGGGGAGCAAAATTTGCATCAATCAAATTTCAAACAAAGGGGTATATGTTCTTTCTTTGATAGTTTATAGAATTAGATAATAATAGTTGCTAATTGTTGAGAATTTGGTTGTGGGAAGTTATATGTTTGGTGAATCATGTAGGATTCAGAAGGAATAAGGTTAGGATTGAATATGGAGGTTGATTGTATGTGCAAATATATATGAAATTTGAATTTCTAGTGCATTTATGTTAAGCGTTTGTAAAAATGCTTCAATGAAGCTATTTGTGTCAAAACTTGAAAACTAGTGGGTCATTGCAAGGAATTTATGTTCACACATTATTTTCTAAAATATTATGTAGTGTCGTCTATGTGGTATCTAAAAATGAAGGTTATTGGATGTGTAGTTAGCAAGCTATGAATTTCCAAAGTGGCTGGAAAAATAGGAAAAAAATTGCAGAATGCTAGTGTAGGGTAAGCGTCGGGGCGCTGTCTACTGCGCTGTCAGCGTTGTTGGCTCTGTCCAACAGCATCGGGGTGCTACTTTATAGAGGAAATTGAGTGTCGGGGCACTATGATGCAGTTTCAGTTTTTTTATTTTTATTTTAAATTTGAAGCATCCAAATGATTTAATATAATAATAAATTATATTTTAAATGTAATCCAACAAAGAATGTCTATAGTATATATTCTAATCTATAATTGTATATTGAATTCAAATTGTATTAATAATGAAGGATTTGAATGTTAGTATTAAAATGTATGAAGTTTTAATAAAAAATTATAAACATGTTATGTGTATAGCTATGTGATAACGCAATTCATATTACATAGGTTATACGGCGAGTGTTAGCATTTCAAATACGCGTGAACGGTGATAATTAATAGCTTAAACGATGTAAGGCAAGTATTCTAACCGTTTTATGGTTGATATTATAACTATCATTGTATCTAATTACATTTGAATCATATGTGTATACTATTCGTTTTTTAAAAGAAAAATATTATTCTAATTCCAAATTGAGTTATGATTTGAAATTTCTTCAAATATGAATTATTATTGGAAGTCTAAGCCATTTGTTTTGGCTAAACGATTAATGATGCATGTTATTAAATCCATAACTCTTTGAAAAGTTAGCCCAAACCAAATCATTTTAGTGCGGACTCAAATGATGAAAACTGAGTTGAACAACCCTATAAAGGGGAAAAGTTTATCGGATACTTTAATTCCGATTAACACATTGGCGTTTAATATGTTTGTGCACTATACGTAGTATAAGAGGATGATCCCCTTGCGTACGATATAAAGAATTATATAGTCTTTATAATATTTGTAGCAGTAGAAATAATTGCTAATCCAGATGTAGTTTAAGGTCTTGTGACACTCGGTATAATGTTGAGTTCAAAATCAAAGAGAAGTTTTGAAAAGAATTATTCATGATTGTTTCATAGTTTTTGTTCAACTATTGAAAGATTTCAGTAAAGCTTATTCATATATGAATTATTTATCTGAAAAATGTTATACTTGCTGGGCATTTTGATTGCTCATTCTTGCTTAACTTAATCTTTTCAGCTAAAAACGAAAAGTCCAGAGGGACAGTTTCTGACAAAGGAAAAGAGAAGGTGCATGAGTAGTATTAGAATATGTAACTCTTTTGTTTTGGCTTGTATTAAAATGTTCATGTATATATTTATTTTCAAGTGATGTAATATTTAAGGTTAGACAACCCTAGAGATTTTATATAAGTTTTGTAATGATACATGTTAAGTTTATGTTATTTGGTTTATTGGGTATCATAGATGTATGAATGTGATGGATAGTGATTACCGAACACAGAATTCAAGGAACTCGTATTTATGGGCGTCACAAATTGGTATAAGAGTTGTAGGTTATAAATCTTAGGTAGGGAACCATAGGATATAGCCTTATAAGATTCGCGAATATAGAAGTCTATAAAACTCGTATTGAGTTCTAAGGAATGAATTAAGGAAATTCATTGACAAAATATAATGAAATGACTTATGTTTTTATTTGATGATTAATAGACTTATGTTACTGCGAGTACTAATTAGAAATTAAAACTTTTGGTGGCAAGATGATAGAAATAGGAGAGTCTAGTCAAGCTAGGGAAAGAGGATTTTAAGACAAACACATAGTTTGTGCAGAACCTGTAGTAGTGGTGCCGAGCCAACTAGTTATATTGGAGGGTAGAGAGTTCGAGCCAGTTTTGGATTCTGAGGAGGATCTCAAGGAGGCAGATGAGCTAAGAAGAGACTTGGATGGTTTATTATCTTCTTCACCCGATGAGGAGTTGATGCAGGAGTTGCATGATTGTAATGTGGAATTACAGCATTGTATCCATGAACTGGAGACACAGGTTGTGGAACGTCAACAAGCATTAAGGAAAAATGAGTCGGCAGTTCAGGTTCTTGTCACACATAACATAGAACTAGGAACTAAACTTCATCAGGAAGAGCATACCATAATGGCATTGAAGAATGAGAAAAAAGCTTTGTAGGATCACTTAACATATGAGACTGTTGAGTGAGTGAGGATGGAGAATGTATGGGTTAGAGCTGCCAGGCGAATAGACTCGGTGGAATGGGAAGTTAGAATTAAGAAGGCCAGGGTTGACACCATGAGCTATGCGCGTTGGATGACATTTGTTAGAGCACAGGATAGGTTTTTACGTTATCCGGTACAGTACAGTTAGTCTCGTCACACCATGAGCCGAGGATTGGTGGTAGACTCCTGGACGGGGAGTATCAGGATTCGGTTCAACGAGGACTACTTCCGTAGGATGTCTAGTTTTTAGTTATGGTTATACATATATGTATATATGTAAATATTATGTAGATCCTAACTTTTGATGTTTATAGTATGATGTGTGCTGTAAATCCTAGGCTTTTATTTTTACTAAGCAGGATGGATATGTAAATAGCGATGGGTTATATGTTTTGGGATGTACGATATACTGGACGCGAAATATGTATATATAACTATGTTTATAAAAATGTGTCTTGTGTGGATTTAGTGTTTTAATTAAAATTCTAAATGCTTTACTTAAATGATGACATAATAACAAGATTTTTATTAAACAGAAAGATGTCACCTCGAAGAGTACCTCCAGATCGACAGACACAAGAGGAGTCGGTTAATGATAATAGGGATCTGGTTGATCTAACGAAAAAGTTTGTGGATCTCCAAGTAGGAGCCATAGAAAATAAGGCCCCGAGAACTGATAATCCAAACCCTATATATACTCATCTAGCTAACTTTAAGGACTTTAAGTTGATAGGACCTTTAGAGTTAAAGGGGACGACAAACCCGATAGAGGTCCAAACTTGGGTAATGGAAATCGAAAAGGAGTTTAAAGTTGCCAGAGTGACTGAGAAATAAAAGACCGTTTTTGCTACCTTTATGATGAAATGAGATGTAAGTTATTGGTTGTGTCGCCCCCAAATCTAGGCCTACATAGCCCAATTTGAGACACCATAAAATACACGATTTTTAATACAAACAGTACATAGAACAGAAATACAGAACTCAATAATACACAACTAAATCTTCACTATTATTGCCACATTATATACAACATGTGAAGACTACAATAACTATCTCTCAGACTGTCACTTCATTCCCCTACTAGAGCCAACTATTCTTTCGTTCTCTGAAAAACAATAAAACAAAAGAAAGGGTGAACTCAAATAGCCAAGTAAGAAAATATCATAAATAAGATAATGACAAATAAATTATCATTAGCCTTCAACAGTTGAGTTCTTAATTGAATATAATAAACAATAAGCTTTATATCAAGAACTACAGTTAAATTCTTGAATAAAGTTCAGATTAATGATAGCAGCGGAATGAACAATCCATTAGAAAAATAATGTAGACTATGATGTCTACTCGCTTATCCTTTTAAGAAAAATATCATCAACTTTTATCATCTGAAACACCACTGGTCATGATGATACAAATTTACAGTTCCTGGTCATAATCATGCAAGTCAATAGTTCATCTTTGCACTACGGGCCAAATATATTCAATATATCACCAACGATCATGATTACACCAGTATTCAGTCTTTGGTCATAATCATATCAAACAACAGTTCTTCTTTGCCCCCGGCCAAAGAGAACATTCACCACGTGCCCTAAAAGACACAACAATTATATCTCCTTTATCCTATCATCTGTGCCCTAGGCCACAAATATTCACAATAACATGGTTCTTGATGATTAGAATAACAATAGTGATATAGATGATGAATCAAAAGAAACAGTATGATTAATAAATATCGAACGTTTATGATCTTTCTTTGTGCAGATTCAAATAATGTCCAAATTGTCAACATGACGTGGACTCAAATTCAAGAATGATATTCAAGATTCATGGTTTAGAATAACGGTTAAGGTTCATTAGAAAGATTTAGAAAAATAGGAAGGCTCGATTGAAATGATATTAGATGAAGCACAAACTATTAAAGAATATATAATCATTTCTGGAAACTTTACCAATCAGAGACAAATACGAAGAGTAATTCACCAAACATGCTGTAGTCTGCGTAGTCAAGTTATTTCCACAAATGAATAAGAAAGATTATTCACCAAACATGCGGTAGTCCGCGTAGTCAGGTTATTCCCATAAATTAATACATGGAAATAAATGACACATTTTACGAGTAAAGAAAAAATGATATTATTTTTTAGAATCAAAGAATAATAATCCATTACCGTAATAAGTTTGAATAGTAGAAGACGAAAAAGATGATATCACTTACTTTAACACGTGACTAGATATGAAGTTGATCAACCTATATTTTTATAATTTAATTAGTAACTGTGACGCCCCCAAATTCGGGTCTCAAATACCCGGATCCGGTCATCACGATCCAATACAAACATCCACTTCTAAACAACATACAAAAACTAAGTGCGGAATAATGAACATATGTTGTTCATTCAAAAGGTGTTACTAGTCCCAATATACGATAACCTTACTTTAAAGTACACAAATATCCTTAATAAAGTACTTAGGGTTTATATTACAGAACAAGTAATTTAGTTAACTAAAAGGCAGCATCCTGGAGTCTATCACTTCATTTTTCCCTTATCCTTGTTTTTCCCAGATGTCTCGGGTTGTACTGCAATAAGGTTTCATGATATAGCAAGGATGAGCAACTAGTTTGCTCAACAAGTTTAAATAACAACAAGAAACAATATATCATGAATGAAAGAGAATAGCTGAACAATTCAATAATATGAATAACATAAGCAGGAATAATGATTTGCTTTTAGAATTAAGATAGTCAAATAGACTATAAATTATAAATATCCATTAGAGTCAATAGCAGGTTGAACCAATGGTTACTACCAGAAATATGTACCCGAGGGGATCAATCTCAGTACAATATGTGTATGCATAACATTTAATTTCCGTATTTTGTACCTGATATTAGATATAGGGTACTCCCCTATAATAAAAGGGGTGTTCATAATAGTCTAAGAATCCGCATCTTCAATGATTTAGATAACTTTTAAAATCTTTAACATAAATGTCTAGCCGAACAATGACTTAGACCTACTTTGAACAGTAGAACAATAATTACGTACAAGTCAAGGACTGTACAATATCAAGTGCGAATAACAACAATATCGATGTGAAATAATTATAAAGTAATTAAACCACTCAAAACATGCTTGGAATTACAGTTCAAGCTTAACTAAATAATTTGCTCAATGAAATGAGTTTAGAGATAAGGAACTTGCCTGTCTGCTCAACTACAATTAATGTCTAACTTTAACTAACTGGCTTTGAAAGAGCTAACATTAATAAAGTTGGTCTAATAATTAGTACGACATATTTGCACAACTATACGCTCACTAAGGAACTGATCTACCACATAAGTACTAACACATAATTTACATCAGTCAAAATAATATTATTAACCTTATAGACTCTCAATCAAATTAGGTTAATAATTTAATAATTTAGAAAATATTTTTCTCAAGTGTTGGACACTTATTAAACCCTTAAACAACTTATTACAATTGTTTAATTAAAGCACAATTAAATTCTAATTATTTTATTAACTCAATCTCTATTTAATTACTATTTAATCTTGATTAAATAAAAAATAATTAATTAACTTTAGTTATTATTTAAAATAAATAATAACTAATTGTACTTACTTATTATTTAATAATAATAAAATAATAAATAATTATTGATTTAATTTTAACCTTCTTTAATTTAATATTAATCAACTAATAATTAACTAAGTAATTAACCTCACTTATTATTTAATTTTAGGAAATTAAATAATAGTTTACTAATTTTAATCCTCTTTAATTATTATCTAATGTTAATTAAATAATAATTAATTATTTAATAAATTCTAATTATTATTTAAGATTAAGTAAAAATCAATTTATTTATCCTTATTTATTATTTAAATTAAATAATAAATTATTAATCTAGTAACTTAATCATTATTTAATGCTAATTAAATAATAATTAATTACTTAATTATCCTTATTTATTATTTAATAATATTAAAAAAAAATAATTTATAAATTTTTATCTCACTTTAATTATTATTTAATAGGAATTAAATAATAATTTCTAATTTAACACCTTTATTTATTATTAAGAGTTTTAAATAATAAATAATTAATGAAATCTTTATTTATTTAGGTTAACCATAAATTTAGCTAACTAGATTAATATTTAAAATATTTAAATATTAAACTTAATGAAAAATATCATCCCAAATATCATTTTTGTATTATTATTATTTTTGTTATAATTCTAAATTAATTTTTTAAACATTTAAATTTATTAAAAATATGCAGAATGACAATTCTGTAATTAAACCTAAAACTGATCCGATGGCAAAATAGTAATGATGCAGAAAAACGAACGGAAGGGCAGTATGGTAATTTTGCTAAAAATTTTCATACCGCGCATTGCGCGCGTAACAAAAGAAACGGCTCAAAACGGTGCCGTTTTGAATAGTCGGCAAACGGCTCCTGCGCATAACGTGCGGAGTAAAAAAATTTCTGACCCAAACGACGTCATTTGGCTCCGCGTCTGCGGCTAACATGCCTGCGCGCATTGGGCGGCCAGTTCTAATTTTTTCCCTTCCAGCAGAATGTGAACAGTGTTCGACAATACACACTTTAATAAAAATTATACCATCAAGTAAGCTTTAAATCCTCAATAAAAATGTAAAAAATTTACCAATCACTTAATATAAATTTATAACATGAAAATCTAATTTTTCATTATTTTATATAATTTTATTTTTATAAAATTTTTTACATCACATAAACTACCACAAATCATAACTTTTTGTGTATAACTCCATTTTGAGTGATTCAAAATTTATTTTTCTCATGATTTAATGTTCTATAATATTAGAACATCAAACCTAAGTTTTATAAAAATATTTTTGGTCATAAATTCCAAGACTTGTTTACACACTACTAAACACGTGTTTTTAGCATACAAGTTATACCAAAATACAAACCAAGCATATTAAACTCAAGCATGACATAAATATTACTACCACACATTATTAACTATATTAACATGTTTATACTCACATGTTGGTTTATTTAATTTACAAACAAAAATTAGATTTAGAATAATCATTACCTTGATTTAATAGCTATTTTCCTTATTTTTCCAAAATAGGTGGTGAAAGAAGATGAGATGAACTAGCTTAGAACTCCTCCACATTCTCTTGGTATTTTGCTCTCAAATATTTTCTTACACTCTCAAATGCTCTCTAGCTCTCTCTTTAGCTTGAAAATAAAAGATGAGAAATGACTACAAAAACTACCAAGTTGCAAGTATACTTACAATGAGAATAGATATAAAATCTATATCTATAAAAATACCATCATGAAGATAGCAAGGATACGTACACAAGCTAACACATTAGGTGAAAAGAGGGATGGTCCAAGTACTTGAAAAAAATAATTCAAAACAAGCAACCTAGTTAAATAAATGAGACATAAAAAAAAATATCAACTCACACTCTCTCTCTCATCTTACAAGGCTGATGGGTTCAATTTTGTCCCACAATGATTGTCATAAGCTCACTTTTTAATAATTAATAAGTTACATAATTATTTTCCAAGTGGACTCAAGCTTTGGGCTTTATTTAAAATACCAATTGGGCTCCTATTAAATGGTTTGGGCTACTAGTTTGCCAAATTTTATTATTCTTCACTTGGGCTACTAATTGATCCATGTTGGGCTAATTCAATAATTTACACATTAATTATTCAATCCATGATTAAATAAATAATTAGATTAAATAAATAATTAAAAACTCTAACCCATTAGTATTAAATTACTAAATGGACTAATAAATATTATTATTAATATTTCACATTATTTACATTAATTAATAATCATATTATTTAATTTATTATATTTAATTAACTCATTATATTCAATTTAATTAAATATTTAATTAATAGGAAACTTATCAATTATTTTGATATTAAAACTTTAGGGTGTGTTCACTAATATTAGTGACCCCCTTTAATTAATTCTAGTAAGTAATCACATAATCATTTAATCACGTAATTAATTAATCACATAAAAAAATTTAAATAATCTCATAAAACTAACTCGTTAAAAATTTAATTAATAATGACGTGGAAATTCTAGGACATTACATTCTCCCCCCCCCCCCCCCCCCCAATAAAAATTCCATCCTCGGAATTATAAAATAAGGTTACTCAAATAAAAATGGGTAATTCGCTTTCATTTCTTCCTCTAGTTCCCACGTAGCTTCTTTGATTGCGTGATTCCTCCAAAGTACTTTGACAGAATAAATTATCTTATTCCTCAGTTTTTGTTCCTTCCTATCGAGTATCTGGACAGGAACTTCTTCATATGATAAGTCCTTCTCGACTTGAATTGGTTCATATGTTATAACGTGCTTGTAGTCTGGTTTATATGGCCGCAACACTGACACATGAAACACATTGTGAATGTGCTCAAGTTCAGGAGGTAATGCTACCTCGTATGCCACTTCACCGACTCGCCTCAAGATTTCAAACGGTCCTATGAACCTAGGGCTTAGCTTGCATTTCTTACCAAAACGAATCTTCCCCTTCCAGGGAGATACCTTCAAAAATACGAAACTGCCCACGTCGAAGTCCCTCTTTTGGCGATGCAAATTCGCGTACTTCTTTTGACGATCTTGAGCTGCTACCAGTCGATTTCTGATAAGTTGTATTGTGTCTGTAGTTTGCTGCACCATTTCAGGTCCAAGCAGTCTTTGCTCTCCGACCTCATCCCAACACAACGGTGTTCGACATTTTCTTCCATAAAGCGCTTCGTATGGTGGCATGCCGATACTAGCGTGATAGCTGTTGTTGTAAGCGAACTCTACCAATGGCAAATGGTCATCCCAGCTGCCCTTTAGGTCCATCACGACCGCTCGGAGCATATCCTCCAGAGTCTAAATTGTTCGCTCGTTCTGGCCGTCAGTTTGAGGATGGTACGTTGTACTTAACCTCAACTGTGTTCCCGTCCTTGCTTGGAGACTTCTCCAGAAATTTGACGTGAAGCGCGAATCTCTGTCGGACACAATCGATACCGGCACTCCATGTCGTGACACTATCTCCTTCACATGATCTTCGCTAACTGCTCTAGATTGTACTGTATTCTGATAGGTAGAAAATGGACTGACTTGGTCAGACGATCCACTATTACCAGATGGTATCTAAACCTTTATGTGTCGGTGGCAAACCCACCACAAAATCCATCGTGATGTGCTCCCACTTCCACTCCGGGATCTCTAGTGGTTGAAGCAGTCCGCTCGGCCGCTGATGCTCTGCTTTAACCCGCTGACATGTCAGACATCGACTGACACATTCTGCTACTTTTCTCTTCATATTCGGCCACCAAAAGTATTGTCGTAAATCCTAATACATCTTCGTACTTTCGGGATGTACTGAGTACCTCGTATTATGAGCTTCCTGAAGAATCTTTTTCCTCAGCTCCGGATCCATCGGTACCCAGACTCTCCCTTCGAACCTTAGCAACCCTATGCTATCAATCTTGTACTTAAGCTCCTTGCCTTCATCAATTCGCTTCTTAATACTATCACAATCTTCATCATTTTCCTGAGCCTCTTTGATCTTGTCTAATAAGGTCGGGCTTGCTGATACTATAAATAACTTCTCGTCTGTCTCCATCGGATATTTGATCTCCAACTCCAAACGTTCGAAATCTCTCACTAACTTTTCCTGATTTGTTAGCTTCAACAACTTCTCCCTGCCTTTTCTGCTCAAGGCATCTGCTACTACATTGGCCTTGCCCGGATGGTACAGAATCTCACAGTCGTAGTCTTTGATCAATTCTAACCATTGGCGCTGCCTCATATTCAACTCCTTCTGAGTGAAGATATATTTTAGACTTTTATGATCTGTATATATCTCACACTTCTCGCCATATAGGTAGTGCCTCCAAATCTTTAGGGCGAAAACTACCGCTGCTAACTCCAGGTCATGAGTCGGGTAAACCTTCTCATAATCCTTTAATTGATGTGACGCATACGCAATGACCTTGCCATGTTGCATTAGTACACAACCAAGACCCTTGTGTAACGCATCACTGTACACTACGAAACCTCTCATGTCGTCTGGTAAAGCCAACACTGGTGCCTGACTCAACCTCTTCTTCAGCTCCATAAAACTTTTCTCGCACTTTTCTGACCAAACGAACTTCACAGTCTTTCGGGTAAGATTGGTCAATGGTGATGCTATCTTCGAAAAATCCTGAATGAATCTCTGATAATACCCCGCTAATCCTAAGAAATTCCTGATCTCAGTCGGCGTCTTCGGTTGTTCCCAATTGATAACTGCCTCCACCTTCGCTGGATCCACCGAAACACCGTCTTTGTCAATAACATGACTTAGAAACTGCACCCTCTGTAACCAAAATTCATACTTCGAAAACTTGGCGTACAACTTCTCCCTTCTCAAAGCCTCCATTGCGATCCGTAAATGTTCTGCATGTTCTTCCTCCGTCTTCGAATACACCAATATGTCATCAATGAATACGACCACGAACTTGTCCAAGTACTGCTTGAACACTCTGTTCATCATATCCATGAATGCCACGGTGCATTCGTTAGTCCAAATGACATTATTAGAAACTCGAAATGACCATAACGAGTTATGAATGCCGTTTTCGGGATATCCTCCTCCCTCACCTTCAGTTGATGATAACCCGTCCTCAAATCTATCTTTGAAAAGTATTTTCCTCCCTTAAGTTGATCAAACAGATCATCAATTCTGGGCTGCGAATACCTGTTCTTAATGGTGACCTTGTTCAACTCCCGGTAATCAATACAAAGCCTCATAGAACCATCCTTCTTCTTTACAAACAGAACCGACGCTCCCCATGGTGACACGCTTGGTCTGATGTAACATTTATCTAGCAGTTCCTGCAGCTGAACCATCAATTCTTTCATTTCCACCGGTGCCATACAATACGGCGCCTTCAATATCGGTGCGGTCCCTGGTACCAAATCAATGACAAACTCCACTTCTCTGTCCGGCGGTAACCCCGGAATCTCATCTGGGAAAACATCAGCGACTTCTCGTACAACAAGTATATGACTCAGTTCACCCTCGACACGTCGACTATCGACCACATGAGCCAAATAACCTACGCACCCTTTCCTGAGCAACTTTCGTGGTTGCATCATCGTCAGACAACTTGATTGTCTTGGCGATTTACTACCGTAAAATATAACTTTTGACCTATTTGGAGTCTTTAGGTTCACACACTTCTTCTTACAGTCAATAACCGCTCCGTGACTCAATACTCAATCCATCCCTAGGATTACGTCAAACTCCCCCAGACGAATCAGTATCAAATCCACGTTAAGTCTAAACTCTTGTAATTTAGCACAACAGTTCTTATGAATGTAGTCTACGGGAATGATTTCTTTGTTTGCTACTTCGACGTTCATAGGGTGTTCTAGCTTTTCTTGAGGTAAATCTAATCTCTTAGCAAAATCTTCAGAAACAAAAGAGCAAGTAGCACCCGAATCAAACAATATATATGCATTAATATCATTGATCAGGATGATACCTGACACCACGTCCTTGGAGTCGACTGCATCCTGCACAGTCATGTTGAAGGTGCGCGTTGTGGGTCGGTTAGCCTGGCTGGCTGGCCCTCCAATATTCAGCCTGTTATTGTTGTTGTTGCCTCTGTTGCCACTCCCAACGTCTCCCTTCCTATTTGGGTAGTCCTTAGCATGATGATCGGTTGCTCCACAAGAAAAACATACTTCTTTCATTTTTTTGGGCATTGTGGAGCCATGTGCCCCGAATGTCTGCAGCTATAGCAAACACTATTGCCCTTCAAGCATTCGCCCGTGTGGTTCTTACCACAATTGTTGCATTTGCCCACTTTCTTAGTCTCTCCTCCGGATTTGTTACCTCCGGACGATTGGCTCTCATTCCACTTCCGTTTATTGGGGTTGCTGCCTCCACTGCTCCCCGCCTTCTGTCCTTCATGATCCTTCTTCCTCTCCTGGTTGAATTTAGTCAGGGCCTCACTGCCACCCTCTACAATGATTGCCCTTTCCAATAGCTCTGCAAAGCTCTTGATCTTTAATACCGCCACAAAACGGTACACCCACGGCTTCAGTCCCAGCTCAAACCTCCGAGCCTTCCTAGCCTCAGTATCAACTTAATGAGTTGCGAACCTTGCCAACTCATTAAACTTGGCCGCATACTCAGCCACAGACATACTCCCCTGTTTTAGCTCGAGGAATTTCACCTCCATTTCTTGCTGCATGCTTTCTGGAAAGTAATTTTCTAGAAACATTTCTTTAAAGCGTTCCCAGGTAATGACGCCTTCTCCCGCACGGCCCTTGTTGGCCTTCCACCAGTAGTTCGCCTCCCCCTTCATCATGAAGGTAGCGGAACTAGTCTTCTGTTCTTCGGCCACCCTAGCGACCTCGAACACCTTCTCCATTTCCTCGATCCAAGTTTGTGCTTCGATCGGGTTTAGAGTTCCCTGAAACTCCGGTGGTCCAACCAGTTTGAAGTCCTTGAAATTTGCCAAGTGCGGCGCTGGCTGCGGTGCTTGTTGTACTACCACTGGTGGGGGTCTAGCTTGCATGGCTTCCGCCAGCATTTCTGCAAACATCCTCATAGGATTGGGTTGATCCCCAACCTTACTCTCTGACTCTGGGATACGTTGATTGCGTGGTCTACCTCTCGGCATGATCTGCTAAAGAGCAAATCTTAGACTTACGCTTATAATTCTACGCATTATGTTAGCCAAATTAACATTTAAATTCAAAACTATATATCAAGCACATTTGATTTAAACAAGAAAATAACTGCATTTATATTCATATACCAATACTTTAGTACAGACTCAACAAGTGACATACTTCTATAAACGCTCAAGGCATAATTTGCCTATCAAAGACTATCCTCCAATGAACAAAAAGTGAGGATTTACTACCATCTACCCCTCTAACAGAACAAAAGTTGGGGTCTAACTGACATATTATGCATACATCAAAACATAATGACTTACAACAGCTGAAACGTCCCTAATAGAAACAAAAGGTGGGACTCACTACTACTAGGTACAAATAAGATAACAACAATAAATCACCGCCTGCTGCGGCGAACAATCCTACGAATAGCCCTGCGTAAAGCCTGTTGGGACAACTCCTCCACTGTACGGTGACGAATCCAGCGTCTGTTGTTACCCGCCTCCCTAGGGTGCCTCATAACCCAACGCCTCAGTCGATCAAACGAAGTGCCAAGAGCATACTCTAAGGTGTCGATCCTAGCGGCTCTCTCCCTATCAAGCTCAGCCCTGATGGTCTGGAGAACTGTCTGACTCGCCATCTCCCTAGCATATAATCTCTCCACCGTCCACTTCAGCTGACCATTCTGGATCATAAGCTGCTGCACAGTAGGACCCAATGAAGGTGCAGCGCTCTCCAACTGTTGAATTTTGGCCTGCAAATCAGCCACCTTCTCCTTTAGCTCCATGTTCTCAACAGAGAACATGTAAGCTGCGTCCCTATACTGGTCATCGGTCTGCTGGTGAATCTGGTTCTGCTCCTCCAGGTGCTTAACCCTATTCTCTAACTCTTCATTCGCTATAGTCAGCTCATCGATGATGTCACTAGTAGTAGTGCCCATGTCATCAGCATACTCCGCTGGCTCCTCCTACTCCTCGTCCTCAGATTCGGCCTCATCCTCATATTCGACCTCCTCCTCGCTATAGGGCCTCATCACCCCACCCTTGATGGGTTCCGCGGCATCCCTACTATCATCCTCCTCCGGATCAGACTCTCCTACCGGGGATACAGGTGCAACGAGTGCATACCCTACCAACTGCTACGTATCCACTGGTATATCAATGAATACCACGTCCTCTCGATCTCCGCTCGTCTCGCCTATAGCCATCCTACAACACAACAAACTAACATCAGTACAGCAATAAAATATATTCATTGAAGAAATGAAATTATATTTCATTGGGTACGACTCGACTCGATAAATTCCCCAATTCATCAAAACCACATATGATAAATCTCCTCGATTTATCTCCTAACAGTCAATACAAGTTTATTACCAAGGTTATAACTTAGGTTTCGCAATCCTAACTTTTCTAACCTACAACTCTGATACCAACCTGTGACGCCCCCAAATTTGGGTATCAAATACCCGGATCCGGTCATCACGATCCAATACAAACATCCACCTCTAGACAACATACAATAACTAAGTGCGGAATAATAAACATATGTTGTTCATTCAAAAGGTGTTACTAGTCCCAAGATACGATAACCTTACTCAAAAGTACACAAATACCCTTAATAAAGTACTTAGGGTTTATATTACATAACAAGTAATTTAGTTAACTAAAAGGCTGCATCTTGAAGTCTATCACTTCATCTTTCCCTTACCCTTGTTCTTCCCAGAAGTCTCGGGTTGCACTGCAATAAGGTTTCATGATATAGCAAGGGTGAGCAACTAGTTTGCTCAACAAGTTTAAATAACAACAAGAAACAATATATCATGAATGAAAGGGAATAGCTGAACAATTCAATAATATGAATAACATAAGCAGGAATAATGATTTGCTTTTAGAATTAAGATAGTTAAATAGACTATAAACTATAAATATCCACTGGAGTCAATAGTAGGTTGAATCAATGGTTACTACCAGAAATATGTACCCGAGGGGATCAGCCTCAGTATAATATGTGTATACATAACATTTAATTTTCGTATTTTGTACCTGATATTAGATACAGGGTACTCCCCTATAATAAATGGGTGTTCATAATAGTCTAAGAATCCGCATCTTCAATGATTTGGATAGCTTTTAAAATCTTTAGCATAAATGTCTAGCCGAACAATGACTTAGACCTACTTTGAACAGTTCTTTAAACAGTAGAACAATAATTAAGTACAAGTCAAGGACTGTACAATATCAAGTGCAACAAGTGCGAATAACAACAATATCGATGTGGAATAATTGTAAAGTAATTAAACCACTCAAAACATGCTTGGAATTACAGTTCAAGCTTAACTAAATAATTTGCTCAATGAAATGAGTTTAGAGATAAAGAACTTGCCTGTCTGCTCAGCTACAATTAATGTCTAGCTTTAACTAACTGGCTTTGAAAGACCTAACATAAATAAAGTTGGTCTAATAATTAGTACGACATATTTGCACAACTATACGCTCACTAAGGAACTGATCTACCACATAAGTACTAACACATAATTTACATCAGTCAAAATAATATTATTAACCTTATAGACCCTCAATCAAATTAGGTTAATAATTTAATAATTTAGAAAATATTTTTCTCAAGTGTTGGACACATATTAAACCCTTAAACAACTTATTACAATTGTTTAATTAAAGCACAATTAAATTCTAATTATTTTATTAACTCAATTTCTATTTAATTATTATTTAATCTTGATTAAATAGAAATTAATTAATTAACTTTAGTTATTATTTAAAATAAATAATAACTAATTGTACTTACTTATTATTTAATAATAATGAAATAATAAATAATTATTGATTTAATTTTAACCTTCTTTAATTTAATATTAATCAACTAATAATTAACTAAGTAATTAACCTCACTTATCATTTAATTTAAGGAAATTAAATAATAGTTTACTAATTTTAATCTTCTTTAATTATTATCTAATGTCAATTAAATAATAATTAATTATTTAATAAATTCTAATTATTATTTAATATTAAATAAAAATCAATTTATTTATCCTTATTTATTATTTAAAATAAATAATAAATTATTGATCTAGTAACTTAATCATTATTTAATGCTAATTAAATAATAATTAATTACTTAATTATCCTTATTTATTATTTAATAATATTAAAAAAAATTAATTTATAAATTTTTATCTCACTTTAATTATTATTTAATAGGAATTAAATAATAATTTCTAATTTAACACCTTTATTTATTCTTAACAGTTTTAAATAATAAATAATTAATGAAATCTTTATTTATTTAACTTAACCATAAATTTAGCTAACTAGATTAATATTTAAAATATTTAAATATTAAACTTAATGAAAAATATCATCCCAAATATCATTTTTGTATTATTATTATTTTTGTTATAATTCTAAATTAATTTTTTAAACATTTAAATTTATTAAAAATATGCAGAATGACAATTCTGTAATTAAACCTAAAACTGATCCGATGGCAAAATAGTAATGATGCAGAAAAACGAACGGACAGGCAGTATGGTAATTTTGCTGAAAATTTTCATACCGCGCATTGCGCGCGTAACAAAAGAAACGGCTCAAAACGGTGCCGTTTTGAATAGCCGGCAAACGGCTCCTGCGCATAACGTGCGGAGTAAAAAAATTTCTGACCCAAACGACGTCGTTTGGCTCCGCGTCTGCGGCTAACATGCCTGCGCGCATTGGGCGGCCAGTTCTAATTTTTTCCCTTCCAGCAGAATGTGAACAGTGTTCGACAATACACACTTTAATAAAAATTATACCATCAAGTAAGCTTTAAATCCTCAATAAAAATGTAAAAAATTTACCAATCACTTAATATAAATTTATAACATGAAAATTTAATTTTTCATTATTTTATATAATTTTTTTTTTTATAAAATTTTTTACATCACATAAACTACCACAAATCATAACTTTTTGTGTATAACTCCATTTTGAGTGATTCAAAATTTATTTTTCTCATGATTTAATGTTCTATAATATTAGAATATCAAACCTAAGTTTTATAAAAATATTTTTGGTCATAAATTCCAAGACTTGTTTACACACTACTAAAAACATGTTTTTAGCATACAAGTTATACCAAAATACAAACCAAGCATATTAAACTCAAGCATGACATAAATATTACTACGACACATTATTAACTATATTAACATGTTTATACTCACATGTTGATTTATTTAATTTACAAACAAAAACTAGATTTAGAATAACCATTACCTTGATTTAATAGTTATTTTCCTTTTTCTTCCAAAATAGGTGGTGAAAGAAGATGACATGAACTAGCTTAGAACTCCTCCTCCTTCTCTTGGTATTTTGCTCTCAAATATTTTCTCACACTCTCAAGTACTCTCTAGCTCTCTGTTTAGCTTGAAAATAAAAGATGAGAAATAACTTCAAAAACTACCAAGTTGCAAGTATACTTAAAATGAGAATAGATATAAAATCTATATCTATTAAAATACCATCATGAAGATAGCAAGGATACGTACACAAGCTAACACATTAGGTGAAAAGAGGGATGGTCCAAGTACTTGAAAAAAATAATTCAAAACAAGCAACCTAGTTAAATAAATGAGAAATAAAAAAAATATCAACTCACACTCTCTCTCTCTCATCTTACACGGCTGATGGTTTCAATTTTGTCCCACAATGATTGTCATAAGCTCACTTTTTAATAATTAATAAGTTACATAATTATTTTTCAAGTGGACTTAAGATTTGGGCTTTATTTAAAATACCAATTGGGCTCCTATTAAATGGTTTGGGCTACTAGTTTGCCAAATTTTACTATTCTTTACTTGGGCTACTAATTGATCCATGTTGGGCTAATTCAATAATTTACACATTAATTATTCAATCCATGATTAAATAAATAATTAGATTTAATAAATAATTAAATACTCTAACCCATTAGTATTAAATTACTAAATGGACTAATAAATATTATTATTAATATTTCACATTATTTACATTAATTAAAAATCATATTAATTAATTTATTATATTTAATTAACTCATTATATTCAATTTAATTAAATATTTAATTAATAGGAAACTTATCAATTATTTTGATATTAAAACTTTAGGGTGTGTTCACTAATATAAGTGACCCCCTTTAATTAATTCTAGTAATTAATCACATAATCATTTAATCACGTAATTAATTAATCACATAAAAAAATTTAAATAATCTCGTAAAACTAACTCATTAGAATTTAAATTAATAATTTAATTAATAATGACGTGAAAATTCTAGAACATTACAGTAACTACCTTATATAATTTCATAGTGTATACCAATTCGTATGAAATCATCAAAAGTGATAAAGTAGAATAACTTCAAAATGATTTTTGAAGAAGTTAATATTTCAAAATAAATCTTCCAAATGAAGCTTGTCAAAATGAATCTTCTAAAGGAAGATTTATAAACACCGTGTGATGTGTGTGGTTACTTATATAACTTTTATAAAAAGACTTACTTGGTCAGTACTCGTACACTTACAGATCTTCACAAATACTCAAGATGACTTTATTACACTCAAAGAGAACTTATAAAAAGAAATATTTTGAGAGTGAAAAAAAGAATAAGCAATGAAGTTTTTATGAAAAATCCTTAAGTTAAGGTCTCTATTTATAGCCAAAAATCTTATCATAAACCAAGATTTTCTAATTTAATCCAAACCGTATATTTCAAGATAATGTTTAATCTATACCACTCATTTCATCTTTTAAGATTGCCTTAATCTAAACCATCCATTTAAAGATCATCTTTTATCTATACCATTCAATTTGCTTTATATATAAAACAACTAACTTTATATAAATCAATTAACTTTATATATAAAAACAAATAACTTTATATAATTTATTATAATAAGAGTAAATAACTTTATCAATTCAATTATTCAACAATAATTCACAATTATTCATTATTATGACTAATTGTTATAAATGCAGTGTAGTTGGCTTTCTGGGTTAGATAAATAGAGAAATTAACTAATAATAGACTACAACAGTTTAATCAACATCATAAAAAAGATAACAATAATGCTGAAAATAAATAATCACGTTACTGTGTAATGACAATTATTGATTTAATAATGTGAATTACTGTGCATATGCTACTTTGATAATTATCAGCTCAATAATATAAATTATTATGCATGTGACAATTATTGGTTCGATAAAGTTAATATAGTACAATAGCCACTTTATTAGTTCAATAATATGAAATACTGTACAATACCGTGTGCTACTGTACAATACCGTGTGCTTTACTATTCTTTTACCACCGGTTATTTTAACAGTTAAAAGTGATAGTACCGTTGACTATATTTATTTAGAAAGGTTAAGTATATCACTTTCTATATCCGACAATAATTCGTTGTGGGGGTCCACCAATATTTGGTTATTTCGGCGTCGTCGTACGAATCGAATATTCCCCGACAAAACAAATATTCCCCGACAAAACGAATATTCTCCGACAAGATAAAATTTGTACAAACATTTCTTAATTTTTACTTTGTCAATTTATTCATTTACCGTTTTCAGAAGAAAATATATAAAGAAAATTTTAATTTGTATTTCATATAAGTCTGGGTCTTATAACCTCCCTTATTTATGAAATTTCGTCCCTAAAATTTACGTACCTGGTATTTCGAAGAGATAAAGATACTTAGATTTCATTTCAGATTCTAGCTCCCAGGTCATTTTCTTAGTATCTTGGTTTCTCCATAAAACCTTGACTTGAGGTATAACCTTTGAGCGTAGGATCTGCTCTTTCTTATCTAAGATCTTGACAAGTACCTCTTCGTACGTTAAATTCTCTGCTATAACGTATGACTCTAACTCAATGATGTAATTCAAATCTTTTAGATATTTACATAGCATGGATATGTGAAAAACATTATGAATACGAGATATAATTGGTGGTAAGGCTAGTCTGTAGGCCATGGTTTCTACTCGGTCTGGAATTTCAAATGAGCCAATGAATCGAGGGTTCAGTTTTTTTCTGCTTCCAAATCTCGTAACTCATTTTCATGGAGAAACATGTAAGAATACATGGTCTCTGACATTGAAACTTTCATCCCTTTGATGAAGATCAGCATAGCTCTTTTGTCGTTCTTGTGCGGTTTGTATTCGTTGTCGAATTATTTTGATCTTTTCTGTTATTAAACGTACCAACTCAGGTCCCAACAATTTTGTTTCTCCTACCTCATTCCAACATACTGGAGAAGGACACTTTCGTCTATACAAAGCCTCAAATGGAGTTATGTCTATGCTTGTTTGGTAACTGTTGTTGTAGGAGAATTCAACCAATGAAAAGTACTTGTCCCAACTTCCTTTGAAGTCTAACACGCAAAGTCTCAAAAGATCTTCGAGAGTCTGAATCGTCCTTTCAGATTGTCTGTCCGTTTGAGGATGGTATGCAGAACTAAATCGTAGCTCGGTGCCCATAGTCCATAGTGATGTGTTCTCACTTCCATTTTGAAATTTTGAGTGATTGCAATGGACCCTTAGGCAATTGATGCTCTGCCTTGACACGTTGACAAGTTAAGCACCTTGAGATAAATTCTGCAATCTCCCTCTTCATATTGTTCCACCAAAATGTATGTCGAAAGTCACGATACATTTTGGTACTTCCCGGGTGGATTGCAAATGGAGTGTTATGCCTCTATTATAATTTTATGCTTCAATTCAGGGTCGTTAGGAACACAAAGTCAAGAGTTGACTCGAAGTATTCCTTTCTCGTCGATTCTTGTTTTTAGAATAACACCTTCTTGTACTTTCTTCATTATGTTCATCATTTTCGGATCAATAGCTTGAGCAGCTTTAATTTTATCGATTAAAGTTGGTTCTACTTATACGTGCGCAATCTTCATGTGGGTCCCTGGTGGCTTTAACTCTATCTCCATCTTTTATAAGTTGTACAAAATACATTTTTGCGTAGTCAGCATTGCACTTGTACTCACATAAGATTTTCTGCTTAAAGCATTAGCTACAACAACGTTTGCTTTTTCTGGGTGATACTGGATGGTGTGGTTGTAATCTTTTAACAGCTCAAGCTAACGCCGTTGCCGCATGTTAAGCTCTTCTAGGTGAAGAAATACTTGAGGCTTTTGTGATCCGTAAAGATTTTCACTTTCTCCCCGTACAAATAATGCATCCAGATCTTCAATGCGAAAACGACCGCTACCAACTCTAAATCATGAGTAGGATAATTTTTCTCATAATCTTTGAGTTGTCGAGAGGCATAGGCTATAACTTTTCCATGTTGCATAAGTACACAGCCTAGATCGTTGCCTAAAGCATCACTGTAGATAACAAATTCTCCCGATCCTGATGGTATAGTCAGAATAAGAGCTAAAATAAGCCTCTTCTTAAGTTCTTGAAAATTTTTCTCG
This sequence comes from Hedera helix, assembly GCA_947179155.2. Lineage (NCBI taxonomy): Eukaryota > Viridiplantae > Streptophyta > Magnoliopsida > Apiales > Araliaceae > Hedera > Hedera helix. Next base: position 4,583,260 of record OX359286.1, read on the forward strand.
CATTCCTCGTTCCATACGAATTTTGTGCTTTTTCGAGTCAGCTGAGTTAATGGAATGGCGATTCGAGAAAATCCTTCTACAAATCTCTAATAATAACCAGCTAAGCCCAGAAAACTTCGGACTTCAGTTACTGACCGAGGTTGCTCCCAATTTAATATTGCTTCAATCTTTGTAGGATCAACTGATATTCCCTGACTGGAAATCACATGCCCAAGGAACGTGACTTCCTCAAGCCAAAACTCACACTTTTTCAGCTTGGCATACAACTTGTTCCCACGTAGCTTTTGGAGTATTAATCTCAAGTGTTGTTCATGATCCTCACGACTCTTGGAGTATATGAGAATGTCATCAATAAAGACAACCACAAAATGATTCAAATATTCTTTTAATATCCGGTTCATCATGTCTATGAAAGCTGCAGGAGCATTTGTTAGTCCAAAAGGCATGACTAAGAACTCATAATGCCCGTAGCGAGTTCTGAAAGCAGTCTTTGGAATGTCATCAACTTTAACTTTTAATTGATGATATCTAGAGCGAAGATCAATCTTTGAAAAATATTGAGCACCTTGCAATTGATCAAACATGTCATCAATTCGAGGTAACGGGTACCTGTTTTTTATGGTGACATGATTCAACTCTCGGTAGTCAATGCATAATCTCATACTCCCGTCCTTCTTCTTGACAAAAAGAATAGGGGCACCCCAAGGCGATGCACTCGGATGAATGAAACCAGTATCTAACAATTCCTGTAGTTTGGACCTTTAGCTCTTGAAGTTCAATAAGAGCCATTCGGTATGGGGCTTTGGAAATAGGCTTGGTATCAAGTTCAAGATCAATACATAATTCAATTTCCCGATTTTGAGGTAAACCGGGAAGTTCATCAGGAAAAATATCTGAAAACTCATTAACAATAGGAATATCATTCAAGTTTGACACATCTTTGTTCAAGTCAGTGACATGAGCTAAAAAGGCTTAACATCCGTTTTTCAATAAACGAGTGGCTTTATGGCTAGAAATGTTAGTTATAGATTCCAATGGTTTGATGGTTTGAATTTGTATGACAGGTTTATTAGGAATATGAAACTAATGATCTTTTGAAAGCAATCAATTTTAGCATTATGATTAGTTAACCAATCAATTCCTAAAATCACATCAAATTCATGCATTTCCAAAGAAATAAGGTCAACGGGTAATATAAAGTTGTTGATTTGAACTAAGCAAGATTTATATACGGTAGATGTAATGGCTATTGCTCCTAATGGGGTTTCAACTGATAAGTCATAGTCCAAATTTTCAAGAGTTAAGTTTAATCGTTAAGCACACGTAGGTGAGATAAAAGAATGGGTAGAACTAGTATCTATCAGGGCATAGACTTCATGAGAATTTATGAATAGCTTACCGGTTATCACCTCGTTCGGGTTTCGTGCCATTTGAGATGTCACAACAAAAGCTCTCCTTTGAACTACAGGTTTTTCCTTATCCGCGCTAGCTTTTGGTTCCATCACTGCAACTGGACTTAATTTTGAAACAGGACAAAATCGAGTCACATGACCTTCTTTTCCGTAACTGTAGCACAACTTGGACTGTTGAGTACAATTTGGGTTGATGTAGCCCTCTTGACCACACCTATAACATCTTACTGGTGGTCGATCTCCTCCCATTGGTACTGGTGTTGGTGCTTGTACTGGTGTCGGTGCTCTTCCACAATCATTATAGAATCTCTTTCTCTTGAAATTATTTCCACTAGATTCTCTTCTTCTGTTATTCGATGCAGTATTACCACCGAAGTGTTGGTTACCTCCCCTATGGTTCTCATTCCTGTGGTTGTTGTCATTTCTCTCTCTACGCTGATCATTGACTCTTAGCTGCAATTTTTCATCTGTTTGCTTTACCCTTTGAACCCTATCGACAACATCTAAATACAAACTAAATTTATGAAAGCTAAGTTGTTGACGAATTTCGAATCTCAAACCTTGTAAATATATCCGACTCATCCGTGCTTCGTCATCCACTAGATGGATCGCAAAATGAGATAATTCAGCAAACTTAGCTCCATATTGTGAGACAGACATATTTCCTTGCTCTAGCTTTATGAACTCCACCTCCTTCATATGGCAGATGCTTTCTGGAAAGTACTTTTCGTTGAACAACTCTTGGAATTCCAGCCAAGACATTTCGAGAGCAAAATGATGGATGCGTTTTACCACCTCCCACTAATGGTCTGCCTCCCCACGAAACATAAAGGTGGCGAATGACACCTTCTGATTATCTGCACATCGCAGGACATCAAGTATTTTTGTCGTCTGCTTCAACCACGCCTCCGCTTTGAGTGGTTCAGGTTTCCCGAAAAATTCAGGTGGTCCCAACTCTTTGAATTGCTTAACGGTGACAATCCTTGAATTATCAGCGTTTCCACCGTTACGACCGCCCTTCGACTAATTTTGGATAAATTGCATGAAGTTTCTAAAGAAATCATCCTGATTTGCATGATCACCAACATTAATTTCTGAAGCTGCTGGAGAATTGTTTGTAGCTTCCTGATTCTCAGCTACATTCGCCTCGGGCAGTGGATAAGTCATTCCCTGATTTTCAGAAGTCATTCTTAACTGCGGTCATAAAATAAAGGTTAGTTAAACAAACTGACTCGTCACTTCTTGTCCCCACATTCAAGTCAACTTATTAGATAACAAAATTTTATTTATGTAGGACACACTAATGACTTAATCTATTCGTCTCTCTCCTCCTATTTCTACCCTAGATCTCAATTAAATATCATATCCCTAAGCTCGGATACCAAATGTGAAGCCCGCAAATCTAGCCTACATAGCCCAATTTGAGACGCCATAAAATACACGATTTTTAATACAAACAGTACATAGAACAGAAATACAGAACTCTATAATACACAACTAAGTCTTCACTATTATTGACACACTATATACAACATGTGAAGACTACAATAACTATCTCTCGGGCCATCACTCAATTCCCCTGTTAGACCCAGCTATTCTCTCGTTCTCTGAAAAATAATTAAACAAAAGAAAGGGTGAGCTCAAATAACCCAATAAGAAAATACCATAACTAAGATAATGACAAATAAATTATCATTAGCCTTCAACAGTTGAGTTCTTAATTGAATATAATAGACAATAAGCTTTATATCAAGAACTGTAGTTAAATTCTTGAATAAAGTTTAGATCAATGATAGCAGCGGAATGAGCAATCCATTAGAAAAATAATGTAGACTATAATGTCCACTCGCTTCTCTTTTTAAGAAAAATATCATCAACTTTTATCATCTGAAACACCATTGGTCATGATGATACAAATTCACAGTTACTGGTCATAATCATGCAAGTCAACAGTTCATCTTTGCACTACGGGCCAAAGATATTCAATATATCACCAATGGTCATGATTATACCAGTATTCAGTCTTTGGTCATAATCATACTAAACAACAGTTCTTCTTTGCCCCCGGACAAAGAGAACATTCACCACGTGCCTTAAAAGACACAACAATTATATCGCCTTTATCCTATCATCTGTGCCCCAGGCCACAGATATTCACAACAACATGGTTCTTGATGATTAAAATAACAATAGTGATATAGATGATGAATCAGAAGAAACAGTATGATCAATAAATATCGAAAGTTTATGATCTTTCTTTGTGCAGATTCAAATAATGTCCAAATTGTCAACTTGACGTGGACTCAAATTCAAGAATGATATTCAAGATCCACAGTTCAGAATAACGGTTAAGGTTCAATAGAAAGATTTAGAAAAATAGGAAGGCTCAATTGAAATGATATTAGATAAAGCGCAAACTATTAAAGAATATATAATCATTTCCAGAAACTTTACTAATCAGAGACAAATACGAAGAGTAATTCACCAAACATGCGATAGTCCGTGTAGTCAGGTTATTCTCATAAATTAATAAGGAATGAATATGAAAGGTTATTCACCAAACATGCGGTAGTCCGCGTAGTCAAATTATTCCCACAAATGAATAAGAAAAATTATTCACCAAACATACGGTAGTCTGCATAGTCAGGTTATCCCCATAAATTAATACATAGAAATAAATGACACATCTTACGAGTAAAGAAGAAATGAAATTATTTTCGAGAATCAAAGAATAATAACCCCTTACCGTAGTAAGTTTGAATAATGAAAGATGAAAAAGATGATAACCCTTACCTTAACACTTGACTAGATATGAAGTTGATCAACCTATATTTTTATAATTTAATTAGTAACTACCTGATATAATTTCATGGTGTATACCAATTCGTATGAAATCATCAAAAGTGATAAAGTAGAATAACATCAATATGGTTTTTGAAGAAGATAATATTTCAAAATAAATCTTCTAAATGATGTTTGTCAAAATGAATCTTCTAAAGGAAGAGTCTTCTAAAGGAAGAGTCTTCTAAAGGAAGATTTATAAACACCGTGTGATGTGTGTGGTTACTTATATAACTTTTATAAAAATACTTACTTGGTCAGTACTCGTGCACTTACAGATCTTCACAAATACTCAAGATGACTTTAGCACACTCAAAGAGAACTTATACAAAGAAATATTTTGAGAGTGAAAGAAAGAATAACCAAGGAAGTTTTTATGAAAAATCCTTAAGTTAAGGCATCTATTTATAGTCAAAAATCTTATCATAAACCAAGATTTCCTAATTTAATCCAAACCGTATATTTCAAGATAATGTTTAATCTATACCACTCATTTCATCTTTTAAGATTTCCTTAATCTAAATCATTCATTTAAAGATCATCTTTAATCTATACCATTCAATTTACTTTATATATAAAACAACTAACTTTATATAAATCAATTAACTTTATATATAAAAATAAATAACTTTATATAATTTATTATAATAAGAATAAATAACTTTATCAATTCAATTATTCAACAATAATTCACAATTATTCATTATTATGACTAATTGTTATAAATGCAATGTAGTTGGCTTTCTGGGTTAGATAAGTAAAGAAATTAACTAATAATAGACTACAACAGTTTAATCAACATCATAAAAAAGATAACAATAATGCTGAAATTAAATAAGCACGTTACTGTGTAATGACAATTATTGATTTAATAATGTGAATTACTGTGCATATGCTACTTTGATAATTATTAGCTCAATAATATAAATTATTATACATGTGACAATTATTGGTTCAATAAAGTCAATATAGTACAATAGCCACTTAAGTGCATTCGCATGTCTTGTTCTAAATATGAACTGGTTGAGAAATATGTCTAAGTCAATTGTTTCGGCTAGACATTGTATGTACTAATTCTGATTATGAACTATTTAAAAAGAGGGTCTATGCCAATTGCTTCGGCTAGACATTTGTATGTATTAATTCATTACCTTGAATATTGTTGAAAAGTTATCCAAACTAATAGTTGGTGTGGACTCTTATGGTAAGACTGAATAGAACAACCCTTATAATGAGGTATTCTTTATTGGAAGAGAAAATCTTTGCTACACAATTACTGAATGTTATGCATATACATCAGATACAAGAGGTCTGATCTTCTCAAGTATCCAGTTTGAGTGTTTATAGTTTTATAATTGTTAAATACTCTCGAGACGGTCAGATATGCCCTAACAAGTCCTCCTTACTTCTGAGATATTTAGTTCAGAGTTGGAAAGTTCTCAAGTATGTTATTGGTTCTTTTTTACTAACTCAGCAGTAAATATTTTACAATTTCTTTTATTGAATATAGTATGTATGTTGCAAGCCTTCATAATTTTGTATATTGTTGAAGTTCCTAAAAGAGTAATTCTTTTTCATTCATGATATATCTTCATTGCTCATCTAAACTTGCTGAGCAAAGTAGTTGTTTACCCTTGCTATATCACGAACTAATTTTCAGCGAAACCTGAATGTTCTGAGAAGGACAAAGACAAAGGAAAAACAACTTAGTAGATTATGTAGAAACAAGTTTATTGTTATTATATATCATATATAACTCTTTTGTTTAATGAGTTTGTGTATATATTTAAGGTTAGTGGAACCTGGGATAATGGTACATTTTGTAATGAATTTATTTATATTTTTCCGCGAGTTATTGAAGGCTAAGCTTATGGATGTTATATAAGTATTAAATCGTGAGCACTAACCCCGAGATTCAAGGGACCCGAATTTGGGAGTGTCACACTTAGAAATCGAAATTTTGTTATGTCTCGACATGTTTTGAAAGCTAAAAAACTGAGATATATTCTAAAACTGCCTGCGACGTCTCAAATTTTAGACACGGAATTAGAGACGAATTTATCCGTTTCAAAAATTTATTAATTTTTTAAAATATTTTAAACTCGATTTTGAAACAGATTTAAGACCAATTGTACTCTTCTCAGATTAATAATAATAATAATAAAATAATAATAAATTATGTTTGAGACGGATTAGAGACCGAAATTTCGCCTCAGAATTTTTACTTTCCCTCCAACTATATCTCCCGTTCATTTAGCAAAAGTCTCCTAATTATTTTCCAAATATCATCAGCTAAGGCAATCTTCTCATCTCTCTCTAGTCACTTATCGTTGATACAACTAATACGTTCTCATCGATTTTTCCCTATAGTCCTAAAATTCCCAAATTTCCCAACCAAGTCTATGTCTACACATCACTCCTTACTATAGGTACTTTTTAGTTTATTGTGTGAGTGTAACGTGCCCAAAATTCCAGCACTAGTTACGGCATACCTTATGCGTTAAACTCCATACATTTACCAACTTAACCAATGATCCCATAATCATATTGGTTGAATTAATCTATTTTAGACTATATATTAAAAAAAATTCTTACTTAGTCCCTAGATCTTAACTTAATCTCGATCTCATTATTTATACAAGTATCAACTTGTACTTCATCCGTATAAATGGATAACACCATATATAACAGTTCAATTTTAACTTTAAGATTTAAATATTCTATAACTTTACATATCTAAGATTCATGACATTAAATCATTAGGACAGTTCTTGGGAACAAAGAATCTCGCGATGAATATTTATATCTTCATCTGTGATAAATGTTTGCATCTTTATCCGTAACAAATGTTTGTATCTTTGTCCGATGTAAAATTCTCTTTCCGTACAGAATATACCCAACTAGTTAAAACCATCACTCTAAACATATTTGATTATAATGATATCTCTTCATATCAATATTCTTACTTATCTCACATTCAGAATAATAATAATAATAACAACCTTATACTTGGGTCCGAGGAACCTAACAATGAATTTGACCATTTCACATCGATTAGTCCTGTCTCGAATGCTTACAGTATTCATAAATATTATTTATAATCCTCATTCTGATAAGTAGTTCATTATCAATATTGTATTAATATTTTACTATCTATCTGAAGTTCAGAGTAATGACATAATATGATTAGTCCATATTACCAATACCATCATTCAGATTAATAGATTTTTAATAATTATCTAAGTTATATCAAAGTAAAGACATAACAACATTCTTATGATAATAAATAATATCATTCATAAAATATTCGGTTACATGATTTGTTTATTTGTATTACAACAGTCATTATGACTTTATAGAAATACAAGTAAATAAAGCATGAAACCTAGTTTACGCTTCTTCTTTACGTTTAAGATCTTCATATCATTCTTCTTTAATTGCAAAGAAAGTTTTATTTGCAAGAATAAGTACGACGACTCAGCAAGTTTAACAAATAACACGTACACAGTTTATGCTTTCATATAAACTTTAACATGTTTTGACGTATCATATATCTCAATTTGAAATGAGGTCCGATATATAATAAATGTATATTGGAACCAAGTTAGTGAATTTAATTAATACTCGAATAAGGGTTAAATATATTTAATATATAATTTAATTGTTTTAAAGTAAGTTATGGAATGATTAATGTAATTTGAATTATTATATAATATTAATTCAATTGGGTTATTTAAAATAATTAATGGGTAAAATATTAATTATTTTAAGATAGTGATTCGTTACACTAAAAATGTTAGTATTTTAAATGGATTAATTTGCATTTTTAATGAAAAGAATTTATACATAATGGAAAATGAATAAATGACTAGATTATAATTTTTATAAAACTTGTATTGTAATATATATATATATATATATATATATATATATATATATATATATATATATATATATATATATATGTAGATTTGTAGTAATGCATACATGTATTATAATATATATAATATACTAGGTGTGCATGTGGTGTATGCATGTATATAATGTATGGTCAAGTGTATACGAATGCTGAAAATAAGTTGGTGGATTTGTGACAAAGGCTAGTTCACTTGGCGGAATTGTATGGTGTTATTAGTCATATTGTGACACCTACCATTAGTTAGTAAGTAAGTTACTTGGGTATTGATAGTGGGAAAATACAGCACCAAGAAGTGTTGTTCAACTCATTTCCCAACCTAAGTCGGTAAAACAAATTCCTGCGCTTAGATGTTATGAGTTCTAAAGCCAAAATCAAGCACCCTTCACAAAATTTACTACTATTCTAACCAAATTGAAACCAAAGTCCTAAAATTATGAACCAAGCAAATTGTTAAAAAAGTTGTGGATAAATGTTCATCAAGGAGGAAGTGTAACCTGACCTTAATTAAGAGGGGAGCAGAAATTGCATCAATCAAGTTTCAAACAAAAGGGTATAGTTTCTTTCTTTGATAGTTTATAGAATTAAGTAATAACAATTGCTAATTATTGAGAATTTGGTTGTGGGAGGTTACGTGTTTGATGAATTATGTAGGATTCAGAAGGAATAAAGTTGGGATTGAATATGGAGGTTGATTGTATTTGTAAATGTATATGAAATTTGAATTTCTAGTGCATGCATGTTAAGTGTTTGTAAAAATGCTTTAATGAAGTTATTTTTGTCAAAACTTGAAAACTAGTGGGGCATTGTTGGGAGTTTATGTTCACACATGATTTATAAACTAACTTAAGATTTATGAAGGTTTTAAAACAAGTCCAAGGTACTTTAAAAAGTTTTCAAGCAAACTAGTTTCAAAACAAAATATGCCTTGAACGCACATTTTTGAGCTTTTTGAGCTTTTAGAGTTATGTCATAAAACTGCTATTTTGATCAACTAATAATTTTCTAAAATATTATGCAGTGTCATTTGTGTTGTGTTGTATCCAAAAATGAAGGTTGGTGGATGTGTAGTTAGCAATATATGAATTTCCAAAGTGGCTAGAAAAATAGGAAAAATGTACAGAATGCTGGTGCAGGGTATGTGTCGGGGCGCTATCTGGTACACTGCATGCGTAATTTTTTAAAAATCAGACCGATCATCAACTCGAAAAAGTTATCGAATGGATGAATCACTAGTTCAATTAGTTATCGAACCGTTATTGACTTAGTGACATCATTAATATGTAATAAATAATAAATATATTAATTATTATTATATAAATATATTACATATAATATCTATCAAATATGTCAAATTAGTCAATTTATCTACAAAAAAACAAAAAAAAAATAATACTAAATCTATTTGTACAATATTTACTTTATACAATTCAAATAAATAATAAACTTATACGATAAGAAATATATTAAATCATGCTCCCAACTTAAAAGTGATAAAATCAAATACAAATGAACATAAACATCTTATGTAATTTTAATTTTTTTTATAGTTTGCTTGAACTGATAAAATCGATGAACCAATGACCGATTTACTAGGTCGACCGATTCAACCATCAATTCACCAGTTTTTATCAATATCACTTAGTTTAAAAAAAATAAATCAAAACACACGCTAATTAAGATGCCGGATAAAGGAATTTTTTTGTTTTTGTTAAACTTAATTTAAAAAAAAATATTCACCTACTAACTAAGATGCCAAATGGAGAAAAAAATTTATTTTTTATTTTTGTTGTTAAAGATAGTTTAAAATAAAAATAAATAAAAAATTCACTTCACCCGTTAATTAAATTAAGAGTTAAAGGAATTTTATTTATTTTTTGTTAAAGTTAATTTAAAATAAAAAAAATATAAAAAATAAAATCACTCCTCCCACTAACTAAGTTAAGAGGTTAGAGAATTTTTATTTTTATTTTTGTTAAAATAAAATAAAATTTCACTCCATCTGCTAATTAAGATGTCAGGTGAACGGAGATTTTTTTTTTTTTGTCCTATGCATTATTTTAAATGCCGAATGAAATTCATCTCATTAAAATAATTATTTTAACGATTCAAAATACATTTATTAAAATAGTATCCATAACAAACATTTGCTCAAAAATCATTCCCTATATATATATATATATATATATATATATATATATATATATATATAAAACAAACAATATTATTATCATAAAATTCAAATAAAATAAAACAATAAAATTTGATCACTCCACCATACCCTTCTTATTAAATGAAATTCACTCTGAATAATAAATAAAATTCATACCCACGTAAAGAAAGAATTATAAAAATATTACATTTCTCTTGTAAAAATAATAAATTCATAAAACTTTTGTAAATTATTTTGAAAATAAAATTGTAGGCACCAATAGACGCAGACTTGCTGGAGAATTCAAAACAGAATGCCTGGAAAGTGCCCAACTAATTAAAAATAAAACAGAATTTTAATTCAATTAAAGAGATTAATGTATAGAGAAGGGTCTCTGAAAAAGGCTAAATCCAATACCATTTTCCTCTTCTCCCCCTTCTCTCATAACAACACCAGAAATCACCAAAAACATAAATAAATGTATACATATATAAATTTATATATAGATATAGAGAGAAAAAGAAACAGATCCAGAGAGAGAGAATTGAATGTTCGAAGTTCGGTAAGCAGATATGTCGACGGAGATATAAACAACAACCGGCCAGATAACTTCTATGAATTTATTTATATAGCTACAGCCTTTTAGGCAATTTCAAGATCAAGGGTGTTAAATCAAACCCTTCTCCTGGTACATGTAGCCGCCCTTCAATAAAATAGATAAATGGAACGGAAAATATGAATCTACAAGGTAGGGAGACTGAGACGCACATTAAGAAGAGGCATTGATTTGTTTTTAGTGAAACCCTAACTTTTAAGCGATATATATAGCCGAAAGATGAGAGATGAGCCCAATTAAACCATCCATTTGGTTTGGGTTCTGAATAAAATTGGGCCTTTGGGCTTTGTCGAATATTTTAAGACCCAATATTTTCTATTTATAATAAAATAAACCTTTGCACCCAAAATAATACTACCTCAATTCTAAATTATAAAATTATTATTAATTTTAAAAATTAGTTTAAAATATTTTAAAACTTAAAATTGATATGATTCAAATAATAAATTATATAATTAGTAGTACGTAGTAGATAGTTTTTAATATTCATTAGTGTTAATTAAAATTAAATAAATTTATATCAATTTTGAGATCATAAATATTTTAATTTAAATTTAACAAATTAATAATAATTTTATATTTTAAGATAGACGGTAGATGGATTTCCGGTTGAGTAAGACGTCAATATGGGTTGAACCACTCGTGTTGTTACTAAAATTTGTTTGTCCTACTAAAGTCGAATAATACTATTTATATTTTAAAATTAAATATATATATATATATATATATATATATATATATATATATATATATATATATATATATATTTAAAATATATTTTAAAATTATAGATAGATTTATATGATTGAACTATAAAATCACATGCAATTCTTAGTATGCTATTAAATATATACTTAATAAATTGAGTTCTAACAAATGTTTGGAATATATTTAAAAAATAATTTGTCAATATAAGTCTTCATTTTAATAATCAAATACAACCAAACCTCTAAATAGAGTTAACTAATGATGAGTTATCTTTCACGTGACAATTATATTTTTTTTTCTTTTTTTTTTTCAATTTTATAGTTGACACGAGAATAAATCACTTTAAAAAATTAAAAATAATTGAAAAATGTAATTAGTAATTTTATTTAATTAAAAAACAACTTAAATTTAGTGGAAGTAACATATAAAAACACCATTTTAATATATAATCTTCATGCAAAAAGTGAAAACCAATCTATCTCTGACGAGCTTTCTGCTCAACAAAATTAAGGGTGTGCAGTGGTCTGGTTGGGATGATTTAGATATATTATTTTAAACGAAACTAATGTTATCGGTTGGAAAATATATGAACCCAACTCAAACCAAACCACTACATACATATAATTCAACCCATTCCCATTCATTAACGGTTTGATTTGGGTTGGGTTATTCGATTTGGACTTTTGTTACTCCCACCCTCCTAAAATAAATTTCTTTATTACTACTATTTTTAGTAATTCCAAATTAAATATTTTCTTCACTTAAATAATTTATTTTTACCCTTAGTATTTATTATTTCATATTTTTATTCTTTACGCATAGTTATGGAACATTATTGATCACTAGTCATCGTGGCACACGCTATGTTTGTGTAATATAAATTTATTATAATATAAAATATTTAAATTTATTAGTAATATAAAACTATAAATAAATAAATTTTCATGTCTATTATATTATTCGCAATAATTTTAATAAGAAAAATCAACTAAGGATGAGAAGTTTACTTTAAATAGGGATAAAAATGAGAAAAAGTTGATGGAGTTGAAGTGGCATAAGCGGTTATGATTGTGATTTGTGGGCGAAATGCAATTTAACATGGGTAAAAACGGTTTTTAATTATAACAACCATAAAAAGTGAAAAAGATGATTAACAGACCAAAAGAGACAAACCCCTCCCTCCCGCATTATATTATTAACTTAAATATAAGTTATTTTTTTAAACTATTTACTTTTTTCAATCAAGACATTTAACTATTAATTTTATTTATTTCCATGCAATTGAAACCGTCACATCATTAATTGATGACGTGGTAAAAGATACATAGACAAGTCTATATATATAACATCCAAATATAATACCAAACACTACATTCATCTTAACCATAAAAAAGTGATACATGACACAGATTTTAATATTTTATCCTACTTTTTAATAGTTAAGATGAATGTGATATTTAGATGTTATGCACTTATACTTATTCAAGATACATAGGATATCAATGCTGACGTGTTTTTAAAAAAGATTTATTTAATTCATTTTTATTTTAATATTTTAAAAGGGCAAAAATGTAAATACAACATTTTTTGATTTGAACCCCCCCCCCCCCCCCCCCCCCCCCCCCCCCAAACACACACAAAAAGATCAGACCAAACACCAAAAATGAAGCCGGAGACACGTCGGCCAAAAAAGGATAAACCAAAAGTAATCTACTAGAGAAAATGGAACATAGTCGGCTAAAACCGATTTAAACCCCCACAACATGCAAACTGTTATGTGTAACGACCCCGAAATTCTACCCACTTTATTACATTAAATTTTATATTTATTAAACATTATTTACCTTACGTCTAAATCTCGGTTCGTTAATAAATCTTTAATCCATTCTTTAATCCAATAATTGATTTTAAAATCAACATTTACCCAAATTTTCGGTATAAATTTTTCTTTTTCTCACTTTCTCGATTCAATTGTTGTATTAAACATTTTATTATTTACAAACTTCATTTCCCGATCCTAGTCCCTGGATCGCAACCTTAACTTTTTCTTTCTATTATCATTATCGTGAAACTCAATAAAGCTCAACATTCACATTCAATGTTGTTTATATCCATCCAATATTCTTTGTTTCATGATTCATTACTTAAACATAGACATATAATCGTCTTTATCATAATAATCATTTTGAACAATTAAAGTTCATATATAACTTTATTTGCTCTGTCTGGATCCCATTAATACATACATATATCACATCAATATCACCTTTTGTACATGCATACATCACGTCAATACAAGCTTTGCGAATGTATTCATATTGAATCATAATATAAACATATAATAATAATGTTCACAACCTTTTAGGAAAATCCGTCTCTACAAAATTTGATATTCTTGAAATTCATTTCTTTCCTGCAAAAATATTTATTAAGCAAGTAATGAGCATAACGGCTCAGCAAGTTCAACAGTTTATATTTCACATAGCACATATCTTATCATGTTTGGTGTGTGTCATGCATTACGTGTTGTGTCTCTACTCTAACAATATATCTCATATCATTGCACAAAGTACACATAATTGTCACATTATTCACAGATCACATAACATACAATTTATATGCATTTAATAAATATTATCATAGCATAACAGTCAATATTTAACATTTAAGGACTGAAGAACTTGTCTGACGTCCAGTTATTTACATTTTTAGCTCAAACCCTTAACTCGATCAACCTATGATCATAAAATAATCAAATAATAATTATTTATCTCTTTATGATATTAATTTACTTAATTAATATCATCTCTGGGCTAATTATTAATTTATATGGTTAATTATATTAACCTCGTCCTTTAAAATATTAACATAACTTAATATTTAATGCCTTCACTACGGACAACCCGGCTCATCGGATATAATTTAACATATTTGGTTACCCGAAAATTTTATTTAATCATTTCCTAACTTTTAAACTTAATAGATTAATATTTAAAATATTTAAATATTAATTCCCCAATATTTAATATTTTTACAAAAATATTAAATTTAATGTCCAAACATCATTTATATATTTTTAGTATTTTTCTATAATTTCTAAACAATTTTTAAACATTTATTTCAATTAAAATCAATTCTGGGGGCATTTTAGTAATTTCTGCGCCCTTAGGGACACAACCAGCATTTTCCGGAAAGTCCAGGGGCATTTCTGTAATTTTGTCGACGTTAGGGACATGACTGGCATTAACAGAAAAGACTAGGGGCATAACCGAAATTTCGCGTGGTCAAAGGACACGCTGGGTATTACTGTAAAAGGCCAGGGGCACGCTGGTAATTTCCAGCCGTGCCGGTCGCCCGCGCAATGCGCGGCGACTGTTTCTGCCGACACCAAAACGACGTCGTTTCCCCATCTGTTTTCGTGCCCCGAGCAATGCGCGGACCTTTCTCCCACACGCCCCGAAACGACGTCGTTTCGGGCCGCGTTTCTGAAGAAAATTCATCCGCGCAATGCGCAGATTTCCTTTCATTTCTTTTCTTTTTCCAGCTTCGTCGTAACAATACACCACCTTTCCTTCAATTTTCTCCATTTTTTTTTCACATACTTCCCAACAAAATGCTTCTAAAAATCATATAATTTGTAGATATACCTCCATAAATTATTTAGAATAAATATTCTAATTATTTTTAATTTTCCACAAAATAATTTTAATACCATAATTACCAAAATAAATTTAACTAAATTAATTTTTTTACCTTCTTGAAGTTAATCCTTCCTCTTGATGGCACCTTCCTTTCTCTTGGTAGCCATATTTTTCGGCGGTGGCATGGTGGGTGGCTTCGGGTGGTGTAAGGAGAAGAGGGAGTTTTGCTTTGGTTTTTCTTTTCATTTCTTTTCTTTTCTTTTTCTTGCTTTCTTTGTTTTCTTTTTCTCCTTTTTATTCCCTCCTCCCATAATTCCATCACTTGTCATATATATACAAATTTTCCACCGCCTTTGTTGCCTCTCTCGAACGTTCTAAATCAGGATAAAATCCAAGCAAAATTTCTAATTTAATACATTACGTAATTGTATCGTGTAATAAATATTTTATATAAAATATTTATTTTAATTCACTAAAAATCATAATATGATTTATGAGTAATATTAATTCCTTTTTCGGTATTTTATTTGACAAATTTTGTACACGCATAATGACATGTATGTAATTATATGAGGTAATTTATACCTCCAAAAATCATAAAATAATTCATATAACATATAAAAATTATTTTTCACAATTTTTCACTTCGTTACTTGGACAACATGTTACATTAACATGTTCACGTTTCCGAAATATTATTTTTCATAAAAGTCATAATAATTCCATTATACATAAATATAATTTTTAATAATTTAAAACATTCCTTTTTCTTATTTATTATTCAATTTCTTTAATATTTACAATAATTTCTTTATATATAAATTATATAATTTAATATTATATAATTTATATATTTACATTCTCATTTCTTAAATAATTTCTTAAATTTCTCCATAATTATTAATTAATTAATAATTTCACATTTATTAACTCTCTCATTATTTTAATTCTCTTATATAAATTATATAATTATCCTTATATAATTTATATAATTATTATTTCCTTTAAACATCACTTTAATTTTCTTATATAAATTATATAATTTATTATTATATAATTTATATAATTACATTTCTTCTTAATAAATTTCTAAATTTTCACCATAATTCTTAATTAAATCTAAAATCAATAATTAAAATTTTATTAACTTCCTCATTCGCTTTTCATTTAAAATTGGATTAATTTAATTATTAATCCCTTTATTCCCGTAATTAATAATATTTATAATTATCAATTAAACATTCACATATATAAATATACATATCAAATTTAATATATTTCACATTACCACGTAACCTCAATTAAATCATAATTTCTGCATTTCCATTTAATTGTACAATTTATTGTACATTTACCTGGAATTTCTCTTATTCTTAATAAATTGTTTTTAAACAATTTATTTACTTTTTAATTACTCAAATTCAATTCCATTTATCATAATCTCTGCACAGATTTAATTTACTAATTAAATCTCATCACATACCTTAAATCACATAAAATAATAATTAATTTGAACAATCTTGATAATTTAATCAATTAAATTCTCATTTGATATTATTAAAGAAATTCTGAAAATTCGGATCCTCACATTATGAATGTCTATGTGAGCTTGTCATATGGGGGGGGGGGGGGGGGGCAGATCTCACATCGATAATATGGGACACCAATGTGGGGTTGATATAGGCTTAAACATCTCCTCTTGGACAACTAGCTTTTTAGGAGGAAATAAGTGGCTAAAGCCTATATCGTAACATTTGGTATCAAGGCAGACGATCCGTTGAACTATCGGCTAAACGGAAAGGGCTACCGAGATGCCTGATTAAAGTACTGATAGATGCAAAAGCGTTGGTCAGTGTCTCTAGAGTGAAGTCGCCGTGAATACTAACAAATGCAAGGTACCGGGTTAGTGTCGCTAAAAATGAAAGCCGTCATAGACGTCGGTAAGAAAGCATAATGGAATGTTATAAATGCTTATGTGAGCTTGTCATATGGGGGACAGATCTCACATTGGTAGTATGAGATACTAATGTGGGGTTGATATAGGCTTGAATCTCTTCACTTGGACAGCTAGCTTTTTAGGAGGAAATAAGGGGCTAGAGCCTATATCGTAACATTCAGAGCATCCTTAGGCCAATAATGGTTGATTCCACCATGAAGTGCGTCGAGTCTCCAAAAAAATGAAAAGGAGCTCAAGGTTTCGGGTAGGAGGATGGATCAATTTCAGGAATCGATGGCAAGTAATTTTGAACAGTCATCGGCATAAATTGGAGCTATGGGAAATCAAATCATTTAGCTCAGACAAAAGCTACAAACCACAAGCGAGGAAGTAACGAGGAAGATTATAAGGGCCATTGATGCACATTCCGTCGATTGGAGAAGGAAAAACCTACCACAATTGAGGTAAGCACAATTACTACCAATTTTGTAGTATCTTCCACTATTCTAGACCTACCACCACCATCATCCCCAGAACAAACTTCCCTACCACAGCTTCAATTTGGTACGGTCACCAATTTTATTCCTATTACCGGGCATAAAACCTTCTGTGAGCAACTTCAACCCATACAATGCTTAGTCTACACCATATACACACCTTCCACCCATGATTCCCTAATCTAAATCAGTAATTAGACCCATAGCTATGTTTGTAGCTATTCCAACTACTCCTAAAATCCACTCTCAAGCTGCCTCTATGGGGGTATAGCCTCCATACTCAGACCCAACAAACACTGTGGGAATTGTTATTCCCATGTCAACCACATCCATTCCTACTTATGTGTATTCAAGCCCTCAAAACCATTATAACCACGATAATCCCTACACTCACTCAATTCAGCTCATTCCAATTCAAAACCCCAATTACAGTCAGATGAACTGCACATGACCTTTCAATAACTTCCACATCCTTACACAGTCTCCCTCCATAGTACCAGCAATACAGGATTATAGTGTTCCTTTCTCCGGCAGTGCTCCGTATGAATTTATTTAGGGCTATGAATTTTTTTCTGAAATGAATCCTATGACTGAAGTAGATATGATACAATATGTAATATAGGATTTCGAAGGGGAAGCACTAGAATGATACTATTAGTACGTTGAAAGAAAGTTTTTAGATACATGAACTCTAGACTGTTGGGAGGACTTCGTTATCGAGTTATATGGAAGATTTGCAGGTGAGCATCATGTATTTGTTGAAAGGACTAAAATAGAAATAGTAACAGTTAGTGAATCAAAGTTTATGGGAATGAACCTTCTGAAATTATGATGCCTGAACCAGTCAAAAATATAGAACAACAAATCTGTCGAGAGAAATTTAAGGAGGAGGTCCATTCAAAAATCAACTGCAAATTCAACTTTTTACAAACAATGGCAGAATATGTTAATCGTCACCAAGTTTTGAAATTTTGATCTTTAGAGTTATAGGTTAAGTAATCGTTTAAATTTTGGCTTTGATCCTCGAGATTTGTTATAGTTGATTAAATTTTTAGGGTTAAATTCTTATGATTTAACCGATATTCTTCAAATTGAATTCACTCATAGTAAGCGTAGTATGAGATCTTGTGGGATAAATTTTTTGGATGATTATTGTTTACAGGAGTGTGACACCATAAAAACTAATGGTTCAATTGCTATGGAAGAAGGCTCACAAGTTCAAGGTCATGAGAACAAGACTTGTTTAAGAATGCTTGATATAATATCTGGAAGGAATGATCATTCATGGAATGTGATAGGGAATGCATTGGTGGAAATGGATTTAATGGAATTAGCGAGAAAGTCTGATGGCCATATGGGCAATGCACTTGGGCTATGTTTGTTAAAAATATGCTTAGGATTTGACTATTTATCTTAATTTAATACTACTTTGCACTATTTAATCTTTTGATGAAGTACTATTAGTCTCTTAATGTTGGACTATTAGTCCTATAAAACCATTTAATAACTTAAAATGAGGGGGGACTATTAATTCCATATTTTTCATGAGATTATATAATTTCACATAAATTGCCTTACGGATGATATAAAAAAAATAGTCCATATGACTATTTAAAGGACTATTAATCCCATCATGACATAAAATAATCCAAAGTAGTATTAAATAAATACAAATAGTCTAATCCTAAGTATATTTTTTACCAACAAATATAGCCTTGAAGAATTAAGAATTTTACAAGGGTGAAGGGTCTTCTCAAGAAAAGGAAGATTACTAGGATTTGCATCAAGAGCAGAAGGTTTCAAATTGGTAATCGAGATTGTCGTCTTAATGTTTATCCCCGAGGGCAATCTTAGCCACTATACCACCTTTCAGTATTTCTTGAGGTTTCAGAATTTATGAAGGTTTCAGCTATGTTGGAAGCAGATGCAGGATTTTTGGTACGTGATACAGTTGTCTTTGTTAGTGAAATCTTGGACTACTGTCCTTAGTTTAAGTTTTTAGATTTAGAGGTTTTTGCTTCTGAGGATGATCAAGATGCTTTGACGACAGACCCTGATGAACTTAATGATCCTGAGGACTGTGATGCAATAATTGGGGATGAAGAAGACATCTTCTAGAACTTTCTTTCTAGACCAGGGTTTCACCTTACTTATGGAGATAATCCTTCACGATCACAGGTAACTTTGAGAGAAAAACTTCTCATGGATGCTGGTGCAATAGTTGGGTTCCTGACCGGACTTTGTGTATATCTGGATGACCCTGCTAAAGTAAAGCGCATGCTTCTTCCAACCAAGTTGTCTATTAATAATGACAAGAAGAAGTTGACCAAAAATGATGAATCTTCCCCTAGTCTGTTGAAGTTGTTGATGGGAGTTAATGTCTTGCAGCAAGCAATAATTGATTTGCTTTTGGATATAATGGTTGAGTATTGCCAACCTTTGGAAGGAAATTCTAATGATGATTCCTCAGATGTGATATCCAAACCTTCTCCAAATAACAGTGGAGTTGTTACTTCACAGGAATCTAATAGGGGAACTGAAGCAAATGAAATTGTGCATGTCCATGTAAATGACAGATTGAATGTTGTAAATGAGCAAGCTTTCCGTGCTACGCTCCATTTTTCTGATTCTTTTGCTACTAACCTGATTCAGTTTCAGCTTCTAGCAATACTTCTTTAGTAGTTAAGACGCAAGTGGCAAACTATGTTCAGTTCAAGGAAACATCCGAAGGAGGGATGGATTAGATAAGTTTTGTGAAGAGCAAAGTGATGGTAATTCTTTGGGTACCACTATTAGTTTTCCATTTGCTCGAGCCAGAGATGAGTTGACGACAAACGGCTACCAAGCTGCAGATGAATCCAGCAGCAGAGCAAGTATGCTACCTATATTAGACAGATTCAAAATTCTGAGGCAGTTATTTAACAATGAGACCAAGGATAGCGCAAACACTAACGAGGAAGGTTCTGGTGACAAAGACTTGTTAGTAGTTGTTGCCGAATCTTCTTATGCTTCTACCTGGGAGGACTAGAGCAAGATAAGCAAGTAATATCCATCTTTTGATCCTTGGGGACAAAGATCTTCTCAAGCAAGGGGGAATTGTCAGGAAGGAATAGCAAAGGAAGATAAAAAAAATAGCCGTTAAGGGGACTGTGAGGCAATCAGTTTGGCTAAATGCATCGTTTCATTTAGTAAGCTCTATTTCATCATTTCATCTAAACGCATCGTTTCATTTCATTTGTAAGTTAGCACGTGTTCTGTAATTAGGATAGAAGGCTGTTAGGTTGTTAGAGTGCAGAGATTTAAAATCCTTGCAATGTAATCGATATGGAAAAAGATATTTGAATTTATGTTTTCTTCGTTTTGTTATTTTCCTTTAATGCATTGTCCTTGCTTTACAATTTTTTATTTTTAATTCGTGACACAGACAAACAGAAAACAGGCACAAAGGCCAGACCCACAACAAAGGTAGCAAACCACACTCAAACCTTAGGAGTGAGAAAAGACAAAACCCATTACAGAAACCTTAATCGATGAAATCAAGAACCAAAAAGGAAAATCAAGGACTCAAGGAAGAACGAAAAATCCTAATGATCAGAGGCCCAAAGCAGGGACCGAACAAAGTGTGAAACAGCCAAATCGAGACGGAATCCATTTTCCTGTCGAGGATTGGTAGTTTTGGTGTCGCTACATTGGAAGGAGTTATTCCCAGATGTGCTTTGTGAGACCAATCTTCAGGCATATGCCACTTCTTTTGGACAGTGGGGGGATACAAGGCAACAAGGTTCTTTTCCATTTTTAAAACATGTAGTTAAAGGTAAATGATTTTATGTTAGACTGCAAATTGAAAATTCTTAAGGAAGACTTAAAAGAAACTGAAATCGAGGCATTTGGGCAATGAGATTAAAACTATTAACAGAGCCCCGTCTCAAAAAATTCATGTCAAAAAAATGATGTCAATTTGTGTTTTAGATCTGAGAGATTTTCTGATATCTGATTTTGAACAGGAGTTTGAAATCCAAAGTAAAGAGATTGGAAGAAAAGAGAGAACAGAGCATGAGAGGGAATGAAGACGGCGACCAAAAATAAGTTTTGGAAAGATTGGATTTTGGAGGATTATAATTGTTTAATTTTGAATGAATTTGGTGTTTTGATTTTGTTAATCCATACAATTTTGAATAGGTTTGTAAATACTTGTTCTTATATCTTCAGATTTTGTTAATCGATGTAATTGGATTTGCTGGAATTTTGGAAAAAAGAAGTAAGACAGCTTTTGGGAAGAATTAGAAGTTAAATGACAATTTTAGCCTAGCCTATTTTTATTAATTTTGTCCACATGTGCAATCTGTTGACACATCAGCTGCTTATGATCCCACTATGGGAGCCACGCCACCAATTTTCTGACCAGAATGTCTAGGCGGACCGGCCAATTGGACAGGAAAATTGGACCGGTCCCCTTTTTTCCCATGTTTCCTTGGTTTTTTTTTTTTTTTTTTTTTTTTTGGTATATATCCAAACATATTTATATTATGAATTTTAAAAAAAAATCAAAAAAATCAAAAAAATTAGGTATAATTTGGATATATATCAAAAAAATGGTTATATGGGCCCATACAACCATTTTTTTGATATATATCCAAATTATACCTATTTTTTTTGGATTTTTAATTTTTTTTTTTTAAAAATCCATAGTATAAATATGTTTGGATATATACAAAAAAAAAAAAAAAAAAAAAACTAAGGGAACATGAAAATGTCCAATTTTCATGTCCATGTAGAACTACTCTTTTCTGACATGTAGCTTAATTTAGATGAAATTAAAAAAAAAATATTTTACTTATCTGATTGAAAAAATTGAAAGGTGAATCACCGAAATGAAAAAAAATAATAATTTAAGGTAATAAAATATATTTAAGCTTATATTATTCATAATAAGTTTAAAAGTAAAATCAACTAAAGATGATAAGTTTAGTTTAAATAGAGATATAAGAGAAGAAGTTATTGGAGTTGAAGTGGTAGAAGCGGGTATGATTATGGACACAATGCAATTTAACAGAAGTAAAGAAGTTTTTAATCGTTTAATAGTTAACATTCATTTAATTATAACAACCATAAAAAGTGAAAAAGATAATTAACAGTCCAAAAGAGATAAACCCCTTCATCCCACATTATATATAGATGTACAAAAAATTATACAATTAAATTAGAAGATAGAATGACTTTTTGACATAATTCAAATACTTAGAATTAGAAGTAGTATTAATACATTAATGATATTGATTCTAATGAGAAGTAGTATAATGTTTCCCCAAAAATAATTACTCTCTTCGTTCGAAAAAGGATGAGTTAAATACATTTTTTTCACACAAATTAAAAAAAAAGTAAAGTGGAGGAAAGAAAATAAAAAGTTTCAAATTTATCCTTAGTAGCCTCACACGATTACATAAATTGATGGGTCCTTTTATTTTTTTTTATACTAATAGACCCCACAAAATAACATACATACATATTTCTTTATATAACTTTACTTGTCATTTTGAGGGGGGAAATTGTAATTTAAGTAATCCTTTTTGTTGGGGTGTCACAAAGTCAACCTTACTTTTAATGACGACATATATTGTTAATGCCAAGATATGTACGTCCGTTGAAAATCACAAAAAATATGAACTACTTGCACTCAAGAAAGACCGTAAGCCACTCTCCAGAAAGAGCGACAATTTGAGCCGTCAGTGGATGCTCTGGTGTGAGAGTAAGTACAGGCCAAAAAGCGATAACAATGGAGGGAGTAAAGTGTTGGAAAAGATAAAATTATGTAGGTAAAAGAATAGTGATACCGTAACCCTTGTTTATGGCTGTATTTATGGGTATGCATCCACCCGTGACCGATTAGGAGTATGAGTCTTTTTTAGAATCACCTTATAACTACAATTAATTATTGATAGATTCTCTTCCAAATTAGATATCCTTATCTCCCCCAAATAAGAAAACATAATCTTATTTTACTATGGACACTTCCAATCCGGATCAAACTATCTAGAGAAAGGTGTGTAGGCCAATCACTTAGGCCGGACCTATAAATGAATTAGGCTTCACCTTGGCCAGACCCATAAATAAATTGGATTTCACCTTAGCCAAATCCATAAATAATTATATCCCAACATATATAATTATAATTCTTGATCTTGAATGTTAGATAAGTACAAAGTTATTCGAAGAAGAATTCAATGAATTTAGTTAGGAAAAAAGTTTGAATCTTTTTATTCTTCTTATGGTAAAAGACTTTACCCAAATAAATAGCGTTGATGCCAAGATTTTTTCTAGAGTGTTATGGTGTGGGGTGATTTTGAAAAGAAAAAAAAATTTGACTGATGCTGAAGGGATTTTGAAATTTTAATTTTTAAGGTAGGCCATTAAAATAAGTCGACTATTGGTATAAATTTAAACGGATGTATCAACTCATCCAGATTTTAGAATTTTAATAAATATAAGATGACCCACATGTGACTCCGTAAATTGGCCCAAAACTGAGATTCCAATATGTTATTTCTAAAGGCACAAAAAGAGATCTAGAATGGCAAGTTGAATAGATCCTTTAAATTTCTTTTATTAAATAATGTTTACCAAATATTTAAACAATTAGCTTATTTGATAATGCACAACGAAATTTGTTATTTTGAAAAACTCCTTCTAAGGTTAAATGAAAACTCTTAGTTTTTAATTAAGTGAGCTTGTGAAAAGATATTGTAGTAAATAAAGCAGTTATGACAGTTACTATGAAAGTAGTAAAGAGACACAAGGATTTTTAATAGGTTCGAAACCTAAAATACTCCTAGTCCTTTCTTCCACTCAGATGAGCAGGAATGATCCGCTAAGGATGTAAGTTACACAAGCTAATGGTTCACCCAGAATAGGATATAACATGATGAATCACTTAGAAATAGCAAAGACATTCAGTCTTCTCAAGTCAATAAAACCTTCTCTCTTCAAGACATTAAGTCTTCTCAAGATCATTAAGACCTTATCTCCAAGACACTAAATCTTCTCATGGTCAATGAGACCCTTTCTCACTAAGAGGCTTGATTTATTAAGAATCAAGACAAGTCACCCAAACTTGTCTTTCTCATAATCAATGAGATGTGGAGGCTGTTGATGATTGATCTTTAAGGTGCTGCTAAGTGCTCTCTTTCTCTGAATGACTTAGCAGCTGAATGATTTCTGTGAAGAATTTGAGCTCTTGAACTTTCTAGACATTGATTGTATGGAAACTCTAGGTAGAAATTGTTGGAAATCAATAGTCCTGAAGTATGGAGTAATAATCCTTTTATAGACGTCCTTGAAATTCTTCTCGCTTGAAAGTTACTGTTGCTCCATTCTTCCTAAGATACTTGTCATTGTTTGATTATTCCCGCTTTATTGGTTTGTCAACTAGACTGGCTATCACTATCAGTCGTACTCTATTCACTACAATGGTAGACACATGTCCTTTGTATCTGCTAAAATAACCATTTTTGGATAAGGCTCTGAAATTAATTCTTATCCTTTTTTCCAGCAGAGACCTTTATCTTTAGGAGAATATTTTAAAGAGACATTTCAACCATTTATGGTAGGTCACATTTTTATACTTCAGTCTTTTCTTGTTGTGATATAAGCAGCACTTATGTAGCTCTACTATTTGAACTCTATTGGTATATCACTGTTGTAGCATTATGATCTGAACTCTCCAATATACTAATAAGGCTCTACGATTTGAAGTAGCTCAACTATCTGATGTAGCTCTGTGATCTGATATAGCTCTATGATCCTGCTTCACTCTATAATCTTGAGCCGTTTGGCTTTTATTCTGCGATCTTAAGCTTTTTGACATTACTCTACAATCTTGAGCTTTGAGTTACTCTATGAGATCTAACTTTGAATTGTTCAATGATCTTGTGCTTTTGAGTTACTCTACGATCTTTAGCTTTAAGTTGTTCAACAATCTTATGCTTTGAGTTACTCTACAATCTTCATCTTTGAGTTATTTGACGATCTTTTGCTTCTTATATTTACTATACGATCAATATCACTCTAAGATTCTTCTTTGCTGAACTCTATGATTCTTTCTGTTGGGCGATCTTTGCTGAGCTTTATGATTTTTCTCCTTTTTCTTAATTTTTTTTAATTCTGCAATGACCAAGTTTTGTGCTTCACTATCTTAAATTCTTCAAGTCATTCTACACTCTTTGGATCTTTGTTGTTCAATAATTTTTTTTTTCATTCTGCGAATTTTTCTTCTTTATGTGATCTTGACGTCTATTCAATTTACTAAATGATTCTTCTTTCTTTGAAGATCTTTTTGATCTACTTGTCATTTCACTTTTTTCATCCTGCATTCTGTGATCTTGGAATGGGCTGTTTATTCTGTTTTATGGTTCTACTTGTCTTCTTTATTTGACTTTACAAGTTGTTCTGCTCGATGATCTTCTTTGATCTCTTAACTTTGTTCTGCAACCTTGTTGTCTGCTCGACAATTTTGCTCGATCTTTAACTTTGTAATATTCTCGACAATTCTGCTTGATCTTTCACTTTGTTATGTGATCTTGCAGTCTTAACGATTCTTCTTGATGATTTTGCTAGACTTCTTTAATTTACTTTGCAATCTTGGATATGCCTTATACTCTATGATTTTAGTCTAATCTATTACAATTTCTATTTATGTGATTTAGATCAACCTAACAAGTTTGATTCCTAAGTTCTTTTACAATAGATTACAACATATTCTCGTTCATATGGACTATACAAAATTACTTGTTCATTACAAATATACATTAATAACTTTGTCATATATTTTGTTATCATTAAATCTAATGCATTCAACTCAAGTGCACTGACATAATAGTTCGTGGGCATACTTAAGCGAGGGAAAATGTGAGAGGCACCCTCCGACTTTTGTGAAATACGGTTACCGCTTTTTTAATATGTTCCCTAAAATTTAACTAAGTTGCCTTGAAAGAAAAGAAGTGTGTGCTTAGTGTCTTGTGCCTAGGCGAGTTATGTCATAGGAAAAAATCTAGTGTGGCACCCCTAAATTCAGGCATACATAGCCCAAACTTGAGTCGTCAAAATACACAACAACTTCTACAGTACAGTACAAGTACAACAATACAATGCTCAATAATGCACGACTAAGTCTTCATTATTATTGCCACTCTATTTTACAATATGTGAAGACTATTAACTATAGACTTGGACTATCACTCCATTCCTCGGTTAATCCCAGCTAAATTCTCATTTTCTGAAGAACAATGGAACAAAAAGGAAATGGTGAGCTCAAATAGCCCAATAAAGAATATCATGATTAAGATAATGATGAATAAATTATCAATAGTCTTCAACAGTGACAAGTTCTTGATAGAATATAATAGACAATAAATTTTAAATCAACAACTGCAGCGTAATGGTAGAATATAATAGACAATAAGTCTTCAACAAATATCTATAGCAGAATAAGCAATTTATTAGAAGAATCATGTAGACTATGATGTCTACTAATTTCTCTTTTACAAAAAAAATTATCATCAACTTTTATTATCTGAAACATTACTGGTCATAATCATGCCAAACAACAGTTCTACTTTGCCAGTCAAAGAGAACTTTCACCACATGTCATAAAAGACACTTAACAATAATATCGACTTTGCCCCAGGCCAAAGACCTTCACCAATCATATCATTTATGCTTGTCCCAGGCCACAGATATTCATCAATTATATTATCTTTGCACCCAGGCAAAAAATATTCACAACAACTTGATTCTTAATAATTAGAATAAATAGCAGTGATATAAATGAGGAAAACAAAAGAAGATAATAAGTTAAACAACATATATTAGAAGTTTACAAATTTTACTTTGTCTAGAATCAAATAATGTTCAAATTGTCAACATGATGTGGAGTTAAATTCAAGAATAATATTCAAGATTTATAGTTCAAAAATAACAGTTAAAGTTCAATAGAAAAGGTTCAGGTAAATAGCAAGATTCAGGTGAAATGATATTAAATGAAGCGCAAATTATTAAGGAATATATAATCATTTCAGGAATTTTATCCAGGAATTTTATCGAATAATACTTATCGTAGTAAGTTTAAGAGTATGAAAAAAAATGATATCTCTTACCTTAACATCTAAAAAGAGACTGCTTTAAATGGAATTGATCAACCTATAATTATATTTATAATTTAATTAGCAACTACCATATATATATATTTCATGATGTACAATAACTTGTATATTATGAAATTATCAAAAGTGTTTATACAATATAAATTTGTGTAGTGTACAGAATAAAATATAATAACTCCCAAAATAGTTTTTGAAATAATATTTCAAAATAAAATATACCAAATGAAGTTTTTTAAAATAAATCTCCTAAAGGAAGAGTCTTATAAAAGAAGATTTGTGAATACCGTGTATAGTGTGTATTTGTGCAAATATTACTCTTTAAAGAAAAGACTCACTTAAGAAGTTTTTCTACTCTTTTTAGCTTTACCAACACTCAAAGTATCCTTATACTTGAAAGAAATACTCACAATATTATAGTAGAAGAATTTTATGTTTTTAGTGTACCTTCATTGCTCAACTGAGCAATCTATTTATAGGGAAAAGACAGCTCACCAATTTTGACAAAGTGTACTGGAGAAGCACACCTGGTTTGAAGAATGTATGAGTGAGCGGTTGGTGGCAACTTTGAAATGGAAGAAGAATTCATTCACGCCATTTGAATGAATTTTTCATATTAAAATGAAACATATACTATAATATTTCATAATAAAACAAATAACTTTATATATTATTTATCTTCTGCAGTATAGACTTAATGTATTAATATCATCAATTTTAGCGTTCTTCAAATAATGAATCTGTCTTAATATCCAAAATACTAAGTAACAATGGAATATAATAATTAAATTAATAATACAACAATGATAACAATAATTCAAAAATAATGTAAGAACCCGTTATTGTGATAATTATTAGTTTAATACAGTGTATGAACTACTTTAACAATTATTGGATCAATAATATAAACTACAATGCAATAACAATTATTGATTTAATAATGTAAAATGCTATGTAACAACAATTATTGATGAATACAGTGCAATAGCCACTTTATCAAATCAATAATATGAAACACTGTGCAATACCGTGTACTACTGTTTAATACCGTGTGTTATAGTAAAATACCATAAATTATCGTATGCTAGTATTCTTTTATCACTAGATATTTTAAAAGATAAAAGTGAGAGTACGGTTGACCATTTTTATTTAAAAAGGTTAATATTGTCGTTTTTTTATATATAACAATATTTTATTATGGGGTCTACCAATTATTGGTTATTTTGGCTCCGTCGTACGAATATTCCTAACAAATTGAATATTTTTCGAAAAATAAAATATTCCCCGACATAATATAATTTGCACATAACATCCTTAACTTTTAACTTTTATTAATAAAACACCTTATTATTTTAGAATAATATATGAAAAAAATTAAATTTTATTAAATAAAAGTCGGGGTCTTACAACATCCCCTCCTTATGAAATTTCTTCCCCGAAATTGACGTACTTGAAATTTCAAATAGGTAAGGCTACTTAGATTTTATTTCAGATTTTGGCTCCCAGGTCAATGCCTCAGAGTCTTGATTCCTCCATAAAATCTTGACTTGAGATATAACCTTTGAGCATAGGATCTACTTCTTCTTATCTAAGATTTTGTTAGGTACCTCTTCGTATGTTAAGTCCTCTACTATAACGTCTAGTTTCAACTCAATGATGTGATTTGGATCTTTACATATTTACGTAACATAGATATATGAAAAACGTTATGAACGCGAGACATGTTTGGCAGTAGAGCTAGTCTGTAAGCCACAATTCCTACTCGGTCGAGGATTTTAAATGGGTCAATAAATCGAAGGTTGAGCTTTCCTCTCTTTCTAAATCTCGTAACTCATTTTAATGGAGAAATACATAAGAATACATGATCTCCAACATCAAAATTTTTATCCCTTCAATGAAAATCAGCATAACTCTTTTGTCGTTCTTGTGTTGTCTGTATTCATTGTCGGATCATTTGGATCTTTTATGTTGTCATGCGCACCAATTTGGGTCTTAATAATTTTACTTCTCCTACCTCATTCTAGCATACGAAAGAGCGACACTTTCGTCCATACAAAATCTCGAATGGAGCTATGCCTATACTTGCTTGACAACTGTTGTTGTAGGAGAATTCAACCAATGGCAAATACTTGTCCCAACTTTCTTTGAAGTCTGAACATCGAGAGTCTGGATTGTCCTTTTTGATTGTCTGTCCGTTTGAGGATGGTATGCAGAACCTAAATCGTAGTTCCGTGCCCATAGTTTTTTGTAAGCTAATCCAAAAGCGTGAAGGGAATCTAGGGTCTTGATCAGAAACTATGGATACTGTCATGTCATGCAATCTTACAATTTCGCTTATTGATATACAAGCAAGGCGCTCGAGTGAATAATTTTTTTGTATAGGTAAGAAATAAGCGGACTTGGTCAATTAATCTATAATGACCCAAATTGTATCTAAGCCTTGAGAAATTTTGGAAAGACCCGTCGATATTAATGTGTTCCCACTTTCACTCGAGAACCTCAAGTGGTTGCAATGGACCTTTAGGTACTTGATGCTCTGCCTTGACACGTTGACAAATTAAACACCTCGAGATAAACTCGGCGATCTCCCTTTTCATATTGTTCCACCAAAATGTATATTGAAGGTCACGATACATTTTAGTACTACCATGGTGGATTGTAAACGGTGTGTTTTGTGCCTCCATTATGATTTTATGCTTCAATTTAGGGTCGTTAGGAATACAGATTCTAGAGTTGACTCGAAGTATCCCTTTTTTATCGATTCTCGCTTCCGGAGTAGTACCTTATTGTACTTTCTTAATCATGATCACCAGTTCTAGATCAGTCGTTTGAGCAGCTTTAATTTTATCGATTAAAGTTGGTTCAACTCATACATATGTCATCCTCATATGGGTCTCTGGTGTCTTTAGCTCTAACTCCGTCTTTTGTAAATCGTACAAAATGTGCCTTTGTGTTGTCAGTATTGCATTCGTACTTGCATATGATCTTCTACTCAATTCATCAGCTACAACATTTGCCTTTCCAGGGTGATACTGGATGGTGTGATCATAATCCTTCAACAGGTCAAGCTAATTTAGTTGTCGTATGTTGAGTTATTTCTAAGTGAAGAAATACTTGAGGCTTTTATGATCCGTATAGATATCCACTTTCTTTCCGTACAAGTAGTGTCTCTAAATCTTCAACGTGAAAATGACTGCTGTCAATTCTAGATCATAAGTAGGGTAATTTTTCTCATAATCCTTGAGTTGTCTAGAGGCATAAGTTATAACTTTCTCATGTTGCATAAGAATGCAGCTTAGACCTCTACTTGAAACATCACTATAGATTTCTCCCGATCCTAATGGTATGGTAAGAACATAGGCTAAAATAAGTCTCCTCTTGAGTTCTTGAAAGCTCTTCTCGTATTCCTTACCCCACATAAATTTTGTGCATTTCCAAGTCAGCTGAGTTAATAGAGTGATGATTCAAGAAAATCCTCCTACGAATCTCCGATAATAACCTGCTAAACCCAAAAGGCTTCACACTTCAGTTACTATCTTAGGTTGTTCCCAATTTAGTATTGCTTTAATCTTCATAGGGTCAACTGATATTCCCTGACTAGAAATCACATGCCTAAGGAACGTGACTTCCTTAAGTTAGAACTCACATTTCTTCAACTTGGAATACAACTTGTTCTCACGAAGCTTTTAGAGTATCAATCTCAAGTGTTGTTCATGATTCTAATGACTCTTGGAGTAAATAAGGATGTCATCAATAAAGACAACCATAAAATAATCCAGATCTTCCTTGAATATCCATTTCATCATCTCCACAAAAGCTGCAGAAGCATTGGTTAGTCCAAAAGTCATGACTAATAACTCATAACACCCATAGCGAGTTCTGAAAGCAGTATTTGGAATGTCATTAACTTTAACCTTCAACTGATGATATCCAGAACTATGGTTATGAAAATCGGACTGGACTGTCGATCCGACCGGAAAAAATTGGAACTGATCGGTCCTCCGGTCCAGTTTAAGCCAAAAGATCGGATTTGGTCAAAAATCGATAAAAACCGGTGACCCGGCGGTCGGACTGGTTGACCTAGTGACCGGATCACCGGTTTTATCGGTTACCTACCTATGTTTTATTTTACTTTATTTTTATTAAATTAAAGCTTTTGAACTTGATTAAATATATCATTGATTGAGTTTTGAGTTATGGTCATGATTTAATATATTTCTTTTCATATAGATTTAGTATTTATTTGAATTGTATTAAGTAAATATTATACAAATAGATTTATTTATTTTACCGAATTTGATTGAATGTATCCTAGAGATGTTTATGTTCATTTGTATTTGATTTTATCACTCTTGAGTCTTGAATTTTGAGTTATGATAATAATTTAATATCTTTTTTTATATATATAAATTTAGTATTTTTTTGAATTGTATGAAGTAAATATTGTACAAATAGGTTTAATTTTTTTTTTGTGTTGATAATTTGATTAATTTTTTTTTGTTGATAATTTGATTAATTTTACATATTTACTAAAAATTATATATAATATATAATAATAATTAATGTATTTAATTATTTATTACATATTAATGATGTCACCAGTTCAATAACGGTCTAACCACTGGTTGGACCAGTGACCCGTCCACCCGGTAGATTTTCCGGTTCGATGACCGATCCGGGTCTGAGAACACTGTCCAGAACGAAGATCAATCTTCGAGAAATGTTGAGCACCTTGCAATTGATTAAACATGTCATCAATTAGAGGTAATTGATACCTGTTTTTTATGGTAACATGATTCAACTCTCGGTAATCAATGCACAATCTCATACTCCCGTCATTCTTCTTAACAAAAAGAACAGGAGCACCCCAAGGCAATGTAGTTGGACGTATGAAACTAGTATCCAACAATTCCTGTAGTTGGACTTTTAACTCTTGAAGTTCAATGAGAGCCATTTGGTATAGGGCTTTAGAAATAGGCTTAGTACTGGGTTCAAGATCAATACAGAATTTAATTTCACAGTTTGGGGGTAAGACAAGAAGTTCATCGGGAAACACATCAGGAAATTCATTAACAATAGGAATATCATTCAAGTGTGACGTATTTTGGTTTAAATCAGTGACATGAGCTAAAAAGGTTTGACATCCGTTTTTCAATAAACAAATGGCTTTATGGCTAAAATGACTGTTTGCCTAAATCTGACCTAGTAAAACACGCAAGTATACGTGGTCCAACTGTAGTAAAATAGCATGCAAGGTATCATATCCCACAAGGACTTTCTACTATTAATTCACCAAAATACTAATCATAAAGCACTCCAATCCTAATCAACCGATCACTCACAGTTGATGAAAATATACTAAGTGAATGAGTTAAATTAATTGAATTAACGAAACCTAAATTACCAAGATTTGTTATCTAGATGTAAAACATTAAGGTTATAATTTCCCCTAACACTTCAATTGAACCTTTTCATTCCCTCTGTATGTCATCAACCATGTGGAATTAATAACCTGAAAAATATATGCATTCACTAGCCTCTGTCGATGGTCAAGTGAATATCACCTATTTAAATAAATCACTATGTGTCCATGAGATTTAACATTAAATAGGAGTCATTAAAATCAGATTTCATTATAGGTTACATATAGTTTATAGGTATATGTCTATCCTATATACACATCATGCAGTCTACCACATGTAGAATGGCGAGAACATATGTCAACGTACCCATACGTAGGTTT
The DNA here is from genome assembly GCA_947179155.2 of Hedera helix. NCBI lineage: Eukaryota > Viridiplantae > Streptophyta > Magnoliopsida > Apiales > Araliaceae > Hedera > Hedera helix. The sequence goes on from OX359286.1 coordinate 4,616,873, forward strand.
ATATTCCATTTGTCAATTTCATATAAACTGTCAAGCTAATTACTGGCCAAGTAATTATAACTCAAGCATAAGATATGTCAATTAACTCCAACACAATCAATTAACATAACAAGGAAATGAATTGTCTTCAATTTACATGATAGGTTCCATTAAAACCTTAATTTTGGAGTTTAGTTCATCTCTGATTTATAAACCATGAATACAATTCTTGCAACATACAGATAAATCGAAGTAAAAGAAGTAAGAGAAGGTAGAACTCAGTTGTCTCTCTGAATTATCCTTTAATCTCCAGCGTTGATTTCTCCTTCTGCTGAATCCTTGAATCATCTGCTCTATTCTCTCCTCTCCGATGTTCTCCCCTTCTGTCTTGCTTGGAGTCTCTCTGGCTTTTTACGTCAACCTCCCACTCAATCTAACCGTTAGCCACGTATTAGAGGATGTCTGTCATTTTATTTCGTGCCTAGGTCCCACAAAAGAATACTTTGCTTGTGACATTTCCCGACGAGCACTTACCAAGCGCCTAGACTCTTGTCTGATAGAGATAATTACCATTTTGCCATTTTGAGTTTTTTTTCCTACACATCAAAGGGAAATTACCAAAAGTAAGTAAAATGAAACCATAGATCATAGAAATGAATGAAAACAACGCAAATCAATAAGCCCTAAGCATTCAATTTGCAAGTATAAACCTACTCATCAAATACCCCCAAACTTAGCTTTTTGCTTGTCCTCAAGCAAATCAAAAACAAAATAAAACAAAACAAAATGAAACTCGAACTAACTAACAACCTACAAACAAAACAATGAACCAACAGTTATATAAACATATGCCTCAGAGATTCCTTAGTAAACATTTAGACAAAACTTCAAAATCATGCGTTGTCCTTTCCCAACACATTACTAGTATCACATTACTTCCAACCCATACCGTGTGTGTGTGAATTCGATGCGCCAAACTCACAAAAATTCAGATAAGTTAATTAACTTCAATGCCCATAGACGATAATTATCAGAAGGATATACATAAGTCCTCCATATGCTTACTTGCACATAAGTTTTTGTTTATTTATTTATCATGAGTGCGTTTTACGCTCCATCTTGCATCTAATCTTGGCATAAGCAGTGTTTACTTTTATTAGGCTTTTCAAAACTACCCATGTAACGAACTTTCCACCAATGACTCCCAAACCAGTTGGTATTAGGGCATTAAATGTAGAGACACTCCTACGGGCTTACTTGTTCGAGTAATTAAAGCCACAAAAGCAAACTAGCCAAGTTACTTTTAACTATCATACTTATCCATATTATTATTATTATTATTATTATTATTATTATTATTATTATTATTATTATTATTATTATTATTATTATTATTATTATTATTATTATTATTATTATTATTATTATTATTATTATTTAAGCAAGTAAGCATATAGAAGTTGTTCTTATCAAAACAGACACTTAATTCAATCAACCTCTCATAAATTTTAACTATTTGAACACACCGAGTACGAGCATATAAATGTCAGGGTTTTGAAGCAATGCAGTCACTAGTAACAGTTAGAAATTAGACTAATACTCATTATCCAATTCACCCAAATCGCTGACTAATTCATCAAATTATCATCATCGGCAAATATAAGATTATACCACTTCATTGCTCGATTCACCACTCTAACGCACCTAAATATACATAATACCTAGACTAACCCACTTTCGTAGGGACCACAATTACACTTAGCACGTGTAACAAGCCTTTGAACCACAAGGTTACCCCAAATGGACGAGTTGTGTCTCGTGAACTCGTGAGGGTTTGCAGTGAATGTACCCACAAAATTCTAAAATAAAATGCAATTGACCTAAAATGCAATTTAAATTTAAATTTTTAATTTTTAATATATATATATATATATATATATATATATATATATATTATAAAGGAAATGACTACATGCATTTATGTAAGAGATGAAAATATGCATTTATGTAAGAGACGACAATATGCACGATAGCAAGTTATACCCGCCCCCAAACTTAAACAGTGAAATGTTCTCAATTTGCAATAAGAAAGAAATGAAATACAAAGGACTTCCCTGTAGTTTCTTAATTATCATCATTGCGCTCCTCATCATCGGCGTCTGGCCGTGGGAATGGTAGGAGCTGAGGAATATCGGGAAGCTGCATGTTGGAGAGTGCCTGAGCTAATGCCTGAGTGACATTCACATTGCAGCCGTGCATCACATCTTGTCACTGGGCTAGTGCCATATTTTGTCGAGCTACGTCTTGGAACTGCAAATCCACATGCGATTGTAATCTCCGTAGCTTAATGCTAAACTCATTTTCAGTTAGTGCGACCTGAGTGGATGGTGCAGCTGAGGATGGCCCTGCTTTGTGGGAAGGAGATTCGGCGAACAACTCATCGGTATTTGGTGACTGTGGCTCATCCCTAGCTGGATAATTTATAATAAAACCAGCTCCTCGTGGATGTGCAAGGGCACCATCCCATTGCTTTAATTGTCTAATGATGCGCGCATCAGTAAGTACCTTAGGTTGTTGAACCGGTTCATTTGTAGCCCAAGTGACATCAGTCCGTTTACATAATCCGCAGATGAGTGATGGGTGTGGCAACCCACCAGATGACCCTCCTTCAATAACATGAGCGATCGAATCATGAATCACTTGGCCCACATTGATAATTTTTCCTTTCACCAAACAGTATAATAAAATGGCGCGGTCTTTGATGATTTCACTAACATGTGTTGTGGGCATAAGCTTCGCACACAGAAAGAAGTGTTATGCTTTCCCGAATCGACTTAAATGACTCGATGAAAACAGCACCGGCTTATCCCCGTTAAGCTTCCGGGCTGCACCTGGACGACACAACCAACGGATCACCTTATCCAGGTTTAGCTTGTTTTGTTTATAAGTTGTGTACTCATCCATTTGTTGCATAGTAGGTAGTCTATAATACTCGTTTATTTTCGTGGCACTGAAGGATACCTCTTTATCGCGTACTTGCACCACATTATTCGTAGCTTCAATCGCATTGGCATAAAATTCTCGTACTATAAATTCCACTGCTGGTTTGGGTTGAGCAGTGAAAGCGGTCCAATCTCGCTCATTGATCATATAAAAAAGCTCCCCCTGCGTTTCACTTGGACTAATCCCTCGTTTCGGAATTATAGTTGTGGTAGCCATCACCCCATGGAATCGGTCAGACGCGGCCTCACTTAGAAATTTCTTTGTGTCGTATGAGGAGCGGGAACTCTCACCACGTTGTCTTTTTGGCCCCATGAGTTTCTACCAATATGCAAGGGGAATGCCTAACTTGGTTGTCGAAAATTGCAGCCAAATACACACTATTTATTCTTTCAGGGCTTTTAGCAAACACTTGGTGTGCATCTTAAAAATTATGAAGCAAAGATGCTCCCCCAAACTTGGATTCTACCACCCACTGTGGGTTTATCTATACAAGCAACCCAATATCAGATTCACACCCAATGGAAGAAGAAATTCAAACACAATAAGAACATTTACTTTGCCTACTTGAGTTACTAAAGTTTTCCACATAAAGACTTACAAATCCTTGAGATAATGGCCAAAATGCAGAATAGCTTGTGATAATTCAAAGACCTAGGGGTTAAAGATGTGTTCTTGACTTTAATGCTATACCCAAACCTTGAATTGAAGTAGTTGAGTCATGGGTGGGCGAATGAACAAGTGGGCAGAATTTTCGGCGAGTCTTCTTTGGTTTCGGCAATACCTCTTTGGTTTCGACAATGTGAAGGCTTTAATGTGGAGTGGGTTGGTTTGGAATGGGTTTGGTTGAACTTCTTTGCTGCTCTTAGATTGTAGGATGAGAGGTTAGGAGTGTTCTAGAGTTAGGATCAATGCCGGAATACCCAAAGAAATTAAACCCCAACCGAACTCTTATTTATCCTCTCTTGCACGTGCAGCTGCGATTTCTGGACAGCCTGCTCAAGCGCCTAGGCGCTTGGTAAGCGCTCACTAGGCACTTGGCCAACGCTAACCAAGCGCTTAGGCGCTCTAAACTCCTGTTGCTCAGCCTCATTTGTTGCATTAATTCCATCCCTGTGTATGCTACTTGTACCTACCATGAGACAAATAGTTAGTTTTAACAACACATAAATTTTAGAATTAATCTAACTATAAATTGCGAACTCTTAACATAATTCGTTTCCTAAAATATAAAACTAGTTAAATTTAATAATTTGGGTTGTCTCCCAAACAGCGCTTGGTTTCAAGTCATCGGCCCGACTTTGCCCTTTTCAATCAGTTTTGGCAAAGATGATTGAGGTTTTCTGACGATCAAAATCACCACCCCAATAATGTTTCAACCTTTGTCCATTCATTTTAAAAGTCTGCTTTGTAGCTAAATCCTCCAATTCCACCGCTCCATGCGAAAATACTTGAATGATGGAGAACGGACCTGACCACCTTGACTTTAATTTCCCTGGGAAGAGTTTCAAGCGGGAATTGAAGAGAACAACTTGTTGCCCTGGCTTAAATTCCCTCGGGATGATCTTCTTGTCGTGCCATTTCTTTACCCTCTCCTTGTATAATTTAGAGCTTTCGTAGGCCTGGAGACGAAATTCATCCACCTTGTTTAATTGCAATCGACGCTTCTCACCAGCTGATGATGCATCAAAATTAAGCTTTCGGATCGCCCAATATGCATTATGCTCCAGCTCAACTGGAAGGTGACACGCTTTTCCGTATACAAGTTGAAACCGAGACATCCCGATTGGTGTTTTGTAAGCGGCCCAATATGCCCAAAGTGCATCGTCTAATTTTGTTGACCAGTCCTTTCTATTTGGGTTCACCATTTTCTCCAATATCCGCTTGATTTCCTGATTAGATACCTCAGCCTGTCCGCTAGTTTGGGGATGATAGGCAGTGGCAATCTTGTACGTTACCCCATACTTAACCAAGAGTGTCTCAAATTGCTTAAAATTGCTTATTACAGAAATGTGTGCCCCCGTCACTGATAATTGCCCGTGGTGTGCCAAACCGAGTAAATATGTTCTTATGAAGAAATTTCAAAACCACTTTTGCATCATTAGTCGGTAGTGCTGCTGCTTCCACCCTTTTAGATACATAATCAATCGCAACTAGGATATATAAGTTGCTGAAAGACGATGGAAATGGCCCCATGAAATCTATCCCCCATATATCAAAAATCTCGATTACCAAAATATTATTGAGGGGCATTTCATGTCCTTTAGAGATATTGCCAACCCTTTGGCATCTGTCGCACTGTAGCACAAACGAACGAGCATCTTTAAAGAGTGAAGGCCAGTAAAATCCTGAATGAAGCACCTTGAATGGAGTCCTTTCTCCTCCATAGTGTCCTATGTAATTTGAAGCATGGCAATGGTGAAGGATGTTCTGAATTTCTTCCTCGGGTACATATTTTCTTAATAGTTGATCGGCACATTGTTTAAATAATAGAGGTTCATCCCACATATAAAATTTCACATCGTGAAAGAACTTCTTTCGCTGCTGGCTTGACAAGTCCGGAGGTATTACACCACTTGCTAGGTAATTCACAAAATCTGCATACCATGGTGCCTCCATCGTAATAGAAAAGAGTTGCTCATCTGGGAACGACTCATTAATCACTAGATCGTCATCCTCTTTATGTTCCGAGTTCTTTAACTGGGATAAGTGATCCGCCACCTGGTTTTCGGTCCCCTTCCAGTCCCGAATCTCCAAATCAAATTCTTGAAGTAAAAGTACCCATCTTATCAAACGCGGCTTTGCATCTTTCTTAGTGATCAAATATTTTATGGTTGAACGGTCCGTGAATACCACCACTTTTAACCCGATGAGGTATGCCCAGAATTTATCAAATGCATACACCACTGCTAGAAGTTCTTTTCTGTTGTTGTATAATTGAGTTGGGCATTCAACACTGTCTTGCTTGCGTAATAAATAGCATGAAACATCTTATCTTTGCGTTGACCCAAGACTGCCCCAATTGCGTAATCACTCGCGTCACACATCAGTTCAAAAGGTAGGTTCCAATCAGGGGCAATAATCACTAGAGCTGTAACCAACTTCATTTTCAGCAACTCAAAAGCTTCATGACAAACCTTATCAAACTTGAATGGTACATCCTTTTCTAACAGATTGCATAACGGTTTTGTTATCTTCGAAAAATCCTTTATGAACCGTTGGTAGAAACCAGCATGCCCTAAAAAACTCCGAACACCCTTAACTAAAGAAGGCGATGGAAGCTTCTCAATTGTCTCGATTTTTGCTTTATCCACTTCTAGCCCATTCGCTGACATTCTATGTCCCAGAATGATACCTTCTTGAACCATGAAGTGACATTTTTCCCAATTCAAAATCAGATTTGTCTCAATGCACCGTTTAAGTACCATAATTAGGTTCTCTAAACAAAGATCAAAAGAATCTCCAAAAACTGAGAAATCGTCCATAAATACCTTGAGATTATTTTTGACCATATCTGAGAAAATAGCCATCATGCACCTTTGAAAAGTGGTTGGTGCATTACATAATCCAAAGGACATCCGTCTAAATGCAAAAGTCCCGCAGGGGTAGGTAAAAGTTTTCTTTTCTTGGTCCTCGGGCGCAATAGCTATCTGATTATACCCTGCATACCCGTCCAATAAATAATAGAACTTATGGCCAGCCAATCGATCCAACATTTGGTCAATGAACGACAGCGGAAAATAGTCCTTACAAGTGGCCTTGTTCAGTTTTCTATAATCCATGCATACTCTCCACCCAATAACTGTTCCTGTCGGGATCAATTCATTGTTTTCATTGGCAACTACCGTTATACCACCCCTCGGGACGCATTGTACTGGACTCACCCAAGCACTATCTAAAATCGGATAAATGATCCCAACATCGAGCCACTTAATGACCTCTTTTTTCACCACTTCCTTCATAACAGGGTTCAACCATCGTTGATGCTCGATAGTTGGTTTAGCCCCTTCTTTGAGTAGAATCTTGTGCATACAAACAGTCAGACTAATTCCCTTTATATCTGCCAGAATCCATTCCAATGCAGATTTATATTCTCTAAGTACCCTCAAAAGCTTACTCTCTTGCTCATATGTAAGAGTGGCAGAACTAATCACCGGCAAGGTACAAAACTCACCCAAATATGCATACCTAAGATGTTTAGGTAGCTATTTAAGATCCAACATAGGCGGTTCCTCTAGTGAAGTTTTAGCTCGCACATCGGACTTCCCCGAATAGTCAAATGCTTCAAACTGCTGTTTAAACTTCGTCTACCTTGGTGAAAAGTCCATCAGCTGCACATACTCCATAGCTTCTGAACATTTTGAAATTTCTTCACTCACAATAGAATTCTCAAGAGGATCAAGAGCACTATTACTTGCTCGCATATCGTTAACTGCTCCAACCAGATTAACTCTAAGGCATTCATCAACGTCACTGAGGAATTATATTTCCTTAAACAAGTTGAAGGTTACCTCTTGGTCCTGCACTCGCATAGTCAGCTGTCCTTTCTGAACATCAATCATTGTTCTTTTCGTTGTAAGAAATGGTCGACCCAGGATGATTGGAATGTTTCGGTCCTCCTCAAAGTCTAACACGATTAAATCCGCCGAAAATATGAATTTGTCGACTTTAACCAAGACATCCTCCACGATCCCCCGCGGATAAGTGAGTGATCCATCTGCCAACTAAAGAGTTACATTTGTGGGGGTGGCTTCTTTCAAACCAAGCTGATGATAAACCGAGAAAGGCATGAGGTTGATACTTGCACCCAAATCACACAAGCACCGATTGAAAAACTGGCTCCCAATTGTGCATGGTATAGTGAAGCTACCTGGATCCCTTAAGCTTCGGTGGAAGTTTCTTTTGTAAGATGGCGCTGCACTCCTCCGTTAGAGCTACAGTTTCAAATTCTCCCAACCTTCTTTTCTTTGACAAAATGTCCTTCATGAATTTGACGTAGCTGGGCATCTGTTCCAACGCATCTGCGAATGGAATGTTAAATTGTAACTTCTTAAATACCTCCAAGATTTTTGAAAATTGCATGTCCAATTTTTGTTTTTGCAATCTCTGTGGAAATGGAACAGGCGGTATCAATGAAGCGTTTTTATCCATTTGAGCTTTCTCCTTTGTCTGAGCATCGGACTTAGTCCCTTTTTCTTCAACTTCTTTTTCAATTTTTTCTTTCTTGTTTTTCTCTTCTCTTGGCAATTCCTGTTTTGCCTCTTGAAAATCTTTCCCACTTCTAAACATAAAAGCCTTACAATGCTCCTTCCCTTCTCTTTTTGGATTCACCTCTGTGTCGCTCGGCAAATTCTCGTGAGAACGGTTATTCATTGCATTTACCAACTGTTCCATCTGATTCTCGAGGCTGCGAATTGACACTGCTTGGCTTTTTATGTTCATGTCCATCTGATTCACAATTTTGTCCTGCGCACTCATCCTCGACTCAGTTCCAGCCATGAATTTTGCCAATATTTCTTCCAAGTGTGACTGTTTCTCTGGCTGCTGAGGGGGTTGATTGTGAAATTCCGGAGGGTTGGATTGCCTTGGAGCATTCTGTGGCTGGGTTTGATTATCTCTCCATGAAAAGTTCGGGTGGTTCCTCCACCCCGGATTATAACTGTTGGGGTTGCTAGTGTTCTGTTGTCGGTTATAATTCCCCAAATACTGCACTGACTCTGAACTAATGGCGCATTGATCACTGGAATGACTTCTAGCACATAGCTCGCACACCATTGCTACATTCTGTACATCCGTTACACCCATAGCATCAATTTTTATTATCAACGCCGCAATCTGAGATGTCACTTGAGTTGACAACGCTGTAACTGCATCCACCTCAATGATCCTGGCTACCCGTGGTTGGTTCATCCTTACAGTTGGCCACTGATAGTTGTTAGCTGCCATAGTCTCAAGCAATTTATATGTTTCATCAAAAAATTTAGCCATTAAAGCTCCTCCTGCTGCTGCATCAATACTAGTACGTGTGGCATTAGTCAACCCATTGTAGAACGTCTGAACTAGCAACCACTGTGGTACCCCGTGATGAGGACATCTGCGCATTAAGTCTTTAAATCTCTCCTATGCTTCATATAACGACTCCGAATCATGTTGAACAAAACTCGTAATGTCATTCCGCATTTTGGTTGTTTTAGCTGGTGGAAAGAACTTGGCAAGGAACTTCTGTGCCAAATCATTCCACGTCGTTATTAAACTAAGGGGTAATGAGTGAAGCCAAGCTCTTGCCTTATCACGGAGTGTAAACGGAAATAACCTCAGTCTAATTGCATCTTCACTGACTCCATGAAACTTGAACGTATCACAAATCTCTAGAAAGCTCACTAAGTGTTCACTCGGATCATCATTCGGTAAACCCCCAAATGAAACTGAATTTTGGAGCATCTGGATTGTTCCGGGCTTAATTTCAAAATTTGTAGCAGTAATCGCAGGCCTTTGAATACTTGATTGCAACTCAGTGATCTGAGGCATAACAAAGTCTCTAAGTGATTTCTATTCCTCTTCTGCCATCCTTGCTTGATGTTGTACTGTATCTTGAACAAAGTGTCAGATCCGACGGAACCTTCGTTCAATCTCGTCTTCGACTGGTACAGGTTCCAATCCTTTCGAACATGTTTGCATACAAGATCTCGAATACTTGAAAAGAACAAAAAAGAAAGAACTGTTTAACTAAGATTAAATTGACTGTAATTAGTTTTAGGACAATAATAATAAAATAGTCCCCGGCAACGACGCCAAAAAATTGTTTGCCTAAATCTGACCTAGTAAAACACGCAAGTATACGTCATCCAACTGTAGTAAAATAGCAAGCAAGGTATCGTATCCCACAAGGACTTTCTACTATTAATTCACCAAAATACTAATGATAAAACACTCCAATCCTAATCAAACGATCACTCAAAGTTGACAAAAATAGATTAAGTGAATGAGTTAAATTAATTGAATTAACGAAACCTAAATTACCAAGATTTGTTATCTAGATGTAAAACATTAAGGTTATAATTTCCCCTAACACTTCAGTTGAACCTTTTCATTCCCTCTGTATGTCATCAACCATGTGGAATTAATAACCCGAAAAACATATGCATTCACTAGCCTTTGTCGATGGTCAAGTGAATATCACCTATTTAAATAAATCACTATGTGTCCATAAGATTTAGCATTAAATATGAGTCATTAAAATCAGATTTCATTGTAGGTTACATATGGTTTATAGGTATATGTCTATCATATATACACATCATGCAGTCTACCACATGCAGAATGACAATAACATATATCAACATACCCAGACCTAGGTTTATATTCCATTTGTCAATTTCATATAAACTGTCAAGCTAATTACTGGCCAAGTAATTATAACTCAAGCATAAGATATGTCAATTAACTCCAACACAATCAATTAACATAACAAGGAAATGAATTGTCTTCAATTTACATGATAGGTTCCATTATAACCTTAATTCTGGAGTTTAGTTCATCTCTGATTTATAAACCATGAATACAATTCTTGCAACATACAGATAAATCAAAATAAAAGAAGTAAGAGAAGGTAGAACTCAGTTGTCTTTCTGAATTATCCTTCAATCTCCAGCGTTGATTTCTCCTTTTGCTAAATCCTTGAATCCTCTGCTTTATTCTCTCCTCTCTGATGTTCTCCCCTTCTGTCTTGCTTGGAGTCTCTCTGGCTTTTTACGTCAACCTCTCACTCAATATAACCGTTAGCCACGTATTGGAGGATGTCTGTCATTTTATTTCATGCCTGGGTCCCGCAAAAGAATACTTTGCTTGTGACATTTCCTGGCGAGCGCCTAACAAGCGCCTAGGCGCTCACTTGATCTGGTTGGATGTTTTAACCAAGCACCTACCGAGCGCTTAACGAGCGCCTACCAAGCGCCTAGGCTCTTGTCTGACAGAGATAATTATCGTTTTGCCATTTTGAGCTCCTTTTCCTACACATCAAAGGGAAATTACCAAAAGTAAGTAAAATGAAACCATAGATCATAGAAATGAATGAAAACAACGCAAATCAATAAGCCCTAAGCATTCAATTTGCAAGTATAAACCTACTCATCAATGACAATTATAGATTTTAATGGTTTGGTTACTTGAATTTGCATGACAAGTTAATTAGGAATATACAAATTAATAATCTTTTAGAAACAATTAATTTTAGCATGATGGTTAGTTAACAAATCAATCCCTAAAATCACATCAAATTCATGCATTCTAAAGAAATAAGATCAACGGGTAATGTGAGACTGTTGATTTGAACTAAGCAAGATATATAGATAATAAATGTAACGGCTATTTCTCCTAATGGGATTTCTACTTATAAATCAAAATAATTTTCAGGAGTCAAGATCAGACATTAAGCACATGTAGGTGAGATAAAATAGTAGGTAGAGCCAGTATCTAATAGGGCATAAACTTCACAAGAGTTTATGAGTAGCTTACCGGTTATCAACTCATCCAGGTTTCATGTCATTTGGGATGTCACAACAAAAGCTCTTCCCTGAACTACAATTTTTTTCTCGTTCATGCTAGCTTTTGGAGCCATCATTGCAGCTGAACTTGATTTCGTAACAGGACAAAATCGCGCTATGTGACATTTCTTTTCAAAACTGTAACACAACTTGGACTATTGAGTACAAATCAGAGTGACAAAATCCCCTCCCCTTGAAACTGGTGTCGATGATGGTGCTGATATCCTTTCATAATCATTGTTGAATCTCTTCCTCTTGAAATTATTCTCACTCGAATCCTCTCTTCTATTGTCTGGGCCAGGATTACCACCGAAGTGATTACAATTTCTGGCATGATAATTGCCTACCCACTGGTTGTCATTATTTCGGTGTTGTTATTGCTGTAATTTCTTTCTCTCTGTCGATCAGTGCCTTCTAGTTGCGATATTTTATTTTCTAGCTCCATTGATTGAATCCTATCCACGATATTTGAATATATATTAAATTTATAAGAAATGAGATATAGACGAATTTGAAAGTCTTTTGACAATTTGAATTTTTCGTGAATGTCTTTTGAGTAATTATTTTTGAATGTTTTATTAAAATGATATCTTTTGGATTTGAAATTCATATTTTAAGGAGTCGTTTTCTCAAAATGATTATATATATATATATATATATATATATATATATATATATATATATATATATATATTATACTAGTAAGAAATTAATGTTTTAAAAAATGAGTTTTGTAGAAAATGCTCTTTTTAATTTGGAAAATCTTTTGTTACATAACAATATAGTGATGAAAAATAAGGATTTTGATTATAAAAAAAAAAAAAAAAAAGATTTCCACAATTCATATTCTAAAGAGGAACTAAAACTCAAATTACTTTCAATTTTAACCTAAAATTTTAGTATAATAATCTAATTTGATTTAATAGTAGAAGGACTTTTTGATTCTCTTTGTTTTGAAACCCATATTTTTGTGACAAAAGTAAAATCAAGTACTAAAATAGGATTGAAGTATGTAGTGATTTTGGTGATATAATTGTGTCTTTGTGGTATTTAGTGAATTTTTTATGGATCTATGGAGTTTAGGGTTTAAGGGTCTCACTCCCTATATCTTAAATTCCCTTATTAGATCTTATTGATTAAGCTAGATTTTTCATTCTGCAATTAGTGGTATATTTGTGATTTGGGTATTTTTGCAGGATCTATAGATTTGGGTATTAATCTATAGAAACCAATTATTTAACCAAAAATAGAATTTTATAGAGAAGTTAATAGGAATCTCTATCTATTAGAAACCCTTTAAATCATCCACAATTCATCTTAAGGTCTAAACACCATTAATAATCAATTAGGATGCTTAGAGAGCCTAAAAAATGAAGAATAATCACCAACTAATCAAGTTCAATCACCAATAATTGCAAAAAGGAAAGGAAATGAAAAGATGTAGAAGGGACCTTGTCAAGAGCAATTTCTTAAGCTTTTAATGTCATCTCCTTACTTCTAAGCTTCCAAATGAACCTTCCATGGTATGTGGATGAAGGACTGGGTTGAAGATACTGAATCTTAGCCTCCAAGTTTTTGCTAAAATGGTGTTTCTCTCAATTTTCATGAGTTTTCTCTCTTCCCCCCCCCCCCCCCTAAACTTGTTATATCTCTTCCTTATGCATTAAGGGAGGAAAGAAGTGGCTTATATAAATCTGGGAAGCCAGGAGCCACCGTACTAGTGCTTGGATGCCAATATACTTGCGTCTGGCTATCTCCCCCCGGCCCATTAGTTTTTTCCCTTCAAATAGCTATATCTTCCAATATATGAGGAATTAGAAAATGTTATACCTCAATCCAGAAAGCTATTTTTGAGATATTCGCAATTGTACTAAATTTGAGCTTGTTTGGATTCGTTAAGAGGGAGAAAATGGGCTATAACCATCTTACTATAATCACAGGTGGTGCTTTGGCACATCTTTTTTGCACTTTAGTACCCCCAAGGTAGATGTGTGCTCTCCAAGTCATTCTCCTTACCTTTGCGAGTCATCCTCAATTTGTTGTGAATTTACACTGTTGCCTTCCTATCACAAGAAGTGAGGAATATACGTAAAATTTGGGTGTTTACATTGCCCTTTTTTTGTCATGCTTATGTAATGCAATTAAATGAACACGATAAAGGCATAAATGTCAATGCATGACATGATATATGCTAATGCATGAATGCACGTGCAAGACCTCTAATGAGACTATCTACGTATATAAAGAACATAAGTTGCCCAAAATAATACTTATTTCATATATAATTTGGTGATATTAATCAACGACTTTATATTAATGAAAGTTCAATAAATCTGAGTTGCCTAAAATTATACTTATTTAAAAAAAATATTTTTCCATAAAGTCTTACATTCAAAATAAGTCTTTTTAATAAATAAATCTAACCTAAAATTTTATCTCCTTTTGTCAATTACAAATCTTCATTTTCGGGCCAATGTATATATTTTATCTTTGTTCGTCTTATACCAAACTCTTTCTATTCGGTAAAAATGACTTTTACCCCACTGTGGTTGTAAGTTTGTCCGCATTACACCATTGAACTTTAAAAAAATAGAATTGACCAACTGAACTTTTTAAAATAGTTTAAATACCCCATTCCGTCTGATTTTTTTTACGAACGTCAAAATTTATCTGATGTGGCTTTTCTTTTCTTTTTTTATAAAAAAAAAAGAAAACTAAATCCTAAATGGTCGATTTGGCTTATTTGGCCATTTTAATTAATAAATGAAAAAAGAAAAATAATAAGTCATTTACTTTGAATAATCTCATGGCTTCCTCGTCATCTTCTGAAGCAAACCCATCTCCACTGATCTTATTTGTAACCTCAGCCACAACCAGAAAACCAAACACACCATGGCCACAACTAAAGAAGATCTGGGCAAATTACCAATTTTTATCGGTGATAATGATGCCGCCAGGTTCCATATGGCACAGGGCGACGATGGTTTAGTCAACAGGGGCACTGACTTTTACCAAAATGATACCGGATCTGAGTTTTTGGAGATAAACAACGAAATCGAGTGAGAAGATGGGGAGGAATTTTGTGAAGAACATGATGAAACCCATCTTCTCTTTCCTCCCTAGATCTAGTCCATTACAAAGGCTGTAATACTCCCAAATTTCACAACGTTGTTACGTGGGTCTGGTTGTCGGCAATGGCGTTGGTACTAAGGTCCCTTATAACCATGTTAATTTCTTCTTTAGTTTTTGATATGTGATGGTGTTATTTAGTTTCTCAATAACAATGGGGTTTGGAAATAATAGTGAAAATTGAGATGAGTGGTTGTTCAAAAATGGTGAGCGTAAGATTTAATTTGTCAAATGATTCAATTTAGGCATATATTTTCTGGGTTGAAGATGACGAAATCGAGAGAAAAATATTGTTTTCTGGGTTGAAGATGAGTAAGTGGAGAGAGAAAGAAAAAGAAAAAAAAATTACTCAATGCCAAAAAATTCACGTTGGATTTTTTAAGTCATCCACATATGAATTTTAAGTGAGGTGGCTACTAATTTCTTTCCCTTGTCATTTTCTTGATTTTTTTAGTTTTATAGATAATTAATAGATGAACATCCAATTAATTTAATAGAATGGTATAGTCTTAAAATTTTAGTTAGTTCAATGGACTGAATGCATATTTTTAAAATTTTGTGGAGTAATACTTACAACTTAACAATCACTGTGGAGTTAAAACTCATTTTTGCCCTTTTTATTCTTTCTTAAATGCCCACATATGCTATGCTAAGTGGAATAAGGATCCAACCCAAATTAATTCTCACTTTCGGAGCAAGTTTAGTTCTGTCAAATTGAATAAACAACATTTCTTTTTGCCCAACACGCAACAATACATTCTAGAAGCACATGGATAACTCAAGTGACTAATTAATGGCATCTATATGAAAGTGTCGGTGGGTTCATGCCCAAGATTAGACCGATGTATTGCTGCTAACGGCAGCAGGATACGCTGGGTCGATTTAAGCAATATGGTTGGCTGAATTTTCATGGTCAATCTTCTGAGAATAACACCCGAACTGGTTAGTGCAAAAAGCTTATAATTTTTACCCATTTTCATCTTATACCCGATAGTATCTAAAGTGAGTCAAAATTGATTTCCAAAAACTTTTTCCATCTCTATAAATAGAAAGCTATTCTCATTTGCAAAGAGAGACATACAACTTAAATTGCTAAAACATTGCCTATATTTTTGCACTCAAATACTCTTCTCTATTAAAATCAATACTTGAGCTAATTTCTTGTTTGATATACTTGTTATATCGTGCTCATTCTCAGGGTTTGGTGTCTCTTCAGTTGAGGAATGTACCTCCCCCCTTAGTTTTGGCATTGACTGGTTCTAGTAGCACTGACATAATGTGCAATACCCACAAAACTTAGTCCCACATCACTCCTTTAGCAAAACTCACCTCATTTCTTAGGCTATTTAGGCTATAAATAGAATACTAACTTTTTTGTTTTACTACACCAACTTAAGGGCCTCTAATTTTGAGTAAGGACATTATTGTGAGGGCTTCTTATAAAGACCTCCTTAGTAAATATTTTCTTCTGTGGTGGTGCTCCAACCTCGTAATTTTTAAATATGTTTCTTATTTAATTTTTCTGTATTGTTATTATTATTTTAAATATTGTATTTAGTTTGTTAGTTGATATTTTAGTATATTTTGTTAATAATTAATATTTTTACATTGTTATTATTTTTGTAGCTTTAATTATTGTTTTGTGTTAAGATTATTAGTTACTAGTTTTGGATTAGTATTATTAGCTTTAATTATTATTTTGTATTTAGATTATTAGTTAATAGTTTTAGATTAACGTTATTGGCTTTAATTATTATTGCTATTTAGATTATTATTTTTGCATAATAGTAATTTTTGTTTGAAAAATGATTAACTATTGAAAGAATATTTTTGTAAATATACTTATAGTTATTTTGAAAAAAAAAATAAGAAAACTGTTAAATAATAAAATTGTCTTAATGACATTTATTTGTTCTAAAATTATATTTAGGAATCGTTCGACTATTAATTTTGTGTTTAACAATATCGAGATAAGTGACTTTCTGAACTATTTAGTATTTTAAAATTATCGTTTATAATTATGTGTGCTTTAGTAATTATTCGGATGTCTAAATGTATTGTTTCAAAATTTGTTATACTTTATTTAAGGCTTCCATTCGAATGAAAATGTTACACTTGTACTTTGTTAAAAACCGAATCAAGTATCAAAATAGAATTTTGATTTAAAAAATGAGATTATGTGATTTTGAACTTTGAAACAAGTATAGTTTTGAATATCGAAAATATTGAGAAATTATTTTTAGAAACCTCAGTCCGACTATGTATAGAATCCATTAGTGTTTACGTTAATTCCAGAATAATTTAGGATCTACTAAGGCGCACACCTTTAGATACCTTTCGAGGGGCGCTCTTCGGGACGCGTGCGGGACGCGTGCGTGATAATATACCTAAGTAGGGGGCATATCATTGACATTGTCGAACATAATGGCCGTGTTACAGGGTTGTTGTAACCTTAGTCGCAAGAGCTGTCGATTAAAAGATACATCGAATATATTCAACATATCAAAATAGTTTATTGAACATATTGAAATCGTTTTTGAATTGTGTTTTATGATTATTGATTTTGGTTTTGAATGTATATATCGACTATTATTATTGAACAAGAAAAGATTATTTTCAACAAGTATGTTTACTATTGTTATTGAATAAAAAGTTATTTCGAAAAAATGTTTTGCAAACTATATTTGATCCACTTAAATAGTAAAGATTGTCACTTGATGAGCTATACCGCTCACCCTTACATTAATTTGTACAGGATACCTTGTTAAGAGCCTAGCACTGTGAATACTTTTGTGAATGACTGAAGTTCTTTTTTTGTTTAAGACGTTTATTAGTATTTTGAATTTGATAAGACTTTTGTAGAAAAGAGTTGTGTCTCCAAATTTATGTTTTTTGTTTTTAGTTATTGAACTCGAGTGTAATATTTTGATGATAAAAGATTATTGGGCTTTAAGTTAGTTTCATTATTTTGTTTGTGTTTAGGTTGCACTATTGATATTGTTTCCTTGTGAGTTTTATGGTTGCGGCGTGTGGCACTCTGGATATGTAGCGGGTTCGGGGTGTTACAGAGATGATATCAGAGTCGTGGCCCCTCGTAATGTGTTGGGTCGAAAAACCTAAACATTTCACGGGGAGTGATTTTGGGAGTTAACTGTGTGTATAGTCTTGATTAAATTTAAAAATTTTGAGTAAGAGATGGAATAAGGTGAAAAAAATATGTGTATGGTCTAGTTAGTTGTTAGTTTGCATTTTGAATATAAATTTTCATAAATTAGTATTTTGTTTACTATTAAATAAACCTGGATATTTTAAATTTCATTTTGATATATGTTTTGATACTAGTTTTGTATAGTGTTGTTTAGTGGAGATTTCTTTATTGTGTAGAAAATGCTGCCTAAAAGAAGTAACTCTGCTAATAATGATAGTGGCGTTGATGGTATGACTCGTCTAGTCAATACCTTAACCCAATTAATACAAAATCAACAGTCTAGGCAACGTGGTATAGTTGCAAAATTCAAGCGATTGAACCCACCCATCTTTGAAGGGACTACAGACCCTGCTATCGTTGAGAAATGAATTTAAGAAATAGAGAAGGCATTTGACTTGTTAGGGAGTACCGAAACTAATAAGGTGACGTTGGTGGTCTACCAACTGCAGGGTGGAGCGTTTGATTGGTGGCTCAGAATTCAAGCAATTGAACCCACCCATCTTTGTAGGGACTACAGACCCTACTATCGTTGAGAAATGAATTCAAGAAATAGAGAAGAATGCATTTGACTTGTTAGGGCGTACCGAAACTAATAAGGTAACGTTGGCGATCTACCAATTGCAGGGTGGAGCTTATGATTAGTGGCTTATGGAGAAAAGGAAGCACGAGAAAAATCCCAAACCCTACACTTAGATCATGTTCAAAGAGGCATTTACCAACAAGTACTTTCCTAGAATGCTTCGGGCACAAAAGGAGAGGGAATTCATTAGGCTAGAACAAAGGAATAAGATGGTTACTGAATATGAAGCCGAGTTTATAAGCTCACTAAGTATGCACTTACCTTAGTACCATATGAGGTGACAAAAGCCCGTAGATTAGAGGATGGGTTACGAGTCAACATAAGGCATAGCGTTGCATTTTTTGAGCTACCCACATATGATGCGGTGCTCCATAAGGCATTGGTTATTGAGAAAGGCCTAATAGAGATTGAGAATGGGATGAATGTCAATCGAAAGAGAGAGGAACCTTCAGGGGGGAGAGTTGATCCATGGGGGACCAGTGAAAAGGATAAATACCCAAACTAGTGGATTTCAAAAAAATCAAGTAAACCAAGAGTAAAATATGGGAGATATGGTAGGAACCACCCAGACAAAAAATGTCATTGGAATACGGGTGCGTGCTTTCATTATGGAGAGTTAGGACATAAAATCGCATAATGTCCCAAGAACCCTCCACCTAAAGGAGATGCAAGGAAGGAGGAAGTAACCATAGCAAGTCTAAGGCTAACTTGAGGATGGGTGTTTCAACTTTCAGGCAACTAGTATTAAGGTATGTAACTCTTTTGTTATTTAAACATGATATTTTAGATATACGCTTATTGTTTGAAAATTTGGAGGACCAAATTTTTTTTAAGAGAGAGGTAATGTAATACCCACAATACTTAGTCCCACATCGCCCCTTTAGCAAAACCCACCTCCTTCTTTAGGCTATAAATAGAATACTAACCTTTTTGTTTTATTTCACCAACTTAAGGGCCTCCAATTTTGAGTAAAAACCTTATTATGAGGCTTTTTTTATAAAGACCTCCTTAGTAAATGTTTTCTTCTGGCGTGGTGCTCCAACCTCGTAATTTTCGGATATGTTTCTTATTTAATTTTTTTGTATTATTATTATTATTTTAAATATTGTATTTAGTTTGTTAGTTGATATTTTAGTATTTTTTTTGTTAGTAATTAGTATTTTTGCATTGTTATGATTTTTGTAGCTTTAATAATTATTTTGTATTGAGATTATTAGTTACTAGTTTTGGATTAGTATTATTGGTTTTAATTATTATTTTGTATTTAGATTATTAGTTAATAGTTTTAGATTAACATTATTGACTTTAATTATTATTGCTAGTTAGATTATTATTTTGGCATAATAGTAATATTTGTTTGAAAACTGATTAAATATTGAAAGAATATTTTTGTAAACATGCGTAGAGTTATTTTGAAAAAGAAATAAGAAAGATGTTAAATAATATGATTGGCCTGATAACATTTATTTATTCTAAATTTATATTTAGGAATCGTTCGACTATTAATTTTGAGGTAAGTGACTTTTCGAACTATTTAGTATTTTAAAATTATCGTTTATAATTATGTATGTTTTAGTAATTATTCGGATGCCTAAATGTATTGTTTCAAAAATTATTATACTTTATTTAACGCTTCCATTTGAATGAAAATGTTACACTTGTATTTTGTTAAAAAACAGGATCAAATATCCAAATAGAATTTTGATTTAGAAAATGAGATTATGTGATTTTGAACTGTGAAACAAGTATAGTTTTGAATATCGAAAATATTGAGAAATTATTTTTAGAAACCTCAGTTCGACTATGTATAGAATCTGTTAGTGTTTACGCTAGTTCTGGAATAATTTAGGACCTACTAAGGTGCACACCTTTAGATACCCTTCAGGGGGCGCTCTATGGGGCGCGTGCATGATAAGATACCTTAGTAGGGGCATATCATTAACATTATTGAACATAAGGGCCATGTTACAGGGCTGCTGTAACCTTAGTCGCAAAGGCTATGGATTAAAAGACACATCAAATATATTGAACATATCGAAATTGTTTATTGAACATATTGAAATCGTTTTTGAATTGTATTTTATGATTATTGATTTTGGTTTTGAATGTATATATCAACTATTATTATCGGGAAAAAAAGATTATTTTCAACAAGTATGTTTACTATTGTTATTGAACAAAAAGTTATTTCGAAAAGTGTTTTGCAAACTATATTTGATCCACCTAAATAGTAAAGATTATCACTTGCTGAGTTTTATAGCTTACCCTTACATTAATTTTTATAGGATACCTTATTAAGAGCCGAGCATTGTGGATAATTTTGTGAATGACTGAAGTTCTTTTTTTGTTTAAGACGTTTAATAGTATTTTGAATTTGATAAGACTTTTGTATAAAGGAGTTGTGTCTCCAAATTATGCTTTCGATTTTTAATTATTGAACTCAAGTGTAATATTTTGATGATGAAAGATTGTTGGACTTTAAGTTAGTTTCATTATTTTGTTTGTGTTTGGGCTGTGCTATTGATATTGTTGCCTTGCGAGCTTTATGCTTGCAGCGTGTGGCACTCTTGACATGTAGCGGATTCGGGGTGTTACATGATGACTGGAAAATATTGGGATTTCCAGGAACATTTTCTTCTCTTATAGTGTTTCCACCGGCATCAATTACATTTGTTAATACAAAGGAATTATCAGAAAATTCGTTAATTACCTTTAGTGGTTGGAAAGGCATCTTCAACAGGTTGAGCAATTTGAGGTTCAAGCTCCCCTTTAACAGTTAGCTCCTTAGCTTATTCAGGCTTTTTGGCCTTCTTAACCGTCTTCTTCTTGATGATTCTCTTCTTACCCATCTTCTTGAATCTTTTTCCTTTCATTTGGGGCTCAGGCTCAAAGGCCTTCTCAGCTTTCTTACTAGCTAACTCTACGATCGGAGTTTGTAAGGTTGACTCTATGATCGGCTCAGTTTCTTTTTGTTCTTCCTTTTCTTTAGTAAGAATTAATTTCTTTTTCTTTTTCTCCGTGATTTGTTCTAGGGCAGCAACCCTTAACCTCTCTGTTTCATCACTATATTAGTAAAAAAACAACTGACAATATACACGCATCTTCATAAATTTTACCGTGTCACTTCAAAACAGTCGCCCCTGAAACTCGCGCCCATCATTAAACCCTAAAACCCAAAAACAGGCACAATCCCTTCATTTCAAATTACTTCCATTAAACCACTTCAGTTATCTCATCACTTCTCTCTCTCTACAAAAAGTCTTTTTGCATCTTCCTTTCTTTTTCAGTTATTTTCCCATTGTAAAACCTCCATTCACCCATTACACATGGCCAAAAACTCCTCAAAATCTCAACCTTCATCTCCTCCAAACTCTCCTCGCAAAACAACCCAAGAAGTAGAATCAGAAAACCGTGAAAGATATGAATCTAAAATCCATTACACTATAAGCAATACTAAATCCAACGTCAACTCCCGTCATCTTGACGATATCTGCCATCTATATCAATTCCCCAATGAATATATCCTTAAAGCTTCCGAACCTCATGAAAAAATGTATTGGCGCCTCAACAGAGGCTATATCGTCGTATTGATCTATGCCCTTAAATACAACATTAGATTCCCCTTTTGGGAATTCATTTCTTCTTCTTTTTGCTTTATGGGCATCGGGTTCTCCCAACTAGTGCCCAATTCCTACATTCACCTGGTATGTTTCATTGCTTTTTTGCAAAGAATAAAACATCACCCCTTCCATAGACCTTCTTTTTGCCTTCTTCAAACTTAGCCGATCAAAAGTGTCTGGCTTCCACCAGCTGACAAAACTTTCTAACTGAAAAATCTGGGTGACCACCCCTACTAGCAATAAGGGGTGGCATCCGTATTGGATTTTTGTTCGAGGACTGGACACCCGTCTGATTCTAACTTGGGGAGAGCCCACTCTAACTACCTTCGGGTTCGACCACATGCTTGACCCCGAGGAAGAAGTATTCAAAGATTTTTACGCCAACATGTCAAACACATCTTGGTCGTTGGACCTCATCTCCAACCATCAGTGGTTATTTAATCATAGATGTAAGTTCCCAAACCCATTATTCACATATTTAATTTTCATATCTATAATGTAATTTCTATCCCCCCCCCCCCCCCAAATTTATTTTTAGTAGTGATTATTAGTCCCCAATCCGTCTTATCCATAACTCCACTTCTTGAACACCTCACTGAAGCCCCCGAACTCTTCGCACCTCCCCAATCTTCAAAAGTTCTCATTGCCTAGCCCTTTATCACAAACACCGAACCTCCTCCTATACTAACCGAACCCCTCCAAAGTTTACCATTTACAAAATCACTAACCTTTGATACCACTGAAGCCACTCACCCTTCCGAACAACCCAACCACCGAATCTGCCAAACACAGAACACCGACCCCCAAACCTTATAAACCTTTAAAAATATCACTCATAAAGAAAAGTGACGTCTTTGAATTTTCTAACGAAGAGAAATTATTAAAAACGAAACGCCAAAAATTAGTTAAAGTTTCTGATAAAACTAAATCCGACCCACCAAGAATCACACCGACCTCCACCGAACACTCTCCTGAACTTTCCAAATAAGCCACACCTACACCCCCTTCCGAAGTACAATCTGAACCACCTCCACCATCACCCAAACTTCAATTAGAAATCCAAATTGAACCCGACATCGAAATTATCCCACCATCCTCAACTCCCACAACATCTGAACCGCCACCTAAAGTAAAACCAACTCTCTAGCCTCCCTTAACATAAGTTTCAACAACAAAAGCCACCACCTCCACAGACCCTCTACAAGGCCCCGGAGCCAAAGCACTCCGAAAATAATTTCATTCCTCCATTTTCTGGCCCAAAGACCCCAATAGCAACACCCCCCTCCCCCGAACTTTTTAACTTACCAGTAATGACACGTTTTAGAACGACGATACTAATCAGGAATTTATCCTCGCTTCAGCCATTCACCAAGGCTGAGTAAGTAATTTCAACCTTTTTTTAGAAAATAAAATTTAAATGTTCTAACTTAATTTATTTCCTGCTAACCTTCCTTTCTTCTTACAGTTCCTTGTATCTTTAGCAGACTTCTGCGACGAGAAATGATAGGCATCAACTCTGATGGATTATCAATGTCTAGAAAGCCAAATTTGAAATCGCTGACAAAGAATGACTCAAACTCGCTAAGGAAAATGAAGACTTGAGATCCAAACTCTCCAATGCCGAACAAGAAAAATCCGACCTCAACGCCTAAACAGAAGACTTTAAAGCCTACAACAACACCCTTCAAACCCAACTAATCGACTCCATTAAAATCGAGAACCAACTCACTGAAGAATGTGACATACTCAAACATTAGAACGAAGAACTTCAAAAGCAACTCCAATAACTGTAATGACCATAAATTGTAAGTTATATTGTAATTAGAATTAGGAACTAATTATCAATTAAGTAAATTTTTGTATTAATTATGTTGTGAAATTATGGGATTGATTGACTATATAGTTATGTGTGTGATTTAATTTAAGAATAGTTCAAATGGTTGATTAATTAAACTGGTGGGTTAATCTAAGAGGAATTTAATGTGTAGTCAATGAATTGATAAAATATTAATCTAATCTACTAGCCCAATTGACTTTTTAATAGCAAGTCTAATCGGATTATGTGTTGAACTCAATGGATTCATTTATTAAAGTCCGATGGAATTAAACCAGTAGCCCAAGCAATTAATTAAAGTGTAATCCATGTGATGTGTACTTGCATGTATTGATTGTTAGCCTAATGAGTTAGACTAAAATGAGTTAACTAGTAGCCCAACTTGAATTAATTGTTGAGCCCAAACGGAATTAAATGAATGACCTAAGGTGGAGCCCAAAGATGAGAATGTGGTGGTGATTTATATACATATATTGGTGTGTGTGTGTGTGTGTGTGTGTGTGTGTGTGTGTGTGTGTGTGTGTGTGTGTGAGTGTATCTATGAATATATATGCAATAAAAATTAAAGCAAAAATAAAAGAAAAAAAGGTCGGTTCATCCGGGCCACTAAGGGAGGGTGAAATGCTCAATGCTTCCGTAAATTACTCCAAGAAATCTCACTTCCCTTAAATTCCTCCCATAATTGATCACTTCCCACCTTTTATGGATCTATGTTTGGAAACTATTGGTGGTTTTGTAGACTTATATATTGTGTAAGTATAGAAATGAGATGATGGAATCGTCTATAAATATAGAGCACTTATGCCTTAAGAAAGAGTAGGCTCATTTAAAAGTTCCCAAGTTAGAGAGAAAAGTGCTAGAGAACTTGTAATGTCCTATTAATTAAATTATTAATTTAATTTCCAACGAGTTAGTTTTACGAGATTATTTAAATCTTTTTATGTGATTAATTAATTATGTGATTAAATAATTATGTAATTAATTACTAAAATTAATTAAAGGGGGTCACTAATATGTTATTAAATCAGTGAACAAACCCTAAAGTTTTATTATCAAAATAATTGATAAGTTTCCTATTAATTAAATATTCAATTAAATTGAATATAATGAGTGAATTAAATATAATAAATTAATTAATATGATTATTAATTAATGTAAATAATGTGAAATATTAATAATAATATTTATTAGTCCATTTAGTAATTTAATACTAATGGGTTAAAATATCTAATTATTTATTTAATCATAGATTGAATAATTAATGTGAAAATTATTAAATTAGCCCAACATGGGTCAATTAGTAGCCCAAGTGGAGAATAATAAAATTTGACAATTTAGTAGCCCAAATAATTTAATAGAAGCCCAATTGGTATTTTAAATAAAGCTCAAAGCTTGAGCCCACTTGAAATTTAATTGTTTAAACTATTATTTAATTAAAAAAGTGACTTAGGACTTTAATTTTGGGACAAGGAGGAAGAGATCAACCGACCATGCATGGAATGAGAGAGAAAAAAAATGAGTTTTGTTTTTATTTTGTTTTATTTTCATTTAATTAATAAAGGGTTGCTTGTTTTATTTTTGTAGTACATGAAACCATGCCTCTTTTCACCAACTAAGTCATTTAACCCATTCCTTGTGTAAGTTGTCATCTAGGAGCATGGGCTAAATTATAGATATAATTGTGTATCTATTAATTTTTCAAGTATACTTGAAAATTGTTAGATGATATTTCATTATTTTCTCCAAGTCCAAAAGAGAGAGCTAGAGAGCATTTGAAAGTGTGAGAAAATATTGAGACCAAAATACTAAGAGAGGAGAAGGAGTTCTTGGTTCATGCCTTCAAACCTCATCACCTACTTTGGAAGAAAAAGGAAGATAGCCATTAAAACAAGGTAATGGTTATTTTAAATGTAGTTTGTTTTTAAATTAAATAAATCATCATGTTAGTATAAACATGTTAATATAGTTATTAATGTGTAGTTGTAATATTTATGCCATGCTTGAGTTTAATATGTTTGGTTTGTATTTTGGTATATTTTGTATGCTAAAATATGTGTTTAATAGTGTATAATAAAGTCTTGAAATTTATGACCCAAAAATATTTTTATAAAACTTAGGTTTGATGTTCTAATATTATAGAACATTAAATCATGAGAAAAACAAAGTTTGAATCACTCAAAATGGAGTTATACACAAAAAGTTATGATTTATGATAGTTTATGTGATGTAAAAATTTTTTATAAAAAAATAATGATATTAAATCATGAAAAATTAATTTTTCATGTTATAAATTAATATAAGGTGATTGGTAATTTTTTTGGATTTTTATTGAAGAGTTAAAGCTTACTTGATGGTATATTTTTATTTAAAATGTGTATGCCGGAACACTGTTCACATTCTGCTTGGAAGAAAAAAATAATAACTGGCCGCGCAATGCGCGAATCACTGTTCACGCCAGACGCGGAGCCAAACGATGTCGTTTGGCGTCCGTAGAATTTTACTCCGCGCGTTACGCGCGGAAGCCGTATCCGGCTTTCCAAAAACGGCGTCGTTTTGAGTTGGCTTACCGTTAACGCGCACAATGCGCGAGAAACAGTTTTTGGCAAAAATTACAATTCTGCCCCTCCTTGTTTTTCTTGGCGAAATTACCATTTTGCCCTCGGTTCAGTTTTCAACTTATTTACGAAAATGCCATTCGGGTTAATTTTAATTAATTTAAATATTTGAAAACTAATTTAAAATTATAACAAAAATAATAATAATACAAAAATAATATTGGGGAGGATATTTTTCATTAAGTTTAATATTTAAATATTTTAAATATTAATCTAGTTAGCTAAACCATGGTTAAGTTAAATAAATTTATTATTTATTATTTTAAATGTTAATAATAAATAAAGATGATAAATTAGCAATTATTATTTAATGCCTATTAAATAATACTTAAAGAGAGATAAAATTTATAAATTAATTATTTATTATTTAAATATTATTAAATAATAAATAAGGATAATTAAGTAATTAATTATTATTTAATTAGCATTAAATAACGATTAATGAAAATTAAGTTATTAGAGTAATAATTTATTATTTAATTTAAATAATAAATAAGAATGATTTGATTATTATTTAACCTTAAATAATAATTAAAATTAATTAAATAATTAATTATTATTTAATTGACATTAAATAATAATTAAAGAGGATTAAGGTTAGTAAACTATTATTTAATTTTCTTAAATTAAATAATAAGTAAGGTTAATTACTTAGTTAATTATTGGTTGATTAATATTAAATTAAAGAAGGTTAAAATTAAGTCAATAATTATTTATTATTTAATTATAATTAAATAATAAGTAAGTACAATTAGTTATTATTTATTTTAAATAATAACTAGAGTTAATTAATTAATTTCTATTTAATCAAGATTAAATAGTAATTAAATAGAGATTGAGTTAATAAAATAAATTGAATTTAATTATGATTTAATTAAACAAATGTAATAAGTTGTTTAAGGGTTTAATAAGTGTCCAACACTTAAGAAAAATATTTTCTAACTTATTAAATTATTAACCTAAAATGATTAAGGGTCTATAAGGTTAATAATATTGTTTTGACTAAGGTAAATTATGTGTTAGTACTTATGTGTGGTAAATAAGTTCATTATTAAGTGTATAGTTATGCAAATACGCCGTACTAATTATTAGACCGACTTTATTAATGTTAGGTCTTTCAAAGCAAGTTAGTTAAAGCTAGACATTTATTGTAGCTGAGCAGACAGACAAGTTCTCTAACCCTACTCATTTATTGTTGAACAAGTTGCTATACTTGTATTTATTGTCAAAGCTTGAAGTGGTTTAATTATTTAAAATTATCCCACATCCATATTGTTTATAAAATCGCACTTAATGCACTTGAAGCTTATTAGCTCTTGATTCATGAACTGTACTAAAAATGTCAAAAGCTAATAGTTCAGCTAGACATTACGTTTATAAATTCAATACTTGAATACTTTTAAAAGTTATCCAAACCATTGTAGGGTGCGGATTTCTTATATTAAGTCTGAGAATTGAACAACCCTAAATTAGGGGATTTTGTGTCGGGAAACCGACTTTGGGCGCCAGTGACTAAATGTAATGCATATACAGCGGGTTGAATAGGCTGATCCCCTTGAAAACCAAACAACTCAAAGGGTCAGAGGAAACTCTATTATACACTCGTTAGTTCAGGGTCCTTAGTGACCACTCAGCATTTTAAGATTCAAATATTCTGTTTATTAAAATTTGAATCCTGTTTCATTCACAATTGTTATATCTATTGTTGAACCATTGATGACATTTCCCATTCATTCATGATATATTAAATCTATATGATTGTTCTAAACTTGCTGAGCAAACTAGTTGCTCATTCTTGCTATATCATGAACCATTTTTCAGATAATCCCGATTGCTCAAAGAAGGATAAGGGAAAAGGAAAGGCCAGAGCTTAAGTTAGTTTATGCATGCTAATTAGATGCTTAAATTTGTGTTTACTGTTGTTAAACCTTTTGTAATTCCTTATGATAGGAACTGTTTATGTTAAGGTTAATAGACCCTGGTATTGTAACCTTTTTGTAAGGGAACCAATATATATTATTCCGCGATATTTAAATGCAATGTATGTATTTAATTGTTAATAATGTGTTGAATAGTGAGAACCAAACTCGAGGTTATGGAACCCAGATTTGGGGTCGTCACAGAACTTTGAGAGCTAGAGTTAGTTGTTGTGAGCTTTAAAGAACAAAAGTTCTAGAGAGGAATTTGGGTAGAGCAAGGAGCAAGGGTGGAGTCTCTAGCTAATTTCATATCTATAAGGAAGAAAGCTTCAAAGACTAAGAGGTTGAAAAGTTTCTTTTCATAAACCCTAGTTATTTTCATAGTTAAAGTTTATTGTATGTAGAGATGCATGTTTGTTGTGGGAGAAATATTGTTGTGAAGGAAATCATGAAGAGTTTTGAAGGTATTAGGATGGATATTATATGTACGTATGAGATCTATATGTGTTGTATGCCATATTAGGTCCAATGTGTATGTAGTTGTGAAATCTAATGATGAAAACCTATTTTCAAAACTATATGAGCTAAGTACTCAAGTATTTGTGTAGATCTAGAGCTTATATGGTCATTTGAGGTATGACATGATCATGTATGCAAAAATGTATGTGAATAAGTATATAAGCATGTTAACTGGTAAAAACCATAGCTTGATATGTATGTTGATGGCATGTGATTTAAGATAGGTAAGTCATTTGCATGGTTTATGTGACTTATTTGGTAGATTTATGTGTTACGAAGGTAACCTAGCTTGAACGATTGAAAAAGATATTAACATGAATTTATAATGAATTTTCTAGTAAACTATGTTGTTTTGAAAACCCTAACGATCGTAACAGGTTCTTTCACGATTTTTATATGTAAAACATTTTCAAAAAGTGTTATAGATCGTGAATATAGTAGATTCATGAGTATAATAAGTTATAGCTCATGTTTGAACTCAATTAGATGTAGAACGATCGAGATATGAAAGTTGGAATTTAGAAATCAAAGTGAAAAAATTTGAGGTTTTAAAATCTAGCGGACCGCCGCAGCACTAGGGTTCACCGTCACAGTAGTGAACCATTCTGTCCAGGATCGCCGGGGCGCTGGGCCGAATTTTTAAGAAAAAATGAATTTTATTAAACCGGGTCGGGTCATGTTATATGGGTCGGGTCGGGTCGGGCCTATTGAGTCCAAAACGAGTTAGAAAATGTACAAATTAATTTATATTATTATGAGACCCAATTTAAATAATTAAAATATTATTAAATAATTAAAATTTTATTAAAAAGAATTAAAAAATTATTAAATGATTAATAATATTATAAAGTAATTAAAATATTATTAAATAATTAATAATATTAACAAGTAATTAAAATATTATCAAAGGGTGATAATATTGCTAAGTGTTTAATATATTATTAAATATTTAATTACGTGATTAAATGTTAAATAATTAATATAAGGTATACAAAGGTTATTAATATGAACCAATATGTGATATACTAATTGAAAGATCAACCTTATTAATGTTAGGCCTCTTCAAAGGAAGTAATTTCAATTGATTAGCAATAATCATCATAACGTACATGCAATTTTCCTAACACAGCTTGTATTTATTTTACAAGTATTCTAAGTAAGATAATTATTGAAAATTATTCTACATTGTTATCGATTATTGATATGCGCATTTGGTGCAACTAAATACTTATTCTTTTATGGAATTATCGAAGCTTTAAAGTTCTTTTAAATTCATGAACAATTTAAGAAGAAGTTTATGTTATTTATTTTAGCTAGACATTGCATGTTTAAACTCATTCATTTGAACATTATTGAAGATTATCCAAATCAATAGTTGGTGAGGACTCTTAAAATAAGACTAAGTAAAGAACAACCCTTATAAAGGGCTATTTTATATCAAAAAACAGATGAAGCGCAAGCTGTCTAAGCGTTATGCATATATAAAGGGTACAAGATGTTGATCCCCTTGAGTACCAAACTTGAGAGTTTACACTCTAAATGTTTGATTGAATGAGTGTTGTACATTTGAAGTATGTTCACGGTCCTTTCATGGCCACTCAGTAGTAAATATTCTAAATAATTATTTTATTGAATATAGTTCGTATGTTTCAATTCTTCACAATTATTGTACATTGTTGATGTCTCAAAAAGTTAATCTATCCATTCATGATATACCCTCATCTATTATGTTCATGGTGTAATTAGACTTACTGAGCAAAGTAGTTGATCACCCTTGCTATATCATGAACTATTTTTCAGTTAAGGCCGAGTGCTCCAAGAAGTACAAGGGCAAAGGAAAGGCCAAAGAATAGAATTGCATGATTAAGTATTATATTTTTAATTATTATAAATCTTTTGTGAAGCCTAAAGATATGTATTATTTATGTAAAAGTTAGAAGACCTTGGGATTTGTATTACTTATGTAATGAACAATTATATATTATTCCGCTAGTTAATGAAGATTAAGTATTTGGATGTTATTTAAATATTAGATTGTGAACACCAAATCCAAGGTTCAAGGGACCCGAATTTGGGTGCATCACAATAACAAAACAACGATAATAAATAACAACAAGACCTCGAATAACTTACCAAGGAAATTCGAAGACAACACGAATCCCACCAAACTAGCCTTAGCATTATCAACGATCTTGAAAAAGTAAATGAACGCCTCAAGAAACAAGCCAAACCCATAACTCCCGAACAACGTCAACAAATTTTAGCTAAGTATCGAACTTCTGATGAACTAATAGAAAATGTCCTAGCCTAGTACAGGAAAAGATATCAAGCTACGAAGTCCAAGATAAAAATAGCTGGTACCGACCCTGCTAGTTTTAGCTTTTCTGATGAGAATGAATCCGAAGATTAATAAACTTGTATTTCTTTTTCTTTTTCACAGAATTATAATAGATAAACTTCGAATATTGTTAATATTTCACTAAATGAATGAAAAAACTCCCTTTTATTACAATATCTTTCATGCAACTGAATGGATGTATATCTTCAACTATTACAATAAATAACTAACTGGTATAAAAATAATAACCTATTATTGATAATATTTTCTTAATCGACTCGCATGCCAAAAATTCTTTAACTCCAAACCTGCCATATCCCCAAGTCGATAAGTACTAGGCTTTAGTATTTCAATGACTTTATATAGACCTTCCCAATTTGGCATCAACTTTCCTTTATCTTGAGGAGTTGGGACCTCTACTTCCCGAAGTACTAAATTTCCAACTTCAAACCTCCTCTACCGTATCCTTTTATTGTAGTGCCGAGCAATTTTCTGTTGATAGATAACCAATTTCAAAATAGCCACATCCCGAACTTCATCTAGTAAGTCTAAGTTGAGTCAAATACCCTTATCGTTGTATGCTTCTCTAAAATTCACCACCCTGGACAAAGATGATCCAATCTCCACCGGAATCAAAGCCTCTGTACCATACGCCAAATCAAAAAGAGAATCTCCCATTATGGATCGAGGAGTAGTTTGATACGCCCAAAGTACACTGTGTAGCTCCTCGAGCCATCTGTACTTAGCTTCACCCAATCTCCTTTTAATCTCATTAAGCAAAGTCTTATTGGTAACCTCCACCTAACCATTTGCTTGAGGATGTGCCACCTACACCTTTCGATGTTAAATACCTACGTCAACTAGGAATTGCTCGAACTTAGCCCCTACAAATTGCAGCCCGTCTTCCATACCAAAACCATAGGAATCTCGAACCGAAAAATAATCGACTCTTTAAGAAATTGAATACAGTTTTGCTGTTATATTCCGAAGTGGTTTTGTCTCCATCCACTTGGTTATGTAGTCGATAACCACCACCAGATATGCAACCTGCCCCTTGGCTTTAGGCATGGACCCTAATAAATTAATTCCCCACAAAGCAAATGGTATCGAGGACAACATCGACGATAACTCTTTAGGGGGTCGATGTGGAACAAGGCTATTCAACTAGCACTTTGAATACCGCAGATACCCTCATGCACCTCCCAAAGTGCATATGACGTTTCAGATGGAACCAAACACTTCAATAATGGGCCCGAATAAGCTCGTCGATAGAGATCTCCATTAATTAGGCAGAAGTAAGCATTTTTGTACTTTATCCGCTTTGCCAACAATTGTCTAAAGGCAACTTTTCCTCATTGAGATACTCCAAATAAGTGTAAGCCAATAATTCGGCCGTCAACTCATTTTTTAGAATACTTGGTTCCTTCAACACCTCAAGATAAACAGATCATCTAAAGGTTTTTACCTGTGTAGTAGCTAACTTAGAAAGTGCATCAGCTATGGTATTATCATTCTGTTCTATGCCTTGGAGAAAATAGGACTCAAAATGTTGAAGGAACATCTTGACCTCAGACAAATACTTTGTCATTCTTACCCTCTGAGCCTCATACTCACCTTGAATCTGCTTAATAACTAACTGTGAATCATTGAAAATTAGTATGTGATGCACCTCCAAGCTCTGGACCTGCCTTAACCCTACTAATATGGCTTTATACTCGACTTCATTATTAATGGCCCTAAATAGGAACCTGATCACCTGTTGAACTTTAAACCCCTATGGACTGGCTAAGATAATTCTAGCTCCACTAGCATCAGTAATTGACAAACCATCCATATACAAAGTCTAAGAAGATGATGAAATTAGTTTCCCCCTAGTTATCAAATCCACATCCGAATCAGAATTGGGCTTTAGATTCTCTTTAGTGAACATGAATTCCAATATAAAGTTCACCAACGCCTACTGTAATGATATGAAACTTTGGTAAATTATAAATATGATAATTAATTAATGAAAATTAAATTTTTGAAGTGTGACAAGTGTTTTGGGACAAATTATTTTTGGATTAATTGATTAAAGAATAAAATTCAAGCCTAATGAAATAAATTTAGATCAAAAAGGATTTAAATTGGATTGAAAATAAGGAAGTATGAATTAAATGGAATTAATTGTCTAGGATTTTTGGCAAATGTCCAAAATGCTCTTGACAACTTGAAGAATGACCATGGTATCCTTCTTGATGAGAAATGTCCTAAATGTCATTGCTAGTTGAAGGGAAATGACTTAAATAGCCTTGACCGTGCATGGTTAATCTAACCAAAGATGGTAAGTTGTTGGAGCATTAGATACAAATTATACATATATATATATATATATATATATATATATATATACATATACATATGGCAAGTAATAAGATAAGTTAAGTTCACTTATCTTCATTTTCATTACAAGTTAGCTAAGTAAGGAAGTTCTAAGAGAGAAAGAGCAAGAAATGCTAGGTTTTGCAAGAGAGCTTGAAGATTCAAGAAAAAGTGTGCAAGACGAGTGTTATAAGCCAACAAAGTGGAGCTTCTATCTCTAAAAAGGTTTATAGCTAGAAAAAGAAAAGCACAAAGAATGTATAACAATGTTCTAACCATAAACTTACTATTTATGTGTTTAAATGCAAGAATAGATGTAGTCATGCATGTATCTATGATCAAATGTGTGATTTATATGAGTTATATGCTATTTGGTTGGTTTCTCATGAAACCCTAAGTGTTGAAGTTGTAGAACAAAGGTGGTGCACTATTCATGCATGTATTCATAATTAGAAAGCATGATTTATTGGGTGATCATGTGTTATATGTTGGTAGTTTTGATGAGAACCTAGTTTCAAGGGTTGAACATGTTGGATTCAAGCATATTATTTTGCTAGATATTATACTAGATGCTTTAATGGTTGAAAAATCAAGACTTGTGAAGGAAAAATACAATATTAGGCTATGATTTGCATGTAAACCAAATCATAATCTGTAAAGTGCTTTAGAAGGTGCATATGAAAGTTATGTAAATACACAAAGTTGCTAAATATGTATATGGTAACATATGTGGTGCATGGAGTTCAAGAGCTTAAGTTGAGTTTAAGAATGGAATGGAGTTAAAATGACAAAATGCCATCAAAGTGTGATTTTTGGCTATTTTGTGTAATTGAAGGTCAAATAAGGCCAAACAACTAAGTTTCATGTAAATACACGTGTTAGAGTCAATTTGGAAGTCATTTGGTGTCTATGGCGACAAATGCGAGTTTTAAACGTTTAAAAACGTTCGCCGACGCCTAAAATGAATTATATGGAAAAATCGAACCATTTGAAAAATTTTAAATGTTTTGAAGGCCCATGCATGTTATATATATGTTATACGTGCTAAATGATGTGTTGAAACCAAGAAATTCAACTTAGGGCAAAAAATAACATGAATTTTGGAAAGAATTTTTTTTTAAAAACAGCAGGACTACGCCGGGCCAAGGAGTTTTGTGTTGGAGATGGCGCCAAGGTGCAGTTGGACTACAAGGATCTTGCTAGGGGCGAGATCAGTCATCGCCGGGGTGCGGTGTGGCCGAGCACTTCTCGCGGCCAACAAAGTCCAAAGAAAGGTACACTGTGCTAGGGCACAATGTGCTGATTTTAAAACTAAATTATTTTAATTTTAAAATGAAATATTTTGATACTAAATGATAGAGACATGTAATGTAAGCCATAAATTGATAAAAATGATCAATATGGTAGATGTGAAGGATAAATGAACAATGTGTTATGTGATAAGGATTATGTAAAGGTAAATGATAGCTTGTATAACAAGTTATAGCATGGATATGTAGATAATTAATGCATGAACCGATATTATGATTATATAGGACATAATCGGAATAAGATATTACCAGTAGAGGTAAACGAGAACAAATGCAAGTATTCTATCTAAACTCCCATTTGTAGTTCATTGAACAGAAATTCATGTTATGCATTCATTAAGCATTTTGAAGTTCATAAATCATTGAAATGTTTCTAAAAAGCTCGATTCCAATTTTGATCCGGCTAGAAACATATAATGATTCATGTTATAATCTGATATTTATTGTTATGTGCTCCAATCCACATTATTGTGGTACGGACTCTATGAAATACTGTAACAGAACAACTCTGATAAAAGGGGAATAAATGATAAAGGAATATATGTTATGGCATGGTTGCGTCACTAGATGTTTATGTATGTGCACAATATAAAGGTACAATAGGCTGATCACCTAGAGTATATATCTAAAATTGAACGGCAATCTTATGACTGAACTTGGCGATATCAATCTTTATAATTGGTATTGTTCTTAATGAGTTCTTGGTCTTGTGACCGTACAACAAGCAAGTTTTCATGTTTTAAGTAAATCATGCAAAGCTTCATGATATATTTTTATTTCTATTCATTGAATTGTTATTAGATCAGCCTTATTGTAAATGATTTTTCTTTCAATGGTTAGAAATATCATACCATTACTTGTTCATGTACTTGTTGAGCTTGTTTATGCTCATCCTTACTTTAACATGATATTTCAGCTAAACCAGAATAGGCCGAGGGGTCGGGAACTGATAAAGGAAAAGGGAAGGCTAGCAAACAATGACTATGTAATTACAGGACTACTATACATGTAATATTTTTGTAATAGACAGATTGTAACATTTTATAATTAAAGGTCTGTAAACCTGGGAATAGTTATATATTAATGTAAATTAAGTTTATTATCCATAAATGAATGGATGTCTTGACAGGGTAGAATAGTATCTTGAGCAGTAAGTCTGTGGTTCAAGGGACCCGGATTTAGGGGCGTCACACCTGCCCCTTAATCACCGTCCTGGTTTGGTAATCCATGACAAACTGACTCAGCTCAACA
This sequence comes from Hedera helix, assembly GCA_947179155.2. NCBI lineage: Eukaryota > Viridiplantae > Streptophyta > Magnoliopsida > Apiales > Araliaceae > Hedera > Hedera helix. The sequence goes on from OX359286.1 coordinate 4,653,079, forward strand.
GCTCAAACAACCATCCGACTTGATGCATCAGGCTTATGTAAGACCTTCTTTAATGGTTTATCAGTATACACCACAATAATCCCACCTTGGAAGTAATGTCAAAGTTTCATGCTGGCAATCACCAATGCATATACACATTTTTCTAGGTTTGGATAACTTGTTTCTGCGTCCTTTAAAGCATGACTTATATAGTACACTAGATGATGCCTTCCTCCTTCCTCCCTAACCAATACCTCCCCAATAGCTAATGAACTAACAGCCAACTATAAATATAGGGGTTCAAACAATAATGATTTTTGCAATAGCGGAGCCAAAGAAAAGTAACTTTTTTATCCCCTAAAATGCATTCTCGTACTCAGACGTCCACTGGAATGTCTTTTTATTCTTCGGGCCTTTCAATGTATCAAAGAATGGAAGACATCATTTCATCAACCTAAACATAAAGTGTCGTAAAGCAGCCACTCAACCAATAAACCTCTGTACATCCTTAAAAGTCTGAGGTGATTTTATGTCTAGAATTGCCTTAATTTTATCTGGGTTGGCCTTAATCTACCTCTTACTGACCAAATATCCATGAAACTTTCCCAAGCCCAATCCGAAAGTAAACTTCATGGGATTAAGGATCATATTGTAGTGTCTGATTGTCTAAAAACATTCCTCCAAATTCTGCAAATTGTCATGAACCCTCATGCTCTTGACAATCATGTCATCCACATACACCTCCATCTTTTTGTCGATCTGCTTTTGAAACACCTTATTCATCATTCTTTGATATGTGGCTCCAACATTGATTAAACCGAATGACATCCTCCTATAAACATATATCGTTCTATGGGTGATAAAAGCGTCTTTGAGATATCCTCCTTTTACATCAAAATCTGATTTTATCCTAAAAAGGCATCCAAAAAACCCAGCTAAAGCATGCCCCAATGTCACATCAATAAGCTAATCTATGTGGGGGAGCGGATAAAAGTCCTTAACACATACTTTGTCCAAATCTGTGTAGTCGATGTAGACCTTCCACTTTTCATTCTGTTTTTTGACCAAAACTATGTTCACCAGCCACTCCGGGTACTCTGTCTCAAATATCACTTCAACGCCCAGAAGTTTTACAATTTTCTCATCAATCACCTTATGTCTTTCTAAAGCAAAATTTTGGCTTTTCTGGTGGACTGGCTTTCTCTCAAGATCCATGGATAGCTTATGAACCGCTACATCATCCTCTATACCAGGCATATCATGGGGCATCCGGGTAAAGATGTCCACATAAACTCAAAGCAATTCAATCAACCCCATCCTCATCTGCATCCAACCCAGCACCGATCTTTAATGTCTTTGCTGCGTTGCCTGGTATCAGTTCAATATTCTTTGTTTCCTTAGCAAGCAATGTCATCGGCTTAGTAGTTCCTTCCGTAAAGGGTTCTACATCTACCATCATCGCCTGTTTCTACTAGCTTACTCCAACAATCGATGATGTAAGAGTGTGGGGGTAACATTTCCTAGCAATGTCCAAATCTCCCTTTACCTCGTCGACCCCATTCGGTGTAGAAAACTTCATTTTAAAGTGGGGGATCGACGTAATAGCATGTAGCGTAGACAGAGTGATACGACCCAAAATAGCATTATATGCATAATCGATTTGAACTATAATTTTTTTTAACTTGATTTACATCTGCTGAGGAGATATACCGAAGACCATTAACAGCTCTATTGTACCGACCACATGTACTAGCTGATTCGCAAACCAATACAAAGGGGACTCCTGGCTAACCTCCATCTTTACTCCCTCAAAATCCATTCGTTAATAGGCATAACTATACAGTGTAGACACCCAAATTTTGTACTTTTGCACTAACCCTGGCAGGAGGGCAAAATCGTCACTTGACCCGACATGCGAAAAGGAAGGTGGACCCCAACACAAAGTCACCCCAACGACTTACGGTCAAAGCTGTCATAACAAATAACGAGCATCAGGTTACTTGAGGAGAGGCAAACAGCTGATCCAGAAGAACCTGATTTGATCACAAAAGACGACTAATGACCACTACGCTTACGATGGTCGGGGGTCTTGCTCCCTGGTGAGCGAGCAGCTGCCCAGCTCGCCGGTGAGCTGGCGGGGGTGGAAGGGGGCAGCGCCCCCTGGAAGCCAAGCACAAATAGCAAATTCTATATCAAGTCGCAGCCCTCCGAACTAGCCTCCCAGAACAATATGGCACATTTTCTAGGGATTTTCGGATTGCAAAATACGAGCCTTCCAATGAAAAAAACGAAAGACCAACATCAGTACACGAAAATCGAGGAAGCATCGAAGCCGGTCGCAGCTGCACCTGCGGCCAAGATCTGAGTTTCTAAATTGCCTCTTCCAGTTTCATTTCTTGATCAGACGCGGGAGGAAGAAAAAAAGGGCGCGAGAGAAGAAAAAAGAGGGGATCCGAGAGCAAAAAAGAGAAGAAAAGAATAGGAAAAAAGAGAGAGATTCATGGTGTATTAAATAGTAGATCTAGTCTATTTTTGTTTAATCTTTGGGTGTCAAAAGTTAGATCCATGGTGTATTGAAGCTCTTTCTCGGATCTCCTTCCTAATTCAAGGTGAAAAGGGTCGATTTGTACGATGTTGACTCTATTGTAATAGATCTACTGTTTATTTTGTTATTTTATGGAATTGTGCTATTTAATATTTGTTTCCGTGTATTATCTGAGCATTTCTACCGATTATATTTGTGTTATTGGGTTAGATTTATAATTTGGACTCACCTATGTGAGCTCCGGTTATAAGATCTAGATTTCATTTGATTGAGTAAATATTATTGTATTGAATTGGCCTCATTGCAATATTTGGGGTTTGATTCATTAAATAAACCCGAATCGAGGTTGGCTAAGGAGCGCGTTGTGTGCATTTTTACGGCCTAGCCTTCCGATGATGTCTGTGTGGGCATTTTGATTAGTTTTAATATATTGTTGTGATATTTCGGTTGTGAGTCTAGGGATGAAATTAATGCCTTGAAATTCCGATTCAAGGCTATTAATAAAATCCCGAAGATGGATTGTTGGGTTAATTGTAATTCTTGTTATTGGTCATTTTCGATGTAAAATGTATCATTTGGGCCTTAAAACGATATCGATACCGAAAATCGGGTTTAAGACCCCGTAATAGTAAAATGTGCGATTGTGGGCGTTTGGAGTTATTTTGATGGCTCACATGCCCATGAATAGCTCCAACGTTATTTTGATGCTTGGTTTTCCCTTTCGACACGAGAAAATGGTTTTGGGAATGAAAAGACGAAGATTTTCATAAAATCAATCAAAGTAGAATATTAGATCACTCATAGGCTAAAAAATAAAAAAATCGAAAGTATCGGATGAGCTTCATTCCTATTTGACGAAGGATTCGAAAACCTTGTTTTATAAATGTCATCATTAAAGATTTTGTTATCAAAACGAAAGCCTAAAAATGAACTTTTCAAAACAAATCGAATCCTTTGTGCATAGGGTCAACGAGATTTCAGAAGTACTTTCGAGAAATAAAGCATTCCAACGACATTCATTTAGGCACACACGCACACACATACGCACACACACATTTTAGAATTTAAAAGAATAGGAAAACATCATGATCACGGTAACCATGTTTTCACAAAAGTCGGGGGGTGCCTAACACCTTCCCCTCGCTTAAGCAAGCCCCCGAACTCTATGAATCTCGATTTGGGGACCAATTAATTTGGAGTCATACATGAGCCAGCGATTACGAAAACAAAATTCGGATGAGTTGGTACATCCATTTCGAATATACCAACTGGCGACTCTGGTCAATTGGCTCATCATAAAATCGACCTTTCAAACCCCGTCGACACTCAAGCCGACCCTTTTCAAAAAAACACATCTTAATCCAAAGGCTAAAATTAGGAAGGGCAATTAATAAAAAACGAAATAATTTTTCCGGCGTCGACATACAGCAAGTCCACAGATGACCCTCATCTATTATAATTTTTTTCATGTCACTGGGTTGACCTGTGCTGTAATAACTAGAGCCCCTTCATGTGTTTCCACTGCATCGGGAGGGTAGTCTTCATCGAAGAAGGAGATCACTGTCTTGGGAAAAGGCCTTTCCACCTTAACTGTCTGTTCTGATACTACCACCATTATGTTCAAACCAGATCAACACTTTTTCCTAGACTGCCTTTTAATAGATCCTCTCGTAATAACGTCAATCACCTTTCTTGGCCTTTCATCCCGACCTTCGTCCTAATGTTCTTTTTTAGGCTGACCTTGAGTCGGGGCCTCTCGTCCTACAACATATTAAATAAGTTATCCCTTCTGGACATTCTTCTCTATAAGATCCTTTAAATCCCAATGAGCTTCAGTTGAATCCCTAGTTGCCTGATGATATTTATAAAAAAAAAAAATTTATTCCCCCTCGGCCGACGATCATTTGGTCGTTGCGGTTCATAAAATGGTTTACTCCTTATTTCTTCTAAAATCTGCACTTTATTAGCATTTAAGCTTATGGGGGATTCACCTTCAACCCAATCCGATCCCATACCTCCGATTTTCCATCGTTTTTCTTAAATCGGTCTATCGACTTTTGATTCTAATTAAGACTTACTATAGTTTTCTCAATTACAATGAAAATCTTTGCCCGCTCATAAGCGTCTGACAAGTCCTTCGATGGGTTGAATATGATATCCTTCATAAGCTTCTGTGATAGATCGATGTCCAACCTTGTAGTGAAGAAACCCAAGGCCTAAGTCATATTTAAGTTAGTTACTGTGTCAACCGCCATAGAGAAATATTGTCAGATATAGAAAATGACATCATTAACCTTTTTAAATAAAAATGGTCAACGGTACTATCACTTTTAACTATTTAAATATAGAGTGATAAAAGAATAGTAGCTTATGATATTTTATTGTAGCACACGATATTACATAATAGCACACGGTATTGCATAGTATTTTATATTATTGAACTGATAAAGTGATCACTGCACAGTATTTCATCAATAATTATCATTACAAGTATTTTATATTATTGAATCAATAATTATCATTGCACATCATTCTACATTATTGAGTCAATAATCGTCACAATGCAGATCATCTTGTATCGTTGGATCAATAATTATCACAGTAATAGTCACGGGTATTAAATAGTTAGATAGACTTATTATTTGAATAACATTGAAAATTTAAATAATTGTGATATTAAATCAATAATATAATAATATAAAAGATGGATAATATAATCTTTAAATGTGTAGTGTGAAGCTTAAAAATATGAAACGTGTGATGGATGGCGTAGTTTAAGGTATGAATCATGTGATTTGCTAATGCATGATATAGATTAAGTTAGATTAAGATGTGAATCATGTGATTAGTTAATGGATGGTGTAGATTAAAGCGTGAAAAATAATGACTGGTTTAGATTAAAAAATGTAAAAAGTATTTTCAGAATAGTTGGTTAAGTTTTTGCTATAAATAGGGGGTTTAACATAAGGAATTTTCATATTCTTCTTACTTATCATTCCTTCCACTTTCTAAATATTCTTAGTGTAAGATTTCTCTGAGTGAGTTAAGGTTATATTAAGTGTTGATGAAAATTGGTAAAAGTCGAGTATTATTCAAGTAAGTTTTTTTTTTTTTTTAAAGTTATAGAAGAACTCATACACGTCACATGTTGTTTACAACTCTTCCATTAGAAAACTTTTCTTTCAAAAGATTTATTTTGAAAATTTTCTTTGGAATATATTATTTTGAAATATTGTTTACTTCTCCAAAAACTATTTGGTAAGGGATATCATTTTCTTTCATCATTCTAAACTTACTATGGTAAGTATTATTCGGTAAAATTTCTAAAATGATTAATAGTTTGTGTTTCATCTAATATATTTTGACATGAACATTTCTATTAAATTTTCATCGTTATATTTGAAAAGTGAATTATTGGACCTTAAATTTTTGACCTATGAACATTTACTTGAAGTGTGAACATTGTGAACTGTTAAGTATTCTTTGTACCGTAAACCTTACCGTTAAACTTTTTCCCTGTAAATCTTGAACATTATTCTTGGACTTGAACACCTTTTTTTCTACATCATGTTGACAATTTTGACATTATTTGACTCTGGACAAAGTAAAAATTATAAACTTTTGATATCTATTGTTTATCCTATTATTCTCTTTCTTCTGTTCATCAGTTATACCATTGTTATTTGTATTAGTCATCAAGAATCAAGTTGTTGTGAATACATGTGGCCTGGGGCGCAGATAATAGGATAAATGCGATATAATGGTGATGTGTCTTTTAGGGCACGTGAAGAATGTTCTTTTTGGTCTGAGGCAAAGAAGAACTGTTGTTTGGCATGATTATAACCAGTGGCATTTCAGATGATAAATATTGATGATGATTTTTTTAAAAAAAGAGAAACTAATAGACATTATGATTGACATGATTTTTCTAATGACTGTTATTCTGTTGCAGTTGTTGATCTAAACTTTGTTCAAGAACTTAACTGCAATTGTTGATTTAAAACTACTTGTTTACATTATTCTATCAAGAACTCAACTGTTGAAGACTAATGATAATTTATACATCATTATATTAGTCATGATATTCTTTACTGGGCTATTTGAACTCACATTTTCCTTTTTGTTCAATTGTTTAGGAAATGTGAATGTAGCCAGGACTAGCGGGGAGAAAAGGGGAATTGAGTTATGGTCCGAGATAGTTGCTATAGTAGTCTTCACCATATTATAAAATAGTGTGGCAAAAATAATGAAGAATTAGTTGTGTATTACTGGGTAATGTATTGTTGTACGATATTATAATAATTTTTTTATAGTCTTTTGACGACTCAAATTGAGTGGTGTGGGCTCGATTTGGGGCGTCATATCCTACGTAAGTCAGGAATTGGTTTGGAGAAATAAATAACTGACGTCTGATCGGAGCCAATTGTGTCATCGTGTGCCTAATCCTCTGAGTGGAAGGAGTAAGCCTGTCTTTAATTGAACCATGAACATTATGTATTTGCGGCACCACCCATGACCCTGCCTGGTCCAGCACTTGATCACCCGTATTCGCCAAAAACTCAGATGTAAAAATCGTCTAGTGATTTTTTGAACAAAAGTTTACTTAGGGCCTTCTTCTAGCGCCAATATTAACGCCTGATTTTGTTCTCTAACCCAAATCACCAAAAAGTTAGCAACATGCGCAGTGAATAAACAGTAGTCACACCAAAAACTAAACGGCTTGGGTCGTCGGGGATAGCTCCGGTATGAGAATCAGTACAGGCAAAAAACGATAACAATGAAGGGATGTAAATTGCTGAAAATAGTAAAAAAAAAAAATATTAAATGTACCATAATCCTCGCTTATTGCTGTATTTATAGATGTTATGTATGCCCGAGACCCATTAGAAGTGGAAGTCTTAAATAGAATCCCCTTATAACTGCAATTCATAATTGATTGAGTTCTTAATAAATTAAATCTCCTTGTCCCTCCAAAATCAGGAAATCCAATCATAAATAAATATGGACTTTGACACTTCCAGAATAATAAGCCGCCAAAAAATATAATACAGTGGACAAGCCCCAATACCGGGCCCAACGTGTAATATTAATTACAGCCCTGCACCTGAATTAGGTTAAAAATATAAAAATAATATGGGCCTGCACCTGAACTGGGCCTTAAATAATTATATCCCAACAAGTATATTCTGATTTATAATTTTTCGTTTGGTTTACAATCATAAAATGTGAGTTAGTATTTATAAATTATTTTATTAAGTTAACAACTATGTTGTCCTATTAAAGATAAATGTTATGGGAAATGCTTACAGGCATATTTCCGTCTTCATAAGAATTGAAACGGCATATTTAAGATAAATATTATGGGAAATGCTTGCGGGCATATTTTCGTCTTCATAAGAATTGAAACGGACTCAGATGAAGTGTCTGATTGGACATAATATTTTTAATTATAATTTTTTATTTAGTATAGGGAAAATGTCTCCGCACTTTTTTGTTTTGATTGTTTCGTTTAGTATTAAATATATTATGGTTTGCAATTTATCATTTAGTTTATAATCGCAAAATGTAGAACCAAGAATTTTATCCATATTTTCTCATATTCCAAAAAAAATTTATCTCAGGCTATTCCTAAGAAATATGAAAATACTCTGCATTATAGAGAACTTGTCCTGAACTATGATTTTGGATAAAATAGGGAGTATTCATGTTATCTATGGGAAAATAAAATACGTAGTTTCTGGAGTTATCCAATATACGCTACGTGACAATGGATTTTCTTTTGTCGTAGGGAGTGGTTATAGTTAAAGGTTGTTTATATTATGGTTTAGTTACTGCTGTTACTATGCTTTATTTTATTTTACTTTTGCGCAAATATTTTTTTTATGACATTGTTATCGTAATGTTACACAAGGGGAGGGGATTGAACCCACCACCCAATATCACAAGCATAGATAGCGATGTTACGGCCATTTGGGGGGGGGGGGGGGGGGGGGGGGCATAACTATTACTTGTATATAAAGGGAAGTAGAAATAAAAATTAGCCTTCCTTATAAAAATAAAGTTTATTTGTATATCAAACTTTGCAATCAAGACAATAAAGCATAAAACTCAATAAAAAAAATTTGTGCAATAAAATAGGACAAAAAAGAAGATGAGGGATACAGTATATTGGCCTGGTCTGCCAATAACCCCGATCTAGCCTGGCCTAAGGCTCGGTCTGGTTCACCCAAAGCCCGGCCCGACCTGCCAATTTTCTTTATTTGCTACTTCAATTCTCCTATTGCGGACGAAAACTTCTTCTTTATAACAACTCATTCAATAAACCAAATAAAATTGGTGTCTTCAATACGTTCATTCTTGAATGTTTATTTATATACGAACAAATAAATCTATAAAAACACATTGGGTAGTGTAATATATAAGGATTTTTCTTACCTAGCTAGCAACTTATGCTTTTTACAAACATTTCATTGCATCTTCATTTTAATAAATACTTAGCATAAAAACTAGAAAGTCATTTGTAAAATAATAATAATAAATAAGATAGTTTTCAGAAAAAAATATAAATTTTCATTTAGTATAGGGAAAATGTCTCCATACTTTTTCATTTTGATTGTTTCGTTTAGTATTAAATATATTTTGGCTTGCAATTTATCATTTAGTTTATAATCGCAAAATGGAGAACCAAGAATTTTATCCATATTTTCTCATATTCCAAAAAAAATTGTCTCAGGAATTATGGAGAACTTGTCCTGACTATGATTTTGGAAAAAATAGGGAGTATTCATGTTATATGTGGGAAAATGAAATACGTAGTTTCTGGAGTCATCCAATATACACTACATGACAATGGATTTTCTTTTGTCGCAGGGAGTGGTTATAGTTAAAGGTTGTTATCGCAATATTACACAAGGGGAGGTGATTGAACCCACCACCCAATATCACATGCATAGATAGCGATGTTACAGCCGCCGAGGGGGGGGGGGGTATATCTATTACTTGTATATAAAGGGAAGTAGAAATAAAAATTAACCTTCCTTATAAAAATAAAGCTTATTTTTATATCAAACTTTGCAATCAAGATAATAAAGCATAAAACTGAATAATTTTTTTTGTGTAATAAAATAGGGTAAAAAAGAAGATGAGGGATACAGTATATTAGCGGTGCACAAATAACCTGCGGCCCGCTCTTGGTGCGGCCTGAGCCCGCCCTGGAGGTCACGAACATGTCACGTTTTTTTGGCTCAGATTTGGCCTGGCCTGGTTTGCCAATAAGCCCGGTCTAGTCTGGCTTGATGCTCGGCCTGGTTCACCCAAAGCCCAACCCGGCCTGCCAATTTTCTTTCATTGATACTTCAATTCTCCTATTGCAGAAGAAAACTTTCTCTTTATAACAACTCATTCAATAAACCAAATAAAATTGACGTCTTTTCAATACGTTCATTCCTGCATGTTTATTTATATACAAATAAATAAATCCATGAAATCACATTGGGTAGTGTAATATATAAGAATTTTTCTTACCTAGCTAGCAACCTACACTTTTTATAGACCTTTTATTGCATCTTTATTTTAATAAATACTTAGCATAAAAACTAGAAAGTCATTTGTAAAATAATAATAATAATAAATAAGATAGTTTTCATAAAAAAAATATAATTTTTCACTTAGTATAGGGAAAATGTCTCCACACTTTTTCGTTTTGATTGTTTCGGTTAGTATTAAATATATTCTGGTTTGCAAGTTATCATTCAATTTATAATCGTAAAATGTAGAACCAAGAATTTTATCCATATTTTCTCATATTCAAAAAAAAAAATTGTCGCAAGCTATTCCCAAGAAATATGAAAATACTTTGCATTATAGAGAACTTGTCCTGACTATGATTTTGGATAAAATAGGGAGTATTCATGTTATCTGTGGAAAAAAGAAATACGTAGTTTTTGGAGTCATCCAATATACGCTACTCGACAATGTATTTTCTTTTGTCGTAGGGAGTGGTTATAGTTAAAGGCTGTTTATATTATGGTTGAGTTACTGTGCTTTATTTTATTTTACTTTTGTGTAGATATTTTTTTTATGACATTGTTATCACAATGTTACACAAGGGGAGTGTAATAACCATGAATTCTATATGTCATTGTAATTATAATTATTAAATAATTAGCAATGAATTAAAATTTTTGTATTAATTAATTATGCATTGATATAATTAAATGAATATACTTATGTATGTGTGTGTTTAACTAATAAGGAAGCAAGATGGTAGAATTAATTAAAAACAAGTCTAATTGGATTATATTTTTAAGTCCAAATAAGGTATTAAACTAGGCCCAATAAATTAACCTACCAGTTCATGTAATTAATTAATCATTGATCCATGATATAATGTAACTAGCTCAATGTTTGTTTTAATTAAAGGTAGATTGTGTTAGTTTATGTTAGCCCAATGGAAATAATAAATTGAGCCCAAACAAATTAAATGAATGAGCCCAATAGAATTTGTTATAAAGTCCAATATGAAGCTCAAACGAAGTCAAAGTTTTGGTCAATGAATATATATATGAGTGTGTGTGTGTGTGTGTATATATATATATATATATATATATGCATAAATTGGCAATAAAAATAAACCAAAAATGGCTCGAAAAAAGCCATTTGTCCGGCACTATAGGGGACCTACCAAGGGGTGGCTTGTTGCTTCAAATTCACACTTCACTTGAGTTGTTCAACCACCCTAGTCAATCAACATGTCAATCTTTATGTCAATCCAACAAATAGTAAGAACAAATTAGCTTCTAATTTCACCAATGCTAGTTTATTGAGTTAATGATGTGTTCCTAGAGTTTTATAAATGGAATTCACCAACACATGTGCAATGTTGGTCATTTCTATACTTGTTATTATTTTAGAGAGAAAATAGAATTCTAGAGAGAAGTGAGAGCATTGTTGGAGAGTCTTGAGAGATATTACACTAGAAGCGTATATCAAGTAGCCAAGGTGGAGTCTCTAGGAAAGTTCATAGCCAAGAGAAGAAGCATTCAAGTCCAAGAGGTTCAAAAGTGTTCTATCCCCTCAATATCTCATTTCTATGGTTTATATATGTTTTAAATGGTCAAATTATTTTGTTAACCGATTAAAACTTATTTTGATGTTCTAGAAGTCTAAAGCTATGATATATAGGTAGATTCATGATTTAATATGTTTAATACATGTATTTATATGTGTGGTATGCAAATAAGTGAGAGAAAAGTGTATATAATGTTTTACCGGTAAAATCCTAGTTAGCTATGTGCTATATATTATGTTAGTTGAGATATACAAGTTGGATATTGGATTTCTATGGCTAGAAAGTTATATGTATGAGTTATGAAGATAACCCACCTTGCATCTCTCAAAAATATGGAAAAATGAAGAAGTTATAGCTTTTATCGCAAAACATGTCATTTTGGAAACCCTAGATGGTTCAATCTTAAATTTCATGTCAAAATGTTTTCAAAAAATGAGATCAAACCATGAAATGTTAAAAAACAAGAAGTTAGACAGATAACAAAACTAATTTGATGTATTTTGGACATGTATATCTTATTTTATAAAAGATTGAATCAAAAAAATCAAAGTTAAAAAATTAGGGCTTTGAAAATCAGAGCTACCGCCGCAGCGGTAAAACACACTAAAATGTAAAAATCGAAGCTACCGCCGCAGTGGTGGTCCTCACCGCCGCAGTGATAAAACACACATTTAAAAATCTGAACCATCGCCGCAGCGGTAGAACAACCTGATTGAAAATTTATAGGTTTCTAACCGGGTCTGGTTTGATCTTTTGAAAATCAAATGAGTCAGAAAATGTAATTTTATATTTAACAAGATTTAAAAGAATAAAATATTAATAAAAAATATTATTAAATGAATAAAATATTAGAAAATGAATAAAATATTATTAAATAATTAATAATATTAATAAATGAATAAAATATTATTAAATAATTAATAATATTAAGAAATAAATAAAATATTATTAAATGAGTAATAATATTAAGAAATGAATAAAATATTATTAAATAATTAATAATATTATAAAATTAAATAAAATATTATTAAATAGTTAATAATATTAGATAGAAGTTTAAACTATATTAAATAATTAATATAGGTTTTGTGTGATGAAACTATTATCAAATAATGACAATATTTCTTAAATGTTTGATATAGCTTAAGTATTTAATTATGTAATTATGTGACGCCCTTAAATTCGGGTCTCAAATACCCGGATCCGTTCATCATGATCCAATACAAACATCCACCTCTAAACAACATACAATAACTAATTGCGGAATAATAAACATATGTTGTTCATTCAAAAGGTGTTACTAGTCCCAAGATACGACAACCTTACACCAAAAATACACAAATGCCCTTAATAAAGTATTTAGGGTTTATATTACATAACAGGTAATTTAGTTAACTAAAAGTCTGCATCCTGAAGTCTATCACTTCATCTTTCCCTTACTCTTGTTCTTCCCAGAAGTCTCGAGTTGCACTACAATAAGGTTTCATGATATAGCAAGGGTGAGCAACTAGTTTGCTCAACAAGTTTAAATAACAATAAGAAACAACATATCATGAATGAAAGGGAATAGTTGAACAATTCAATAATATGAATAACATAAGCAGGAATAATGATTTTCTTTTAGAATCAAGATAGTCAAATAGACTATGAACTATAAATATCTACTGGAGTCAATAACAGGTTGACCTAATGGTTACTACCAGAAATATGTACCCGAGGGGATTAGCCTCAGTACAATAAGTGTATGCATAACTTTTAATTTTCGTGTTTTGTACCTGTTATTAGATACAGGGTACTCCCCTATAATAGAGGGGTGCTCATAATAGTCTAAGAATCCGCATCTTCAATGATTTGGATAGCTTTTAAAATCTTTAACATAAATGTCTATCCGGACAATGGCTTAAACCTACTTTGAATAGTTCTTTAAACAGTAGAACATTAAATAAGGTACAAGTAAAAGACTGTACAAGATCAAGTGCACCAAGTGCGAATAACAATAATATCGATGTGGAATAATTGTAAAGTAATTTAAACCACTCAAAGCATGCTTGGATTTATAGTTCAAGCTTAAATAAATAACTTGCTCAATGAAATGAGTTTAGTGATAAGGAACTTACCTGTCTGCTTAGCTACAATTAATGTCTAGCTTTAACTAACTGGCTTTGAAAGACCTAACATTAATAAAGTTGGTCAAATAATTAGTACGATATATTTGCACAACTATACGCTCACTAATGAACTTATCTACCACATAAGTATTAACACATAATTTACATCAGTCAAAGCAATATTATTAACCTTATAGACCCTTAATCATAATAGGTTAATAATTTAATAAGTTAGAAAATATTTCTTCTTAAGTGTTGGACAGTTATTAAACCCTTTACACAATTTATTACAATTAATTACAATATTTACTTCAAATTATCTTATTAACTTAAACTCTATTTAATTACTATTTAATCTTGATTAAATAAAAATTAATTAATTATTTTTAGTTATTATTTAAAATAAATAATAACTAATTGTACTTACTTATTATTTAATAATAATTAAATAATAAATAATTATTGATATAATTTTAACCTTCTTTAGTTTAATATTAATCAACTAATAATTAACTAAGTAATTAACCTCACTTATTATTTAATTTAGGGAAATTAAATAATAGCTTACTAATTTTAATCATCTTTAATTATTATTTAATATTAATTAAATAATAATTAATTATTTAAATAGTTATAATTATTAATGTTAATTAATCAATTTATTTATCCTTATTTATTATTTAAATTAAATAATAAATTATTAATCTAATAACTTAATTTCCCTTAATCATTATTTAATGCTAATTAAATAATAATTAATTACTTAATTATCCTTATTTATCCTTATTTATTATTTAATAATATTTAAATAATAAATAGTTAATTTATAAATTTTTATCTCTCTTAAATTATTGTTTAATAGGAATTAATAATAATTGCTAATTTATCACCTTTATTTATTTTTAATATTTTAAATAATAAATAATTAATGAAATTTTTATTTATTTAACTTAACCATAATTTAGCTAACTAAATTAATATGTAAAATATTTAAATATTAAAATTAATAAAAAATATCATCCCAAATATCATTTTTGTATTATTATTATTTTTGTTATAATTTTAAATTAATTTTCAAACATTTAAATTAATTAAATTTATCCAGAATGGCAATTCTGTAAATAAATCGAAAAACCGGACGGAGGGGCAATCTGGTAATTTTGCCGAAAAAATTTTACTACCGCGCATTGCGCGTGCCTAACAGAAAGAACGACCCAAAACGGTGCCGTTTTGAAAAGCTGGAGACGGCTTCCGCGCGTACACGCAGAGTAAAATTTCTTTCCCTATGTCAAACGACGTCGTTTGGCTCCATGGTTGGCAGAAACATGCTGCGCACAATGCGCTACCAGCTTCTCTTTTTTTTTTTCCTAAGCAGATTGTCTACAGTGCCAGAAAAATACACCACTTAATAAAAATTATACCTTCAAGTAAGCTTTAACTCCTTAATAAAATTCCAAAAAAATTACCAATCACTTAATATAAATTTATAACATGAAAATTTAATTTCTCATGATTTAATACTATTTTTTTTAAAAAAAATTATTGTACCAAATAAACTACTATAAATCATAACTTTTTGTGTATAACTCCATTGTGAGTGATTCAAACTTTGTTTTGCTCATGATTTAATGTTCTATAATATTAGAACATTAAATCTAAATTTTATAAAGATATTTTTGGGTCATTATTTTAAGGCTTAATTACACACTACCAAACACATGTTTTTAGCATACAAAATATACCAAAATGCAAACTAAGCATATTAAACTCAAGTATGACATAAATACAACTACTACACATTATTAACTATATTAACATATTTATAATCACATGTTGGTTTATTTAATTTAAAAACAAAGCTAGATTTAAAATAACAATTACCTTGTTTTAGTGGCTATTTTTCTTTTTCTTCCAAAATAAGTGGTGAATGCCATGAACAAAATTAGCTTCCTTAATCTCTCAAATATTATGCTCTCACTAAAGTTTTTTCTCAAACTCTCTCTTTTGGACTTGGAGAAAAATAAAATGAAGTGCAATGTCTTACTAATGCAAATATACTTGAAAAATAATAGATACACATAATATATCTAATAATCTAGACCATCATATGCTAGCTATTGGATACTTACACAAGCTAAACACATTAGGTGAAAAGAGGGATGGTGTCCATGTACTACAAAAACCAAACAAGCAACCCTTTATAAAATAAATGGAAAATAAAATCACAAAAAAATGAATTCACTCACTCTCTCTCACCTTTTGCCGGCAACCATGCTTTTGGTGTCCTAAATTAGTTTTCACATGTAATTACTTTAATAAATAATAGTTACACAATTTAATTTCAAGTGGATTCATGCTTTGGGCTTTATTTAAAATACCAATTGGGCTCCTATTAAATGACTTGGACTATTATTTAATCAAGTACATTTAATTTAACATTGAAATAATTAATATAACCCAAAATATTGGTTATTAATTTTGTTACACATTAATTATCCAATACATATTTAAGAAATAATTGAATTGATTAATTAATTAAATACTCTAGCCCATTAATGTTAAATTACTAAATGGACTAATAAATATTATTATTAATATTTCATATTATTCACATTAATTAATAATCATATTAATTAATTTACCGAATTTAATTAACTCATTATATTCAATTTAATTGAATATTTAATTAATAGAAAACTTAACAATTATTTTAATATTAAAACTTTAGGGTTTGTTCACTAATTTAAATAACATATTAGTGACCCCCTTTAATTAATTCTAGCAATTAATCACAAAATTATTTAATCACGTAATTAATTAATCACACAAAAAGATTTAATTAATCTTGTAAAACTAATTTGTTAGAAATTAAATTAATATTTTAATTAATAATGACGTGAAAATTCTAGGACATTACAGATTAAGTGTTAGCAAACTAAGTTGTACAAAGGTCATTATATGAACCTATATATGATACTAATTGGAAGATCAACATGATTAATTGTTAGGTCTTTTCAAAGGATATTAATTAGAATTGGTTAGCAGTAATCAACAAACGAGGCAAGTTCTCTAACCCTATTCAAATTATTATTGAGCAAGTTTCCTACACCTAGACTTGTATTTAATTTTGCAAGAGCTTTACATGGTTTAATTATTTAAAATTATTCCATATCAATATTGTTATTGTATTCGTACATAGTGCATTTACAAGAATTATGGTTCCTTAATTCAAGAACTGTTAAGAACGTCTAAGCTAATTGTTTCGGCTAGACACTACATGTATAAATTCATCAACTTGAATAATTTTTATGAGTTTATCCAAACTATTGGTTGATGCGAATTCTTATAGTAAGACTGAGAACGAACAACCCTAGATAAGGGGATTACATTCGGGAAACTGACATTTGCGTAAGATGTTTGAATGTTATGTATATACACTTGATCCCCTCGAGTACCAAATTATCAAGGTGTCAAATATATGTCTGATTTTCCTTAAGCAGTAGTTCATGGTCCTTAGGGGCCACTCAGCAGTAAAGATTCAATCATTACTTTTTCATTGAAAATTGAATTCTTGTTATTTCGCAATTATTATCTATTATTGAAACTCTTGATGTTAATTCTCAATCAATCATGATATATCTTGTATTATCTATTCTTAAACTTGCTAAGCAAGTTAGTTACTTACCCTTGTTATATCTTAACTTATTTTTCAGTTAAGCCCAAGTGCTCTAAAAAGGACAAAGGCAAAGGAAAAGCCAAAGTTTAGATTATGCACGATAGATGTTTTATTTGTTTAAACATGTAATGGATGCTGTAAATCTTTTGTGAATCCCTTAAGATAGATTTGTTATTAAGGTTAAAGACCTTGGGATTGTATTACCTTTGTGTAAGGAACAGTATGTATTTTCTGCTAGATTAATGAAACTATGTATTTAGTTGTTATTATGTTTAAAAATAGTGAGAACCAAACCCGAGATTATGGAACCCGGATTTGGGGTCGTCACATGGAGGGGATTGAACCCACCACCCAATATCACATGCATAGATAGCGATGTTACAGCCGCCTAGGGGGGGGGGCATAGTTATTACTTGTATATAAAAGGGAAGTAGAAATAAAAATTAACCTTCCTTTTAAAAGTAAAGTTTATTTTTATATCAAACTTTGCAATCAAGACAATAAAAGCACAAAACTGAATATTTTTTTTATGTAATAAAATAGGGCAAAAAAGAATATGAGGGATACAGTATATTAGTGGAGCAAAAATGGCCTACGGCCCCGCCTTGGTCCGCCCTGGTCAAAGCTCAGCCTGGTTAAGGCCTGGTCCGGCTCGGCCCGGCTTAGAGGTCACAAACATGCCATATTTTTTTTGTACAAATTCGACTTGACCTGGTCTGCCAATAAGCCCGGTCTGGCCTGAGGCCCGACCTAGTTCACCTAAAGCCCGCCCCAGCTTGCCAATTTTCTTTCTTTCCTATTTCAATTCTCCCACTGCAGGTGAAAACTTCCTCTTTTTGACAACTCATTCAATAAACCAAATAAAATTGACATCTTTCAATACGTTCATTCCTATATGTTTGTTTATATACGAATAAATAAATCCATAAAAGCACATTCGGTAGTGTAATATATAAGAATTTTTCTTACCTAGTTAGCAACCTACACTTTTTGCAGACCTTTTATTGCATCTTCATTTTAATAAATACTTAGCGTAAAAACTAGAAAATCATTTGTAAAATAATAATAAAAAAAAGAAGAATATAGTTTTCATACAAAAATATAATTTTTCATTTAGTATAGGAAAAATGTCTCTACACTTTTTTGTTTTGATTGTTTTGTTTAGTATTAAATGTATCTTGGTTTGCAATTTATCATTTAGTTTATAATCGCAAAATTTAGAACCAAGAATTTTATCCATATTTTCTCATATTCCAAAAAAACTTGTCTCAGGCTATTCCTAAGAAATATGAAAATACTCTGCATTATGGAATGATTTTGGATAAAATAGGGAGTATTCATGTTCTTTGTGGGAAAATGAAATACATAGTTTCTGGAGTCATCCAATATACGCTACGCAACAATGGATTTTCTTTTGTCGTAGGGGGAGTGGTTGTAGTTAAAGGATGTTTATATTATATGCTTTATTTTATTTTACTTTTGTGTAGATATATTTTTTGTTATCGCAATGTTACACAAGGGGAGGGGATTGAACCCACCACCCAATATGACATGCATAAATAGCGATGTTGGGGGAGGAAGGGGGGGCGGGGGTTGTGGCATAGCTATTTCTTGTATATAAAGGAAAGTAGAAATAAAATTTTTACTTTCCTTATAAAAATAAAGTTTATTTTTATATCAAACTTTGCAATCAAGACAATAAAGCACAAAACTCAATAAAAAAAATTTGTGTAAAAAATTAGAGCAAAAAAGAAGATGAGGGATACAGTATATAAGTAAGTGAACTATCACACAAAAAATAACGTCCTTTTGCGTAATTGCATATATAAAAAAAATATTTTCTCCCATGTTGTGTACAAAAGAGCGTTGTGTAATTTTTCAAAACTATGTTATTTTGAGAGACAATTCATGAAAAACTTGACATGCCTTTCACCTCCCATTCTCTTATAAAATATTGGCTATTTATTTTATTTTCTTTTTTTCTAGATTTTTGAAATTCCAAATATGTCCCTATTAGAATATAGACTTATAGGCGCATTTACTAGGTTAATAGGTCCGAAGGCCCACTCGTGAGATCTATAATTACAGCTCATTACAGTCGAGGGCCCCATTTAGCGAGAGGTGATTGGACACCGGAGTAAACAGCTGAAGACTCATGTGGAGTTACATCAGCTGTTTACGCTAGGGGTGGTCAAAAATTTTGTGACAACCGATTTTTTGGGTGAACCGGACCTGTCCGAATCAGCTGGTTCGGTACAAAAGCGACTGATCCAGTATCGGTTTAGTATATTAGTACCAACCGTTCGGTATACCGGTACCAACTAGTTCGATACCAGTTCGACGTTTTGGGGGTCCGGTATATACCGAATTAAATTGTACCCTTTTTAATAATAATAATAATAATAATAATAATAATAATAATAATAATAATAATAATAATAATAATAATAATAATAATGATGATGATGATACCGAACAGGCTAATCGATTTGGTATACCGGTTCAACCGGTACTGATATACCGGTTCAATTGGTACCGATTTCGGTACCGAGTTTTTTAAGATTTTGGTACCCGTTCGATTCGGTTCGCACCAGTTGAACACCCTTAGTTTATGCAAGGCATGGGACAATGCAATTGTCATATGATGTGACAGATTTGCACTCCTCACATTAGGGCTGTCAACGGGGCGAGTCTTGACTCG
Source organism: Hedera helix (assembly GCA_947179155.2). NCBI lineage: Eukaryota > Viridiplantae > Streptophyta > Magnoliopsida > Apiales > Araliaceae > Hedera > Hedera helix. The sequence continues at coordinate 4,673,158 of OX359286.1, forward strand.
GACCCGATTCGGACCCGATCCGTTTATCCCGATTTGGATCCAATTTTGAAACCCGATTACCCGATTGACCCGATTACCCGATAACTAAATGGACCGGATTCAGATTGATATAAATCCGACCCGATAATACTCCGATCCGATAACATATAATATATATATATATATATATATATATATATATATATATATATATATATATATATATATATATTCTAAAATATGATATATATATACATTTTAATACATTTTTAATTTTTTTAATACATATATATATACATTTTTAATATTTTTAATACATTTTAAATTTTTTTAATACATATATATACATTTTTAATACATTTTAAATTTTTTGAATACATTTTAATACATTTATTACATTTTAATACTAAACTTAATCGGATCGGATTATCGGATCGGGTTATCGGAGTATTATCGGATTCGGGTTCGGTCCTTATCGGGTCTGGTCCGAATCCGATAATTTCTTATCGATTCGGATCCGGATCACCCCCGATCCGATCCGAATCCGACCCGTTAATAGCCCTACCTTACATGGACCGATCCCAACTACCTTTTGTTGGGCTAGGTTCAGAGGGATATGGGCTCCACTACCTACACACATAAGGGAGATTTACATTTACCAATACATTTTTTTAAAATATTACAATAAAATTACATACATAAAATATTTACAAAATTAGTACATCTTCAATATTTAATTTATAAATTAGTGCATTTTTATTCCTTTAATTTAGGTAAGTGATTTAATGGGTAGTTAGTTGGTTTCAAATTTCAAAATCCAAATTAGATGATTTTTATTCATATCTCTCTACTCCATTTTATCTCCTCCATCTTCTTTCTTCTCCATAATTAGTGGCGTCACTCCTCCTCCCCGCGCCCGCCACTCCTCCGCCCAACCCCCACCCCATCCCCTCCGCCCGCCTCCCCCCGTCCCCACGCCCGCACCTCCTTCTCCCGCCTCCTCCTGCCTTCTCCCTTCTCCTCCCGTCTCCTCCCGCCCTCACCCCTCCTCCCCCCGACCACCACCCCCACCCCCACCCCAGCCCCTCCGACACCCCCCCCGCCCCCGTCCCCGACCCCGTCCCTCCTCCCCTTCCTCTCCCCACCCCCGCACCTCCTCCCCCCATCCCCGCCCCTCATCCCTCTGACTCCGCCCATCCTCCTCCCCTCGTGGTGGCTCCAGATCTGATCGTGGTGGCCACCCCCTCCTCCCGCTTCCTTCTCCTACTTTTTGGTTACTGTTGTATTAAAGGTTGGTTACATATGTATTAAGGTTTGGTTACCTTTTTGTATTAAGGGTTGATTACCTTTATATTAAAGTTTGGTTACCTTTGTATTAAAGATTGGTTACCATTGTATTAAGGTTTGGTTACATTTGTATTAAATGTTGGTTTATTTTGTTTTAAGGTTGGATACCTTCTGTATTAGGGGTTTGGTTACCTGTGTATTAAAGATTGGTTACCTATGTACTAAGGATTGATTACCTTGTATTAAATTTTGATTACCTTTGTATTAAAGGTTTGTTACCTTATGTATTAAGGTTTGGTTACCTTTGTATTACATGGTTGGTTACCTTTGTATGGACGAGGCAAGGGGAGGGAGGCGGGGAGGGGTGAGGCAGGCGGTGAGGGGGTACGGAGGAGGAGGGAGGTGGGGAGGGGGGACGGAGGAGGGAAGAGAGAGGCGGGGAGGGGGGAGGGAGGAAGAGTCAGGCGGGAAGGGGAGGAGGGAGGGAGGAAGAGGCAGGCGGGAAGGGGAGGGGGGACGGAGGAGGGAGGCGGGGAGGGGGAAGGAGGAGGCAGGCTGGACGGGGGACGGAGGCAGGCGGAGAGGGAGGAAGGAGGTGGCAGGGGGAGGGGGATGGGGGACGGAGGAGGGGAGGAGACAGATGGAAGCGGGAGGCAGGTGCGGGAGCGGGGGGGAAGGGGAAGGGGAAGGGGGAGGCGGGAGGGAGGGAGGAAGGGACAGGTGTCCTCTTTTCCCTCTCCTCTGTTTTTTCTTTCTCTCTCATCTGTATTCTTTTTGTAATTATTTTTGTAGTGCACTATTTTTGTAATTATTTTTTAAAAGTTGTATACTTATGTAAAGGACCCCACACATAAGGAACTTAATCACGACCATTGTTGATAAGATACACTATTACATTTAAATTTTTAGGATTAATATTCAATCTTTCTTCCCACTTATTAACAATCTCACGAGAGACTTGTGCTATGTTTCAATTGAAATAAAGAAAGTAAGAATGAAATGACTTATTCTTATGAAATTAAAAAAATTGTGTTTGATTGCTTTATTGAAATAGAATCATCCATTCTCATTATTCTCAAATTTATGAATTTTATTTATTGAGAAAGGTATAAAATAACTCATTCTAACTAAAATAAAATGAATTATTTTATTTTTCATTCCATTCATTTTTTTAATTTTATTTTTTCAATTCAAACATAATATTAAGATTGATGTTCAATTTTTTTCTCTAACTTATTAATAATCACGTAAAGGCATCCCACGGGGACTCATAGGAATAAATATCTGGAATTTGCCAAATTTTAGGGGATATTTAAGTCTTTTGCTACATATCACATGTAACCAAACTTGCTGGAAAAATCGAAGAAAATAGATTCTACCATGGAAGATCAGAAATGAAGTGCATTTGGTTAGCCAAACCAATTGCTATTCTTGCAGTCACCTTCACTATCACCGTTGCCTTCATACTACTACCCACCCACCAAAACTCAAATCCAATTTCAAACCCTTCTTCTCCAAAATCGAATTCAATGAGTCGGAGCTTTATCTTATGGCTTCATGGATTAGGCGATTCAGGCCCTGCAAATGAACCCATCAAGACCCTCTTCACTTCTCCTCAGTTCAAAAATACTTTATGGTCTTTCCCTTCTGCCCCTTCCAATCCGGTCACCTGCAATTGTAAGTCTATTTATCCGTATATATATATATATATATATATATATATATATATATATATATATATATATATATTTCTTTATGGGTTTTTGTTTTTAGATTATGTTTTGAGTTTGTTTTGATGATTAAATTGGAATTAATCAAATGGGTATCATTTTATTTGATGACATTGAGTTGATTCCTTAGAAAATTTTACATGTTATTAATGAATGTGATTTGACTTTGGTTGTTGAATACTAAATCTTTGATTTTTGAATGAATCATTAGAATTTAGAATTGAGGAAATGTTTGTTATGGGAGAGAATCACAAATCAGTTCTTTAATGGGACTGGATCGGATATATAAGTCTCTTTGATCGGATATATACGTCTCTTTAATGCCAGAGCTATTTTGCCCTTAGGATTAAGATTACACTTGAGAAGACTTTTCCATCGATTAAAAAAAAAACAGGATTAAGATTACACTTGAGAAGACTTTTCAATCAATTAAAAAAAAACATATGAGAAGACTGATATCAAACACCTGAGCTAATTTATTTCAATCTGGCAGTTTGTCACCGATTCTAAGAACTTCCTTTTTTTTTATTTATGATTTATATATATATATGATTAGTGAAATATTAAAGTAAAATGCCAGAAAGGCTGAATTGATAAGAGAAAAATGACTACAAGCCAGTGCCAAAGGCCCCTAAGACAAGGGCACAAGAACCTGTACACTTGACATCCCAAAAGTCCCTTCCCAAAAGGCGAATAGGGGATCTGTGTTGGGATACTGTTCAAATCTTATTCAGAAAATAATTGTTATTATGGAAAGATAGAGTCCTATTTTTAATAGGAGTATCATTTTGGAAAGAAAAATAGATAAGAGTATTATTTTGGAAGTTGTCCTATTCTTAATAGAATATTTATTATATGCTCTAGTCCTATTTTTAATAGGAATAGATTTGTGGGTACTCCATATGGTTAGTTGTTAAAATGTAGCACAACAAAATATCATGTAGCATCTTAAGAGTTGAGAGAGGGATAAAGGGTATGAGTGAGTTTTGGGGTTTTGTGTGAGGGAGATGATTTTTGCAACTTTTATATTTCGTTCAAAAAAGTTGTACTATTGGAAGGAGGGTTTTGCAACTTTTATTTCATGCAAAAAGTTGTGCTATGGTATTGTGTAAACTTGAGAGATGTATTGTAAGTCTATTATTATTGATATAGTGGAGATTCGGAATTTGACCTGTGGTTTTTCCTTTTAAAGGGTTTTCATGTTAAATATTGTGTTGTATTTTATGGTTTTAGTTAATTCTACTTAATTCCTAACAATCTACCCTTACAAAAACGCCTATATAAACGACCAAGCACTAGAAAACAAATAATTATCAAATTGGTAGTGCCTCCGGCCCTCCAAAAACTCCAATACAAGATGAAGGCTCCTATGATTAACTAATGGGACCAAAAAATAAAAGAATCTTAATATTAGAGGCTTAATCTACCTCTTTGCCTAAACTCTTAACTATCTTTACATCACAGATCATGCCATAGTTGTGGTCTGGCAGAACTGGACAGTAGAAAAGGAAAAAGGATGAAAAGAAATAATTGCTAGTTTTAGAACATCGGAACCAAAATTGAAAAAAGGTGGAACCTTGGGGGATAGTTTTGCAGTTTGCTCTGCTTTCTAATAGAAATATAGAATTAATCTAAACTAGAGGGCAAATAGAGAAATTTGATATAAAAGAAAAACTAATTAAAGGTGGGTTTGTTTTGGATGGCCTTTGGGTGATGTCAAAAAACACAATGTGATTATCTCCCGAGGGCGTACTGAGCTAACAGCTTGATCAAACACAAAAGGATTTCTGGATGCAATAGTAATTTTTTTAAAAATTAGATTGTTTATTGTTAAAAATCACCTGGACGGTACGAAAAGGTCTGTCATTGATCGGATCGTGGTGACTGAAGATAGCCACGCAAGAATAAAAAAGAAAGAGAATACATGGGCATCGGGCGACTTGTATGATCACCCATTTTTTTTTAGTTTTGAAATAGCACAAAATTTTGGCGATTGTTCAAGTATTGAAGCAATCGCCTAGATAGTCCGAGACTCCTAACACTTGGAACAATCGTAGCATATTACTAACTACTAGTAGGAATTAAGCAACTCATTAATGTTAGAGAGATGTAAATAATTTTTTATATAGTGAAGTACTACTGATTAATGTGAAATGGTCCATTGTCTAATGTTAACCTTCCCTTATTTTTAACTTTCCCTAGTGAGAGAAGCCTGTCCAATAATTAGTAGCGCTGACTTGAATTTAGAAATGATAGAAAAATTATATAATAATATATATGTATGCATGCCTGTATATATAGGAATATATATCTCACAGTGAAATTCTAATGCTTCCCACTTGGGCAATGGTAAAAGTTAAAAATAGTGAAAGGTTGAGATTAGATGGTAGTTGCACTTTACATTTCAGTAGTTGCATTTAACCGTAAAATAAATTTTATTCTTTTGTAATGAAGTGTAAATGATGAAAAGAAAATGTACTAGTCATCTTCTAAACATTAATGAGTTACTTAAATCGCACTGTAGTCTTTAATATGCTAAAATACTTCAAAATTTTGTATTCTCGAGTCTAGCGACCACTTTCATTTTTGTTCTTATGTGGCCTTAGTTTCAAAGACAGACTTTTCATGTCGTTATTGATTCCAAAAGTAATCTAAGCAATCTTGAAAATCATTGATTCAAAAAGTTCTTTGTGAGTGGTTCAATAGTCACTTTGCTATTTGCCCAGGTAATACTCGCATAGGTGTTCTCGGTTTACTCCAATGGCAAGTAGGTCCAAGATGACCTCACCTTTAATTAGTTCGTGTTTATGAGTTTTATCTATTTAACTGAAGAAGAATTAATGGTTCGTACATGGAGATGTTACACTAAACATTTGTTGGTAACTTACATGCCTAATATTTTTCCGCGAGGGGGGGGGGGGGGGGGGGGGTGGAAGCACGTACAGTCACAATATATGAAACATAGGGAAAAACATGCCTAAGATGTAAATAGCTCATTTTTTGGACTTGGCGTGCATTGTAATATAAGCTCAAAATTAATTAGGTTCCAAGTAAAAAAAAGAGGAATCGAAGAGTCATTTTTATACATAATATGGGATAGAGATTAAGGAAAAACCTTTTTTGAGGAAATTTATTTTTGACCACCACCATTCTAACATTGTTAAATTGCAAAGATCAAAACCATCACTTGAAACTGATTTAAATTGCATGTGCCTAGTGGTTTTTGTAAGCAAAAGATAATCGTCGACTTTAAATGAGTTCCATTTGGGGCCAGAACCAAATAATTCATGCTATTTTTGGGAATAAAATACTTTCATCCTCCAAAGAAAGCCCCTTTGTTGGGGTTTTTCACAATAATTAAGGAAGTCAATGTTTGAGAATCTTACATGTGACATCTCCTTTTGCATTAATAGTCTTACAAGACAGAGATATAAACAAAGAAAAAATGTTGCCCATGATTTTTTTTACACTTCACTTCACATCACAATGGTTCTTTTGTATAAATATTATTTGACTTTTGAAAGGGGCCTGTATTTGGAAGGAATTAAAAAAAAAACTAATAGGTCTATCCTTGGAGGACAGAGGGAGGATTAAATAATAAATTTTAAAAGCAAAGTCTAAAAAAATCTCCATGGTGGCTAGGTATGTTATATGTGGATTGTTATCTGATCTTGTTTACAACCCTTATTTTTTTTTTAAAAGAAAACTCCCCTCCATAATTGTTGCACTTTTTTTATGTCCTAATCGTTCTAATCATAGCACTAATGGTTGTTTACATTACCTTTTCTTCTCCGCTTTTTAACTATGTTGAATTTTGATCTTTGAGGTGATAGTTAGGCTACTTGATTGAAGGGCAGATAAAGGTACAACAAAACAGGAGGCCTTTTAATAAGAATAAAGGAACTAGCAAGCTAAATATCATAAATAGAAACAGCTTCTTTGAGGATATGGCCTACTAATAAAAACTACTCATCTTTATCTTGAAAAGATCTACATCATAGTTGTTGCATTGGTGTCTAATTTGATGTAGGAGATGTAGAGCAAGTATGGGGATAACGGTTAAATCTGGACAGGAGGAAAATAAAGACATTAGGTCTCCATTGTTTTGCCGTATACACCGAGCGGGTAGGATATCTTTGATACAATTTGGAATTATCATGTATTTAGCACGGACACAGTATTTGCTTAAAATATACCGTTGATCCTTTATACTTGAGCTAATAAAAGTAAACCACAGATGAATTGGTTTTGAAATTATCTTACCTAAATCATATAAAAATGCTTATAGCAGTAGATCAAATTTGGGCAATTGCCTTTTGGCAAGGATTTTGTAAAAAATTAAGTTAAACATTCCTAAAAACCAAATAAGAAGTCAAGAATCTCAATGTTGATTGATTCTTGATGTAGGACAAAGAAGACGTAGAGCTTGGTTGGAGTTTTATAACAGATTTTGGAAGCCCATGGATAAGCTCGTAAATTAATTAAGAATTATATTTTAGTTAGGAGTTTATTTTAATTAATTGTAGTTACCTTATTTAAATTTGTATTTATCTTTTAGAATCCAACTTGGATCAGGAAGTTGTTTAGAACCTATTATAAATAGGGTTGTAACCTGTTATTTTATATAGAGTGAATTATTGAATTGAATGATTTGTGTAATTCTGTATGAGAATATCTCTTCATGAGACGGTTTCCCACCATTTGGTATCAAGAGTCAAAATTCCTGATATCTTTTGATTTCACTCAATTCCTTCATACCCTATTTTTCTGGCCTCCATCAAATTGTCGAAGTTCGCTTGAGAATCGACAATAATTTTTCGAGACGAAAGCATGATCTGTAGTAGGAATCGTCGTCACTGTAGTCTTCATCTATCCCCCCCAAAAAAAACTTTGTTTTTGGTCAATAAAGTTTGGTAACCCCAAGTTTCTGAAATTTTTAATTCAGCCTCCTTGAGTTTTTGAAATTTTCAATTCAGCCCCTAAAGTTTCAAAAAAGTTCAAATCAGTCCCTGCATTTTTTATTTTCTGCAGTTTCAGCCCTTGTAGTTTCATTACTTTTCAGTTTAGTTCCTATGGAAAAAAGGAAAAAAATTTCTTCAAAGTTTGATGATCCAGATTTTCTTTGGGCTAAAATATAGAGCAACTTGAGTATCGAGTTTTTGTCATATGCGAGTACTTTAGAAAGTCTTGTGTTTTGTATAGTACTGAGTATTGAGAATTATGCGATGAGTTTGCAATAACGTAAACAAGTCTTGTCAATTTCAAATCACATTATGAGTACGTAACTGCATCCTATCGTCCATATTTTGTTCAAGCGCAAGGGAATGTTTATCCTAACTGTGTTTGTGCAACTATAGCGACGCATTCACAAGAGGAGACCCGCAAAGCAAATTCTCATAAGGTAATTGATGAATGTATCGAAATATTTGAGTCTAAAAAAAAGCAGGTACTCTTCCATATTGATGTTGGTGAGAAACATGAATAGAAGCATGAAGCGGAAGATAAGTGTGTTGAACACATTGCCGATTTAGAGATGGTTTGCACGAGAGAAATTGAAGTTATGTTTGACCCCAAATGCGAAAAAATCAAGGAAGATAAAGTTGAGGTCAACCATGTTGATTTTATTTTTCCGATTGATACATCAGCGTTTCAAGGTGCTTTAAAATTATATATTATGGCGGCGTCGTTTCCAAAGATTGTGCTAAAGAAACATCGGTTGCGACAGTTTTGTTGGAATGTCTCTCTTAAAATATAGTTTATTATTCTTCGATATTTCAAAACTCGTGGACGAGTTTTTTTTCAAAGGTGAGGAGAATAATGGGGAAAGGAAAATGAAAATTTTCTATTATTAATTTTTTATTGTTATTTAAGAATAAATATTGGATTATTAATATAATTATTTAGTAGGATATTTTAGGAGAGTTTTATTTTAGTTAGGATTGTTTTATTATAGTAGTAGATTTTAGTTAGGAGATTGTTTCCTTTTTTAAATTAGGGTTTTTACTTAGTCCATTGGTTTTCTATTTAAACATTGTAATACTTCATTATTTGATAGATTATTAAATGAATTGATTTGAGATTAAAAGCTGTGTGCTTTTTTGTGTTTCTTTACCTATTCTCTGCGGGGATATGTATCTTATTCTTTCTTTCCACCTTGTCTTACATCATTTTATTCTAAAAAATTATGCTTATGACAGTGAATGTTTGGATATGCATATTTTATTGGGATGTATATGTTGGATTCTGGTCTATTATTCTCTGCTATTTCAAAACTCGAGCTCGAGTTTTTTTCAAAGGTGAGGAGAATGATGCATGACAAAGAAGATGTAGAGCTTGGTTGGAGTATTATAACAGATTTTGGAAACCCATGGATAAACTCATAAATTAAGTAAGAATTGTATTTTAGTTAGAAGTTTATTTTAATTAATTGTAGTTACCTTATTTAAATTTGTATTTATCTTTTAGAATCCAACTTGGATTAGAAAGTTGTTTAGGACCTATTATAAATAGGGTTGTAACATGTTATTTTATATAGAGTGAATTATTGAATTGAATAATTTGTGTAATTCTCTGTGTGAGAACATCTCTTCGTGAGACAATTCCCCACCAATTCTCCTAGACCAAGCAGTCGGTAGAGGATGAAAATGCTAGTCTACTATGGAGTGGAAAAACTGATTATGTTTTTAGGCTTTTCTTATACCAGTAACTAGCATTAGGCCTAGATTTCTTATAAAGAAAGTGTTAGTGATTCTAGAGGATTTCAGGAGCATAATTGTAGGAGCATTATGTAGGACTAATGTGTGGAGTAATGTCTGGAGTCATGTGCAAATCATTGATATAGTTGGATGTGGGGTCAAAACGTAAGAACAAGAACACCTCTTTGTGAGAGTTGGCTCGTATTTTTATACCATGAAAATCTACTACTGATCTCCTACTCTTGATTACAGTCAGACCTTGTGATGGGGATCACAAGTCAAGACTAAAATAAAGAATTTTTATATTTGTTATTTAGAGTTTTTATTATGTTTAATGTAAGAGTGATTGATGTAATTTATTTATTAGTGGGGATTTAGGATATTAAATAGGAATTAGGAATTGTTGATGTTTAGTCAATTAGTTATTTTATTGTTCCTTGAGTAATATTAGGGTTTGAGTCTCTTTAAATAATGGTGTAATCTCTACAAGTCTTTTAGAATATAAACTATCGATATTGATTATTTTATTCATACTGTAAATATATTTTATCCATCTTAGGTTGTGTTTGATTGCATTTTAATGCATTTTAATAGCTCACCTCTTAATGCATCTTAATGTTTGAAATTGGGATAAAAAAAATTCCTCTGAATGTCTCTAAATCATTAAGATACAAAATTAAATCTGAAATATTTAGAGGACTTGATTAAGATGCAGTAAAATGCATTAAGAAGTGGACTGTTAAGATGCATTCAGATGCAATCAAACACTGATTTGTGGAGTTTATACAGTTGAGAGACTCTAGCGATTTAAACGTGGAGTTTAAATCCTAGTTTATTTTTCATCCAAAATCTGTCCTGCATCATTTTTGGTATCAAACCTTAGGTTTCTCCATTAATTTCTTAATTTTTGGGAGATCTTGTGTTTCAAAAAAAAAAAGAATTACTATTAATTGCTGGATACTAAAAAAATAGCAAACATCCATAATAAACAGAAACACTGCTGTAGACTGCAATGCTGCTGAATACTAAAAGTCTAATATTGTTGTAGTAAACATAAACACTGCTGCAGCCTGCAGTGCTGCTGAATTGTAGTAAACTGAAACACTGCTGCAGACTGCAGTGCTGCTGAATACTAAAAGTCTAATATTAATGCTGTTTTTACACATTAATGCTTAAAAATAGCGAACACTGCTGCTAGGATCATAAATAGTAAACATCCATAATAAGCATGCATAAATAGCAAACATCCAAACATCCTGCTGCTGAAACATCTCAAGTGTTGTTGCTAAAAGCCTGGAACATCCCAACTGTTGCTGCTGGCAAAAATATCTTGAAGTTCTGCAAAAATGTTACAAAAATACAAAAATGTGTGTTTTGAACAACTCTAAAATAAGCCAAATGAGTTTCATTCATCATCCAAGCCTGGAGTTAAGCACTTAAATTCTGAAAAATAATAAGTAAACAACACAATAATAAGAAGAAAATTAAAAGAATTACAAAATCGGAATTAATTATATACTTTCTAGCAAATATAAAGTGTTACCTTTGGTAATATCATCATACTTTCCAAGATCATCCATGACTTCCTGAAGGTCAATGACTTGTGGAATTTTTTGAATCCAATTTTGGGTTCATGCAAGTGCTTCTACCATAGTAGGGTACAATGAGCTTCTAAAAGGAACAAGGATGCGACCATTTGTACTAAAGGTAGACTTTGAAGATACGGTGGACATGGGAATAGCCAAGATTTCTCTTGCAACTTGAGAGAGGATTGGATATCTTGGAGAATTAACTTTCCACTAAAGCTAAAACATCAGAAGGAGCTTTTGTTCTTTCAACACAATTTTCAGCCAAGTACCTTGTTATCTCGGACTTGTTCACCACACTTGCTTCCTCTTGCATCTTCTTCATGAATTGAAATTCTAAATGTTCATCGCCATCATCCATTTCCTAGGCAGAATTTTTTATTTTAAGTCAATTTTAATATTTTATCTTACATTTATCTAAACAAAACAATAATATAAAGTAAAACAATCTATAATAAAAATAATAAAGACATTTGCTTAAAGTTCAAATATATATCCATATTGTCAATATCAAAGTTCAAACACAAACATGCAATTGTTTAAAGTTCAACCACAAACAAATAAAAAAAAATATAAACTAATAGTCCTCATCTCCATATCCCTCTATATCTCTAACTCTTCTTCTCTATATCCCTCCAAGATGATTTTCCTATCGGACTCACACTCATACTTCTCATCTCCTTCTTCCTCCTTGTCATTATCAGAAAAAAATCTTCTTCATGAGTTCTTTTAATCATTTTTACTACTTTTTCTAAGCTCTAGTAAGCTATCCGCTCCGGATGCTTCACCAACCGCCTCCCAAGTAAGGCCCGAATAACCCTCAACTTCATCATTAACTCCCACGACGTTGTTTTGTAACTTAGTTATTAAAATAAAATAAAAAAACAATTACAACCCTAATTTCTTTGCCTAGGCCCCGCCTTGCTCGGCTAGGCCTTGCCTAATCCCGTCTAGTTTTTTAGAGGGATTTTTTTCCACCTTGGGCCTAGGCGCGGCGCCAGGGGGGCTTAGCGCCTAGGAGGGGATTAATCGGACTTGGGCGGGGATTTTTAGAACACTGATTTTTGTTGCCATGGTCCTTAACTTTTCATCATCTTTATTCATCAAATTCTTCAACTTTGTTTGCAGTTTTACAAATCCACCAAAGGAGTTTAATGTGACGTACAATGAGCTTGAAAATTGTAATGTTGCATCATAAAACACCTTCACAAACTTGACTAAGTGTATTGCTCCTTCCCAATCATTATCTTTTGGAGGCCCAACTTACTTGTTATCCCCACCATTGTTACCGAAATAATCACAAAACTTACCATCATTCTCCCAAAAACCTCTCAAAAGCCTTTTGAAACTTTGTTGGTGGAATTCGACATTGTCTCAACATCATGGCAAACAAGGCTACTGTAACACCCCTTTCCCGACTAGTGGAAAGGGAGGTTACGCACAAAGGAACTCTAAGCAAAATGTCAAAACAAAAAGAAACTCTCTTCACACTTGCCCTTGAATCCCCTTACAAACCTTGCCGGAAGAAAAACACAGCATGAGCCAAATGCCCAGTACAAATAAAGAGTGCAAAAATAAGAACTAAAATTGAATAACAAAATCAATTGAACTAAACTGAGATTAACAAAATCAACTGAATTAAATTACATAATCTTACTAAACTGAACAACATAATATACTAAACTGAACTAATCTACTGAATTGAACTGATCTACTGAACTGAACTGATTTACTGAACAACATAAAAGACTGAATTGAATGGTTGTGTTTATTTTATACCGAGCTCAGAACAAAACAAAAATACATCTTGTCCCAAAGACAAGTCAAAATATTGCCACACAAGCAGGCACACATTGGACTGCAGATCCAAATGCATAAAAAATCGAAAAGGGGTGCTCGGCACTACGAACAACACTAGATCGCAGAACAGAATAGAACAAAATGCTAAGGCCGACCCATACGCCTCCCACAACAAAACACCAAATGTTCACCGAAACACAAAATGGAGACGCCGTGGACTGATCACACCGCCACGGAAAGTGTCATGCTTTCGTGTCCAGAGATATGCCTGTGGTACTCCTATAGGTGGTTATAGCTCAGATATACCCTACGATACTTTCTAACAAAAATATTATGTCACAACAAATGCGACACAATATCACAAATGGGGTTTTAATACGCACATGCTAAACCGAAACAAATCGACACAAAGTCTCCCAAATATACTATCATGTACGTTTCTACAGAATCAAAATAAATACTAGACATGCTTAATAAGTCTAAAAAATAAAAGATAAGTTGCGAATATCTATAATCAAACAAAATTATCATATGCATTTGACTATGAACAATATATCGAGATAATATCTAAATTTTAATAAGGAACAAAACAAACAAATTAAAATCAAATGAGTATCGCTAAAGGAGTACGGAATCCGTACCTGGAATAAGCAATGTAATACCCGAAATTATATTGCAAAACTGACTCGTTAAATTCCCTCCGTCAGAACTAATTAACAAAATAAAGGAATTGATAAATAAATAATTAATCAGTTGATTAAGTTTTTCACATTTTATTTCTCTTAGGCGAATCTGAAATCCTTTCGTTCTAAACAAAATTCTACCTAAAGTTATACATACATAAATATTTTAATTATGGTAACGTATATATTAATAAATAATAGTATTCTTATTTCTTCCGAAATACATATAAGTATACTTACAAAAATATTTTTTCCATTTTTAATTATATTACAAACAAATATTAAAGTTACAAAAATACTAATTTAATATTTCAAAATGCTAATTATTAACAAAGATATACTAAAATATATAAACTAACAAACTAAATAACGTACAAAGATTAAAACTACAAAATTAAAACTAATACAGAAAATTAAATAATTACACAAAGAAAGAAAAAGAGACATACCCGAAATTATGAGGTTCGCAGTCCGCCTACGTCCTCGACACCAAAAATTTTAACTAAGGAGGTCCTTACTAAAAAGGTCCTCACACTAAAAGGTTTCCTCAAATTGGGTAAAACCTTAATGTTTTTGTAAAATAAAACAAAAGGGTGGTCTTTCATATATAGGCTAAGTGGGAAGGAGAGTTAGAAGAAGTGAGCTATGTGGGATTTTTAAAAAGGGACCGGGTATTACATTACCTCCCCCTTAAAAAGGATTCCGTCTCCGGAATCAAAAAATAAAATAAAATAGGACGAACCTAATTATCAAAATACGCGAATACTTCGCTCGATTAGAATTTTCACAAAATAAACCAAATGGTTTTCCTTCGGACTCTTATCAAAACAGATAGTGTACCACGTGTGACATATGATAATTATAATGATAATTCCTCAATACTGAGACACAGAATACGTTGTGCACATGAGTTAATATGGAGGCAAAGCTAACTAAAATATAACTTTGCCAACCCATTCTAAAATTAATGGGATAATAAAACGCGGACTAAGTAGTTCTCCTTACCACCTTAAGAGCTTCAAAATATCCCAACCTCGGTTTGAATTAATTCTCAAATATTATTACTCCAAAAAAATATACTACTAAGATATTTAAATCATCATATTAAACTCCAAGTCATATTTCGTTATCTGCATAAATAAATTGTCTACTCATTCAAGGTTTCAAAATCTATTGAATTTCATCACTTAATATATAACCATTTAAATAAATCAATTATCTATTAGTGCAAACCTTAGTCCAACAAATTCCAAGATTTTCTCCTACTATTACAAAATCTTCATAGAACAAAACTCCAAAATAGCTGTAGAATTGATCATTAGCCTCAATGATTAATCTAATTACCTTGAATATCTACAACTCAAGTTTACAAGAGATCATCTATACATATTTAATAGTTTTCACTTATCATACTGTCCCATCAATATACATACCTCACGTCATCCACGAGCTTAACACAAATCCAACACTACCCAGATCAAATCCTTAAGTTTAAGATCATAACAGATTGTTACTAAAGCACTCTAACGATTAATTCTCCAAAATCAAATACTTGTTAATACAAATACTCATATCATAATCATATTCCAAAATATAGTTTTATTTTCCTTAATGCTCCAATCACAATTCTTAACTAATATCCTTACTCCATTGCATAGCAAGAATAACCTTGGCAAATTATCTCACTTTCCTCACATCAATTACAAATCAAAAACAGACCAGCATTTGGTCAAAATCAAGACCAACCAAAAAAAAGAAACCAAACCAAAACAAACTTCTTTATCTATCTAGTGATTTACCCATAACTCACAGATCAAGCCTAAAGGCAATCTACAAAATCATAATTGAAGCTCTAACAATCGATCCCCAGAATCATGTCAAAGTCGTACATACGCATCGACCGAAAATTAGCCTCATGAATCTTTATTTTCAAATCTAATAGAATATCTTCAAAACAAATCAGAGATAACAAAAATTTCCATCAGAGTAGCAATAAAGATAGCAGAATCTAAGAACAGAGATGGGACACCAAGATACCGAACAAAAGAATTTGCAACAATCGAATGAATAAAATCAGTATCATAAAAGCCTCATAGACGGAAGTAAAATTGATTAGAGACAAAGTCGAATACAAACTTCTTATGATAGCTGAACATAATGTCAAACAGAACAAAAACTTAACCCAAATGTTTATCCATAACTCACAGGTCAAACCTAAATAGGTTTTCTACAAGAAAGAACCCTAGCTCTGATACCAACTCTGTAACACCTCCTTCCCGACTGGTGGAAAGGGAGGCTACGCACAAAGGAACTCTAAGCAGAATGTCAAAACAAAAAGAAACTCTCTTCACACTTGCCCTTGAATCCCCTTACAAACTCTGCCGGAAGAAAAACACAGCATGAGCCAAATGCCCAGTACGAATAAAGAGTGCATAAATAAGAACTAAAATTGAATAACAAAATCAACTGAACTAAACTGAGATTAACAAAATCAAATGAACTGAATTTACATAATCTTACTAAACTGAACAACATGATATACTAAACTGAACTAATTTACTGAAGTGAACTGATCTACTGAACTGAACTGATTTACTGAACAACATAAAAGGCTGAATTGAATGGTTGTGTTTATTTTATACTGAGCTCAGAACAAAACAAAAATACACCTTGTCACAAAGACAAGTCAAAATACTGCCACACAGGCAGGCACACATCGGACTGCAGAGCCAAATGCATAAAAAATCGAAAAGGGGTGCTCGGCACTACGAACAACACTAGATCGCAGAACAGAACAGAACAAATTGCTAGGACTGATCCATACGCCTCCCACAACAAAACACCAAATGTTCACCGAAACACAAAATGGAGATGCCGTGGACTGATCACACCGCCACGGAAAGTGTCATGCTTTCGTGCCCAGAGACATGCTTGTGGTACCCCTACAGGTGGTTATAGCTCAGGTATATCCTACGATACTTTCTAACAAAAATATTATGTCACAACAAATGCGACACAATATCACAAATGGGGTTTTAATACGCACATGCTAAACCGAAACAAATCGACACAAAGTCTCCCAAATATACTATCATGTACGTTTCTACAGAATCAAAATAAATACTAGACATGCTTAAGAAGTCTAAACAGTACAAGATAAGTTGCGAATATCTAAAATCAAACAAAACTATCATATGCATTTGACTATGAACAATATATCGAGATAATATCTAAATTTTAATAAGGAACAAAACAAACATATTAAAATCAAATGAGTATCACTGAAGGAGTACGGAATCCGTACCTGGAATAAATAATGTAATACCCGAAATTATATTGCATAACTGACTCGTTAAATTCTCTCCGTCAGAACTAATTAACAAAATAAAGGAATTGATAAATAAATAATTAATCAATTGATTAAGTTTTACACATTTTCTTTCTCTTAGGCGAATCTGAAATCCTTTCGTTCTAAACAAAATTCTACCTAAAGTTATACATACATAAATATTTTAATCATGGTAACGTATATATTAATAAATAATATTATTCTTATTTCTTCCGAAATACATATAAGTATACTTACAGAAATATTCTTTCCATTTTTAATTATATTACAAACAAATATTAAAGTTACAAAAATACTAATTTAATATTTCAAAATGCTAATTATTAACAAAGATATACTAAAATATATAAACTAACAAACTACATAGCGTACAAAAATTAAAACTAATACAGAAAATTAAATAATTACATAAAGAAAGAAAAAGAGACGTACTCGAAATTATGAGGTTCGCAGTCCGCCTACGTCCTCGACACCAAAATTTTTAACTAGGAAGGTCTTTACTAAAAAAGTTCTCACACAAAAAGGTTTCCTCAAATTGGGTAAAACCTTAATGTTTTTGTAAAATAAAACAAAAGGGTAGTCTTTCATATATAGGCTAAAGTGGGAAGGAGAGTTAGAAGAAGTGAGCTATGTGGGACTTTTAAAAAGGGACCGGGTATTACAGCTACAACTTTCAATTTTCTCCATGTTGACACAATTTTTAAAACTTTTCATTCCAGTCGAAGATGACCTCAAATATCGGACCACATTTCGAATTCTGAGTATGGACCCAAATTGCTCAAATTGCTCATTTAAACCTTCTTTTACAACGAGGTTTAGAATGTGGGTATAAATTCTTGCTTTCCAATCTTTAGTTCTTTTTAAATATCTAATGGCACCATCATTTGAACTTGCATTGTCAACTATTGTTGTTAAAAAAATTTCAGTACCCCAATCTAGCAAACAATTTTCAACAAACTTACCAATTGTTTCCCCCTTGTGATCGGGAACTTGAAAAAAATTGATGATTCTCTTTAGAATTTTCCAATCTTCATCAATCCAATGGGCTATCACACACACATAATTTATGTTCTGAATTGTAGTCTTAAGAGTCGGTGGTGAGGCACACGTTGAGATTTTTTTTTTTTTTTCAAGTTACCTTTCTCTTCAACCTATATTTTCATAACATCCCTAGCAACCGTCATACAAGATGGTACGGTAAATCTTGGCTCTAATTGATAACATAGCCTTCTGAAACCCTCAACCTCTACATGTCTAAAAGGCAACTCCTCAATTATCACCATCCTCGCCACCTTTTTCCTACACTCGGCATCGTAGGCAATCACTTTTAAATTACCACTAGGCTCCCATGACAGCTTTTTGTTTCTTATCTGGAACCCCGTAAGGATGGCTTTTACATTGCACTTCCAAGTGAGTCTTCATAGAACTCGTTCCATTCAACTTGGTGTTTCGGCATAAGTTTTTTTTATAATTTTTACATTCAGCCCTATCATTATCCAACTTCTTAAAATGAATCCACACAAATGATCTAGTTTTGTCTATCTTATTCATTTGTTTTGGTGGTGACTTGCTCTTGGTATTATCGGCATTTTGAATTTAATTTGGATTATCTTTATTTTCAGTAAGATCTACCACCACATTTTGATTGAGTTTCGCGTGGATTCACATTTTGAGTTTCAGTATGTTGTTCCAAGGGATTTTCCATGAATTAATCTACATGAAAAATGTAAAGGAAGTAACATAAATACATATAATAAGTTCTGTAATTAATGAGTAAGTAGGAAGGAGAAAAGAAATTAAAATCCTAGCCACAAAGTGACACCATTATTTGAAAAGTAAAAGAAAACAAGCTGCCAAGGAACAACGACATTGTGCAGGAAAATGTGACTGAAACATTAGAGGAAGTTTCAAAGACCAACTGAAATATCCGAGTTTATCAACGAAATGAAGTAATTGAACTCAACTATTGACAAACTCAATTAGAATCACTGTGCATAACATCTATTCTCCCCCAGATTCAAAGAAGAAGGAAGACACCAATAGACATCATCGGATCAAAAGACTGGCAAACATAACCTTAGATCAACATGTAGTATTCATATTTACAAAGATATACAGGTTAATAATCTAAATATACATTCCTTACTGGTCCAAGGTCATCCAAAGACACAACAATTAGGTTGTGCATTCTCCAAATGCAAAGGCTCCAAAGAAATTGATCGTAAAACTATATCATACTCCATATTTTGGTACTCTCACCTGACCCTGTATTCATTTTCAAAAACATAATGCCTAACATCTTCACATAGAGTAATACAAGTGGGCAGAACAAATACGATTGAAGTGTTTTAGTATTGTACTCCCAAAGCGTATTAATATTTTTTTTCTAAAACAAAATGAAGTAAGAACGGGTAAAGTTCTCTGTGGACACAGACAACGGTGCTAATTAAAAACAATTCTCCCTTCTTTCTTTCTATTTTCCTCCATACAGATATAGGGAGGGGAAAAACTATACATTAATAATTCTGCAGATTAAACAAACTAACTAAACTCCTATAAATAACCTTAATATCAGAAAAATAATAGATAGTGTATCTAATTTCATATCATTAGGAACGAGGCAAAAAAAATGAAAAAATCCAAAAACGAAAATTAGACTCATGGCACAACTCAAGACTCCTAATTGATCAAATAAACTAAAACCACAAGCACCACAATGATCTATCCATGAAATCATACATAATTATACTATAAATAAGCAAAAACTACAATCGAATCTATAAAAACACTGAAAATCTGTGGGAGTATTGAATATTGTACTCCCAAAGTTGAAAATTGGAATCTAAGAATTTCGAAATTATCATGCAAGAAAACAAAGGAATCATAGATTAGCTACCTTTCAAAAATTCTCTAGTCTTCGCAACAATTCAATGAATTGAGACAAAAATCTCCTTTAGGCTCGTTTGGCTGGTGACGGAGCAGTATCAGTGGCGATTTAGTTGGGAGGCAGGGAAGAAGGAGAAGGAGAGAGGCACGTAGGCAAAGTGAGAATTGAGAGGCGAGAGCCCTAGAAGCGGCTAGAAGTTCTGGAGAAGTGCATTAGACAATTAGTCGATTACTGTTATTTACTGAATTATAGTAAAATATTTATAATATATAATTATATAAAATATATAATTATTAGTAAAGTATATAAAATATATAATTATATTATAATTTTAAGAATTCGGTCGATTTCGGTGTGTTTTGAAACTAAACTGCAACCGACTGGCCGAACTCCGGTTATTTTTGTTTACCAGCTGTCGGGTCGCTGATTTTATAATTTTTGGTTTGGTTTATTGTCGGTTCGGTTTGACTTGAACGGTTTTTCAATTATATTTGGTTTATTGTTTAGTCCCGGGCCTAATCTTATTAATATCGTGACAAAATTACAATTTACTCCCCTATAGTTTCCCCTAACATTTAAGTTTTAGCTTATAGTTTATAAACTTTTTACTTATGCCCTTTTATCCTTTTAAATCAGCCCTTAGACTTTCTGTATTCATACTTTAGCCCTGTTTTCTATTTTCATTTCAGTTAGGCCCTTAAATTACCCAACAAATAAAAATGAAAATAAAAACACAAGTTTTTTATTTTTAACCTATAGTACCAATGTCCCGAGCCACAAAAGAATTGATTACACAACAAAAAGAGTTTATTTGGTTTCTTGATGATAAAAGTGATCGGATACACTACCTGATTTATACATGTGGTCATAGCTATTTGAAACCTAAGCAGGAAGAGCTCAGATGGGATATAATTAATGCACAAGATAACCTTAGAAAATTGCAATGTCAGTATGAAGATGAGCAAAGACAAGCTTTAGCGAAGAAACGTCAACCAGTTCAAGCAAAAGGACGACAAAAAGCTGAAGCAAAAAAATGTAGAAAGGCAATATATGATATTGCGTCTATTGGTACTTTTATAAAAGATGACATCTCTTTTGCGTCCATAGGTATTTTTATAGAAGATGACGTCTCTTTTATAAAAAAATAGCCTTATTGACTTGTTAGCTCGTATTCGAGTAGAGAAAAAGCAAGAGAAAGAAAAAGAGGATGTTCATGATCTCGGAGCTATAGACAGTTCTGACGTGTCTATATGAGAGGACGGTTCGAGAAGTTAATTCACTCCAAGTTCCGGTTAATCTACTTCAACTACAGTTGAATGCAAAAGTGATACTCTCGTCAGTTATCTTCCCACCAATTTTTGAGCCTTATCAAGTGAAGATATTGTCAACGGTGTTCCAAAATGTTCTTTCGGTGGAGAGGAGTTTATGGATTTTTCTATCATGTTATAAAACTCGAAGTCGAGTTTTCTCCAACAAGGAGAGAATGATAGGGATCACAAGTCGAGACCAAAATAAAGAATTTTTATATTTGTTATTTAGAGTTTTTATCATGTTTAATGTAAGAGTGATTGATGTAATTTATTTATTAGTAGGGATTTATGATATTAATTAGGAATTAGGAATTTTTTATGTTTAGTAAGGGTATATTAGTCAATTAGTTATTTTATTGTTCCCTAAGTAGTATTAGGGTTTGAGTCTTTAAATAATAGTGTAATCCCCACAAGTCTTTTGGAATATAGACTATTGATATTGATTATTTTATTCTAGATGTATTTTATCCATCTTAGTGTTAGGTTTGTGAAAGTTGATACACTTGAGACTTTAGTGATTTAAACGTGGAGTTTAAATCCTAGTTTATTTTCCGTTAATTCTTCATCCAAAATCTATCCTACATCACCTTGCATTTTCCTTTGATGTATCATTGTTTAAATATAACTGTACAGTTCTGTGGAACATTTATCCATCATATTACACTGTTGGTCATGTCCATGTTGATACTTTCCAAATATGATGTATTCTGGTTTCTCTATTTGTTCTGCGTGTCATATACTAAGTTATCTCTTTCTAGATGGTCATGTGATGCCTTCATGGTTCGACATTCACGAGATACCTGTAACAGCAGTAAGTTTTGCTTCAACTTCTCTATTTCCGAACATTGCTTTCCATTATTCCTTTTCACTGATATTTGTTTTGCGTAGTTCTTTGGTTATTGGATTTTGTGTATTATTTACTTGCCACATACAAGAGTGTAGTTCTTTTAATAATTTCTTATTTGACAAAAAAAGGAAGAAGAAGAAGAAATAGTTGGTGTTGAGTGGTGGTTGGATTACATTTTTGCACACCAGGGTTCCACTTTGATTAAAAAAAGAAAAGAATGTTTGTGGAAAGAATGTTGTTTCCCACATACTTGCATTTACTTGAAATTTCCATTCATAGGAATTTTCATGCCTGCCTTATTCATGTCTTTGGTATCTGATTTTTTGATGCATACTTTCCAAATCTATTAGTCTGATAGATACCATAAAAGCTCATCTGATGAAACTTCAAGATGTTCAGATGTCATTATTCTAAACTTAGCAAAATGCACAATGTTGCTTTATAATTGAAGTGCTTATGGAAACTCACTAAACAGAGGGCAGTCTATCTTGTTAAAAAGTAGAATGTTTAGACATCTATCAGCTAGCGTAATTTGCAAAATTGAACTGTGATGTGATAGGCTAGTTATTACGAAGTAATCACGTAAGTGGAAAAAACATAATTTGTGTAGGTTTCTGTTTCTCTTGTATTAATAACACGCTCTAACATACTTATTAAAAAAAAAAAGGTAATAACATGTTCTACCATCTCAGACGTGTATATTCATTCTCAGATAGCTCTAAATAGCCTAGGCGAAATGGTAGTGTGGTTGAATTTGAGTCGTGCAACCTTCTTATTAGGAATACACACCTTTTAGATTATAGCATGTGATAATAAGTTAATCAATTAGTTGCGGTTGTCAAAACATGCCTACAGCATATTTTGTAAGCTCAACTGTCCTTCCTACTGTGTACGCAAGACGGCAAGAGAGTCCTTTACTGTTAAGTTTATGAAATCACTGTATGATTCCTAACATAGTTCGCTCCTGTATCTTATTGGAGTATTTTTATTTATGAGTTACGATTTCATTGGAATCACGTCTACTGTTTCAGAATGTCAAAATTTTCCAGCTTTTGTAATGTTGTGGAAAGTAAGAGACTGTAGTGTATAATAAAATGAATGCTCAACTTGTACCATCAATTTATTTTATTTTGCATGGATTTCTATAATGTCAAATAATTATCAAACTCCATTTGATACACTATTACATCATCATGCTAATTTTCAAACATAATATTGTTTTGCAATCTCTTCGCTAAAACTTATCAGGATTCTCCAAAAGATGAAAGTGCAGTACTCAAAGCAGTTCAAAATGTGCATGCAATGATAGACAAGGAGGTAGCTGCTGGCACAAATCCGAATAACATATTTGTGTGTGGATTTAGTCAAGGAGGTCTGTCTTTCTCAACTTTTTGTCCCTCAATCACTTTGAAACACACTTATCCTTGACTTCATTCTCACTGTTAAACTGCAATGAGTTTTGCAGGTGCCTTGACCTTGGCCAGCGTTTTACTATACCCAAAAACTTTAGGAGGCGGTGCCATATTTAGTGGATGGGTACCTTTTAATTCTTCTTTGGTAGAACGAACTACACCAGATGCAAAGAAGGTATCTTCTAATGCACTAATGGTTCTTTTCTTTAAAGGGTAAAATGTATTTTACTACCTGTGGTTTAGGAGCTTTTGCACATCACCACTTGTGGTTTAAAATCACCAAATTACCACCTGTGGTTTACAAAAATTTGCACGTTACCTCTTTTTCATCCCAGATGATAGTGAGTATGCTACACTCACCCAAAAGCAAGTGATTAAATTATCCAAGTTCTATACTTCATATCCAAAGGTCTAACTTACCCTCTTTAGCTCATATATAACTTTAAAAAGCAAAATAAATTATTTTTGGCTTCTTACTTCTAATTAATCACCAACTAAATAATAATTAAATCAAACTAAAAATAATTTATTGAAATTCAACACTTACTAAAATAAATTCAACCACTTGTGCAACCTGCAGTAAAATAAACAAAAAATTAACAATTTGTTAAAACTAATCAAAACTAGCAATTTTAAATTATTAAAACCAATTAAAATGAGTTACAAAACATAATTTAAATATAACCCAAAGTTGTGGCAGGCCCAACTTCTTTCTCACACAAAAATTCAAAATCATCTTCACCGAATCCATCAAAAGCTTTGATCCCAAAATCATTCAATTCATTCCCAATCTAAAAATCTACTATTGCTACAATATTCAAACCCTAATGTATTCCTCCACTTAATAATTTCAAACCCTAGTTATTATCCCTTTTCTTTTTTGTCATTTGTACGTACTCTTTGTGAAGAATGAGAGAACGCGATGACGGTAGAATTTTGCATGTTTGGGGTTAGATCAATTCATTCAATTGCAGTTGTTGAGTTTCTTCTTTGAATGAAGTAGATTTAATAAAATTTTCATCAGAGGAAGTGACTGTTGGTGGAGGCCGCATGTCAGATTCATAGGTTTTTATGAGTTTTTTGGGGTGGGTTCTTTGTCCCATCTCCCGCCTATTGCTTCTCACATGAACATTAAGAACACGAAATCTTCACATCATCCTATTCATGTTCTTTTGTTGGCCATTCCACTCTATATTTTCTAATATTATTATTTGTTTTACTTAAGTTTGCTTCAATTTGAATTTACAAAGGATTAATTGGTTAATTTATATTTAATTATAGAGATTTTTTGTGATCAGGGAGCCTTATTTTCAGATTTTGATTTTAGGTATTGTGGACTGGGGTGTTTTAAATGAAGAATTGGTGCTTCATTTTATATATGCATAGATTGGGTTTGAGTTCATAATTATGTTGTATATTTGGATAGATTAGGTCTGAGCTCATAGTTTTGTTGTCATGTACAAAGGGTTTGGTTTAATAAGATAACCAGTAACAATAGCTCTTATAATGTTTCTCTAGTTTTTCTAGTTTTGGTGATGTGAGTTTTTATGATTAGATTTTGAATAAGGTTTGTGATTTAGGACAAGGTGGAAAGAAGGAATAAGATTACCTATCTCCGCAGAGAATCGGTAAAAAAATCCAACAAAAACACACAACTTTAATTTCAAATCAATTCATTCAATAATCTGTCTACAATAATGACTTTACAACCCTATTTATAATGCTCCTAAACACTCTCTTAATCCAATTTGGACTCTAAAAGATAAATACAAATTAAATGAGATAATTACAAATTATAAAAGCCAACTTAAACACAACTTCTAATTGAAATATACCTTCTAATTAAAATCCACTACTATAATAAAACAATCCTAATTAAAATAAAACCCATATAAAATATCCTACTAAATAATTATATTAATTATCCAATATTTATTCCTAACTAACAATACAAAATTAATAATAAAGAATTTCTTTTTCCTTTCCGTATCATTTTCCTTTTTTTTTGAAAAAAACTCGTTCTCGAGTTTTGAAGTATCGAAGAATAATAAACAATAGTCGGGGAGATGCAGTCCAACAAAACATGCGCATTCGACATCTTGTAAGCATAATTTTCTGGAATAACATCGACACAAGCAAGAAAATAGATGCACCATTGGACTCAAATATAGAATTCGGCAAAAGAAAATCAACGTGCTCTACCTCAATTATGTCTTTCTTTTTGGGTTCAGCTTCTTGGTCAACATGACTCACCTCTTGCACTGTACTTCTTTTAATGCACATCACCTTTGAATCTTCAACTAATCCAACGATCTTTACGTCAGACACTTTAAAATCCTTATGAGTCTCAACACGTTGAAGTTCCTGTGCTTGTAAAGTCGCACTAACACCTTGTATTTGATCCAACATCGTTTTTACATTTGTATTGATTTTTTGACCACGTGTTGGAATTGCGCCGATGTATTGTGAAATATTTGTTTGATTTGCTACAAGTATTGTAATATTTTTTTCAATTCTTCTAAGACGATCCCTCTAATCATAATCCATCATAACTGCTATATATATATATATATATATATATATATATATTGGAACAAGGACTAAACTGAAAACTATTAATGGTGGGAAACAGTCTCACACAGAGAACTCAAAACTCGAATAATTATATATCAATGAATGAATAATAATGGGTATTTACATCCATATTTATAGTACTCTAAATCCACTCTCCCAATCTAATTAAAACTCTAAAAGATAACAGATAACTCCTAATTAAAAGACAACCCTATCTAAAATACAACTTCTAATTAAATCAAAACACATAATTAGACTTCAATTATGTTTCCACAACCTTTTGTATTGGTCCAACCAACTTTCTCGTCCTGCATCAGTTCTCCTCCGCTGCGAAAAACTCGACTCCATCGAGTTAGGAATACAGGAACAACCACTTTGGATCACTAACGAATTCTTCGTAAGCTTCAATTTGGCTATATCTAAAGCACAAGTAAGAGTAAACTTTGCATTCCCCTTCATAATCGAGTAAGTATTGGCACGAGCATTGTGGTATGCATGACGATCCCATAACCATGTACGCTCCAAAATGATATGACAAACTTTAAGGGGCAGAATATCACACATAACCTCATCCTTAAGCTTGCCAACTGAAAACGTAACCAAACATCTCTGAGTAACCCGCAATTTAGTATTGGTAACCCAAGCAACATCATACGGGTCTGGATGAGGCTCCACTTGTAGCCCAAGCTTCTTAACTGCGTCCTCAGCAATGACATCCGTACAACTCCCCGTATCAATCACAAGAGAACATATCTGTCTTGCACACCTGACTCGTGTCTGAAATATCCCCCCATGATGGAGTTTAGGATCATCTTTTTGCTTTTGAGTAACCAATAGAGGTCGAAGAACACCTAAACATCCCTCCAAATGTGCATCAGCTTCCAAGTCTTGCTCGGTAGGCTCACCCTTGATGTCTAACGGTGGGCACACCTCTTCGTTCATGTCGGTGTTCTCACAGTCCTTGTTAACAACAACTCTAGAAGGAAGGGATGCAACATTCATCTTTAGAGATAGACACTCGGACATGTGACCAAAACCACGACAATTAAAACACCGAGAGGTAGGATTGTTGCTAGCATTGAAAGAACTTGTGGTACGATTTGATTTACTAGCAGCTGAAGAATTTGTAGATGACCTCTCCACTGGCCTGCTTCTAAAAGGCTCTACAAAAGTCCTCTCATTCCGAGTCTGTACTGGTACTGAAGGCCTAACAGAATTCCTCCTCAAGGTATCCTCCACTTGGTTGGCAACTTGAACAGCATCATCTAAGAGCATATTTTTTTCCAGAAGCTACCCCACTAGCGATCTCTTTATTTAATCCTTGACGGTACATGGAGATTAACACATCTTCAATCCATGGGAATTCTGACCTTGTAACCAAACTGTAGAATGTAGATGTGTACTCGGCTACAGATTTACTTCCTTGCACCAATTCCGTCAACTGTAAACATGCCATTTGCTTGTAATCTGGAGGCACAAACCTTCGTGTCATAGCAGTTTTCATATCCTCCCATCTTCGTGCAGCTGTGTATAGATTCCGTTGATGATGATCCCACCAAATACGGGTTATCCCTTTTAACTTCGCATCAGCAAAAAAAAACTTTCTTTCGTCAGATAGTTCGTACCAACGGAAGAAACTTTCCAAACTATGAATCTAATCGAAAAATAACTCAGACCCTTGATCTCAATTGAAATCATCAACATCCAATTTAGCTCCTCTATCACTACATTCAATCTGGGGTCCGACACATGAAAATTAGGTCCTTGCTGCTGTAGTAGTATCTTATTAGGACCTGGAGGTGGATTTTCACATTCCGACGAGCATCTTCGTATCCTTTATTTGTGCGCTTCGTAAGGACATCAATTTTTGCTGTTAGTGCAGTAATAGCTGTTTGAACATGCCGCATTGGCTGCAAGTGCTACGATGGAATCTTCAATTTTTGTAAGACGCTCAGTTTGCTGTGACATGTAAACGTCAAGCCTAGCGTGGACTTCTCCGGCATTCACCATGATTCCTGCAAATAAAAAAAAAAAATATATATATATATATATATATATATATATATATATATATATATATATTTCTTTTCTTCTTTCTTTTTTTTTTTGACAGGGACTAAACTGAATTTTTTTGAAACTGTAGGGGCTGGGATGTAAAAACTGAAAATACAGGGACTAAGCTGAAATTAATGAAACTTTAGGGGCTAAAATGTAATAATATAAAAGTTTAGGGGTGTATTTGTAAAAATTTAAGAGGGGGTATTTTAAAATTCTTACGAAACCTTGGGGTTCAAACTGCAATTTGCCAATATATTAACTTCACAGATCAGCAGCAGCAGCGTTAGTCTTCTATTCTTTTCCTTTCTTCTTCTTTTCTACTTCTGTCTTTTTCTTTCGTTCCAGTACGCGGCGAATAAGAGCGGCGCGTCAAGAGGCAGCGTCGACAAACGCCGATGGGGACGTCGACGTGAGGCAGGAATGGTGGCGGCGCTTTGTCTGGTAAGTTTTCTTCTTTTTCTCGTTTTCTCTCTTTCTTCTACTTTTTTTTTTTACTCCATTTTCTGAAGTTTCAATTGAAGTTTGGGGTAGCGGGACAAATTAGGTATGGTAAGGCTTGTTTGGGTGGGTGATATGACTGGGTATTTGGGTTTTTTTTTTTGGTGATTGTGATAGAAAAATTAGGACTAGGGATTTGGTGGCGGCAGAAAGCAGGGGATTAGGGTTTGTTTTGGTTTGGGGTGGCGACAGAAGGTGGGATTTAGGGTTAGGCTCTGATACCAAAAGGGTGGGGAACAGTCTCACACAGAGAACTCAAAACTCATATAATTATATATCAATGAATGAATAATAATGGGTATTTACATCCATATTTATAGTACTCTAAATCCATTCTCTCAATCTAATTAAAACTCTAAAAGATAACAGATAACTCCTAATTAAAATACAACCCTATCTAAAATATAACTTCTAATTAAATCAAAACACCTAATTAGACTTCAATT
This sequence comes from Hedera helix, assembly GCA_947179155.2. Classification (NCBI taxonomy): domain Eukaryota; kingdom Viridiplantae; phylum Streptophyta; class Magnoliopsida; order Apiales; family Araliaceae; genus Hedera; species Hedera helix. The sequence continues at coordinate 4,702,299 of OX359286.1, forward strand.
AGGTTTCCACAACCTTTTGTATTGGTCCAACCAACTTTTTTCGTCCTGCATCAATTAAAACTTTAGGTAATGAAATTGAAGAAGAAAATGAAAATACAGGGGCTGATATGAAATTAATGAAACTTCAAGGGCTAAAGTATAAAAAATTAAAAGTTTAGGGGCTAATATGTAAAAAACTAAAAGTTTAGGGGGTATTTTAAAATTTTCTGAAAATTTGGGGACTAAACTAGAAAACTGTAGAAACGTTGGGGTACCAAACTGTAATTTACCTAAAAAGAGTACTGTAGCAGTTTTTTTTTTTCCTTTGAGATAGATGGAGACTACGACGACTGTGATTCCTACTATAGATCGTGCTCTCTTCTTGAAAAATTATTGTCGATTCGCTAGCAAATTTCGACAGTTTGATAGAGGCCTGAAAAATAGGGTAGGAAGGAATTGGGTGAAATAAAAAGATATCAGAAATTTTGGCTCTTGATACCAAATAATGTAGGACAAGGTGGAAATAAGGAATAAAAGTACCTATCTTCACAGAGAATCGGCAAAAAAACACAACAAAAGCACACAACTTTAATCTCAAATCAATTCATTAAATAATATGTCTACAATAATGAGTTTACAACCCTATTTATAATGTTTCTAAACACTCCTAATCCAATTTAAACTGTAAAAGATAAATATAAATTAAATGAGATAATTACAAATTATAAAAGCTAACTTAAACACAACTTCTAGTTGAAATATAATTCCTAATTAACATCTACTACTATAATAAAACTGTCCTAATTAAAATAAAACTCTCATAAAATAGTCTATTAAATAATTACATTAATTATCCAAAATATTTATTCCTAAGTAACAATACAAAATTAATAATAAAGAATTTTTTTTCCCTTTCCGCATCATTTTGAGTTTTTAATTTGATTAGATCTTGAATAAGGTGAGATTTGTTTTTAATTAGATAAACATAACATTTAAATATCATTTGAGGGTTTTTAAAGTGTTAGATTTTGTTTTATATTTATTTTTGGTCAAGTTAAATTATTATTTTTTATACCACTGTTCAGTTTAGCTAAATTAAAATGGTTATTTACCAAATTACCATCTTTAAATCTTCAAATTGATAATTAATTTTCAATAATCGAATAAATGACCTGCCTAAGCTGCCTAGTCCAAGAAAAATATGGCCAACCAGTATTTTAAAGGTCAAAGAGACATTAGCCATCTTTTTTAAACAGTGTTGAGATGAAAATGTATAACCTATAGCTCTGATACCAACCTGTGACACCCCCAAATTCAGGTACTTGTACCTCAAACTTGGTGTTCACGAATCCGTATATCCATACACCTCTAAACAATATAATATACTAATGCGGAAAGAAATAAACATATATTGTTTATAGAAAGGTTCACTACATGTCCCGAGGTTCGTAACCTTAATAAAATACATCACAAATTTAAATATATAAAAGATGGTTCGTCTTACATGTCATCAGAGATAAACAAAAATATATTCTTAGGCAATAAATCCCAAAGCATCTAGGGTTTCAGCTTTCCTTTGCCTTTATCAACCTTCGAACTTTCAGGTTTAACTGCAATATATTTCATGACATAGCAAGATTGAGCAACTAGCTTGCTCAACAAGTTTTAATGGAATAAATATAAGGAATGTCATGAATGAATAAAAATGACTAACTCAAAGGATTTATAAACAATAATATCATTGGTATAATCAAAGCTTAAATGATAAAAGATAATTGATTATTTAAATGTTGAGTGGTCAAACAGACCATTGAACATCTGCTTGATGGATCAATCACTTGATATACCCCCTTAGGTTATAATCTCATAACTGTACTTGAGGGGATCAACCTCTCGTACACTATGTATATGCATAACATTTAATTCTATTTGTATCATGTATCTGATACTGAGGTTACTCCCCATTCAGGGTTGTTCTTCTCAGTCTAGGAATCCGTACCACTATGGTTTGGATAGCTTTTAAAATTCAACATGTATATGTCTAGCCGAACAAAGGCATAGACTTTATCTCTAAACGGATCATGAGGGCAAACACTTTGAGTATTTCATGATTTAATAATAGAACATGTAATTCAACTGCATTATGTGCGAATGACAATAATCTCGATGTGGAATAATTTACAACATTAAACCACTTAGCATATAGTAAAGAAAGATAACTCGAGTTTGAGTTAGGGAACTTGTCTGGTTGTCGAATTACGGCTAAATGCTTAATATAATTCTCTTTCGGAAGACTTAACATTGATAAATCAGTCTACCAATTAGTATAATACATAATTGCTCACTTAAACATTTAAGTTTATTCATGTTGAACGTGCGTGCTGTTGGTCTGTTCGGTTGAAAGACTGGACCTCTAATAGTCAATTTGCTGTTGTTTCCTATCTTTGTTGGCGCTTGTTGCATCGCTTTTCCTCTTCGGACATTCCTTAATCTGATGATTTGGCGATCCGCATGAAAAACAACCGCTTTTCTTCCCCTTTGGACAATTTGGAGCAATGTGCCTAGCTTGACCACAGTTATAGCAGACCCCTCTTCCCTTCATACACTCCCTCGAATGGTTTTTACCACACTTCTCACAGCAGTTACCTTTCTTGATCGGCCCTCCAGACTTGTTACCTCTAGACGATTGGCTGTCCACCCACTTCCTCTTGTTCGGATTAGTGTTAATTCCACTACCTCCTTCCTTTGTTCCATCATGATTTTTCTTCTTCTTATCCTAGTTGAATCTTACCAGAGCATCATTTCTGCCCTCGGCAATGATTGCTCTTTCCAGAAGTGTTGCAAAAGTATCAAGTCTTAAAACAGCTACCCTGCTGTATACCCATGGCTTCAAACCCTTCTCGAACCTTCTCACCTTCCTAGCTTCAGTGTCCACCTGATGTGGAGCAAATCGAGCTAGCTCGTTGAATTTAGAAGCATATTCGACTACCGACATGTTACCCTGTTTTAGATCCAAGAATTTCATCTCTATTTGATTTTGCATGCTGTCTGGAAAATAGATTTTCAGAAACAACTCCTTAAAACGAGCCCATGGCACAATCACTTCTCCTGCTTTGGTTTTGGTGGCCTTCCACCAATAGTTGGCCTCGCCCTTTATCATAAATGTGGCAAAAGACGTCTTCTGCTCTTCAGCCACTCGAGCAACCTCGAATACTTTCTCTATCTCTTCAACCCACGTATGGGCCTCAATCGGATCAGTGGTTTCGCGGAACTCCGGTGGTCCCACAAGCTTGAAATCCTTAAAGTTAGCTAAATGACCAGCTGGTCGATCCACCGCTGGCTGAGGTCTAGCTTGCATTGCTTCTACCAGCATGTTGGCAAAAGCTCGCATCGGGTCTGCCTAACCTTCTGCATTATTGACCGACTCTTCTACCCTTTGGTTGCGAGGAACTTTCCTTGGCGGCATTGTCTGCTATTATCAAGGCTTTATGTTAATATCTTATAACTTTGTTTCCCACACAATTTTTAAGTTATGAAAAAAAAAAATTAGTAGTAAATTTGAACACAGGTAACACATAAGAAATAACTGTATTTATATCATATACCACTGTTTTAATACATCATAAACCAACATGTGGTATACCTCTATAAATGTTAACCGATATCTATCCCTGCATTACAAGAAGGGATTTAAACCATTCTACCCCTATAATAAAACAAAAGGTGGGGTTTACACATCTATTCCCAAATGATAACACAAAATGATAGGATATACAACCACTAATTGCCCCTATTATGAACAACAGTTGGGACTCAACTGCATCTATATATAATACTCCTTAAGGCAATAAAGAGGTCACTGGTCCATCCTACGGGCAGCGTTCTCGTGCTCCTGGCGAGCAATCCTATCCACAATTCGGCGGCTCACCACCCGTCTACTCATATCCTCCTCTGGAGGAAACCTCCTAATCCTGTTCCTCAGCCTACCAAAGGTTGTGTCGAGAGCAAAGCCTGTTGCATCCACTCGGGCTGTAGTGACTTGGACCTGCTCCTCCAGCTCATCAACCCTAGTGGCTGTTGTCACCCAAAAATTATGAAACAAGTCTCTCGCATGACACGCTAGCCCTAACTCGACAGTCACTGCTTGCAGCTGAACTCGGACTGCATCCCTTTCCGCTCTATATCGGTCAGCTCTGACCTCTACCTGTACCAACTGGTCCCCCATCTGAATCAAGTGTTGACCGTCCATAATCCTCTCCTCGACAAGCTCCCTCATGTGCCTGGATATCTCCATCCACTAGTCTGATATGCGAATCGTATCCGCAATCTCTAAGTCAAACTCAGCGGTCATCTTGGTCAGCTGTGTCTGTAACTCCTCCCTGTCTCTTTGGAGTCCCTCAGCCCTGGCCTCAGATAACTCCAACTGCTGTCTCAACTCCCTGACCACCTCCACTCTCTGGTAGGCCACATCTCGGTACTGATCTTCCATTGTCTGATGGGTCTGGTTCTGCTCTTCTAAGTTAGCAATTCGGCTCGCCTGTTGAGCCTTCTCCTCCAACAACTCTAATATAAGGTCGGCGTAAAGATGCATCATCCCCTGAAAATCGGTATGATACTCCGGTGATGCATGATCGGCCTCCTCAATGGGCGCTGGTTCCTGCTCTCCCTCATCGGGATCAGAATCTGCAATATGGCCTCCCTCTGAGTCACCATCTACATCATCACTATGACCATCATCTGTACCATAGTTATCAGTATCATAATCCTCTTCACTGTCACCACTCATCTGCATGATTCCACCTCTGACTGGGTCTACCATCTCAACTCTGTCTCCCTCTAACTCGGAGTCTGCTTGTCCCTCTACGGGCTCAACCACTCGGAGTTGCTCAGTAACAACCTGGATATCCTGAAACTCCCTCCAGTTTGCCTTAGGTGATGCCTCCCTATCGAATGGCGGTATCTCGAGACCGGGTATAACGGTATATCCGTCTGTCACCGAGTCCATAAGAATCTCTCGTGGCTCCTCATCTCTCGATCGATTGGACTCGCCCACCTCTGACATCCTACAGTCACCACAAAATAAACATGTTAGTATGACAATAAAATATATTTATTGATAAAATGAAATGATATTTTATCATGTACAACTCGGCTCGATGGATTTCCTCAATCCACCTCCAAAATAATCAAACCAATGAACCTCTTTGATCCATCTCCTAGCACACTCGAAATGAGTTTAATACATAAACAAGAGGTGGTATGCAATAAAAGTGTAACCATAGGTGGTAATTTGGAGGTTTTACAACCATAAGTGGTGAAATGCTGTATCGTTAAAACCATAGGTGTTAACTTGCATTTTACCCTTGTTCAAATAATCTTGAATATCTTTTGGCACTAGAATGTGGTTGTTTGTTGACCTGCTCTTCCTATGCTTAAATAGTAAAACTAAGTTTGATAGATGGATGATCAACCAGTAGCATGTCGTGGCATGTAAAGAGAGTGAACTCAAGTGCGAAACCAAATCCAACTTTAAGCCTGCATTTCAACCTAGTTTGTAAGCAAACTAAAAAAGATATAAAATGCAACCCTGGCCCTCATACCGCCGAAGTAGGAAAGGGGAAATGGGGCAGCGTGGGAATTGTAAATCGAGTGGTAGATCTAGGATTTGGACTTAGGAGACTAAGCCTATGTTTGTTTGAAAAAATGATGGATGAGATATGATTATTTGTACTAATTTAAAATTAGTAGGGGCTATTATAGCCCATGAGTAGTTCTTTATTTAATCCCATGGACTATTTGTTTTCATTTTTAAGGTTATTTGATACCTGAAAAGGAGATTACGTAATAGCTAACCTTCCACTTGGGATTATAATCCATCATCAAATAGTCTTAAAAATGGCAAAATATAATCCATGGGATTAATGGTTTAATCATGAGATGAAATAGTCCATAGTGGTATTATATTAGTACAACTAGTTTTATTCCACCCATCATCTTTATAAACAAACATAGCTTAAAAGTATACATGTAGGGAACTAGGGGGTGGTATTATTGTAATGGCAAAGTATTGTTGGGGACAAGTCCTAAAAAATGGGGACTTGTGTTTACAACTAATTAGATAAACTAAATAACCTTGAAAATTTTAGAAATCCTCAAAATATTGCGGGCATCATGGGCCCTCTTGCACTCCATATATATGCCACCGCAGTAGATATTGCATGCTTTGAATTCAGATGAAGGTGAATGGTGTTATATAGTATGTGATGAATCTAAAGTTACATTGGACTTCAAAAGTTGTGATATATGAACTATATTATTAATCCTGTGCATACGACATTACGTCTCAATTAGGGTTGGCAACTATTGAAACTGGCATCAAGTTAAGTGGAGAAGTATTATTTTTTAAAATCTCAATGCTCAATTTTGTGTTAGTGTGTTACTACTATAATGATACCTTTTTCTTTTCTTCTAATTTTTGTATCTTGCGAATGTAATAATAAACTTTCCCTTAATGTCGTGTGAGGACCCTCGTTATTTAATTTTACTAGCTAGGTCAACTTCAAAACTAAAGTTTAAAGAACTGATAAATATTGGTTCCTCAAATTGATAATAACATGTTGCTTCTCCAATAGTCCACTGGTTATACCATTGTAGAAATTCTAATGTGAGAAATTCATTATGTTGTTTGATGTTTTCGTTTACTCCCGATAAGTATCTGATATCTAAACACGTGCAGACGCCTATATTGTGGTCTCATGGTATGGCCGACAAGACGGTATTGTTTGAAGCTGGACAGGCAGGTCCGCCTTTTCTTGAGAAAGCCGGAATAAGCTGCGAGTTCAAGGTAATATTATTGTTACTATTTCTTTTAACAGCGTTGTGATTTATATATTGCTAACAAAATCTTGTTTATCATGAATCACAGGCGTACCCAGGTCTTGCTCATTCAATTAGTAGCGAGGAGCTCCGGTACTTGGAATCATGGATAAAACCTCGTTTACAGAGTTCTTCATGAGAAAGTTTGACTACAATGGAATTTCCTTGTGATTTTATCATCATCGATCCAGATTGTTTTATGTGAATTACTTTTGATCTATTATTAAGATCTATGTTACAAGACACTGTTATTTAAAATGAATATATTTGTGGTTGGTAAGGAAATTTAAAGAGTTAGAACATTTTCTTATTAAGTTTGACTTGTGTGAATTGGGGAGTTGTGAATTTGGAATGCTATAAATACAATTAAATAAAGTAAGAATCATGACAATGATGTGTATACGATGTTGATATTCGATTGTCTTCAGCCACTGAATGTTGGTGTTGTAAAATACCTAAAAACGACTGCGCAGTGATGGAGTCGTTATTAACGTACAAAGAGATTTATGTATCCGAGTGTATGAAAAAAATTACTTAGTAGATGTCACATCTTATTTATAGTGGCTAGCCTAGCTAACTACATGTAATTACTCCGGTAGATTTTTGGTGATTCATCAAATAATTTTTTTAGTTATAAATTTCTTTTCTTCACTTAAAATGCACGCTTAGTGCACGTGATCTATTTTTCGTTAACTCAAGGTGTAATGTTGGAATAAGATCCCCTTCAAACTGTTTTTATCCAATCGTGAGTGAAATGATTCATTCTCATCGTGAATAAAATGAGTAATTAAATACCTTTAGGCTATGTTAATTTGTAAGAATTATAATTTCTAGATTATAATCTCAATGCATAGATTATAATCTTAAGATTTAATCTAAGAATCTAAAAATGACTTAATGTGAGGGAATATTTAATATCATATTCAACTAGGTATTATTATCTCAAGACTATTTAATCCTAAGATTAATAATCTTAGGATTATAAATCCCACGGGATCCGACACATAAATGTGTTCTATTGGGTTAAATATAAATTAGATTATTTATGTGACATGGATTTAATATATATATATATATATATATATATATATATATATATATATATAGAAAGAGAGAGAGAGAGAGAGGATCAAGAGCATACATTCTTATTTGACATACCAAGCATACCTCTTTTAGCAACGAACTCAGCGACGGTTTGGTCCGTCACCATAGGTTCGTACATCGTTATAGTTTTTAGCGATGGACAACATATAGCGATGGGCAAACATATAGCGACGAACAAACTTATGGCGATAGACCAAATCGTCATCCAGTCTGTCGCTAAAGGGGATATGTTTGGTATGTCAAATAAGATGATATGCTCTTTATCCTTTATATATATATATATATAAAATAGCATTCGTATTATATATTTAATTTATAATAATATATCTCGTTTTACGGACTTATGATAGCTTATATAACTCGAGCCCAATACTTTGGTGGAAAGTTAGGGTTTTGATTCACTAAGGTAATCCCATTACTCACTCTATAATGACATATTATTGAAGACTAATATTACACATACACACGTATTTTTTCTCCATAGTTACAAATACACAACCTATCTTTAGTATATATATATATATATATATATATATATATATATATATATATATATATAACAGATCCACAACAACCGTTTGTTGAAAGCATACTGTCGCTAAAAGCTCTTGTGACAATCTCGAATCCGGGTCCTATTGGGATGTGATTCATTGGGCTTTATATTTCTAACTGTGGGCCTGAGATTATTTTTATATCTGTCTTGGGCTAGGTTGTTTCTATCTCTCCTAACAGGCCTGGTGACAAAGTAGGTAGTCTGCTCTTTCCACTCATGAAGGGCTGATGGGAAGGGCTGATAGGGCGTCTGGGCCGTTTTATCAACTTCTACAGACTACGAGTCAGATGATAGCCCATGCTAGTATCTCTTCTTATTGGACCGATTGGAGTAAGTGGCAGGGGACGTCAGGTATCCACTCATGAAGGGATGATGGGACGTTCGACGATGCATGAATGAGTATATACAAGCTATCTCTCAGAAAAATGAAGGTAAGAGTTTTTCCTGAAAATATACACAGAAGTTATCAAATATCTTTCAAGTTTTAGCATATATTAGGTCCTTCATTGTGACGTTAATCACCTGAACTTACCCTCACACCAGAGCATCCTTGGACGGCCCAAGTCGCGACCGTTCTGTGGGGTGATAACGGTTTGCTACGTGTACAGGTATCTTGTTGATAGGTGATCTCAGCAGGAGCAAGAATTGGACGTCGACAGGTCCCTTGAACCTCGGATCCGGTTCGCTATAGTACAACATTTTCCTTATCGTTCATGACTTACAACAATATTATAATTGCTAAACAATCATTTATTCAAAACTTTACAGCATCTCTTTCTATTCCAGAATCGCAATATTTACAAATTCCTAGTATGTCTCAATATCATAAATGATATGAGTTCATTCTATTACAATCAATTTGAGTATTTAAATACTCACGATACATACTAACCATTTCTTATAATTACATATCATTTTACCTGTCCAATTTGGACTCATATCTACAATAGTCGTTTAAACTTTCGGTGAAAGTAATATGCATTCCTATTCCTTGATCTTTATCAAAAACTTTGAATATTTCGCACTTATCTGAAGTGTTGGTTTTATAGCAAGAATGAGCACGACGGCTCAGCAAGTCTAACAGTTACACATAATACATTACATGCTTCACAAGTTATACATATTATGCATTCTATTCCTACATCATGCATTTCATGTTTTTTATTTTATGAATACTTTATACTTCTCATGCATCACATATAATAAACAAATAGTCTCTAGCAGTTCACGCTTCATACTTTGTACATATTTCACATGTAATCATACCTCATACCTTTCACATATCACAAATATCATCAATATATCTTCATATTAATAATTTAATATCACATTGTAGCATAGCAATGCACATAAGAGCAAGTTCTGAAAAACTTGTCTGTTTCACTTATACCATTTATGCTTATTTTGCGTCTTTCGTTCAACCTATAATTTATATATGAAATTGACACTATCATTAGTTATAATGACTATTACTTAGTCTTTATATAAGACTCTAACTTCAAATTATTAACCCTTAAGTTCCGAACAAAAATCCTAGCCCAAAATATAGTTCGGACATGTCGGGTACGCTTAACCAACTGACGCATTCACTACACGTTTTTCATATGACCCACTTTTAATAAGTTGTCTAAATTAGTTACAATTGGACTATTTACATTGGTTTAATTCAATTAAACTTTTTTTTTTTACATAACTTAACGATTTGGACATTTAATAATGTACCAAATACCTCAAAATATTATCTACCTTAGATAATATACAACTACATTCAAATATTATTAACCATTTAATAATATTTTAATCTCTTAAATCATTTAATAATATTTTAATCTCTTATTAATATTATTAATTATTTAATAATATTTTAATCACTTATTAATATTATTAACCACTTACCATTAATTATAAATCATTTAATGATAAATTGCAACATTGGTAATAATTAAAGACTTGAACAATTACACGCAAATTGTTTATTCACTTTTTTATCCTTAATTCACTTTACTTATTAGTTAATATCAATTAAATAATAATTAAATAATTAACTAACCTAATTGATTATTTAATATTAATTAAATAACAAATTATCATTTTTTTCTACTTTATCTCCCTTTAATTATTATTTAATGTCCTTTAAATAATAATTAAATATCGCCTTCAATTGTACGACCTACAAGGTATGTGAGCTTAACATAACCATTAGTCATAACAAAGACTTTTTACATAAACATAAGACATTAATTTTGCAAGTTTATCTTAGGTTTTAAGTCTTTAACAGTATTTCGTTTAAACTTTTCATTAACCGACAAATTAAATTGGAGTTCTGACTTGATAAAACTTTACAATACTAAAATTTTGACTTTTTAAAACTGGACCAGCATTGGCGACGCTAGTCTTAAGCTTATCCGAGCGTTGGCGGCGCTCAAAGCAGAATGTCCGAGCGCTGGCGGTGCTCGTTTTGGCTGCCCAGACTTCTTTCACTAAAATTATCATAACTTCTTTATTTTAAAATATTTTTGGGGTGATTCTTGAGTCAATTCTCACCAGAATTTCCCCATCTACAACTTCTTTTTAGATTACAAATCCAAATTTCAAACGTAAGTAGCCTTAAAATCACTTACAAGGATAAAATGAAAACTAGTTTCATAAATACTTGGTTCGATTGGTTTAAACATGATGCTACAAGCATTATTTGCTAGACCATCATGTTTTATGACTCTACATATATCATATACATAACTTTCTAGCTATAGAAATCAATTATCCAACTTGTATATTTCAAACAACAACAATAATTAGCACCTAGCTAACTAGGGTTTTACCGGTAAAACTTTATATGACCTTTTCTTCAACTTATTTTCCTACCACACATATAAATACTTGTATTAAACATGCTACACCATGAATCTACCTATATATTATAGATTTAGACTTATAGATCATCAAAATAAGTATTGATTGGTTAAAAACATATTTTGACCATAGAAATGAAAAAGATAAAGGTGTAGAGCACTTTTAAACATTTTTGACTCAGATGCTATCCTTCTCTTGGCTATGAACTTTGCTAGAGACTCCACATTGGCTCCTAGATATACACCTCTAGTGTAATATCTCTCAAGACTCTCCAATAATGCTCTCACTTCTCTCACTAATTTCTTTCTTTCTCTAAAAATAATAGCGAGAATAGAAATGACCAACATTGCACATATGTTGGTGATTTCTATTTATAGAACTCTAGGAACACATCATTAACTCCTTAATCAACTAGCATTAGTGAAATTAAGGCTCTAATATTGCTTACTATTACATGAATGACCACTTGATAGACATTTTAAATGACCACATGAATGACTAGGGTGGTTTGGGGGGGGGGGGGGGGGGGGGTTGCTTGAACTACTTTGCATTCAAAAATCATCTAACAAGCAAGCTTCAAATCCATGTGGGCCCCAAAATTCAGGATTTGCTTTTATTTTACACCAATTTAGCTTTATTTTTATGCCCTATATAATTATATAAGCATCCATATATACACACACCAATATATGTATACACATTCACCTATACTTGCACAATACTTCCATTTTTCTCATATTTGACCATCATTTAACTTTTAAAATATCACACATCAATTTGAACATAAGCAAAATAAATGGTGAAGTGCAAAATAAGCAACACATTACTAACACTTAACCCACATGTGGTTAACTCTCTAACTCTCCATAAGACCTGTGGTTAAAGTACTACACTTAACATTGGTCACTTAAATACCTAACCTTAGTTAAGTTTCATTCATCATGTATATATATAATTATTTATCTACACATTTTTTTAGCAACTAACATCCTTAAATAAATATACTTTCATGTTAAGTCTTGATTACTATACCATTAAATGACCAAGTAATTGACACTCTTAAATGACTAGAGTTGGTGAGAGTTTGTAGGGTTAGGTAGGAGTTGTTTGGAGTTGGTGAACTACTTTATTCATTGAGTGAAATACAAGTTTTCCAAAACTAGCAGTCCACCCAAATTTCATCTCTCTTGCTATCATACAACAAGTATACTTGCACTATCATTACATATAGATTGTATATCTATATTTACACCAATAAACCCAAGCATGGTTAACTCTATACATTATATATATATATATATATATATATATATATTAATACATCTTCCAACAATTAACTTATGTTGGGTTAACTCTCTACAAATTTGCCAACATCTTTATAAATCACCCAATGTATGTATCATCATTATACATGTATATATTCCATGTCTCCTATCACATTAATTATATATACTTAAGTATATCTATAATTCTCTACAATTGACATAAGCATGGTTAATCTTAACCATACCTATCCTACTCATTCCTTACCTTAGTCATAAATATATACACATATACACTCCTATGTAATATCCCAGATATTTAAATGAATTAAAAATAAAATATCTAATATTTAATAAAGGTTGGAGTTTGATAACCTAGTAGTGGTAGATAAATAGAGGTCCAAATTAAATTTAATGGACTAACTTAGATATGGTGATATCAAATTTTTGATAAATTAGCAAGTAAAGTGATAATTCAATAAACTTGACTAATAGCAAGTCTAATTAAATTAAGAGAATTAATTAGTGGAGTTATGTAATTATGCGACGTGGTTGCGTGTAAATTAAATATATATATATATATATATATATATATATATATATATATATATATATATATATGCGTGCATATTTTGTAACATAATTTAATGGTTAATTAAATTGTGACAAATAAATAGATTAATATTAAATTAATCTGAATTGAATTAAAAGGTTTATTGTGGAATTAATTTAGTTATTATATTGATTATACTCATTAATCAATATTTATGTAAATTATTGATAAATTATTTGTGAGGAATAATTAGGTAATTTATATAATTATTAATTATATAAAATAGTTGAATTAATTAAGGGAGAATTGTAATTATATATATTGTACAATATTTAATTTCATATATATGCACATATATATAAAGGGATTAAATTAATTGAGAAATTTTAAATAGAAATTGAATATATTAAATGAATATATTCTATAATTAAATAAATCATTGTAAATGATTTATGGGAGTGAGAAATTTAATTATACAATTATTTCTGTAATATTAATTAAATAATTTAATAAATTATTTAAATAAGAAATTGAGTAAATATATTATTACTTTAATGTATTTTTGGGTAAGTGGATTTATTTCCATAATTGATGAGAAATGAATTATTTAATGTAAATGTATTAAATAATTTAATTTATGGTCTAAGTAATATATATTAAATTATATATTGTATTTATTTTAATTTTATAATTTATTGTGAAATTGTTTTCGAAGTAAGGTAATGTGTATAAATAATATATATATATAAATTATTATTAGGGAACAAACTCTAAAGTTTTAATATCAAAATAATTGATAAGTTGCCATTAATTAAATATTCAATTAAATTGAATATAATGAGTGAATTAAATTTTATAAATTAATTAATATGATTATTAATTAATGTAAATAATGTGAAATATTAATAATAATATTTATTAGTCCATTTAGTAATTTAATACTAATGGGTTAAAGTATTTAATTATTTATTCAATCTAATTATTTATTTAATCATGGATTGAATAATTAATGTGTAAATTATTAAATTAGCCCAACATGGATCAATTAGTAGTCCAAGTGAAGAATAATAAAACTTGACAAACTAATAGCCCAAACAATTTAATTGAAGCCCAATTGGTATTTTAAATAAATTCTAATGCTTGGCCCACTTGAAAAATACTTTACAAAACTATTAATTTTTAAAAAGTGAGCATGTGACTTTCATTTTGGGACACCAAGGAGTGTGTTGCTGGCAATGATGGAAAGAAAGAGAGTGAAATGATATTTTTATTTTACTTTTCATTTATTTAATAAATGATTGCTTGTATTGATTTTCTTTGTACATGCACCATGCCTCTTCTCACCAACTTAGGTACCTTAGCCATTTCTTGTGCAAGTATCCAAGTAGGAACATCATGAATTATAGATATAATTTTTATATCTAAGAATTTTATAAGTATACTTGTTTTATGAAGGCATTTACACTTCATCTTTGCTCCAAGACCAAAAGAGAGAGTTGAGAGAAATAGCTTGGGAGAGAAAATATTTGAGAGAGATTTTGGGTGGAGCTTCAAGGAAGAAGAAGAAATTCTAAGTAGTTCATGTCATCTTCTTTCACAACATATTTTGGAAAGAAGAAGAGAATAACTATCAAAACAAGGTAATTATTTTATAAACCCTAATCTTGTTTTCTTTCAAGTTATGGTAGAAATATTAACATAGTAATTTTTATGGTTAAAATCATGCTATGTATGCTTCTATAATTGATCATGAGTTTAACTTATGTTTTATAAAGTTTTAATGATGGAAAACATGTGTTTGGTGATGTGTAATCAAATCTCAAAATAATGTCTAAAAATAACTTTTATAAAATTTAGATTTAATGTTATAATATTATAGAACATTAAATCATGAGAAAAACAAAGTTTGAATCACTCAAAATGGAGTTATACACAAAACGTTATGATTTGTGGTAGTTTATGTGATGTAAAAATTTTTATAATTTTTTTTTATATTAAATCATGAAAAATTAAATTTTCATGTTATAAATTGATATTAAGTGATTGGTAATTTTTTTGGATTTTTATTGAGGAGTTAAAGATTTCTTGAAGGTATAATTTTATTTAAATTAGCACTGTTCACATTCTGCTGGGAGAGAGAAAATAACACTGGCCGCGCAATGCGCGAAGGACTGTTCATCGCCAGATGCGGAACCAAACGACGCCGTTTGGCGTATAAAAAAAAAATAACCCGCGCGCAATGCGCGGAAGTCAATTTTCGGAAGTTGAAAAATGGCACCGTTTTGGTCTGTTTCTTTGGTACGCGCGCAATGCGCGGTAATAAAATTTTCGGCGAAATTACCAGATTGCCCCTCCGTCCGGTTTTTCAGTTTATTTACGATTTTGCCATTCTGGATAATTTTAATTAATTTAAATATTTAAAATTATAACAAAAATAATAATAATACAACAATGATGTTTGAGATGATACTTTTCATTAAGTTTAATATTTAAAATATTTTAAATATTAATCTAGTTAACTAAATCATGGTTAAGTTAAATAAATTTATTATTTATTTATTATTTAAAATGTTAATAATAATTAAAGGTGATAAATTAGCAATTATTATTTAATTCCTATTAAATGATAATTAAAGAGAGATAAAAATTTATAAATTAATTATTTATTATTTAAATAATAAATAAGGATAATTAAGTAATTAATTATTATTTAATTAACATTAAATAATGATTAATGGAGATTAAATTATTAGATTAATAATTTATTATTTAATTTAAATAATAAATAAGGATAAATAAATTGATTATTATTTAACCTTAAATAATAATTAAAATTAATTAAATAATTAATTATTATTTAATTGACATTAAATAATAATTAAATAGGATTAAAATTAGTAAACTGTTATTTAATTTCCTTAAATTAAATAATAGGTGAGGTTAATTACTTGGTTATGTATTAGTTGATTAATATTAAATTAAAGAAGGTTAAAATTAAATCAATAATTATTTATTATTTAATTATTATTAAATAATAAATAAGTACAATTAGTTATTATGTATTTTAAGTAATAACTAAAGATAATTAATTAATTTCTATTTAATCAAGATTAAATAGTAATTAAATAGAGATTGAGTTAATAAAATAATTTGGATTTAACTATGTTTTAATTAAACAATTGTAATAAGTTGTTTAAGAGTTTAATAAGTGTCCAACACTTAAGAAAAATATTTTCTAACTTATTAAATTATTAACCTAATTTGATTGAGGGTCTATAAGGTTAATAATATTGTTTTGACTGATGTAAATTATGTGTTAGTACTTATGTGTGGTAGATAAGTTCCTTAGTGAGCATATAGTTGTACAAATACGCCGTACTAATTATTAGACCAACTTTTTAATGTTAGGTCTTTCAAAGCCAGTTAGTTAAAGCTAGACATTAATTGTAGCTGAGCAGACATGCAAGTTTCCTAAACCCTACTCAATTTATATTCGAGCAGGATATATTATTTTATTGTTCAAGTTCCTAACTCAAACTCAAGTTATTATGTTTCAAGTATGCTATGGTTTAATTCTGTATAATTATTCCACCTCTTTAAATTGTTGATTCGCACATAGTGCTTGTTGCATGTGTTCATTAGGTATGAAAGGCTGATCACCTTCATTATCATAAGGTTCAGTTAAATTTGTTCATGGTCATTATTGGCACTCAAATTGATTCAGTCATTCAATTATTGAAATTATGATTCGTACTCCTTCACAATTATTATATTGTTGAAAATCCAAAAGCTTATTCTTTCTTTTAATCATGATATATCGTTATTGTATTTAAACTTGCTAAGCAAAGTCGTTGCTCACTCTTGTTATATCATGATAACAAATTTCAGAATAATACGAATGTCCGAGGAGAGACGGAGACAGAAGCAAAAGACAAGATTATAGTGTTATGCATGATAACTAAATTGTTATATGATGTAAGTAATTTTGTAAACCTTTTTATGAATCTAAAGGTATATATGTAAGTTAAGGTTAGAAACTTTGGAAAATATTGTAGAATAAACAATTTATGTTTATATATTCCGCATTAGTTATAGAACATGTATGAAAATGATGTATCGTGACGTATCAAGTCTAGGGTTCAAAGAACCCGGATTTGGGGATGTCACATCCTATATATATATATATATATATATATATATATATATATATATATATATATATACATTTACAACTACACCTTTTGCCAACTCATATAATTAACCTAATTAATTATATCTCATAGCATTCCTTCTTGCTCCATATTAAAACTAATTAATTTATTAGCTTGATTGTGTATTAATTTACTCATCTTCTTATTTGGCTAAAAAACACACTTTAGGTAAATATGTACCACATTCACTTCTTAATTGAATTTATTTTCTTAATAAATTCTCCACATGCATCATTATAATATTCTCACATTTAATCCCTAATAAATAAATTAGGTTAAAAAAAATGTATACTCATTTTCTACACATCTCACTTCTCCAACTCTAGGTTTTAAACCTTAACATTTAATTAATCATTTAAAATCTTATCTACAAATCTTGTAAATATCCGGGATATTACAGCTCTAACGGCAGGCCAAAACAAAATTTTAACGCTTGCTGCTAAAGTCTCTATTGGTAGGCCTTAAATTTTATATTTTTGGCATGTTGCTAGCGGTTTTAGCAGTAGGGACTTTCACAATCAATTTACCCCCTGTATTTGGTTGCTGCAACATTACTTCAGACAAACGGTTGCTATGGATGCAACCCATATATATATATATATATATATATATATATATATATATATATATATATATATATAGGTAGGAGTGTTCATCATATTTGGTTTTTTCGGTTTTTCGTGTAAATCGAACCGGCTGGTTTAGTATACCGGCCCAATCGGTTCTGGTATCTGTTCACGATTTTTGGATTCGGTATTTACCGAATTGTACTGGTTATACCTATTTTTCTTTTTTAATATTTTAATTTTTGTTAATAATAATAATAATAATAATAATAATAATAACAATAATAATAATAATAATAATAATAATAATAATAATAATAATAATAATAATAATAATAATAATAATAATAATAATAATAATAATAATAATAATAATAATAATAATAATAATAATAATAATAATAATAATAATAATAATAATAATAATAATAATAATATGTTTGTTGTGCTTATTCTACTGTTGAACTTTACGCCTTTATAGTCAATTCATTTAATAGATTTATTCAAAACTATTTATCTCCGGCTCCATGTTGTGTCACCTTACTTACTGTAAAACACCTAAGTTCGTCTCAAGTCCTGTAGAGCTGTGGTAAGTCTCCAGGTGGGTGCAGTTTAGGTCATAGGAATCTTAGAACCCAGGTATGTGTTTACTGAAGGTAAGAAAGGTTATATGAGCGGAATGATCAGAGGTAATACTAATTAACAGATCAATTAAAATGAGTAGACTTTTTAGATCTAGTTCTTCAGTTAGTTCAAGGTCAACATCATTGTCCTCTATCCCATACATAGTTAATCAGGAAGAATATAGTTATGATAATTTAAGTCAAGATTTCGGTAATTGGAACATACCTAATATTTCACCCAAAGATATTTACAAGTTAACTTTTTTTGATAATTTTAAATCAGATTACAATGTTAAAACTGTTAAAAAAGTTTATGCAATTAATAAAGAACACACAACTGTTCTTTATTAACAAATGAAGTAATTAAAAAGCATAGATTTAAGGTGTAAGACCCCGAATTTTATGAAATACAAAATTTAATTTTTCTTCATATAGATATTTTTTTTAAACAGTAAGTGGTTAAATCGATAAAGTTAAAAGTTAAGGATGTTATGTGCAAATTTTATTTTGTCGGACAATATTCGCTTTGTCGGGGAATATTCGTTTGGTCGGGGAATATTCGTTTGGTCCGACGGCGCCGAAATAACAAATTATTGGTGGACCCCACAACGGAATATTTGTCGGATATAGAAAATGACAGAAATAACCTTTTTAAATAAAAATAGTCAACGGAACTGTTAAAATACCGGTGATAAAAGAATAGTTGCATACGATAGTTATTGGTATTTTCTGTAGCACTCGGTACTCTACAATAACACACGGTATTGCATAGTGTCTCATATTTTTGGTCTGATAATTGACACCGTAACTGTTACGCATCATTTCATCGATAATTGTCACTGCATAATATTTTATATTATCAATTCAATAATTGTTGTTACACAGTATTTTGCATTATTGATTTAATAATTGTCATTACACTGTATTTTATATCATTGAGTCAATAATTGTTGTTGCACTGTTTTTAAAATTATTGAACATAATAATTGTCACAGTAACATATTCACAGTAATTCACATTATTGAATCAATAATTGTCATTACACAGTAACGTATGCTTTATTTTACATTATTGTTATCTCTATTATGATGTTATTTAAACAGTTATATTTCATTAATTTATTGACTTGATATCTAAGAGCTAACTATACTGTATTTATAACAATTAGTCATAATAATTGAATTGATAAAGTTATTTGTTTATAATATAAAGTTAGGTGATTATTAGGTGATATGAAATGAATGGTGTAGATTAAAGTGTGAATTATTGTTGAATAATTGAATTGATTTGTTTATAATATAAAGTTAGGTGATTATTAGGTGATATGAAATGAATGGTGTAGATTAAAGTGTGAATTATTGTTGAATAATTAAATTGATTTGTTTATAATATAAAGTTAGGTGATTATTAGGTGATATGAAATGAATGGTGTAGATTAAAGATAATATAATATTTGAAATGGATGGTGTAGATTAAAAGATGATCTTTAAATGAATGGTTTAGATTAAATGAATGATAAGATTTTTGGCTATAAATAGAAGCCTTAACTTAAGGATTTTTCATAAACTTCCTTACTTGTTCTTTCTTTCTCTCTCTAAATACTTCTTGTGAAAGTTCTCTCTAAGTGTGCTTAAGTCATCTTGAGTATTTGTGAAGATCTATAAGTATACGTGTACTGTTCAAGTTAATCAACCTCATTTAAATCAATATCCAGTCACGTGTTGAGGTAAGGGATACCATCTTTTTCATCTTCCATTATTCAAACGTACTATGGTAAGGGATTATCATTATTTGATTCTCGATAATAATATTGTTTATTCCTTACTCATAAGACGTGCCTTTTATTTCCATGTATTAAATTGTGGGAATAACCTTACAGAGCGGATTGCCGCCTGTTGGTGAATAACCTTTCGTATTCATTCATTATTAATCTCTGAGAATAACCTTACGGAGCGGATTGCCGCCTGTTTGGTGAATAACTCTTTGTACTCAAATTCTATTAAATTGTGGGAATAACCTTACGGAGCGGATTGCCGCCTGTTGGTGAATAACCCTTTGTATTAATTTCCTTCACCTTTTGTTAATCAAACCTGCTACGGTAAGGGATATTATTTTCTTTCATACTCCTAAATCGAAATTTATTATGGAACTATTGCTTCTATAATTCCTGAAAATATTATATGTTCCATAATAGTTGAACTTCATTATTTCAACTGAACCTTCCTATTTACGTGAACCTTTCTATTGAATTGTAACCGTTATTCTGAACTGTGGATCTTGAATATCATTTTTAAATTTCACTCCACATCATGTTGACAATTTGGACATTATTTGAATCTGTACAAAGTAAACTTCCGATACTTATTGTTATCCTATTTCTTCTGTTCATAATTTATATCATTCTAATCATCCAAAAATCAAGCTGTTGTGAATATATGTGGCCGGGGGCACAGATGTGATATATTTGTTGAACAGATGATAGGTTAAAGGCGATATAATAGGTTAAAGGCGATATATCTGTTCGGTGTCTTTTATGGCACGTGGTGAATGTTCTCTTTGGCCCGTAGTGCAAAGATGAACTGTTGTTTGGTATGATTATGACCAAAGGCTGAATCTGGTATAATCATGACCGTTGGTGCTATATTGAATATCTTTGGCCCGTAGTACAAAGATGAACTGTTGATGTGCATGATTATGATCAGGAATTGTGAATTTGTATTATCTTGACTAATGATATTTCAGATGATAAAAATTGATGATGTTTTTCCTAAAAAGAGAACCGAGTGGACATTATAGTCTGCATTATTCTTCTAATAGATTACTCATTCCGCTGCTATTATTGATCTGAACGTTGTTTAAGAATTTAACTGCAGTTTTTGATATAAACCTTGTAGTCTATTGTATTCTATCAAGAACTCAACTGTTGAAGACTAATGATAATTTATTCGTCATTATCTTAGTCATGATATTTCTTACTGGGCTATTTGAGCTCACCCTTTCTTTTGTTCCATTGTTTTTCAACAGGAGATGAAAACATAACAGGGTCTAGCCGGGGAATGGAGTGAGGGTCCGAGGAATAGTTATCATAGTCTTCACGTTTTGTAAAATAGTGTGGCAATAATAGTGAAGACTTAGTTGTGTATTATTATACACTGTATTGTTGTACGTTGTGCTTTGTTGTAATAATTTTGTTGTAGTCTTTTGACGACTCAAGTTTGGGCTGTGTGGGCCCAGATTTGGGGGCGTCACAGTTGGCATCAGAGCTTAGGGATATGGTCTTTAATGGAGATCTGGGGTTAGAACTAGGAGGGGAGAGACGAATAGAATCAATCACTAGTGTGTCCTACCTAAATTAGATTTATTTTTTATCTAATGAATCGATTTGAATGTAGGAACATGAAGAGATGAGTCAGTTTATTTGAACTAACATTTATTTTGTGACCACAGTTAATTATGGCATCTGGAAACCAGGAGGTTAACTATGAAATTACCGAAACAAATGTAGCTGCAAAACAAGAGGCGACGAATAATCTTCTTACAAACTCAGAGTTGAATCATTTGCCTAAGGCAAAAATTATGCGTGTTCTATCCAGTAAGGATGAAGGTGAAAGCTTTGCTACAGTCGTTCCACATCCATTCTTAGAAGCAATTAAAGGAAGTAACGAACTTGCGGAAATTATTGCCTTTAATTTACTCACTAATTGGGAGAGTGATATCACATGGTTATGCTCTATAACAAAGGATCAGAATATATGGACTTTTCATATTAGTCTTTGGGATTTATGGTGTTCCAGCTATGATTTTCAAGATTATTTAAAAATGATGTTTCTATACTTTTGGCCGTTACAATTTAGAGGAATTCAGGTTAAGTTAGTCACTATCGTGGAAACTGCAGTCTATCGAAAATACTATTTTAATGGAAATCATTGGTACCTTACTACTGATGAAGTTGATGAACCCGAGAAACAGTTTGCTAGAAAATTATTCAGTGGTATTCCCATGGTTGAAATACGTGAAGATCCGAATGAAGTATTCAGGATTCGATTTGACGATAACAGTCAAGAAACCGAATGAGGTGATAACCGGTAAGCTATTCATAAATTCTCGTGAAGTCTATGCCATATTAGATACTGGCTCTATCCACTCTTTTATCTCACCTATATGTACTCAACGTTTAAATTTGACTATTGAAAACTTAAATCTTGTTTTATCAGTTGAAACCTCATTGGGAGAAATACCTATTACATTTACTATCTATAAATCTTGCCTAGTTCAAATCAACAACCTCACATTACCTGTTGACCTTATTTCTTTGGAGATGCGTGAATTTGATGTGATTTTAGGAATTGATTGGTTGACTGCCCATCATGCTAAATTGATTGTTTTCATAAGATTATTAGTTTTCATATTCCTAATCAACCTGTCATGCAAATTCAAGCAACTAAACCATTGAAATCTATAACTGTTATTTCTAGCCATAAAGCCATTCGTTTATTGAAAAACGGATGTCAAGCCTTTTTAGCTCATGTCACTGATTTGAACAAAAACACGTCAAACTTGAATGATATTCCCATTGTTAATGAGTTTCCTGATGTTTTTTCTGAGGAACTTTCTGGCTTACCCCAAACCGTGAAATTGAATTCTGTATCGATCTTGAACCCGACACTAAGCCCATTTTTAAAGTCCCATACCAAATGGCTCCCATAGAACACCAAGAGTTGAAAGTTTAATTACTAGATATCGGTATCATTCATTCTAGTACAAAACTTATATCGAGCGAGGAATGCGAGAAGAGTTTTCAAGAACTCAAGAGGAGACTTGTTTCAGCTCCTGTTCTGACCATACCATCAGGATCAGGAGAATTTGTTATCTACAGCGATGCTTCTGGCAAAGGTCTAGGCTGTGTCCTTATGCAACATGGAAAGGTTATAGCCTATGCCTCTCGACAACTCAAAGATTATGAGAAAAATTATCCTACTCATGATCTAGAGTTGGCAGCAGTCGTTTTCGCGTTGAAGATCTGGAGACATTACTTGTACGGAGAAAAAGTGGATATCTATACGGATCATAAAAGTCTCAAGTATTTCTTCACCCAGAAGGAACTCAACATGCGACAACGACGTTGGCTTGAGCTGTTAAAGGATTATGACCACACAATCCAATATCACCCGGGAAAGGCGAACGTTGTAGCTGACGCTTTGAGCAGAAAATCTTATGCAAGTACAAGTGCACTGCTGACAACACAAAAGTGTATTTTGTACGACTTGCAAAAGATAGAGATAGAGCTAAAGACACCAGGGACCCACTCGAAGATTGCTCACGTGCGAGTAGAACCAACTTTAATCGATAAAATTAAAGCTGCTCAAGCTACCGATCCGGAACTGATAAACATAATAAAGAAAGTACAAGAAGGTGCCATTCCCGAAGCAAGAATCGACGAGAAAGGAATACTTCGAGTCAACTCTCGACTCTGTGTTCCTAACGATCCTGAATTAAAGCATAAAATCATGATGGAGGCACACAACACGCCGTTTGCAATCCACCCAGGAGGTACCAAGATGTATCGAGATCTTCGACATACATTTTGGTGGAACAATATGAAAAGAGAGATTGCGGAGTTTATCTCAAGGTGCCTAACTTGTCAACGTGTCAAGGCAGAGCATCAAGTTCCTAAAGGTCCATTACAATCACTTGAAGTTCCCGAATGGAAGTGGGAACACATCAATATGGACTTCGTGACGGGTCTTCCAAAAGTTTCTCAAGGCTTAGATGCAATTTGGGTGATCGTAGATAGATTGACCAAATCTGCTCATTTCTTGCCTATACGAGAAAACTTTTCACTTGAACGTCTTGCCGGTATGTACATAAATGAGATCGTGAGATTGCATGGCATGCCAGTTTCCATAGTTTCTGATCGAGATCCTAGATTCACTTCACGCTTTTGGATCAGTTTACAAAAAGCTATGGGCACTGAACTACGTTTTAGTTCTGCATACCATCCTCAAACGGACGGACAATCGGAAAGGACGATCCAGACCCTCGAAGATCTTTTGAGACTTTGTGTATTAGACTTCAAAGGAAGTTAGGATAAGTACTTGCCGTTGGTGGAATTTTCTTACAACAACAGTTACCAAGCAAGCATAGGCATGGCTCCATTCGAGGCATTGTATGGAAGGAAGTGTCGCTCTCCAATATGTTGGAATGAGGTAGGAGAAGCAAAATTGTTGGGACCCGAGTTGGTACGCTTGACGACCGAAAAGATCCAAATGATCCGACAACGAATACAGACCGCACAAGAACGACAAAAGAGTTATGCTGATCTTCATCGGAGAGACGAAAGTTTCAACGTCGGAGATCATGTATTCTTACGTGTTTCTCCATGGAAAGGGGTTACGAGATTCGGAAAGAGAGGAAAGCTCAACCCTCGATTTATTGGCCCATTTGAAATCCTCGATCGAATAGGAACCGTAGCCTACAGACTAGCCCTACCACCAAGTATGTCTCGCATCCATAACGTTTTTCACATATCTATGTTACGTAAATATGTGAAGGACCCAAACCACGTCATTGAGTTAGAACCAGACGTTATAGCAGAGGATTTAACATACGAGGAGGTACCTGTTAAGATCCTGGATAAAAAGGAGCAGATCCTACGCTCAAAGGTTATACCTCAAGTTAAGGTTTTATGGAGGAACCAAGATACTGAGGAAATGACCTGGGAGCTAGAATCTGAGATGAAATCTAAGTATCCTTACCTCTTCGATATGTCAGGTACGTCAATTTCGGGGACGAAATTTCATAAGGAGGGGAGGTTGTAAGACCCCGAATTTTATGAAATACAAAATTTAATTTTTCTTCATATAGATATTTTTTTTAAACAGTAAGTGGTTAAATCGATAAAGTTAAAAGTTAAGGATGTTATGTGCAAATTTTATTTTGTCGGACAATATTCGCTTTGTCGGGGAATATTCGTTTGGTCGGGGAATATTCGTTTGGTCCGATGGCGCCGAAATAACAAATTATTGGTGGACCCCACAACGGAATATTTGTCGGATATAGAAAACGACAGAAATAACCTTTTTAAATAAAAATAGTCAACGGAACTGTTAAAATACCGGTGATAAAAGAATAGTAGCATACGATAGTTATTGGTATTTTCTGTAGCACTCGGTACTCTACAATAACACACGGTATTGCATAGTGTCTCATATTTTTGGTCTGATAATTGACACCGTAACTGTTACGCATCATTTCATCGATAATTGTCACTGCATAATATTTTATATTATCAATTCAATAATTGTTGTTACACAGTATTTTGCATTATTGATTTAATAATTGTCATTACACTGTATTTTATATCATTGAGTCAATAATTGTTGTTGCACTGTTTTTAAAATTATTGAACATAATAATTATCACAGTAACATATTCACAGTAATTCACATTATTGAATCAATAATTGTCATTACACAGTAACGTATGCTTTATTTTACATTATTGTTATCTCTATTATGATGTTATTTAAACAGTTGTATTTCATTAATTTATTGACTTGATATCTAAGAGCTAACTATACTGTATTTATAACAATTAGTCATAATAATTGAATTGATAAAGTTATTTGTTTATAATATAAAGTTAGGTGATTATTAGGTGATATGAAATGAATGGTGTAGATTAAAGTGTGAATTATTGTTGAATAATTGAATTGATTTGTTTATAATATAAAGTTAGGTGATTATTAGGTGATATGAAATGAATGGTGTAGATTAAAGTGTGAATTATTGTTGAATAATTAAATTGATTTGTTTATAATATAAAGTTAGGTGATTATTAGGTGATATGAAATGAATGGTGTAGATTAAAGATAATATAATATTTGAAATTGATGGTGTAGATTAAAAGATGATCTTTAAATGAATGGTTTAGATTAAATGAATGATAAGATTTTTGGCTATAAATAGAAGCCTTAACTTAAGGATTTTTCATAAACTTCCTTACTTGTTCTTTCTTTCTCTCTCTAAATACTTCTTGTGAAAGTTCTCTCTAAGTGTGCTTAAGTCATCTTGAGTATTTGTGAAGATCTATAAGTATACGTGTACTGTTCAAGTTAATCAACCTCATTTAAATCAATATCCAGTCACGTGTTGAGGTAAGGGATACCATCTTTTTCATCTTCCATTATTCAAACGTACTATGGTAAGGGATTATCATTATTTGATTCTCGATAATAATATTGTTTCTTCCTTACTCATAAGACGTGCCTTTTATTTCCATGTATTAAATTGTGGGAATAACCTTACGGAGCGGATTGCCGCCTGTTGGTGAATAACCTTTCGTATTCATTCATTATTAATCTCTGAGAATAACCTTACGGAGCGGATTGCCGCCTGTTTGGTGAATAACTCTTTGTACTCAAATTCTATTAAATTGTGGGAATAACCTTACGGAGCGGATTGCCGCCTGTTGGTGAATAACCCTTTGTATTAATTTCCTTCACCTTTTGTTAATCAAACCTGCTACGGTAAGGGATATTATTTTCTTTCATACTCCTAAATCGAAATTTATTATGGAACTATTGCTTCTATAATGACTGAAAATATTATATGTTCCATAATAGTTGAACTTCATTATTTCAACTGAACCTTCCTATTTACGTGAACCTTTCTATTGAATTGTAACCGTTATTCTGAACTGTGGATCTTGAATATCATTTTTAAATTTCACTCCACATCATGTTGACAATTTGGACATTATTTGAATCTGTACAAAGTAAACTTCCGATACTTATTGTTATCCTATTTCTTCTGTTCATAATTTATATCATTCTAATCATCCAAAAATCAAGCTGTTGTGAATATATGTGGCCGGGGGCACAGATGTGATATATTTGTTGAACAGATGATAGGTTAAAGGCGATATAATAGGTTAAAGGCGATACATCTGTTCGGTGTCTTTTATGGCACGTGGTGAATGTTCTCTTTGGCCCGTAGTGCAAAGATGAACTGTTGTTTGGTATGATTATGACCAAAGGCTGAATCTGGTATAATCATGACCGTTGGTGCTATATTGAATATCTTTGGCCCGTAGTACAAAGATGAACTGTTGATGTGCATGATTATGATCAGGAATTGTGAATTTGTATTATCTTGACTAATGATATTTCAGATGATAAAAATTGATGATGTTTTTCCTAAAAAGAGAACCGAGTGGACATTATAGTCTGCATTATTCTTCTAATAGATTACTCATTCCGCTGCTATTATTGATCTGAACGTTGTTTAAGAATTTAACTGCAGTTTTTGATATAAACCTTGTAGTCTATTGTATTCTATCAAGAACTCAACTGTTGAAGACTAATGATAATTTATTCGTCATTATCTTAGTCATGATATTTCTTACTGGGCTATTTGAGCTCACCCTTTCTTTTGTTCCATTGTTTTTCAACAGGAGATGAAAACATAACAGGGTCTAGCCGGGGAATGGAGTGAGGGTCCGAGGAATAGTTATCATAGTCTTCACGTTTTGTAAAATAGTGTGGCAATAATAGTGAAGACTTAGTTGTGTATTATTATACACTGTATTGTTGTACGTTGTGCTTTGTTGTAATAATTTTGTTGTAGTCTTTTGACGACTCAAGTTTGGGCTGTGTGGGCCCAGATTTGGGGGCGTCACATAAGGGATATAATTTTATCAATATAGGCCTAATTCAAGTTACAGTAAAACCTTTGAGTATTAAATGAATAAATTCAAGTATATTATTGTGTCTACGTGATGCACGATATTTAAATTATGTACCGAGTATTTTAGGCATAATGGAGTCTAGTCTGTATAATGGACCCTTCCATTTCAATTGCTTTCCAGACTTTACATTAAGTCTAAGTAACCCACATTTATTAAAAGCATTAACTTTAGATATCAAGACAACTGGAGAAATCACCCAAATAATTGAAGGTTCTCAAGCTCTTACTTTGATATTTAGAATTTATTATAAAATAATAAAAGTAAATTTAAATGTTAAAGCACTTAACAAAAGTCATAAAGATAAGACTGTTTTAATTCAAAACAGTACTAGTGATGCCAATATCCAGGTCCCAAAGACTATTCTTTGGAGAGATTTAAATCTCCCGAGATAATGGATATTAGAGAATGAAATGCCCTAAAGGTCAGTTAATAGTAACATAATGAACCTAGAAAATATTAAACAATACGTAGATTGTACAGTCAGAATAAGTTTTGATGATTCAAGACTTAGAAGATCTTTAGTTATAGAAGACGTTGCTAGTACAGTTGCATCGTCTAGAAAAGATTCAGAATAATTAAGTAAAACTACACTTCAAAATATAAAGTTAAAAAGAATCATAAATGAAGGTTAGACTAGTCAACCTTATTATAATAATGAATCTGTTAATCAATCTGATGATGATGAACAACAATTATCACCTACACAGTCAAATTTTGAAACAAAATCAGTTCACCATCAACTTAGAGTAATACAGAAAGGCTTTAAAATTAATTGGAAAACATTAACTAATGATTTTAATTCAAAAGAAAATAAAAGTAAAAGACATCAGTTTCGTGAAAAATCACAATGAAACTGATAGATAAAAAATAGTTAAAAAATAGAAAAAAATTATAATTAAAGAAAATATAAATATTACATTTTATACATGGTATGAAACATATTATGGAAAATGTAATGTTATAACTAAAACACAATTCATTAAAGAAGATAAGTCAAAAGTTTCTTCTAGTCATCCTCCTTTAGAAATCATTATTTTACCTATTAAAAATACTGTTGTCATTGCTAGTCCTTTCAAAATACTTGATGACAATAAAGATGACAAAAAAATTATTGAATAAAATAATTTTGTAACCAGTACCTAGTAACTCTAGGAAAACAGTTAGATAAAATTAAAGAAAAAATTGAAGATAGACTTCAAAGTAGTCAAGCTAATAAAATTGAAAAACCTTTGTTAAACCTACATCAAAATAGACAAGGTTTAGGTTTACCTGTTAAAGATCAAGAAATTACTAAAACTCTTAATAAATTATTTAAAAAACTTGGAGAACCAGAATCTAGTAAAACTTTAATAGTCCTTGACCAAAATAAAAACCAAGAGAATAGTGGTTCAAATAGTTCAGACATTGAAACTGAAATCACAGTTCAAGACAATTCAGAACCTGATACTACAGTTCAAGAAATTGAAAACCAGTTTAAAAAATTGACTTTTAAAAATTCAACTATTACCAGTCAAACAAAAAATTGGTATTCTAGACCAACCCCTTCAGACCTATAGTTTGAAGAAAGAAATTTAGATAATCAATTTTCTGTTTCAGTAAATAAAATTTATGAATGGAACATTGATGGATTAAGTGAACAAGAACTATTAAAAAAGTTAAATCACATGTCAATAGTAGCTAATAGTTATCTAACAAATTATAAAAATTTAACACAACAAGATATAGTTGAGTTATTAGTTAGTGGATTTACTAGTGTTCTTAGATCTTGGTGGAAAAAACATCTCATTGAAGATTCTAGATATAGTGTAATTCACTCTATTCAAAGAGATGATGAAGGAATGCCTATTTTTAATGAAGAATTAGGATTAGGTCCTCCTGATGGAGTAACTGCATTAATATATACAATAATTAAATATTTTATTGGAACACCTAGTTGTAATGTCCTAGAATTTTCACGTCATTATTAATTAAAATATTAATTTAATTTCTAACGAGTTAGTTTTACGAGATTATTTAAATCTTTTTATGTGATTAATTAATTACGTGATTAAATGATTAATTGCTAGAGTTAATTAAAGGGAGTCACTTATATGGTAATTAAATTAGTGAACAAACCCTAAGGTGTAATATCAAAGGAATTGCTAAGTTGTCCATTAATTAAATATTCAATTAAATTGAATATAATGAGTGAATTAAATTTTTTTATTAATTAATATGATTATTAATTAATGGAAACAATGTGAAATATTAATAATAATATTTTTAGTCCATTTAGTAATTTAACACTAATGGGCTAGAGTATTTAATTATTTAACCAATCCATTTATTTAATTAATCATGGACATGATAATTAATGTGTAATCAAGTAAATACATAATCATTGGGCTCAATATATGAGTCCAATGTTAAATTAAATGAATTGGAATTTAATGGCCTTAACTCATTAAATAGCAAGCCCAATGGTTTATTTATTGTGATCCAATGATTGATCCAATTGGAAATTTAAATTGTGTAACATATTAAATTAATTAGCAAGCAAGTGTGTCACAAAAATTGGGACAATGGTTCTTCATGCTGCCGGCAAGAAGAGAAAGAGAGAGTGAAGTGATAGTTTTTTTTTTTATATTTTATATTTTTCATTTATTTAATTAAGGTTGCTTGTTTTGATTTTGGTGAGTCCTTTTATTCACCAAATCCTCACCAACTAAGTCCTTGGCCTAGCTTCCTTGTGTAAGCTTCCGTCTAGGTGCATGATGACTTATAGATATAATATTTGTATCCAAATATTATACATGTATACTTGCATTTGTAGTCATTTGCACTTTATTATTTTCCAAGTCCAAAAGAGAGAGT
Source organism: Hedera helix (assembly GCA_947179155.2). Classification (NCBI taxonomy): domain Eukaryota; kingdom Viridiplantae; phylum Streptophyta; class Magnoliopsida; order Apiales; family Araliaceae; genus Hedera; species Hedera helix. The sequence continues at coordinate 4,733,479 of OX359286.1, forward strand.
TTGAGAGATAAGAAATGTGAGGACCTGAATTTTTTGGATTTCCTTAATAATATTAAATGAGAATTTAATTGATAAAAATATCAATGTTGTTTAAATTAATTATTATTTTATGTGATTTAAGATATGTAATGGTATTTAATTAGTAAATTAAATCTGTGCAGAGATTATGACAAATGGTACTGAATTTAAGTAATTGAAAAGTAAATAAATTGTTTAAAGACAATTTATTAAGAATAAGAGAAATTTCAGGTAAATGTACAATAAATTGTACAATTTAGTTGTTATGGAAATGCAGAAATTATGATTTAATTGAGGTTATGTGGTAATGTGAGGTATATGAAATTATATATATATATATATATATATATATATATATATATATATATATATATATATATATATATGTTTAATTGTGATAATTATAAATTTCATTAATTATGAGAATTAAGGGATTAATAATTAAATTAATCCAAAGTTAAATAAAAGTGAATGAGAAAGTTGGTAAAATTAGAAATATTGATTATTTAATTAATCAATAATTATGGTGAATGTTTAGAAATTATTTAAGAGGAGGAAAGAATTTTATAAATTATATATTAATAAAGTATATAATTTATATAAGAAAATTAAAGTAAAAGAGTAATGGAAAAATAATTATATAGAGGATTAAATTAATGAAATGATTTATAAATGTAGAATTTTGGTTATGCAATTAATTGATGATTATGGGGAAATTTAAGAAATTATTTAAGAAAGGAGAATGTAAATATATAAATTATATAATATTAAATTATATAATTTATATATAAAGAAATCAATGTTAAATGATAAAGAAATGGGAAAATAAATGAGGAAAAAGAAAGGTTTTAAATTATTAAAAAAATTATGTTTATGTATAATGGAATTTTTATGATGTTTATGAAGGATAATATTTTGGAAATGTGAACATGTTAATGTAACATGTTGTCTAAGAAACGAAGTGAAAAATTATGGAAAATAATTTTTAGAAGTTATATGAATTCTTTTATGATTTTTGGAGGTATAAATTACCTCATATAATTACATGCATGACATTGTGCGTGTACAAAATTTGTCAAGTAAAGTTCTTGAAAAAGGTCTAAATATTATTCATAAATCATAATATGAATTTTAGTGAATTAAATTAAATATTTTATATTTATTATATAAAATATTTATTACACGATATAATTACGTAATGTATTAAAATAATTAATTTTTTTGCATGAATGATTTTGTGGAATGTTCGAGAGAATTGGCCAAAGTCGGTGGACATGAAGAGTGGTTAAAAATTAATTAACATGCAAGCATTATAAAAAGAGAAAAAGAAAACAAGGAAAAAGGAAAAGAAAAACCAACAAACAAAACTCTCTCTTTTCTCTCCTCTCCACCAAAAGTCACCATCTCCGCCACCGTGAACCACCATGGCTATCAAGAGAGGGAAGAAGGAATTTTGGTGCCTTCAAGGAAAGAAATCAAGCTTTGGAAGGTATAATAATTTAATTATTTGATTTATTTGTATTTATGAATGATAAATTATTATTATGGAAAATTAGAAAATAATTAGAATAATTATTTTAAATAATTTTTGGAACAATTTTGTTGGGAAAATTGGAAGCAAAAATGGTAATTTTTAGCTAAGTTGGTACACTATTCGCAGAAAAGAAACTGAAGAAGAAGAAGGGTTGCCGTGGATTGCGCGACAGCCATTTTTTTTCCAAGCGCGGGTATTAAACGACGCCGTTTTGGGGCGTGGAAATTCGGTCTTCCGCGCAATGCGCGGATGTCACGAACAGTGACTCGAAACGACGCCGTTTGGCGTCGGCAGTGAGGGGCTGCGCGCAATGCGCGACCGACGGCACCGTTGGAAATTACCAGCGTGCCCTTGCCCTTTTCGAAAAATACCAAGCATGTCCTGGCCCTGGCAAATGACCGGCGTGCCCTTAAGCTTTCCGGGAAATTCCAAATGTGTCCCTAACGTTGCTGAAATTACGGTAATGCCCCTGGACTTTCCGGGAAATTCCGGTTATGTCCCTAAGGGCACGGAAATTACTAAAATGCCCCCAGAAATTAGTTTTTAATGAAATAAATGTTTAAAAATTGTTTTAAAATTATAGAAAAAATACTAAAAATATAAAAATGATGTTTGGGCATTAAATTTAATATTTTTTAAAAAATATTAAATATTGGAGATTAATATTTAAATATTTTAAATATTAATCTATTAAGTTTAAAAGTTAGAAAATAGTTAAATAAAGTTTTCGGACAACCAGAAATGTTAAAAATTTGTCTGATGAGCCGGGTTGTCCGAAGTGAAGGAGTTGATATTAAGTTATATTAATATTTAAGGGACAAGGTTAATATAATTAATCATATAAATTAATAATTGGCCCAAAAATGATATTAATTAAGTAAATTAATATCATAAAGAGGTAAATAATTATTATTTGATTATTTCATGATCATAGGTTGATCGAGTTAAGGGTTTGAGCTATCAATTTAAATAATTGGATGACAGGCAAGTTCTTCAGTCCTTTAATGTTGAATGTTGACTGTTATAATATGATAATACTTGTTCAAATGCACGTAAATTATGTGTTATGTGATCTGTGATTGATATGACAACTATATGTACTCTGTGCAATGATGTGATATATATTGCTATAGTAGAAGCACAAGCACATGATGTATGACACACACCGAGCATATTAAGGTATGTGTTACGTGATGCATAAACTGTTGAACTTGCTGAGCCGTTGTGCTCATTACTTGCTTAATAAATGATTTTGCAGGAAAGAAATAAATTTCAAGAATTTCAGATTATATAGAGACGGTTTACCAAGGAAGGCTATGACTGTTATTATATTTTAATGTTATAAATCAATGTGAATATATTTGCCAAGTTACTTTGATATGTTATATGTACAGATAAGTGGGATCTGAATATAATGTGTATAGTTAAACTGTGAACTGAAAGTGTTTAACATGAATATTATGATAGAGACTATTATATATTTGATGATGAATCATGAAATAATGAATATTTGTATGGATATGAATGATATTAAAATTTGAATGCTGAACGTTATGATACAAGAAAAGAAAAGAAAAGTAAAGGTTGCGATCCAGGGACTAGGATCCAGATGTAAGAATTTTAAATGATCAAATATTTTAATACAATGATTGGATTGAGAAAAGAAAAGCGAAAAATTTATACCGAAAATTTGGTAATTAATGTTTGTAATGTCAATTAAGGGTTTAAATAAGGTAATTAAAGATTATTAACGAACCGAAATTCGAACCTTAAGGAAATAATGTATAATAAATACGAAAATTAAGGTAATAAAGTGGGTCGAATTTCAGGGACGTTTCAAGAAATTGTGAGCAAAATATTGGGAGAATAGGAGAAGGAGTTTGGAGTGTTCATGCCTTCAAGCCTTATTAACTATTTTGGAAGAAAAAGGAAAATAGCCACTAAAATAAGGTAATGATTATTTTAAATCTAGCTTTGTTTTGGATTAAGATAAATCAACATGTTAGTATAAACATGTTAATATAGTTAGTAATGTGTATTAGTAATATTTATGCCATGCTTGAGTTTAATATGCTTGGTTTGTATTTTGGTATGTTTTGTATGATAAAAACATGTGTTTGGTAGTGTGTAAACAAGTCTTGGAAATAATGACCAAAAATATTTTCATGAGATTTAGATTTAATATTCTAATAATAGAGAACATTAAATCATGAGAAAAATAAGGTTTGAATAACTTAAAATGGAGTAATACATAAAAAGTTATGATTTGTATATGTTTATTTGGTACAACATTTTTGATGAAAATATGGAATTAAATCATGGGTACTTAAATTTTCATGTTATAAATTGATATTAAGTGATGAGTAATTATTTTGGATTTTTATTGAGAGATTAAAAGCTTACTTGAAGGTATAATTTCATTAAGGGTGTGTATTTCCGTCACTGTAGCTAATCTGCTTAAGAAAAAAAAAAAAAGAGCTGGCTGCGCATTGCGCGCCAGCAGTTGCTACCGGTAGCAGAGCCAAACGACGCTATTTAGGTTATACAAAACTGTCACCCACGCGTTATGCGCGGAAGCCGTCTTCGGGTTCTTCAAAATGGTACCGTTTTGGGGCCTAATTTGTGCTAAGCGCGCGCAATGCGCGGGAGCCAACTTCCGACGAAATTACAAAATTGCCCCTCCGTTTGATTTTCAGAATAATTACAAGTTTGTCATTCTGTATAATTTAATTAATTTAAATGTTTAAAAATTAATTTAAAGTTATAACAAAATAATAATAATACAAAAGTGATATTTGGAATTATATCTTTCATTATGATTAATATTTAAATATTTTAAATAGTAATCTAGTTATCTAAATTTATGGTTAAGTTACATAAATACAAATTCCATTAATTATTTACTATTTAATTTAAAAATTAAATAATAAATAAGGATAAATAAATTAATTATTATTTGGCATTAAATAATAATTGAATTAAATGAATAATTAATTATTAATTTAATTGACATTAAATAATAATTAAAGAGGATTAAAATTAGTAAACTATTATTTAATTTTTTTAAATTAAATAATAAGTGAGGATAATTACTTAGTTAATTGTTAGTTAATTTATATTAAATAATAAAGATTTTAAGTGTCATTAATTATTATTTAATTAATAAATAATAACTAAAGGTAATTAAAGTTAATAATTTAATAATTTATTATTTATATTAAATAATAAATAAGAATAATTAAGTGATTAATTATTATTAAATAATAATTAAAGAAATGTAAGATTAATTAATTAATTAATTAATTATTATTTAATTAAGATTAAATAATAATTACAGAAGATTATAATAAAGTTAAATAATTAATTATTATCTAATTAATCTTAGGTAATAATTAAGAAGCATTAAAATAAATAAACTAATTATTTAAGTAAGATTAATTAGTTATTATTTATAACTAAATAATGATTAAAGCTAGTTAGTTAATTACTATTCGGCTAATAACAGATAGTAATTAATTAAAGAAAGAGTTAATTAAATATAAAGTATTCAATTTTCACCAATTAAACAATTATATTAAATTGTTCAAAGATTCCTTAAGTGTTTAATACTTAAGATGAATACTCCTACATTATTAAATCATTATCCTAAGTGTGATTATGCGTCTATAGGGTTAATGTTAGCATGTCAAATGATGTGAATTATGTGTTAGACTTATTTGTTAGATAAGTTCGTAGTAAGCGTACAAACGTGCCAGCATACGCCGTACTAATTGTTAGACAGACTTGATTAATGTTAGGTCCTTCAAAGCCATTTAATTAAAGCTAGTTTGTTGTAGCTGAGCGGACAGCCAAGTTCCTTATCTCTAAACTCATTTCATTGTGCAAGTTATTTATTTAAGCGTGAACTAGAATTCCAAGCATGATTTAAGTGGTTTAATTGCTTTACAATTATTCCACATCGATGTTATTGTTATTCACACTTGGTGTACTTGAGCTTGTATAATCTTTGACTTGTACCTTATTTAACGTTCTATTGTTTAAAGAACTGTTCAAAGTAGGTTTAAGCCATTGTTTGGCTAGATATTTATGTTAAAGATTTTAAAAAGCTATCCAAATCATTGAAGATGCGGATTCTTGGACTATTATGAACACCTCCCTATTATAAAGGAGTACCCTATATCTAATATCTGGTACAAAACACGAAAATTAAATGTTATGCATATACATAGTGTACGAGAGGCTGATCCCCTCAAGTACATATTTCTAGTAGTAACCATTGAGTTAACCTGCTATTGACTCCAGTGGATGTTTATAGTTCATAATCTACTTGATTATCTTGATTCTAAAAGCAAATCATTATACCTACTTATGTTATTTATATTGTTGAATTGTTTCAGCTATTTCCTTTCATTCATGATATATTGTCTCTTGTTGTTATTTAAACTTGTTGAGCAAACTAGTTGCTCACCTTTGCTATATCATGAACCTTATTGTAGTGAAACCCGAGACCTCTGGGAAGAACAAGGGTAAGGAAAAGATGAAGTGATAGACTTCAGGATGCAGTCTTTTAGTTAGATAAATTACTTGTTATGTAATGTAAATCCTAAGTACTTTATTAAGGGTATTTGTGTACTTTTGTTGTAAGGTTATCTTATCTTGGGACTAGTAACACATTTTGCATAAACAACATATGTTTATTATTCTGCATTTAGTTATTGTATGTTGTTTAGTGGTGGATGTTTGTATTAGATCGTGATGACTGGATTCAGGTAATTAAAACCCAAATTTGTGGGCATCACAGGTTGGTATCAAAGCTGTAGGTTATAAACGTTAGGATTGTGAAACCTAAGTTATAACCTTAGTAGTAAACTCGTATTGAGTGTTAGGAGATAAATCGGGGAGATTTATCATGTGGTTTTGATGAATTGGGGAATTCATCGAGTTGAGTCGTACCTAATGAAATATAATTTCATTTCTTCAATGAATATATTTTATTGCTGTACTGATATTGGTTTTCTGTTATGCTGTAGGATGGCTATAGGCGAGACGAGCGGAGCTCGAGAGGACGTAGTATTCATTTACATACCGGTGGATACCTATCAGTTGATAGGATATGCACCCGTTGCACCTGTATCACCAGTAGAGGTGTCCAATCTAGAGGAGGACGATAGTAGGGATACCGCAGAGCCCGTCAGAGGCGGTGTTATGAGGTTCAGCAGTCAGGACCATGTGGCTGAGTCTAAGGATGACCCCACTTGGGGCGAGGAGTCTGGGGAGGACTAGCCAGAGATGGAGGCGAAGGGAGCTGCTAAGGAGGTACCCACGGAGGGATCTCCTGTCTACCATCATTTTCAGACTGATTTACTCATGGAGTACGCCAGTCGTATTAAGGATCTAGAGCAGATTGTTGAGGAGCGGGAGGCCCGTATTGCTCATCTGGAGGAACAAAACGTTGTCCATCAACAGATGGGAAATGTGTATAGGGATAAGGCATACCAGAGAGAGATGGATGTGGCCGATCTGCAGGCTAAGGTTCAGCAGTTAGAGCAGGCTGCACCACAGATGGGTCCTACTGTGCAGCAGCTTATGATCCAGAATAGTCAGCTGGGGCGGCAAACGGTGTAGAGATTGGACGCTAGGGAGATGGCGAGTCAGACAGTTCTTCATACCATTAGGGCTGAGCTTGATAGGGAGAGAGTTGATAGGATGCATATGCAGGAGGTATGACTCAGGTCCACTAGGAGAGTTGGATCCGTTAGGATCGACACCTTGGAGTTTTCCCTTGACACTTTGTTTGATCGACTGAGGCATCGTGTTATGAGGTACCCTAGGGAGGTGGGTAACAGCTGATGCTGGATTCATCGCCGTATAGTGGAGGAGTTGGCCCAACAGGTTTTACGTAGGGCTGTTTGCCGCTGCAGGCATTGATTTGCCATTGTTATCTTATTTGTATCTATTAGTAAGGAGTCCTACCTTTTGTTTCTATTAGGGACGGTTCAGCTGTTGTAAGTCCTTATGTTTTGATGTATGCATAGGATGTCAGTTAGACCCCAACTTTTGTTATGTTAGGGGGGTGGATGGTAGTGAATCCTCACTTTTTGTTCACTGGAGGATAGTTGTTGATAGGCAACTTGTGCCTTGAGCGTTTATAGAAGTATGCCACTTGTTGAGTCTGTATGAAAACATTGGCATATGAATATAAATGCGGTTATTTCTTTGTTTAAATCAAATGTGTTTGTTATAAACTGTTAATTTGGCTAACATAATGCGTAGAATTATAAGCGTAAGTCTAAGATTTGCTCTTTAACAGATCATGCCGCTAAGAGGTAGACCACGCAATCAATGTATCGCAGAGTCAGAGAGTGAGGTTGGGGATCAACCCAATCCTATGAGGATGTTTACAGAGATGCTGATAGAAGTCATGCAAGCTAGACCCCCACCAATGGTAGTATAACCAGCATCGCAGCCAGCGTTGCACTTGACAAATTTCAAGAATTTCAAACTGGTTGGACCACCGGAGTTCAAGGGAACTCTAAACCCGATCGGGGCACAGTCTTGGATTCAGGAAATGGAGAAGGTATTTGAGGTCGCTAGGGTGGCCGAAGAACAGAAGACAAACATCAACTATGGCTCTTTGTTGTTGGAATGGATAGGGAACTAGGTCCAAAATGCGAAAAAAGCAAAGGGGACCAGAAAAATGTTCTATGGGAGATTCATCAGCATTCTCCTTAGATCATCTTTGGGGGATCTGATTGAGCTTGATGAAGGAGAAGCCCTAAATACTAACAAAAGAATCACCCAGAGAATCTTCGACAACTGGAGGAGGAATCCAGTTGAAAATAGGAAACTATCCCGGTCAGGGGATAGTGAAGGAACGCAGAGTGGGGCAGGACCATCTATATTGAAGAACACTTATGCAGAAGAAGAATCTCAGGAAGTCAGCAAGTAATCTCAGAGTCTCATCAGAAAGAGGAAAGGAAAGAAAGCCCTTGAGATTGAAGAACCTCAGGGCTCATCTAATGAGGCTCCTGATGCTGCTCCTGAAGAAAAGGCTGCATCAGAGGATGAAGATTCTGATCTGCGAAGGGAAACTCGCAGCAAGTATGAAGCTGAAGAGGCCACCCCAAAAGAGCCAAAAAGAAAGAGAAGAAGGCTAGTTAAATTAGCCGACAAAGACTCAGTAGCTAAGGGGGAGCTACTTGAAAAAGCTGTTATTGCTCCAGTTGAGAAGGAGTTATCTAAAGCAGCTGAGCCTATGGATGCTCAAACTGAGGGGGAGCCACCAGTAGTTTCTGAGCCAACAGATGCTCTGGCTGAGGGGGAGACTTACGAAGGTACTTCATTCCCTTCAGCCACAATGAATAATGATGAAGAGGATGACATCAAAATAGTGGCAGTTGGAAGAAATGAGCAAAGGCATTTTAACTACAACTGCTTGCTGAAATTTTTGCCACTGATGCCATTTCACCGAGCTCTGGTGCACAATGCATGGGATCAGGTCTTCTGGACGTTCAAAGCATACCCAAATATGGTGATTATAGCTCAAGGCTATCCTCAGAACCTATTTTTTGCCCAGAAGCTCATTTCATGCAGCCCCTTTTCACATTCTTTAGGGCAAAAGGTACATTTTATCCCTCTAGCCCTCATTCAAATTCATACACCCTCACTAATGTTCAATAAATTTGAGGAGTCCTTAAATACCAACTCTGCATCAAACTCTACGATCAACATTTCCCCGATCGTAGAGTCCCCACCTTCTACGACTGGTGGTCAAGAAAGCCTAAATAATCAAAACGTAGAGTGCCCTCCAGACTCTCCCAAAATTCTGCCTACTCAGCAAACAATGCCTCCGGTTCCATCTTCAAGACTCCTCTTAACCTACGAGGATATTTCCTCCAGCTCTGGTCACGAATACTTTCACATTCCAAGCTCTACGGCTGACCAGGGACAATCATCTCAACTCCTCCAGCAAATTCTAGACAAGGTATCTCAGCTTCCTACAACTGAGGGCTTAACTGACTTGACAAGCCATATCCATACAGAGATACAGAACGACCTGACATCGAAATCCCACAATCTTCAACGTAGAATGGACGATGTCATTGATGCTACCAACGATCTCTCTAACAGTCTGAATAAATAATTCTCCACAAGATTAAGGCAGTTAATGGCAGCAGTCTCTAAAAATCTTCAAGAAAGGGATAAAAATTTTCAGGAAGCCTTAAACAAACATCAGCAGGTCGTTGTCGTTCTTCAAGAAACCAATGACAAATCTATCACTCTCCTCAGTAATGAGATCATTGCCTTGAAGAACTCTCTCACAGAACAACAACATCTATTGAATGACACTTTGTCATTGGTGGAGTAAAAACAAATAATGGCTGACGAACGACTCCAAGCCCGCCAAGATGATGTCGCTGCTACTAAGACTCAACTTCAAGAAATTATTCAGGGCATACAGTAGCTTTCAGAATACGTAGCCACAATTAATGATGCCAACAAGGGGGGAGAAGAAACTGAGCACAACAGAACAAACAAGAACGAGCTCAGACTACAGCAGAAGAGGAAGAGCACCTCAAGGGAGAAGGATGGTTCAAACATTAATACATCGTCCTAGATTCGAAGCAGTACCATCTCATCCCAGACAGGAGGTGACAGCAAGACCTTCTTCCTCAACCGTGAGGACATCTAGCTCACAAGAATGGTTTCAAATTAAAGAAGAAGAAGCCTTGCTGAGGGAAGAAGAACTGAGAAAAGCAGACGAAGAAAGGAGAGCACTCTTCAGGCAGAGGGAAGAAGAAGAAAGGAGAAGACCTCCTAGCAGAAGGAGATAAGTTTTTTTTGTGTTGTTGTTTTTTTTAAAATTGTATTAACTGACTAAAACATCAATAAAATTCATTTTTTTTTCACTAGAAAATACAGCTGCTCACTGTATGATTAGGCATTCAATTACTCTTGCATTTTGCCTATTTAATGTGTTCAAATCACTATCTGTTATTTATGTTGTCATCATCAAATAGGGGGAGATTGTTGAACATTGAATGGTTAAATTTGATGATAAAAAATAATGTACAAGGGCTGTATTAGATAAGATCAAAACTGTTAGGTTGATCTCCTGATATAAATGTATAAAATTCTTGTGTGTTGTACTAAGATTTAGATAGATCAAAACTGTTAGGTTGATCTTTTGTTGTAATATAATCGTAGAATGGACTCTACGATTTTAGTCAAGAAGACTCTACGATTTAAGCAGACTCTACGATTAAGACAACCAATCGTAGAACGGACTCTACGATTTTGGTCAAGAAGACTCTACGACCAAACAGACTATGTTCTAAGCGAGAAACCTTAAAACGAACTCTACGATCAACAGTTTAACAGTTGAGTAAACTCTACGATGACAGTAAGAGATGATCCTTTACAGATCAATCACGACAGCAAGGATATTCGTAGAGTTGATCATGGAGGGTCGTTGAGCAAAAAGGCAAGAGACATCACGACTTTCAGATCAGGAGCTATTCTGTTAAGGAATTCAATCTGCATTGATGTAACCAAAAAGTAAACTTCTGCATATCGATCAAAGTCAGAAAAGTCAGGGGACTGACCCAAGCACACTATGCAACAGAAAGAAGACTTTCAAGGCAGAATAGTCAGAGGACTGTGTCCTATCAGTCCTATAGTATGGAAGGACCAAACGACTCTATGAAAATTGGTGAGAACCTACGACTAACATATCTGTCCCAAAGGAAAAAAAAAACAACCTTCCATGGACTAACAGGTCAGATCAAATAAAATCTCATCAGAGCTTTAAATGAGCTATATTAATATAATATACAGCAGCTCTCCTCTGTGAGGTAACGGAAAGAAACACAAGCTTAAGCAGATGGTCCAACGGGAAGAAAACTGAAGCCCTAACTTCTTAAATACTAAGATCGACAAAAGGAAAAAGATCGAATTCTGCACAAAGAAAAATATACGCAAGAAGTGAAAAAGATCAATCTGATAAGAAAGTTTGCATTGCTACTAAGTCCTTCGAAAACTCAAGCTAATAGCAACTTAGTAGCACATCCAAATATACATCATTCCAGGAGAGTTCTTTGTGAACTAGTGTATCCAAGTCTGTTAGACTTGTAGAGTTCTTAGTGAACTAGAGTTCCAAGACTGCGGGTCTTGAAGGAATCTTAGTGATTCTGAAATTGTAAAAGTATCCTTAGTGGATTTGCTACTGGAAGAGCAGAACAGTGGAGTAGGAGTCTTGTGTGCTCCGAACCACTTAAAACAAGAGTCTTTCTTATTGTGTCTTTTATTTGCTATATCTGCCATATAATTGCTTGTTGAATTATTACTCTGACATATCAAGAAAAGGGCAACTAAATCGTATTCCGTCGGGTTAAACTTTTTGATTAAGAATTAATTAAGTAAGATCCTTTTAAGTTGAAGAATTTTTTAAAAGAATCTATTCAACCCCCCTTCTATATTTCTATCGTGTCATTGGGAACTAACACTTACCATTACTCAATCCGCTTATTTCATATTCTCTATTCCACCTTATTGATACTTTGCACATATATCCTATAAATCTTCTTGACATTTCATAATTCATTTCTTAATATTTCTATCATTCAACAGTAGGTTTTATTCAACACTAGGTTTTAAATGCTATCCTTTACTTAATTCATTATAATTCTTATTTGGAATTATTCTAAAAATTCTGGGGTGTCACATTCACCCCTCCTTAAAAACTTTCGTCCTAGAAATTTTCATGTGCTAATATCTCACTTATTTGCAATATACACATTTCCTTTGTATTTATTCCACAAATCTTTCTTCCCTTCATTTCTCGTGATCATTGCCCATTGCAATTTTCTAATCCATCATATTTCATAATGTCTTTACTTTACAATATTATTTTCATTATCGCTCACATTAAGAAAATACTACCCCATCCTACCATCCAATCTTCATAAAAGTAGATGAATTTTAAGAAAAATTTAAACAAAACTTTTTATTTTGGACAAACTTTCATAATATGCTGAATGAACATTTATCCCGGTTTACAGTACTTCGTTCCCCGAGTCCTTCATACTGCAAACCCTGACAGTGGATCAATCTGTCATTAAAGTGATGGATGTTTCACCATACATTGGCACGCCAGATGATCAGTCTGTAATGCCTGTGTCTTGATATGCCAGGTGACCATTCGATCAACCTGCAATATTCTTAATCTTTTTTGTTCATCTCAGCCTTAGAATTCGTTCAAAAGTAATTTGGCTGGGTATAACTTTCAAAGAATATGAATTCAATACTTTACAAAATTTGTCTAGCTGAATCAATAGCTTAGACTTATATTTCTTCAACGCTTGTCTAGCCAGATCAATTAGCATAGACGTTCTTTTAACACCTTATAATCCGCAGAATTTTTTTAAAAACATTCATCATGTCAGAACTTTTCAAAATATCGAGCCGAGTCAAATGGCATTGACTTCTAGTTCTGACATACCTTCATAAATTAAAATCATTTATGACTTCATGTTATCGCATCATTTTGACAGTACGTTGAGAATCCCGTCGTTAATAATTCCTACACCATACTTTATGGTGTCGAATCACCTTATGACGAAATAGTACCGCACCATCTCAACAACACGTTGAGCATTCCGTCATTCATCACATCTACACCGGGCTAAAAGGTGCATGGATGATTCTTTTGAAATACATTTTGATGTTAAAAATATTTTTGTCTAGCCGAAACAAGTAGCATAGACACTTTTTAGATCGCTTAGAAAAATTTCATTTATATTTTTCAAAGCATATTCATGTCAAATTAGCTTGAGGTCAAAATTTTTGAAGTCTAGCAAAGCTAGAAGAATGGGAATATCCTAAATTCCCTAACATTCACCTTCTGCTTCTTCACTTAATTATTAAATTTATTTCTAGGACTATTATTAACTATCATATTAAAATTTTCTATCTACTCCAACTTTTCTATACCCCCGTATAGTTCATCAACTTGTCACACATTATGAGTCCAGGAACTTACCACAATAATATGAGTTTAGAAGCTTGTCCTAGCAATATGTAGTCTGCGAACAAATCAAAGACTATCCATATGCTGAGGGCTCAAAACATACTATACGATTATGAGTCATGGACTTACCACATGCATGAGTTTTAAGAACTCGTGCCTAAACTTAATATTATTTATCTATCAAAACTGCTAGCGCGACTCTGACATTTCAATGATTATCACATAGTAGCTAAGTAAACACAAGTTCCCTGCCCATACAAAGGATTGTGCAACTCAGTCACCACGTGAGTCCTCAAATGAAATTTCGTACCTAAGCTTTCTGCCCCCTTATCATAACATTTTTGTCATTCATGTCTCATCATTCTCTAAATTCTTTTTGTACTATTTCATAGTACCATATACCTTTTGGACCATTAACAGGTCTCTCTGTTATTTCACATTCTCACTTAATCCCATCATGATCTTGCTTTAAAATCTATTCCTTACTCGCTTTCCTTATCTCGTGATCGTTTCGTAGTACGATCCTCTTACCATTCCTGATCATGTTATTATAATTTCTTTCTATGCTTTTTAGATTACCTCGTCATCTTTGTTGCTTGAATCAGGTGTCCCCTGATTTTCTTTGAGATTCATCTTTGAATCATTTTAATTATTCCTTCAGATATGTTCTTAATTGAACTTATAAGTTTTCTCAATTCGTTAATTTCATTCAGATATTTTCTTAACATCCTTATCTCTTACTTATAATCTTCTATCTTTCATATTTCCTTCACTTTAACCCATATTAGAGAACTGTATCTCTTAACTTATATCTTTCTATTTTAATTCCCCCATGTTCATCAAACTTATCACGTATTTGGACTCAGGAACTTACCATAATCATATGGTTGAGGAGCTTCTCCTAGTCAGGCCATAGTCGCCCATTTGCTAAAGGGGCTCCACCATATAATCATGAGTCACGAGTTTACCATACGCTTGAGTTTTCAGAACACTCAACTAACCGTACTCTTTCTTACTTTAGGTTATAGCCTAAGGTATCTTTTTCCTAAGGGTTATAACCTCTAGCTCTGATACCAACTGTAACGACCCCGAAATTCTACCAACTTTATTCCCTTAAACTTTGTATTTATTATACATTATGTTCTTTTACGTCCAAATTTTGGTCCGTTAATAAATCTTTAATCACCTTAATTAATCCATTAATTGATTTTAAAATCAACAATTACCAAATTTTTCGGTATACATTTTTTCTTTTTCTTAATTCAATCATTGTATTAAAATATTTGGATATTTAAAATCCTTACATCTGGATCCTAGTTCCTGGATCGCAACCTTTACTTATTCTTTTCTTTTACCAGTGTCATAAAGATCAACATTCAAAATTAAATATCATTCATATACCAATGTTCTTTGTTTCATAAATCATAATTAAACTTCTAATAATCTCTGTCATAACATCTATTTTGTATCATTACAGATCATAATTTAACTTTGCTTGTCCTATCCGGATCCAATTTATAGGCACATACAAAACATTAATATAACCTTAACAAATTATCCACATTTCATTATAATATAAAAATATAATAATAACATTCACCACCTTCTATAATAATCCGTCTTTACATAATCTGATATTCTTGAAACTTATTTCTTTCCTACAAAAATGTATATTAAGCAAGTAATGAGCACAACGGCTCAGCAAGTTCAACAGTTAACACATTTCATGCTTCACGTAACACATACCTTAACATGTTTGATGTGTGTCATACATCATGTGTTGTGCTTCTACTATAGCAAGATATCTTACATCATTGCACAAAGTATACATAATTGTCATATTATCCACAGATCACATAACACATAATTTATATGCATTTGAACAAGTATTATCATATCACAACAGTCAACATTTAACATTTAAGGACTGAAGAACTTGCCTGAAATTTGGAATTAATTAATAAATACCCTTCTATAATGCTTCTCGTACAACCTATGATCATAAAATAATCAAATAATAATTATTTATCCTCTCATGATATTAATTTAATAAATTACTATAATCTTTAATGTAATTAACCCTACCCGACAATTTATTTTAGGATACCGGGTTAATTATTAATTAATATGGTTAATTACATTAACCTTGTTCCTTAAATTATTAATTTAACTTAGTATCAAATACATTCACTACGGACAACCCGACCTATTGGATAAATTTTAGCATATTCGGTTGTCCAAAATTTTTATTTATTCATTTTCTAGCCTTTAAACTCATTAGATTAATATTTAAAATATTTAAATATTAATCTCCAATATTTGATATTTTTACAAAAGTATAAAATTTAATGTCCAAACATTATTTCTATATTTTTAGTATTTTTCTATAATTTTTCTATAATTTTTAAACAATTTTTTAAAACATTTATTTCATTAAAAACTAATTCTGGGGGCATTTTAGTAAATTTTGCGCCTTTAGGGACTCAACGGGTATTAACAGAAAAGCTCCTGGGCATTTTCATAATTTCCGCAGCCTTGGGGACACGCTGGTCATTAACGGAAAAGACCAGGGGAAAATAGTAATTTCACCACCTAAAACACGACCGCGCATGGCGCGGCATCCCCTTTCCCAGGCTCCGCCTACGCCAAACGGCGTCGTTTGGCGTGTCGAAAAATCTGCTTCCGCGCATGGCGCAGCATGCCTCCCCTCAGCGCCCAAAACGCCGCCGTTTTATACTCTCGTCTGGCAAAAAAATGGCTGTCGCACCATGCGCCACAACCTTTTTATTTCTTCTTCTTCTTTTCGCAGCAACAGTAGCCAACCAGAACCGAATTTAACCATTTTTGTTCCTCAATTTCACAACAAAAACATTCCAAAAATTATATAACTCATAGATATTCTTCCAAAAATTATTTGGAATAATTATTCTAATTATTTCCTATTTTTCCACAAAATTATTTATCATTCATAATACAAAATAAACCAAATAATTAAATTATTATACCTTCCATAGCTTGATTTCTTTCCTTGAAGGCACCAACAATTTCTTTTTCTCCCCCTTGGTGTAGCCATCATGGTCGGTGGTGGCGGTTGATGGTGTGACGACCCCAAATCCGGGTTCCATAACCTCGAGTTTGGTTCTCACTATTCAACACATTACTAACAATTAAATACATACATTGCATTTAAATATTGCGGAATAATACATATTGGTCCCCTTCAAAAGGTTACAATACCAGGGTCTATCAACCTTAACATAAAAACAGTTCCTATCATAAGGAATTACAAAAGGTTTAATAACCGTAAATACATAATTAAAGATCTAATTAGCATGCATAAGCTAACTTAAGCTCTGGCTTTTCCTTTTCCCTTATCCTTCTTTGAGCAATCGTGTATATCTGAAAAATAGTTCATGATATAGCAAGAATAAGCAACTAGTTTGCTCAGCAAGTTTAGAACAATCATAGAGATTTAATATATCATGAATGAATGGGAAATGTCATCAATGGTTCAACAATAGATATAACAATTGTGAATGAAACAGGATTCAAATTTTAATAAACAGAATATTTGAATCTTAAAATGCTGAGTGGTCACTAAGGACCCTGAACTAACGAGGGTATAATAGAGTTTCCTCTGACCCTTTGAGTTGTTTGGTTTTCAAGGGGATCAGTCTATTCAACCCGCTGTATATGCATTACATTTAGTCACTGGCGCCCAAAGTCGGTTTCCCGACACAAATATCCCCTAATTTAGGGTTGTTCAATTCTCAGACTTAATATAAGAAATCCGCACCCAACAATGGTTTGGATAAGCTTTTAAAAGTATTCAAGTATTGAATTTATAAACGTAATGTCTAGCTGAACTATTAGCTTTTGACATTTTTAATACAGTTCATGAATCAAGAACTAATAAGCTTCAAGTGCACTAAGTGCGATTTTATAAACAATATGGATGTGGGATAATTTTAAATAATTAAACCACTTCAAGCTTTGACAATAAATACAAGTATAGAAACTTGTTCAACAATAAATGAGTTGGGTTAGAGAACTTGCCTGTCTGCTCAGCTACAATAAATGTCTAACTTTAACTAACTTGCTTTGAAAGACCTAACATTAATAAAGTCGGTCTAATAATTAGTACGGGGCCTAAATATAAATTAGTATACTGAACTTTTAACGTTTTTCCACTTTGGGAATTGAACTCTCAATTTTTTCAATTGAGTGATTAAACTTTTAATTTTTTCCACTTTAGGGATTGACTTATCTGTATTTTCAATTAGGGGATTGAACTTTTAATTTTTTCCACTTTGAAGATTGTCTTCTCAATTTTTTTTAATAATAATAATAATAATAATAATAATAATAATAATAATAATAATAATAATATTATTATTATTATTATTATTATTATTATTATTATTATTATTATTATTATTATTATTATTATTACTATTATTGTTATTAATATTATTATTATTATTATTACAATTATTATTATTACTATATTATTATTATTATTATTATTATTATTATTATTATTATTATTATTATTATTATTATTATTATAACTATTATTGTTATTACTATTATTATTATTATTATTACAATTATTATTATTACTATATTATTATTATTATTATTATTATTGTTATTATTAAAAAAAATTGAGAAGACAATCCCCAAAGTGGAAAAAATTAAAAGTTCAATCCCCTAATTGAAAAAACAGATAAGTCAATCCCCAAAGTGGAAAAAATTAAAAGTTTAATCACTCAATTGAAAAAATTAAGAATTCAAACCCCAAAGTGGAAAAACGTTAAAAGTTCAGGGTACTAATTTATATTTAGGCCTTAGTACGGCGTATTTGCATAACTATACGCTTAATAATGAACTTATTTACCACACATAAATGCTAACACATAATTTACATTAGTCAAAACAATATTATTAACCTTATAGACCCTTAATCATTTTAGGTTAATAATTTAATAAGTTAGAAAATATTTTTGTTAAGTGTTGGACACTTATTAAACCCTTAAACAATTTATTACAATTGTTTAATTAAATCATAATTAAATTCAATTTATTTTATTAACTCAATCTCTATTTAATCACTATTTAATCTTGATTAAATAGAAATTAATTAATTAACTCTAGTTATTATTTAAAATAAATAATAACTAATTGTACTTACTTATTATTTAATTATAATTAAATAATAAATAATTATTGACTTAATTTTAACCTTCTTTAATTTAATATTAATCAACCAATAATTAACTAAGTAATTAACCTTACTTATTATTTAATTTAAGGAAATTAAATAATAGTTTACAAATCTTAATCCTCTTTAATTATTATTTAATGTCAATTAAATAATAATTAATTAATTAATTAATTTTAATTATTATTTAAGGTTAAATAATAATCAAATCATTCTTATTTATTATTTAATTTAAATAATAAATTATTACTCTAATAACTTAGTTTCCATTAATCGTTATTTAATGCTAATTAAATAATAATTAATTACTTAATTATCCTTATTTATTATTTAATAATATTTAAATAATTAATAATTAATTTATAAATTTTATCTCTCTTTAAGTATTATTTAATAGGAATTAAATAATAATTGCTAATTTATCATCTTTATTTATTATTAACATTTAAAATAATAAATAAATAATAAATTTATTTAATTTAACCATGATTTAGCTAACTAGATTAATATTTAAATATTAAATTTAATGAAAAATATCCTCCCCAATATTATTTTTGTATTATTATTATTTTTGTTATAATTTTAAATTAATTTTCAAATATTTAAATTAATTAAAATTAACCCGAATGACATTTCCGTAAATAAGTTGAAAACTGATCCAAGGGCAGAATGGTAATTTTGCTAAGAAAAACACGGAGGGGCATTCTGGTAATTTCGCGGAAATTTTTCTACCGCGCATGGCGCGCGTTACAGAGTTTACGCCCCAAAACGACGCCATTTTTGGAAAGCCGGATACGGCTCCCGCGCGTAACGCGCGGAGTAAATTTCTACGGACGCCAAACGACGTCGTTTGGCTCCGCGTCCTCAGTGAACAGTGGCATGCGCGCATTGCGCGGCCAATGCTTTTTTTTTTTCCCCTTCCCAGCAGAGTGTGAACAGTGACCGGAAATACACATTTTAATAAAAACTATACCATCAAGTAAGCTTTAAATCATCAATAAAAGTCCAAAAAAATTACCAATCACTTAATATCAATTTATAACATGAAAATTTATTTTTTCATGATTTAAAATCATTATTTTTTATAAAAAAATTTACATCACATAAACTACCACAAATCATAATTTTTTGTGTATAACTCTATTTTGAGTGATTCAAACTTTATTTTTCTCATGATTTAATGTTCTATAATATTATAACATTAAATCTAAATTTTATAAAAGTTATTTTTGGACATTATTTTGAGATTTGATTACATATCACCAAACACATGTTTTTCATCATTAAAACTTTATAAAACATAAGTTAAACTCATGATCAATTATAGAAGCATACATAGCATGATTTTAACCATAAAAATTACTAGGTTAATATTTCTACCATAACTTGAAAGAAAACAAGATTAGGGTTTATAAAATAATTACCTTATTTTGATAGCTATTCTCCTCTTCTTTTCAAAATATGTTGTGAAAGAAGATGACATGAACTACTAAGAATTTCTTCTTCTTCCTTGAAGCTCCACCCAAAATCTCTCTCAAATATTTACTCTCCCAAGCTATTTCTCTCAACTCTATCTTTTGGTCTTGGAGCAACAATGAAGTGTAAAACAAGTATACTTGTAAAATTCTTAGATACAAAATTATATCTATAATTTATGATGCTCTTACTTGGATACTTGCACAAGAAAGTTAGCCCATACTTAGTTAGTGAAAAGAGGGATGGTGCCTATGTACAAAAAAATAAAAATAAAACAAGCAACCATTTATTAAATAAATGAAAAATAAAAAAAATAAAAATATCATTTTCACTCTCCTCACTCACATACACGGCTGATTCCTTTTTTTTTTTTGTCCCAAATTGATTGTCACTTTGCTTACTTTTTAATAATTAATAGTTTAATTAAGTATTTTTCAAGTGGGCCAATCATTGGACTTTAATTTAAAATATCAATTGGGCTTCTATTAAATTGTTTGGGCTACTAATTTGTCAAATTTTATTATTCTCCACTTGGGCTACTAATTGACCCATGTTGGGCTAATTTAATAATTTACACATTAATTATTCAATCCATGATTAAATAAATAATTAGATTGAATAAATAATTAAATATTCTAACCCATTATTATTAAATTACTAAATGGACTAATAAATATTATTATTAATATTTCACATTATTTACATTAATTAATAATCATATTAATTAATTTATTATATTTAATTAACTCATTATATTCAACTTAATTGAATATTTAATTAATAGGAAACTTATCAATTATTTTGATATTAAAACTTTAGGGTTTGTTTACTAATTTACTAACATATTAGTAACCCCCTTTAATTAATTCTAGTAATTAATTACATAATTATTTAATCACATAATTAATTAATCACATAAAAAAATTTAAACAATCTCGTAAAACTAACTCCTTGGAAATTAAATTAATAATTTAATTAATAAAGACGTGGAAATTCTAGGACATTACAGATGTCATTCACGGTTGGAGAGAAAGAGAGAAAATGTTTTTTGTTTGTTTTCTTTTTCTCCTTTTTGTTTTCTTTTGTTTGCTATTTATAACTAAAGCCAACTTTGGCAAAAATCCATTCCATCGACTTATCATACCAACCAACCGACTTTGTTGCTTCTCGGACATTCCAAATTCATGCAATTTAATGAATTTAATACATTACGTAGTTATTACATGTAATAAATATTTTATATAATTTATATAAAATATTTATTTTAATTCACCAAAAATCATAATATGATTTATAAATAATCTTAATACCTCTCGTTACAATTTACAGTAACTTTTCTTATATAAATTATATAATGTATTATATAATATATATAATTACTTTCTCATTACATAATTTTCATTTTACACCAATACAATTAATAAAAATTTCTTCCAACCTTATTCAATTTAATCTTCTTATATAAATTATATAATTATTCCTATATAATTTATATAATTATTATTTTCCTCATATTTCACTTTAATTTCCTTATATAAATTATATAATTTATATAATTACTTTTCTTCTTTATTAATTTTCAAACTTCCACCATAATTATTGATTAATTCTAAAATCAATAATTATAATTTTACTAATTTCCTCATTAACTTTTCATAAATTTTCGGATTAATTTAATTATTAATCCCTTAATTTTCATAATTAATGAAATTTATAATTATAATAATTAACCATAAACACACACACACACACACACACACACACACACACACACACACACACACACACACACACATATATATATATATATATATATATGCATATCTAATTCATACATCTCACATTACCACATAACATCATTTAAATACTAATTTATGTACTTTCACAACAATTTAATTGTATAATTTATTGTATTTTTATATAAAATTTTCTCTTATTCTTAATAAATTATTTTAAAACAATTTATTTACTTTTCAATTATTTTAATTCCACACTACTCGTCATGATCTCTGTACAGATTTAATTTACTAGTTAAATCTTATAACATACCTTAACTAACATAAAATAATAATTAATTTAACAACCTTGATAATTTTTATCAATTAAATTCTTATTTAATTTTATTAAAGAAATTCTGAAAATTCGGATCCTGACAGCTTTGCTTTGCTTTTGTTTTCTCTTTTTTTTCTTTTTTTCTTTTTTTTTCTTTCTATAGCTTTGTTCCTTTTTATATCCACCGAAAACAACTTACCAAATTTTTTTTTTAAACACAAAAGCCACACCATCTACTTTAACCAACCGACATAAGTTTTCGGATAAGCTAAAATCAAGCATGCAAGTTTATTTTAATACATTTCATAATTTTTACGTGTAATAAATATTTTATATAATGTATATAAAATATTTATTTTAATTCACCAAAAATCATAACATGATTTATAAATAATATTAATACCTTTTTCAGGTACTTTACTTGACAAATTTTGTGCACGCATAATGACATGCATGTAATTATATGAGGTAATTAATACCTCCAAAATTCATAAAATAATTCATACAACTTATAAAAATTATTTTTCATAATTTTTCACTTCATTTCTCGCACAACATAATACACTAACATGTTCATGTTTCTGAAATATTATTCCTCATAAAAATCATAAAAATTCCGTTATACATAATCATAATTTTTTTTTAATAAATTAAAACCTTGCTTGTACTCATTTATTTTTTTCATTTCTTTATTATTCACATTAACTTTCCTTATATAAATTATATAATTTATTATTATATAATTTATATAATTACATTATCTCTTTTTAAATAATTTCCATTTTACACAAAATACAATTTATAAAAATTTTCTTCCATCCTTATTCAATTTAATTCTCTTATATAAATTATATAATTATTCCTATATAATTTATATAATTATTATTTCCTTCATACATCACTTTACTTTCCTTATATAAATTATATAATTTATATAATTACTTTTCTTCTCAATTAATTTCTAAACTTCCTCCATAATTCTTAATTAAATCTAAATTCAATAATTATAATTTTACTAACTCCCTCATTAACCTTTCATAAATTTTCGGATTAATTTAATTATTAATCCCTTTATTTTCATAATTAATGAAATTTATAATTATAACAATTAAGCATAAACACATATATATACAAATGTATATATATATATATTTAATTCATATTCTTCACATTACCACATAACATCATTTAAATCATAATTTATGCACTTCCACAACAATTTAATTGCGCCTTTACAAGAATTTTCTCTTATTCTTCATAAATTGTTTCCAAACAATTTATTTACTTTTTTTTCAATTGTTTTAAATCCACACAATTTATCACCATCTTTGTACATATTTAATTTACAAATTAACTCCCTTCACATACTTTAAATTACATATGCATATCAATCACAAATAATTTAAATAACCTTAATAATTTTGTTATTTAATATTATTAAAGAAATCTTGAAAATTCGGATCCTCACATTCTTCCCCCCTTAACAGGATTCCGTCATCGGAATCATAATTACCGTAATAATCATACGTATTTTATTTATAGCTCCTTGTCATACCTTTACCTTGATAAATCACAACTATATCCAAAATAATCCTATTTTACCTCGTTAATTTCCATAATTCACATGGATAACCCTATAATGGTCATATCTGTTAGAATATTTAAATTCTTAACTTAATTCATAATTTCTTTGTAGTATAACATTTCATATTTTTCTAAAATTTTTATTAATAAAACTTTAACTCGTTTCTTGACTCACTTATCAAGATAATTTCTCATTTTCTAAAAAAATTCCTTTCTTTAATCACACTTATCCTTACTCAATCCATTTATTTCATACCATTTATTGCACATCATTTATACTCTGCACATTCAACTTTCTCTTCTTAATTCATATAAATCTTCTTCACATTCCATAAATCATTCCTTAATATTTCTATCATTCAACACTAGGTTTTAAATGCTATCATTTACTTAATTCATCATAATTCTTATTTGGAATTATTCTAAAAATTCTGGGGTGCCACATTCACCCTTCCTTCATAAAATTTCGTCCTCGAAATTTCTATGTAGTACTATCTCACTCATTTGCAACATACACAATTCCTTTGTATTCATTCCACATATCTTTCTTTCCTTCCTTTCTCGTAGTCATTGCACATTGCAATTTTCTAATCCATCATATTTCATAATTTCTTTGCTTCATAATTATTACCTTCATTATCACTCACACTTAAAGAATATTATCCCATCCTACCATCCAGTCTCCATAAGAGTAGAGGAATTTAAGAAAATTTAAACAAAACTTTACGTAGTATGCTAAATGAACATTTATCTCGGTTTACAGTATTTCGCTCCCCGAGTACTTCATACTGCAAACCTTGACAGTGGATCAATCTGTCATTAAAGTGATGTATATTTAATCTGTAATTTGGCATGCCAGTAGAAAAATCTGTAATGCCCGTGTTTTGATATGACAGGTGACCATTCGATCAACCTACAATACCCGTAATCTCTTTGTTCATCTCAACCTTGGAATTCATTCAAAAGTAATTTGATTGTGTATAATTTTCAAAGAATATGTATTCAATAAATACATTTTTAAAATTTGTCTAGCTGAATCAAATAGCTTAGACTCGTATTTCTTCAACGCTTGTCTAGCTAGATCAATTAGCATTGACTTTCTTTTAACACCTCATAATCCGCAGAAATTTTAAAAAATTCATCATGTCCAAAACTTTTCAAAACATTTAGCCGAATCAATGACATTGACTTATAGCTTTGACATACTTTCATAAATCAAAATCATTTGTGACTTCATGTTACTGCATCATCTAGACAATACGTTGAGAATTTCGTCGTTAATAATTCATTCACCATACTTTGTGGTGTTGAATCATCTTATGACGTCATAGTACCGCACCGTCTCAATAACACGTTGAGCATTCCGCCATTCATCAGATCCGGGCTAAAAGGTGCATGGATGATTCTTTTGAAATACATTTTGATATTCAAAATATTTTTGTCTAGCCGAAATAAGTAGTATAGACACTTTTTAAATCGCTTAAAATTTATTTGTATTTTTTTAAAGCACAATTGTGCCGAATTAGCTTGAGGCCAAAAATTTCGAAGTCTAGCAAAGCTAGAAGAGTGGGAATATCCTAAATTTCCTAACATTCACTTTCTGCTTCTTTACTTAATTACCAAATTTATTGCTAGGACTCTTGTAACAACCCCGAAATTTGACCCACTTTATTACCTTAATTTCATATTTATTAAACGTTATTTCCTTAACGTTCGAATTTCGGTTCGTTAATAATCTTTAATTACCTTCTTTAATCCATTAAATTGACTTTAAATTGTCAATTACCGAATTTATTGATATAATTTTTTTTTCTTTTTCTCAATTTAATCATTGTAGTAAAATATTTGGATATCTAAAACTTTGTATCTCGATCCTAGTCCCTGGATCGCAACCTTTACTTTTTCTTTCTATCATAATGCTCAACATTTAAAATTTAATGTTGATTATATCCATACCATTATTCTTGGCTTCATAATCCATAATTTAAATATGTCTTACTTTTTAACATAGCAACAATCTTGAATCATTACTATATATCGTTTAACTTTACTTGTCCAATCTGGATCCAACTTGCATTATATACAACATATATATATATATATCTTGTCAATCTATCCACATAAAAGTATTATATCGAAATCATAAAACAATTATGTTTACAACCTTTTATAGCAAAATCCATCATAATCCAATATTCTGGAAATTCATTTCTTGACCTGCAAAAGTTTATTTTAAGCAAGTAATGAGCACAATGACTCAGCAAGTTCAAACAGATTAATATTTGAAATATTTAAATATTAATCCCTAATATTTAATATTTAATCAAAAATATTAAATTTAATGCCCAAACATCATTTCTACATTTTTAGTATTTTCCTATAATTTTCTAGAATTTTTAAATAATTTTTAAACATTTATTTCCTTAAAAACTGATTCTGGGGGCATTTTGGTAATTTCCGCGCCCTTAGGAACATACCTGGAATTTCTCGGAAAGTCTAGGGGCATTTTCGTCATTTTCGCGCCCTTAGGGACTCATTCAGTATTTCCCGAAAAGACTGGGGGCATTACCGTAATTTCAGCAACGTTAGGACATGTTCGGTATTAACGGGAATGGCCAGGGGCACGCTTGTAATTTCCAGCGTGTCGGCCGCGCAATGCGCTTGTAACGACCCCGAAATTCGACCAACTTTATTACCTTAAACTTTCATATTTATGAAACCTTATTTTCCTTACGTCCAAATTTCGGTCCGTTAATAAATCTTTAATCTCCTTCTTTAATCCAATAATTGATTTTAAAATCATCAATTATCAAAATTCTCATATAAATTTTTCTTTTTCTCGATTCAATCGTTGTATTAAAATATTTGGATGGTTAAAATCTTTACATCTGGATCCTAATCCCTGGATCGCAACTTTTACTTTTTCTTTTCTTTCTATTACAAATATCGTGAAGCTCAACATTTAAAGTTTAATATTGTATATATCCATACAACATCTTTCGTTTCATAAATCATAATTAAATCATTTAATAATTTCTATCGTAACATCTATCTAGTACAATCACAGTTCAAAATTTAACTTTACTTATCCTGTCTGGATTCGACATATATGTACATATGAAACATCATTATAAACTTAACACATGTATCCACATTGAATGGAAAATATAACAAAACGTTTCCCACCTTCTAGACAATTCATCTCTAACAATTAATCCGATATTCTTGCAATTTATTTATTTCCTGCAAAAATGTTTATTAAGCAAGTAATGAGGACAACGGCTCAGCAAGTTCAACAGTTTATACTTCATATAGCACATAGTTTAACATACTCTGTGTGTGTCATACATTACGTGTTGTGCTTCTACTTGAACAATATATCTCATATATATCTTCATATCATTGCACAAAGTACATATTGTGGTCATATTAATCACGTATCACATAGCACATAATTTGTATGCATTCAAAACAAGAATTACATATCATAACATTCAATATTTAACATTTAAGGACTGAAGAACTTGCCTGGCGTCCAGTTTTTTAAATTGATAGCTCAAACCCTTAACTCGGTCAACCTATGATCATAAAATAATCAAATAATAATTATTTATCTCTTTATGATATTAATTTACTTAATTAATATCATCTCTGGGCCAATTATCAATTTATATGGCCAACTATAATAACCTCGTTCCTTAAATTATTAGCATAACTTAATATTTAATACCTTCACTACGGACAACCCGGCTTATTGGATAAAATTTAACATATTTGGTTGTCCGAAAATTTTATTTAACCATTTTTTAAATTATAACCTTATTAGATTAATATTTAAACCTTTAAATATTAATCCCCAATATTTAATATTTTTACAAAAATATTAAATTTAATGCCCAAACATCATTTCTATATTTTTAGTATTTTTCTATAATTTTTAAACAATTTTTAAACATTTATTTCAATTAAAACTAATTTTGGGGGCAATTTGGTAATTTTCGCGCCCTTAGGGACATATTCGGTATTTCCCGGAAAGCCCAGGGGCATTTTAGTAATTTCCGTGCGTCCAGGACACGCCTGTTATTACCTGAAAAGGACAGGGGCAAAATCGTCATTTCGCCCCAAAACCGCGGTCGTGCATTGCGCGGAGCTTCTTCTTCCGGTATCCCAGAAAACGGCGTCGTTTGGGCCACTGTTCAGGATAGCCGCGCAATGCGCGGACGACCGAATTTTCGCGCCCCAAAACGGCGCCATTTCGTTCCCGCGTCAGACAAAAAAAATGGCTGCCGCGCCATGCGCGGCAGCCTAGAATTTCTTTCCTTCTTCCTACCGAACAGTGTATCAACCCAAGCAAAAATTTACACCATTTTGCTCCAATTTTTCACAACATATTAATTCCAAAAATCATATAATTCATACATATACACCCAGAAATTATTTAGAATAATTAATCTAATTATTTTTTATTTTTTCATAAAATTATTCTATCATCCACAAATATTAAAATAAATTAAATAACTCATTTTATACCTTCCCAAGACTTGGAAATCCTTCCTTTGAAGTTTCTCTATACTTGAGTGACATCCTCTTGGTGGCTCATGGAGGTTTCCGGTGGAGGTGGTGGTCGGGTGGAGCAAAGAGAGAACATTGTGTTTTCATTGTTTTGTGTTTATTTTTTTGTTTTTGTGCTTCTCTTTTTCTTTTCATTTCTTTTCCTTTTATAAATCATACAACTTAACCATTTTGGATACAAACAATAAGTCCACCGCCTCATTTCCTACAAGCCAACTTTTCCTTCTCTCGAATTTTCCAAATTTGCATGTAACTTTTAATTTAAATACATTACGTAATTATTTCGTGTAATAAATATTCTATGTAATATACATAAAATATTTATTTTAATTCACTAAAAATCATAACATGATTTATGAGTAATATTAATATCCTTTTCGGTATTTTACTTGACAAATTTTGTACACACATAATGACATGCATGTAGTTATCTGAGGTAATTTATACCTCCAAAAATCATAAAATAATTCATATAACATATAAAAATTATTTTTCTTAATTTTTCACTTCGTTACTTGGACAACATGTTACACTAACATGTTCCCGTTTTCGAAATATTATCCTTCATAAAAGTCATAATAATTCCATTATACATAAATATAATTTTTAATAACTTAAAACATTCATTTTTCTCATTTATTATTCAATTTCTTTAATATTTACAATAATTTCTTTATATATATAAATTATATAATTTAATATTATATAATTTATATATTTACATTCTCCTTTCTTAAATAATTTCTTAAATTCCTCCATAATTATCAATTAATCAATAATTTCACCTTTATTAACTCTCTCATTATTTTAATTCTCTTATACAAATTATATAATTTATCCTTATATAATTTATATAATTATAATTTCCTTTAAACCTCACTTTAATTTTCTTATATAAATTATATAATTTATTATTATATAATTTATATAATTACATTTCTTCTCAATCAATTTCTAAAATTTTACCATAATTCTTAATTAAATCTAAAATCAATAATTATAATTTTATTAACTTCCTCATTCGCTTTTCATTTAAAATTGGATTAATTTAATTATTAATCCCTTAATTTTCATAATTAATAACATTTATATTTATCATTTAAACATATACATTTATATATAAAAATGTTTATATATAAATATATACATATTTAATTCATATTTCTTACATTTTCATATAACCTCATTTAAAACATAATTTCTGCAATTCCATAATAATTTAATTGTACAATTTATTGTACATTTATATGAAATTTCTCTTTATTCTTCATAAATTGTTTCCAAACAATTTATTTACTTTTTCAATTCTTTTAAATTCACACAATTCATCACCATCTTTAATTTACCACATAAATCCCTTTACATACATAATCATTGAAATGTTAGTTACTGTGTGATAATCATTGAAATGTTAGAGTCGCGCTAGCAGGTTTGATAGTTATATAATATTAAGTTTAGGCACGAGTTCTTAAAACTCATGCATATGGTAAGTCCATGACTCATAATTGTATGTATGTTTTGAGCCCTCAGCATATGGATAGTCTTTGACTTGTTCTTAGACTACGTATTGCTAGGACAAGCATCTAAACTCATATTCTTGTGGTAAGTTCCTGGACTCATAATGTGTGGTAAGTTTGATGAACTATACGGGGGTATAGAAATGTTGGAGTAGTTAGAAATTTTTTTTATAATGGTAATAATAGTCCTAGCAATAAATTTATTAATTAAGTAAAGAAACTGAAGGTGAATGTTAGGGAATTTAGGATATTCCCACTTTTCTAGCTTTGCTAGATTTCAAAAATTTTGGCCTCAAGTTGATTTGGCACGTGTGTGCTTTGAAAAATATAAATGAAATTTTTAAGCGATTTAAAAAGTGTCTATACTACTTGTGTCGGCTAGACAAAAATGTTTTTACATCAAAATGTATTTCAAAAGAATCATCCACGCACCTTTTAGCCCGGTGTAGTTGTGATGAATGACGGAATGCTCAACGTGTTGTTGAGACGGTGCGGTACTATTTCGTTATAAGATGATTCAACACCATAAAGTATGATTTATGGTGTAGGAATTATTAACAACGGAATCCTCAACGTACTGTCAAGATGACGCGGTAACATGAAGTCATAAATGATTTTGATTTGTGAAGGTATGTCAAACCTATAAGTGTTTGCCATTTGACTCGGCTAGACGTTTTGAAAAGTTTTGACATGATAAATGTTTTAAAAAAATTTTTGTAGGTTATAAATAGTTAAAAGTAAGTCTATGCTAATTGATCTAGCTAGACAAGCGTTGAAGAAATATAAGTCTAAGCTATTTAATTCAGCTAGACAAATTTTGAAATATATTTATTGAATTCGTTTTCTTTGAAAGCTATAACTAAACAAATTTCTTTTGAATGAATTCTAAGGCTGAGATGAACAAAAAGATTAAGAATGTTGCAGGTTGATCGAATGATCACCTGACATAAGAAACACAGTATGATGAAACATCCATCATTTTAATGACAGACTGATCCACTGTCAGGGTTTGCAGTATGAGGTACTCGGGAAGCGAAGTACTGTAAACCGGGATCATGTTCAGAATGTTATGAAAATTCATGGGTTGCAGTATGAGGTACTCTGGGAGTGAAATACTGTTAACCGGGATAAAAGTTCATTCAGCATACTACGAAAAGATTTATTTTTCCTCTACTCTTATGAAGATTGGATGGTAGGATGGGGTAGTATTACTTAAATGTGAGCATTAAGGAAAGTAATAATTGTGAAGTAAAGAAATTATGAAATATGATGGATTAGAAAATGGTAATGTGCAATGACTGCGAGAAAGAAAGGACAGAAAAATATGTGGAATAAATGTAAACAAATTGTTAAGTATGAGTACATCGAAATTTCGATGACGAAATTTTATGAAGGAGGGGTGAATGTGACACCCACGATTTTAGAATAATTTCAAATAAAGATTATGATGAATTAAGTAAAGGCTAACGTTTAGAACCTAGTGTTGAACGATGAAGGTATTGAGGAATGATTTATAGAATGTGAAGAAGAATTATATGAACTAAGAAGAGAAAGATGAATGTGTAGAGTATAAAGGATGTGCAATAGAGGGTATGAAATAAGTGGATTGAGAAAGGGTAAATACAATTAAAGAAAAGAATTTTTCAGAGAATGAGAAAGTATATTGATAAGTGTATCAAGAAATGAGTTAAAGTTTTATGAATAAAATATTTAGAGAATTATGAAATATGATGTTGAGTTAAGAATTGAATATTCTGACAGTTATGATTTTTATTGGAATTATCCATGTAAGTTAAGGATTTAAAGAAGTAAAATATGATTATTATGGATATAGTTGTGATGTATCAAGATAAAGGTATAGCAAGGTTCTATAAATGAAATACGTATAAATATTACGGTAATTATGATTCCGAGGACGGAATCCTGTTAAGGGGGAAAGAATGTGAGGATCCAAATTTTCAGGATTTTCTTAATAATATTAAATGAGAATTTAATTGATAAAATTATCAAGGTTATTTAAATTAATGTGATTTAAGGTATGTGATGAGATTTAATTAGTAAATTAAATATGTACAGAGATCATGATGAATGGTATGGAATTAAAGTAATTGAAAAGCAAATAAATTGTTTAAAAATAATTTATGAAAAATAAGAGAAATTCCATGTAAAGGTACAATAAATTGTACAATTAAATTGTTATGAAAATGTAGAAATTATGATTTGATTGAGGTTATGTGGTAATGTGAAATATATGAAATTAGATATGTATATATATACATTTGTATATATATATATATATATAAATGTATATGTTTATGTGATAATTGTAAATGCTATTAATTATGAAAATTAAGGGATTAATAATTATATTAATCCAATTTTAAATGAAAAGCGAATGGGGAGTTAATAAAATTGTAATTATTGATTTTAGATTTTATCAAGAATTTTGGAAGAAGTTTAGAAATTAATTGAGAAGGAAAAATAATTATATAAATTATATAATAATAAATTATATAATTTATATAAGGAAATTAAAATAAGGTATGAAGAAAATAATAATTTTATAAATTATATAAGAATAATTATATAATTTACATAAGGTGATTAAATTGAATAATGATGGAAGAGATTTTTATAAATTGTGATTTGTGAAAGATGAAAATTATATAAGGATAAGGTAATTATATAAATTATATAATAATAAATTATATAATTTATATAAGGAAAGTTAATGTAAATTGTAAAGAAATAAAAATAAATGAGAAAATGAATGTTTTAATTTATAAAAAAAATTATATTTATGTATAATGGAATTATTATGACTTTTATGAAGGATAATATTTTAGAAACGGGAACATGTTAGCGTAACATGTTGTCCAAGTAATGAAGTGAAAAATTATGAAAAATAATTCTTATATGTTCTATGAATTATTTTATGATTTTTGGAGGTATATATTACCTCATTTAAATACGTGCATGTCATTATGTGTGTACAAAATTTGTCAAATAAAATACCGAAAAATGTATTAATATTACTCATAAATCATGTTATGATTTTTGGTGAATTAAAATAAATATTTTATATATTTTATATAAAATATTTATTATATGAAATAATTACATAATGTATTAAATAAATTGTTTATGCATGATTTGTGGATATTATTTGGAAATTTCGAGAAGGGAAAGGGCGGTGGACTTGGCCCTTATTTTTCCAAAATAGTTAAGTGCATGGGTTATTAAAGGAAGAGAAAAGAAAAGCAAAGAAGGGAAAAAAAGAAAATAAAAGCAAAAGCATGGTATTCCTTCTCCATTCTTTCTCTCCACCCGACACCACCACCATAGCTACCGAGCACCACCATGGCTACCAAGAGAGGGAAGAAGGAAT
This sequence comes from Hedera helix, assembly GCA_947179155.2. NCBI lineage: Eukaryota > Viridiplantae > Streptophyta > Magnoliopsida > Apiales > Araliaceae > Hedera > Hedera helix. The sequence goes on from OX359286.1 coordinate 4,766,872, forward strand.
TTTGGTGCCTTCAAGGAAAGGAATCAAGCTTTGGAAGGTATAATAATTTAATTATTTGATTTATTTTAATATTTTAGTGTTAAAATAATTTTGTGGAAAAATAGAAAATAATTAGTATAATTATTCTAAATAATTTTTAGATGTATACCTATGAATTTCATGATTTTTGGAGTTATTTTGTGGTGAAAAAGTGAGAAAAAATGGTGAAATTTGTGAAAAGTTGGTGTACTATTCGCGAAGAAGGAGGAAGAAAATTCAGGGCTACCGCGCATTTTTTTGTCTGACGTAGAGGTAAAACGGCGCTATTTTGGGGCGTCCGGAGGAAGAGTCCGCGTCATGCGCGAGAGCTTCGGGAACAGAAGGGAAACGACGTCGTTTTTGCGTCGATAGCGAGGGGCTGCGCGAAATGCGCCGCCGCCGACACACTAGAAATTACCAGCGTGCCCCTGCCCTTTTCGGTTAATACCGGTCGTGTCATTTGACCACGAAAATTACGGTAATGCCCCTGGACTTTCCAGGAAATCCCGGTTGTGTCCCTAACGTTGCTGAAGTTACGAAAATGCCCTTGGGCTTTCCGAAAAATACCGAATATGTCCCTAAGGGCGCAAAAATTACCAAATTGCCCCAGAAGTGATTTTTAATGAAATAAATGTTTAAAAATTGTTTAAAAATCATAGAAAATTATAGAAAAATACTAAAAATATAGAAATGATGTTTGGGCATTAAATTTAATATTTTAAAAAATATTAAATATTGTGGATTAATATTTAAATGTTTAAATATTAATCTAATAAAGTTATAATTTAGAAAATGTTTAAATAAAATTTTCGGGCAACCAAATATGTTAAATTTTATCCGATGAGCCGGGTTGTCCGTAGTGAAGGCATTAAATATTAAGTTATGTTAATATTTTAAAGGACGAGGTTAATATAATTAACCATATAAATTAATAATTGGCCCAGAGATGATATTAATTAAGTAAATTAATATCATAAAGAGATAAATAATTATTATTTGATTATTTTACGATCATAGGTTGATCGAGTTAAGAGTTTGAGCTAACAATTTAAATAACTGGACGTCAGGCAAGTTCTTCAGTCCTTTAAATGTTAAATGTTGTCTGTTATGATATGTTACTATTTGTTCAAATGCATACAAATTATGTGCTATGTGCTACGTGATTAATATGACAACAATGTGTACGTCGTACAACGATATATATATATATATATATATATATATATATATATATATATATATATATATATATATGTTGCTCAAGTATAGGCACAACACATGATATATGATACACACCGAGTATATTAAGGTATGTGCTACGTGACGCATAAACTGTTGAACTTGCTTAATAAACATTTTTGCAGGAAAGAAATGAAATTCAAGAATATTGGATTATGTTAGAGATGAATTGCCTAGAAGGTAGAAAACGTGATTGTTATATCGTTAATATTATAATTCAATGTGAGAAATTTGCTAATTTACTGTGATAAATCGCATGTATATAAGTTGAATCTGGATATGATAGAAGTTCAATTATGAACTGTGATGGATCAGGATAATTGTTATGATAGAAATTATTATATGTTTGATTACGAATGACGCAACAAGGAATATTTGTATGAAGATAAATAATAGTAAATTTTAAATGATGAGTTTTATGATGCGTGTAAATGAAAGAAAAAGTTAAGGTTGCGATCCAGGGACTAGGATCCAGATGTAAAGATTTTAAACATCCAAATATTTTAATACAACGATTGAATCGAGAAAAAGAAAAATTTATATGAGAATTTTGATAATTGATGATTTTAAAATCAATTATTGGATTAAAGAAGGAGATTAAAGATTTATTAACGGACCGAAATTTGGACGTAAGGAAAATAATGTTTCATAAATATGAAAATTAAGGTAATAAAGTGGGTCGAATTTCGGGGTCGTTACAATTACTCAATCCACTTATTTCATGTTCTCTATTCCACCTTATTGATACTTTACTCATTCATCATTCTTTCCTTAATTCATATAAATCTTCTTCACATTCTATAAATCATTCCTCAATACCTTCATCATTCAACACTAGGTTCTAAACGTTAACCTTTACTTAATTCATCATAATCTTTATTTGAAATTATTCTAAAATCCTGGGTGTCACATTCACCCCTCCTTCATAAAATTTCGTCCTCAAAATTTCTATGTACTCGTACTTCACGATTTCTTTACATTTATTCCACATATTTTTATTTCCTTCCTTTCTCGTAGTCATTATACTTTACAATTTTCTAATCCATTACATTTCATACTTTCTTTACTTCACAATTATTGCTTTCATTATCACTCACAATTAAATATTACCCCATCCTACCATCCAATCTTCATAAGAGTAAAAGAATTCAAAATTTTTATTTTGGAAACTTTCATGATATGCTGAATGAACAGTTATCTCGGTTTACAGTACTTCGCTCCCCGAGTACTTCATACTGCAAACTCTGACAGTGGATCAGTCTGCCATTAATGTGGTGTATATTTAATCCGTAATTTGGCACGCCAGTAGAACAATCTGTAATGCCAATGTTTTCTTATGTCAGGTGACCATTCGATCAACCCGCAATATTCTTAATCTTTTTGTTCATCTCAACCTTAGAATTTATTCAAAGTAATTTGATTAGTTATAGCTTTCAAAGAATATGAATTCAATAAATATATTTCAAAATTTGTCTAGCTGAATCAAATAGCTTAGACTTGTATTTCTTCAACGCTTGTCTAGCCAGCTCAATTAGCATAGACTTCCTTTTTAACAATTTATAACCCACAGAAATTTTTAAAACATTTATCATGTCAAAACTTTTCAAAACGTCTAGCCGAGTCAAATGGCAAAGACTTATAGCTTTGACATACCTTCACAAATCAAAATCATTTATGACTTCATGTTACCGCGTCATCTTGACAGTACGTTGAGGATTCCGTCGTTAATAATTCCTACACCATAAACTATACTTTATGGTGTTGAATCATCTTATAACGAAATAGTACCGCACCGTCTCAACAACACGTTGAGCATTCCGTCATTCATCACATCTGCACCGGGCTAAAAGGTGCGTGGATGATTCTTTTGAAATACATTTTGATGTAAAAATATTTTTGTCTAGCCGAAACAAGTAGCATAGACACTTTTTAGATCGCTTACAAAAATTTTTATTTTTATTTTTCAAAGCACACTCGTGCCAAATCAACTTGAGGCCAAAAATTTTGAAGTCTAGCACAGCTAGAAGAATGGGAATATCCTAAATTCCATAGCATTCACCTTCTGCTTCTTTACTTAATTATTAAATTTATTGCGAGGACTATTATTATTTATCATAGTAAAATTTCTATCTACTCCAACTTTTCTATACCCCCGTACAGTTCATCAAACTTGCCACACATTACGAGTCCAGGAACTTACCACATGAATATTAGTTTTAAAGCTTGTCCTAGCAATATGTAGTCTAAGAACAAATCAAAGACTATCCATATGCTGAGGGGCTCAAAACATACCATACGATTATGAGTCATGGACTTACCATATGCATGAGTTTTAAGAACTCGTGCCTAAACTTAATATTATTACCTATCAAAACTGTTATCGCGACTCTAACATTTCAATGATTATCACATAGTAACTAAGTAAACACAAATCCCCTGCCCATACAAAGGATCGTGTAACTCAATCACCACGTGAGTCCTCAATTGAAATTTCGTACCCAAACATTCTACCCCCTTATCATAACCTTTTTGTCATTCATGTCTCATCATTCCCTGAATTCTTCTTGTGCTATTTCATAGTACCATATCTCTTTATAGCATCAAGCTATACCTTGTTGACCATTAACAGGTCTTTCTATTATTTCACATTCTCACTTGATCACATCATGACCTTACTTTACAATTTATTCCTCTTGATCGTATCGTAGTACGATCCTCTTACTATTCCTGATCATGTTATTATGATCTCTTTCTATGCTTTATAGATTTCCTTGTCATCTTTATTGCTTAAATCAGGTGTCCCCTGATTATCTTTGAGATTCATCTTTGAATCATTTCAAATATTCTTTCAGATATATTCTTAATTGAATTTTGTTAATTCGTTTCATTCAGACCTTTCCTAACATCTTTATCTCTTCCTTATAATCTTCTATCTTTCATATTTTCTTTACTTTAGCCAATATCTGAGATCTGTATTTCTTAACTTACATATTTCTATTTTAATTTCCCCATGTTCATCAAACTTATCACGTATTTGGACTCAGGAACTTACCATAATCATATGGTTAAGGAGCTTGTCCTAGTCAGGCCATGGTCGCCCATTCGCTAAAGGGGCTCCACCATATAATCATGAGTCACGAGTTTACTATACGCTTGAGTTTTCAGAACACTCAACTAACTGTACTCTTTCTTACTTTAGGTTATAGCCTAAGGTATCATTTTCCTAAGGGTTATAACCTCTAGCTCTGATACCAACTGTAACGACCCCGAAATTCGACCAACTTTATTCCCTTAAACTTTCATATTGATGAAACCTTATTTTCCTTACGTCCAAATTTCGGTCCGTTAATAAATCTTTAATCTCCTTCTTTAATCTAATAATTGATTTTAAAATCATCAATTATCAAAATTCTCATATAAATTTTTCTTTTTCTCGATTCAATCGTTGTATTAAAATATTTGGATGGTTAAAATCTTTACATCTGGATCCTAATCCCTGGATCGCAACCTTTACTTTTTCTTTTTTTTCTATTACAAATATCGTGAAGCTCAACATTTAAAGTTTAATATTGTATATATCCATACAACATCTTTCGTTTCATAAATCATAATTAAATTATTTAATAATTTCTATCGTAACATCTATCTAGTACAATCACAGTTCAAAATTTAACTTTACTTATCCTGTCTGGATTCGACATATATGTACATATGAAACATCATTATAAACTTAACACATGTATCCACATTGAATGGAAAATATAACAAAACGTTTCCCACCTTCTAGACAATTCATCTCTAACAATTAATCCGATATTCTTGCAATTTATTTCTTTCCTGCAAAAATGTTTATTAAGCAAGTAATGAGCACAACGGCTCAACAAGTTCAACAATTTATACTTCACATAGCACATAGTTTAACATACTCTGTGTGTGTCATACATTACGTGTTGTGCTTCTACTTGAACAATATATCTCATATATATCTTCATATCATTGCACAAAGTACACATTGTGGTCATATTAATCACGTATCACATAGCACATAATTTGTATGCATTCAAAACAAGAATTACATATCATAACATTCAACATTTAACATTTAAGGACTGAAGAACTTGCCTGACGTCCAGTTTTTTAAATTGATAGCTCAAACCCTTAACTCGGTCAACCTATGATCATAAAATAATCAAATAATAATTATTTATCTCTTTATGATATTAATTTACTTAATTAATATCATCTCTGGGCCAATTATCAATTTATATGGCCAACTATAATAACCTCGTTCCTTAAATTATTAGCATAACTTAATATTTAATACCTTCACTACGGACAACCCGGCTTATTGGATAAAATTTAACATATTTGGTTGTCCGAAAATTTTATTTAACCATTTTTTAAATTATAACATTATTAGATTAATATTTAAACCTTTAAATATTAATCCCCAATATTTAATATTTTTACAAAAATATTAAATTTAATGACCAAACATCATTTCTATATTTTTAGTATTTTTCTATAATTTTTAAACATTTATTTCAATTAAAACTAATTTTGGGGGCAATTTGGTAATTTCCGCGCCCTTAGGGACATATTCGGTATTTCCCGAAAAGCCCAGGGGCATTTTAGTAATTTCCGTGCGTCCAGGACACGCTGATTATTACCTGAAAAGGACAGGGGCAAAATCGTCATTTCGCCCCTAAACCGCGGTCGCGCATTGCGCGGAGCTTCTTCTTCCGGCATCCCAGAAAACGGCGTCGTTTGGGCCACTGTTCAGGATAGCCGCGCAATGCGCTGACGACCGAATTTTCGCGCCCCAAAATTTCTTTCCTTCTTCCTGCCGAACAGTGTATCAACCTAAGCAAAAATTTACAGCATTTTGCTCCAATTTTTCACAACATATTAATTCCAAAAATCATATAATTCATACATATACACCCAGAAATTATTTAGAATAATTAATCTAATTATTTTCTATTTTTCCATAAAATTATTCTATCATCCACAAATATTAAAATAAATTAAATAACTCATTTTATACCTTTCCAAGAGTTGGAAATCCTTCCTTTGAAACTTCTCTATACTTGGGTGACATCCTCTTGGTGGCTCATGGAGGTTTCCGGTGGAGGTGGTGGTTGGGTGGAGCAAAGAGAGAACATTGTGTTTTCATTGTTTTGTGTTTATTTTTTTGTTTTTGTGCTTCCCTTTTTCTTTTCATTACTTTTCCGTTTATAAATCATACAACTTAACCATTTTGGATACAAACAATAAGTCCACCGCCTCATTTCCTGCAAGCCAACTTTTCCTTCTCTCGAATTTTTTAAATTTGCATGTAACTTTTAATTTAAATACATTACGTAATTATTTCGTGTCATAAATATTTTATGTAATATACATAAAATATTTATTTTAATTCACTAAAAATCATAACATGATTTATGAGTAATATTAATACCCTTTTCGGTATTTTACTTGACAAATTTTGTACACACATAATGACATGCATGTAGTTATCTGAGGTAATTTATACCTCCAAAAATCATAAAATAATTCATATAACATATAAAAATTATTTTTCTTAATTTTTCACTTCGTTACTTGGACAACATGTTACACTAACATGTTCCCGTTTTCGAAATATTATCCTTCATAAAAGTCATAATAATTCCATTATACATAAATATAATTTTTAATAACTTAAAACATTCATTTTTCTCATTTATTATTCAATTTCTTTAATATTTACAATAATTTCTTTATATATATAAATTATATAATTTAATATTATATAATTTATATATTTACATTCTCCTTTCTTAAATAATTTCTTAAATTCCTCCATAATTATCAATTAATCAATAATTTCACCTTTATTAACTCTCTCATTATTTTAATTCTCTTATACAAATTATATAATTTATCCTTATATAATTTATATAATTATAATTTCCTTTAAACTTCACTTTAATTTTCTTATATAAATTATATAATTTATTATTATATAATTTATATAATTACATTTCTTCTCAATCAATTTCTAAATTTTTACCATAATTCTTAATTAAATCTAAAATCAATAATTATAAGTTTATTAACTTCCTCATTCACTTTTCATTTAAAATTGGATTAATTTAATTATTAATCTCTTAATTTTCATAATTAATAACATTTATATTTATCACTTAAACATATACATTTATATATAAAAATGTATATATATAAATATATACATATTTAATTCATATTTCTTACATTTCCATATAACCTCATTTAAAACATAATTTCTGTACTTCCATAATAATTTAATTGTACAATTTATTACATTTACATGAAATTTCTCTTATTCTTCATAAATTGTTTCCAAACAATTTATTTACTTTTTCAATTCTTTTAAATTCACACAATTCATCACCATCTTTAATTTACGACATAAATCCCTTTACATACATCAAATCACATAAAATAATAATTAATTTACACAATCTTGATAATTTTATTGATTAAATTCTTATTTAATTTTATTAAAGAAATCCTGTAAATTCGGATCCTCACAGCGCTGCCTTCGTCCCCGCCTTCACCAAACGACGTCGTTTGGTTTACTGTTACAGAGCTTCCGCGCATGGCGCAGACCCCCCCCCCCCCCCCCCCCCCCCGACTCGCCCCAAAATGGCGTCGTTTCTACCCCGCGTTTGCCAAAAGAATGGCTGTCGCGCAATGCGCGACAGCCCCTTTTCTTCTTCCTTTTTCCAACCAAAACAGTATATCAACTTAACCCAAGAAACACCATTTTTGCTAAAAAATTTCACCACAAAACCATTCCAAAATTCTATAACTCATACATATACATCAAATAATTATTTAGAATAATTATTCTAATTATTTTCTAATTTTCACACAATTAATTTAATACTATAAATACCAAAATAAATCAAAATAAATTAATTTATACCTTCTAAGCTTTGTAAATCTTCCCATGAAACTTGTTCTTTCCTCTCTCTTGGTGGCTCATAATTCCCGCGGTGGTGTTCGGTGGTGGAAGGTGACGGCTGAGACGGAAGAGAAAGAGCATGGGTTTTTGCTTTTTCTTTCTTTCTTTTCTTATTCTTTTCTTCCTTTTTATAACCAAAGCTATGCCTTTCTTAAATAAAAAAAAATTCCACCGACTTTGTTGCGCGAAATCAAGAAATTTCTGGATTATTTGCATGCATAAATCTTGCGTAATCAATTAATTTAATATATTACATAATTATTCTGTGTAATAATTATTTTACATAATGTATGTAAAATAATTATTTTAACGTACCAAAATTCATAATATAATTTATCAATAATATTAACACTCATTTTGGGTATTTTACTTGACAAATTTTGTACACGCATAATGACATGCATGTACTTATATGAGGTAATTTATACCTCCAAAATTCATAAAATAATACATATGGCATATAAAATTTATTTTTCATAATTTTTCACTTCGTTATTTGGGCAACATGTTACACTAACATGTTCCCGTTTTCGAAATATTATACTTCATAAAAGTCATAATAATTCCATTATACATAACCATAATTTTTTAATGAATTAAAACATTCTTTTTTCCTCATTTAATTTAATTTCTTTACATTTCACACTAATTTCTTTATATATAAATTATATAATTTAATATTAAATAATTTATATATTTACATTCTCCTTTCTTAAATAATTTCTTAATTTCCTCCTACCTTATTCCATTTAATCACCTTATATAAATTATATAATTATTCTTATATAATTTATATAATTATTATTTTCTTCATACCTTATTTTAATTTCCTTATATAAATTATATAATTTATTATTATATAATTTATATAATTTCTCTCCCTTCTCAATTAATTTCTAAACTTCCTCCATAATTCTTGATTAAATCTAAAATCAATAATTACAATTTTACTAACTCGCTCATTAACCTTTCATAAATTTTCGGATTAATTTAATTATTAATCCCTTAATTTTCATAATTAATGGAATTTATAAATATTAATTAAACATGCACATTTATATATATATATACATATCAAATTTCTATATCTCACATTACCACATAACCTCAAATAAACACAATTTCTGCATTTTCACAATAATTTAACTATACAATTTATTGTGCATTTACATGAAATTTCTTTTATTATTAATACATTGTTTTTAACAATTTATTTACTTTTCAATTATTTTAATTCAACATACTTTATCCTGATCTCTGTACAGATTTAATTTACTAATTAAATCTCATCACGTACTTTTATTCACATAAAATAACCATTTCTTTACACAACCTTGAAAATTGTATCAATTAAATTCTTATTTAATTTTATTAAATAATTCTGAAAATTTGGATCCTCACATTCTTCCCCCCTTAACAGGATTCCGTCCTCGAAATCATAATTGTCGTAATAATCATACGTATTTTATTTATAGTACCTTGCAATATCTTTATCTTGGTGAATAACAACTAATTCCATAATAATTATATTTTACCTCTTTAACTTACAGGAATAACACCATAATGGTCATAACTGTCAGAATATTCAATTCTTAACTCAATTCACAGTTTCTTTGATTTCTCATTATCTAAAAATTTCCTTTCTTTAATCATAGTTACTCTTACTCAATCCGCTTATTTCGTATTCTCTATTCCACCTTATTTATACTTTACACATTCATCCTTCTTTTCTTAATTCATAAAAATCTTCTTCACATTCCATAAATCATTTCTTAATACTTCTATCATTCAACACTAGGTTTTAAACACTAACATTTACCTAATTCATCATAATCCTTATTTAAAATTATTTCAAAAATCCTGGGTGTCACATTCACCCCTCCTTCATAAAATTTCGTCCTTGAAATTTCTATGTACTCATACTTCATTCATTTGTAACTTACACAATTCCTTTGTATTTATTCCACAAATTTTTCTTCCCTTCATTTCTCGTAATCATTGCCCATTGCAATTTTCTAATCCATCACATTTCATAATTTCTTTCCTTTACAATATTACTTTCCTTATCACTCACAATTTAAAATACTACCCCATCCTACCATCCAATCTTCATAAGAGTAGAAGAATTCAAAATTTTTATTTTGGAAAACTTTTATGATATGCTGAATGAACATTTATCCCGGTTTACAGTACTTCGCTCCCCGAGTACTTCATACTGCAAACTCTGACAGTGTATCAGTCTGCAATTAAAGTGGTATAAATTTAATCCGTAATTTGGCACTCCAGTAGAACAATCTGTAATGCCCGCGTCTCTCATGTCAGGTGACCATTCGATCAACCTGCAACATTCTTAATCTCTTTGTTCATCTCAGCGTTAAGATTCATTCACAAGTAATTTGATTGGTTATAACTTTCAAAGAATATGAATTCAATATTTTACAAAATTTGTCTAGCTGAATCAATAGCTCAGACTTATATTTCTTCAACGCTTGTCTAGCCAAATCAATTAGCATAGACTTACTTTTAACAATTTATAACTCACAGAAATTTTTAAAGCATTCATCATGTCAAAACTTTCAAAATATCTAGCCGAATCAAATGGCATTGACTTATAGCTTTGACACACTTCTATAAATCAAAATCATTCATGACTTCATGTTACCGCATCATCGTGACAGTACGTTGAGAATTCCGTCATTAATAATTCCTACACCATACTTTATGGTGTCGAATCACCTTATGACGAAATAGTACCACACCGTCTCAACAACACGTTGAGCATTCCGTCATTCATCACATCTACACCGGGCTAAAAGGTGCATGAATGATTATTTTGAAATACATTTTGATGTTAAAAATATTTTTGTCTAGCCAAAACAAGTAGCATAGACACTTTTTAAATCGCTTAGAAAAATTTCATTTGTATTTTTCAAAGCATACTCGTGTCAAATTAGCTTGAGGTCAAAAATTTTGAAGTCTAGCAAAGCTAGAAGAGTGGGAATATCCTAAATTTCTTAACATTCACTTTTTGCTTCTTCACTTAATTATTAAATTTATTGCTAGGACTATTATTACTGTTATACAAAGATTTCTAACTACTCTAACATTTCTATACCCCCGTATAGTTCATCAAACTTACCACACATTATGAGTCCAGGAACTTACCATAAGAATATGGGCTTTAAAGCTTGTCCTAGCAATATGTAGTCTGAGAACAAATCAAAGACTATCCATATGCTGAGGGGCTCAAACATACCATACAATTATGAGTCATGGACTTACCATATACATGAGTTTTAAGAACTCGTGCCTAAACTTAATATTATTTACCTATCAGAAATTCTTAGCGCGACTCTAACATTTCAATGATTATCACATAGTAATTGAGTAAACACAAATTCCCCGCCCATACAAAGGATTGTGTAATTCAGTCACCACATGAGTCCTCAAATGAAATTTCGTACCCAAGTTTTCTACCCCCTTATCATAAACTTTTTGTCATTCATGTCTTATCATTCTCTAAATTCTTCTTGTACTATTTTATAGTACCATATCTCTTTATAGCATCAAGCTATACCTTTTCGACCATTAATAGGTCTCTCTGTTATTTCACATTCTTACTTGATTCCATCATGACCTTGCTTTACAATCTATTCATCATTCACTTTCCTTATCTTGTGATCGGATCGTAGTACGATCCTCTTACCGTTCCTGATCATGTTATTATGATCTCTTTCTATGCTTTTTAGATTACCTCGTCTTTATTGCTTAAATCAGGTGGCCCCTGATTTCCTCTGAGATTCATCTTTGAATCATTTCAAATATTCTCTTTCAATTATGTTCTTAATTGAACTTATAAATTTTCTCAATTCATTACCTTCATTCAAATCTTTCTTAACATCTTTATCTTTTCTATGAGGATCCGAATTTTCAGGATTTCTTTAATAATATTAAATGAGAAATTAATTGATAAAATTATCAAGATTGTGTAAATTAATTATTATTTTATGTGATTTAAGGTATTTGATGAGATTTAATTAGTAAATTAAATCTGTGCAGAGATTTTGATAAATGGTATTGAATTAAAATAATTAAAAAGTAAATAAATTGTTTTAAAATAATTTATTAAGAATAAGAGAAAATTCAGGTAAAGGTACAATAAATTGTACAATTAAATTATTGTGGAAATACAGAAATTATGATTTTAAATGAGGTTATGTGATAATGTGAAAGGGATGAATTAAATAGGTATATATTTATATATATACATTTATATATATAAATGTATATGTTAAGTGAGAAATATAAATGTTATTAATTATGGAAATTAAGGGATTAATAATTAAATTAATTCAATTTTAAATAAAAAGCGAATGAGGAAGTTAATAAAATTGTAATTATTGATTTTAGATTTAATTAAGAATTATGGTGAAAATTTAGAAATTATTGAGAAAAAATGTAATTATATAAATTATATAATAATAATTTATATAAGAAAATTAAAGTGATGTTTAAAGGAAATTATAATTATATAAATTATATAAGGATAAATTATATAATTTATATAAGAGAATTAAAATAATGAGAGAGTTAATAAATGTGAAATTATTGATTAATTGATAATTATGGAGGAATTTAAGAAATTATTTATAAAAAAAAAAGAATAATGTAATTATATAAATTATATAATTTATATAAGGAAAATTAATGTGAATATTAAAGAAATTGAATAATAAATAAGAAAAATGAATGTTTTAATTTATTAAAAATTTTATTTATGAATAATGGAATTATTATGACTTTTATGAAAGATAATATTTAAGAAATGTGAACATGTTAGAGTAACATGTTGTCCGAGTAACGGAGTGATAAATTATAAAAAATAATTTTTATAAGTCATGTGAATTATTTTATGATTTTTAGAGGTATAAATTACCTTATATGATTACATGCATGGTGTTATGCGTGTACAAAATTTGTCAAGTAAAATACCGAATAAGGTATTAATATTACTTAAAAATCATGTTATGATTTTTGGTGAATTAAAATAAATATTTTATATACATTATATAAAATATTTATTACGTGAAATAATTACGTAATGTATAAAATACTTTATTATGTATGATTTTTTTTTTTTAGGCTTATCCGAAATTGTACATGGCGGTGGAATTATTGGTGATTCAAAAATAGTTAATTGTGCAATTATAAAAGCAAGAGAAAAGAAAAAGAAAAAGAACAAAAACAAAGAGCAAAAATGAAAACAAAACCAAAACTTTTCTTTCACCACCACTCCCACCGCCACCATCACTACCACCACCACCAACCGAGAGCTTCATCACCATCAAAAGATGAGAAAGGATCAACCTAATAAATTGGATCCCTAACGTAGTTTATCTTTTTAGTTTGGATCAACCAAACAAATTTGATCCCTAAGTTCTTTTACAATGACTGTTCTTTTTAAAGGCTGTATAAAAGTAAACAAATGTTTATACATCTACATTTGTTCATTTCTTCTTCTTTTTTTTTAAAATTTTTTTTCATTGTTCTTTAAACATAAATAATAATACCTTAAATGTAAACACATAGCACATTTGTTCATTCTTTTCATTTTCATTGTTCATTTCTTTCTTTCTTTTTAATTATTCTATAAATGTACATACTGTAACGACCCCGAAATTCGACCCACTTTACTCTTTTAATCTTGTATTTATTATACATTATTTCCTTAACGTCCAAATTTCGGTTCGTTAATATATCTTTAACCACCTTATTTGATCTATTATCTGATATTTAAAAATCAACAATTACCAAAATTTTGGTATAAATTTTTCTTTTTCTTAATCATTGCATTAACATATTTGATTATGTAAAATCCTTACATTTAGATCCTAGTCCCTGGATCGCAACCTTAACTTTTTCTTTCTCTTACCAGTATCATATTTCCCAACATTTCAAATTTAAGGTTGATTAATAAATCCATAATTATTCCTTTATTTCATAATTCATAATTAACCATTTAATAATCTCCATCATAATATCTATCTTGAACTATCACAGTCCGTAATTTAACTTGACTTATCCTGTCTGGATTCAACATATATGTACATACAAAATAGCACTATAAACTTAACAATAGTATTCACATTATGTTATTGAAATATAACAATAACGTTCACAACCTTCTGTGATTATCAGTCTTTATATCATCTGATATTTTTGAAATTCATTTCTTTCCTGCAAAAATGTTTATTAAACAAGTAATGAGCACAACGGCTCAGCAAGTTCAACAGTTATACTTCACGTAGCACATACCTTATCATGCTTGGTGTGTGTCATACATCATGTGTTTGTGCTTCTACTATAGCAATATATTTCATATATATTCATATCGTTGCACAGAATACACATTGTGGTCATATTAATCACGTATCACATAACACGTAATTTGTATGCAGTTAAAACAAGAATTACTTATCATAACATTCCAACATTTAACATAAAAGGGACTGAAGAACTTGCCTGGAAATCCAACTTATTAAATTGGTAACTCAAACCTTTTATTCGATCAACCTATAATCATAAAATAATCAAATAATAATTATTTATCCTTTTATGATATTAATTTAATTAATTAATATCATTTCTAGACCAATTATTAATTTATATGGCCAATTATATTAACCTCGTTCCTTAGAATATTCGTTTAACTTAATAACCAATGCCTTCACTACGGACAACCCGACTTATTGGGTAAATTTTAGCATATTTGGTTGTCCGAAAAATTTATTAAATCATTTTCTATCTTGTAACCTTATTAGATTAATATTTAAACATTTAAATATTAATCCCCAATATTTAATATTTTGACAAAAATATTAAATTTAATGCCCAACCATCCTTTCTATATTTTTAATATTTTTCTAGAATTTTCTAGAATTTTTAAACAATTTTTAAACATTTATTTTAATTAAAAATCATTTCTGGGGGTATTTCGGTAATTTCCGCGCCCTTAGGGATATATCCGGCATTTCCCGGAAAGGCTGGGGGCTTATCCGTAATTTCAGTAAGGTTAGGGACAAATCCGGAATTTTTCGGATAGTTCAGGGGCAATTATGTAATTTTCGTGCCTCTAGGGACACGGTTGGTATTTCAGGAATAGGGCACGGCTGTAATTACCCAACGTGACGTCGGCCGCGCATTGCGCGCAGCCCTTCGCTTCCGACGCCAAAACGGCGTCGTTTCGAAGCTGTTCACCGAACCCTTCGCGCATGGCGCGACCTCTTCCTCCGGACGCCCAAAACGGCGTCGTTTCTATCCCGCGTCAGCAAAAAAAATGGCTGCCGCGCAATGCGCGGCAGCCCCTTTTCTTCTTCCTTTTCCAGCCAACACAGTATATCAACTTAACCCAAAAACACCATTTTTTTGCTAAAATTTCACAACAAACCTCTTCCAAAAATCATATAATTCATAGATATCCATCTAAAAATTATTTAGAATAATTATACTAATTATTTATAATTTTTTCACAAAATTAATTTACCACTAAAAATACATAATAAATAATATAAATTAACATTTATACCTTCCAAACACTTATAAACCTTCCTTTGAGGCTTGTTCATCATCTCTTGGCAATCATAATGGTCGGTGGTGAGTGGTGGCGGTGGTGGCTCTCGGTGGTGGGAGAAAAATGAGAGAGAGAGAGTTTGTGTGTTTGTTTGTTTTGTTTTTCTTTTCTTTTTCTTTTCTTTTGTTTACCTTATTGGCTTTTATAATCACCCAACTTAGCTACTAAAAATTTCCACCGACTTAAGCCCCTCTCCCGAATGTTCCATTTCCGGATAAATTCCAAATTTGCATGCAAATTAATTAATTAAATACATTACGTAATTATTACGTGTAATAAATATTTTATATAATATATATAAAATATTTATTTTAATTCACTAAAAATCATAACATGATTTATGAGTAATATTAATACCTTTTTCGGTATTTTATTTGACAAATTTTGTACACGCATAATGACATGCATGTAATTATATGAGGTAATTAATACCTCCAAAAATCATAAAATAAATCATAGGACATATAAATATTATTTTTCATAATTTTTCACTCCGTTACTTGAACAACATGTTACATTAACATGTTCACGTTTCCGAAATATTATTTTTCATAAAAGTCATAATAATTCCATTATACATAACCATAATTTTTAATAACTTAAAACATTCCTTTTTCTTATTTATTATTCAATTTCTTTAATATTCATATTAATTTCTTTATATATAAATTATATAATTTAATATTATATAATTTATATAATTACATTCTCCTTCTAAATAATTTCTTAATTTTCTCAAACTTTATTCCATTTAATCACCTTATATAAATTACATAATTATTCTTATATAATTTATATAATTATTATTTTCTTCATACCTTATTTTAATTTCCTTGTATAAATTATATAATTATTATTATATAATTTATATAATTACCTTTCCTTCTCAATTAATTTCTAAACCTCCTCCAAAATTCTTGATAAAATCTAAAATCAACACATACAATTTTACCAACTCCTTCATTCACTTTTTATTTAAATTTGGATTAATTTAATTATTAATCCCTTTAATTTCCATTAATAACATTTATAATTATTAATTAAACATAACATACATATTTATATACAAATGTATATATATAAATATATACATATTTAATTCATGCATTTACACTATCACATAACCTCTTTTAAAATCATTACAATTAAATTGTACACTTTATTGTACCTTTGCTTGAAATTTCTTTTATTTTTTTCATAAATTGTTTTTAAACAATTTATTTACTTTTCGATTATTTTAAATTAACACAATTCGTCATGATCTCTGTATAGATTTAATTTACTAATTAAATCTCATCACATACCTTAATTTACATAAAATAATAATTTCTTTACACAACCTTGAAAATTGTGTCTATTAAATTCTTATTTAATCTTATTAAATAATTTCGAAAATTCGGATCCTCACATTCTTCCCTCCTTAACAGGATTCCGTCCTCGGAATCATAATTGCCGTAATACTTATACGTATATTATTCATAGCACCTTGCTATACCTTCATCTTGATGAATAACAATTTGATCAATAATAATTATATTTTACCTCTTTAATATACATAACTTACATGGATAACCTCATAATGGTCATTACTGTCAAAATATTTAATTTACAAATTCTTTATAATAGTACATTTCATATTTCTCTAAAAAATTTTATGAACAACACTTTAATTCATTTCTTGATATTCTTATTAAGATAATTTCTTATTCTCCGAAAAGTTTCATCATAATTCTTTTCTTAATTCATATAAATCTTCTTCACGTTTCTTTTCATCCTTTTCTTCTTAATTCACATTCATAATCCTCTTCATATTTCATAATTCATTCTTTACTACCTCCATTATTCAACATTAGGTTTTAAATACTAACATTTACTTGATTTATCATAATCCTTATTTAGAATTATTTTAAAATTCTGGGGTATCACACATACATACTTAGTTTATTTCTCAGTTATTATTAAACATACTAAATTTATAAAATAAATTAACATTCAACAAATTATCATTGTTATGTTATCATAGTTTATTTATCAATTATCATTAAACAGATTAATATTCAACAGACTCATAAAATAAATTATCATTGTTTTGTCATCATTAAATCCAAATAGGCAAACATAATTATGTACTAGCATTATGGATTCCACTTTATCTCTGTTCAGTGCACTCCTTATGTTGTAGTGGATTCCACGCGTCCTCTTCTAATAAACTAGTTGTTGCTAAATCATGTTTTACTCCTTATCTCATTCAGTTAGTTTATCTCGTACTACCTCGTGCGGGAGAGCTTTTTGATGAGGATATCGCAGTCATGTGACGTAGTGAAACTATCTCTGAGTACCATTGGCATTATGATCTCTGATAGGTATAACACTAAGGAAGCTCAACAATAATGTAACTTTACATTCTGAAGTGGCTCAACGATATTAGTGACTCAACAATCTAATAATATTCTGTTTAGCTCCATTCTACGATCCTGAGTACTTTTGATTTGTTCGTCACTTATGAGCTTCCATCTTTACTTATTCTGTTGAGCCTACTCAACAGAACTCTACGAACTCTTTCTGTTAGACAAATTTATGCACATACCCATTTGGATTTGATGATGAAAAAATGATGAAATTGGTTAAATACTCCAAGTATATGCTACATGACTATACTGTTTGTCCTATATATGTTTACATTGAAGTTAACACTGTTTGCAAAAAAAAACAAAAAAAACAAATGTGAGCATACAAACATTTGTTCATCTCTAAAAAGTCCTCAAAATAATAATTAATGTAAAAGGATTTAGAGGATCAAATTTGTTAGGATGATCCATATCAAAAAGGTTAAAGTAGGATTAAAGGATCAAACTTGTTAGGTTGATTCAAAAGATAACCTCTATATTGTCCTTAAAAAAGAATGATGGAATGTAAAATGGCACTAGAGATCAAAAGTGTTATGTTGAATCCTGATAAAGAGTGATATCAAAGATGTGATAGATTATGATTGAAATCTTAAAAGACAAAATAATAGAAGAATTGATTGTTCAGATCGTAGTGCACAACATTGACATATGGCAGAAAAAGGATCGTATAAAAGATTCATGGCATATTGCCAAGTCCAAGTCACATTGCAAAGGCTAAAATCATGCTACCAAGTTCGTATCAAGATCGCTTAGATAGGCCGGATCGTATTACAAAAACTGAATTGTATTGCTAGTACTGAAGATCGCATAGGAAGTAACATATCGTAGTATAAACTAATTCGTATTGAAAGTCAAATCGTATTACAAGTTCAATCCATATTGTGAGGACAAGATCGTTTAGAAGGATTCAGAAAACAAGATAGGATTGAAGGACTCAATTTTTATTACAAGGACATATCATATTGCAAAAGTTCAATCGTATAGCAAGCTCGACAAAGTCTAAAAGCATTGAATTATCATGAAAAGTGCAAAAAGAGGATCTTAAGTCAAGTAGGAGAAAATTATTGAGCACAAGAATATGTCAAGGAGAAAGAACCAAAAAAGTGCAAAAGTCATCCCACAAGATCAACACAAAGGAAGAATTATTAGAATTTTATCAAGTAGATTTATCACAGCACAACAAAAATAAAATGCTCTAGCTAAAGAAGTAAAGATGGATGCTCATAGATGCTAAAAAGACTAATATACTCAATATCGAAAAATGAAGCTGAACTAAATATCCTTAGATCGATGAGTTGCAAATTTTGTTCAGCTACTTCAAGACACAGAGTTATAACAATGATGAGATGCATCATTGCCTTATTGATAAGTCGATTTTATATCAATTTATTATGTATTTTATATTTAATTAATTGTGAGTTTTTAAGTATTTTTAGTGTTTTAGGTGTTTTATTTAATTTTATTCATTTTTATTAGTTTTATTTATTTTTAATTAATTTTTATTTATTTTTGTAGGAAAACTAAAGTTTGATGGCAAAATGGTAAATAAACAGCTCAGTGGCAGAACCGTAAATATCAGTAAGTCTGAGAAATTCGCACCATGCACAGAGAATTATTTGTAAGCTGCAATAGGAGCGGAAGGGAAGCACGTAATGCGCGACCATCAATCGACATCAGTAGCGTGCCATGCATGGGCATGGTTCAGTAAAGAAAAAAAAGCGCGCATTACGCGTGTTGCCAGCAAAGAAAAAAACAAAAATGCGCAGAACAACTGGCACTTGTCCTTCCATGGTTCGGGCGTGGTTTCATCAGCATGTAGCAAATAAATTAAAGAATCCAAAAGCAATTTGGAAAAGGAAAATAAATAATAATTTTTATATTTATTTATTTTGTATTTTAAATCCTATTAGAGTTTGGAAATTATAATTCCTATTAGGGTTAGGAGGATTATGTAGCCTATAAATAGAGGGCTTGAGATACAGTGTAACATACAACTTTAATTAGAAAAATTCTCTCTTCTATTCTTTGGTGTTCTCTACAATTATGAGTAACTAAATTATTTTTCTTGGCTTAAGTGATTGAAGACATCCAGATTTATACACTGTGAGATAAAATTTATTTTAATTGTTTAATTTATATTTTGAGTATTGAATATTTTTATGTGCTTAATTTTATGATTGGTTTGTTTAATTACTAAGAGCGCTACTAGTTTATTATTCATATTAATCTACTACTATTTTTGAAGCAACTAAGTTTAATAATTGTTTTTCAGATCAAAAGATTATTTTATCTTAGGAAGAATATTCATCTAAATTAAATACAAACAAGTGGCTTGTTTTGTTTAGTTCAACGATCTCTCTAATTCTTAAAACTGCTATTTAATTAAATCTTTAGCAAATGTCGGAAGTTGTTTTGTAGTAAGAGTATTTAGACCAAGTGACTCTATTTATCTAAAATTAAGGAGAGATGAGAAAAATTATTCCACCTGCGAGTAGTTATTTCTACGGTGAATGTTCAAAATATTAATTGATTTACTCTTGCATCAATGATCAGTTGTAAATTCTTGATGGTGGATATTAACTTAAACCAAGATTTTTTCTTCTTGTTTATTTCATTAAATTACTTGCATAATTATTTTAGTTAATTTTATTTAAATTATTTCTTTAATAACCCCCCCCCCCCCCAATTTTGGTTTACAAAACATAAAATTAAATTAATCACTCTCTGTGGGATCAACTCTTACTTACACTACTACATTAATATTTTTTCAAAGTAAGATTTTACTTTTGGGTGCTTGCGACATCACACCAAATTTTGGCACCGTTGCCGGGGACTGATTTATTTACTTTTGTGATTTTTGTGATCCTTATTTTGTTTAATAATTTTCCGTAGTTCTTTTTCCTAGTTTATTTGAGTTTCATTGATTGTTTATGACCGTAACTCGTTCTTCTAATCAAAGTAATTTAAGGTTTGATCTAGAAATCGAGAGAACTTTGCGCGGATTAAGGAAATAAGATCGGGTAAATCTTGAAACAATAGACGTCATGGCTGAAAATCGAACTTTGAAGGAACTTGCAGCCCCATATTTGAACCAACAACCTTTATGCATAATTTTTTCTAATTTAGATGTTAACACTTCTTTTGAGTTAAAATCTGGTCTAATACATCTTTTGCCTACTTTTCATGGCCTTACAGGTGAAGACCCACACAAACATTTTAAAGAATTTCATGTGGTATGCACGAGCATGAAACCTCCTGGAGTGACTGAAGAGCAAATCAAATTAAGAGCTTTTTCATTCTCTTTGAAAGATTTCGCTAAAGATTGGCTCTACTATCTTCCCTCCGGAAGTATAACCACATGGGAAGAAGTGAAGAGATTATTCTTGGAGAAATATTTCCCAGCTTCAAGGGCAGCCAGCATAAGAAAAGAAATTTGCAGTGTGAGATAGAACCATGGCGAATCCCTATACGAGTATTGAGAACGGTTCAAGAAACTGTGTGCAAGTTGTCCCTGTAATGTCTTAAAATTTTCACATCATTATTAATTAAAATATTAATTTCATTGCTAACAAATTAGTTTTACGAGATTATTTAAATCTTTTTGTGTGATTAATTAATTTCGTAATTAAATGATTATGTGATTAATTGCTAGAATTAATTAAAGGGGGTCACTAATATATTATTTAAATTAGTGAACAAACCCTAAAGTTTTAATATCAAAATAATTGATAAGTTGTCATTAATTGAATATTCAATTAAATTGAATATAATGAGTTAATTAAATTTGGTAAATTAATTAATATGATTATTAATTAATGTAAACAATGTGAAAAATTAATAATAATATTTATTAGTCCATTGAGTAATTTATTATTAATGGGATTAGAGTATTTAATTATTTAATTAATCTAATTATTTATTTAATCATGAACTTGGATAGTTAATGTGTAAACCTTTTAAATTAACCCAACATGAATCAATTAGTAGCCCAAGTGAAGAATAATAAAACTTGGCAAAATAGTAGCCCAAATAATATAAAAGTGAGCCCAAATTGATTTAAAAAGAAGTCCAATGCTTAGGCCACTTGGAAAATATATCATGTAACTATTTATATATTTAAGTAAATTGGGAAGACAATTATTTTGGGACATCAAGAGCAAGTATTGCCGGCAAAAGGGTGAGAGAGAGAGAGAGTGAATTGATTTTTGTGATTTTATTTTTTATTTATTTAATAAATGGTTGCTTGTATGGATTTTTTTTGTGCATGGACCATCCCTCTTTTCACCAACTCTAGCCCTTAGTCCATATCTTGTGTTAGTATCCAAGATAGCTTCATGATGGTCTAGAGTATTAGATATAATTTGTGTATCTAATATTTTTAGAAGTATACTTGCAATTGTGGAACATTTGCATTTCATTTTTTCAAGTACAAAAGAGAGAGTTTGAGAGAAAGCTATACTGAGAGCAAAGTATTTTGAGAGAGGTCAAGGAGAAGGTATAGAAGGAGTTCTTGATTTATGTCTTCAAGTTTCACAACCTATTTTGGAAGAAAAAGGAAGATAGCCACTAAAACAAGCTAATTGTTATTTTAAATATGGCCTTATTTTTTTAAATTAAATAAACCATCATGTTAGTATAAACATGTTAATATAGTTAGTAATGTGTATTAGTAATATTTATGTCATGCTTGAGTTTAAAATGTTTGGTTTGTATTTTGGTATATCTTGTATGCTAAAAATATGTGTTTGGTATTGTGTAAACAAGTCTCAAAATAATGACCAAAAATATTTTTTATAAAATTTAGATTTAATGTTCTAATATTATAAAATATTAAATCATGAGAAAAACAAAGTTTGGATCACTCAAAATGAAGTTATACACAAAAAGTTATGATTTATAGTAGTTTATTTGGTACAATAATTTTTATGAAAAAAAATGGAATTAAATCTTAGCAAAATTAAATTTTCATGTTATAAATTGATATTAAGTGATGGGTAAAATTTCTGGATTTTTATTGAGGAATTAAAGCTTACTTGAAGGTAGGGCTGCAAACGATCCGAACCGAACCGAACATTGTCGAACTCGAACCGAACTCGAACCACATTAGTCGAACTCGAACATGTTCGAGTAGCACTATCGAACCAACGCACTTGTGCGAGTTCGGTTCGTTAGTGTTCGCGAACATGTTCGAGTTCGCGAGCATACTCGAGTTCGCGAGCATGTTCGAGTTCGCCTATAATGCTCGAGTTCGCAAAAATTAGGCTAAATATTTTAATTTTTTTTAAATAAAATTTAAATTTAATTACAAGGCTAAGAGGACTCAGATACTCGAGTTTATTTAGGAATTAGGAATAGCCAAAAAAGATATAATATATCATAATATCATATTATAATATATTCATATATATTAAATTAGTAGTAGTGGTCAATATTATTGTTAATTACTTAATTAGTCTAGAATAAATAAATATTACTACTTTCAATTAACTCAAAAAAGGGCGATATTACTACTTCCTCAATTAATTAATTATTTTCATATTTTTGTATTTTTTACTTTTAGGTAAAACAAAAGAAAAAAAAATACTCCATTTATTTCATAAAAAGAGTCTTATTTGAGATTTTTTTATAATGAAATTATAAAATTTTAAAATTTAAAATAATGTGAATTTAGTTGATTTAGATTAATTCAATATCTAATAAACTAATATTGTTAAGTTGTTACCCTTGAAATGTATTACTACTAGATACTTCTTCCATTCTGAAATATAAGTAATAAGATCAACTGCTCAAGTATGAATTTTTAATTCAAAAGGAATGTGGTAATTAACTTTTGAATAACATAAATCTTGAGAATTATTTTATAAAAAGTTTATAATTTTCATAATTATATTGTTTAAAACTAAATAATTTTTTTCTAAAAAACTAAAGTAATATATTAAATTTTACAATTTTGTAAATTAACTACAATTCTAATATCAAATGCTCAAAGTAATTTAGAGACTTTTTGTGTTTTTGTTTTTTTTCTCACCTTTTTGCTTATTTTAATTTAAATTATTAACTCATTTTAATTTCATGCAAACGGTACCGTGACATTGCTTTATTGGATTATTAAACTTTTTAAACACTATTTTTTATACTAAATATGATTACTTAATTGCATAAAACAAAGTTAGTTAATTATTTTTTCTCACCGTCTCACATATACATTATAAGTCTGTAATACTAAAAAATTTAAAATTTTTAAAATCAAGTTTGCACTTTTAATTATATGGTTGATGGACAATAGGTTGATGTAAACAACGATTATTACTCTATTAGTGAAGTCTCGATACATTGATAACTTGATTTCTCTATTCTCTATCTTAATTTGGCAATTTCAATAATTCAAGCAAATGTAAGCAATTGTATTGTATCATTCTTTAATTAATGTCAAATTGTCATTGCATGAAGATCAATGACATTATTTATATGATTTATGACATGGGTTATAATTTATTAAATTATCAATAATATAAATTGTAATAATCTAACAATCATTGTTAAAAAATTTATGAAAATATTACAATTATTTTAATTAAATTACATGTGAAGAAGTACACATTATTATTTATTAATTATTTAATAAAAATGTGTACTTTTAATCAATTATTAAAAAAACAAAAAGATGTTTAAGTAATAAAAAAAGAAAATTACTAAAAAATTAACAATTATTGATAAGACAAACTTTAAGATTTAATATGAAATAACTAATTATTTGTATTTAGAATTTAAAAATATTAAACATGTAAGAAATACAATTCAAACTGGAGCAGCTAACGAACCGAACCGAGCCGAGCCGAACCGAACCGAACCGAGCTGCGTCGAACACTAGCATAGTCGAACCGAACTCGAACCGAACAGAACCGAACCGTTCACGAACATAGTCGAACCGAACCACATGGTTCGCGAACATGTTCGATCGAGCAATCGAACTCGATGCTATGTGCGAGTTCGGCTCGAAAAAAAAACTAGTCGAACCCGAACCGAACCGAACTCGAACCGAACCGAACCGGTTCGCGAACGGTTCGGTTCGTTTGCAGCTCTACTTGAAGGTATAATTTTTATTAAATGGTGTGTTCCGGTTATTGTGGACATTCTGCGAAGGGGAGAAAAAAGTGATTGGCCGCGCATTGCGCGCAAGATTTTCCTGCCAGACGCGGAGCCAAACGATGTCGTTTGGCGTATAAAAAGATAACCCGCGCGCAATGCACGAAAGTCGTTTCCAGTTCTTCAAAACGACACCGTTTTGGACCGTGATTCTGTTATGCATGAGCAATGCGCGGTAGTAAAATTTTTCCGCAAAATTACCAGATTGCCCCTCCGTCCGGTTTTTCGATTTATTTACAGAATTGTCATTCTGGATAAATTTAATTAATTTAAATGTTTAAAAATTAATTTAAAATTATAACAATAATAATACAAAAATGATATTTGGGATGATATTTTTCATTAAGTTTAATATTTAAATATTTTAAATATTAACCTAATTAGCTAAATTATGGTTAAGTTAAATAAATAAAAATTTCATTAATTATTTATTATTTAAAATGTTAATAATAAATAAAGGTAATAAATTAGCAATTATTATTTAATTCCTATTAAATAATAATTAAGAGAGATAAATATTTATAAATTAATTAATTATTATTTAAATATTATTAAATAATAAATAAGGATAATTAGGTAATTAATTATTATTTAATTACCATTAAATAATGATTCATGGAAATTAAGTTATTAGATTAATAATTTATTATTTAATTTAAATAATAAATAAGGATAAATAAATTGATTATTATTTAACCTTAAATAATAATTAAAATTAATTAAATAATTAATTATTATTTATTTGGCATTAAATAATAATTAAAGAGGATTAAAATTAGTAAACTATTATTTGATTTCCTTAAATTAAATAATAAGTGAGGTTAATTACTTAGTTAATTATTAGTTTATTAATATTAAATTAAAGAAGGTTAAAATTAAATCAATAATAATTTATTATTTACTTATTATTAAATAACAAGTAAGTACAATTAGTTATTATTTATTTTAAATAATAAGTAAAGATAATTAATTAATTTCTATTTAATCAAGATTAAATAGTAATTGAATAGAGTTCGAGTTAATAAGATAATTTGAAGTTAATATTGCAATTAATTGTAATAAATTGGGTAAGGATTTAATAAGTGTCCAACACTTAAAAAAAAATATTTTCTAACTTATTAAATTATTAACCTAATATGATTAAGGGTCTATAAGGTTAATAATATTGTTTTGACTGATGTAAATTATGTGTTAGTACTTATGTGGTAGATAAGTTTCTTAGTGAGTGTATAGTTGTGCAAATACGCCGTACTAATTATTAGACCAACTTTATTAATGTTAGGACTTTCAAAGCCAGTTAGTTAAAGCTAGACATTAATTGTAGCTGAGCAGACTGACAAGTTCTTTATCTCTAAACTCATTTCATTAAGTAAGTTATTTACTTAAGCTTGAACTGTAATTCCAAGCATGCTTTGAGTGGTTTAATTACTTTACAATTATTCCACAATCGATATTGTTGTTATTCGCCCTTGGTGCACTTGATCTTGTACAGTCTTTGACTTGTACCTTATTTAATGTTCTATTGTTTAAAGAACTGTTCAAAGTAGGTCTAAGCCATTGTTCGGCTAGACATTTATGTTAAAGATTTTAAAAGCTATCCAAATCATTGAAGATGCGGATTCTTGGACTACTATGAACACCTCCCTATTATAAGGGAGTACCCTGTATCTAATATCAAGTACAAAAAAGTACGAAAATTAAATGTGGTGCATACACATATTGCACTGAGGCTGATCCCCTCGGGTACATATTTCTGGTAGTAACCATTAGGTCAACCTGCTATTAACTATAGTGGATGTTTATAGTTCATAGTCTACTTGACTATCTTGAATCTAAAAATAAGTCAATATTCCTGCTTATGTTATTCATATTGTTGAATTGTTTAAGCTATTCCCTTTCATTCATGATATATATTGTCTCTTGTTATTATTTAAACTTGTTGAGCAAACTAGTTACTCACCCTTGCTATATCATGAACCTTATTGCAGTGGAACCCAAGACTTCTGGAAAGAACAAAGGTAAGGGAAAGATGAAGTGATAGACTTCAAGAGACAGTCTTTAGTTTATTCGTCTAGCTAAAATTACTTGTTTTGTAATGTAAACCCTAAGTACTTTATTAAGGGTATTTATGTACTTTTGTGTAAGGTTACCGTATCTTAGGACTAGTAACACCTTTTGAATGAACAACATATGTTTATTATTCCGCATTTAGTTATTGTATGTTGTTTAGAGGTGGATGTTTGTATTGGATCGTGATGACCGAATCCGGGTATTTGAGACCCTAATTTGGGGGCGCCACAGTCTCCACCATCAAATCAGCGAGCAACTGCTCATTTAATAAAAAATTTCTATGAAGGACTCATGTCTACGGAGAGAAGCATGATTGATGCTACTAGTGGCGGAGCATTGGTGGACAAAACTCCCGAAGCTACAAGAAACTTGATTGCAAACATGGCAGCTAAATCCCAACAATTATGCACTAGGCTTAATTTGTCATCCTAGAGTGTTAATGAGGTAGAGATTTCTTCACTTAAAGAACAAATTGCTAGTCTAACTTCTCTTGTTTGTCAAGTGGTTGTAGGTAATACACAACAAGTGAAAGCTTGCGGAATTTGTGCAGTAGTAGGACATCCAACGGATATGTGCCCTACTCTTCAAGAGGAGTCCTATAAATAAGTGAATGTAGCAGGTGGTTTCCCTGGTCAACCATAAAGGAGATATGATCCTTACTCAAACACGTACAACTCTGGTTGGAGGGATCATCCCAATTTCAATTACGGGAATCCACAAGTGAATCACCCCACAAATCAGAATTTCGCAAGCTATCAACAATACAAGCAGTCGTATCCCAACAAGCAGCAGGGTCAATCATCTCAATCCAGTATGTCTTTAGAGGTTATAGTTAAACAACTGAGCACTAACACTTTACAATTTCAACAGAAAACGAAGGCAAATATGTAGAATTTGGAAACACAGATGGGACAAATGGCAACTGCAATTAGTTGCCCAGAGGCGTACGGTTTTGGAAAATTACCCTCTCAAACGGTAGTAAATCCAAAAGATAACGCAAGTGCAATCACTTTGAGAAGTGGTAAAGAGGTCCAAACCCCAGAAAAGACAGGGTCTGAACCAAATGAGCAAAGCAATACAGAAGCAGACAATACAGAAACGGGCGACAGTAAAAGGGACAACAATGTTCTAGGCGACAATGGTGCCCCTAAACATAAATTTTCACCTCTCTCTGATTATAAACTGGTACCCCCTTTTCCTCTGTCTTTAACAGAAAAAATAAAATATGACAAAGATTCAGATTTGTATAAAACTTTTCGCAAATGCGAGGTAAATATTCCATTGTTAGATGCTATTAAACAAGTACCTCGCTTTGCTAGATTTCTGAAAGAATTATGTACACACAAAAGAAAACAAACACTCAAAAGATATGAAAAGGTAAAAGTAGGAAAGAATGTGTCTGCAGTAATTCAAAGAAAACTCCCTACTAAGTGCCAAGATCCAGGAATGTTCACTATCCCTTGCAAGATTGGTGACACTAGATTTGAAAAGGCTATGTTAGCCTTAGGAGCATCTATTAATGTCCTGTCATATTCTATATATGCTTCTTTAAAACTTGAACCTTTGAAGAAAACTGGTACGGTGATTTAGTTGGCTGACAGATCTAATGCCTATCCTAAGGGTATAATATAGGATGTTCTTGTACAAGTAAATAATTTGATTTTTCCTACTAATTTTTATGTGCTTGATATGGAGAATGGTGATCAAAATGCTCCTATTTTGTGAAGAAGAGTCTTATTAAAGACATCCAAAACCAAGATAGATGTTCATAGTGGTACACTGACAATGGAATTTGATGGCGAGGTTGTTTAGTTTAATATTTATGAGGCCATGAAATATCCTAATGATGATAATCCTGTTTATTCTATTGATGTGATTGACTCATTAGCGCCGGATGTTTTTGAACTTGAAGGAAATGATGAATTAGAAACAACAATTAGTCAGAATCTTGAGAAGGAAGAAGAGTTAGCCTTTACTGCTGAATTAAAGGATGTATTGCAACATTAAATGATTCTCCAAAAGCAGGTAACGTTCCTTATATTGATCTACCAGTTTCTAACGAGAACTCTTTACCATATGTTTTATAGTCACCCACTCCAGACTTAAAGCCCCTTCCTGATCAACTCAAGTATGTTTTCCTTGGAGAAGCAAATACATTGCCAATGATCATCTCCAATAAATTTAGTACATCACAAGAAGAACAACTAGTGCGAGTTCTAAAGGAGGATAAGAAGGCCATCGGTTGGACAATTGCTGATATTAAGGGAATAAACCCGTCGGCATGCATGCATCGTATATTACTTGAAGAAGGAGCGAAACCCACCCGTCAGCCACAAAGAAGACTCAATCCGCCCATGATGGATAATGTGAAAAAAGAAATTCAAAAGTTTCTTAAAGTTGGCATGATTTACCCTATTTCAGATAGTAGTTGGGTTAGCCCAGTTCAAGTAGTTCCTAAAAAGATGGGAATCACTGTGGTGAAGAATCAAAATGATGAGTTAATTCCCACCCCCGTTCAAAATGGGTGGCAGGTTTGTATATATTATAGAAAATTAAATGATGTAACCCGCAAAGACCACTTCCCTTTACCTTTTATTGATCATTGAACGATTAGCTTGTCATTTTTACTATTATTTTCTTGATGGTTATTCAGGTTATTTCCAAATTGTCATTGCTCCGAAGGACCAAGAGAAGACGACATTTACATGCCCATTTGGAACTTTTGAATACCACCGCATGCTGTTTGGACTTTGCAACGCCCCACTACTTTTCAAAGGTGTATGGTTAGCATATTTTCATATTATATTGAGCATATCATGAAAGTTTTTATGGATGATTTCACAGTTCATGGGGACTCTTTTGATCATTGTTTTCACAACCTTACACTTGTTCTTCAAAGATGCATATAAACTAACCTTGTACTAAATTCTGAAAAATGTCATTTTATGGTTGAACAAGGTATAGTTTTGGGTCATGTCGTTTCATCTAAGGGAATTGAAGTAGATAAAACGAAAATTGATATTTTTCAATCTCTACCTTATCCTACTAGTGTGCGGGAAGTGCGTTCTTTTCTTGGACATGCAGGTTTTTACCGGAGATTCATAAAGGACTTTTCCAAGATAGCATCACCTCTATGCAAGCTGTTACAAAAAGATGCGGCTTTCAATTTTGACAAGGAGTGTAAGAAAGCATTTGATAAGTTGAAGGAATTGTTGACTTTTGCTCCAATTATCCAGCCTCCGAATTGGGACATGCCTTTTGAGATTATGTGCGACGCAAATGATTATGCAGTAGGAGCTGTTTTTGGTCAAAAAGTTGGGAAAGCATCTCATGCTATTTATTATGCTTCGAGGACTTTGAAGGATGCCCAAAGAAATTATTCGACCACTGAAAAAGAACTCTTAGCTATTGTTTTTGCCTTAGAAAAATTTTGATCTTATTTGTTGGGTACTAAAGTTATTGTTTATTCTGATCATGCAGCTCTTCGTTATTTGATGACAAAGAAAGAGGTAAAACCAAGGTTAATAAGATGGATACTTCTCTTAAGTGAATTCGTTTTAGAGATCAAAGACAAAAAAGGGACAGAAAATAATGTTGTAGACCACTTAAGTCGTTTGGCGAATATGAAGGATGAGCTTCCCCTTGAAGAGACATTTCCTGATGAACAATTGTTCTCTACATATAAAAAACTACCATAGTATGCGAACATTATCAATTATTTGATTACTAACATTGTGCCCCCTGATTTGTCTATAGCTCAAAGGGATAAAATCAGAAGTGATGCAAAGTACTATGTATGGGATGATTCTACTTATGAAAGCATTATGCGGACCAAGTAATTAGAAGGTACGTTCTTGAAACTAAAATTAATCATATTCTCACTTTTTGTTAATCATATGCCTGTGGAGGTCACATTGGATCTAAGAGGACAGCGAGAAAAGTGCTTGACTGTAGTTTTTATTGGTCATCTTTATTCCAAGATTCATATTTATTCTGCAAATCATGTTACAATTGTCAAAAGACAAGTAATATATCCCAATGAAATGCGATGTTGCAAACCCCCATACTATTTTGTGAAATCTTTGATGTGTGGGGCATTGATTTTATGGGACCGTTTCCTATATCGTTTGGTAATGTTTATATTTTACTCGTTATCGATTATGTTTCAAAATGGGTGGAAGCCAAGGCCACAAGGACTAACGATGCTAAAGTGGTTGCAGATTTTCTCCATACTAACATATTTTCCAGGTTTGGAGTTCTTAGAGCTCTAATAAGTGATCGAGGCACTCATTTTTGCCATCGAACTGTGGAAGCTTTGTTGAAAAAATACCATGTAACTCATAAGGTGTCAACTGCATACCATCCGCAAACTAATGGACAAGAAAAAGTTTCAAATAGAGAGATCAAGTCCATTCTTGAAAAGATAGTAAATCTGAGCAAAAAAGATTGGAGTTTTCGCTTGGATGATGCTTTATGGGCGTATAGGACAGCTTATAAAACGCCTATTGGTATGTCACCTTACAGATTGATATTTGAAAAACCATGTCACTTACCTGTCGAGCTAGAACACAAAGCTTATTGGGCTATTAAGAATTTCAATATGAAGATGAGTGAAAGTGGAGAGCATAGGAAGTTGCAATTACAAGAGTTAGAAGAAATTCGCAATGACACTTATGAGAGTGCAAGAATTTACAAGGAGAAGACAAAGGTTTTTCATGACAAGATGATCTCTAGGAAAGAATTTAAAATTGGTCAAAAAGTCCTTTTATACCGATCTCAATTTCGGTTATTTCCAGGTAAGTTATGTTCTCGTTGGATTGGACATTTTGTTGTTACTAATGTTTTTCTTCATGGTGCAGTTGAAATTCAAAGTTTAGAAAATGCGAAAGTACTCAAAGTGAATGGTCATAGACTCAAGCATTTTCATGAGAATTTTCAAAAAGAGGACGCGACTAATTTGGACCTTGAGGATCCAATTTATACTACTTGAAAAGGGGAGCATGTTGTCAAGACAATGACGATAAACAAATGCGCTGCTTGTGAGGCAACCCAATGGGAGTATAATTTTTTTTCTTTTTATTTTTGCATTTATAGTTTAGTTATTTGTGATTTTTCTTTGCATTTTATTTTACATTGGGGACAATGTAAATTTTAAGTGTGGGGGAAGGGATTTAGGATTTTTGTTTTTTTTAGGTCATATTTAAAAAAAAAAAAATTAAGTAATTTTAAAAAATTTTGAATTTTTGAATTTTGTGGGTAAATCCACTGCAAACCCTCATGAGACACAACTCGTCCACTTGGGATAACCTTAGGGTTTAAAGGTTTGTTGCACATGCTAAGTGTAACCGTGTTTCCTATAAAAATGGGGTAGTTTTTTATTTTGTTTTTAGGATGAGTCACTTGAGCAATAAGTTAATTGGATTTTAAATTTTTAGCCAATGATAAAAATTGTGATTTTTATTTAATAACTCTTGAAAAAATGATAAATTTTTGCTTAGACTGAATTTTTTGACCTATTGTTAGTATTTACTTTGTTTGAGATCCTTTAAATTTTTATGCATTTATATCCATTTGTTTGAGCTAATTTTAATTAAGAAAAAGTTTAAATGGTTAAATGCTTATGGAAGATATTTTTGAGTTCTATATCTTATTTGATCATTATTTAAAGTAAAATATAAGACAAAATATAATTTGGAGGAGATGATTTAGGTAATTTTTTTAGGATTATTATTGAAGAAAAAAAATTATGTAATGGGTTGAGATGGAGCGTAAAACGCACTCACTCATAAACACATGAAAAAGTGAGATAAAGCATAAAACGTACCCATTGAAAAAGAAAAGAAAAAAAGAGAAATAAAGAGAGAAAAAATAGGATGAAGCATAAAATGCACTCATTAAAAAAGAAAAAAATGGAAAAATATTTTAAAAATTGATATTAATAATCCTAGTGTGCCTAATTTTTTGAAACCTTTTGATCTTCTGATTTATATTTGTCTGTATTAGCAAAGAGTGATGTAAAAAATAAGTATATTGAGTTTTGTTATATATCTTTTATAAGGAAATTACTGACCGAAGCTTATATGAGTTTTGATTAGTTTGATACATTTGGATTCACACACACACAAATGGTCTTGATTAAAGTAAAATTGATAAATATGTTGAAGTTCTAGATTTTGCATGATTTTGAAATTTTCTTTGAGTTATCATTTAAAAAATCTTTGAGGCTAATGTTGAAATTTATATTAATTTGTTGCTCGAGTAAGTTGTTTGGTTATTATTTTTAATTTTTATTCATGTGTGCTTGAGGACAAGCAAAGAGTTAAGTGTAGGGGTATTTTATAAGTCGATTTTATATCAATGTATTAGGTATTTTATATTTAATTAATTGTGAGTTTTTAAATATTTTTAGTGCTTTAGGTGTTTTATTTAATTTTATTCATTTTTATTTATTTTTAATTAATTTATATTTATTTTTATAGAAAAACTAAAGTCTGATGGCAAAATGGTAAATAAACAGCTCGGTGGGAGAACCGTAAATATCAGCAAGTCTGAGAAATCCGTGCCACGCGCGGAGAATTATTTGTAAGCCGGGCGACGACGCCGTTTGGCGATTGCGGTAGGAGTGGAAGGGAAGCGCGCAATGCGCGACCATCAATCGGCATCAGCAGCGTGCCATACGCGGGCGTGGTTCAGTAAAGAAATAAAAAGCGCGCATTGCGTGCGTTGCCAGCAGAGAAAAAAACAAAAACACGCGGAACAGCTGGCACTTGTCCTTCCTTGGTTTGGGCGTGGTTTCATCAGCATGTAGCAAATAAATTAAAGAATCCAAAAGCAATTTGGAAAAGGAAAATAAATAATAATTTTTATATTTATTTATTTTGTATTTTAAATCCTATTAGTTTGAAAATTATAATTCCTATTAGGGTTAGGAGGATTATGTAGCCTATAAATAGAGGGCTTGAGATACAATGTAACATACAACTTTCATTAGAAAAATTCTCTCTTCTATTCTTTGCTGTTCTCTACAATTATGAGTAGCTAAATTATTTTTCTTGGTTTAAGTGATTGAAGTCATCAAGATTTATACACTGTGAGATCTAATTTATTTTAATTGTTCAATTTATATTTTGAGTATTGAATATTTTTCTGTGCTTAATTTTATAATTGGTTTGTTTAATTGCTAAGAGCGCTACTAGTTTATTATTCATATTAATCTACTGCTATTTATGAAGCAACTAAGTTTATGATTTGTTTTGCAGATCAAAAGATTATTTTATTTTAAGAAGAATATTCATCTAAATTAAATGCAAACAAGTGGTTTATGTTGTTTAGTTCAACAATCTCTTTAATTCTTAAAGCTGCTATTAAATTAAATCTTTAGCAAGTGCCGGAGGTTGTTTTGTAGTAAGGGTATTTAGACCAAGTGGCTCTATTTATCTAAAATTAAAGAGAGAGGAGAAAAATTATTCCACCTGCAAGTAGTTATTTCTACGGTGAATGTTCAAAATATTAATTGATTTACTCTTGCATCGATGATAAGTTGTAAATTCTTGATGACAGATGTTAACTTAAACCAAGGCTTTTTCTTCTTATTTATTTCATTAAATTACTTGCATAATTATTTTAGTTAATTTTATTTAAATTATTTCTTTAATTAAACCCCCCCCCCCCATTTTGGTTTACAAAACATAAAATTAAATTAATCATTCTCTGTGGGATCGATTCTTACTTGCATTACTACATTAATATTTTTTTAAAGTAAGATTTTATTTTTGAGTGTTTGCGACATCACACCATTTACCTATCAGAGTTCAAAAAGCAAATGACATTAAGAGATAGACTCACTATGACATATGATTGGGATGGTCCTATAAAAGAATTCTCCAGCAAGAAACATTATGTGATAACCTAACCAATGAAGATAAGGTGTGAATGCTAA
The DNA here is from genome assembly GCA_947179155.2 of Hedera helix. Lineage (NCBI taxonomy): Eukaryota > Viridiplantae > Streptophyta > Magnoliopsida > Apiales > Araliaceae > Hedera > Hedera helix. The sequence goes on from OX359286.1 coordinate 4,802,316, forward strand.
GGTTAGTTCATCAGAAGAAGACATATAAGATCAATAAAAAAAAATAGAACATATGGTATTCACTATTATCAAAGAACACTGAACTAAGGAAAATTGGATAACATAATCTTACAGTAGATGGAAATGCCTAAGTGAGGGGGAGATAATTATAAGAAGAAAAATCTCAGCTCTTAGAGAATGAATTAAGCTCATCTAAAATCCTGATCGAATAACTACTGAAGGCATAAGAATCGCAGAGCAGGAGGATCGTTTAGTCTGCAAGCTATAAAGATCGTAGAACTAAAAGATGATACAATTGATGATCATATAATTCATAAAGAAATGAGGATGCAAACCATTGAATAGAAGGAAGACAGAATACAATCATAAAGTCTACAGATCGTAGAGTGGATCGTTGGGCAAAACAGACTTTATAATAATAACAAAGAAGAAGATCGTATAACATGGAATATCATGTAAGCTGATCGTATAGTGGATCATAGAACTATAAGTCTCAGAGCTATCCAAATCAAATACTATGATCCTCAAAGAACTATTCGACTAAGAAATTCGTATAAGTTTAAATCAGACATGACATGAAGTTGACAAGAAAAAGAATATTTGAACTTTGAAGAATTTCGAGATAGTAGCTGACAACCAGACAACTCAAATTAGAGAAGGATGAGAAAGGAGCTTAACAACTATATTGGCAGATTGAGAATAGCCAGAAAGTTTCCATCTTTGGTAAACTGATAAGAAAACAGAGACTAATGTACACTAACACCTTATGCAGAATATAAGAAAAGAGATATTACAAAAAGGAGATTGAGCTTTATCCAACGGATAAATAACGTTGTGAACTGACTAATGTGATAACTCAGAGAAAGAAATTAAGGTGTCACCATAAAGAAATGTCTACATCAAAGATATTTAATATCCATGTTCTTCAAAGCAACGACTATCTCCCAACGGATAAACTTTTCAACGAGAAAATCCTTAACAGGCAAAATGAAGGAGATCTTCCTGAGTATAAAAGAACCATCATTCACAAAGAAAAAAATAAAAGGAAAGAAAAAATGGGTGAAAAAATACAAACAAGAAGAGGAAGAACAGAAGAAATTGAGCATAGTATTGGTGAGGAATATTAAAGATATACACTCAAAAAACTCACCAAAGAGAGAATAGTAGAGAAGCAAAGGTCAAAGATCAAAATAGAATGGCTCATACACAAAAGGAGAATAAGGATAAAAAGGTTATTCTACAAAAGACCATAGAGGGGATCGATCAATTGCAAAGACATATCTTCAACCCAAAGTCATTCTACTCTTTGGAGGATTTATCACAACATAGCTGCCAAGTTCATTTGATATGAACTTAACATTAACTTGGCAGCACCCCTCAACAACAACATAATAGCAAAGTCGGGACTTAGTGACCCGCCAGATTCAGAGGAATCTGCCCCAAAATGGGAAGAGGGCTTAGTGTCCTAAGGAGAAAACTGGGTGAGGCCCGTCTGATTCTTAGTGAATTAGCCCCTATTGAGGGAAGATGACTAAGTGTCCTAGAGATTTGAGATGACTTAGTGTCCACATTGTAAGGACTAAGTGTGAGGATCCGAATTTTCATGATTTCTTTAATAATATTAAATGAGAATTTAATAAAATTATCAAGGTTGTTTAAATTATTGGTGATATTTTATGTGATTTAAGGTATGTGAATGGATTTAATTGATAAACTAAATCTGTATAAAGATGGTGATAATTGATAGTGATGTAAATTAATTGAAAAGTAAATAAATCGTTTTAAAACAATTTATTAAGAATACAATAAATTTTACAATTAAATTGTTATGGAAGTACAGAAATTACGATTTAACAGTGTTACGTTGTAATGTGAGATATATGAATTAGAAATGTATATATATATATATATATATATATATATATATATATATATATATACGTGTTTGTGTTTAATTGTTGTATTTATAAACTCCATTAATTATGGAAACAAATGGATTAATAATTAAATTAATCCAAATTTTAATGAAAAGTTAATGAGGAAGTTAGTAAAATTAGAAATATTGATTATATAATTAATCAATAATTATGGTGGAAGTTTAGAAATTAATAAAGAAGAAAAGTTATTATATAAATTATATAATAATAAATTATATAATTTATATAAGGAAATTAAAGTGAAATATGAGGAAAATAATAATTATATAAATTATATAGGAATAATTATATAATTTATATAAGAAGATTAAATTAAATAAGGATGGAAGAAAATTTTTATAAATTGTATTTTGTGTAAAATGAAAATTATTAAATAGGAGAATGTAATTATATAAATTGTATAATAATAAATTATATAATTTATATAAGAAAGTTAATGTAAATAGTAAAGAAATTTAAAATAAATGAGAAGGAAGGTTTTAATTTATTAAAAATTATGTTTATGTATAATTGAATTTTTATGATTTTTATGAGTAATAATATTTTGAAAACGTGAACATGTTAGTGTAACATGTTGTCCAAGTAACGAAGTAAAAAAATTATGAAAAATAATTTTTATAAGGGTATGAATTATTTTATGAATTTTGGAGGTATAAATTACATCATATAATTACATGCATGTACAAAAATTTGTCAAGAAAAATACCTAAAAAATGTGTTAATATTATTTATAAATCAATTTATGATTTTTAGTGAATTAAAATAAATATTTTATGTACATTACATAAAATATTTATTACACGAAATAATTACGTAATGTACTAAATTGTTAATTATGCATGAAATTTTGTGGCTATCCGAATTTGACAAAGTCGGTTGCATGGATAAAAGGCAGTGGAAATATTATTGGCTTCCAAATTGGTTAAGCAATTTGGCTATTAAAGGAAAAGAAATAAAACGGAAAGAAGGAAATACAAAAAGAAAGGAAAGAAAAAATAATACAAACTCCCTTTCTCTCTTACTACCGCCAAGAGCCACCACCCCTATCCGTGGCCACCATAGCCACCACCAAGAAGGAGATTTTGGGCACCATTAAAGTCTTAAACAAGCTTCAAGGAAGGTATAAATCAATTTATTTTGGTATTTTTTGTATTAATTAAATTGTGTGGAAAATTAATAAATCATTAGAATAATTATTCCAAATAAATTTTGGATGTATATCTATGAGTTATATAATTTTTGGAATGGTTTTGTTGTAGAAATTTTGTTCAAAATGGATTAAAATTTGCTTAAGATGGCATACTGTTCACGGGAAGAGAAAGGAAGAAGAAAGGGTCGCCCGCGCATTGCGCGGGCCAAATTTTTTTTTTTCCAGACACGGGCTCAAAATGGCGTCGTTTTAGGGCGCGACTGGGGGGGGAGCCACGCCATGCGCGGCGACCAAAAATCAGCAGACCAAACGGCGTCGTTTGGTGTGGGCGGAGAGGGGTCGCGCGCCATGCGCGGCCGACGCAACGAGTGGAAATTACGACCGTGCCCCTTACCTTTTAAGGAAATACCAAATGTGTCCCTAGTCTTGCCAAATGACCGGCGTGCCCCTGGGCTTTTCGACAAATTCCGGTTATGTCCCTAAAGCCGCAAAAATTACCAAAATGCCCCCAAAAAGAGATTTTTAATTAAATAAATGTTTAAAAATTATAAAAAAATTATAGAAAAATACTAAAAATACAGAAATGATGTTTGGGCATTAAATTTAATATTTTTGTAAAATTATTAAATATTGGGGATTAATATTTAAATGTTTAAATATTAATCTAATAAGGTTACAATTTAGAAAATGGTTAAATAAAATTTTCGGACAACCGAATATGTTAAAGTTTATCCGATGAACCGGGTTGTCCGCATTGAAGATGTTTTATATTAAGTTAAATTAATATTTTAAGACACGAGGTTAATATAATTAACCATATAAATTAATAATTGGCCCAAAGATGATATTAATTTATTAAATTAATATCATAAGAGGATAAATAGGTATTAATTGATTATTTTATTATCATAGGTTATACGAGAAGCATTATAGAAAGGATATTTATTATTTAATTCCACAATCCAGGCAAGTTCTTCAGTACTTTTATGTTAAATATTTGTCTGTTATGATGTGTAATTCTTATTTCAAATGCATATAAATTATGTGTTATGCGATATGTGGATAATATGACAACGATATGTACTTTGTGCTATAAAATGTGAGATATAATGCTTAAGTAGAAGCACAACACGTGACGTATGACACACATAGAGCATGCTATGCTATGTGCTACGTGAAGCATGAAATATGTAAATTGTTGAACTTGCTGAGCCGTTGTGCTCATTACTTGAATAATATACATTTTTCTAGGTAAAGAAATAAATTTCAAGAATATCGGATTAAGTTAGAAATGAATTGCCTAGAAGGTTGGAAACATAATTGTTATATTTTCAACAGCATAATTCAATGTGGATACATTTGCTAAGTTTATATTGATATTTTGTATGTACATATATGTTGGATCCGGATAGGACGAAGAGAGTTAAATTATGAACTGTAATTGTTCAAAGTAATTGTTACGATAGAATATATTTTATGTTTAATTATGAATTATGGAATAAAGGATAATCGTGTTAAAATAAATAATAGTAAATTTTGAATGTTGAGGTTTATGACACTGGTACTGAAAGAAAAAGTGAAGGTTGCGATCCAGGGACTAGGATCAAGATGATAAGTTTTAAATATTCACATATTTTGATACAATGATTGAGGAAAAAAAATTATACCGAAAAATTTGGTAATTGATTATTTATAAAATCAATTAAGGGTTTAAATAAGGTGATTAAAGATTATTAACGAACTGAAATTCGGACGTTAAGAAAATAATGTTTAATAAATATGAAATTTAGGGTAATAAGATTGGTCGAATTTCGGGGTCGTTACAGTTGGTATTAGAGCCAGAGGTTATAAACTTTAGGTAAATGATACCTTAGGCTATAACCTAAGTAAGGAAGAGTAAAAATAGTTGTGTATTCTGAAAACTTAAGCGTATAGTAAGCTTGTGATTCATGATTATATGGTGGATCCCCTCAGTGAATGGGCGACTATGGCCTGACTAGGACAAGCTCCTCAAGCCATATGATTATGGTAAGTTCCTGAGCCCAAATACGTGATAAGTTTGATGAGCATGGGGGAGATTAGAGTAAAGAACAATAAGTTGAGAGGAGATATAGTTCTCAGATGTTGACTAAGGTTAAGAGATTATGAAAGATATAAGAATATAAGAAAGAGATAGAGATGTTAAGGAAGATTTGAATGACGGTAACGAATTGAGAAAGTTTATAAGTAAGAATTAAGAATATAACTGAAAGAATATTTGAAATGATTCAAAGATGAATCTCAAAGAAAATCAGGGGACACCTGATTCGAGCAATAAATGACAAGAAAATCTAAAAAGCATAGAAAGAGATCATAATAACATGATCAGGAACGGTGAAAAAATTGTACTACTATACGATCACAAGATAAGGAAAGCGAATAAGAAATAGATTGTAAAGCAAGATCCTAATGGGATCCAATGAGACTGTAAAATAGCAGAGAGATTTTTTTTAATAATTCAAAGGATATAGCCTGATGCTATAAAGAGATATGGTACTATAAAATAATACAAGAACAATTCAGAGAATGATGAGACATGAATGACAGAAATGTTATGATAAGGGGACAGAAAGCTTGGGTACGAAATTTCAATTGAGGACTCACGTGGTGACTGAGTTGCACAATCCTTTGTATGGGAAGGGGACTTGTGTTTACTTAGTTACTAAGTGATAATCATTGAAATGTTAGAGTCGCGCTAGCGGTTTGATAGATAGATAATATTAAGTTAGGCACGAGTTCTTAAAACTCATGCATATGGTAAGTCCATGACTCATAATAATATGGTATGTTTTGAGCCCCTCGGCATATGGATAGTCTTTGATTTGTTTTTAGACTACATATGGCTAGGACAAGCTTTAAAACTCATATTCTTGTGGTAAGTTACTGGACTCATAATGTGTGGCAAGTTGATGAACTATACGGGGGTATAGAAAAGTTGGAGTAGATAGAAATTTTAGTATGATAATAATAATAGTCCTAGCAATAATTTAATAATTAAGTGAAAAAGCAGAAGGTGAATGTTAGGGAATTTAGGGAATTTAGGATATTCCCACTCTTCTAGCTTTGCTAGATTTCGAAATTTTTGACCTCAAGCTAATTTGGCACGAATATGCTTTGAAAAATACAAATGAATTTTTAGCGATTTAAAAAAAAAGTGTCTATGCTACTTGTTTCAGCTAGAAAAAATTATTTTTAACATCAAAATGTATTTCAAAAGAATCATCAATGCACCTTTTAGCCCGGTGTAAATGTGATGAATGATGGAATGCTCAACATGTTATTGAGACAGTGCGGTACTATGACGTCATGAGATGATTCAACACCATAAAGTATGGTGTAGGAATTGTTAACGACGAAATTCTCAACGTACTGTCAAAATGATGCGGTAACATGAAGTCATAAATGATTTTGATTTATGAAAGTATGTCAAAGCTATAAGTCAATGTCATTTGACTCGGCTAGACGTTTTGAAAAGTTTTGGTATGATGAATGTTTTAAATTTCTGCGAGTTATAAATTGTTAAAAGAAAGTCTATGCTAATTGAGCTGGCAAGACAAGTGTTGAAGAAATACAAGTATAAGCTATTTGATTCAGCTAGACAAATTTTTGAAATATATTTATTGAATTCATATTCTTTGAAAGTTATGCCCAGTCAAATTACTCTTTTATGAATTATAAGGCTGAGATGAACAACCCCTGTAAAAAGGGAAAAACAGAAAGAGATTACGGGTATTGCAGGTTGATCGAATGGTCACCTGGCATATCGAAACACGGGCATTACAGATTGTTCTACTGACGTGCCAAATTACGGATTAAATATACATCACTTTAATGACAAGTTGATCCACTGTCAGGGTTTGCAGTATGAAGTACTCGGGGAACGAAGTACTGTTAAACTAAGAAAAATGTTCATTCAGCATATTACAAAAAGTTTTGTTTAAACTTTTCTTAAAATTCCTCTACTCTTATGAAGGTTGGATGGTAGGATGGGGTAGTATTCTTTAATTATGAGCGATAATGAAAGTAATAATTATGAAGTAAAGAAATTATGAAATGGAATGGATTAGAAAATTTCAATGTGCAATGACCACGAGAAAGGAAGGAAAGAAAGATATGTGGAATAAATGCAAAGGAAAAGTGTAAGTTGCAAAAAGAAAAGATATGAAAGTACACAGAAATTTCGAGGAAGAAATTTTTGAAGGAGGGATGAGTGTGATACCCCGGGATATTTAGAGTGATTCCAAATAAGGATTATGATGAGTTAAGTAAATGTTAGCATTTAAAACCTAATGTTGAATGGTAGATGTATTAAGGAATGATTTATGAAGAAGATTTATATGAATTAAAAAAAAAAGGTTAAATGCGCAGCATATAAATGAGGTGCAATAGAAAGTATGAAATAAGTGGATTAAGTAAGGGTAAGTACGATTAAAGAAAGAAAACTTTCAGAGAATGAGAAGCTATTTTGATAAGTGCATTAAGAAATATTACAAAGAAATTGTAAATTGAGTTAAGAGTTGAATATTCTGACAATTACGACTCCATGTGAGTTAAGGATATTAAAGAGGTAAAATATGATTACTATGGACTTAGTTATTATGCATCAAGATAAAGGTATAGCAAGGCGCTATAAATAAAATACGTATGATTATTACGGTAATTATGATTCCGATGACAGAATCCAGTTAAGGGGGAGGGGGGGGGGGGGGGAATGTGAGGATCCGAATTTTTAAGATTTCTTTAATAATATTAATTGAGAATTTAATGAAATTATCAAGGTTGTTTAAATTATTAGTGATATTTTATATGATTTAAGGTATGTGAAGGGATTTAATTAATAAACTAAATCTGTATAGAGATGGTGATAATTGATATTTATGTAAATTAATTGAAAAGTAAATAAATTGTTTAAAAATAATTTATTAAGAATAAGAGAAATTTCACGTAAACGTACAATAAATTATACAATTAAATTGTTAGAGAAGTACATAAATTATGATTTAACAGTGTTATGTGGTAATGTGAGATATATGAATTAGAAATGTATGTATATATATATATATATATATATATATATATATACGTGTTTGTGTTTAATTGTTGTATTTATAAACTCCATTAATTATGGAAACAAAGGGATTAATAATTAAATTAATCCAAATTTTAATGAAAAGTTAATGAGGAAGTTAGTAAAATTAGAAATATTGTATAAGAAGATTAAATTAAATAAGGATGATGGAAGAAAATTTTTATAAATTGTATTTTGTGTAAAATGAAAATTATTAAATAGGAGAATGTAATTATATAAATTGTATAATAATAAATTATATAATTTATATAAGAAAGTTAATGTAAATAGTAAAGAAATGAAAAATAAATGAGAAGAAGGAAAGTTTTAATTTATTAAAAGTTATGATTATGTATAATTGAATTTTTATGATTTTTATGAGGAATAATATTTCGAAAACGTGAACATGTTAGTGTAACATGTTGTCCAAGTAACGAAGTAAAAAAATTATGAAAAATAATTTTTATAAGGGTATGAATTATTTTATGAATTTTGGAGGTATAAATTACCTCATATAATTACATGCATGTCATTATGCATGTAACAAAATTTGTCAAGAAAAATACCTGAAAAATGTGTTAATATTATTTATAAATCAATTTATGATTTTTAGTGAATTAAAATAAATATTTTATTTACATTACATAAAATATTTATTACACAAAATAATTACGTAATGTATTAAATTATTAATTATGCATGAAATTTTGTGGCTATCCGAATTTGACAAAGTCGGTTGCATGGATAAAAGGCGGTGGAATTATTATTGGCTTCCAAATTGGTTAAGTAATTTTGCTATTAAAGGAAAAGAAATAAATAGGAAAAAAGGAAATACAAAAAGAAAGGAAAGAAAAAATAATACAAACTCCATTTCTCTCTTCCTCCCACCGAGAGCCACCACCCCCAACCATGACCACCATAGCCACCACCAAGAAGGAGATTTTGGGCACCATTAAAGTCTTAAACAAGATTCAAGGAAGGTATAAATCAATTATTTTGATTTAGTTTGATATTTTTGGTATTAATAAATAATTAGAATAATTATTCCAAATAATTTTTGGATGTATATCTATGAGTTATATAATTTTTGGAATGATTTTGTTGTGAAAATTTTGTTCAAAATGGATTAAAATTTGCTTAAGATGGCATACTGTTCACAGGAAGAGAAAGGAAGAAGAAAGGGTAGCCCGCGCATTGCGCGGGCCAAAAAATATTTTTCCAGACACGGGCTCGAAATGGCGTCGTTTTGGGGCGCGACTGGGTGGGGGGAGCCACGCCATGCGCGATGACCAAAAACCAGCAGACCAAACAGCGTCGTTTGGTGTGGGCGGAGAGGGGCCGCGCGCCATGCGCGGCCGACACGACGAGGGAAAATTACGACCGTGCCCCTGACCTTTTAAGAAAATGCCGAATGTGTCCCTAGTCTTACAAATGACCGGCGTGCCCCTGGGCTTTTCGAAAAATTCCGGTTATGTCCCTAAAGCCGCGAAAATTACCAAAATGCCCCCAGAAAGTGATTTTTAATTAAATAAATGTTTAAAATTTATAAAAAAATACTAAAAATACAGAAATGATGTTTGGGCATTAAATTTAATATTTTTGTAAAAATATTAAATATTGGGGATTAATATTTAAATGTTTAAATATTAATCTAATAAGGTTACAATTTAGAAAATGGTTAAATAAAATTTTCGGACAACCAAATATGCTAAAGTTTATCCAATGAACCGGGTTGTCCGCATTGAAGATGTTTTATATTAAATTAAATTAATATTTTAAGAGACGAGGTTAATATAATTAACCATATAAATTAATAATTGTCCCATAGATGATATTAATTTATTAAATTAATATCATAAGAGGATAAATAGGTATTAATTGATTATTTTACGATCATAGGTTGTACGAGAAGCATTATAGAAAAGATATTTATTATTTAATTCCACAATATAGGCAAGTTCTTCAGTACTTTTATGTTAAATGTTTGTCTGTTATGATATGTAATTCTTGTTTCAAATGAATATAAATTATGTGTTATATGATCTGTGGATAATATGACAACGATGTGTACTTTGTGCTATAAAATGTGAGATATAATGCTTAAGTAGAAGCACAACACGTGATGTATGACACACAGAGCATGCTATGCTATGATATGTGCCACGTGAAGCATAAAAGGTGTAAACTGTTGAACTTGCTGAGCCGTTATGCTCATTACTTGAATAATATACATTTTTGCAAGTAAAGAAATAAAATTCAAGAATATCAGATTAAGTTAGAGATGAATTGCCTAGAAGGTTGGAAACATAATTGTTATATTTTCAACAGCATAATTCAATGTGGATACTGTAAGACCCCGAATTTTATGAAATATAAAATTTATTTTTTCTTCATATATATTTTCATGAAACAGTAAGTGGTTAAATTGATAAAGTTAAAAGTTAAGAATGTTATGTGTAAATTATATTATGTCGGACAATATTCTTTTGGTCGGGGAATATTCGTTCTGTTGGGGAATATTCGTACGACGGCGCCGTACGAACCAATCAACGGTGGACCCCACAAAGAATAGTTGTCGGATATAGAAAATGACATAAACAATTTTCAAAAATGGTCAATGGTACTATTACTTTTAATTGTTAAAATATCCGGTGGTAAAAGAATAGTAATATACGGTATTACAAGTAACATACGGTATTGCACAGTAGCACACGGTATTGCACAGTAGCACACGACATTGCACAGTGTTTCGTATTATTAAACTGATAAAGTGGTTATCGTACAATATTTGACTTTATTGTCACATGCACAATAATTCATGTTATTAAATTGATAATTGTCATAGTAGCATATGCACAGTAATTCACATTATTGAATCAATAATTGTCATGACACAGTAACGTAATCTTTCTTTTGCATATTTTCTGCATTATTATTATCTCTATTATGGTGTTATTTAAACAGTTGTATTTCATTAATTAATTGACTTGATATCTAACTCAGAAAGCCAACTACACTGTATTTATAACAATTAGTCATAATAATGAATAAGTGTGAATTATTGTTGAATAATTGAATTGATAAAGTTATTTGTTTATAATATAAAGTTAGGTGATATAAAATGAATGATATAGATTAAAGATAATATAGAATTTAAAATGGATGGTGTAGATTAAAAGATGATCTTTAAATGAATGGTTTAGATTAAGGAAATCTTAAAAGATGAAATGAATGGTATAGATTAAAGATAATATAGAATTTGAAATGGATGATGTAGATTAAAAGATGATATTTAAATGAATGGTTTATCTTCAAAGATGAAATGAATGGTATGGATTAAACATTATCTTGAAATGAACGGTTTGGATTAAATTAGGAAATCTTGGTTATGATAAAATTTTTGGCTATAAATAGAGGCCTTAACTTAAGGATTTTTCATAAACTTCCTTACTTGTTCTTTCTTTCTCTCTCTAAATACTTCTTGTGAAAGTTTTCTCTAAGTGTGCTTAAGTCATCTTGAGTATTTGTGAAGATTTATAAGTGCACGTGTACTGTTCAAGTTAATCAACCTCATTTAAATCAATATCCAGTCATGTGTTAAGGTAAGAGATTATCATTATTTGATTCTCGAAAATAATATCGTTTCTTTCTTACTCATAAGATGTGCCTTTTATTTTCATGTATTAAATTGTGGGAATAACCTTACGGCGCGGATTACCGCCTGTTGGTGAATAAACTTTCGTATTCATTCCTTATTAATCTTTGAGAATAACCTTACTGCGCGGATTACCGCCTGTTTGGTGAATAACTCTTCGTATTCAATTTTTATTAAATTATGGGAATAACCTTACGGCGCGGATTACTACCTGTTGGTGAATAACCTTTCGTTATCATTCTTATTAATCTCTGAGAATAACCTGACTACGCGGATTACCGCATGTTTGGTGAATTACTCTTTGTATTCATTTCTTATTTATCTCTTGTGGAAATAATTTGTCTACACGAATTATCACATGACACTTTTATTGCATATTCGTTTATAATATCATTTTCTTTCATATTCGTAAGTGATATTATTTTCCTTTATACTCATAAGGGATACCATCTTTTTCATCTTCCATTATTCAAACTTACTATGGTAAAGGATATTAATTTCCTTCACCTTTTGTTAATCAAACCTGCTACGGTAAGGGATATTATTTTCTTTCATACACCTAAATCAAAACTTATTATGGAACTATTGCTTCTATAATTCCTGAAAATATTATATGTTCCATAATAGTTGCACTTCATCATTTCAATTGAACCATCCTATTTACGTGAACCTTTCTATTGAACTGTAACCGTTATTCTGAACTGTAGATCTTGAATATCATTTTTAAATTTCACTCCACATCATGTTGACAATTTGGACATTATTTGAATCTGTACAAAGTAAAATTCTGATACTTATTGTTTATCCTGTTTCTTCTGTTCATCATTTATATCATTCTAATCATCCAAAATCAAGTTGTTGTGAATATCTGTGGCCGGGGGCACAGATGCGATATAATTGTTGAACAGATGATAGGTTAAAGGCGATATAATAGGTTAAAGGCGATACATCTGTTCGGTGTCTTTAATGGCACGTGGTGAATGTTCTCTTTGGCCGTAGTGCAAAGATGAACTGTTGTTTAGTATAATTATGACCAAAGGCTGAATCTGGTATAATCATGACCGTTGGTGTTATATTGAATGTCTTTGGCCCGTAGTGCAAAGATGAACTGTTGATCTGCATGATTATGATCAGGAACTGTGAATTGTATTATCTTGACTAATGGTATTTCAGATGATAAAAGTTGATGATGTTTTTCCTAAAAAGAGAACCGAGTGGACATTATAGTCTGCATTATTCTTCTAATAGATTGCTCATTCTGCTGCTATTATTGATCTGAACGTTGTTTAAGAATTTAACTGCAGTTTTTGATATAAACCTTGTAGTCTATTGTATTCTATCAAGAACTCAACTGTTGAAGACTAATGATAATTTATTCGTCATTATCTTAGTCATGATATTCTTTACTGGGCTATTTGAGCTCACTCTTTCTTTGTTCCATTGTTTTTCAACAGGAGATGGAAATGTAGATGGGTCTAGCCGGGGAATAGAGTGAGAGTCTGAGGAATAGCTATCGTAGTCTTCACGCGTTGTAAAATAGTGTGATAATAATAATGAAGACTTAGTTGTGTATTATTATACACTGTATTGTTGAACGTTGTTCTACCTTATAATAATTTTGTTGTAGTCTTTTGACGACTCAAGTTTGGGCTGTATGGGCCCAGATTTGGGGGCGTCACAGTTGGCATCAGAGCTTAGGGATATGGTCTTTAATGGAGATCTGGGGTTAGAACTAGGAGGGGAGAGACGAATAGAATCAATCACTAGTGTGTCCTACCTAAATTAGATTTTTTTATCTAATGAATCGATTTGAATGTAGGAACATGAAGAGATGAGTCAGTTTGTTTGAACTAACAATTATTTTGTGACAATAGTTTAGTATGGCATCTGGAAATCAAGAGGTTAACTATGGAATGCCTGAAGCGAATGTAGCCGAGAATCAAGAGGCCCTAAACAATCCTCCTGCCAACTCAGGAAATAATGTTCCTGATAACATGATGAACGATGGATTCTTTAGGAATTTCATGCAGTTCATACAGAATCAAGCAAGAGGAAATCCAGTCAATAATAACGGTAGAAACGCTGGTAATTTGAGGATGGTCACTGTCAAGCAATTTAAAGAATTGGGACCACCTGAATTCCATGGGAAGCCTGACCCACTCAAAGCGGAGGCATGGTTGAAGCAGATGACAAAAATACTTGATGTCTTACAATGCGCTGATGATCAGAAGGTGTCATTTGCCACTTTTATGTTATGAGGTGAGGCGGACCATTGGTGGGAAGCGGTAAAACGTATCAACCCTTCAGCACTCGAGATGTCTTGGATAGAATTCGAAGAACTGTTTAACGAGAAGTATTTCCCAGAAAGCATCCGCCATATGAAAGAGGTGGAATTCATTAAGCTGGAGCAGGGAAACATGACAGTCTCCCAATATGAAGCTAAGTTTGCCGAGTTATCTCGCTTTGCCACCCATCTAGTGGATGACGAAGCACGAATGAGTCGGATGTTCCTAAGAGGTTTGAGATTCAAAATTCGTCAACAACTTAGCTCTCAAAAATTTAGTATGTATTCAGATGTTGTGGATAGGGCTCAAAGGGTGGAGCAAACGGATGAAACATTGCAGCCAAGAGTTAATGATCAGCATAGAGAAAGGAGTGACAACAACCACAGGAACAAGAACCATCGAGGAGGTAACCAACATTTTGGTGGTAATTCCACATCAAATAACAGAATAGGAGAATCCAGTGGGAACAATTTCAAAAGAAAGAGATTCCATAATAATTATGGAAGGGCACCAGCACCAGCACCGACCCCAGTTTCAAGGGGAGAAGATCGACCGCCAGTGAGATGTTATAGGTGTAGTCAGGAAGGTCACATCAGCCCAAACTGTACACAGTAGTCCAAAAAGTGCTATAGTTGTGGGAAAGAGGGTCATCTTGCGCGGTTTTGTCCTGCCACAAAATCAAGTCCAGCTGCAATGATGATACCAAAAGCTAGCGCGGATAAGGGAAAATCTGTAGTTCAAGTGAGAGCTTTTGTTGTGACATCCCAAATGGCACGGAACTCGAACGAGGTGATAACCGGTAAGCTATTCATAAATTCTCGTGAAGTCTACGCTTTGTTAGATACTGGCTCACCTGCATGTGCTCAGCGTTTAAACCTAACTCCTGAAAATTTGGACTTTGACTTATCAGTTGAAACCCCATTAGGAGAAATGACCATTACATCTACTGTCTATAAATCTTGCCTAGTTCAAATCAACAACCTCACATTACCTGTTGACCTTATTTCTTTGGAGATGCATGAATTTGATGTGATTTTAGGAATTGATTGGTTGACTACCCATCATGCTAAAATTGATTGTTTTCATAAGATTATTAGTTTTCATATTCCTAATCAACCTATCATGCAAATTCAAGCAACTAAACCATTGAAATCTATAACTGTTATTTCTAGCCATAAAGCCATTCGTTTATTGAAAAACGGATATCAAACCTTTTTAGCTCATATCACTGATTTGAACAAAAATACGTCAAACTTGAATGATATTCCCATTGTTAATGAGTTTCCTGACATTTTTCCTGAAGAACTTCCTAGCTTACCCCCAAACCGTGAAATTGAATTTTGTATTGATCTTGAACCCGGTACAAAGCCCATTTCCAAAGCTCCATACCGAATGGCTCCCATTGAACTTCAAGAGTTAAAAGTCCAACTACAGGAATTGTTGGATACCGGTTTCATTCGTCCGAGTGCATCACCTTGGGGTGCTCTTGTTCTATTTGTGAAGAAGAAAGACGGGAGTATGAGATTGTGCATTGACTACCGAGAATTGAACCATGTCACCATAAAAAACAGGTACCCGTTACCTCGGATTGATGACATGTTTGATCAATTGCAAGGTGCTCAACATTTCTCAAAGATTGATCTCCGTTCTGGATATCATCAGTTAAAGGTTAAAGCTGAGGACATTCTAAAGACTGCTTTCAGAACTCGTTATGGGCATTATGAGTTCTTAGTCATGCCTTTTGGACTAACTAATGCTCCTGCAGCTTTCATGGACATGATGAACCGGATATTCAAGGAACATTTGGATCATTTTGTAGTTGTCTTTATTGATGACATTCTCATATACTCCAAGAGTCGTGAGTGTAACGACCCCGAAATTCGACCCACTTTATTCCCTTAAATCTTGTATTTAATAAACATTATTTTCATTACGTCCAAATTTCGGTCCGTTAATAAATCTTTGCTTACCTACTTTAATCCATTAACTGATCAATTACCAAATTTTTCGATATAAAATTTTCTTTTTCTCAACTTAATCATTTTATTAAAACATTTGGATGTTTAAAATCTTTACATTTCGATCCTAGTCCCATGGATCGTAACCTTTACTTTTTCGTTTCTTTCTTGTATCATAAATCTCGTCATTCAAATTTTAATACCGTTCATATCCATACAAATATTCTTTGTTTCATCGTTCATAATCAAATGTGTAATAATTTCTCACATAACAATTAATTTGAACATTCACGGTTCACAATTTAATACAACTCGTCCTATCTGGATCCAACATATATGTACATACAAAATATTAACGTAACCTTGACAAATTATCCACATTGAATTATAATGTTGAACACATGACAATTACGTTTCCAACCTTCTAGGTAATTCATCTCTATCATATCTGATATTCTTAAAAGTTATTTCTTTCCTGCAAAAATATTTATTAAGCAAGTAATGAGCACAACGGCTCAGCAAGTTCAACAGTTATACTTCACGTAGCACATACCTTATCATGCTTGGTGTGTGTCATACATCATGTGCTTGTGCATCTACTATAGCAATATATCTCATCTATATCCATATCGTTACACAAAATACACATTGTGGTCATATTAATCACGTATCATGCAACACATAATTTGTATGCAGTTAAAACAAGGAATTACATATCATAACATTCCAACATTTAACATAAAAGGGACTGGAGAACTTGCCTGGCTTGTTGAATTAATTAATTGATAGCTCACATTCTTTCTCGAACAACCTATGACCATAACATAGTCAGATAATAATTATTTATCCTCTTATGATATTAATTTAATTAATTAATATCATCTCTTGACCCATTATTAAATAATATGGTTAATTATATTAATCTCGTTCCTTAATAAATTAATTTAACTTAATAACCAATGCCTTCACTACGGACAACCCGGCTTATCGGATAAAATTCAACATATCTGGTTGTCCAAAAATTTTATTTAAACATTTTCTAACCTTTAAACCCATTTGATTAATATTAAAAATATTTAAATATTAATCCTCAATATTTAATATTTTTACAAAAATATTAAATTTAATGCCCAAACATCATTTCTATATTTTTAGTATTTTTTTGTAATTTTCTATAATTTTTAAACAATTTTTAAACATTTATTTCAATTAAAAATCATTTCTAGGGGCATTTTGGTAATTTTCGCACCCATAGGGACTCATTCGGTATTTCCCGAAAAGCCCAGGGGCATTTTCGTCATTTCGGCGGCCTTGGGACACGCTGGTCATTTTCTTAAAAGTTCAGGGGTACGCGCGTCATTTTACAGGGCCAGGACACGGTCGGTATTTTCTTAAAAGGTCAGGGGCAAAACCGTCATTTCGACAAAAGGATCGGCCGCGCATGGCGCGACGTCTCCGTCCCCGACTCCGCCTACGTCAAACGACGTCGTTTGGTGTGGGGAGAAACTGATTCCGCGCATGGCGCGGCCTCCCTCTCCCGCATCCAAAAACGACGTCGTTTTTGGCCCGCGTTTTCTGAAAAAAACAGCTGCGCGCAATGCGCGGCGCCTCCCTTTTTTTTTTTTTTTTTTTTTTTTCTAGTTTTTCCCTCTGGCAGTAACCAATTAAACCAACAAAATTCCATGTTTGCTCCAAACTTTCACCACAAAATTATTCTAAAAATCATAAAATTCATAGATATACATCCTAAAATTATTTGAAATAATTATACTAATTATTTTCTATTTTTTTACAATAATAATTTATCACAAAAAAAATCATAAATAAATCCATAGATTAATTGTTTTACCTTCTAAAGCTTCAATTTCTTCCTTGATGTCACCAAATAATTCATCTCTTCTCCCTCTTGGAGGCTATGGAGGTTTTCCGGTTGAGGAAGGTGGCGGTGGTGTTGTCGGATGGAGAATGAATGAAGAAGACAATATATATATATATATATATATAGTTTGTGTTCATTTTCTCCCTCTTTGTTTCTTTTTCTCTCTTTTATATTCTCAATTCACTTAACCAATTTGGAAGTCAAAAAGAATTCCACCGCCTTTGATTTGTCCCGAAACTTCCAAAATCGCATGCAAGTTTTTAATTTCATACATAATTAATTATTTAATGCATTACGTAATTATATCGTGTAATAAATATTTTATATAATGTATATAAAATATTTATTTTAATTCACCAAAAATCATAAAATGATTTATCATTAATATTAATACCCCTTTTTAGTACTTTACTTGACAAATTTTGTACACGCATAACGCCATGCATGTAATTATATGAGGTAATTTATACCTCCAAAAATCATAAAATAATTCACATAACATATAAATATTATTTTTCGTAATTTTTCACTTCGTTACTTAGACATCATGTTACACTAACATGTTAACGTTTCTAAAATATTATCTTTCATAAATGTCATAATAATTCCATTATACATAAATATAATTTTTAATAACTTAAAACATTCATTTTTCTAATTTATTATTCAATTTCTTTAATATTCATATTAATTTCTTTATATATAAATTATATAATTTAATATTATATAATTTATATAATTACATTCTCCTTTTAAATAATTTCTTAATTTCCTCCAACTTTATTCCATTTAATCACCTTATATAAATTACATAATTATTCTTATATACTTTATATAATTATTATTTTCTTCATACCTTATTTTAATTTCCTTATATAAATTATATAATTATTATTATATAATTTATATAATTACCTTTCCTTCTCAATTAATTTCT
Source organism: Hedera helix (assembly GCA_947179155.2). Taxonomy (NCBI): domain Eukaryota; kingdom Viridiplantae; phylum Streptophyta; class Magnoliopsida; order Apiales; family Araliaceae; genus Hedera; species Hedera helix. The sequence continues at coordinate 4,821,224 of OX359286.1, forward strand.
AAATTTCCACCATAAATCTTAATTAAATTTAAAATCCATAATTACAACTTTATTAACTTCCCCATTCGCTTTTCATTTAAAATTGGATTAATTTAATTATTAATCCCTTAATTTCCATAATTAATAACATTTATAATTATCACTTAAACATATATATTTATATATATACAAATGTATATATATATATACATATCTAATTTAATATATTTCACATTACCACGTAACCTCAATTAAATCATAAGTTCTGCATTTCCATAATAATTTAATTGTACAATTTATTGTACAATTACCTAAAATTCTTTCATTTCTCATAAATTGTTTTTAAACAATTTATTTACTTTTCAATTATTTTAATTCAACATACTTTATCATAATCTCTGTACAGATTTAATTTACTAATTAAATCTCATCACATACCTTAAATCACATAAAATAATAATTAATTTAAACAATCTTGATATTTTTATCAATTAAATTCTCATTTAATATTATTAAAGAAATCCTGAAAATTTGGATCCTCACATTCTTCCCCCCTTAACAGGATTCCGTCATCGGAATCATAATTGCCGTAATATACGTAATTTATTATAGCATCTTGCTATACTTTTATCTTGATGAATAACAATTAATTCCATAATAATCATATTTTATTTCTTTAATATTCGTAACCTACAAGAATAATACCATAACTGTCATAACTATCAGAATATTCCATTCTTATTTCAATTCATAATTCCTTTGTAATATTGCATTTCACAATTCTCTAAAATTTTATTAATAATACATTAATTCATTTCTTGATATACTTATCAAGATTGTTTTTTCATTCTCAGCAAAATGTCATTTATTTAATCATACGTAACCTTACTCAATCTACTTATTTCATACTTTGCACCTTCATCCTCCTCTTCGTAATTCGTATAATTCTTCTTCTCATCCCATAAATCATTCATTAATACTTCTATCATTCAACACTAGGTTTTAAACATTTACCTAATTCCTCATAATCCTTATTTAAAATTATTTCAAAAAAAATAAATTATTTCAAAAAAAAATCCTGGGTGTCACATTCACCCCTCCTTCATAAAATTTCGTCCTCGAAATTTCTATGTACTCATACTTCAAAATTTCTTTACATTTATTCCACATATCTTTATTTCCTTCCTTTCTCGTAGTCATTGTACATTACAATTTTCTAATCCATCACATTTCATACTTTCTTTACTTCACAATTATTGCTTTCATTATCACTCACATTTAAAATACTACCCCATTCTACCATCCAATCTTCATAAGAGTAGAAGAATTCAAAATTTTTATTTTGGAAAACTTTCATGATATGCTGAATGAACATTTATCCCGGTTTAACAGTACTTCGCTCCCCGAGTACTTCATACTGCAAACCCTGACAGTGGATCAATCTGTCATTAAAGTGATGGATGTTTCACCATACATTGGCACGCCAGATGATCAATCTGCAATGCCTGTGTCTTGCTATGCCAGGTGATTCGATCAACCTGCAATAGTCTTAATCTTTTTGTTCATCTCAGCCATGGAATTCATTCAGAAGTAATTTGATTGGGTATAATTTTCAAAGAATAGGAATTCAATGTGACACCCCAGGATTTTACAGAAATTTTAAATAAGGATTATGGATAATTAAGTGAAGGTTATAAGACAAAACCTAGTTAAAATGATTAAATTGAATTATTATGTGATCAATATGTTAGAAAGAACCTGAATGGTTGAAATATTAAGGAGGGACCTATATGGTTGAATATAGAAAGATGAAATAAACCAGGGAATTATGGGAATGAGAAATTATAATGAAAATGAATTTTAAATGGTTATATGACAAATTTGAGCTGAATAAATGATTAGTGGTAATGCCCACAATAGGGTAATTTGAGCAGAAATTATTATAAGACATGAAGTTGTGTGTCAAAGGTAATGGAGTGATTATGTGTTTAGGTATATGTGTGTATATATGATGTGATAAAGAAAGAAGGGTTTAAAGCTAGTGGATAAAGGAAATAAGAATGTACGTATGAATTTGATGATTAAAGGGCAAGGTGACAGATTAAAGAGAATGATAAATTGTAATACCTACACTAAGGTAAAATAGGTATGTATGTGTGGTAAAGAAGGAACAGAATGATCAAATTGGTTTATTAAGGATTTATGAAATATTGAGTGGTGATATAGGAATATACGGAATTGTCAAGGAATTAATCTTATATGATTAAAATGATATAAATAATTGTTATGAGATGTAAATACAGGAAGTAATACCCCTGTGAATGGTTATAATGAATGTGGTATGCAAGCAAGTTTCAAAGTGGTCAGTATGTGTTAAGTAAATAAGTTAAAGGATATAAAGATTGTAATATTGATATTATGAGATGTAAGGAATAAAAAGTGATGAATTTTAGTAATCCGATCGAGGTTCGTTTATCAAGAAAGCGGTTTATGGAAAAAGTGAGTATCATGATTATTTGAGATGTCGGAAGTTGAAATATATTGATGATGGAACCAAAAAGGGTTCGTAAACAATTAAGAATGGAAAATTATGAAAAGTGGCATTTATGGTAAATTATTATAAATGATGAATGAGATGGGTATGTTGAGGTGTGACAAGTGTTATGGGACAAGCCAATTACGGATCAATTGATGATAGAATAAAAGTGAAGTGTAATGAAACAAGTTTGGATCAAAATGGAATTAAAATGGATAAGTTATGATTTAATTGGGAATTATTTTCTAGAAATTGTGACAATTGACCATTATGCCCTTAGCAAGTGGCGTAATGACATATGTATCCTAGGAAGGTTTAAAGACTATTATGTCCATACTTGGTGATGAGAAATGATTTAAATGACCCTAACTAGGCTTGAGTTAAGTAAACTAAGTGTGGTTAATTGTTAGCAAATTATATACAATTTATGTATGTATATAAATATAGGTAAGATAAGCTAAGGGTGCTCATCTTCTTTTATTTTCCAAGAGAGCAACCGAGAGAAAGAAAAGAGAGGAGAAAAAGCTAGGGTATTGGCTAGATGCTCAAGAATTGCTGGAAAAGAGAGAAAGGAAGGAGAAGAAGCCATCCAAATGAGAGAATCAAACCTTGAGAAGGTTTATTGCATGAGAGAAGAGGAACTAAAGAATGTATAAGAAGTTCTATCTTTGAAACTTAGCATTTGTGGTGTTTAAAGTTAAGAATTTGTGTAGCCATGCATGAATTAGTGGATATAAGTAAAGATTTTTATGAGTTATGTGTTATTAGTTTAATAAATGATGAAACCCTAAGTGTAGATGTTATAAACCAAAGGTGGTGCACTATTCATGCATGATTAAAGGCTAGGAAGTATGATTTAAAGGATGATCATAAGTTATTTGTTAGTAAATTTGATAAAACTCTAGAGGAAGAGGTTGAACATGCATGATATAAGTATTTTTTTATGATTAAGATCATCCTAAGTGAACTAAGGGAAGAGATGCATGTTTTGTTTAAGCAAAGGTAAGATTAAGCTTTGATTTATGAAGAACTATGTGTTAGATGGGGCTTGATGTAGTGAAAACCTAGCTTGAAAGGTTAATTATGTTCTATGCAAGCAAATTATTGTGTTATATAACAAGTTAGATGCCTAAAAGGTTGAAAAATCATATTTTGTATAAGGAAGTTAAATACTAGGCTATACTTTTTGTATAGATTTCGTAATAATCTGTAAAGTGCACTCGGTTGTGCATATGGAAGTTATAAAGACCTATGAAGTCATTAAATGTATATGTGTTAGCCCATGTGATGTTTAGAGATCAAAGTGTCGAGTGAGCTTAAGTTTGAAGTTTAAAAAGTTTAGAAACTTTTATGAAAATCTAGCCAAAAGGTGATTTTGGCAATTTTGAGAAATTAAAGATGAAATGGAGTCAAATGACTCATATTTATGTTAATACACGTGTCTAGGTTAGTTTTGAAGTTAACGGAATGAAAATTTAGTGTTTTGGCGATTCGAACGATCGGAATCGATCGTTTTGAATCGAAATGGATTTTAACGGACAAAAATTGCCTCGTGCGAAGTTTTTCGATTTTGAAAGTTGGGACATGTCATATATAGGTTATATGAGCTATGTCAAGTGTTGAAATGGAATTTGGAAGCAAATGGCCAAAAATCACATGGTTGCAAAACTTGAAGCTCTAAAATTTTGAAAATTTCTAAGTCTGAAAAGTTCCAAATAGGCTCCTACACGCTAGCATATCTCTGGTTTAGAAAGTCCAAATGCGGAAAAGGAAAATTTTGTAAAATACTATGTAGCAAGGTCTAGAGCTGTACCAAATTTGGTATCAATTGGATGTATAGTTAAGGAGTTAAAAATCAGCAAAGCAGGACCAAAAATCAGATTCTGCAGAACCAGGACTGCGCCGTGGCGCAGTCATTTTGCCTAGACACTGCGCCGGGGCGCAGTGTCACTGTTCATCGGCCGAGAGCTTCTCGCGGCCAGCGAGATCTGGAAGAAGAAATATGGCGCCGGGGCGCAGTTACCCTGCATCTAAAAAAAATTTTAGCTTCTGAAAAGTTAGGTTTTGATATGGAATGTTAATAATGGGTTATGTAAACCCTAAATGATTAAGAATAAGCTATATAAAGGCTGTCAAGGTATAATGAAATAAGAAATGGCATAATGTAATATGCCTAAAGCTAAGTCAAAGTGAGTTAACGATTATGAAAAATGCCGGGAATGAAGTAGGATGTATTAGAAACCTATACAAGGTATGATACATCAAAAGTGAATTGAGTAAAGATTAATGGTTAAGCAATTATGGTTTAAGTTGATAAGTTATATAAATTATGGTCCTATATTGACGAACATAGATTGTATGTTTACAGATAACGCTCGATCAAGCAATCCAAGGCAAGACAGAATAGAAGGGCCAAGCGAGGCAGTACAGGTTAAGTAAAATGAAAGCGTACAGGCAAGTGTTTCAGACTTAAAAGTATTAATTGAACTACGTGAACTATGTGATAGTTGAAATGGGCATTCCGTGCCACAATGTGATCTATCTGTTAATTGCAATACGTGATAATTGAACATAACATGGCAAAGTAATGGAAGCATGATGCATATTATAAAATGTGAGCATGAAATGTGTTATCTGAATTACTTGTTGAGCCTATGTGCTCATTCTTGCTATGAACTAACGTTTCAGGTGAAGTACAAGAAGGTCGGAGGTTCCGGTGATGCTAAGGTAAAGAGTGTGAATGCATGGAGATGCGTGAAGAGATTTGAAATTGTATCTATGAGATATTCATGTAAAACAGATGTATGTAAATTTGTATATATGCAAGTTATGTAATAACCGATTCTAAATGTTAAACCTAGATGGTAGAAAGAACAGTATGATTTGCTAATTTGTGTTATCGGAAAATGAAAAAAAAAATGTATGTATGTATGGCATAGAGTTGTGTAAACAGGATATATATGTATATATGATGCAAATGTATGAATACAGGAATATATAAACAGGGCCATATATAGATGAAACTATGGCGAAATTTTGTTACAAGTGATGAAATAATTATATATATAGGTATGTTTATAATAGGTCACAAACTATTAATGGGTGACTTAAGTTCTAATGAAAGGTATATGAATGTTGCGATCCTGAGACAAGTAAGGATTATAAGATTAAGTTTTAAAAAAAAAAAAAAAAAAATAGGGACCAAATTACGGTCAATTAAAGTTAAAGGTTAAGTTTGATGCACGAAATTCCAGGTTAATATGAATTTAAAGTTAATGAATATGATTTCCAGAGATAATCGGATAATTAAATAAGGTCGGGATTTCGGGCCGTCACAGTTGGTATCAGAGCCATATAACGAAGAGCCCCGAGCCTCTCGCTGGTGACTTCCTAGGAAAAGGGGATGCACCGAAGCCAGACTCTCCGTAGGGGACGCCTACAGTACAGGTGGCAAACTGATAGGTACCACTGATGAGGTGCTGTCCCTATTGTGGGATGAGAGTCACAGTTGGTATCAGAGCAGACAGGTTATAGACTTTAGGTAGGAGTACCTTAAGCCATGACCTTTGTGTGAAGAAAGGAAATAGAAAGGTATCGGACTCTAGAGGAGTTGTGTAACAAAGAAATGAATTATGGGAATTCAGGATTAAGGAATAGTGAAGGATATTTTAAGACAGGATAAAGGGCAAATGGGCCATAAAATCTTAGGCGATCAATGTTATAAAAAGGGACTTTAAATGAGTTGTAAATAGTAAGAGAAAGATAAGGGACTCTTGAGGAGTTGTGAACTGTAAAAAGTGAATAGGGACTCTTGGCGAGTCGTAAATTGTCAGATATGAGTAGGGACTCATGATGAATCATGAACACTAAAGTAAAGGGACTCTTAATGAGTTGTAAGATATGATTTGATAAAATTCATATCAGAACAAGCTAAAGTGAGGAATGTTAGGGTATGTGGGATTTTTCATTGAAGACTCATGGTAGTGGCCGAGTGTGAACTTCCTCAGTATGGGACGGGGATTTGTACTTGCTTAGCTTCCTGTCGTGATAATCAGTTGAGATCCAGCGTCACGGTAAGAAATGAGAAGAGTTAAGTAAGGAAGATTAAGATTAGTTGCTTGTTCTGAAAACCCAAGCGTATAGTAAGTTCGTGACTCATGATTATGTGGTGGAGCCCCTCAGCGAATGGGCGACGATAGCCTGACTAGGATAAGCTCCGTGAACCATATGATTGTGGTAAGTTCCTGAGCCCAAATGCGTGGCAAGTTTGATGAACAGGGATGGGTTTAGAGTAGAGAGCCATAAGTTAAGAAATATAATTCTTAGATATTGGCTAAGATTAAGAATATACGAAGATAAAGTATTATAAGAAAGGATTGAATGAGTTAAGGAATTAAGTAAGAAGAAGAGATTATTAGGATTGGGTAGGCAATCCACTCTTCTAGCTATGCTAGACCATCGAAAATTTTTGTTCAAAATATCGTAAAGTGATTTTTAAAATTCCATGATTCATGGTCTATGCCAATTGATTCGGCTAGACAAAGTTATTTTGGAAATTTCAAAATGTATTTATAAAATCATTGTCACGCTGTTGATTAAGGTGTGAAATGATAATATGGCGGAATTCTCAACGTACTTCTATGACGGTACGGTATTAAGAGGTCTTAAATGACTGAATTCTCAACGTACTGCTAAGATAGTGCGGTATTATGAAGCCTTTTAAAGGATTTTCTTGGGTTCAAGTTTTGAGCCAATGATAGTATTTCTGAAGAAAAAAAAAATCAAGTTTTTAAGAAAGGAACAATTTAATGATGTGAATCTATGCCATTGTTTCGGCTAGATTATTCTGCTTAAAAATTTAGTAAATGTTTTTGAAATCCAGATAATGGATAAAAACAAGTGTTTTTCAAGTCTGAGGTGAACAACCCTACAAAGGGGATTTGTTATATGGGTTGGTTAACATGGTTCAGCCCAAAAGAAAAAGTAAAAAGGGTACAATAGACTGATCACCTAGTGTACTAAATACGGTAGTTTCTAGTCTCCGTGACTGGTAAACAGGCCGACAGCAAATTAATGGCGTGGTTGCGTCGTGATTCAGGTTCATTGGTCTTTATTGACCCCTCAGCAAAAGTATCAATTTTGTTTTAAACGCAAAAGTTTTACGTATTAAAGAAAAAGCTACTCTTATTTATTCATACGACTTCACAGTTGTTGTATAACTGTGAAGATTCTTAAAAATATTCCAATATTCTAGAATGAATGTTAGAAAGGGGTAAGATGGGTAGAAAGATTAGAGAATGTAAAGGTTAGTTGAAAACCTAGCTATGTGGATGGAATATAAAGAGTTATGAATGTTGCAAAGCAAAATATGAGTACACAGCAATTTCGAGGACGAAATTTTGTAAGGAGGGGTGAATGTGACACCCCAGGATTTTACAGAAATTTTAAATAAGGATTATGGATAATTAAGTGAAGGTTATAAGACAAAACCTAGTTAAAATGATTAAATATGATTTTTATGTGATTAAATTGAATTATTATGTGATCAATATGTTAGAAAGAACCTGAATGGTTGAAATATTAAGGAGGGACCTATATGGTTGAATATAGAAAGATGAAATAAACCAGGGAATTATGGAAATGAGAAATTATAATGAAAATGAATTTTAAATGGTTATATGACAAATTTGAGCTGAATAAATGATTAGTGGTAATGCCCACAATAGGGTAATTTGAGCAGAAATTATTATAAGACATGAAGTTGTGTGTCAAAGGTAATGGAGTGATTATGTGTTTAGGTATATGTGTGTATATATGATGTGATAAAGAAAGAAGGGTTTAAAGCTAGTGGATAAAGGAAATAAGAATGTACGTATGAATTTGATGATTAAAGGGCAAGGTGACAGATTAAAGAGAATGATAAATTGTAATACCTACACTAAGGTAAAATAGGTATGTATGTGTGGTAAAGAAGGAACAGAATGATCAAATTGGTTTATTAAGGATTTATGAAATATTGAGTGGTGATATAGGAATATACGGAATTGTCAAGGAATTAATCTTATATGATTAAAATGATATAAATAATTGTTATGAGATGTAAATACAGGAAGTAATACCCCTGTGAATGGTTATAATGAATGTGGTATGCAAGCAAGTTTCAAAGTGGTCAGTATGTGTTAAGTAAATAAGTTAAAGGATATAAAGATTGTAATATTGATATTATGAGATGTAAGGAATAAAAAGTGATGAATTTTAGTAATCCGATCGAGGTTCGTTTATCAAGAAAGCGGTTTATGGAAAAAGTGAGTATCATGATTATTTGAGATGTCGGAAGTTGAAATATATTGATGATGGAACCAAAAAGGGTTCGTAAACAATTAAGAATGGAAAATTATGAAAAGTGGCATTTATGGTAAATTATTATAAATGATGAATGAGATGGGTATGTTGAGGTGTGACAAGTGTTATGGGACAAGCCAATTACGGATCAATTGATGATAGAATAAAAGTGAAGTGTAATGAAACAAGTTTGGATCAAAATGGAATTAAAATGGATAAGTTATGATTTAATTGGGAATTATTTTCTAGAAATTGTGACAATTGACCATTATGCCCTTAGCAAGTGGCGTAATGACATATGTATCCTAGGAAGGTTTAAAGACTATTATGTCCATACTTGGTGATGAGAAATGATTTAAATGACCCTAACTAGGCTTGAGTTAAGTAAACTAAGTGTGGTTAATTGTTAGCAAATTATATACAATTTATGTATGTATATAAATATAGGTAAGATAAGCTAAGGGTGCTCATCTTCTTTTATTTTCCAAGAGAGCAACCGAGAGAAAGAAAAGAGAGGAGAAAAAGCTAGGGTATTGGCTAGATGCTCAAGAATTGCTGGAAAAGAGAGAAAGGAAGGAGAAGAAGCCATCCAAATGAGAGAATCAAACCTTGAGAAGGTTTATTGCATGAGAGAAGAGGAACTAAAGAAGGTATAAGAAGTTCTATCTTTGAAACTTAGCATTTGTGGTGTTTAAAGTTGAGAATTTGTGTAGCCATGCATGAATTAGTGGATATAAGTAAAGATTTTTATGAGTTATGTGTTATTAGTTTAATAAATGATGAAACCCTAAGTGTAGATGTTATAAACCAAAGGTGGTGCACTATTCATGCATGATTAAAGGCTAGGAAGTATGATTTAAAGGATGATCATAAGTTATTTGTTAGTAAATTTGATAAAACTCTAGAGGAAGAGGTTGAACATGCATGATATAAGTATTTTTTTATGATTAAGATCATCCTAAGTGAACTAAGGGAAGAGATGCATGTTTTGTTTAAGCAAAGGTAAGATTAAGCTTTGATTTATGAAGAACTATGTGTTAGATGGGGCTTGATGTAGTGAAAACCTAGCTTGAAAGGTTAATTATGTTCTATGCAAGCAAATTATTGTGTTATATAACAAGTTAGATGCCTAAAAGGTTGAAAAATCATATTTTGTATAAGGAAGTTAAATACTAGGCTATACTTTTTGTATAGATTTCGTAATAATCTGTAAAGTGCACTCGGTTGTGCATATGGAAGTTATAAAGACCTATGAAGTCATTAAATGTATATGTGTTAGCCCATGTGATGTTTAGAGATCAAAGTGTCGAGTGAGCTTAAGTTTGAAGTTTAAAAAGTTTAGAAACTTTTATGAAAATCTAGCCAAAAGGTGATTTTGGCAATTTTGAGAAATTAAAGATGAAATGGAGTCAAATGACTCATATTTATGTTAATACACGTGTCTAGGTTAGTTTTGAAGTTAACGGAATGAAAATTTAGTGTTTTGGCGATTCGAACGATCGGAATCGATCGTTTTGAATCGAAATGGATTTTAACGGACAAAAATCACCTCGTGCGAAGTTTTTCGATTTTGAAAGTTGGGACATGTCATATATAGGTTATATGAGCTATGTCAAGTGTTGAAATGGAATTTGGAAGCAAATGGGCAAAAATCACATGGTTGCAAAACTTGAAGCTCTGAAATTTTGAAAATTTCTAAGTCTGAAAAGTTCCAAATAGGCTCCTACACGCTAGCATATCTCTGGTTTAGAAAGTCCAAATGAGGAAAAGGAAAATTTTGTAAAATACTATGTAGCAAGGTCTAGAGCTGTACCAAATTTGGTATCAATTGGATGTATAGTTAAGGAGTTAAAAATCAGCAAAACATGACCAAAAATCAGATTCTGCAGAACCAGGACTGCGCCGTGGCGCAGTCATTTTGCCTAGACACTGCGCCGGGGCGCAGTGTCACTGTTCATCGGCCGAGAACTTCTCGCGGCCAGCGAGATCTGGAAGAAGAAATATGGCGCCGGGGCGCAGTTACCCTGCATCTAAAAAATTTTTAGCTTCTGAAAAGTTAGGTTTTGATATGGAATGTTAATAATGGGTTATGTAAACCCTAAATGATTAAGAATAAGCTATATAAAGGATGTCAAGGTATAATGAAATAAGAAATGGCATAATGTAATATGCCTAAAGCTAAGTCAAAGTGAGTTAACGATTATGAAAATTGCCGGGAATGAAGTAGGATGTATTAGAAACCTATACAATGTATGATACATCAAAAGTGAATTGAGTAAAGATTAATGGTTAAGCAATTATGGTTTAAGTTGATAAGTTATATAAATTATGGTCCTATATTGACGAACATAGATTGTATGTTTACAGATAACGCTCGATCAAGCAATCCAAGGCAAGACGGAATAGAAGGGCCAAGCGAGGCAGTACAGGTTAAGTAAAATGAAAGCGTACAGGCAAGTGTTTCAGACTTAAAAGTATTAATTGAACTACGTGAACTATGTGATAGTTGAAATGGGCATTCCGTGTCACAATGTGATCTATCTGTTAATTGCAATACGTGATAATTGAACATAACATGGCAAAGTAATGGAAGCATGATGCATATTATAAAATGTGAGCATGAAATGTGTTATCTGAATTACTTACTGAGCCTATGTGCTCATTCTTGCTATGAACTAACGTTTCAGGTGAAGTACAAGAAGGTCGGAGGTTCCAGTGATGCTAAGGTAAAGAGTGTGAATGCATGGAGATGCGTGAAGGGATTTGAAATTGTATCTATGAGATATTCATGTAAAACAGATGTATGTAAATTTGTATATATGCAAGTTATGTAATAACCGATTCTAAATGTTAAACCTAGATGGTAGAAAGAACAGTATGATTTGCTAATTTGTGTTATCGGAAAATGAAAAAAAAAATGTATGTATGTATGGCATAGAGTTGTGTAAACAGGATATATATGTATATATGATGCAAATGTATGAATACAGGAATATATAAACAGGGCCATATATAGATGAAACTATGGCGAAATTTTGTTACAAGTGATGAAATAATTATATATATAGGTATGTTTATAATAGGTCACAAACTATTAATGGGTGACTTAAGTTCTAATGAAAGGTATATGAATGTTGCGATCCTGAGACAGGTAAGGATTATAAGATTAAGTTTTAAAAAAAAAAAAAAAAAAAAAAATAGGGACCAAATTACGGTCAATTAAAGTTAAAGGTTAAGTTTGATGCACGAAATTCCAGGTTAATATGAATTTAAAGTTAATGAATATGATTTCCAGAGATAATCGGATAATTAAATAAGGTTGGGATTTCGGGCCGTCACATTCAATATATTTCAAAATTTGTCTAGCTGAATCAATAGCTTAGACTTATATTTCTTCAACGCTTGTCTAGCCAGATCAATTAGCATAGATTTTCTTTTAACAATTTATAGCCTGCAGAAAATTTTAAAATATTCATCATGTCAAAACTTTTCAAATTGTCTAGCCGAGTCAAATGGCATTGACTTATAGCTTTGACATATCTTCATAAATCAAAATCATTTATGACTTCATGTTACCGCATCATTTTGACAGTCCGTTGAGAATTCCGTCGTTAATAATTCCTACACCATAAACCATACTTTATGGTGTTGAATCATCTTATAACGAAATAGTACCGCACCGTCTCAACAACACGTTGAGCATTCCGTCATTCATCACATATGCACCAGGCTAAAAGGTGCGTGGATGATTCGTTTGAAATACATTTTGATGTAAAAACATTTTTGTCTAGCTGAGACAAGTAGCATAGACACTTCTTAAATCGCTTAAAAATTTCATTTATATTTTTCAAAGTACACACGTGCCAAATCAACTTGAGGCCAAAATTTTCGAATTCTAGCAAAGCTAGAAGAATAGGAATATCCTAGATTCCCTAACATTCACTTTCAGTTTCTTTACTTAAATATTAACTTTATTGCTAGGACTATTTTCATTTATCACATTAAAATTTCTATCTACTCCAACTTTTCTATACCCTCGTATAGTTCATCAAACTTGCCACGCATTATGAGTCCAGAAACTTACCACAAGAATATGAGTTTAGAAGCTTGTCCTAGCAATATGTAGTCTGAGAACAAGTCAAAGACTATCCATATGCCGAGGGCTTAAAACATACCATACGATTATGAGTCATGGACTTACCATATGCATGAGTTTTAAGAACTCGTGCATAAATTTAATATTATCTATATATCAAAACTGCTAGCGCGACTCTAACATTTCAATGATTATCACATAGTAACTGAGTAAACACAAATCCTCTGCCCATACAAAGGATTGTGCAATTCAATCACCACATGAGTTCTCAATTGAAATTTCGTACCCAAGCTTCCTTCCCCCTTATCATAACATTTCTGTCATTCATGTCTTATCATTCTCTGAATTCTTCTTGTACTATTTCATAGTACCATATCTCTTTATAACATTAAAATATGTTTTTTCGACCATTAACAGGTCTCTCTGTTATTTCCCATTTTCACTTGATCCCATCATAATCTTGCTTCACAACCTACTTCTTACTCGCTTCCCTTATCTTATGATCGTATCGTAGTACGATCCTCTCACTGTTCCTGATCATATTATTTTGATCTCTTTTTGTACTTCTTAGATTACCTTGTCATTTTTATTGCTTAAATCAGGTGTCCCCTGATTTTCTTTGAGATTCATCTTTGAATCATTTCAAATATTCTTTCAGATATGTTCTTAATTGAACTTATAATTTTTCTTAATTCGTTTCATTCAAATCTTTCTTAACATCTTTATCTCTTTCTTATAATCTTATATCTTTCATAGTTTCTTTCCTTTAGCCACTATCTGAGATCTGTATTGCTTAACTTACATCTTTCCCATTCTAATTCCCCCATGTTCATCAAACTTATCACGTATTTGGGCTCAGGAACTTACCATAATCATATGGTTGAGGAGCTTGTCCTAGTCAGGCCTTAGTCGCCCATTCGCTAAAGGGGCTCCACCATATAATTATGAGTCACGAGTTTACCATACGCTTGAGTTTTCAGAACACTCAACTAACCGTACTCTTTCTTACGCTAGGTTATAGCCTAAGGTATCATTTACCTAAGGTTTATAACCTCTAGCTCTGATACCAACTGTAACGACCCCGAAATTCGACCCACTTTATTCCCTTAAATCTTGTATTTAATAAACATTATTTTAATTACATCCAAATTTCGGTCCGTTAATAAATCTTTGCTTACCTACTTTAATCCATTAACTGATCAATTACCAAATTTTTCGATATGAAATTTTCTTTTTCTCAACTTAATCATTTTATTAAAACATTTGGATGTTTAAAATCTTTACATTTCGATCCTAGTCCCATGGATCGTAACCTTTACTTTTTCGTTTCTTTCTTGTATCATAAATCTCGTCATTCAAATTTTAATACCGTTCATATCCATACAAATATTCTTTGTTTCATCGTTCATAATCAAATGTGTAATAATTTCTCACGTAACAATTAATTTGAACATTCACGGTTCATAATTTAATACAACTCGTCCTATCCGGATCCAGCATATATGTACATACAAAATATTAACGTAACCTTGACAAATTAACCACATTGAATTATAATGTTGAACACATGACAATTACGTTTCCAACCTTCTAGGTAATTCATCTCTATCATATCTGATATTCTTAAAAGTTATTTCTTTCCTGCAAAAATATTTATTAAGCAAGTAATGAGCACAACGGCTCAGCAAGTTCAACAGTTATACTTCACGTAGCACATACCTTATCATGCTTGGTGTGTGTCATACATCATGTGCTTGTGCATCTACTATAGCAATATATCTCATCTATATCCATATCGTTGCACAAAATACACATTGTGGTCATATTAATCACGTATCATGTAACACATAATTTGTATGCAGTTAAAACAAGGAATTAAATATCATAACATTCCAACATTTAACATAAAAGGGACTGAAGAACTTGCATGGCTTGTTGAATTAATTAATTGATAGCTCACATTCTTTCTCGAACAACCTATGACCATAACATAGTCATATAATAATTATTTATCCTCTTATGATATTAATTTAATTAATTAATATCATCTCTTGACCCATTATTAAATAATATGGTTAATTATATTAATCTCGTTCCTTAATAAATTAATTTAACTTAATAACCAATGCCTTCACTACGGACAACCCGGCTTATCGGATAAAATTCAACATATCTGGTTGTCCAAAAATTTTATTTAAACATTTTCTAACCTTTAAACTCAGTTGATTAATATTAAAAATATTTAAATATTAATCCTCAATATTTAATATTTTTACAAAAATATTAAATTTAATGCCCAAACATCATTTCTATATTTTTAGTATTTTTCTGTAATTTTCTATAATTTTTAAACAATTTTTAAACATTTATTTCAATTAAAAATCATTTCTGGTGGCATTTTGGTAATTTCCGCGCCCATAGGGACTCATTCGGTATTTCCCGAAAAGCCCAGGGGCATTTCCGTCATTTCGGCGGCCTTGGGACACGCTGGTCATTTTCTTAAAAGTTCAGGGGTACGCGCGTCATTTTACAGGGCCAGGACACGGTCGGTATTTTCTTAAAAGGTCAGGGGCAAAACCGTCATTTCGACAAAAGGATCGGCCGCGCATGGCGCGACGTCTCCGTCCTCGACTCCGCCTACGCCAAACGACGTCGTTTGGCGTGGGGAGAAACTGATTCCGCGCATGGCGCGGCCTCCTTCTCCCGCGTCCAAAAACGACGTCGTTTTTTGCCCGCGTTTTCTGAAAAAAACAGTTGCGCGCAATGCGCGGCGTCTCCCTTTTTTTTTTTTTTTTTTCTGGTTTTTCCCTCCGGCAGTAACCAATTAAACCAACAAAATTCCATGTTTGCTCCAAACTTTCACCACAAAATTATTCTAAAAATCATAAAATTCATAGATATACATCCTAAAATTATTTGAAATAATTATACTAATTATTTTCTATTTTTTTACAATAATAATTTATCACAAAAAAAATCATAAATAAATTCATAGATTAATTTTTTACCTTCTAAAGCTTCAATTTCTTCCTTGATGTCACCAAATAATTCATCTCTTCTCCCTCTTGGTGGCTATGGAGGTTTTCCGGTTGAGGAAGGTGGCGGTGGTGTTGTCGGATGGAGAATGAATGAAGAAGACAATATATATATATATATATATATATATATATATATATATATATATATATATATATATATATATATATATATATATATATATATAGTTTGTGTTCATTTTCTCCCTCTTTGTTTCTTTTTCTCTCTTTTATATTCTCAATTCACTTAACCAATTTGGAAGTCAAAAAGAATTCCACCGCCTTTGATTTGTCCCGAAACTTCCAAAATCGCATGCAAGTTTTTAATTTCATACATAATTAATTATTTAATGCATTACGTAATTATATCGTGTAATAAATATTTTATATAATGTATATAAAATATTTATTTTAATTCACCAAAAATCATAAAATGATTTATCATTAATATTAATACCCCTTTTTAGTACTTTACTTGACAAATTTTGTACACGCATAACGCCATGCATGTAATTATATGAGGTAATTTATACCTCCAAAAATCATAAAATAATTCACATAACATATAAAAATTATTTTTCGTAATTTTTCACTTCGTTACTTAGACATCATGTTACACTAACATGTTAACGTTTCTGAAATATTATCTTTCATAAATGTCATAATAATTCCATTATACATAAATATAATTTTTAATAACTTAAAATATTCATTTTTCTAATTTATTATTCAATTTCTTTAATATTCATATTAATTTCTTTATATATAAATTATATAATTTAATATTATATAATTTATATAATTACATTCTCCTTTTAAATAATTTCTTAATTTCCTCCAACTTTATTCCATTTAATCACCTTATATAAATTACATAATTATTCTTATTTACTTTATATAATTATTATTTTCTTCATACCTTATTTTAATTTTCTTATATAAATTATATAATTATTATTATATAATTTATATAATTACCTTTCCTTCTCAATTAATTTCTAAATTTCCACCATAAATCTTAATTAAATTTAAAATCCATAATTACAACTTTATTAACTTCCCCATTCGCTTTTCATTTAAAATTGAATTAATTTAATTATTAATCCCTTAATTTCCATAATTAATAACATTTATAATTATCACTTAAACATATATATTTATATATACAAATGTATATATATATACATATCTAATTTAATATATTTCACATTACCACGTAACCTCAATTAAATCATAATTTCTGCATTTCCATAATAATTTAATTGTACAATTTATTGTACAATTACCTAAAATTCTTTCATTTCTCATAAATTATTTTTAAATAATTTATTTACTTTTCAATTATTTTAATTCAACATACTTTATCATAATCTCTGTACAGATTTAATTTACTAATTAAATCTCATCACATACCTTAAATCACATAAAATAATAATTAATTTAAACAATCTTGATAATTTTATCAATTAAATTCTCATTTAATATTATTAAAGAAATCCTGAAAATTCGGATCCTCACAGTGAGGATCATGAACAACACATGAGATTAATACTCCAAAAGCTACGAGAGAACAAATTGTATGCCAAGCTGAAGAAGTGTGAGTTTTGACTTGAGGAAGTCACGTTCCTTGGGCATGTGATTTCCAGTAAGGGAATATCAGTTGATCCTGCAAAGATCGAAGCGATATTAAATTGGGAGCAACCTCGGTTAGTAACTGAAGTCCGAAGTTTTCTGGTCTTAGCTGGTTATTATCGGAGATTCGTAGAAGGATTTTCTCGAATCGCCACTCCATTAACTCAGCTGACTCGGAAAAGTACAAAATTCGTATGGAACGAGGAATGTGAGAAAAGTTTTCAAGAACTCAAGAAAAGACTTATTTCAGCTCATGTTCTGACCATACCATCAGGATCAGGAGAATTTGTTATCTACAGTGATGCTTCAGGCAAAGGTCTAGGTTGTGTCCTTATGCAACATGGAAAGGTTATAGCCTATGCCTCTCGACAACTCAAAGATTATGAGAAAAATTATCCTACTCATGATCTAGAGTTGGCAGCAGTCGTTTTCGCGTTGAAGATCTGGAGACACTACTTGTACGGAGAAAAAGTGGATATCTATACAGATCATAAAAGTCTCAAGTATTTCTTCACCCAGAAGGAACTCAACATGCGACAACGACGTTGGCTTGAGCTGTTGAAGGATTATGACCACACAATCCAGTATCACCCGGAAAAGGCGAACGTTGTAGCTGACGCTTTGAGCAGAAGATCTTATGCGAGTACAAGTGCACTGCTGACAAAACAGAAGCGTATTTTGTACGACTTGCAAAAGATGGGGATAGAGCTAAAAACACCAATGACCCACTTGAAGATTGCGCATGTACGAGTAGAACCAGCTTTAATCGATAAAATTAAAGCTGCTCAAGCTACTGATCCGGAGTTGATGAATATGATGAAGAAAGTACAAGAAGGTGTTATTCTTGAGGCAAGAATCGACGAGAAAGGAATACTTCGAGTTAACTCTCGACTCTGTGTTCCTAACGATCTTGAATTGAAGTATAAAATCATGATGTAGGCACACAACACGCCGTTTGCAATCCACCCAGGGAGTACCAAGATGTATCGAGATCTTCGACATACATTTTGGTGGAACAATATGAAAAGGGAGATTGCAGAATTTATCTCAAGGTGCCTAACTTGTCAACGTGTCAAGGCAGAGCATCAAGTACCTAAGGGTCCATTACAACTGTAATACCCCGGATATTTACAAGGTTTGTAGAATAAATCAAATATGATTAATTAAAGGTTACGATAAAACCTAGTTTTGGTGAATAAAATAAATAGAAATATATATGCTGTAAATTTCGAGGACGAAATTCTTATAAGGAGAGGTGAATGTAATATCCCGGATATTTCACAAGATTTTTTTTTTTTTAAATAAGTTCTTGATGATTAAATAAAGGTTGAGTTTAAAACCTAGATTTAGAGAAGTAAAAGTTAAAAAAAAAATGAGTAAACATTTGACCCTAATCTTGGTGTTAGGAATGAAATGTGAGTGAATATAGGTTTTTATATTTTAAAACCTAGAATTGATTATTATGTATACTTAGAGGTATATAAATAATAAGGTAATATAATACCTTTAAAGCTCAATGGATTTAGTTGACTGAAAGAGATTGTGTAAGAAGGTAAAGAGAGATTATGGAATTATAATAAATATAATTCACCAAGGTTAGACATGAATAAAGAAGGTATATGTATACTTACGCGTATGAATGCAAGATAGCAAAGTGGTCAAACAGTCAAGTTTGACTAAACTAAAGCAAAGGAAGTTAAAAACTCAAATTGGAGTTCGGTGTGAAATTTTGAGACACGGACGGTACCGTTGAGTTCAGAACGTCAAATTTAGTAAGAAAAGACATTAACACATTTTTGTGTCGGAGTTGACTTTTTGGTCAAAGTCAACAGTTGACTTTTATTATGAAAAAGTCAACTGTGAGTTCGGATGAGAATTTTGACGAACGGATTCCGGAATTGAGTTCAGAACGTCGAAATTAGCCAGAATAGTCGTAAACACTATTTTGTGACGGGTTGACTTTTTTGGTCAAAGTCAACCGTTTGACTTGTAAATGTGAAAAGTCAAAATTTGAGAGTTTGGAGAAGAATTTTGAGAAACGGACTTCACCGTTGCGACGGGAACATTGAATTTAGTAAGTATGGACTGTAAACACGATATGTGTTTCGATTGACTTTTTGGTCAAAGTTGACCGTTTGACTTTTTAGGATAAAATGTCGAACTTGAAGTTCGGAAGTGAATTTGAAGAAACGGATGTTACCGCGATGACGGGGACGTCGAAATTAGTAGGAATCGACTGTAAGTTTTTAATTTTGACATTTCGGGTCGAAAAATCAAATAACGGGTCAAATAATTAAAAGAGGGACCCAAAAGAGTAATTTATTTAACTAAGGCAAGCTAGGGCTCAACCTATTTTCACTCCCACACGCCTCCTTCAGCTGAAATAGGAAGGGAGAGAGAGAGAAGAAGAAGAAACCATGGAAATACAAAGAAGAAGCTTGGAGAAAAATGAGCTAGGGTGGTCGGATCATCAAGGAGCAAGAATTAAAGTTTAAGCTCTCATCTTGGTGAAGCTAGAGAGCCCAGAAAATCGATCATCCATGAAGGTATAAAACTTTTCCAAACTTGAACTTTAATGAAACTTAGGTTTTATGGTTTCTTATATAGCTATGGTATGATAGCTTGGTATTTTGAGTGTTGGATCATGTTTATGTGATGATTTGAGTTATATATGTAGATCTATACAAAGATCAAGTGAAAGAAAACAAGAAATCAAGAAAAAAATGTTTCGCCGGAAAATTTTTATAAGTTGTTTGTTTAACACCGATTTGTGGTTTAATTTCAAAACTAAAACCATATTTAGACTCCTAAGATGTAGTAGATCAGATCTGGGCAAGAAAAGTTAAGAAATCTCGCCGAAAAATTTTCGGATCGCCGGAGAAGATGACCGGAAAAGTCGCCGCCGGCGAACTTTTCCGGCCGAGACGGTTTCTGTATACTAGACGCAGAATCTGGAAAAAATTCCTTCTACAAAGTTGTAGAGAATTAAATTTCGTGTGGAATAGACATAAGATTCGTAATTTTCGGATAAACGGGCTAATTACTATGATTTTCGGAAGTTTCAGCACTTTAAAAATTATAAATAAATTAGAGAAAAATTATTTTATTCTGAAAATTATTTTTCTGTAATGTTGTGATATTATTTTAGAATTTCTGGAAAATTTTGGTGAATTTTTGAAGAGCTTAAATATTTATTATATTTTAAGGATATTTAAAGTTAATTTAAAAATAGTGAAAATTCATAGAAAATTCTATGAATGTTAGAAAATTATGAAACTTGGTGAAAAATCTTATAATAATATAAGATAAATATTGATGATATTTGGAGGATATAAATGTATGTTGTATTATTATTTCTATTTTAAAGCTATTAAATAATAGTTTTATAAATAGAAATAATTATAGAAAATTATCGGATAATATGAAAAATTGGCATAACTTGAGTTCTTCAACTCCGATGACCACAAAATTTAAACTGGAACTTCTTGTTATCCTTTGTGAGATTCTGTCCAAAGATGGTTATTTATTGATGTATAGAATGAAAGTTATAATATTTACTAGAACTTATTATTTTAAAAGTGAATGGGAATAACTCTTTGTGTGTAACTCAGAAAATTATAAAAATTTTACTGGAGCTATATGTTCATAACAGGAGTTTACTGTGAAAATTTCGTAAGTTTTTGACAGAGGAATAATTTATGATAAATGTAGTCATTTCGGACTATTTTGGCCTATTTAAAAATAGTAAATGAAATTGAAAAATTCCAGAAAAAAATATATGTTCATGAGGATATCATATACTGATGATTCACAGAAATTAAAAAATTTCTGAATGGTTGTGGTATTTTTCATATAAATGTTTAAGTTATGAATAAATGAGAATATTAAGTTAAATGAAGATTAAAAATTAGGTAAATGTGATTTTATTGACAAATGGTCTTTTTATGAGATGTTCAGATTTTACAAGAGTATGTGGGTCATTTGTAATAAAATGTTATGTGTATATCATTTTATGTTTATTAGTGATAAAAGAAATTGTATTGAATAAACAATTAAATAAAATTGTTTATAAGTTTAATAAATGATTAAAATATTATTAAACGATTAATAATATTAGTAAGAGATTAAAATATTATTAAATACGGAATAATATTATAAGATGATGATTAGTGATTAAAATATTATCAAAGAAAGATAATATTACTAATAAGTTAAGGAATTATCTAATGTTTGATTATGTGGCTAAATGTTAGATAATTTATTATAAGAATAGTTGTATTATGAGTTAAGATATGATTTGCTGATGGAAAGATCAATCTTATAAATGATAGGTTTTTCATAAGAGATTAAATTAGATTGTGTAGCAGTAATCGACGGACAAGGCAAGTTTCCTATCTTCAAACTTTATTTTGTGCAAGTTTCCTAAACCCTACTCAATTTATATTCGAGCAGGATATATTATTTTATTGTTCAAGTTCCTAACTCAATCTCAAGTTATTATGTTTCAAGCATGTTATGGTTTAATTCTGTATAATTATTCCACCTCCGTAAATTATTGATTCGCACATAGTGCATGTTGCATGTGTTCATCAGGTATGAAAGGCTGATCACCTTCATTACCATAAAGTTCAGTTAAATTGTTCATGGCCATTATTGACACTCAACATTAATTGATTCAGTCATTTAATTATTGAAATTATGATTCGTACTCGTTCACAGTTATTATATTGTTGAAAATCCAAAAGCTTATTCTTTCTTTCAATCATGATATATCTTTATTGTACTTAAACTTGCTGAGCAAATTCATTGCTCACTCTTGCTATATCATGATAACCAATTTCAGATTAATAAGAATGTTCGAGGAGAGCCGGAGACAGAAGCAAAAGACAAGATTATAGTGTTATGCATGATAACTAATTTGTTATATGATGTAAGTTATTTGTGTAAGCCTTTTATGAATCTAAAGGTATATATGTAAGTTAAGGTTAGAAACCTTGGGAAATGTTGTAGAATAAACAATTTATGTTTATATATTCCGCATTAGTTATAGAACATGTATGGAGATGATGTATCGTGACGTACCAACTCTAGGGTTCAAGGTACCCGGATTTGGGGTCGTTACAAGTTGGTATCAGAGCTGATAGGTTATAGTTCTTAGGTAGCAGTACCTTAGGCTATAATCATGGAAAGATAATGTAAACAGTGAAAGGATAAACTCAGATAGAGTTTAGAAATGAACATATACAGTTCATAAAGGAGGAAATAAATCTATATATATACATAGATATATGAAAAGATTCAAAGAAGGATCTTCAAATAGTGTAATCCAAATAAATGGAATAAGAATCTGGGAACACTTGATTCAAGAATTTAAAAAGAGAAGGATCGTATAGTAAAATGATCAGAGAGGAATGATAAGATGATAGAATTAAACGATCCTAGAATAAAGGAGAAATTGTACAGTGAAATCAATTGTGATATAAGATCACCGTGATCATAGTAAAATCATGGAATGACAGATGGTCTGTTAAATGATTAAGAGAATTTATAAATAGCATGATGCTATAAGATGAAGGATACTATGAAATAGTAATAAGTGAACTTTTGAAGTGTTGAGTGTGATAAGTTATGAATCGAGAAAATTCATATCAAGTTAAGAGAAGTTAAAGGTTTGTGGGTTTTTTATTGAGGACTCATGCTAGTGGTCGAGTTGACCAATTTCTTGTATGGGCAGGAGATTGTGTTTGGTTTGACGACCACTTAGCTTCCTATAGTGATAATCGATTGAAACCTAGTGTCGCGCTATTCGTTATATGTATGTTGAGAAGGTGATTCTTTTCTCATGTGTATAACGGATAGATAGAGGATGTTAAGATAAGTTCGTGTTCTGAGAATCGACACGTATGGTAAGTTTGTGACTCATTATCGCATTATCGTATGGTGGAACCCCTCAGCGAATGGGCGACTTTGGCCTGACTAGGACAAGCTCCTCGAACCATATGATTGTGGTAAGTTCCTGAGCCCAAATACGTGGTAAGTTTGATGAACAGCGAGTGTGGGTAGAGTTAAGTAGCAAGATTAAGGTTATAATAGAGATAGTTATTAAGCTGGAAAAGATGAGGAGTAAAATTGGTGATTAATTGAGGTTTTAGGATATTCCAAATCTTCTAGCTATGCTAGACTTTGAAATTCTTAAAATCGTGCTAAATTCGCACTTTTGTGCTTTTGAAAATATCAAAATATGTTTTAATAATCATTAATGCACTTAGTGCAGAGATGATAAACGATGGAGTCATCAATACAGAGTAACCTAGTGGTTGATGTTGCCTTAAGCCCACTATGGTATGATGTAATATGACAAAGTCATAAAATGATTTTCAGTATTTTGGAAACGTTTAAAGAAGAGTCTATGCTAATTGTTTCGGCTGGACAAATTGATTTGAAAATATCAAAATGTATTTATAAAATCATCACGTGCCATTAAAGCCATGGTGCAGAGATGAAAAAGACGGAATATTCAACGCATTGTTGTAACGGTGCGGTAGTATGA
Source organism: Hedera helix (assembly GCA_947179155.2). Lineage (NCBI taxonomy): Eukaryota > Viridiplantae > Streptophyta > Magnoliopsida > Apiales > Araliaceae > Hedera > Hedera helix. Next base: position 4,845,394 of record OX359286.1, read on the forward strand.
AGTCCTAACAAAATGAATTTCGGTTATCTTAACCAATCTAAAAAGATTTTCAGTTCGTAATATACGAACAGTTCAATGATGTGAGTCTACGTCATTTATTTTGACTGGACATTTTTGGTCAGAAATGACTCGAGTTTTATTATCCAATCCAAATTATGTGGAGCGGAATTTTGTAGTAAGTCTGAGGTGAACAACCCTATAATGGGGGATATGTCAGAGCCATGAATAAAGAACCCGCGAGGGGGCGCCCAAGAGAGGTGGCATGCTGATATAACAAAATAAGGGCTGGTAAATCCATAGAGTTCAACCCTGAGTGAAGTCGTTGTGCACAGCGCTAGCGTACGATAGGCTGATCACCTAGCGTACAAAACAGTGTGGAATGTTTTCAGTCTTTATGATTGATAAACCTTCTCGCAGATGTTCACGGTCTTTATGACCCCTCAGCATAGTATGAAAGTTTTAATGAATATTTTAATTTTCAATTTATCCTTTTGTAAGGTGTTCCAATGTTCTGGACATCGAATGGATAAATGAGTTATTTGAATGGGGTTATTTTTACTTCTTGATTATTCAAATTCATTCACAGTTATTGATAAATTGTGAAGACTCCTGAGAGATGTTCCAATGTTCTGGACATCGAATGGGTAAAGGGGTAAGTATACTGTAATTTCGAGGACGAAATTCTTAGAAGAAGGGGTGAATGTAATACCCCGGATATTTACAAGGTTTGTAGAATAAATCAAATATGATTAATTAAAGGTTACGATAAAACCTAGTTTTGGTGAATAAAATAAATAGAAATATATATGCTGTAAATTTCGAGGACGAAATTCTTATAAGGAGAGGTGAATGTAATATCCCGGATATTTCACAAGATTTTTTTCTTTTTAAATAAGTTCTTGATGATTAAATAAAGGTTGAGTTTAAAACCTAGATTTAGAGAAGTAAAAGTTAAAAAAAAAATGAGTAAACATTTGACCCTAATCTTGGTGTTAGGAATGAAATGTGAGTGAATATAGATTTTTATATTTTAAAACCTAGAATTGATTATTATGTATACTTAGAGGTATATAAATAATAAGGTAATATAATACCTTTAAAGCTCAATGGATTTAGTTGACTGAAAGAGATTGTGTAAGAAGGTAAAGAGAGATTATGGAATTATAATAAATATAATTCACCAAGGTTAGACATGAATAAAGAAGGTATATGTATACTTACGCGTATGAATGCAAGATAGCAAAGTGGTCAAACAGTCAAGTTTGACTAAACTAAAGCAAAGGAAGTTAAAAACTCAAATTGGAGTTCGGTGTGAAATTTTGAGACACGGACGGTACCGTTGAGTTCAGAACGTCAAATTTAGTAAGAAAAGACATTAACACATTTTTGTGTCGGAGTTGACTTTTTGGTCAAAGTCAACAGTTGACTTTTATTATGAAAAAGTCAACTGTGAGTTCGGATGAGAATTTTGACGAACGGATTCCGGAATTGAGTTCAGAACGTCGAAATTAGCCAGAATAGTCGTAAACACTATTTTGTGACGGGTTGACTTTTTTGGTCAAAGTCAACCGTTTGACTTGTAAATGTGAAAAGTCAAAATTCGAGAGTTTGGAGAAGAATTTTGAGAAACGGACTTCACCGTTGCGACGGGAACATTGAATTTAGTAAGTATGGACTGTAAACACGATATGTGTTTCGATTGACTTTTTGGTCAAAGTTGACCGTTTGACTTTTTAGGATAAAATGTCGAACTTGAAGTTCGGAAGTGAATTTGAAGAAATGGATGTTACCGCGACGACGGGGACGTCGAAATTAGTAGGAATCGACTGTAAGTTTTTAATTTTGACATTTCGGGTCGAAAAATCAAATAACGGGTCAAATAATTAAAAGAGGGACCCAAAAGAGTAATTTATTTAACTAAGGCAAGCTAGGGCTCAACCTATTTTCACTCCCACACGCCTCCTTCAGCTGAAATAGGATGGGAGAGAGAGAGAAGAAGAAGAAACCATGGAAATACAAAGAAGAAGCTTGGAGAAAAATGAGCTAGGGTGGTCGGATCATCAAGGAGCAAGAATTAAAGTTTAAGCTCTCATCTTGGTGAAGCTAGAGAGCCCAGAAAATCGATCATCCATGAAGGTATAAAACTTTTCCAAACTTGAACTTTAATGAAACTTAGGTTTTATGGTTTCTTATATAGCTATGGTATGATAGCTTGGTATTTTGAGTGTTGGATCATGTTTATGTGATGATTTGAGTTATATATGTAGATCTATACAAAGATCAAGTGAAAGAAAACAAGAAATCAAGAAAAAAATGTTTCGCCGGAAAATTTTTATAAGTTGTTTGTTTAACACCGATTTGTGGTTTAATTTCAAAACTAAAACCATATTTAGACTCCTAAGATGTAGTAGATCAGATCTGGGCAAGAAAAGTTAAGAAATCTCGCCGGAAAATTTTCGGATCGCCGGAGAAGATGACCGGAAAAGTCGCCGCCGGCGAACTTTTCCGGCCGAGACGGTTTCTGTATGCTAGACGCAGAATCTGGAAAAAATTCCTTCTACAAAGTTGTAGAGAATTAAATTTCGTGTGGAATAGACATAAGATTCGTAATTTTCGGATAAACGGGCTAATTACTATGATTTTCGGAAGTTTCAGCACTTTAAAAATTATAAATAAATTAGAGAAAAATTATTTTATTCTGAAAATTATTTTTCTGTAATGTTGTGATATTATTTTAGAATTTCTGGAAAATTTTGGTGAATTTTTGAAGAGCTTAAATATTTATTATATTTTAAGGATATTTAAAGTTAATTTAAAAATAGTGAAAATTCATAGAAAATTCTATGAATGTTAGAAAATTATGAAACTTGGTGAAAAATCTTATAATAATATAAGATAAATATTGATGATATTTGGAGGATATAAATGTATGTTGTATTATTATTTCTATTTTAAAGCTATTAAATAATAGTTTTATAAATAGAAATAATTATAGAAAATTATCGGATAATATGAAAAATTGGCATAACTTGAGTTCTTCAACTCCGATGACCACAAAATTTAAACTGGAACTTCTTGTTATCCTTTGTGAGATTCTGTCCAAAGATGGTTATTTATTGATGTATAGAATGAAAGTTATAATATTTACTAGAACTTATTATTTTAAAAGTGAATGGGAATAACTCTTTGTGTGTAACTCAGAAAATTATAAAAATTTTACTGGAGCTATATGTTCATAACAGGAGTTTACTGTGAAAATTTCGTAAGTTTTTGACAGAGGAATAATTTATGATAAATGTAGTCATTTCGGACTATTTTGGCCTATTTAAAAATAGTAAATGAAATTGAAAAATTCCAGAAAAAAATATATGTTCATGAGGATATCATATACTGATGATTCACAGAAATTAAAAAATTTCTGAATGGTTGTGGTATTTTTCATATAAATGTTTAAGTTATGAATAAATGAGAATATTAAGTTAAATGAAGATTAAAAATTAGGTAAATGTGATTTTATTGACAAATGGTCTTTTTATGAGATGTTCAGATTTTACAAGAGTATGTGGGTCATTTGTAATAAAATGTTATGTGTATATCATTTTATGTTTATTAGTGATAAAAGAAATTGTATTGAATAAACAATTAAATAAAATTGTTTATAAGTTTAATAAATGATTAAAATATTATTAAACGATTAATAATATTAGTAAGAGATTAAAATATTATTAAATACGGAATAATATTATAAGATGATGATTAGTGATTAAAATATTATCAAAGAAAGATAATATTACTAATAAGTTAAGGAATTATCTAATGTTTGATTATGTGGCTAAATGTTAGATAATTTATTATAAGAATAGTTGTATTATGAGTTAAGATATGATTTGCTGATGGAAAGATCAATCTTATAAATGATAGGTTTTTCATAAGAGATTAAATTAGATTGTGTAGCAGTAATCGACGGACAAGGCAAGTTTCCTATCTTCAAACTTTATTTTGTGCAAGTTTCCTAAACCCTATTCAATTTATATTCGAGCAGGATATATTATTTTATTGTTCAAGTTCCTAACTCAATCTCAAGTTATTATGTTTCAAGCATGTTATGGTTTAATTCTGTATAATTATTCCACCTCCGTAAATTATTGATTCGCACATAGTGCATGTTGCATGTGTTCATCAGGTATGAAAGGCTGATCACCTTCATTACCATAAAGTTCAGTTAAATTGTTCATGGCCATTATTGACACTCAACATTAATTGATTCAGTCATTTAATTATTGAAATTATGATTCGTACTCGTTCACAGTTATTATATTGTTGAAAATCCAAAAGCTTATTCTTTCTTTCAATCATGATATATCTTTATTGTACTTAAACTTGCTGAGCAAATTCATTGCTCACTCTTGCTATATCATGATAACCAATTTCAGATTAATAAGAATGTTCGAGGAGAGCCGGAGACAGAAGCAAAAGACAAGATTATAGTGTTATGCATGATAACTAATTTGTTATATGATGTAAGTTATTTGTGTAAGCCTTTTATGAATCTAAAGGTATATATGTAAGTTAAGGTTAGAAACCTTGGGAAATGTTGTAGAATAAACAATTTATGTTTATATATTCCGCATTAGTTATAGAACATGTATGGAGATGATGTATCGTGACGTACCAACTCTAGGGTTCAAGGTACCCGGATTTGGGGTCGTTACAACAACCACTTGAGGTTCCCGAATGGAAGTGGGAACACATCAATATGGATTTCGTGACGGGTCTTCCCAAAGTTTCTGAAGGCTTAGATGCAATTTGGTTCATCGTAGATAGATTGACCAAATCCGCTCATTTCTTGCCTATACGAGAAAACTTTTCACTTGAACGTCTTGCCGGTATGTACATAAATGAGATCATGAGATTGCATGGCATGCCAGTTTCCATAGTATCTGATCGAGATCCTAGATTCACTTCTCACTTTTGGATCAGTCTACAAAAAGCTATCGGCACTGAACTACGTTTTAGTTCTGCATACCATCCTCAAACGGACGGACAATCGGAAAGGACGATCCAGACCCTCGAAGATCTTTTGAGACTTTGTATATTAGACTTCAAAGGAAGTTGGGATAAGTACTTGCCATTGGTGGAATTTTCTTACAACAACAGTTACCAAGCAAGCATAGGCATGGCTCCATTCGAGGCTTTGTATGGAAGGAAGTGCCGCTCTCCAGTATGTTGGAATGAGGTAGGAGAAGCAAAATTGTTGGGACCCGAGTTGGTACGTTTGACAACAGAAAAGTTCCAAATGATCCGACAACAAATACAGACCGCACAAGAACGAAAAAAGAGTTATGCTGATCTTCATCGGAGAGACGAAAGTTTCAACGTCGGAGATCATGTATTCTTACGTGTTTCTCCATGGAAAGGGGTTACGAGATTCGGAAAGAGAGGAAAGCTCAACCCTCGATTTATTGGCCCATTTGAAATCCTCGATCGAATAGGAACCGTAGCCTACAGACTAGCCCTACCACCAAGTATGTCTCGCATCCATAACGTTTTTCACATATCTATGTTACGTAAATATGTGAAGGACCCAAACCACGTCATTGAGTTAGAACCAGACGTTATAGCAGAGGATTTAACGTACGAGGAGGTACCTGTTAAGATCCTAGATAAGAAGGAGCAGATCCTACGCTCAAAGGTTATACCTCAAGTTAAGGTTTTATGGAGGAACCAAGATACTGAGGAAATGACTTGAGAGATAGAATCTGAGATGAAATCTAAGTATCCTTACCTCTTCGATATGCCAGGTACGCCAATTTCGGGGACGAAATTTCATAAGGAGGGGAGGTTGTAAGACCCCGAATTTTATGAAATATAAAATTTATTTTTTCTTCATATATATTTTCATGAAACAGTAAGTGGTTAAATTGATAAAGTTAAAAGTTAAGGATGTTATGTGTAAATTATATTATGTCGGACAATATTCTTTTAGTCGGGGAATATTCGTAAGACGGCGCCGTACGAACCAATCATTGGTGGACCCCACAAAGAATAATTGTCGGATATAGAAAATGACATAAACAATTTTTAAAAATGGTCAATGGTACTATTACTTTTAATTGTTAAAATATCCGGTGGTAAAAGAATAGTAATATACGGTATTACAAGTAACATACTGTATTGCACAGTAGCACACGGTATTGCACAGTAGCACACGACATTGCACAGTGTTTCGTATTATTAAACTGATAAAGTGATTATCGTACAATATTTGACTTTATTGTCACATGCACAATAATTCATGTTATTAAATTGATAATTGTCATAGTAGCATATGCACAGTAATTCACATTATTGAATCAATAATTGTCATGACACAGTAACGTAATCTTTCTTTTGCATACTTTCTGCATTATTATTATCTCTATTATGGTGTTATTTAAACAGTTGTATTTCATTAATTAATTGACTTGATATCTAACTCAGAAAGCCAACTACACTGTATTTATAACAATTAGTCATAATAATGAATAAGTGTGAATTATTGTTGAATAATTGAATTGATAAAGTTATTTGTTTATAATATAAAGTTAGGTGATATAAAATGAATGGTATAGATTAAAGATAATATAGAATTTAAAATGGATGGTGTAAATTAAAAGATGATCTTTAAATGAATGGTTTAGATTAAGAAAATCTTAAAAGATGAAATGAATGGTATAGATTAAAGATAATATAGAATTTGAAATGGATGATGTAGATTAAAAGATGATATTTACATGAATGGTTTATCTTAAAAGATGAAATGAATGGTATGGATTAAACATTATCTTGAAATGAACGGTTTGGATTAAATTAGGAAATCTTGGTTATGATAAGACTTTTGGCTATAAATAGAGGCCTTAACTTAAGGATTTGTCATAAACTTCCTTACTTGTTCTTTCTTTCTCTCTCTAAATACTTCTTGTGAAAGTTTTCTCTAAATGTGTTTAAGTCCTCTTGAGTATTTGTGAAGATTTATAAGTGTACGTGTACTGTTCAAGTTAATCAACCTCATTTAAATCAATATCTAGTCACGTGTTAAGGTAAGGGATTATCATTATTTGATTCTCGAAAATAATATCGTTTCTTTCTTACTCATAAGATGTGCCTTTTATTTTCATGTATTAAATTGTGGGAATAACCTTACGGCGCGGATTACCGCATGTTGGTGAATAATCTTTCGTATTCATTCCTTATTAATCTCTAAGAATAACCTTACTGCGCGGATTACCGCCTGTTTGGTGAATAACTCTTCGTATTCAATTTTTATTAAATTATGGGAATAACCTTACGGCGCGGATTACCGCCTGTTGGTGAATAACCTTTCGTCATCATTCCTTATTAATCTCTGAGAATAACCTGACTACGTGGATTACTGTAACGACCCCGAAATTCGACCCATATTCTTACCTTAAATTTTGTATTTATGATACATTATCTTTCTTACGTCCAAATTTCGGTTCGTTAATATATCTTTAACCACCTTAACTGATCCATTATCTGATATTTAAAATCATGAATTATCAAAATTCTCATATAATTTTTTTTTCTTTTTCTCAATCATATCATTTATTAAAACATTTGGATATTTAAAATCCTTACATTTCGATCCTAGTCCCTGGATCGCAACCTTTACTTATTCTTTTCTTTCTGTAACCCGTATTATACAGATCCACATTCAACATTTAATGTCATTTATATTCATACATTATTCTTATGTCGTAATTCATAGTCAGACATATAATAGTTTCTATCATAATATTCATGTTGTACAATTGCAGTTCACAATCTAAACGATACTTGTCATATTCGGATCCAACTTATCTGTACATACAGTATATCACTATAACTTTGGCAAATTATCCACCTTCAATCATAATATAAACATAGAATAATAACATTAACAACCTTTTAGGAAAACCCGTCTCTATATAATCCAATATTCTTGAAATTCATTTCTTTCCTGCAAAAATGTTTATTAAGCAAGTAATGAGCACAACGGCTCAGCAAGTTCAACAGTTATACTTCACGTAGCACATACCTTATCATGCTTGGTGTGTGTCATACATCATGTGCTTGTGCTTCTACTATAGCAATATATCTCATATATATTCATATCGTTGCACAAAATACACATTGTGGTCATATTAATCACGTATCACGTAACACATAATTTGTATGCATTTAAAACAAGAATTATATATCATACAGTCCAACATTTAACATAAAAAGGGACTGAAGAACTTGCCTGGCGTCCAACTATTTAATTGATAGCTTAAAACCCTCTCTCGATCAACCTATGATCATAAAATAATCAAATGATAATTATTTAACTTTTTGTGATATTAATTTAATTAATTAATATCATCTCTAGGCCAATTATTAATTTATATGGCCAATTATATTAACCTCGTTCCTTAAAATATTCGCTTAACTTAATATCCAACACCTCTAATATGGACAACCCGGCTCATTGGATAAATTTTAACATAACTTGGTGTCCCAAAAATTTTATTTAACCATTTTCTAAATGGTACCCTTATTAGATTAATATTTAAACATTTAAATATTAATCCCCAATATTTAATATTTTTTCAAAAATATTAAATTTAATTCTCAAACATCATTTCTATATTTTTAGTATTTTTCTATAATTTTCTATGATTTTTAAACAATTTTTAAACATTTATTTCATTTAAAAACAATTCCTGGGGGCATTTTAGTAATTTTCGCGGCTTTAGGGACATGACTGGCATTTCCCGGAATGTCCAGGGGTATTTTTGTAGTTTTCGCGCGTCTAGGACATGCCCGGTTTTTGTTGGAAAAGACAGGGGTAAAAGCGTAATTTTACCGCGAGATCGACCGCCGCGCAATGCGCGCGGCCTTCTCTTCCCATCCAAACAACGTCGTTTGGATCGTTCGGTGCTGAAACCCAGCCGCGCATCGCGCGGCCCCGCTATTCTGCCCCCAAAACGGCGTCGTTTATATGCGCGCCTTAGAAAAAAAACACGCCCGCGCAATGCGCGGGCCACTGTTTCCTTTTCTTCTCCTAGTTCGCGCACAGTGTATCAACTTTCTCCTAAAAATTCTATTTTTGCTCACTTCTTTCACCACAAAACAATTCTAAAAATCCCATAATTCATACATAATTATCCAAAAATTATTTGTAACAATTATTATAATTATTTACAATTTTTCCATAATAATAATTTATCACTAAAAATACATGAATAATTCAAATAATTGAATTATTTTACCTTCCTCAAAGCTTTACTTCTTCCTTTGATAGTCTCAAAACTTTCTTTTCTTGACGGTGGCTATGGAGTTTCCGAGTGGTTGGAGGTGGTGGCGTTCGGATGGTGAGATGGTAGAGAGAGATGTGATTTTGTTGCCTTCTTCTTTCTTTTCTTTTTCTTTTTCTTTATTTCTCCCTCTCTTTTATAAACAAACACTTAACTAAAATTTATAAACACAACAATTCCACCGCCCATGCAATTCGGATAAGCCATGCCAGCCAATTCTTTTCCCTTCTCTCGAATATTCCAAAATTGGCATGCAGTTTAATTAATTTAATACATTACATAGTTATTACGTGTAATAAATATTTTATATAATATATATAAAATATTTATTTTAATTCACTAAAATTCATATTATGATTTATCATTAATATTAATACCTTTTTCGGTATTTTACTTGACAAATTTTGTATACGCATAATACCATGCATGTAATTATATGAGGTAATTTATACCTCCAAAAATCATAAAATAATTCATAGAACATATAAAAATTATTTTTCATAATTTTTCGTTCCGTTACTTGGACAACATGTTACATTAACATGTTTACGTTTCTGAAATATTATCTTTCATAAAAGTCATAATAATTCCATTATACATAAACATAATTTTTAATAACTTAAAACATTCCTTTTTCTTATTTATTATTCAATTTCTTTAATATTCATATTAATTTCTTTATATATAAATTATATAATTTAATATTATATAATTTATATAATTACATTCTCTTTTTAAATAATTTCTTAATTTCCTCCAACTTTATTCCATTTAATCGCCTTATATAAATTACATAATTATTCTTATATAATTTATATAATTATTATTTTCTTCATACCTTATTTTAATTTCTTTATATAAATTATATAATTATTATTATATAATTTATATAATTACCTTTCCTTCTCCATTAATTTTCTAAATTTCTTCCAAAATTCTTGATAAACTCTAAAATCGATAACTACGATTTTACAAACTTCCTCATTAACTTTTCATAAATTCTTGGATTAATTTAATTATTAATCCCTTAATTTTCATAATTAATGAAATTTATAATTTTATCAATTAAACATTCACATATATAAATATACATATTTAAATCTTATTTCTCACATTACCGTATAATTTCATTCAAAATCATAATTTCTATACCGTCACAATAATTTTATTGTACAATTTATTGTACCATTACATGTAATTTCTTTTATTCCTTATAAATTGTTTTTAAACAATTTATTTACTTTTTCAATTATTCTAAATCAACACAATTCATCATCATTTCTGCACAGATTTAATTTATCAATTAAATTCCTTCACATACCTTAAATCACATAAAATAATAATTTATTTAACAACCTTGATAATTTTATCAATTAAATTCTCATTTAGTATTATTAAAGAAATCCTAGAAATTCGGATCCTCACAATTACCGCATGTTTGGTGAATTACTCTTTGTATTCATTTCTTATTTATCTCTTGTGAAAATAATTTGTCTACACGAATTATCACATGACACTTTTATTGCATATTCGTTTATAATATCATTTTCTTTCATATTCGTAAGTGATATTATTTTCCTTTATACTCATAAGGGATACCATCTTTTTCATCTTCCATTATTCAAACTTACTATGGTAAGGGATATTAATTTCCTTCACCTTTTGTTAATCAAACCTGCTACGGTAAGGGATATTATTTTCTTTCATACACCTAAATCGAAACTTATTATGGAACTATTGCTTCTATAATTCCTGAAAATATTATATGTTCCATAATAGTTGCACTTCATCATTTCAATTGAACCATCCTATTTACGTGAACCTTTCTATTGAACTGTAACCGTTATTCTGAACTGTAGATCTTGAATATCATTTTTAAATTTCACTCCACATCATGTTGACAATTTGGACATTATTTGAATCTGTACAAAGTAAAATTCTGATACTTATTGTTTATCCTGTTTCTTCTGTTCATCATTTATATCATTCTAATCATCCAAAATCAAGTTGTTGTGAATATCTGTGGCCGGGGGCACAGATGCGATATAATTGTTGAACAGATGATAGGTTAAAGGCGATATAATAGGTTAAAGGCGATACATCTGTTCGGTGTCTTTAATGGCACGTGGTGAATGTTCTCTTTGGCCGTAGTGCAAAGATGAACTGTTGTTTAGTATGATTATGACCAAAGGCTGAATCTGGTATAATCATGACCGTTGGATTTATATTGAATGTCTTTGGCCCGTAGTGCAAAGATGAACTGTTGATCTGCATGATTATGATCAGGAACTGTGAATTGTATTATCTTGACTAATGGTATTTCAGATGATAAAAGTTGATGATGTTTTTCCTAAAAAGAGAACCGAGTGGACATTATAGTCTGCATTATTCTTCTAATAGATTGCTCATTCCGCTGCTATTATTGATCTGAACGTTGTTTAAGAATTTAACTGCAGTTTTTGATATAAACCTTGTAGTCTGTTGTATTCTATCAAGAACTCAACTATTGAAGACTAATGATAATTTATTCGTCATTATCTTAGTCATGATATTCTTTACTGGGCTATTTGAGCTCACCCTTTCTTTGTTCCATTATTTTTCAACAGGAGATGGAAACGTAGCTGGGTCTAGCCGGGGAATAGAGTGAGAGTCTGAGGAATAGCTATCGTAGTCTTCACGCGTTGTAAAATAGTGTGATAATAATAGTGAAGAGTTAGTTGTGTATTATTATACACTGTATTGTTGAACGTTGTTCTACCTTATAATAATTTTGTTGTAATCTTTTGACGACTCAAGTTTGGGCTGTATGGGCCCAGATTTGGGGGCGTCACAGATACATTTACTAAGTTTATATTGATATTTTGTATGTACATATATGTTGGATCCGGATAGGACGAAGAGAGTTAAATTATGAACTGTAATTGTTCAAAGTAATTGTTACGATAGAAATTATTATATGTTTAATTATGAATTATGGAATAAAGGATAATCGTGTAAAAATAAATAATAGTAAATTTTGAATGTTGAGCTTTATGACACTGGTACAGAAAGAAAAAGTGAAGGTTGCGATCCAAGGACTAGGATCAAGATGATAAGTTTTAAATATTCACATATTTTGATACATTGATTGAGAAAAAGAAAATTATAGTGAAAATTTTGGTAATTGATGATTTATAAAATCAATTAAGGGTTTAAATAAGGTGATTAAAGATTATTAACGAACCGAAATTCGGACGTTCAGAAAATAATGTTTAATAAATATGAAATTTAAGGTAATAAGATTGGTTGAATTTCGGGGTCGTTACTCTAAGTGTCCATTTATCCTTAGTGGAATATCCTTGCTCAACGGAGTGGGAAAAAAAAGCTATAAGAGTAATTTAGAACCCGAACCTCTTAAAATTATTTGTGTTCTCAATGTCTCTTCACCCCTTCTTTATCTTTTATGTTTATACCGTGTATATCATGAATGTTATATCTTAATAAAGATATTTTCCATTAGTAAATTTATGTACAGAACTGTGAAATGATCTGAAAGGGGCTTTACCAACTATGTTTATTTCGCTGTGTATATAGTTGTTTAATCATTTGGCAAAAGTGTTTATCAAATAAATAAACAGAAACGTGTGTGATCTGTTTAAACCCCCCCCCCCCCCCCCCCTCTGGGAAATAACACTTTCTTTTGTGTTGATCACGTGGGATGACCCTTGCTTTTTCTGATTTATTCTCCCACTCTGAGATAAATCTGATTTCTCCAATTTTGTGCTTAGTTATTCTTCTCTGACAATTTAATGCTTAGTATAGGGTCTCTTAAAATCTTCTTTTGGTTGTTCAGTTTTTATCCTTAGTGTTTTGTCTTCTTTGTTGATCTTCTTTCCTATCCAACGATTCTCCTCTATTCAGTACCTTATGATTTTTTCTTCACTTTACGATCTTGTCTTCTACACTTCACTAGATGATTTTGTTCTTCACTCGACAATCTGAGAGTTATGAGTCGTAAAGTTGAACTTAAGATATCTTATTCAACGATCCTAACTTATTCTACGACTTTGGTCATTCTGCTCCTTTTCTCTACATTCTCTTGGCTTGTTTTCTCTTATTCTCTGACTTTATTCTAACGATCTTCAATTTCTAGTGTGCTTTCTTGAATCTGTTTCTTCTCTTTTGCAATAAATCTTCAACCTAATCTATTATATTTTTATAATACTCTATATTTGGATTCAACCTAATAGATTTGATTCCTAATACCTTTTTACAACAGTACTCTTTTAAGGACAATACATAGTTTATCTTTTGGATCAACCTAACAAATTTGATCTATAACCTTGTCTATCTTTTCAGTTTGGATCAACCTAACAGTTTTGATCCCTAAGTCTTTTTACAATAACTATTCTTTTAAGGAATGTACAAAAGTAAACAAATGTTTATATATTTACATTTGTTCTAATACTTGTTTTTCTTTTCTTTTTCTTTTGTTGTCAAGTGATAGTCAATGCAATAAAGTATCATAACATTAGAACATTATACAAGCTAACACATAAACACATAAGTAAACAAACGATTATTCATTTACAATGATATTTATAACATTGTTTTGTCATTATTAAATCCAAATACTAACGCATACATTTACTAACAGAAACAATACCAAAAAAAAAAGGAATTTTTCTCCTTGATATATATAATATTAAGTCTTCCTTATCTCTATCTGAATATGGCTCAATTAAAAGCTAGGAGGGGTTCTCTAGGGATTCGCATTGTAACTCTGATAGTTATCTAATAAGAATTGTTAAACTCATAGCAACTCTTTAGATTTCTATTAAATACAATCAATCACACTAAATAATTATAACTGCACTTTAGTTCATGAATTTAATTATTAAGCCATTACCTTATTAATTTCCTAAGAAAATTCCCTTTCAAAATAAATTACAAATAATTTTGAAATATTTAAACTAATTTTCTAAATACATAATTCATTCGTATTTATCAATAATTGATTTAATGATTAAATCAATTCTTATAATAACAATTAGTAAAACACTCGACCAAAATTTTATGATCAATAACAAATAATCTTACGAAAATATCTTATAGTAAATATTTTCTTACAAATAGTCTTATATGACAATAACATATGTTCTAAATATTTATAATATATATTAATTTATAAGTCTGAGTTATAAATTATCATAATGTGATCACACTCATTGGAATATCAGAATAATAAATATAATGAAATTAAGTCTATTATTACTTCATAATTAAGGAATCTCATAAATTAATAAATGTAAATATATTTTATAAATAAATATAATTACGTGATCCTATTTAATGCACATCATTAATGAATTAGTACTTTAATTCGAAGTCCAGCTTCTATGATTAAGATAAATTATCTCTTTTAAAGTACTATAACCTACCGGATAATGTCTCCATGTTATCCAAGATTATAAACTAATAATTAATTAATTATATGTTACTTACAATTTATATCTTCCACATATAAAACCTAATTATAAAATTAAATCATGATACATACACTTAGAGACATAACAATAATCACACTTAACCAATTAATGAATAATGCAATATTATTAATCAAGAATAAAATGCCTTTAGCAAAATAAATAGAATTTTTTATAGTATTAGTCCAACAAGATGTATCGAGGTGTATAGTGTAACAATCCAAATTTTTAATACGAATTTTTTTTTATATAAATATATTTGAATTTAATATTATGTGTAATTACACTACGTAATTAATATTGTGTGTTATTATATTTTACAAATAAAATAAAACATTCTAAAATTAAATTATTGAAAAATAATTTAAAAATCCTAAACCTAATTAGGAAACCCTGATCTTAATTAGTAAACCCTAACTCTAAATGGCAAACCCTAATGGCCAAACCCTAAGGGTTAAAACCTAAACCCTAAAGACACTTGTGAAATGACTAAATTAACTTCACAATCTCAGCCACACAAAACAACAAGGAAGAAAAATGAAATCTTTCTTCCTTAAAGCAAAATGGAAGCTAAATTATGTCCACATGAATTTGGAAATGCATGAGTCACCATTTGTAATGATTTAAAGTCATTTATTGACATTAATGAACCTGCAAACCGACCTCCTAGTGGAGGTTTGATCATGATCATTGCAACAAACTTAGCTTGTAAGAAAAAAGTGTCCAAATGACCATTAAACCCTAACTCTAGCCTTCCTATAAATAGAGAGCACTCTCATTGATGAAACCCATGAAATTCACAACCAATATCTATGACACCCAAGATTTTTGGAATAATTTTAAATAAAGATTATGACGAATTAAGTAAAGGTTAACGTATAGAACCTAGTATTGAATGATGGAGGTATTAAGGAATGATTTATGAAATGTGAAAAAAAATTATATGAATTAAGAAAAGAAGGATGAATGTATATAGTATAAATGAGGTGTAATAGAAAGTATGAAATAAGTGGATGAATTAAGGAGATATGCGACTAAAGAAAGGAAAAGTTTCAGAGAATAAGACACTATCTTGATAAGTGAATCAAGAAATGAGTTAAA
This sequence comes from Hedera helix, assembly GCA_947179155.2. NCBI lineage: Eukaryota > Viridiplantae > Streptophyta > Magnoliopsida > Apiales > Araliaceae > Hedera > Hedera helix. The sequence goes on from OX359286.1 coordinate 4,861,298, forward strand.
GTTTTATTAATAAAATTTTTAGAGAAATATGGAATGTAATACTACAAAGAAATTGGGAATTGAAATAAGAATTGAATATTCTGACAGTTATGACTATTATGGTGTTATCCATGTGAGTTATGGAAATTAATGAGGAATGATATGATTATTATGATTCATCAAGATAAAGGTATAGCAAGGTGCTGTAAATAAAATACGTATGATTATTACGGCAATTATGATTCCGAGGACAGAATCCTGTTAAGGGGGGAAGAATGTGAGGATCCGAATTTTTCATAATTTCTTTAATAAAATTAAATAAGAATTTAATTGATAAAAATTATCAAGGTTGTAAAATTAATTATTATTTTATGTGATTTAAGGTATGTGATGGGATTTAATGGGTAAATTAAATATGTACAGAGATGGTGATGATTTGTGTTGATTTAAAATAATTGAAAAGTAAATAAATTGTTTAAAAATAATTTATGAAGAATAAGAGAAATTTCTTGTAAAGGCAATAAAACTTATTATGGAAATACGAAAATTATATTTAAATGGTGTTATGTGGTAATGTGAAATATATGATTTATATATGTGTGTGTGTGTGTATATATATATATATATATATATATATATATATATATATATATAAATGTGCATGTTTAATTGATAATTATAAATTTTATTAATTATGAAAATTAAGGGATTAATAATTAAATTAATCCAAAAATTTATGAAAAGTTAATGAGGAAGTTAGTAAAATTAGAAATATTGATCAATAATTATGGTGGAAGTTTGGAAATTAATAAAGAATAAAAGTAATTATATAAATTATATAATAATAAATTATATAATTTATATAAGGAAATTAAAGTAAAATATGAGGAAAATAATAATTATAGAAATTATATAGGATTAATTATATAATTTATATAAGAAGATTAAATTGAATAAGGTTGGAAGAAAGTTTTATAAATTGTATTTTGTGTAAAACGGAAATTATATAAGGATAAGGTAATTATATAAATTATATAATAATAATTTATATAAGGAAAGTTAATGTGAAATGTAAAGATATGAAATTAAATGAAGAAAAAGGAATGTTTTAATTCATTAAAAATTATGTTTATGCATAATCAAATTATTATGACTTTTATGAAGGATAATATTTTTGAAACGTGAACATGTTAGTGTAACATGTTGTCCAAGTAACGAAGTGAAAAATTACGAAAAATAATTTTTATAAGTTATATGAATTGTTTTATGAATTTTGGAGGTATAAATTACCTCATATAATTACATGCATGTCATTATGCGTGTACAAAATTTGTCAAGTAAAGTACCCAAAAAGGGTCTAAATATTATTCATAAATCATATTATGAATTTTGATAAATTAAAATAAATATTTTGTATTTATTATATAAAATATTTATTACACGAAATAATTATGTAATGTTTTAAAATTTTAAATTTGCATGGGAATTTTCGGAAACTTCTAAGTTTGCTATGTGAAAGAAATTGGCTAAGGCGGTGGAAATTTATTTATTCCAAAATGGTTCACTTTTGTTGGTTATAAAAGGCAAGAAAAAGAATAAGAAAGAAAAGGAAATAAAGAGAACAAAGCAAACAAAATTTTTTTCTCTCCTTCCATCGAGCACCACCACTTTGCTGCTCGAACCGTCATAGCCACCACCAAGAAGCAAAAATATTGGGGCCATCAAGAGTGAATAAGCTTCAAAGTATGGCTCAAAGAAGGTATAAATGTTTTTATTTGATTTATTTATGGATTATTAGTGATAAAATATTTTTGTAGAAAATAGAAAATAATTAGAATAATTATTTCAAATAATTTTTGGATCTATATCTATGAATTTTATGATTTATGGAGTAATTTTGTTGGGAAATTTGTGTAAAAAAAATGGAGAATGATGTTGGGGTGGCTACTGTTCGCAAAGAAGAAGAAGAAAATTTTCTGGGCGGTACCGCGCATGGCGTGGTGCATTTATTTCAGAAGAAGGGTTGAAACGACGTCGTTTTGCAGGGGCGCGCGGAAGAAGGGGCCACGCAATGCGCGAACCTCGGTAAAGCACAGCCAAACGACGTCGTTTGGCTGGCGCAAGGGAAGAAAGCCACGCGCAATGTGCGGCGGCCGACGACGCGGAAATTACCGTTTTGTCCCCTTGCTTTTTCAAAAAGGACCAACGTGTCCTTTGGCCACGTTAAATTTACGGAAATGCCCTGGACCTTTTTGTTAATACCGAATGAGTCTCTAAGGGCGCGGAAATTACCAAAATGCCCCCAGAAAGTGATTTTTATTAAATAAATGTTTAAAAATTTTAGAAAAATACTAAAAATATAGAAATGATATTTGGGCATTAAATTTAATATTTTTGTAAAATATTAAATATTGAGGATTAATATTTAAATATTCTAAATATTAATCTAATGAGTTTAAAGGATTAGAAAATGAATAAATGTAAATCCGAACAACCGAATATGCTAAAATTTGTCCAATGAGTCGGGTTGTCCGTATTGAAGGTGTATGATATTAAGTTAAATTAATTTATTAAGGAACGAGGTTAATATAATTAACCATATTATTAAATAATTGGCCCAGAAATGGTATTAATTAATTAAATTGATATCATAAGAGGATAAATAATTATTATTTGATTATTTTATGATCATAGGTTGTACGAAGAGCAATATAAAAGGGTATTTATTATTTAATTCTGCAATCCAGACAAGTTCTTCAGTTCTTAAATGTTAAATATTGGTTGTTATGATATGATAATACTTGTTCAAATGCATATAAATTATGTGTTATGTGATATGTGGATAATACGACAATTATGTGTAGTTTGTGCAATAATGTGAGATATATTGCTATAATAGAAGCACAAGCACATGATGTATATCACATACCGAGCATGTTAAGGTATGTGCTACGTGAAACATAAACTATTGAACTTGCTGAGCCGTTGTGCTCATTACTTGCGTAATATAAACTTTTGCAGGTTAAGAAATGAATTTCAAGAATATCAGATTATATAGAGACGGGTTTTTCTAAAAGGTTGTGAAAGTTATTATGAAATGTTTATACTCAATAATTTGTTAAGGTTACATTAATATTTTGTATGTACATATATGTTGGATCCGGATAGGACGAATAATGTTAAATTATGAACTGTGATTGTTCAAGATGATGGTAAGGATAGAGATTATTATATGTTTAATTATGAATTATGAAGCAAAGAAAATTTTATGGATATGAACAATATTAAATTTTGAATGTTAAGTTTTATGATATTGGTACAGAAAGAAAAAGTGAAGGTTGCGATCCAGGGACTAGGATCAAGAAATGAAGTTTTTAAATGATAAAATATTTAATACAAATAATGAATTGCGAAAAAGAAAAAAAAATTATACCGAGAAATTTGGTAATTGATGACGGCAATGTCAAATAATGAGTTAAATAAGGAGATTAAAGATTTATTAACGAACTGAAATTTGGACGTAAGAGACATAATGATTAACAAATAAGAAATTTGAAGTAATAAAGTTGGTCGAATTTAGGGGTCGTTACAATATCAGTCACAATTAAAGTCCCATAAACCTCAGATCTTCCTTAGATCAGAATCTAGAAGGATTTTAGCAAAATTACTTCAAGAGGTATAAACCCTAATTTTAGTGTAGATCTTTAATGCTTTGTTAAATTTTATGTTATAAAGTTTAGAAATGACTGATATTATATATATAAGAGATCTGGGTTGTGTAATCATGGATCCATAACGTTTAGATGCATAAAATAATTGATTTTAGCTTTCCGTCCAAAACGGCCAAGAACCCTTAAATACATGTCTAACAGCCTACTTTGTCAGACATTTTGATCAGTTTAAATTGATAGTTTAGGTTGTTTGTGTGTTTATAGTTGTAATATGTCATGAGGTTAACAATCTAAAATTTGAATCACCCCAATCGGAGCATTGTACTGTTAGATATTTATGGTCAAACCTCGTTGACCGATCAAGGTTGATGTTTTTGGAAATTCCAAAAAATGAAGAACAATTTATCAAGTCATATTGTCAGACAATTTGATTCAATCCTATATGCTGTATAATGTGTTTTAATGTTTGTAGATGTAGTATGCCATGTAGGAAGACATAGAGACCAACCTCACACCCATTGGATCAATATGTAGAGAGTTATGCATGAGGGAAAGTGACTACTCAATCACGGTTTCTAAAAAACCCAAAAAATCTAGGCAGCCCAGAAATGTGAAGAACAGCTCTGACAAGTTGTTTGATTGGCCTAGATATTCCTGTTGTGTTGTTATTTGAGCTATAAATTTACATATAGGTCTAGTATTACATGTATTCTACAACATAGAACCATTTAGAATGCTAAATTATTGCCGAAACAAGGATATTTCCTTGTCAGAAACCTACTACTCGACGTTGACTGAAAGTTTTCTCGGTTGCCTAGAAACTTCAAGAACAGGCTTGCATGCTTGTTTAACCAGATCATAACGTTATGTTATGATGCTATATTGATGAACCAAAAGAATTTAAGTGTACACTGACATAAGTACTACACCTAGAAACAATTAGATTTCCAAAACAGATCATGATATGAAATTAATTTGAGGTCAAAAGTCCCTCCTCGGTGTTGACTGAAATTCTAGGCAGCTTTTGAACATTCAAGGCTATAACGATGGCTTGCCTGTCGCTATAGGACTTTAGCGACGATCTTTTTCAGGAAAACCAAAAACACCTATAGCGACGAATTTAGCGACATAATTATTTTAAATTCTTTATAATTAGCATATAGCGACAGATTGGGTCCGTAGCTATATCAATAAATCACAAATTTAATAAATTTTAATAATAAAATTAATTAAAATACTTTTAGCGATGGATATAGTATTAATTAACTAAAAATCAATCTAGGGTGCTTCTAAATTAACTTTTAGCGACGGACAAGCTTTGTAAAATTAAAATATAAATCTTAATAAATTAATTAATGATGGATAAATTATATAAACACTATATAACATCTAATACAACAATTAAAGTGACGAATCGACACCGAATCATAAACATATTTAATTAATTAAATTGAATATATAATTTTATATATTCTAACAATTATTGTAGTTATATAATAAATATATTTAGGCTATAAATACAAGTCTAAATACCACAAACGATTACCAGACAAGTTTTGTTTCTTAAACTTATTCTCATTGAGCTAGTTTTCTTGAACTTATTTTATTATGCAAGTCTTTCTTCAATACTCGTACTTATTGCGCAAGTTTTCAACTCAAACTCATTTTATTGAGTAATTTTATTATCTGTTGCACACCGTATAATAGTATACTTTTAACCGTTAAATTTCATTTGACTTATGAAATTCTTAATTGTGTAAAATATGTATTGTGATAATTCTTTTTGATCTTGTTTATTTTTAAGCAAGTATTCTATTCTTTGTACATTTATGTACAAACTTATTATTCAGTTTTTGAATTCATTAAATTATATCGTTCGTGTTATCTATTATTGGGAAGTTATTGCTTATTGTTCAAGCATAACTTAAAGTGTTGAGCTATTATTTGTGTGAAATTGACTTGATAAGATATCAACGAAAATCAATATTGTTTGGTACAAAATATATACTGAAACTTTGTCTTTTTATATAAGAGTGATAACCAGACAGTAGTACACTGACCGTGGTTTATAGGTAGTATTAAACTCACCTTTGTGTCTAGGACACCGTTGTTAGGATAATATGCATACTCCTAGGTTATAAATAGGTTGATCCCCTATTAAATAACCGAATCAATGATTCTTAAGTCTATATGACCTCTTGGAATGATTATTAAGTCCGGTTGAACAGATCAACCTATGATTTCTAAGTCTTTTTCACTGACAAAAATCATAATATGTGTGGTTTGATAAATAAACCTCAGTATATATAAATGGAAAATATTTGAACTAAAGGTTCTTTCGAATTCAGACACAGTATGAGTAGTTTATTCATTTTATTGAAATTTGCTCAGCATTTGTAGCTCATCATTGCAAATATTATTTCATTTGCAATATTGAAAGATAATCCAGATCATTCGATTATGAAGCCCGATGGAAAGAGACGTTGTTAGATTAGGTTTATTGCTTTTACTTGTACTATTTAAGTCTTTTAAGACTTTGATGTAATAACAATATGTTGTTTGAAAATCTATGTAACCGAAATCAAAGTTATGAAATATATTATCATCTTTTGATACATCTATTACGTTGTACTTACATTTTAGATTATTTAGAATGTTGTCCTAATTTAGTACAGTATCTATATGAACTATACATCTGAATGAGGGTGTTGAATGATTTAAGGAGTTCTGTAAGAACAAAGAGTTGCTCCTTCTATTCTCGGACCAAACTTATTATCTAATACTGTAAGTTTCAGATAGATAGAGATTATTGATATGCAAGAGATATCTATAAGACATGAATCTATTCATCCAAGTGAGGGTATCCAAACATAGTAATTGTTCTGATGAGAACTACTATCTGTTATGGGATACTGTGAACCTGAGATGGATAGAAGTTATGTATTATGGAATATCTATAGTTAATTAGTCAGGGTGAGCACCTAATCTGCTATAGGAGGTGTAGAGATTTTGGGGGCGTCACATATAATAGGGCACAAACCAACAGTAGAGCATATGGTTGCAATTAGCTAATTAGGAGGTGGTACAATATCTCATTTCACACAACTACTGGACTGTTTTCCTACAAAACTATATATAGGACAAACCCTAATTAATTACCATAAAGGAAGAAAGGGTCTAAATTCTTTAGTAAAAGGGATTTTGTCAAAGAAAGAGAAGTCATTCACCGGTTGCTCAAGGAAAATCTACAAGAATCACAAGAAATGATTAAACTTTATATAGATAAAAAGAAAACTAAAAGGGAATTCAATGAGGGAGATGAGGTATACCTGAAGGTACAACCACATAAACAGATGCCAACAAGGACGAAGCCAATTTTAGGTGAGTAGGGTCAATTGACCCCACGGGAATTTAATTTTTTTTAATATAATATTAGAAGTTTAGAAAATGTTAGGTAATATATGTAAATTGACCCATTGAAATGTTGAAAATTCTAATATGTGGGGTCAAATTAATATTATCTTATTTTCTCAATTTCATATCACTCCTGCCTCCTTAAATATGCATTTTTTTAAAAATTTTCTTAATTATGTATTAATTTCATTTATATTACTTTTGAAATATTTAAAGAATTAAGTATTTATAAACAAATTTGTGGTCAATAGGACCCCTAAAAAATGTTACTATTTCATTTATATTATATTTCATTATAATCAAATATTTCTCATTTATAAAGTTAGCCATATATTTTTAAAACAATGCTTTTTAGGAAAAAATCTTTTTCCAAACATATTTATAACATTTGTTAAAAATGTAGTTGTAGTGGCATGATAACACTTACTTTACATAGTATATAAATGATTGCAACAAATTTCATGTCATTTTTTAGTTTAAATATATTTCTCTAATTTTGAAATAGACTAAATAATAAAATATATCTTTAATTATAGAAACTGACTAAATAATAACATATATCTCTAATTTTAAAATGAACTAAAGAGTAAAATATATTTTAATTTTAGAATGGTGGGACTACGTGTTGTATACAACACAAAAAATAAAAAAATAAAAAAGTCAACCAGGGACACTTTCCCCGAACCCCTACTAAATTATTGGTAACTATATACTAATTTTGACCCCACTGGATTATTTTTTTGCCTTCGTCACTAGATGTCAACTGCATTATTTCTCATTTATGTGAGTCGCATATTTCTCCTTTATAAAAGACTTCTATTCCTCATGTGAGGTTAATGAATATTATAATTCTAAATGAGATAGTTGATGTTGACTACAAAATTATATGTACATCTAATTACTAATAATAATGGTAGTTTAAAAGCAGAAAGTTCTTTTACTCAAGTGTTAAAACATTAATTTTGTATAATTTTATTGTGAGACTCATAAATAATATTTAAACAAAATAGCACACTCAGCAATACAGTTTTTATAACTATGGCTTGAAAGTGTCAATAATCTCATTCTTGTGGTATTTGTTTAATATAAGATCATCACGAGCAAGAGCATTAGCCTATCCTCCACCATGGCCCTCCCCAAGGCTACGTGCTGAGTTGTATTTCATCGTCCCAAAACTCACACTTCCGATCTTCCTAAACTTAGCCGTTGGCGGGTTATCATGGCCCCTCCTACCGCTAGGTCCAGAGTTCACCCCCCCCCCCCCCCCCAAGAAATTAGTTGTACTTTCAGTCTTCTGATCATAACTGTCATTTAATGAAAAATATACAGAATTAGTAAGTACATAATTGATAAATCATAGAGTGTATGATACAGATCTAGAAACATAATTAAAGAGAGTTGACGTATTACAATCCACGGTGCTTGAAATCAAAGCTAAAACCACACAAAATGGTATTGAACCATGCATCGTCATTTTTATAGTTATTAGAAAAGCATGTTGGTGTGCTGTCGCAGGCACCCAAACATAAAATCTTACTTTAGAAAAATAAATGTGTAGTAGTGTAAGTAAGAGTCGATCCCATAGAGAATGATTATTTAATTTTATGTTTTGTAAATTAAAATTGGGGGGGTTTTAATCAAAGAAATAATTCAAATAAAATTAACTAAAATAAATATGAAAGTAATTTAATGAAATAAATAAGAAGAAAAAGCCTTGGTTTAAGTCAACATTCACCATCAAGAATTTATAACTGATCATTGATGCAAGAATAACTCAATTCATATTTTAAATATTCAACGTGGAATAATTACTCCCATTCAAATAATTTTCCTATCTCTCCTTAATTTTAGTTAAGCAGAAACAAGCGATCTAAATAACCATTACTACTAAATAATCTCAAACAAGCGCTAAAGATTTAACCTAGTAGCAGCATAAAGAAATAGAGAGATCTTTGAACTAAACAACACAATCCTGCATTTAATTTAGATGAATATTCTTCTTAAGATATAACAATCTTTTGATAAGCAAAACAATTATTAATCTTAGTTGCTTCATAAATTAAAGTGACCAAACAATTACGGATTTGATATTTAATTTAGCAATAGATTTCAACGAATAATAAACTAGTATGCATCTTAGCAATTAAACGAATTAATCATAAAATTAAACACAAAAAAATATTCAATATTCAAAATATAAATTGAACTATTAAAATAAATTAGATCTCATAGTGTATTAATCTTGATGGCTTCAATCACTTAAACCAAGAAAAATAATTTAGCTACTCATAATTGTAGAGAACACTAAATAATAGAAGAGAGAATTTTTCTTATTATAAAAGTTGTATTTTACATTGTGTGTCAAGCCCTCTATTTATAGGCTCCAAAATCCTCCTAACCCTAGTAGGAAGTACACTTTCCAAACCCTAATAGGATTTAAAATACAAATAAAAATAAAAGAAAAATAAAATAATTATTTTTCTAACCCTAATTGGAATTAAAATCCAATTTGGAATCAAAAAGTAGCAAAAATTCGCGAATAATCTAATTTGGTCAATTAACGCGCAAGCCAAACACGCCATTCACTATAGTAGATAGTCTGCTGCCCCAGCCCGCGCATTGCGTGCAGTCATCCCGAGCTAAAAACGACGTCGTTCTGCTCCTCCTTCCATCCCCGCACATTGCGCGGTCGCCTCTTTTCCCAAAATTACAGATTTGCCACCGATCTTTGCAGAATTTACAAATTTGCCCCCCAAGTTTATTTTTCCTACAAAATAAAATATAAAATAATTAAAATAAATAAAAATAATATAAAAATAATAAAAATAATAAAAACACATAATAATTAATAAAACACCTAAACTACTAAAAATAAATAAAAACACATAAATAAAAAGAAATATAAAAATACTATAAAATTACTTAAATTAACATAAATTAACTAAAACCCTATAAAACCTATTAAAACCAAAATAAGCTAAATAATTAAACATTTAAGCACGCAATAAATATAAAAACTAAGTAGTAGGGAATAAAAATATCATATAATTTAACTCTATCACCTGTGATTTTATTGATCAGAGATATTAATCGATGAGATGTGTTCTTATTTATAATATACTATGCATGCAATTAATGGGCTGCATTTAATGATTTTTAATGCGTAATCTACGCACAATCTATAAAAAATTGATATTTATGGAAATTATGAATAAGTGTAAGTACACTATTTTAGAACATTACGTATAACACAACATCCATATAAACCATTAAAAAGTAGGGTCTGACATATAAATATGTGTTAGGCCCCACTTTTTAATGATTAAGATGGATATTGTGTTCCAAGTAATGTTCCAAAATAGTGTATGTAATATCACTTCTAGTTTGCAGTTGTGTATATATTCATCTATTATATAATGGGAGAGAGAGAGAATTAAAATTTTAATTTACTCTTAAAATCTCTCACATTTTCTTATACATATTTTATTAAAAAAATTATTGCACACACATAAGGTGTGCCACAAACACTAGTTGTTATTGAAAGTAATGTTAAGCTTCCAAACAAGAAATTTTCTGTTTCAAATGTGTTATTAAAAGAAGTATGCCCTCAAGCTAATCATATGTTGATACAATAAGCATATACTTTGTAATCTTATTCAATTATTAATAAAAAAAAAATATTTATTTAAACGCATTTCTTTATTCATGATTGATTGGTTGAACTAATTAAATGGATAAACCCATAATTTTGGAGCAAGTAGAATCATAATGTTGATTATGCTAATTAATTCAACCAATCAATCATGAATAAAGAAATGCTCTTAGATTTTAGTTTTATTGTTTTTCATAGTTTAATTGAATTGTGAAAGTTAATGATGGAAGTCATATCTGATTATATTAATGAAGTACTTATTTCTTCTCTTGAGCAACAAATTGATAGTCGAACTTCTCTTGTTTATCAAATGGTTGTAGGTAATACGCAACAAGTGAAAACTTGTAGGATTTGTGCAGTAATAGGACACCAAACTAATATGTGTCCAATTCTTCGAGAGGAGTCATATGAAAAAGTTAATGTAGCAGGTGGTTTCCTTGGTCAACTATAGACACCCAAAATTTGCATTTGTATACTAACCCTGGCAGGAGGGCAAAATCGTCATTTGATCCGACATAGGAAAATGAAGGTGGACCCCAACACGAAGTCACCACGACGGCTTGCGGTCGAAGCTGCCAAACGAACAACGAGCATCAGGTCCGTTGAGGCAGGACACACAGTCAATCCAGACGAAGCCTGCCCATTGGAGAAAGATCCGACGATGACCGTTGGAGAAAGATTCAATGATGACGAGACGACCCGTTAGAGAAAGATCTGACGATGATCGTTGGAGAAAGATCCGACGATGACGAGACGACCCGTTGGAGACAGATCCGACGATGACCGTTGGAGAAATATCCGACGACGACAATGCGACGACCGTTGGAGAAAGATCCGACGATGACTAAAACAATGCGGTGCGATGTGCGAGGCGATGTGCGATGCGATATGCGATATGCGATTTGCGATACATCATATGAGAAGCAGTGCGATATGCAATTTGATATGATATACGATTTGATACTTGATATGCAATATAAGATATGCGATAAGCAAGAGAAGTAGTTTTCTTTGACGAATATGCTATGCGAGTCCATTTGAGACAGTAACCGGTGATATTAATGTTGCATCATTAATATGTATATGTTGCATCATTGACATATCTGTTGCATCTTTAAAATCTGTATACTGTCATTTTCATGCATTGGGTGTCTACTTCTTTATCCTGTTCATTTCATATTTCATTCCATAAACATGATAAAGAGGGGCAACTGTAGACACCCAAATTTTGCACTTGTATACTAACCCTGGCAGGAGGGCAAAATCGTCATTTGATCTGACATAGGAAAAGGAAGATGGACCCCAACACGAAGCCACCACGACGGTTTGCGGTCGAAGCTGCCAAACGAACAACGAGCATCGGGTCCGTTGAGGCAGGACACACAGTCAATCCAGACGAAGCCTAATATGGTCGCCAAAAGATGATGAATGGCCACTACGCTTACGGAAGCCAAGCACAAAGAGCAATTTATACATCATGTGCACCTGCGGCCACCGACAGAGGGGATGGTTTCGCGACTCGAGGAGACAACCCGGCAGCCGAGGATTCGACGCGGGCGGCCACAGCAGGCAGCCGCAGATGCACCTGCGGCTGCCTTCAATCACCTATACAACGCCATTTTTGATCTGCAGAAGGAAGAAGAAGTTTTGTTTCCTAATCTAGAGAGAGAAAGTGGCGTGAAGTGAGAGAGGGGCTCGGGTGGATGAAATTTGAGTGAGAAATTGTTAATTGTTGTTCGATTGATTAAGCGTTCTTGTGGTTTTGTTCAAGTAGTGAAATATAAAGCGTTTGTTGGCGTATTGCAAGGTGAAAATGGTGTTTTTCCTTTAAAGTTTAGCTTATGTTATTGTTATAATCTTTGATTGTTGAGTTGTCTTGGATATAATATTGTGGTATATTGTTGAGGATCCGTGGATTAGGGATCATTAGCGAGGGTTCCATCGGAACATAATTTTCTCCTAATGTCCCGATGACATCCGTACGGTGATATGTAGTTTATTGTGGTAATGAATAGTTCGTAGTGTTGGGCTCGTGATTTTTTATTCGCGTTGTATAGTAACAAGTCCAGTATGGTTTAGCTTGTTTTGGTATGTTCGTGCAGTGATTTGGGTGATTGTGAGCCTAGGGAGGAGATCCTCGTGATCAAATCCCGATGATGGACAAATTTGGGTGTATGTAATCATTGCAATGGTCCATTTTGTATATATGTAAATATTGGGCCTTAAAGCGATACCGAACCGTAATCAGGTTTAAGGCCCCGTAATAGTAAAATATGTGATTGTGGATGTTTGGGGATATTTAGATGTCTCACATGCCCATGAATAGCCCCGACACGTTTTTTTGTATGTTTGTTTGGATTGGCGACACGAAAAAATGGTTTTCCAAAACAAGGCAAACGACCAAGATTTTTTAAAAGTGATCAAATTAGGATATTAGAAATCACGAGGTTAAAAATTGAGTTTTTTAGTAAACGTCGATCCCTGTTTGGCGAAAAGGCTACAAACGGTTTTGAAATATCATAAAAAATGATTTCATAAAAAATAGACAAACGGTTTCATTAAACTTTGGTGCATAGGGTTAAAGATCTTCTAGAAGTTGCTTTCATTTTTTATTTGACTTTCCTGTTAGAAAGCAATGAATAATCTCAATTCCTATTTGATAAAAGTTTAAAAACTCTTATTTTCTGAAAACGACACATAATAAAAGCCCCATCATTTTCAAACTTAAAATTAATGTTTATTAGAAAACAAAGTATTGTCATTTGGGTCAAAAGACGTTTTAAAACACTCATTAAATAAAGCATGTCTTCTACAAAAGAATCGAAGCAAGTTTTCTCATCACAACAAACGTTTAGGCGCGCGCACACACACACACACACACACACACAGACGTTTTAGGATTTTAAAAGGATAGAAAAACATCAAGATTGCGGTAACCGTGATTTCACGGAAGTCGGGGGGTGCCTAACACCTTCTCCTCGCTTAAGCAAGCCCCGAACTCTATGAATCTCGGTTCGCAGACAAATTAATTCGTAGTCACATATGAGCCAGCGATTACAAAAAAAACAAAATTCGGATGAGTTGGTACATCCATTTCAAATATACCAACTGGCGGCTCTGGTCAATTGGCTCATCATAAAATTGACTTTTCAAACCCCGTCGACATTCAAGCTGACACTTTTCCAAAAAATAACATTTTTATCTAAAGGGCTAAAATTGGAAAGGGGGACAATTATAAAAAAGGAAACGACTTTCCCGACGTCGACATCAACCATAAAGGAGATATAATCCCTATTCAAATGCGTATAATTCAACATGGAATGATCAATATAATTTTAGCTATGAAAATCCATAAGTGAATTGGCCCGCAAATCAGAACTTTCTAAATAATCAATAGTAGATGCAACCATATCCCCAATAATAACATGGCAAATTGTCTAATTCTGATATGTCATTAAAAGAAATGTTTAAAGCTCTTGAAACTAAAACATTGTAATTTCAACAGGAAACGAGGGCAAGAATTCAGAATAGATGAATTTCATTAAATAGATGAATATGATTAACTTGATTCTATTATAATTGCAAACAGATGATACTTAACTGAATAATTGAAGTTTTTACTTTATTGGTTAATTTTATTAATTTACTTTTATTTATTTAGTTAATTATAATTAATTTAAAAACCTCAATTTTAGTTTATATTGCATAAAATTAAATTAATCATTCGTTGTAGGATCGACTCTTACTTGCACTACTACATAAATATTTTTTCCAAAGTAAGATTTTATTTTTGGGTACCCGTGACAACACACCAAACAAAAGCAAGTATGTAAGTACTTATTAGAAAATAAGTTCATTGAACGTGACTCACTTAAGGAACACGTAATTGAGTTTTACTTGTCTGTTAATAGGAGTTCCCAATGTGATAGTAGTAGCATTTTAGAATCGAGATGCATATAATTAAATTAAATAAAACTTGACAGTAATTTCATGTCTTATATTTAATTAGGAAATTGTGCGGTAGAATAATTGAATTGTACGGTAACTATTCGCAGAATAGGTTCTTTATGTTCATATGTTGATATTCATATTATTTGGAAAGTTACGAGCTGTTAAGGGGTTTTACGCTTATTGTTGAATAAATAAGTATTTATTTATAAATAAATTAAAGGAGTTTAATTTATTTATAAATAATATTAGAATGATTATAATTTATTTATTCTACAACATGTTTACTATTAAACCTAAAAGGTCACATCGCAAAAGAGAAATATTTATTTTAGTAGTAATGGCATAATGGTAATAATAAATTATGTGTATTTAATTTATACTATAGTGATAGAATAAATTAAATAACTTAATATTTATAATTATGTATTTAAGAAATATTAATTATAAATTAATAAGAGGAGTCTTATTATTATTATTATTATTATTATTATTATTATTATTATTATTATTATTATTATTATTATTATTATAGTTTATAGAATTTAATTTTCCTTCAAAAAAGTAGTTTGAGAATTATAGTTCATTGTGGTGAATGGAGATTTTGGTCCCTCTGGTTAAATGTTGTCATGTTTCTTTTTTTTGGAGGTGTATGCTAATAGGCACGTGTTTATGATCTAATGAATAGATAATCCCAACATACCAAGGGAACAATCCACATAGGATTAGATCTTTTCTGGAATCAGCAATCCATGTCTCAATTCCTAGAGATAGATTTATCCCAACATACGAGCTTTGAAGTGAGCATTTCGATATAATGTGTTATACACAATACATTGACGTCTTAAAATCTATATCTTTTGATTCTATCCCTCTTTTAATTCCACGGATGAAGCTCCACTATTAAGACACTAGTACTCGACCAAATGGAATCTTCCTAGAATGATAGTATTGGAGATTTGAGTGGATTATAGCAGTTCTACACTTTTTTTGTGGAATGGTGACAAGATCTCCCCAGAATGGAATCTTCCCATAATGATGTTACCCCAAAAGGAAGATTATGTTTTTTGGCGTGTTCTAAAGTGCTTGGGAATCTAGACTAGATATTGGGATCTAAATTTTTATCAGTTTTAGAATTTTTCTTCGCCCATAATGGTTGTTAAGTGTGTAAACTGTTGCCTTATTTTGTGGCAGTTTATTTTAAAAAAATCATCATAAATGGTTTTACGGCCTCAATATGTTGTCTCTTGCATAAATCTAGGCATCTAGTGTTATAGTATGTGTTATTGTTGGTTGATTGTTTTTCTTTTTTGGTCTTTGACATGTGTAGATGGAAGCGTTCTTTTGGGAAATATGATTTGGTATTTATACAAGATATCATCAATTGCAGTCACTTATAATTTTCTAATGTAGCTAAGTTTGAGCTTCTAATAAAACTATGATGAGATGTCTCGTATACAATACTGTCCTTTATATCGTTGGAAAATATCAACATAAACACCAAGTAATTTGGGCTAGTCATACCAAGCGTCTCATTGCTTAATCAAATTGAATTGCACTATGGTGTAGCATATTTTGGACTATATTATACTGTCTTCAAGACACATGTCAGCATCTTGTGCTACTGCTTATTGAACTTACCAATTTGATATTGGTTATGTATCATAAAGTAGTCAGTCTTTCTTTACTGCACACCTTTGTTCAAGTGGCTGATTCTGAGCCTATTAATTAGTACGATGGATTTCATGATTTGCACTTTCTTCTAGATCACATCAAGTTGCCGTTTGATGGTAAGCCATGTTCAATTCTTAATGGCATTACTTTGAGAAATGCCCAAGTTTTGATAAAGTTCAATTCAATTGGATCAATGGTGTCATAGGTGTCGTTTGATTATCTTAGATTGGTATTAGGAGCAATCAGCTTGAAGGCAGTCGAAAATGAGTGGAGCACAACTTCTAAACGGATTAGCTAATGGTAGGTAAATGGAGAACTTCCAAAGTTGATGTTGATTGGAACAACATTCATGATAGCTATCAAGCGTGTGCGATACTTAGGTGGCTGATTAGATCTATTACTTTATAAATTTTGCTGGAGTTGTTAAGAGTTTAAGATGCATTGGAATGTTGACATAAACGTCAAGTTTGGGATCCTGTTGTTTAATAAATTGTTGGATTGTGATGGTGTTCTCAGTTTTCCAATGGATGGTGTTTAGTGTGTTAAAATTCCTTAGAAGATGGCCTATATTTAGAAAAAAAATAATACAGTCTTCAATATGGTCTTGTCTATCATAGTTTAAAATGGTACTGCATCCGTATAGATCTTTATATGGAAATGAGAACTAGAAACCATGAACCATCTATATGTCCACTGTAAGATGATAAGAGACTATTAATTTATACCGACCTTATAATTTGAAACATTGTAGATCTTTTTATGCTCGGTTCTCAACTTAATTTGGATTATATGTAGACCTGCACATCAACATCCTGGTGCTCTATGCGGCTTATTCGGCGGAAATAAATAAGGAAACTTGAGGATGAGCTCTAAAGAAAGGTCATACTAGCGTACTGTTAGAGTATACTTCGTCACTTTAGGGGCAAAGTGCTCCACACTTCTTGTAGAAGAGTATTTGGAGGGTGGGTGAGCCTTGCAAGGTGGAGTTCTAACGTAATCTAGACTAGATATTGGGATCTAAATTTCTAGGGCGGTTTAAGAATTTTTCTTTGCCCATAATGGCTATCAAATGTGTTTTTTGTTGCCTTATTTTTCCTATGAAGACACTAATGGAAGGAATGGAATTTTCTCACTATGGTTTTGTTTGAGATTTTAGTGGATAGTAGAAATTTTATTCTTTCCATAAATGGGGACAAGGTCCTTAACGTTACCCCAAAAGAAGATTAGTTTTGTTAGGGAGAGCAAGAATCTGCATTTAGATCTACTGTGACACCAAGGATTTTTGTAATAATTTCAAATAAAGATTATGATGAATTAAGTAAAGGTTAACGTTTAGAACCTAGTGTTGAATGATGAATGTATTGATGAATGATTTATAGAATGTGAAGAAGATTAATATGAATTAAGAAAAGAAGGATGAATGTGTAAAGTATCGATAAGGTGGAATAGAGTATGATTAAAGAAATGAAATTTTTCAGAGAATGAGAAATTATCTTGATAAGTATATCAAGAAATGAATTAATGTATTATTAATAAAATTTTAGAGAATTATAAAATGTAATATTACAAGGAAATTATGAATTAAGTTAAGAAATTAAATATTTTAACAGTTATGATTATTATGGTGTTATCCATGTGAGCTGTGGAAATTAATGAGAAAATATATGATTATTATGGAAATAATTGTGATTTATCAAGATAAAGGTATAACAAGTTGCTATGAATAATATACTTATGATTATTACGGTAATTATGATTCCGAGGACGGAATCCTGTTAAGGGGAGAAGAATGTGAGGATCCGAATTTCCAAGATTTCTTTAATAATATTAAATGAGAATTTAATTGATAAATTATCAAAATTCTTTAAATTATTTATGATATAAGTAATTTAAAGTGTGTGAATGAATTTAATTAATAAATTAAATATGTACCAAGATGGTGATGAATTGTGTGGATTTTTAAAATAAATAAATTGTTTGGAAATAATTTATGAAGAATAAGAGAAATTCTATGTAAATGTACAATAAATTGTACAATTAAATTATTGTGGAAGTACAGAAATTATGATTTTAAATGAGGTTATGTGATAATGTAAACGCATGAATTAAATATGTATATATATATATATATATATATATATATATATATATATATATATATATATAAAACAGAGCATAGAGAGAAAATGTCTCTTAAAATTGACGTTTCAGATCATTTTATGGCTTCAACAAAGAACGGTCGTGATTAACTCAATTTGGTTCCCCCTCTTTCTTCCCTATCTGCCCCGCTTCTCTATCTGTCTCTCTTTTGAAGTTAACCTCCTACTCTCCTACACCAGAGCTGCCATCGTCTCCCTCTCTCAGCCGTTGCCATCTACCCTTCCTCTCTCTCTCTGTGTCCAGTAACACACCCACACACCATCCACGCACACACACACACACACACAGATCACGTGCACTCACACGATTTGTGAAATTTAGGTTTTCAAATTGGGGGTTTTTGGAGTATTTTTGAAATTTGGGTTTTCAGATTTAGTATGAATTTTTGTTGTGATTTGTTCATGTTTTTTGAATTGTCTACGGTGGTCTCTACGGTGGTGTTCATGGTGTTGCTGGGTTTTGGTCGGAGTTTTACTGTCAGCAGGTTTACTCGGTACACTAGCGCAGAGGAAGAGAAGGAAAAGGGAAATATTTTGTATCTACTGAGAAGGAAGAGAGAGAAAGTGAGGGGGAGAGAGTCTCAGTAGTTTGTATCTACTGACCATGGGTCTCTGGGAAGATTTTCATGTATCCATGTGTCTATCTATCTTTCTATATCTTTCTATCTCATCCACATTCATGTTTACATATCTCTAGAAAAAGTAATACTTTTGCTTTAAATTTGAGAAAGGGTCTTGCTTTTGTTGAAAGATCTGCTACGCGTTTTGGTCTTCATCATTGTTTTTTTTTTTTTTATTGTGTTACATACCATTTAGTATGCTTAGGGTTGATGGTTGATGTCTAAAATGCTATTAATTTTAATTACTCATGTTTACTTTTAAGATTTTGTATTAGCGTGTTTAAAATTTCGTGTGGATACCAACAGAGAATCAAACACTGAGAAAACCACAAAATGGTAAAATGGAGAATGGAAATGA
Source organism: Hedera helix (assembly GCA_947179155.2). Classification (NCBI taxonomy): domain Eukaryota; kingdom Viridiplantae; phylum Streptophyta; class Magnoliopsida; order Apiales; family Araliaceae; genus Hedera; species Hedera helix. Next base: position 4,880,773 of record OX359286.1, read on the forward strand.
CTCTATGTATAGATGTCTTACCATAATGCCATCAGTGATGCAAACTTGCCATTTTCAGCTATCATTTATATAGAATGAAGGACAGTTTTGTATTTTAAACATTAATAGAAGTAGCCAGATCTTCTAAAGCTATTTTCTCTTGAATTTCTGGTTATCTTTGATGGCGTGTCATTTGTTCCTGAGAAAATCTCGGAGACATTTATTTCTGCTAAATGCATCAATTTCATTGCAAAATCTGTTTTGTTTATTGTGAGAATGAATGATCCTGGTTGTACCTAATTACATCTGCTTATTGCCTATAGCCTTCCCTTAACTTGGTGGTTTAACAGTATTTTGGATTTGAGTTATTGGTGAATTTTGGATAGAATCCTTTATTGGTGGTCACAACTTTAGAGCAAAGTTATCTACTGGTTAATTCTCTGGAGTCTGGACTGATTAGTATTCAATGCTAATAATCTACGCGCTATGGGCTACTGAAATACTTTTGTTGCTTTTTGCATCTGTAATAATTCATTGGAGCTTTCTTTGGGGTATTAATTATATTGAAATTTGTCTATGATGGATGGGACCTTAATTTGTATTAATATGACTCCCCTCCTGTCTTGCAGGAGATGTATACTCACATTGGGCCTCAATTCTGTGATGAACTCCAACGTCATCATCTTCCTACATCAATGGTGAATATATAAATGCAACAGTTCCATTGCATTCTGTCCTTCCTTTTTTTATTGCCTACATAGTTGTTTCTATCTACATTTATCTTCACTGCCAAGCATGGTCCTTTTTGGATTAGCTTATTTAACGTCTAACACCACTATACACTCATGAGCTCCTGAACATGTGTAAGGCAGGGTCAATAGCCAGTATGATGAACACACCCTAAAACCATAATAAAAAGTGGGGGGGGGGGGGAATTTAGCCATTTTTTGGTGTGTAAAGTCGATTAAAAAATGGAGACGTGCAAGTATTTTTGGTAAGCTCCCTTGAATAAGGCAGAGGTATTTGGTAGATTGGCAGTAAGTGGTTAAATGTTTTAGCTTTCTGCTTATAAATATTCTGGAATTTGACTGCTAAATATATATGGTGCACATCTAATATTATTAGTTTCATTTGCACTTAAAATTTTATGGTCTTACTCCAAACTTGTGATTTTTGTACAGTTGGATGATAAACTATATATATATATTTGGAGTGACTCCATTAATAAGCTTCTCCAAGAATATGGACAATTTGGTGAACTAGCAATCCGCAGTTTTACTCAACAGATTTTGTCTGGGCTTGCATACTAAAAATATTGTGCATAGGTGAATTGTGTTGCCCATTTTTTGTCCGTTTAATGAAGTTTTCTTAATTTCCTTTGTTGTTTCGTGAAAAAGATGCTTTCTTTTAGGCTGCATTTTTTCTTAACTAATCGTGTTACCCATTTTTTCTTAATGTGTTGTATGTCATTTATAGAGATATTAAAGGAGCAAATATACTTGTTGAACCAAATGGCCGCATCAAGTTGGCAGATTTTGGAATGGCAAAGCATGTAAGTGTAGGGCCTGTAGGCACAGACTTCCATTTGAAAAATAATGAAAGAACAGATTGAGTTTTTGTTGACAAGGAGAAATAATAATTTGTGAAACAAATGCAATAGGTTTAACTAATGACTTAATCTAAATAAAAGATTGAAGTGAGATTATATTAACCCTCTCTTGAAAAATATACTGTACATCTTTCTATCTCCACCAGGTTACTATTACTAGGAAACACGCAATCACATGTGAATTATACCCGTGAACGTGAATTATGATAATTGTTATGTCTGATTGTAAATTATTTTAGGTTGTAAATAGTTTTTAAGTTATGTAGTATTTTTCGTTACTCCGTGCCTTCAGGCACGGGCAATTACTAGTATATATATATACATGTGTATATATACGTGTGTTATGTTTAATTGATAATTATAAATGTTATTAATTATGAAAATTAAGGGATTAATAATTAAATCAATCCAAAATTAAATGAAAAGGTAATGAGGAAATTAGTGAAATTTGAATTATTGATTTTAGATTTAATCAAGAATTATTGAGGAAGTTTAGAAATTAATTGAGAAGAAATGTAATTATATAAATTATATAATAATAAATTATATAATTTATATAAGGAAATTATGAAGGAAATTATAATTATATAAATTATATAAGAATAATTATATAATTTATATAAGAGGATTAAATTGAATATGGATGGAAGAAAATTTTATAAATTGTATTTTATGTAAGATAGAATTTATTTAAGAAAGGAAAATGTAAATATATAAATTATATAATATTAATTTATATATAATTTATATATATAAATAAATTAATGTGAAATATAAAGAAATTGAATAATAAATAAGAGAAAGTAATGTTTTAAGTTAATAAAAATTATGATTATGTATAATAGAATTATTATGACTTTTATGAAGGATAATATTTTGGAAACGTGAACATGTTAATGTAATATGTTGTCCAAGTAATGAAGTGAAAAATTATGAAAAATAATTTTTATAAATTATAGGAATTATTTTATGATTTTTGGAGGTATAAATTACCTCAAATAAATACATGCATGTCATTATGCGTGTACAGAATTTGTCATGTAAAGTACCTAAAAGAGGTGTTAATATTATTTATAAATCATGATATGATTTTTGGTGAATTAAAATAAATATTTTATTAACATTATATAAAATATTTATTACACGATATAATTACACAAGGTATTAAAATAAAAAAAATTCGTGCCATTTTGGAACTTACGAGAAGGGTTAAAATTTGCTTACATGATATAAGTCGGTGGACATGGGAGAATTTTAAAAATAATTCATTACTTAAGGTTTATAAAAGAAGGAACAAGCAAGGAAAAAGAGAGAGAAAACAAAAATAATGCAAAGCACTTTCTCCATTCTTCCGCCACCACCCATAGCTGCCATCGTGCACCACCACCGAGCGAGAGCTTCCTTACCACTAAAAGAGGAGAAAAGAACAAGTTCAAAGGAAGGATTTCCAAGTTTTGAAGGTATAAAAATGAAATTATTTGATTAGTTTTGGTATTTTTAGTAATAAATTAATTGTGTGGAAAAATTATAAATAATTATAATAATTGTTAGAAGCCGGGAGAGGATTCTGCGCGCGATGCGCGGTCGACGCACGAGGGGAAATTACTATTTTACCCCTGGCCTTTCCGGCAAATACTGGGCGTGTCCTAAACTCGCGGTAATTACAGAAATGCCCTCGTTCTTTCTGCAAAATACCGAATGAGTCCCTAAAGCCACTGAAATTACGGAAATGCCCCTGGACTTTTCAAAAAATTCCGGTTATGTCCCTAAGGGCGCGGAAATTACCAAAATGCCCCCAGAAATTAGTTTTTAATTAAATAAATGTTTAAAAATTGTTTAAAAATCATAGAAAATTATAGAAAAATACTAAAAATATAGAAATGATGTTTGGACATTAAATTTAATATTTTTGTAAAAATATTAAATATTGGGGATTAATATTTAAATATTTTAAATATTAATCTAATGAGTTTAAAAGTTAGAAAATGATTAAATAAAATTTGTCCGATGAGCCGGGTTGTCCGAAGTGAAGGAGTTGATATTAAGTTATATTAATATTTAAGGGACGAAGTTAATATAATTAACCATATAAATTAATAATTGGCCCAGTAATGATATTAATTAAGTAAAGTAATATCATAAGGAGATAAATAATTATTATTTGATTATTTTATGATCATAGGTTGATCGAGTTAAGGGTTTGAGCTATCAATTTAAATAATTGGACGACAGGCAAGTTCTTCAGTTCTTTAATATTAATTGTTGCCTGTTATGATACGTAAATACTTATTTAAATGCATATAAATTATGTGTTATGTGATATGTGGATAATATGACAACGATGTGGACTTTGTGCAATAATGTGAGATATATTGCTATAGTAGAAGCACAACACGTGATATATGACACACACCGAGCATGTTAAGGTATGTGATATGTGAAGTATAAACTGTTGAACTTGCTGAGCCGTTGTGCTCATTACTTGCTTAATATACATTTTTGCAGGAAAGAAATAAATTTCAACAATATCAGATTAAATTAGAGATGAGTTGGCTAGAAGGTTGGAAACGTTATTGCTATATTTTTCATTCAGTGTGGATAATTTGTCAAGGTTACATGAATATTTTGTATGTACATATATGTTGGATCCGAATAGGACGAGTAGTGTTAAATTGTGAACCATGAATGTTCAAATTAATTGTTACGTTAGAAATTATTATACGTTTGATTATGAACGATGCAACAAGAAATATTTGTATGAAAATAAATGACTGTAAATTTTAAATCAATGAGTAGTTATACGGGTATGAAAGGATATTAAATTTTGAATGATGAGATTTAAGATATTGGTACAAGGAAAGAAAAGAAAAAGTAAAGGTTGCGATCCAGGGACTAGGATCCAAATGTAAGGATTTTAAATATCCAAATATTTTAATACAAGGATTAAGAAAAAGAAAAATGTATACCATAAAATTGGGTAATTGATGATTTTGAAAACAATTAATGAATGAATTAAGGTGATTAAAGATTTATTAACGGACCGAAATTTGGACGTAAAGGAAATAATGTATAATAAATACAAAATTCAAGGTAATAAAGTGGGTCGAATTTCGGGGTCGTTACATCTACAAACACACCGCAACCTCAAAAATCTGTACTATTAGGAATGCGAATGTGGATACGGATGGGGATGCAGATGCGGAGGCGGATGCTTTGTAACGATCCTGAAATTCGATAAACCTTATTACCTTAAATTTCATATTTATTACATATAATCTTCCTAATGTCCAAATTTTGATTCATTAATAAACCTTTAATCACCTTATTTAATCACTCATATATATAACTCATGAATTATAATCACTCACTCTTCTAATTTAACCATATCCAGTTTCTATATATAACAATTACATTTGCAACTTTCACTGATGTCGCATATAGTCTCTAGTCATGATTTAATACTCTTAAAGTTTCATTTTTACCTGCAAAAAAATTTATTATGCAAGAATGAGCACAACGGCTCAGCAAGTTCAACAGTGTGCACATAACACGTCTCACGTAGCACATAATATAATATGCTATGCGTGTGCCATACATCATGTGTTGTGCTTTTACTAAAGCAATATATTTCACATGCATCATATCTAACTCAGATTAACAATTACCTAAAGAAAACATTGAACAACTTCACATATAATCACATAATTGCACCGAATGTATATCGTGGTCATATCAACAATGGATCACATAACACATAATTTTATATGCATTTGAACAAAAGTTAATATACACTAACAGATAAACAATTAACATCAAGTACTGAAGAACTTGCCTCGGTGTCGGAATTAATAATTAACCAATTTATAATTCTTCTTGTACAACCTATAGTAAATTAATTAAATAATAATTGATTAGCACTTTACTATATTAATTTAATTAATATAAAATACATTCAATGCGGACAAACTGACTCGTAGGATAAAATTTAGCGTATTCGGTGGTCCGAACATTTATTTAACAATTTCCTAAATTTTAAACTTACTAGATTAATATTTAAAATATTTAAATATTAATCTCAAATATTTAATATGTAACGACCCCGAAATTCGACATACCTTATTACTTTAATTGTCATGTTTATTATTCATTATTTTCTCTTACGTCCAAATTTCGGTTCGTTAATAATCTTTAATAACATATTTGAACCCTTACTTGATCTTACAAATCATCAATTACCAAATTTTCCGGTATAAATTTTTCTCTTTTCTCACTCATGGTATTAAAATATTTAAATACTTAATTGTGAAGATCCGAATTTTCAGAATTTCTTTATTAATATTAAATGAGAATTTAATTAACAGAATTATCAAGTCTGTTTAAATTATTGGTGAATTATATGTGATTTAAAGTGTGCAAAGGGATTTAATTGATAAATAAAATCTGTACAGAGATAGAGGTGATTTGTGTGAATTTAAAATAATTGAAAAAGTAAATAAATTATTTGGAAACAATTTATGAAGAATAAGAGAAATTTCTTGTAAAGGTACAATAAATTGTACAAAAGAATTGTTATGGAAATGCAAAAATTATGATTTAATTGAGGTTATGTGGTAATGTGAGATATATAAATTTGATATGTATATATATACATTTGTATATATATATATACAAATGTACATGTTTAATTGTTGATTATAAATTTCATTAATTATGGAAATAAAGGGATTAATAATTAAATTAATCCAATTTTAAATAAAAAGGTAAGAAGAAAGTTAGTGAAATTATAATTATTGATTTTAGATTTAATCAAGAATTATGGAGGAAGTTTAGAAATTAATTGAGAAGAAAAGTAATTATATAAATTATATAATAATAAATTATATAATTTATATAAGAAAATTAAAGTATGATGTGAAGGAAATTATAATTATATAAATTATATAGGAATAATTATATAATTTATATAAGAGAATTTAGTTGAATAAGGATGGAAGAAAATTTTATAAATGGTGTTTTGTGTAAAATGAAAATTATATAAGGATAAGGTAATTATATAAATTATATAATAATAAATTATATAATTTATATAAAGAGAGTTAGTGAAAATTGTAAAGAAATAAAAATAAATGAGAAAAATGAATGTTTTAAGTTATCAAAAATTATGGTTATGTATAATACAATTATTACGAGTTTTATGAAGAATAATATTTCGGAAATGTAAACATATTAGTGTAACATGATGTCCAAATAACGAAGTGAAAAATTATGAAAAATAATTTTTATAAGCTATATGAATCATTTTTGGAGGTTTTAATTACCTCATATAATTACATGCATGACATTATGCGTGTCCAAAATTTGTCAAGTAAAGTACCCAAAAGAGGTAGTAATATTATTTATAAATCATTTTATGATTTTTAGTGAATTAAAATAAATATTTCATATACATTATATAAAATATTTATTACACGACATAATTACGTAATATATTAAAAAGTAAATTTGCATGTTATTTTGGAAAATTCCAGAAGTCTCACGTTGCTTGATAAGTCGATGGAAAATTTTTTATGCAAAAAGGGTTAAGTGACTTGGAGATTATAAAAAGGAACAAAAAACATGAAAAGAAAATAGAAAGAAAAAAATAGCAAACCAACTATTCTCTACATTTCTCCCACCACCGTAGCCACCGACCCCATGGTCACCGAGAAGAAGAAATTTTTTTGATACCAACAAGGGTGGTCAATAAGCTTTAAAGAAGATTTTCAAGCACTTAGAAGGTATAAATCAATTTATTTTAATTTATTTTGATATTTATGGTATTAAATTATTATTGTGAAAAAATAGAAAATAATTAGAATAATTATTCTAAACAATTTATAGATGTGTATCTATGAATTACATGATTTTTGGAAAAATTTTGCTGGGAAAAAGATGGTCAAAAATGGTGTTTTTATTGCAAAGTTGGCTACTGTTTCTGCGAAAAGAGGAAGAAGAAGAAAAGGGCTGTCGCGCAACGCGGGGGTATAAACGGCGTCGTTTTGGGCGCGACTGGGGGAGGGCCGCGCAATGCGCGGCGATGAAAAGTTGACAGGCCGAACGACGTCGTTCGGCGTAATCAATAGTAGAAGGCCGCGCGCTATGCGCAACCGAGATTTAGGCCGAAGTTATGATTTTGCCCCTGGCCTTTTCAGTTAATACCGACCGTGTCCCCTGACCACGAAAATTACGGTAATGCCCCTTGAATTTCAGGAAATTCCAGTTGTGTCCCTAAGGGCGCGGAAATTACGAAAATGCCCCCAGAACTTAGTTTTTAATTAAATAAATGTTTAAAAATTATAGAAAAATACTAAAAATATAGAAATGATATTTGAGCATTAAATTTAATATTTTTGCATAAATATTAAATAATGGAGATTTATATTTAAATATTAATCTAGTAAAGTCACAATTTAGAAAATGATTAAATAAAAATTCGGACAACCGAATATGCTAAAATTTATCCGATGAGCCAGGTTGTCCGTATTGAAGATGTTTGATAGTAAGTTAAATGAATATTTTAAGGGACGAGGTTAATATAATTAACCGTATAAATTAATGATTAGCCCAGAGATGATATCAATTAATTAAATTAATATCATAAGAAGATAAATAATTATTATTTGATTATTTTATGATCATAGGTTGTTCGAGAAAGAGTGTTGAACTATCAATTAATTAATTGGACATACAGGCAAGTTCTTCAGTCCTTAAATGTTAATTATTGTCGGTTATATGTAAATACTTGTTTAAATGCATATAAATTATGCGTTATGTGATCTGTGAATAATATGACAACTATGTGTATTTTGTGCAATGATGTGAGATATATTGCTATAGTAGAAGCACAGCACATGATGTATGACACACACCAAACATGATAAGGTATATGCTATGTGAAGCATGGAAGGTGTTAACTGTTGGACTTGCTGAACCGTTGTGCTCATTACTTGCATAATATAAACTTTTGCAGGTTAAGAAAAGAATTTCAAGAATATCAGATTATATAGAGATGGATTTTCCAAAAAAGTTGTGAACGTTAGTACTAAATGTTTATATTATGATTCAATATGGATGATTTGTCAAGGTGACATTAATATTTTGTATACATGTAAATTTGGTACGGATAGGACGAGTAGAATTAAAATATGAATTTTGATTGTTTAATGTAGTTGGTATGAAAGAGACTATTATATGTTTACTTATGAATTATGATACAAAGAATATTTGTATAGATATGAATGATATTAAATGGTTAATGTTGAGCATTATGATACTGGTAATAGAAAGAAAAAGTGAAGGTTGCGATCCAGGGACTAGGATCAAGTAATGAAGTTTTAAATGATAAAATATTTAATACAACGATTGAATTGAGAAAGTGTTTAAAGAAAAAATTTATGCCAAAAATTTGGTAATTAATGACGATAATGTCAATAATTGAATTAATTAAGGTGATTAAAGATTTATTAACGAACCAAAATTTGGACATTAAGGAAATAATGAATAATAAATACGAAATTTAAGGTAATAAGATGGGTCGAATTTCGGGATCGTTACAGTTGGTTTTAGAGCCAGAGGTTATAAACCTTAGGTAAATGATACCTTAGGCTATAACCTAAGTAAGAAAGAGTACAATTAGTTGCGTGTTCTAAAAAGCCAAGCGTATAGTAAGCTCGTGACTCATGATTGTATGGTGGAGCCCCTTTAGCGAATGGACGACTATGGCCTGACTAGGACAAGCTCTTCAAACCATATGATTATGGTAAGTTCCTGAGCCCAAATACGTGATAAGTTTGATGAACATGGGGGGGTGAGAATGGAGAGATATAAGTTGAGAAAGATGTTCTCAGATATTGACTAAAATAAATGAAATATGAAAGATATAAGATTATAAGTAAGAGATAAAGATGTTAAGTAAGATGTGAATGAAGATAATGAATTGAGAAAAATTCATGAGTTCAATTAAAAATATATCCGAAGGAATAATTGAAATGATTCAAAGATAAATCTCAAAGAAAATCAGGGGACACCTGATTCAAGTGATAAAGATGACAAGATAATCTAAAAACACATAGAAAGAGATCATAATAACATGATCAGGGATGGTAAGAGGATCGTACTACGATACGATCACGAGATAAGGCAAGCGAGTAAGGAATAGATTGTAAAGCAAGGTCATGATGGGATCAAGTGAGAATGTGAAATAACAGAGAGACCTGTTAATGGTCCAAAAAGTATAGCTTGATGCTATAAAGAGATATGGTACTATGAAATAGTACAAGAAGAATTCAGAGAATGATGAGCATGAAAGATAGAAATGTTATGATAAGGGGGCAGAAAGCTTGGGTACGAAATTTCAATTGAGGACTCACATGGTGACTGAGTTGCACAGTCCTTTGTATGGGCGGAGGATTTTAGTTTACTTAGTTACTATGTGATAATCATTGAAATGTTAGAGTCGCGTTAGCAGTTTTGATAGATAAATAATATTAAGTTAGGAACGAGTTCTTAAAACTCATGCATATGTTAAGTCCATGACTCATATTTGTATGGTATGTTTTGAGCCCCTCAGCATATGGATAGTCTTTGATTTGTTCTTAGACTGCATATTGCTAGGACAAGCTTTAAAACTCATATTCTTATGGTAAGTTCATGGACTCATAATGTGTGGTAAGTTTGATGAACTATACGGGGGCTATAGAAAGTTGGAGTAGTCAGAAATTTTAATATAATAAATAATAATAGTCCTAACAATAAAATTAATAATTAAGTGAAGAAGTAGAAGGGAAATGTTAGGAAATTTAGGATATTCCCACTCTTCTAGCTTTGCTAGATTTCGAAATTTTTGATCTCAAGCTTATTTGGCATGAATGTACTTTGAAAAATACAAATGTTTTAAGCGATTTAAAAAGTGTCTAAGCTATTTGTTTCGCCTAGACCAAAATAATTTTTAACTTCAAAATGTATTTCAAAAATCATCAATGCACCTTTTAGCTCAGTGTAGATGTGATGAAAGCGGAATGCTCAACGTGTTGTTGAGACGGTGCGGTACTATTTCGTCATAAGATAATTCAACACCATAAAGTATGGTGTAGGAATTATTAACGACGAAATTCTCAACGGACTGTCAAGATGATACGGTAACATGAACTCATAAATTATTTTGGATTTATGAAGATATGTCAAAGTTATAAGTCAATGCCATTTGACTCGGCTAGACGTTTTGAATAGTTTTGACATAATGAATGTAATAAAATTTCTGCGGATTGTAAAGTGTTAAAAGTAAGTCTATGCTAATTGATCTAGCTAGACAAGCGTTGAAGAAATACAAGTCTAAGCTATTTGATTCAGCTAGACAAATTTTGAAATGTAATTATTGAATTCATATTCTTTGAAAGTTATCCTAATTAAATTACTTTTTTACTGAATGTGAAGGCTGAGATGAACAAAAAAGATTAAGAATATTGCAGGTTGATCAAATGGTCACCTGGCATAGAAAGACACAGTATGGTGAAACATCCATCATTTAATGACAGACTGATCCACTGTTAGGGTTTGCAGTATGAGGTACTCGGGGAGTGAAATACTGCTAAACCATGATCATTTTCAGACTATTATGAAAATTCATTATGGGTTGCAGTATGAGGTACTCTGGGAGTGAAGTACTGTTAACCGGGACACGTGTTCATTCAGCATAGTATGAAAGTTTTCAAAATAAAAATTTTGAATTCATCTACTCTTACGAAGATTGGATGGTAGGATGGGATAGTATTTCAAATTGTGAGTGATAATGAAAATAATAAATGTGCAGTAAAGAAATTATGAAATATGATGGATTAGAAAATTGCAATGTGCAATGACTACGAGAAAGGAAGGAAAGAAAGATATGTGGAATGAATGCAAATGAAGTGTGTATGTTGCAATTAAATGAGATATTAATATATAGAAATTTCGAGGACGAAATTTTTGAAGGAGGGGTGAATGTGATACCCCGGGAATTTAGAATAAATTCAAATAAGGATTGTGATGAATTAAGTAAAGATTAGTATTTAAAGCCTAGTATTGAATAATGAAGGTATTAAGGAATGACTTATGAAATGTGAAAAAGAATTATATGAACTAAGAACAGAAGGATGAATATGCAGGGTATAAATGATGTGCATTAAAGAGTATGAAATAAGTGGATTGAGTAAGGATAAATGCGATTAAAGACAAGAAAATTTTTAGAGAATGAGAAGTTATTTTGATAAGTGCATCAAGAAACAAGTTAAAGTTTTATGAATAATTTTTTTAAGAATTATGAAATGTAATATTACAGAGGAATTATGAATTGAATTAAGAGTTGTGTATTCTAACAGTTATGACCATTATGGTGTGATCCATGTGAGTTATGGAAATTAAAGAGGTAAAATATGAGTATTATGGATATAGTTGTGATTTATCAAGACAAAGGTATAGCAAGGTGCTATAATAAAATAAGTATGAATATTACGGTAATTATGATTCCGATGACGGAATCCTGTTAAGGGGGAAAGAATGTGAGGATCCAAATTTTCAGAATTTCTTTATTAATATTAAATGAGAATTTAATTAACAGAATTGTCAAGTTTGTTTAAATTATTGGTGAATTATATGTGATTTAAAGTGTGCAAAGGGATTTAATTGATAAATTAAATCTGTACAGGGATAGCGATGATTTGTGTGAATTTAAAATAATTGAAAAAGTAAATAAATTATTTGGAAACAATTTATGAAGAATAAGAGAAATTTCTTGTAAATATACAATAAATTGTACAAAAGAATTGTTATGAAAATGCAAAAATTATGATTTAATTGAGGTTATGTGGTAATGTGAGATATATAAATTTGATATGTATATATATACATTTGTATATATATATATATATATATATATATATATATATATATATATATATATATATAAATGTACATGTTTAATTGTTGATTATAAATTTCATTAATTATGTAAATAAAGGGATTAATAATTAAATTAATCCAATTTTAAATAAAAAGGTAAGAAGAAAGTTAGTGAAATTATAATTATTGATTTTAGATTTAATCAAGAATTATAGAGGAAGTTTAGAAATTAATTGAGAAGAAAAGTAATTATATAAATTATATAATAATAAATTATATAATTTATATAAGAAAATTAAAGTATGGTGTGAAGGAAATTATAATTATATAAATTATATAGGAATAATTATATAATTTATATAAGAGAATTTAGTTGAATAAGGATGGAAGAAAATTTTATAAATGGTGTTTTGTGTAAAATGAAAATTATATAAGGATAAGGTAATTATGTAAATTATATAATAATAAATTATATAATTTATATAAAGAGAGTTAGTGAAAATTGTAAAGAAATGAAAATAAATGAGAAAAATGAATGTTTTAAGTTATCAAAAATTATGGTTATGTATAATACAATTATTATGAGTTTTATGAAGAATAATATTTCGGAAATGTAAACATATTAATGTAACATGATGTCCAAATAACGAAGTGAAAAATTATGAAAAATAATTTTTATAAGCTATATGAATTATTTTATGATTTTTGGAGGTATTAATTACCTCATATAGTTACATGCATGACGTTATGCGTATACAAAATTTGTCAAGTAAAGTACCCAAATGAGGTAGTAATATTATTTATAAATTATATTATGATTTTTAGTGAATTAAAATAAATATTTCATATACATTATATAAAATATTTATTACACGACATAATTACGTAATGTATTAAAAAGTAAATTTGCATGTTATTTTGGAAAATTCCAGAAGTTTCACGTTGCTTGATAAGTCGTTGGGAAAAATTTTTATGCAAAAAGGGTTAAGTGACTTGGAGATTATAAAAAGGATCAAAAAACATGAAAAGAAAATAGAAAGAAAAAAATAACAAACCAACTATTCTCTCCATTTCTCCCACCACCGTAGCCACCGACCCCATGGTCACCGAGAAGAAGAAATTTTTTTGATACCAACAAGGGTGGTCAATAAGCTTTAAAGATTGAATTAATTAAGGTGGTTAAAGATTTATTAACGATAATGTCAATAATTGAATTAATTAAGGTGGTTAAAGATTTATTAACGAACCGAAATTTGGACGTTAAGGAAATAATGAATAATAAATACGAAATTTAAGGTAATAAGATGGGTCGAATTTTGGGGTCGTTACATTAATAATCTAACTTCTTGATCCTAGTCCCTAAATCGCAACCTTTACTTTTTCTTTTCTTTCCTTTATCATAAAGCTCAACATTCAAAATTTAATATTATTCATATCTATACAATTATTCTTTATTTCATGATTCATAATTAGACATATAATAGTCTCTATCGTAACCATTATCTTGAAGTATCACAATTCATAATTTAACTCTATTCATCTTGTCCGGATCCAATTTACATATAAACATATGATACACCAATGCAAACTTAGCACCACAATGAATTATAATATAAAAATATAATAATAACATTCACAATCTTTTAGATTAATCCATCTCTAATGTAACCCGATATTCCTAAGATTTGTTTCTTTACCTGCAAAAGTTATTATTATGCAAGTAATGAGCACAACGACTCAGCAAGTTCAACAATTTACACCTTTCATGCTTCACGTAGCACATAGCATAACATGCTCTCTGTGTATCATACATCATGTGTTGTGCTTCTACTCAATTATTATATCTCACATATATTTACATCATTGCACAAAGTACACATCGTTGTCATATTATTTACAGATCACATAACACATAATTTATATACATTTGAAACACAAATTAACATATCATGCCAGACAAATATTTAACATAAAAGTGTTGAAGAACTTGCCTTGATGTCCAATTATTATTATATTGGTAGCTCAAAACTCTTTCTCGAACAACCTATGACCATAAGATAATCAAATAATAATTATTTATCTCCTCATGATATTAATTTAATTAATTAATATCATCTCCGGGTCAATTATCAAATAATATGGTTAATTATATTAACATCGTTCCTTAATATATTAATTTAACTTAATATAAAACATCTTCAATGCGGACAACCCGGTTCATCGGATAAACTTTAGCATATCTGGCTGTCCAAAAATTTTCTTTAATTATTTTCTAACCTTTAAACTTAATAGATTAATATTTAAAATATTTAAATATTAATCCCCAATATTTAATATTTTTATAAAAATATTAAATTTAATGCTCAAATATCATTTCTATATTTTTAGTAATTGTTTATAAGTTTTAAACAATTTTAAAACATTTATTTAATTAAAAATCACTTTCTGGGGGCATTTTGGTAATTTTCGCGACTTTAGGGACATAACCGAAATTTTTCGGAAAGTCTAAGGGCATTTTAGTAATTATTGCGTGTCTAGGACACGCTGGGTATTAACTTAAAAGACCAGGGACACAACCATAATTTCCCCTCGTTGTTGTCGGCCATGCATGGCGCTCGGCCCCTCTCCACCCACACCAAACGACGCCGTTTCGAGCCCGCAACTGAAAAAAAATTGGCCGCCTCACCATGCGCGGGCGGCCATTTTTTTTTCCTTCAGTTTTCTTCAGCAACAGTGATCCAACATGCCAAAAATTATTTATTTTTGCTCCAATTATTCACCAAAAAATTATTCTAAACATGAAATAATTCACAAATATACATCAAAAAATTAGTTAGAATAATTATTCTAATAATTTTTTTAATTTTTCGCAAAATTTAATTAATACCAAAAATACCAAAATAAATTGATTTATACCTTTCAAAGCTAACTAAGCTCCTTGTTGACATCTTTATTTCTCTCTCCCTTGGCAGCTAAGGTGGTCGGTGGTTTCCGGGAGAAGAAAAAATATAAAGAGGGAGAGTTTATTTTTCTTTTTTTTCTTCTTCCTTTCTTTCTTTTCCTCTCCCTTTTTTTATTGCCAAGGTATTTAACCATTTTGGAAACCAAACATAGTTCCACCGACTTATCCCATACGAGTTTCGGATTTACACAAAAATCATGAAAAATTAATTATTTTAATACATTACTTAATTATTTCGTGTAATAAATATTTTATATAATATATATATAATATTTATTTTAATTCACCAAAAATGATAACATGATTTATAAATAGTATTTAGACCTCTTTCAGGTACTTTACTTGACAAATTTTGTACACGCATAATAACACGCATGTAGTTATTTGAGGTAATTTATACCTCCAAAATTCATTAAATAATTCATATAACTTCTAAAAATTATTTTCCATAATTTTTCACTTCGTTTCTTAGACAACATGTTACATTAACATGTTCACGTTTTCGAAATATTATTCCTCATAAAAATCATAAAAATTTCATTATACATAACCATAATTTTTTAATAACTTAAAACATTCCTTTTTCTAATTTATTTTCATTTCTTTACAATTTACACTAACTTTCCTTATATAAATTATATAATTTATTATTATATAATTTATATAATTATATTTTCTTTATTAATAATTTTCATTTTACATAAATTACCATTTATAAAAATTTCTCCCATCCTTAACTAATGTAATCCTCTTATATAAATTATATAATTATTCTTATATAATTTATATATTTATTCTTCCATTAATATTTTACTTAAATTTTCTTATATAAATTATATACTTTATTAGTATATAATTTATAAAATTACTTCCTCCTCTCAATAATTTCTAAACTTCCTCCATAATTCTTGATTAAATCTAAAATCAATAATTATAATTTTACTAAATCCCTTATTAACTTTTCATAAATTTTTTGGTTAATTTAATTATTAATCCCTTAATTTCCATAATTAATGAAATTTATAATTATTAATTAGACATGCACATTTATACACAAATATTTCTATATACATATCTAAATCATATATCCCACATTACAACATAACATCATTTAAATATAATTTTCACATTTCCATAATAATTTTATTGTGCAATTTATTGTACCTTTACATGAAATTTCTCTTATTCTTCATAAATTATTTTTAGAAAATTTATTTATTTTTCAATTATATTAATTCTGTAAGACCCCGAATTTTATGAAATACAAAATTTAATTTTTCTTCATATAGATATTTTTTTTAAACAGTAAGTGGTTAAATCGATAAAGTTAAAAGTTAAGGATGTTATGTGCAAATTTTATTTTGTCGGACAATATTCGCTTTGTCGGGGAATATTCGTTTGGTCGGGGAATATTCGTTTGGTCCGACGGCGCCGAAATAACAAATTATTGGTGGACCCCACAACGGAATATTTGTCGGATATAGAAAACGACAGAAATAACCTTTTTAAATAAAAATAGTCAACGGAACTGTTAAAATACCGGTGATAAAAGAATAGTAGCATACGGTAGTTATTGGTATTTTCTGTAGCACTCGGTACTCTACAGTAACACACGGTATTGCATAGTGTCTCATATTTTTGGTCTGATAATTGACACCGTAACTGTTACGCATCATTTCATCGATAATTGTCACTGCATAATATTTTATATTATTAATTCAATAATTGTTGTTACACAGTATTTTGCATTATTGATTTAATAATTGTCATTACACTGTATTTTATATCATTGAGTCAATAATTGTTGTTGCACTGTTTTTAAAATTATTGAACCTAATAATTGTCACAGTAACATATGCACAGTAATTCACATTATTGAATCAATAATTGTCATTACACAGTAACGTATGCTTTATTTTACATTATTGTTATCTCTATTATGATGTTATTTAAACAGTTGTATTTCATTAATTTATTGACTTGATATCTAAGAGCTAACTATACTGTATTTATAACAATTAGTCATAATAATTGAATTGATAAAGTTATTTGTTTATAATATAAAGTTAGGTGATTATTAGGTGATATGAAATGAATGGTGTAGATTAAAGTGTGAATTATTGTTGAATAATTGAATTGATTTGTTTATAATATAAAGTTAGGTGATTATTAGGTGATATGAAATGAATGGTGTAGATTAAAGTGTGAATTATTGTTGAATAATTAAATTAATTTGTTTATAATATAAAGTTAGGTGATTATTAGGTGATATGAAATGAATGGTGTAGATTAAAGATAATATAATATTTGAAATGGATGGTGTAGATTAAAAGATGATCTTTAAATGAATGGTTTAGATTAAATGAATGATAAGATTTTTGGCTATAAATAGAAGCCTTAACTTAAGGATTTTTCATAAACTTCCTTACTTGTTCTTTCTTTCTCTCTCTAAATACTTCTTGTGAAAGTTCTCTCTAAGTGTGCTTAAGTCATCTTGAGTATTTGTGAAGATCTATAAGTATACGTGTACTGTTCAAGTTAATCAACCTCATTTAAATCAATATCCAGTCACGTGTTGAGGTAAGGGATACCATCTTTTTCATCTTCCATTATTCAAACGTACTATGGTAAGGGATTATCATTATTTGATTCTCGATAATAATATTGTTTCTTCCTTACTCATAAGACGTGCCTTTTATTTCCATGTATTAAATTGTGGGAATAACCTTACGGAGCGGATTGCCGCCTGTTGGTGAATAACCTTTCGTATTCATTCATTATTAATCTCTGAGAATAACCTTACGGAGCGGATTGCCGCCTGTTTGGTGAATAACTCTTTGTACTCAAATTCTATTAAATTGTGGGAATAACCTTACTGAGCGGATTGCCGCCTGTTGGTGAATAACCCTTTGTATTAATTTCCTTCACCTTTTGTTAATCAAACCTGCTACGGTAAGGGATATTATTTTCTTTCATACTCCTAAATCGAAATTTATTATGGAACTATTGCTTCTATAATTCCTGAAAATATTATATGTTCCATAATAGTTGAACTTCATTATTTCAACTGAACCTTCCTATTTACGTGAACCTTTCTATTGAATTGTAACCGTTATTCTGAACTGTGGATCTTGAATATCATTTTTAAATTTCACTCCACATCATGTTGACAATTTGGACATTATTTGAATCTGTACAAAGTAAACTTCCGATACTTATTGTTATCCTATTTCTTTTGTTCATCATTTATATCATTCTAATCATCCAAAATATCTATGGCCGGGGGCACAGATGTGATATATTTGTTGAACAGATGATAGGTTAAAGGCGATATAATAGGTTAAAGGCGATACATCTGTTCGGTGTCTTTTATGGCACATGGTGAATGTTCTCTTTGGCCCGTAGTGCAAAGATGAACTGTTGTTTGGTATGATTATGACCAAAGGCTGAATCTGGTATAATCATGACCGTTGGTGCTATATTGAATATCTTTGGCCCGTACAAAGATGAACTGTTGATGTGCATGATTATGATCAGGAACTGTGAATTTGTATTATCTTGACTAATGATATTTCAGATGATAAAAGTTGATGATGTTTTTCCTAAAAAGAGAACCGAGTGGACATTATAGTCTGCATTATTCTTCTAATAGATTACTCATTCCGCTGCTATTATTGATCTGAACGTTGTTTAAGAATTTAACTGCAGTTTTTGATATAAACCTTGTAGTCTATTGTATTCTATCAAGAACTCAACTGTTGAAGACTAATGATAATTTATTCGTCATTATCTTAGTCATGATATTTCTTACTGGGCTATTTGAGCTCACCCTTTCTTTTGTTCCATTGTTTTTCAACAGGAGATGAAAACATAACAGGGTCTAGCCGGGGAATGGAGTGAGGGTCCGAGGAATAGTTATCATAGTCTTCACGTTTTGTAAAATAGTGTGGCAATAATAGTGAAGACTTAGTTGTGTATTATTATACACTGTATTGTTGTACGTTGTGCTTTGTTGTAATAATTTTGTTGTAGTCTTTTGACGACTCAAGTTTGGGTTGTGTGGGCCCAGATTTGGGGGCGTCACAGTTGGCATCAGAGCTTAGGGATATGGTCTTTAATGGAGATCTGGGGTTAGAACTAGGAGGGGAGAGACGAATAGAATCAATCACTAGTGTGTCCTACCTAAATTAGATTTATTTTTTATCTAATGAATCGATTTGAATGTAGGAACATGAAGAGATGAGTCAGTTTATTTGAACTAACATTTATTTTGTGACCACAGTTAATTATGGCATCTGGAAACCAGGAGGTTAACTATGAAATTACCGAAACAAATGTAGCTGCAAAACAAGAGGCGACGAATAATCTTCTTACAAACTCAGAGTTGAATCATTTGCCTAAGGCAAAAATTATGCGTGTTCTATCCAGTAAGGATGAAGGTGAAAGCTCTGCTACAGTCGTTCCAGATCCATTCTTAGAAGCAATTAAAGGAAGTAACGAACTTGCGGAAATTATTGCCTTTAATTTACTCACTAATTGGGAGAGTGATATCACATGGTTATGCTCTATAACAAAGGATCAGAATATATGGACTTTTCATATTAGTCTTTGGGATTTATGGTGTTCCAGCTATGATTTTCAAGATTATTTAAAAATGATGTTTCTATACTTTTGGGCGTTACAATTTAGAGGAATTCAGGTTAAGTTAGTCACTATCGTGGAAACTGCAGTCTATCGAAAATACTATTTTAATGGAAATCATTGGTACCTTACTACTGATGAAGTTGATGAACCCGAGAAACAGTTTGCTAGAAAATTATTCAGTGGTATTCCCATGGTTGAATTACGTGAAGATCCGAATGAAGTATTCGGGATTCGATTTGACGATAACAGTCAAGAAACCGAATGAGGTGATAACCGGTAAGCTATTCATAAATTCTCGTGAAGTCTATGCCATATTAGATACTGGCTCTATCCACTCTTTTATCTCACCTATATGTACTCAACGTTTAAATTTGACTATTGAAAACTTAAATCTTGTTTTATCAGTTGAAACCTCATTGGGAGAAATACCTATTACATTTACTATCTATAAATCTTGCCTAGTTCAAATCAACAACCTCACATTACCTGTTGACCTTATTTCTTTGGAGATGCGTGAATTTGATGTGATTTTAGGAATTGATTGGTTGACTACCCATCATGCTAAATTGATTGTTTTCATAAGATTATTAGTTTTCATATTCCTAATCAACCTGTCATGCAAATTCAAGCAACTAAACCATTGAAATCTATAACTGTTATTTCTAGCCATAAAGCCATTCGTTTATTGAAAAACGGATGTCAAGCCTTTTTAGCTCATGTCACTGATTTGAACAAAAACACGTCAAACTTGAATGATATTCCCATTGTTAATGAGTTTCCTGACGTTTTTTCTGAGGAACTTTCTGGCTTACCCCAAACCGTGAAATTGAATTCTGTATCGATCTTGAACCCGGCACTAAGCCCATTTTTAAAGTCCCATACCAAATGGCTCCCATAGAACACCAAGAGTTGAAAGTTTAATTACTAGATATCGGTATCATTCATTCTAGTACAAAACTTATATCGAGCGAGGAATGCGAGAAGAGTTTTCAAGAACTCAAGAGGAGACTTGTTTCAGCTCCTGTTCTGACCATACCATCAGGATCAGGAGAATTTGTTATCTACAGCGATGCTTCTGGCAAAGGTCTAGGCTGTGTCCTTATGCAACATGGAAAGGTTATAGCCTATGCCTCTCGACAACTCAAAGATTATGAGAAAAATTATCCTACTCATGATCTAGAGTTGGCAGCAGTCGTTTTCGCGTTGAAGATCTGGAGACATTACTTGTACGGAGAAAAAGTGGATATCTATACGGATCATAAAAGTCTCAAGTATTTCTTCACCCAGAAGGAACTCAACATGCGACAACGACGTTGGCTTGAGCTGTTAAAGGATTATGACCACACAATCCAGTATCACCCGGGAAAGGCGAACGTTGTAGCTGACGCTTTGAGCAGAAAATCTTATGCAAGTACAAGTGCACTGCTGACAACACAAAAGTGTATTTTGTACGACTTGCAAAAGATGGAGATAGAGCTAAAGACACCAGGGACCCACTCGAAGATTGCTCACGTGCGAGTAGAACCAACTTTAATCGATAAAATTAAAGCTGCTCAAGCTACCGATCCGGAACTGATAAACATGATAAAGAAAGTACAAGAAGGTGCCATTCCCGAAGCAAGAATCGACGAGAAAGGAATACTTCGAGTCAACTCTCGACTCTGTGTTCCTAACGATCCTGAATTAAAGCATAAAATCATGATGGAGGCACACAACACGCCGTTTGCAATCCACCCAGGAGGTACCAAGATGTATCGAGATCTTCGACATACATTTTGGTGGAACAATATGAAAAGAGAGATTGCGGAGTTTATCTCAAGGTGCCTAACTTGTCAACGTGTCAAGGCAGAGCATCAAGTTCCTAAAGGTCCATTACAATCACTTGAAGTTCCCGAATGGAAGTGGGAACACATCAATATGGACTTCGTGACGGGTCTTCCAAAAGTTTCTCAAGGCTTAGATGCAATTTGGGTGATCGTAGATAGATTGACCAAATCTGCTCATTTCTTGCCTATACGAGAAAACTTTTCACTTGAACGTCTTGCCGGTATGTACATAAATGAGATCGTGAGATTGCATGGCATGACAGTTTCCATAGTTTCTGATCGAGATCCTAGATTCACTTCACGCTTTTGGATCAGTTTACAAAAAGCTATGGGCACTGAACTACGTTTTAGTTCTGCATACCATCCTCAAACGGACGGACAATCGGAAAGGACGATCCAGACCCTCGAAGATCTTTTGAGACTTTGTGTATTAGACTTCAAAGGAAGTTAGGATAAGTACTTGCCGTTGGTGGAATTTTCTTACAACAACAGTTACCAAGCAAGCATAGGCATGGCTCCATTCGAGGCATTGTATGGAAGGAAGTGTCGCTCTCCAATATGTTGGAATGAGGTAGGAGAAGCAAAATTGTTGGGACCCGAGTTGGTACGCTTGACGACCGAAAAGATCCAAATGATCCGACAACGAATACAGACCGCACAAGAACGACAAAAGAGTTATGCTGATCTTCATCGGAGAGACGAAAGTTTCAACGTCGGAGATCATGTATTCTTACGTGTTTCTCCATGGAAAGGGGTTACGAGATTCGGAAAGAGAGGAAAGCTCAACCCTCGATTTATTGGCCCATTTGAAATCCTCGATCGAATAGAAACCGTAGCCTACAGACTAGCCCTACCACCAAGTATGTCTCGCATCCATAACGTTTTTCACATATCTATGTTACGTAAATATGTGAAGGACCCAAACCACGTCATTGAGTTAGAACCAGACGTTATAGCAGAGGATTTAACATACGAGGAGGTACCTGTTAAGATCCTGGATAAGAAGGAGCAGATCCTACGCTCAAAGGTTATACCTCAAGTTAAGGTTTTATGGAGAAACCAAGATACTGAGGAAATGACCTGGGAGCTAGAATCTGAGATGAAATCTAAGTATCCTTACCTCTTCGATATGTCAGGTACGTCAATTTCGGGGACGAAATTTCATAAGGAGGGGAGGTTGTAAGACCCCGAATTTTATGAAATACAAAATTTAATTTTTCTTCATATAGATATTTTTTTTAAACAGTAAGTGGTTAAATCGATAAAGTTAAAAGTTAAGGATGTTAAGGGCAAATTTTATTTTGTCGAACAATATTCGCTTTGTCGGGGAATATTCGTTTGGTCGGGGAATATTCGTTTGGTCCGACGGCGCCGAAATAACAAATTATTGGTGGACCCCACAACGGAATATTTGTCGGATATAGAAAACGACAGAATAACCTTTTTAAATAAAAATAGTCAACGGAACTGTTAAAATACCGGTGATAAAAGAATAGTAGCATACGGTAGTTATTGGTATTTTCTGTAGCACTCGGTACTCTACAGTAACACACGGTATTGCATAGTGTCTCATATTTTTGGTCTGATAATTGACACCGTAACTGTTACGCATCATTTCATCGATAATTGTCACTGCATAATATTTTATATTATTAATTCAATAATTGTTGTTACACAGTATTTTGCATTATTGATTTAATAATTGTCATTACACTGTATTTTATATCATTGAGTCAATAATTGTTGTTGCACTGTTTTTAAAATTATTGAACCTAATAATTGTCACAGTAACATATGCACAGTAATTCACATTATTGAATCAATAATTGTCATTACACAGTAACGTATGCTTTATTTTACATTATTGTTATCTCTATTATGATGTTATTTAAACAGTTGTATTTCATTAATTTATTGACTTGATATCTAAGAGCTAACTATACTGTATTTATAACAATTAGTCATAATAATTGAATTGATAAAGTTATTTGTTTATAATATAAAGTTAGGTGATTATTAGGTGATATGAAATGAATGGTGTAGATTAAAGTGTGAATTATTGTTGAATAATTGAATTGATTTGTTTATAATATAAAGTTAGGTGATTATTAGGTGATATGAAATGAATGGTGTAGATTAAAGTGTGAATTATTGTTGAATAATTAAATTAATTTGTTTATAATATAAAGTTAGGTGATTATTAGGTGATATGAAATGAATGGTGTAGATTAAAGATAATATAATATTTGAAATGGATGGTGTAGATTAAAAGATGATCTTTAAATGAATGGTTTAGATTAAATGAATGATAAGATTTTTGGCTATAAATAGAAGCCTTAACTTAAGGATTTTTCATAAACTTCCTTACTTGTTCTTTCTTTCTCTCTCTAAATACTTCTTGTGAAAGTTCTCTCTAAGTGTGCTTAAGTCATCTTGAGTATTTGTGAAGATCTATAAGTATACGTGTACTGTTCAAGTTAATCAACCTCATTTAAATCAATATCCAGTCACGTGTTGAGGTAAGGGATACCATCTTTTTCATCTTCCATTATTCAAACATACTATGGTAAGGGATTATCATTATTTGATTCTCGATAATAATATTGTTTCTTCCTTACTCATAAGACGTGCCTTTCATTTCCATGTATTAAATTGTGGGAATAACCTTACGGAGCGGATTGCCGCCTGTTGGTGAATAACCTTTCGTATTCATTCATTATTAATCTCTGAGAATAACCTTACGGAGCGGATTGCCGCCTGTTTGGTGAATAACTCTTTGTACTCAAATTCTATTAAATTGTGGGAATAACCTTACGGAGCGGATTGCCGCCTGTTTGGTGAATAACTCTTTGTACTCAAATTCTATTAAATTGTGGGAATAACCTTACGGAGCGGATTGCCGCCTGTTGGTGAATAACCCTTTGTATTAATTTCCTTCACCTTTTGTTAATCAAACCTGCTACGGTAAGGGATATTATTTTCTTTCATACTCCTAAATCGAAATTTATTATGGAACTATTGCTTCTATAATTCCTGAAAATATTATATGTTCCATAATAGTTGAACTTCATTATTTCAACTGAACCTTCCTATTTACGTGAACCTTTCTATTGAATTGTAACCGTTATTCTGAACTGTGGATCTTGAATTTCACTCCACATCATGTTGACAATTTGGACATTATTTGAATATGTACAAAGTAAACTTCCGATACTTATTGTTATCCTATTTCTTTTGTTCATCATTTATATCATTCTAATCATCCAAAAATCAAGCTGTTGTGAATATCTGTGGCCGGGGGCACAGATGTGATATATTTGTTGAACAGATGATAGGTTAAAGGCGATATAATAGGTTAAAGGCGATACATCTGTTCGGTGTCTTTTATGGCACGTGGTGAATGTTCTCTTTGGCCCGTAGTGCAAAGATGAACTGTTGTTTGGTATGATTATGACCAAAGGCTGAATCTGGTATAATCATGACCGTTGGTGCTATATTGAATATCTTTGGCCCGTAGTACAAAGATGAACTGTTGATGTGCATGATTATGATCAGGAACTGTGAATTTGTATTATCTTGACTAATGATATTTCAGATGATAAAAGTTGATGATGTTTTTCCTAAAAAGAGAACCGAGTGGACATTATAGTCTGCATTATTCTTCTAATAGATTACTCATTCCGCTGCTATTATTGATCTGAACGTTGTTTAAGAATTTAACTGCAGTTTTTGATATAAACCTTGTAGTCTATTGTATTCTATCAAGAACTCAACTGTTGAAGACTAATGATAATTTATTCGTCATTATCTTAGTCATGATATTTCTTACTGGGCTATTTGAGCTCACCCTTTCTTTTGTTCCATTGTTTTTCAACAGGAGATGAAAACATAACAGGGTCTAGCCGGGGAATGGAGTGAGGGTCCGAGGAATAGTTATCATAGTCTTCACGTTTTGTAAAATAGTGTGGTAATAATAGTGAAGACTTAGTTGTGTATTATTATACACTGTATTGTTGTACGTTGTGCTTTGTTGTAATAATTTTGTTGTAGTCTTTTGACGACTCAAGTTTGGGCTGTGTGGGCCCAGATTTGGGGGCGTCACAAATTCAACATAATTTAACACCATCTTTATATAGATTCAATTTACCAATTAAATCCCGTCACATACTTTAAATTACATAAACATATCAATCACAATTAATTTAAATAACCTTAATAATTTTGTTATTTAAATTCTTATTTAATATTATTAAAATGATCTTGAAAATTTGGGTCCTCGCATAATATTTTTAGAAAAATATTAACTTTAATGCCCAAATATCATTTTTATATTTTTAGTATTTTTTATAATTTTTAAATAGTTTTTAAACATTTATTTTAATTAAAAATAGCTTCTAGGACAAAATCAGAATTTCTAAGAAAGGTGTACGCTGGTAATTAACTAGCAGTGTCATCTGCGCATTGCGCAGCCCCCCCTTACCGCAACGCCAAACGGCGTCGTTTGGCCTGGCAGTTACCGAAAATATTTCGGTCGCTGCGCATGGCGCGGCTCATCCTCTTCCGCCTCCAAAATGCTGTCGTTTATATCCTTGCATCCGAAAAAAAATTGCCGTCAAGCAATGCGCGAGCGGCCTTTTTTTTTTTTTTCTTTTTTCTTTTTTCTTTCCGGTAACAGTAAACCAATCCAACAATTAAACCATTTTTGATCTAATTTTTCACAACAAAATTACTCTAAACCATATATAATCCGTAAATACACCTCCAAAAATTATATAGAACAATTATCCTAATTATTTACTAATTTTTCATAAAATTATTTTATCACCAAAAATACTAAAATAAATCAAATAAAAAAAAATTATACCTTCCCCAAGCTTGAAAACCTTCCTTTGAATCTTGTTATACACTTTGATGGCACCAAAATTCTCCTTCCTTGGTAGTGATGGTAGGTTCGGGTGGTGGCGGTGGTAGAAGAAGAAAAAGAAATGAAATGGCTATGTTGGTGTGTATGAGAATTGTTTTTTTTTATTATGATTATTTTTTTCTTCCTCATTCCTTTTTTTTAATCTTTAAGTATATGAGTTAACTTTAATTATCACTCCAAGTCCACCGACTTGGAGTTGATTTGGTAAAAATTTTCATGCACACTTATTAATTTAATACATTACGTAGTTATTTCGTATAATAAATATTTTATATAATGTATGTAAAATATTTATTTTAATTTACCAAAATTCATAAAATAATTTATAAATAATATTTATACCTTTTTAAGGTATTTTACTTGATAAATTTTGTACACGCATAATGACATGCATGTAATTATATGAGGTACATTATACCTCCAAAATTAATAAAATAATACACATGACTTAACAAAATTAAAATTTTCACGTTTCAACTTTGTTACGGATACATCACATAAACCTGCATGTATTTCCTCCCACTACATAATATGTACATATATCAATTACTATATATACATATTATATATTAAAATCACTTAACCAACCCATTTAATTTTTTAAAATATCATTTCCCATATAATTGAAAATAATTCCATTTTACATAATTCACAACTTAACAAATTTAAAATAATCATTTCTCTCATTTATTTTCATTTCTTTACTATTTGACACACTTTATATATAAACCATATAATAAAATATTGCACCATTTGTACAGTTATATTTCCTTTCTTAATTAATGTACTCTTCTTATATAAATTATATAATTATTTTTATATAATTATTATTTTCTTACTATTTACTTAAATTTTCTTATATAAATTATATAATTTATTATTATATAATTATTTTCTCCTTTTAAATAATTTCTAAAATTTCTCCATAATTATTGATTAATTATATAATCAATAATTATACCTTTATTAACACTCTCATTAATTCATAATTTATATATATATATATATATATATATATATATATATATCATGTATTAAAATTTATTAATTAACACCTTTAAATTTCTAAACATTACCCCTCATAAAAATGTAAATAATTCCATTTTACACAAAGTATATAATTTTTCTTCCATCCTCATTTAATTTAATCCTCTTATATAAATTATATAATTATCCTTATATAATTTATATAATTATTCTTTCATTAATATTTTACTTAAATTTTCTTAAATAAATTATAAAAGTTATTATTATATAATTTATATAATTACTTTCTTCTCTTAAAATTTCTAAACTTTCACCATAATTATTGATTAATTATATAATCAATAATTTCAATTTTACTAATTCCCTCATTAGCATTTCATTAAATTTTGGATTAATTTAATTATTAATCCATTTATCTCCATAATAAATAAAATTTATAAATATAACAATTAAACACACACACACACACACACACACACACACACACACACATATGTGTGTGTGTGTGTGTGTGTATATATATATATATATATACACACATAATCTAATTCATATATCTCACATTACCACGCAACACCATTTAAATAATAATTTATGCACATCCACAACTATTTTAAATATCAACAATTTAATTGTACAATTCATGAAATTTCTCTTATTCTTCATAAATTGTTATTAAACAGTTTATTTACTTTTCGATTATGTTTACTTAACACAATTTATCACCATCTCTGTATAGATTTAATTTACCAATTAAATCTCATCACACACTTTAAGTCACATAAAATATATCAATCATAAATAATGTAAGCAACCTTGATAATTTTGTTAATTAAATTCTTATTTAATATTATTAAAGTAATCTAAAAAATTCGAGTCCTCACATGCTCCTCTTAAGACTGCACCATGATATAATCTGGTATTTGATTTATTATTGATTATTTACACACAAAACGACATCATTTTTAGTATATTAATATTGTTATTAACTATTATTTTCATTTTTGCAATATCTTAATTTCTCGATTTCTTTCAATTACGAACGAGGGAAATAAAAAACCTAGCCTCTCTTTAAACCTTAGTGTTTCCTTTTGTCTCTAAGGTCTCAGTCGTCGGCCTCTAAAAAACTTGAACTCTTAGAAGCTATGAAGCCCTAAGCTCATCCCTCAAATTTCGTCTCTAAATCCCAAAGCTTGAAGGATTGAAATTTGAAACGGAGCAAAATTAATCTAGTAAAGACTCTAAGGTCTTCAAGTTCAAGCCTTCAAGTTAACCTTCCATTTAAAAATTTACTTAGGATGTTTTCAATTTTCAAAATTGAAAGGTTGGATTATGGTTATTCCCAAATCTGAATGTTGAATAATCTACACACTAATGTTTATTTACCATTGTGATTGTGAAGATTGAGATAAACTAATGTTTATCTGCTAAAGTAATTTTTTGTTTTTTTTTTAATGGTTAAGTAGTCATTATAAGTAAAAGACATAATTTTCAATAAGGTAATATGTATATATATGAACATGTAGTTGAACTTACTTTATAATTACCTTGTTTATTTGTGCTAAGTGTGTATTTAGGAATACATTTATGATGTGTTGAGTCTGTCTATTTTCATGGTGGAGAACGTGTTTTAATATTTGGCTGATTTGATCTCAATATATATGTTAACTCATCAATGCTTGAATATTAATTACTGCTAACATAACTCATTGGTGCTTGAATATTACTCCCTCCGTCCCACAAAGACTCACCTAGTTTAACTTTTTTGGTCAAATTGATTAATTTTAGAATTAATAATTAAGCAAATTTATTTATAATTCTAGAATCAAATTTACCTAGGTAACCACTTGTATTTAAGATAAAACATTTTGTACCAAAATTTTTGAAATAACTTATACTTGAAATTTTGTTATTTAACAATTCATATGGTTTTTTTAGAATAATAGGATGAATAAGCACTATATCAAGAACATAACATGAAGTGTTTACCGCTTCGGCCTAGAATTTCTTTAGAGGCTTACTTTCTTATAATGATGTACAAGTCGTTTCTTGCAACGTTCTATTCTTTCGTTCCACCACTCTATTTTGTTGAGGTATCCTTGGTGCCGAGAATTCACGGCTAATTAATTTTTTTTTATCACAAAATGGTATGAAATCTTTTTAAAACTCACCACCATGATCACTCCTAATCCGTATGAGCTTGAGATTTTATTTTGTCTCCAAGTTCCTTATAAAGCTTTCAAAATCTCTAAAAGCTTTATCTTTAGATTTAAAAAATATCACTCAAATAAATCTAGAATAATCATCAACTATAACAAAGCATAAAATTTACCATTTAAACTAGCATGCCTTTCGGGTCCAAATAAATCAAGATGTAAAAGTTGTAAGGGTGAAGAAGTTGATACCTTGTTCTTTGCAATAAATGAAGTTCTTACTTGTTTCCCAAGCTGGCATGAAATACATATTCCTTTCATTTCATAATTTATCTTTGGTAATCATCTTACAATATTTTTTGTTGAAAGTTTCTTTATCAATTCCATGTGAACATGACCCAATCTTTTGTGCCATAAATTGGCTTCATCATGTAGACTGTGTGACATATCTCCTTATCTTGCTGCTCAAAATCAATAGTATATATATTTTCTTCCCTTTGTGCAACTAGTATAGCATTGTTAGTAATATTAAAAATAGAGCATTTATCTTTTTCAAATTTTACTTGGTGACCACAATCCATTAGTTGATTGATACTAATAAGATTAAATTCAAGATCTTTAACAATATGAACATTATCAATGCTTATTTTCCATTACCTATTTTACATTTACCGATAATCTCACATGTCTTGTTGTCTCCAAAAGTCACCGTACCATTTTTCTTTTTAAGTGATAGATCCAAGAATTTTGACTTATCACCCGTCATGTGTCGAGAGCACCCGGTATCTAGAACCCATTTCTAGAAGGTCCTTTAGCTATAAAACATACCTACAACAAGAATACAGTTTATTTTTTTTGTACCCATATCTTTTTGGGTCCACTCATGTTAGTAGCAGGCAACTCTCTTTTTCTTATCCATACTTGTTTAGTTCTCTTGTTGCATTTTATATTTAGATGTCCCATAATGCCACAATTATTGCAAGTAGTGACTTAAAGTGAAATTTAGGCTTTAACATTTTTATCTCATTCTTTTTATGTGTTAAGTTAAAACCAATTCCTTGTTTATTATAGCTAGGTTTATGTTTTCCCAACATAATGTTTAAATTTTCTTTTCCTTGAGTAAACTTGGCTGATGAAAATTTTAGTGACTTTATTTCTTCTTGTTATTTAATAATATTTGTATCTTCTTTAATATGTGAATCATCATTAAACGCATCAATACAAATATCTCTCATTTTTACTTCATTATTTAATTTCTCTATTTCAGTATTCAAATAATTTACCTTGTTGTATAAAATATTGTTATAATTTTTTAATTAGTCGATTTTACTCATTAGAATTCTTTCATCTTGAGATGGTGTTTCAATTTCTTTCTTTTCTTCAATTAGTGTATCAACTTCATTCATTAAAGTGTTTATTATATCCTTTAAATACATATTTTTTTCTTTTAATTTTTCATTTTATTGTTCTAAGTGATTTAAGTTAGTTACCTCACTAAATTCATTTTCAAGTCCCATAGAGCATACTGAAGCTATTTCGTCATTTCCATCCACCTCTATTTCGGAATCATCATCACTCCAAGTTACAAGTGCTTTGTTCTTTCTCGTGTCCTTGAAGTTTGATTTTCCTTTATTATTTAGTTGGAAGCAGTCCTTCTTGAAATGACCAAGATGTCCACATTTAAAACATGTGTCTTCACTTTGATTTCCTTTGAACTTGTTTAGAGTCATGTCATTCCTTCGTTTGTTCTTCCTTTATCGTAGACCTTTAAGCTTTCTTGATATCATGGCTATTTCTTCATTTGAATCATTGCTCGAGTCTTTTTCATTACTTGCATTAAGAGCTAACACCTTCTTTCTAGGAGTTTCCTCATCATAATCATATCTTTTTAATTGATGCTCATATTCTTCTAGTTCACCAAACAGGGTTTATGTATCCTAATAGAAATATTTGATGAATCTTGAAGAGTTGTTACTTTAAAGGAAAACCTTTTGGTCATTGCCCGAAGTTGCTTACGATTGATCTCGCTTTGTGGAATGGATTTGTCAAAGAGCTTCAAGGAATTCATGTGGGTTAGGAACCTTGCTTATGACTCCTTAATAGTCTCATCTTTTCCAGGTGAACATTTCATAGTCATGCATGAACATGCTAAGCTTCATTTACCTAACTTTTAAAGTTCCCTCTTGGCTTATTTTTGATATGCACCATATTTCCTTTATAGTGTTACATGAAGATACTTTGTCAATCTCAGATAGCACAATTCCACTAAGAAGAGTATTCATGACCTTGGAATCGTAGGATGTCATATAAAATTTTGTTGAATCCTTCTCTAATAGTGTCTTCAATGTACCATCATCCTTTCTTGGAATTTTCACGACCCACTATTCCCAAGGATCTCTTTTTAGGGGACTAGCACATGGGTTGCTAGGGAATCCACCTCAGACGCCTCATATATGTCGTGTTGGGTCCCACGGGTAATTTTATATTATGTTTTTACCGTACTATGTATTTTTTGTTATATAAAATGATGCATGCATATATACTTGAAATTTTTGCATGTATTCATTTCAATTGCAGCTTCTTAGAGCCTACGCCTCGAAACACGTTACTAGGTATCGTCCGCAACCAATTCTCAAGTGCATGGATTCGTTAGGCGGACGTGGAGGACCGCACACGGTAGCTGATTATTAATGAGTTTCGTGTAAGATGTTACTTGATGTACATGTTATTTTTTATCATTATTGTTGTATAACTTAATGTTATTTACTAATACTGTAATGTGTTTTGTGTAGTGATACTATAGATTTGAGGACGGTGAAGAAGAGAAAGGTATGACAGTCCTCCGAGAATATTTAGATATTAATTGGCATAAATGGGTGTACGACTGGAAGAAGGCCAACAGCAAGATGACGAACGGACAAACACTTAGAGATGTCTGTCCTGATTTCATTGGGGTGCGAGGTTTGAGATCGAATGTGCGACATTTGGGAGGGGGATGCTTTTAAGAAGATGTCAGCACAACATTTAGCAGCCCGCTCGCAGAGTCGGATTCCACACTGCACGGGTTCCCAGTCTTACGACCTGTACAGGGAGAGACTACAGACTAAAATTAAGCACCTACCTTCTCGCTTGGAGTTTTTGTGGCACTCCCACCAGAGAAAAGGTGACGGTGGTTTTATCTCACCTGAGGCACAGGAAATAGCTGTAAGTAAAGAATATGGTTTATTTTGTTTGTATTTTAATACATGCAATTAGTATTCATATTCTTTCACACCTTTATGTTTTTATTTCAGACTAGGTTTCAAGACCTTACTAAGGCTTGGGATACTCAGAGAGGTGATACCTAGGTAGATCCCTCTATGCGTGAAGAAGAGGAGATTGATAACTAGCTACAGGCTACAGGAGGACCGAAGAGGAATCAGATTCTAGGCATGCCAGGAATCCCAACGTACATTGTAGTGCCTGCTACAAAAGCCAGATGTCGCCCTTTTACTAGATCAGATAGTGCGAGTGGATCGGGATCCGGTCCATCCTCACAAGACGAGCTATGGGGTCTAGTAGTGGAAGAGGTCACTCGAATAGTTGTGGTTGTACTTGTAAATCTCTTTCCCCCACATATGCGACATGTAACTATAAATCTTAATTTATGTCTTTAAATATATAGTTTGTGCTAATATATATTATCTTGATTATTTAAGTTGTTAAAAAGTTATAAAAAAATAATTGCCTAACTTATATTAAAAAAAACTTGGACAAATATAGGAAAAGTAGATCAAAACTCGCCCCGAGTATCGAAACAACACAAAACCGAAGGTGTAGCACCTCTTACATATTTCAAATGCGTGACAACTTACGGGGCTCGATTCCGAGTTCCGATGGCCGAGTTAGAATCTCGTTTGCGTAACTTATTTTAAAAAAACTTAGACAAATAAAGGAAAAATATATGAAAACTCAACCCAGGCATCGAAACGATACGAAACCGTAGGCGTAGAACGTCTTACATATTTCAAACGCGTGACAACTTACGGGGCTCCATTCCGAGTTTCGATGGCCGAGTTATAACCTCGTTTGCTTAATTTATTTTAAAAATACTTAAACAAATATAGAAAAAGTAGACCAAAACTTGTCCTGGGCATCGCAATGACACAAAACCATAGGCATAACACCTATTACATATTTCAAACGCGTGCCAACTTATGAGACTCGATTCCGAGTCCTGATGGCCAAGTTAGAATCTCGTTTACCTAACTTATTTTAAAAAAAACTTAGACAAATATAGGAAAAGTAGACAAAAACTTGCCTCGGGCATCAAAACTACACGAAATCGTAGGCGTGGCACCTCTTGCATATTTTAAATGCGTGACAACTTACGGGGCTCGATACCGAGTTCCGATGTCCAAGTTAGAACCTCGTTTGCCTAACTTATTTTAAAAAAACTTAGACAAATATAGAAAAAGTAGACTAAAACTCGTCTCGGGCATCAAAATGACATGAAACCATAGGCGTAACACCTCTTACATATTTCAAACGCGTGACAACTTACGGGGCTCGATTCCGAGTTTTGATGGCTGAGTTAGAACCTTGTTTTCCTAACTTATTTTAAAAAAACTTAGACACATATAGAAAAAGTAGATTAAAACTCGTCACGGGCATCGAACGTGAGGACCCGAATTTTCGGGATTTGCTTAATAAAATTAAATAGGAATTTAATTAACAAAATTATCAAGTTTGTTTAAATTATTGGTGAATTATATATTTTATGTGATTTAAAGTGTGTGATGGGATTTAATTGGTAAATTAAATATGTACAGAGATGGTGATAAATTGTGTTGAATTAAAAAGTAAATAAATTATTTAAAAATAATTTATTAAGTTTTGTCGAAATATCATATAATGGTGTAATAAAATTGTACAATTAAATTATTGTGGAGATATAGAAATTATTATAGTGTGATGTGGTATTGTGAGATATAGAAATTAGATATGTATATATATACATTTGTGTATATATATATATATATCTCTGTGTGTGTGTGTGTGTGTGTGTGTGTGTGTGTGTGTGTGTGTGTGTGTGTGTGTGTGTGTGTGTTTAATTGATAATTATAAATTCCATTAATTATGAAAATAAAGGGATTAATAATTAAATTAATCCGAAAATTTATGAAAAGTTAATGAGGGAGTTAGTAAAATGGTAGTTATTGATTTTAGATTTAATCTATAATTATGGAGGAAGTTTAAAGATTAATTAAAAAAAAGTAATTATATAAATTATATAATAATAAATTATATAATTTATATAAGGAAATTAAAGTAAAGTATGAAGAAAATAATAATTATATAAATTATATAAGAATAATTATATAATTTATATAAGGTGATTAAATTGAATAAGGATGGAAGAAAAATTTTATAAATTGTATTTTAGATAAAATGGAAATTATATAAGGAGAAAGTGATTATGTAAATTATATAAATTATATAATTTATATAAGAAAAGTTAATGTAAATAGTAAAGAAATGAAAAATAAATGAGAAGAATGAATGTTTTAAATTATTAAAAATTATGTTTATGTATAATGGAATTTTTATGTTTTTTATGAAGGATAATATTTTAGAAACATGAACATGTTAGTGTAACAAGTTGTCCAAATAACGAAGTGAAAAAGGCATGAAAATAATTTTTATATGTTACATGAATTATTTTATGAATTTTGGAGGTATAAATTACCTCATATAATTACATGCATGTTATTATGCGTGTACAAAATTTGTCAAGTAAAGTACCTAAAAGTGGTCTAAATATTATTTATAAATCATGTTATGAATTTTGGTGAATTAAAATAAATATTTTATATACATTATATAAAATATTTATTACACGAAATAACTACGTAATGTATTAAAATAATTAACTATACACGCTTTTGTGTTATCCGAATTGCTAAAGTCAGTTGTGGAGCATGACTAAGTCGGTGGACTTTTTGGCTAAGTTTCCAAATTAATTAATTTGGTTGGCTATTAAAGAAAAAGAAATAAGAAGAAAAAAGAAATAAAAGGAAACAACACAACAACCTTATTTCTTCTTCCTCCACCATCATCACCGCCACCCGACCACCATAGCCACCATAAGAGAGAAAATTTTGATGCCATCCAAGTATAGAAAAGCTTCAAAGGAAGGATTTTCAAAGTTTTGAAATGTATAAATCCTTTTATTTAATTTATTTTGTGTAATTACGGTGATAAAATAATTGTGTGAAAAATTAGTAAATAATTAGAATAATTATTCTAAATAATTTTTGGGTGTATATCTATGGATTATATAATTTTCAGAATTGTTATGTTGTGAAAATTTGGTATAAAATGGATGATTTTTGGAAAAGTTGGCATACTGTTCGCGAAAGAAGAAGAAAAAATTCAGGGCTGTCGCGCAATGCGTGGCAGCCATTTTTTTTCAGACGCGGAGGTGAAACGACGACGTTTTTGGGGCATGCAGAAGAAAGGGCCGCGCCATGCGCGGAGGCTCGGGAAACGGCTGGGAAACGAGGCCGTTTGGCATCGGCAATTGAAGGCTGCGCGCCATGCGCGCCCGAGGTTTTAGCTAGAATTTACGGTTTTGCCCCTGGCCTTTTTCGTTAATACTGAGCGTGTCCCTTGGTCTCGTAAAATTACGGATATGCCCCTGATCTTCTCTGTTAATACCGAATATATCCCTAGAGTTGCGGAAATTACCAAAATGCCATCAGAAAGTGATTTTTAATTAAATAAATGTTTAAAAATTATTAAAAAATACTTAAAATATAAAAATGATATTTGGACATTAAATTTAATATTTTTGTGAGAATATTAAATATTGGGGATTAATATTTAAATATTTTAAATATTAATCTATTAAGTTTAAAAGTTAGAAAATGATTAAATGAAAATCCGAACAACCAAATATGCTAAATTTTATCCGATGAGCCGAGTTGTCCGCACTGAATGTGTTTTATATTAAGAGACGAGGTTAATATAATTAACCATATTAATTAATAATTGACCGGTACTCTAAAATAAATCGTCGGGTAGGGTTAATTACATTATAGATGATATTAATTAATTAAATTAATATCATGAGAGGATAAATAATTATTAATTGATTATCTTATGGTCATAGGTTGTTCGAGAAAGAGTTTTGAGCTACCAATATAATAATAATTGGACGTCAAGGCAAGTTCTTCAGTACTTTTATGTTAAATATTTGTCTGTTATGATATGTTAATTCTTGTTCAAATGCATATAAATTATGTGTTATGTGATCTGTGGATAATATGACAACAATGTATACTTTGTGCAATGATATGAATATATATGAGATATAATGCTTAAGCAGAAGCACAACACATGATGTATGACACACACAGAGCATGTTATGCTATGTGCTGCGTGAAGCATGAAAGGTGTAAACTGTTGAACTTGCTGAGCCGTTGTGCTCATTACTTGCATAATATACATTTTTGCAGGTAAAGATATAAATTTCAAGAATATCGAATTATGTTAGAGATGGATCA
This sequence comes from Hedera helix, assembly GCA_947179155.2. Lineage (NCBI taxonomy): Eukaryota > Viridiplantae > Streptophyta > Magnoliopsida > Apiales > Araliaceae > Hedera > Hedera helix. The sequence goes on from OX359286.1 coordinate 4,918,318, forward strand.
ACTTAGAAGGTTGTAAATAAAATTGTTATATTCAATGTGGTAAATTGTAAAGTTTATATTAATGATTCGTATGTACATATATATTTAGGACGAATAGAGTTAAATTGTGTACTGCGATTACTCAAGGTAGTTGTTACCTTAGAAACTATTATATGTCTAATTATGAATTATGAAACAAAAAAAATTGTATGGATATGAACAATATTAAATTGTGAATGTTAAAATTTATGACACTGGTAATAGAAAGAAAAAGTAAAGATTGTGATCCAGGGACTAGGATCGAGATAATAAGTTGTCAAATATTTTAATACAATTATTGCGAAAAGAGAAAAATTTATACCAAAAATTTGGTAATTGATGACTATAATGTTAATAAATGAATTAATTAAGGTGATTAAAGATTTATTAACGGACCGAAATTTGGACTTAAGGAAATAATGAATAATAAATATGGAATTTAAGGTAATAAGTTTTGTCGAATTTCGGGGTCGTTACATCGAAACAACACGAAATCGTAGGCATAACACCTCTTACATATTTCAAACGCGTGACAACTTATGAGGCTCAATTCCGAGTTCCGATGGCCGAGTTAGTATCACTTTTGCCTAACTTATTTTAAAAATACCTAAACAAATATAGGAAAAGTATACCAAAACTCGCCCCGAGTATCAAAACGACAGAAAATTGTAGGCATAGCACCTCTTGCATATTTCAAACGCGTGACAACTTATGTAGCTCGATTCCTCCAATGGCTGAGTTAAAACCTCTTTTGCCTAACTTAATTTTAATTTTGTAGGTTATTGTTGATGAGTCTTGTAGCATGGGTGGAGTCAGTGCTGGTGACAAGGACCCCAGAGGAGATGGCGAGGACCGCCGAACAGATGCTGATGATGGTGCTGAGGGTGGGACCAGTAGTGGCACAATGGATGATATTCACTTGTCAGTCGATGACGATGATGACGACCTAGGGATATAGCACTTTGTAGATTTTTTACTTTTACATATCTAACTACAATTAGTTTTTGGGTTGTACAGACTATTTTATTGTATTTAGTTAGTTTGATGATTTATATTAACTTTTATATTTGGTTATACAGTGATTTCATTTTATAGTTTATGTGATTACGTTGTGTACGCATTTTATGGTTGATTGTATATTTTTGAATGGTTATTAGTATGCATTAGTCAAAAAATATTTGTTATTTTTGGTTTATAATAGGCACAATTATGTGTATGTAAAAAAAATAGAGATTTTTTGTAAATGTTTCTTTTTTAAAAAAAAAAGGTTATTAGCGACGGATGTATTAGCGACAGCATAAGTCTGTCGATACTAATGTATCAGCGACGGACGACACCGATGCAAATAACTGCCCAATTTTAAAAAAATAAATGTTATTGGCGATGGACAATTGTCACTGGCGACGGCGATACCATCGCTAACAAGTTTTTTAACTTTTAATTTTTCTTCATTGGCGACGGATTATACCGTCGTTAAAACCGTCGCTAATATATTATTAGCGACGGTAGCATAGTCGTGAATGATACCATCACTAATGTATCTTTGCCGACGATGGTCGACGGGACATGGGGTCGACGACCTGTGAGGTGACGACTATGGCGACGGAAGGTGACCATCTCCAATGACACATTGCCGACGGCAAGTACGTCATTAGCGACGGTTATGTTCGTTAGCAATGACCCTTTTTTGTAGTGTTTGTCATTATTAAATCTAAATATTAACAAATAAATTTACTAACAGAAACAATACCAAAAAAAAGGAATTTCTCCTTGATATATATAATATATAAGTCTTCCTTATCTCTATCTGAATATGGTTCAATTAAAAGCTAGGAGGGGATCTCTAGGGATTTGCATTGTAACTCCGATAGTTATCTAATAAGAATTGTTAACTCATAGCAACTCTTTAGATTTCTATTAATTTCAATCAATCACACTAAATAATTATAACTGCACTTTAGTTCATGAATTTAATTATTAAACCCTTACATTATTAATTTCCTAAGAAAATTCCCTTTCAGAATAAATTACAAATAATATTGAAATATTTAAACTAATTTTCTAAATACATAATTCATTCTTATTTATCAATAATTGATTTAATAATTAAATCAATTCTTATAATAACAATTAGTAAAACACTCGACCAAAATTTTATGATCAATAATGAATAATCTTACGAAAATATCTTATAGTAAATATTATCTTACAAATAGTCTTATATGACAATAACATATGTTCTAAATATTTATAATATATATTAATTTGATAGTCTGAGTTATAAATTATCATAATGTAATCACACTAATTGGAATATCAGAATAATAAATATAATGAAATTAAGTCTATTATTATTTCATAATTAAGGAATCTCAAAAATTAATAAATGTAAATATATTTTATAAATAAATATAATTACATGATTCTATTTAATGCACGTCATTAATGCATTAGTATTTTAATTCGAAGTCCAACTTCTATGATTAAGATAAATCATTTCTTTTAAAGCACTATAACCTACTGGATAATGTCTCCATGTTATCCAAGATTATAAACTAATATTTAATTAATTATATGTTACTTATAGTTTATATCTTCCATGTATAAAACTTAATTATACAAATAAATCATAATATATCACTTAGAGACACAACAATAATCACACTTGACCAATTAATGATTAATGCAATATTATTAATCAAGAATAAAATATCTTTAACAAAATAAATAGGATTTTTTATAGTAAAAGTCCAACAAGATGTACCTGAGGTGTATAGTAGGGCACAAACCAACCGTAGAGCATATGGTTGCAAGTAGCTAATTAGGTGGTGGTACAATACCTCATTTCACACAACTACTAGATTGTCTCCTTACAAAACTATATATGGGACAAACCCTAATTAATTACCACCAAGGAAAAAAGGGTCCAAATTCTTTAGTAGAAGGGATTTTGTGAAAGAAAGAGAAGTCATTCACCAGTTGCTCAAGGAAAATCTACAAAATTCACAAGAAATGATTAAACTTTATAAAGATAAAAAGAAAACTAAAAGGGAATTCAATGAGGGAGATGAGGTATACCTGAAGGTACAACCATATAAACAGACGTCAACAAGGACGAAGCCAGTTTTAGGTGAGTGGCGTCAATTGACCCCACAGGAATTTTTTTTAATATAATATATGAAAAGTTTAGAAAATTTTAGGTGATATATGTAAATTGACCCATTGAAATTTTGAAAATTTTCTAATATATGGGGTCAAATTTATATTATCTTACTTTCTCAATTTCATATCACTTTTACCTCCTTAAATAGGCATTTTTTTAATTTTCTTAATTATATATTAATTTCATTTGTATTAGTTTTGAAGTATTTAAAGAATGAAATATTTATAAACAAATTTGTGGTCAATAGGATGCACATAAAATGTTACTATTTCATTTATATTATATTTCATTATAATCAAATATTTCTCATTTATAAAGTTAGCCATATATTTTTAAAACAATTCTTTTTAGGAAAAAAAAACTTTTTCCAAACATATTTATAACATTTGTTAAAAATACAGTCGTAGTGACATAATAACTCTTACTTTACATAGAATATAAATGACTACAACAAATTTCATGTCATTTTTTAGTTTAAATATATTTCTCTAATTTTGAAACAGACTAAATAATAAAATATATCTTTAATTATAGAAACTGACTAAATAATAACATATATCTGTAATTTTAAAATGAACTAAAGAGTAAAATATATTTTTAATTTTAGAACGGTGGGATTACATGTTGTATACAACACAAAAAATAAAAAAAGTTGACCGGGGGCACTGTCCCTGGAGCCCTACTAATTTATTGGTAACTATATGCTAATTTTGACCCCAGTAATTTATTTATTTTTTGGCTTCGTCACTGGATGTCAATTGCATTATTTCTCATTTATGTGAGTCACGTATTTCTCCTTTATAGGAGACTTCTATTCCTCGTGTGAGGTAAATGAATATTATAATTCTGAATGAGATAGTTGATGTTGACTACAAAATTATATGTTCATATAATTACTAACAATAATGGTAGCTTAAAAGCAGAAAGTTCTTTTACTCAAGTGTTAAAACATTAATTTTGTATAATTTTATTGTGAGACTCATAAATAATATTTAAACAAAATAGTACGCTCAGCAATACAGTTTTTATAACTATGGCTTGAAAGTCTCAATAATCTCGTTCTTGTGGTATTTGTTTAATGTAAGATCATCACGAGTTGGAGCATTAGCCGGGCCTCCACCATGGCCCTCCTCAGGGCTACGTGTTGAGTCGTATTTCATCGTCCCAAAACTCACACTTCCGATCTTCCTAAACTTAGCCGTTGGCGGGTTATCATGGCCCCTCCTACCGTCACTAGGTCCAGAGTTCACCCCCCAGAAATTAGTTGTACTTTCAGTCTTCTGATCATAACTGTCGTTTAATGAAAAATATATTGAATTAGTAAGTACAGAATTGATAAATCATAGAGTGTATGATATAGATCTAGAAAGATAATTAAAGAGAGTTTACGTATTACAATCCACGGTGCTTGAAATCAAAGCAAAAACCACACAAAATGGTACTGAACCATGCATCGTCATTTTTATGGTTATTGGAAAAGCCTGTGATTTTATTAATCAGAGATATTAATCCATGAGATGTGTTCTTATTTATAATATACTATGCATCAATTAATAGGTTGCATTTAATGATTTTTAATGCCCAATCTACACACAATCTATAAAAAGCTAATATTTATGGAAATTATGAATAAGTGTAAGTACACTATTTTAGAACATTACTTGTAACACAACATTCATATAATTCGAGGCTCCACTTTTTAATGATTGAGATTGATGTTGTGTTCCAAGTAGTGTTCCAAACTAGTGTATGTAGTAATGTTCAAAAATTATATCACTGGTAGTTTGCAGTTGTGTATATATTCATCTATTATATAATGCGAGAGAGAGAATTAATATTTTAATTTATTCTTAAAATCTCTCACATTTTCTTATACGTATTTTATAAAAAAATTATTGCACACACATAGGGTGTGCCACAAACACTAGTTGTTATTGAAAGTAATGTTAAGCTTCCAAATGAGAATTTTTCTGTTTCAAATGTGTTATTAAAAGTAGTATGCCATCAAGCTAATCATATGTTGATACGATAAGAATATACTTTGCAATCTTATTCAATTATTAATAAAAAAAATATTTATTTAAACGCATTTCTTTATTCATGATTGATTGGTTGAACTAATTAAATGGATAAACCCATATTTTTGGAGCAATACTTTTAGAATCATAATGTTGATTATTCTAATGAGATATAAATTCAATATAGCTCAAAACTAAAATATTCATAATCGTGAGATCACTAAATCGGAGATTAGTGAATTCGGATAGATTAGTACACACTATGCTTGCTTTTATGAAGACGATGATTAATCTCATAAATTATTTATGTGGAGACACTATGATAAGTAGATTTTTATATCTATTTATTATATTTTTCTATGCTTAATTATTTGTCAGTTTTTAAGTATTTTTACTGGTTTAGGTAATTTATTTAATTTTATGCATTTTTATTATATTTTTATTATTTTATTAATTTTTATTTTGTTTTGTAGGAAAAATAAAACTTGGATGGCAATTTAGTAATTCTGGTCAGAACTGAGGGCATTTCGGTAATTTCAACAGGAATGAGGTACTGCGCCTTGCATGAGGCGGAAAGGTTTAAGCAACAGATAATGAAACTTCACCATTTTGGCAAAGGATGCAGTCGAATTATTACCGCGCCATGCGTGGTATTGGACATCAGCAACATGATTGGTGTGTGGGCGCATTGTAGCGGTTACATCTTATTTCTTTCCTTTCTTTTTATCGCATGGGTCCCGAGCTCAAGTTCAACCAGTATTCTTCAGCTTTTTGGCTTAGCCTTGTTTCAAGCGTGTGGACCTGGCCAGCAATAATAAATTAAAGGATTCCTTATTAGTTTTGGAAAAGGAATTAAAATAAGATTTTTTTTAATTATTTATTTTAATTTATATTTTAATTCTTATTAGGTTTTGGAATAAATTATGTAACCTATAAATAGAGGCTATTAGACATAATTAGAAGGAGTTAATATAATCTATCTAATCTCATATCTCTCAATTCTCTTGTACATGAATTTTATTATTCTTATATTATAAGTAGCTAAGTTTTCTTATTCAGTTATAAGGGATGTTGAACCTTATTTACAATTGATGGTTTAATTAAGTTTATTATAATTTATTCCTTCTTATATGAGATTTATTCTTGATAATCTACTTTAATTAGTTGAATGATAATTGGTTTGATTGATTTGTTAATGTCATGTTGAATTAATCTAATTATTATCATCTACTAAATTAAGGTATAGTATTAAGCAAACGATATTGTATCTGATCATAAGTGGTAAATAGTAATACATTATTGTGGTCAAGCTTTTAAGTATTGCTATGGTTATTAAGAAGACAGGTTAAATAATCTGCGATTGTATGATTGTTGTTTGGAATAATCTAATTCCCTAATTCTTAATAATACTATTATATTAAATCTAGAATGATAGTTCTAGGTTGTATGATAGTTATGGTCCAGTGAGGGCGAGCGATTGTCACATTAGATTTAAAACTTAAGGGGGATTTCGAATAACACGAATTGTTGTTATCTAGGGTTATTAATTTCATTGAAGGGATGAATATAATTAACTTGATTATATTATTATTGCCAAAAGCTGATACTGAATTGAAGAACTGAAGCTTTTACTTTATTGGTTAATTTTATTAATTTATTTTTGTTTATTTAGTTAATTATAATTAATTCAAAACCCCCAATTTTAGTTTACATTGTATAAAATTAAATTAATCATTCTCTGTGGGATCGACTCTTATTTGCACTACTACATAAATATATTTCCAAAGTAAGATTTTATTTTCCAAAGCAAGTATGTAGGTACTTATTAGAGAATAAGTTCACTGAACGTGACTCGCTTAAGGATCACCTAATGGAGTTTTACTTGTCTGTTAATAGGAGTTCCTAATGTGATAGTAGTACAAGTGATCATTGGACTTGAGATCATCATAATATCTTGTGTATAATGAATTATATTTTGTTATATTCCTTAAGACTATAAAGGTATAACAAAAGGATGTGTACGGGAATAATAAGTTGTATATAGAGATAGGTGAATAATCAACAAATGATCTACCACTTCTAGTAAAGGAAGAGAATGTTCTATGTAATTCGATGACAACTCAGTAGTCCTTGGCTAAGGCAGAATAAATGTAACGTCCCCGAAATTCGACAACCCTTATTATCTTAAATTTCATATTTATAATACATTATCTTCCTAACGTCCAAATTTCGGTCCATCAGTAAATCTTTAATTACTTTAACTAATCCATTCATTGACTTTACATCATCAATTACCGAATTTTTCAGTATAAATATTTTTATTTTTATTTTTATTTTAATCATTGTATTAAAATATTTTGGCATTTAAAAACTTAGCATCTCGATCATAATCCCTGGATTACAACCTTTACTTTTTCTTTTCTTTTATGAATAATATTCTTGAATAATCAAAATACAGAACTAACCTTATTTATCCGATCAGAATTCAACATTTATATAACTCATGAATTATAATCACTCACTGTACTAATTTAACCATATCCAGTTTCTATATATAAAATATATATAACAATTACATTTGCAACTTTCACTAATGTCGTACATAGTCTCTAGTCATGATTTAATACTCCTGAAGTTTCAGTTTTACTTGCAAAAAATTTTTATTATGCAAGAATGAGCACAACGGCTCAACAAGTTCAACAGTGTGCACATAACACGTTTCACGTAGCACATAATATAATATGCTACGTGTGTCATACATCATATGTTGTGTTTTTACTAAAGCAATATATTTCACGTGCATCATATCTAACTCAGATTAACAATTACCTAAAGAAAACATTGAACAACTTCACATATAATCACATAATTGCACCTAATGTATATCACGGTTATATCAACAATGGATCACATAACACATAATTTTATATGCATTTGAACAACCTCGAAGAATTAACATCAAGTACTGAAGAACTTGCCTCGATGTCTGATTATTAAATTAACGGCTAATAATCCTTTCTTGGACAACCTATAGTAAAATCAATTAAATAATAATTGATTAGCATTCTAATATACTAATTTAATTAATGTAAACACATTCAATGCGGACAACCCGGCTCGTCGGATAAAATTTAGCGTATTCGGTTGCCTGGACTTTCATTTAATAAATTTTTAAATTTTAAACTTGCTAGATTAATATTTAAAATATTTAAATATTAATCTCAAATATTTACTATTTTGGGAAAATATTAAATTTAATGCCCAAATATCATTTTTATATTTTTAGTATTTTTTTTATAATTTTTAAATAATTTTTAAATATTTATTTTAATTAAAAATAATTTCTGATGGTATTTTCATAATTTTCGCAACTTCAGGGACACGCTCGGCATTATAGGAAAAGTCTCGCCCGCGCATACGCGAGCCTCACCTTTACCGCGTACGCCGAACGGCGTCGTTTGGCCTGGCGGAGGAAAAATTACAGTCGCGCATGGTGCGGCTTCCCCCTCCGCTCCTAATACGCTGTCGTTTAACTCCCGACTTCTGAATAAAAATGGTCGCCGCACATTGCGTGGGCGGCCCTAGTTTCTTCTTCCTTCTTCCGAAAATAGTAGTCAACCAAGTAAAATTTATCCATTTTTGATCCTACTTTTCACAACATAATTACTCTAAAAATCATATAATCCATATATAGACATCCAAAAATTATATAGAATAATTTTCCTAATTATTTACTAATTTTTTATTTTTCTTACAAAATTTATTTATCACCAAAAATACTAAATAAAATCACATAAAATGATTTTATACCTTCCCAAAAGCTTGAACACCTTCCTTGAAGCTTGTTCTTCACTTGGATGGCACCAAAAAATTCTTCCTTTTGGTAGTGGTGGTGTACAGGTGGCGTGGATGGTGGTGAGAGGAAGAAGGAAATAAGAAAATGAAATGGTTGTGTGTGTGTATTTCCTTTACTTGCTTTTCTTCTCTTATAACTAAAAGTAATTAACTATTTTGGAGTACCACAAAATTCCACCGACTTACTCCATGCCACAACCAACCTTGGGTTTTCGGATTAGCTACAATTCTTGCCTAAAAGTTAATTTTAATACATTACGTAGTTATTTCGTATAATAAATATTTTATATAATGTATATGAAATATTTATTTTAATTCACTAAAATTCATAAAATAATTTATAAATAATATTTATACCTTTTTCAGGTACTTTACTTGTCAATTTTTGTACGGGCATAATGACATGCATGTAATTATATGAGGTAATTTATACCTCTAAAATTAATAAAATAACACATACAACTTATGAAAATTAATTTTCATACTTTTTTATTTCGTTACATGGACAACATGTTTAATTAACATATTTACGGTTCTAAAATATTATTTCCCATAAAAATTAAAATAATTCCATCATACAATAAACGTAATTTAAATTAAAACATTCATTCTCCTCATTTATTTTTCATTTCTTTACTACTTGACACACTTTATATATGAACTATATAATAAAATATTATACCATTTGTACAATTATATTTCCTTTCTTAATGAATGTACTCTTCTTATATAAATTATATAATCATTTTTATATAATTTATATAATTATTATTTTCTTACTATTTATATTAACTTTCTTATATAAATTATATAATTTATTATTATATAATTTATATAATTACATTCTCCTTTTTAAATAATTTCCAAAATTTCTTCATAATTATCGATTAATTATATAATCAATAATTATACCTTTATTAACTCTCTCATTATTTTCTATTTTCTTCATTACTCATTACACTTTATGTAAACTATACACTAATATATTGTACAATTTATATAATTTTTCTTCCATCCTCAATTAATTGAATTCTCTTATATAAATTATATAATTATTCTTATATAATTTATATAATTATTATTTCATTAATATTCTACTTAAATTTCCTTATATAAATTATATAATTTATATAATTACTTCCTCCCCTTAAAATTTCTAAACTTTCATCATAATTATTGATTAATTATATAATCAATAATTTCAATTTTGCTAATTCCCTCTTTAGCTTTTCATTAAAATTTGGATTAATTTAATTATTAATTCCTTTATCTCCATAATCAATAAAAATTTATCAATATAACAATTGAGCATGCACACACACACACACACACACACACACACACACACACACATATATATACATATCTAATTCATATACCTCACATTACCACGTAACACCATTTAAATAACAATTTATGCACCTCCACAACTATTTTAAATATCAAAAATTTAATTGTACAATTTTGTTGTACCATTTCATATAATTCTCTTATTCCTTATAAATTATTCTTAAACAATTTATTTACTTTTCAATTATATTTACTTAACACCATTTATCTATCTTTGTACAGATTTAATTTACCAATTAAATCTCATCACACACTTTAAATCACATAAAATATATCCATCATAAATAATTTAAACAACCTTGATAATTTTTGTTAATTAAATTCTTATTTAATATTATTAGAGTAATCTCGAAAATTCGGGTCCACACATTCTTCTCCCCTTAACAAGATTTCATCCCCGGAATCACAATTACCGTAATAACCCTATGTGTTTCATTTATAGCACTTTTGTGACGCCCCCAAATCTGGGCCCACACAGCCCAAACTTGAGTCGTCAAAAGACTACAACAAAATTATTACAACAAAGCACAACGTACAACAATACAGTGTATAATAATACACAACTAAGTCTTCACTATTATTGCCACACTATTTTACAAAACGTGAAGACTATGATAACTATTCCTCGGACCCTCACTCCATTCCCCGGCTAGACCCTGTTATGTTTTCATCTCCTGTTGAAAAACAATGGAACAAAAGAAAGGGTGAGCTCAAATAGCCCAGTAAAGAATATCATGACTAAGATAATGACGAATAAATTATCATTAGTCTTCAACAGTTGAGTTCTTGATATAATACAATAGACTACAAGGTTTATATCAAAAACTGCAGTTAAATTCTTAAACAACGTTCAGATCAATAATAGCAGCGGAATGAGTAATCTATTAGAAGAATAATGCAGACTATAATGTCCACTCGGTTCTCTTTTTAGGAAAAACATCATCAACTTTTATCATCTGAAATATCATTAGTCAAGATAATACAAATTCACAGTTCCTGATCATAATCATGCAGATCAACAGTTCATCTTTGCACTACGGGCCAAAGACATTCAATATAACACCAACGGTCATGATTATACCAGATTCAGCCTTTGGTCATAATCATACCAAACAACAGTTCATCTTTGCACTACGGGCCAAAGAGAACATTCACCACGTGCCATAAAAGACACCGAACAGATGTATCGCCTTTAACCTATTATATCGCCTTTAACCTATCATCTGTTCAACAAATATATCACATCTGTGCCCCCGGCCACAGATATTCACAACAGCTTGATTTTTGGATGATTAGAATGATATAAATGATGAACAGAAGAAATAGGATAACAATAAGTATCGGAAGTTTACTTTGTACAGATTCAAATAATGTCCAAATTGTCAACATGATGTGGAGTGAAATTCAAGATCCACAGTTCAAAATAACGGTTACAATTCAATAGAAAGGTTCACGTAAATAGGAAGGTTCAGTTGAAATAATGAAGTTCAACTATTATGGAACATATAATATTTTCAGGAATTATAGAAGCAATAGTTCCATAATAAATTTTGATTTAGGAGTATGAAAGAAAATAATATTCCTTACCGTAGCAGGTTTGATTAACAAAAGGTGAAGGAAATTAATACAAGGGTTATTCACCAACAGGCGGCAATCCGCTCCGTAAGGTTACTCCACAATTTAATAGAATTTGAGTACAAAGAGTTATTCACCAAACAAGCGGCAATCCGCTCCGTAAGGTTATTCTCAGAGATTAATAATGAATGAATACGAAAGGTTATTCACCAACAGGCGGCAATCCGCTCCGTAAGGTTATTCCCACAATTTAATAGAATTTGAGTACAAAGAGTTATTCACCAAACAGGCGGCAATCCGCTCCGTAAGGTTATTCTCAGAGATTAATAATGAATGAATACGAAAGGTTATTCACCAACAGGCGGCAATCCGCTCCGTAAGGTTATTCCCACAATTTAATACATGGAAATAAAAGGCACGTCTTATGAGTAAGGAATGAACAATATTATTATCGAGAATCAAATAATGATAATCCCTTACCATAGTATGTTTGAATAATGGAAGATGAAAAAGATGGTATCCCTTACTAGTAGTAACTTGAACAGTACACGTATACTTATAGATCTTCACAAATACTCAAGATGACTTAAGCACACTTAGAGAGAACTTTCACAAGAAGTATTTAGAGAGAGAAAGAAAGAACAAGTAAGGAAGTTTATGAAAAATCCTTAAGTTAAGGCTTCTATTTATAGCCAAAAATCTTATCATTCATTTAATCTAAATCATTCATTTAAAGATCATCTTTTAATCTACACCATCCATTTCAAATATTATATTATCTTTAATCTACACCATTCATTTCATATCACCTAATAATCACCTAACTTTATATTATAAACAAATTAATTTAATTATTCAACAATAATTCACACTTTAATCTACACCATTCATTTCATATCACCTAATAATCACCTAACTTTATATTATAAACAAATCAATTCAATTATTCAACAATAATTCACACTTTAATCTACACCATTCATTTCATATCACCTAATAATCACCTAACTTTATATTATAAACAAATAACTTTATCAATTCAATTATTATGACTAATTGTTATAAATACAGTATAGTTAGCTCTTAGATATCAAGTCAATAAATTAATGAAATACAACTGTTTAAATAACATCATAATAGAGATAACAATAATGTAAAATAAAGCATACGTTACTGTGTAATGACAATTATTGATTCAATAATGTGAATTACTGTGCATATGTTACTGTGACAATTATTAGGTTCAATAATTTTAAAAACAGTGCAACAACAATTATTGACTCAATGATATAAAATACAGTGTAATGACAATTATTAAATCAATAATGCAAAATACTGTGTAACAACAATTATTGAATTAATAATATAAAATATTATGCAGTGACAATTATCGATGAAATGATGCGTAACAGTTACGGTGTCAATTATCAGACCAAAAATATGAGACACTATGCAATACCGTGTGTTACTGTAGAGTACCGAGTGCTACAGAAAATACCAATAACTACTGTATGCTACTATTCTTTTATCACCGGTATTTTAACAGTTCCGTTGACTATTTTTATTTAAAAAGGTTATTTCTGTCGTTTTCTATATCCGACAAATATTCCGTTGTGGGGTCCACCAATAATTTGTTATTTCGGCGCCGTCGGACCAAACGAATATTCCCCGACCAAACGAATATTCCCCGACAAAGCGAATATTGTCCGACAAAATAAAATTTGCACATAACATCCTTAACTTTTAACTTTATCGATTTAACCACTTACTGTTTAAAAAAAATATCTATATGAAGAAAAATTAAATTTTGTATTTCATAAAATTCGGGGTCTTACAACCTCCCCTCCTTATGAAATTTCGTCCCCGAAATTGACGTACCTGACATATCGAAGAGGTAAGGATACTTAGATTTCATCTCAGATTCTAGCTCCCAGGTCATTTCCTCAGTATCTTGGTTTCTCCATAAAACCTTAACTTGAGGTATAACCTTTGAGCGTAGGATCTGCTCCTTCTTATCCAGGATCTTAACAGGTACCTCCTCGTATGTTAAATCCTCTGCTATAACGTCTGGTTCTAACTCAATGACGTGGTTTGGGTCCTTCACATATTTACGTAACATAGATATGTGAAAAACGTTATGGATGTGAGACATACTTGGTGGTAGGGCTAGTCTGTAGGCTACGGTTCCTATTCGATCGAGGATTTCAAATGGGCCAATAAATCGAGGGTTGAGCTTTCCTCTCTTTCCGAATCTCGTAACCCCTTTCCATGGAGAAACACGTAAGAATACATGATCTCCGACGTTGAAACTTTCGTCTCTCCGATGAAGATCAGCATAACTCTTTTGTCGTTCTTGTGCGGTCTGTATTCGTTGTCGGATCATTTGGATCTTTTCGGTCGTCAAGCGTACCAACTCGGGTCCCAACAATTTTGCTTCTCCTACCTCATTCCAACATATTGGAGAGCGACACTTCCTTCCATACAATGCCTCGAATGGAGCCATGCCTATGCTTGCTTGGTAACTGTTGTTGTAAGAAAATTCCACCAACGGCAAGTACTTATCCTAACTTCCTTTGAAGTCTAATACACAAAGTCTCAAAAGATCTTCGAGGGTCTGGATCGTCCTTTCCGATTGTCCGTCCGTTTGAGGATGGTATGCAGAACTAAAACGTAGTTCAGTGCCCATAGCTTTTTGTAAACTGATCCAAAAGCGTGAAGTGAATCTAGGATCTCGATCATAAACTATGGAAACTGTCATGCCATGCAATCTCACGATCTCATTTATGTACATACCGGCAAGACGTTCAAGTGAAAAGTTTTCTCGTATAGGCAAGAAATGAGCAGATTTGGTCAATCTATCTACGATCACCCAAATTGCATCTAAGCCTTGAGAAACTTTTGGAAGACCCGTCACGAAGTCCATATTGATGTGTTCCCACTTCCATTCGGGAACTTCAAGTGATTGTAATGGACCTTTAGGAACTTGATGCTCTGCCTTGACACGTTGACAAGTTAGGCACCTTGAGATAAACTCCGCAATCTCTCTTTTCATATTGTTCCACCAAAATGTATGTCGAAGATCTCGATACATCTTGGTACCTCCTGGGTGGATTGCAAACGGCGTGTTGTGTGCCTCCATCATGATTTTATGCTTTAATTCAGGATCGTTAGGAACACAGAGTCGAGAGTTGACTCGAAGTATTCCTTTCTCGTCGATTCTTGCTTCGGGAATGGCACCTTCTTGTACTTTCTTTATCATGTTTATCAATTCCGGATCGGTAGCTTGAGCAGCTTTAATTTTATCGATTAAAATTGGTTCTACTCGCACGTGAGCAATCTTCGAGTGGGTCCCTGGTGTCTTTAGCTCTATCTCCATCTTTTGCAAGTCGTACAAAATACACTTTTGTGTTGTCAGCAGTGCACTTGTACTTGCATAAGATTTTCTGCTCAAAGCGTCAGCTACAGCGTTCGCCTTTCCCGGGTGATACTGGATTGTGTGGTCATAATCCTTTAACAGCTCAAGCCAACGTCGTTGTCGCATGTTGAGTTCCTTCTGGGTGAAGAAATACTTGAGACTTTTATGATCCGTATAGATATCCACTTTTTCTCCGTACAAGTAATGTCTCCAGATCTTCAACGCGAAAACGACTGCTGCCAACTCTAGATCATGAGTAGGATAATTTTTCTCATAATCTTTGAGTTGTCGAGAGGCATAGGCTATAACCTTTCCATGTTGCATAAGGACACAGCCTAGACCTTTGCCAGAAGCATCGCTGTAGATAACAAATTCTCCTGATCCTGATGGTATGGTCAGAACAGGAGCTGAAACAAGTCTCCTCTTGAGTTCTTGAAAACTCTTCTCGCATTCCTCGCTCGATATAAGTTTTGTACTAGAATGAATGATACCGATATCTAGTAATTAAACTTTCAACTCTTGGTGTTCTATGGGAGCCATTTGGTATGGGACTTTAAAAATGGGCTTAGTGCCGGGTTCAAGATCGATACAGAATTCAATTTCACGGTTTGGGGTAAGCCAGAAAGTTCCTCAGAAAAAACGTCAGGAAACTCATTAACAATGGGAATATCATTCAAGTTTGACGTGTTTTTGTTCAAATCAGTGACATGAGCTAAAAAGGCTTGACATCCGTTTTTCAATAAACAAATGGCTTTATGGCTAGAAATAACAGTTATAGATTTCAATGGTTTAGTTGCTTGAATTTGCATGACAGGTTGATTAGGAATATGAAAACTAATAATCTTATGAAAACAATCAATTTAGCATGATGGGTAGTCAACCAATCAATTCCTAAAATCACATCAAATTCACGCATCTCCAAAGAAATAAGGTCAACAGGTAATGTGAGGTTGTTGATTTGAACTAGGCAAGATTTATAGATAGTAAATGTAATAGGTATTTCTCCCAATGAGGTTTCAACTGATAAAACAAGATTTAAGTTTTCAATAGTCAAATTTAAACGTTGAGTACATATAGGTGAGATAAAAGAGTGGATAGAGCCAGTATCTAATATGGCATAGACTTCACGAGAATTTATGAATAGCTTACCGGTTATCACCTCATTCGGTTTCTTGACTGTTATCGTCAAATCGAATCCCGAATACTTCATTCGGATCTTCACGTAATTCAACCATGGGAATACCACTGAATAATTTTCTAGCAAACTGTTTCTCGGGTTCATCAACTTCATCAGTAGTAAGGTACCAATGATTTCCATTAAAATAGTATTTTCGATAGACTGCAGTTTCCACGATAGTGACTAGCTTAACCTGAATTCCTCTAAATTGTAACGCCCAAAAGTATAGAAACATCATTTTTAAATAATCTTGAAAATCATAGCTGGAACACCATAAATCCCAAAGACTAATATGAAAAGTCCATATATTCTGATCCTTTGTTATAGAGCATAACCATGTGATATCACTCTCCCAATTAGTGAGTAAATTAAAGGCAATAATTTCCGCAAGTTCGTTACTTCCTTTAATTGCTTCTAAGAATGGATCTGGAACGACTGTAGCAGAACTTTCACCTTCATCCTTACTGGATAGAACACGCATAATTTTTGCCTTAGGCAAATGATTCAACTCTGAGTTTGTAAGAAGATTATTCGTCGCCTCTTGTTTTGCAGCTACATTTGGTTCGGTAATTTCATAGTTAACCTCCTGGTTTCCAGATGCCATAATTAACTGTGGTCACAAAATAAATGTTAGTTCAAATAAACTGACTCATCTCTTCATGTTCCTACATTCAAATCGATTCATTAGATAAAAAATAAATCTAATTTAGGTAGGACACACTAGTGATTGATTCTATTCGTCTCTCCCCTCCTAGTTCTAACCCCAGATCTCCATTAAAGACCATATCCCTAAGCTCTGATGCCAACTGTGACGCCCCCAAATCTGGGCCCACACAGCCCAAACTTGAGTCGTCAAAAGACTACAACAAAATTAATACAACAAAGCACAACGTACAACAATACAGTGTATAATAATACACAACTAAGTCTTCACTATTATTGCCACACTATTTTACAAAACGTGAAGACTATGATAACTATTCCTCGGACCCTCACTCCATTCCCCGGCTAGACCCTGTTATGTTTTCATCTCCTGTTGAAAAACAATGGAACAAAAGAAAGGGTGAGCTCAAATAGCCCAGTAAGAAATATCATGACTAAGATAATGACGAATAAATTATCATTAGTCTTCAACAGTTGAGTTCTTGATAGAATACAATAGACTACAAGGTTTATATCAAAAACTGCAGTTAAATTCTTAAACAACGTTCAGATCAATAATAGCAGCGAAATGAGTAATCTATTAGAAAAATAATGCAGACTATAATGTCCACTCGGTTCTCTTTTTAGGAAAAACATCATCAACTTTTATCATCTGAAATATCATTAGTCAAGATAATACAAATTCACAGTTCCTGATCATAATCATGCACATCAACAGTTCATCTTTGTACTACGGGCCAAAGATATTCAATATAGCACCAACGGTCATGATTATACCAGATTCAGCCTTTGGTCATAATCATACCAAACAACAGTTCATCTTTGCACTACGGGCCAAAGAGAACATTCACCACGTGCCATAAAAGACACCGAACAGATGTATCGCCTTTAACCTATTATATCGCCTTTAACCTATCATCTGTTCAACAAATATATCACATATGTGCCCCCGGCCACAGATATTCACAACAGCTTGATTTTTGGATGATTAGAATGATATAAATGATGAACAAAAGAAATAGGATAACAATAAGTATCGGAAGTTTACTTTGTACAGATTCAAATAATGTCCAAATTGTCAACATGATGTGGAGTGAAATTTAAAAATGATATTCAAGATCCACAGTTCAGAATAACGGTTACAATTCAATAGAAAGGTTCACGTAAATAGGAAGGTTCAGTTGAAATAATGAAGTTCAACTATTATGGAACATATAATATTTTCAGGAATTATAGAAGCAATAGTTCCATAATAAATTTCGATTTAGGAGTATGAAAGAAAATAATATCCCTTACCGTAGCAGGTTTGATTAACAAAAGGTGAAGGAAATTAATACAAAGGGTTATTCACCAACAGGCGGCAATCCGCTCCGTAAGGTTATTCCCACAATTTAATAGAATTTGAGTACAAAGAGTTATTCACCAAACAGGCGGCAATCCGCTCCGTAAGGTTATTCTCAGAGATTAATAATGAATGAATACGAAAGGTTATTCACCAACAGGCGGCAATCCGCTCCGTAAGGTTATTCCCACAATTTAATACATGGAAATAAAAGGCACGTCTTATGAGTAAGGAAGAAACAATATTATTATCGAGAATCAAATAATGATAATCCCTTACCATAGTACGTTTGAATAATGGAAGATGAAAAAGATGGTATCCCTTACCTCAACACGTGACTGGATATTGATTTAAATGAGGTTGATTAACTTGAACAGTACACGTATACTTATAGATCTTCACAAATACTCTAGATGACTTAAGCACACTTAGAGAGAACTTTCACAAGAAGTATTTAGAGAGAGAAAGAAAGAACAAGTAAGGAAGTTTATGAAAAATCCTTAAGTTAAGGCTTCTATTTATAGCCAAAAATCTTATCATTCATTTAATCTAAACCATTCATTTAAAGATCATCTTTTAATCTACACCATCCATTTCAAATATTATATTATCTTTAATCTACACCATTCATTTCATATCACCTAATAATCACCTAACTTTATATTATAAACAAATTAATTTAATTATTCAACAATAATTCACACTTTAATCTACACCATTCATTTCATATCACCTAATAATCACCTAACTTTATATTATAAACAAATCAATTCAATTATTCAACAATAATTCACACTTTAATCTACACCATTCATTTCATATCACCTAATAATCACCTAACTTTATATTATAAACAAATAACTTTATCAATTCAATTATTATGACTAATTGTTATAAATACAGTATAGTTAGCTCTTAGATATCAAGTCAATAAATTAATGAAATACAACTGTTTAAATAACATCATAATAGAGATAACAATAATGTAAAATAAAGCATACGTTACTGTGTAATGACAATTATTGATTCAATAATGTGAATTACTGTGCATATGTTACTGTGACAATTATTAGGTTCAATAATTTTAAAAACAGTGCAACAACAATTATTGACTCAATGATATAAAATACAGTGTAATGACAATTATTAAATCAATAATGCAAAATACTGTGTAACAACAATTATTGAATTAATAATATAAAATATTATGCAGTGACAATTATCGATGAAATGATGCGTAACAGTTACGGTGTCAATTATCAGACCAAAAATATGAGACACTATGCAATACCGTGTGTTACTGTAGAGTACCGAGTGCTACAGAAAATACCAATAACTACTGTATGCTACTATTCTTTTATCACCGGTATTTTAACAGTTCCGTTGACTATTTTTATTTAAAAAGGTTATTTCTGTCGTTTTCTATATCCGACAAATATTCTGTTGTGGGGTCCACCAATAATTTGTTATTTCGGCGCCGTCGGACCAAACGAATATTCCCCGACCAAACGAATATTCCCCGACAAAGCGAATATTGTCCGACAAAATAAAATTTGCACATAACATCCTTAACTTTTAACTTTATCGATTTAACCACTTACTGTTTAAAAAAAATATCTATATGAAGAAAAATTAAATTTTGTATTTCATAAAATTCGGGGTCTTACAATTTATACACTGTGAGATCTAATTTATTTTAATTGTTCAATTTATATTTTGAGTATTGAATATTTTTCTGTGTTTAATTTTATGATTAATTCGTTTAATTGCTAGGGTGCACACTAGTTTATTATTCGTTGAAATCTACTGCTAAATTAAATATCAAATCCGTAATTATTTGGTCATTTTAATTTGCGAAGCAACTAAGGTTAATAATTATTTTGCTTATCAAAATATTGTTATATCTTAGGAAAAATATTCATCTAAATTAAATGCAGATGCTTGGATTGTGTTGTTTAGTTCAACGATCTCTCTATTTCTTTATGCTGCTACTATGTTAAATCTTTAGCGCTTGTCTGAGATTATTTAGTAGTAAGGGTTATTTAGATCGTTTGTTTCTGCTTAACTAAAATTAAGGAGAGATAGGAAAATTATTCGAATGAGAGTAATTATTCCACGTTGAATATTTAAAATATGAATTGATTTATTCTTACATCAGTGATCAGTTGTAAATTCTTGATGGTGGATGTTGACTTAAACCAAGACTTTTTTTTTTCCTCATTTATTTCATTAAATTACTTACATATTTATTTTAATTAATTTTATTTAAATTATTTCTTCAATTAAAAACCCCCCAATTTTTGTTTGCAAAAACATAAAATTAAATAATCATTCTCTGTGGGATCGACTCTTACTTACACTACTACATATTTATTTTTTCCAAAGTAAAATTTTATTTTTGGGTGCTTGCGACATCACACCAGTTATGTACTTATGTATTATTAATTTGAAATTGTCAAACTAGTTTATAAATTATTAAGGTTATAGATTGTGGTTAAATATTATTCGAAAACTATAGTGTGAAATTTGAAACGATTTTTTTTGTTTGGTAAAAATAATGTCATATTTAGATTATATACCGAATAACCGAATAATATAATTTGGTTATTCGATTTTTCGATTATTCAATTAATACTAATTTCAGATGCTTGCTCAGATAGTGAAATTGTATGACATTCAGTGTTTGGTGGTAGCGAGTGGATATAAGTATACATTTGAATTAATTATATTTCATTCATTGATAGGAGATGTGTGTGTGTGTGTGTGTGAAAATTTATTCATAGCAACTGATTGTTAATGACAATAAAAATTGATCTACCGCAAGAGGGAGTAGCAGCAAGACCAATTAAAGAGAAAATTAGTCTGCCGCAAGAGGGAGTAGTGGCAGTCACAAGGAGTAGCAGTATGACCAATCCACAGTAAAAAAAATGCCTCCTGCATTGATTGCCGAAACAGTATCCACCAACTGGTTGCCACGAATGGACACCCTATATATATATATATATATATATATATATATATCCTCAATCTTAAAAGCTTACTTTAATATTCTGTCACTAATACTAATTAATAACTTACTGTTTTTAAAATAAAAATAAGGAATAGATATATCCACAAGCTAATTTGATATTTTCATATATGAATCCTATTTGATCTTGCGAAAATATCAAATTAATTGATAGAAATATCAATTCCATATGAGAATTAATATTTTCACAAATTAATTTAATATTTTCACAAGTGGATCCGTTTTGATCTTGTTAAAATATCAAATTAACTTGTGAAAATATCAATTTTCTAAAAATAAAAACAAAATATAAATATAAATATTTAGTATCTTATAAATTTTGCAAGTACGATTCTTTTAATATGATACTTTAAATTAGCTCAATATGTAATTTAAATTAAGGGGACTTAAATGTAATATAACCCAAAAATTCCCAATCTCCTGGTTAGACCTGGCAAAAATAGGCCCGCGGGCCGGGTCCGGCTGGCCCAAAAAAATTGGCTAGGGACTCCCATTTTTCAGCCAAAAAAAAATTGGGCGTTTTTGGCCCAGCCCGGCCTTTGGCCCAATTTTTTTTTTCTTATTTTTATTATTTGATATTGATGACAAAAAAAAAATATTAACTTAAAAAATGAATCAAATAGGAAATTATGAAGAATATAAGAGTAAATCTTAACATGTGATATTGAATAATAATACAAAAAAAAATTATGAATATTATATATATATATATATATATATATATATATATATTACTTTTAATCTTTCTTTTACTATCTTATCTTTAATATTAATATTATATACATTTATCATTTAATTAATCACAAGATTAGTTATATTTTAATATATATGACTATAAAATTATTGATTATTTTATTTACTAATACTATTAAATGATTATGTATAAATTATGTATTATAATTGTAAATATTTAGAGTTAATATTTATTTTAAATTATGTATTATAGTTGTAAATATATCTATACTAACAAAATACAATGAATTTTGAATTTCCCGCTCATCATACTAAATAATCTAAGCCGTCCAAAGTTTGGGATAAATCTCACCGTCCCTTATTTAATATCCTCCCCCTCTCTCTCTGTGACTTACAAATCTTCATTTCATTTCTCCCCATTTTTCCTCTTCATCTCTTTCATTTCATAGTGCCGTAGGCACGATGCGGGTAATGCTAGTATATATATATCTTTTAAAATTATTATTTTTTAAATATATAATAAAAAAAAATAAAAATAAAAAAACTTCAAAAGCTCGCGGGCGAGCCACGGGCCGCATAATTTTAGCCGGGCAAAATCCAAGTCTTTTCAGCCTGGCCCAAAAATAACCCGACCCGCACAAAGCCCGTCCCGTTTGGGCCATCCCGGCCCATTTGTAAAGTCTACCCCCGGTGAAAGTCTAGGACACAAATTTGGTTCCTTGATTTAGTCTCTTTACCTTGTCAATATAGTCCATGGACTATATTTAGTCACACTGCTGAAAAGAAATTATGATTCACTAAATATAGTCAAGGAATGAACTGCTGGAGATGCTCTTAAACACAGTTTCTATCTAATCAACTTCCCTCTTTCAGAATTTTCAAATATTCAAACCCCTAAATCTTATCTATATCAAACATCAAACTTCCCTTCTGAACCCTACAGAAAAATGGAAATTGTATCAGGTTTGATCGCTTCTTGTTCAAAAGAGCATCAGAAATTCTATCAACAATGGTTCAATCTCGCCGATTCAGGTCTGTTTCTCTCTCCCTCATCAAATTACATACTTTTTTTTCTCTATCTTGATCTTTATAAATTATAAGAATTTTTTTTCTGTCTAGATGGTGATGGCCGTGTTACTGGGAATGGGGCCACACTGTTCTTCTCTATGTCAAATTTATCTTGGGCTGAACTCAAACAGGTAAGTAAATTTCTGTTTAGAAGTTAATGTTTGACCTTTTTTTTTGTTAGTTTTAGTTTGGATGATCGATTAATCCTTATGAATAATAAAATCGTGTGCAGGTTATGTGTTAATTGGATTTTGTTAGTGTTGTTGTGAATTCGAAGTTACAATTTTACTTGAGAATTCATTGATAATTTTTGGGCTTCGATTGTGCTGCGTATACATGTAACTATTCCGAGTTGATTAGAGATTATATGTATTATGTGTTGGGTTCGATTTTTACATTTGTTTTATTTGGCTATTTATTCATATCTTGGGGGTAGGTGGGGTGGGGGGGGGGGGGGGGGGGGGGAGGGGGGGGGGGAAGGGGCTATTTTAATGAGGTGTAACAAATATGAATTGAATTTTAAAGATTGGTTTAACATTCTCACAAAATTACTCTACGATTGCTGTTTATTTATTTATTTTTTTAACTCGTAGTCTTTATGTATTATATGTATCTGCTTTAATGATTTATTATTCTGCATCATTCATTTGTTGCAATTTGTGAATTATAGCAACTGTGATGTTTGTTTAATTAACTTATATGAGTGGTGTACTTGTTTGGTAAACTTTAATTTACATGTCAATGTCATTGTTATGTTATCTGCAACTGTGAGTTGTTTCATTTGTTAAACATTTAACATACAGATGTTATGCATTAGAAACTCCAACTTTTGGCTCTTTGGATGCTTTTGTGGGTTTTATTTTGTTTGGGATTGCACCTTTATGCATACTATTTCTTAGAGTTTATTTGTGTAAATTTCTCTACTTTTTGAAGTGAATGATATTTGTTTTGTCAAAGGTTTGGGCAATTGCAGCTTCCAAGCGACAAGGTTTTTTAGGTTTCCAAGAGTTCATCACTGCAGTGAAGGTAAGATCTGCAATCTTTTTCTGGCATATTATACAAGTAAAGTCTGTTATCTAATCTAGGCATATTCTTGCAATGACAGTTGTTATCATTGGCACAAGCAGGACATGAACTAAGCCCAGATCTCCTTAAAACTGCAGGCAAGTAGAGTAATTTGTATGTGTTGCACTTTTTAATGTTGTGTTTTAGCATGTGATGAGCATTTAGGATTGCATATGGAACACACCTTTCGGTTTATTGCTTATATATGTATTGTTGCTTAAATCTGGTTGCATCCGTCCCATCAATACTAAAAAGAAGGAATCACATGATGTGATGTTATCTTCTCACTTTCTTAAAATTACTAGTATAACCTTGGGTCACATAAAATTTTCAGCCTCAAATTCTTGAGCTTGCACTTTGAAATTATCTAATGCCTGGTTTTAAGACTATGAGGTACTCACCATAAACCTCAAGACTATTATATCTTTTTGGAAGTAAATTTAAACTAAAAAGTGAAAACCCTGCTACTAAAATATTTTTGTTAGCAATTTTAAGGCATGGCATCATATACTATCAAATAGATTTGCCATTAGTTATAGATGAGTCTTATTACAACAATCTGGGGTCATTTTTAAGCACTTTCTATACATTATTACTAGTTCAATGCTAAACTAAAGTTGATGCACTTTTTTTCTCATAGTTGACATCGTCACTATAAATCCTCCATTGATGGAAGGCTTGGATTCTTTATTAGCGGTAAGTGGTCATACCTCTACCCTTTTACAATTAATTTTCTATGTGAAACTGAAAGTTTCATAGGTTTTTCTTTCTTTGTTTTTTTCTTGTAGAAGAAGAAGGTTTCAACAACCAATGGTGAATTGGAAACAAATGGTATTTGCAGTTCTAATCTTTTAACCTGAAATTATTATTTGTTTATCCATTTTTGATTAAGTTGATACTTTGGATATATTGTAGGAATTACAAAATTGCAACCGTCTCAATCAATTAATCTGTTCACTCCGAAATCTAGTAAGAAGGTAAGATTACATCCGTTTGGTGTGAGAATCAACTTAGTTGGCTTGCCCACATTGGTTATACCTTTTCACTGCTCCCCAATCTACATTTTTTTCACTATTGAAAATCGCTTGCATTTTTTATGTATTTGTCAAATTTGTGTTGTAATTTTTCCACATGACTTGTCAAGCTGAATATTTTACGGTACATATTGACATGGCTAATATGTTAATATGCTTTCATTGCTCCAACTCACTTTAATTGTATGTCTTTAGGATGTTTAATAAAAAATAAAGACTCTGATTCCCTTTCCTGATATATTCTTTCCTTCTAATCTTCATTTTTGGCCAGAGGCCCCAGACATCTCTAAATGCAGTTGCTTCAATAACTGACGGCTTGAAAAGATTGTACATTGAAAAGTTAAAGCCTTTGGAAGTGGCTTACTGTTTCAATGATTTTGCATTTCCCTTATTGGTGAGTAGACTGGAAAACAGAAATCTTTTGAGTTTGTGTTAGGCATGAAGTTTTAATGAATCTTTATATATTGTTATCTGATGTGTCTATGTGCAAACAAATAGCGATTTTGATGCTAAACCTATGGTTATCCTCTTGGGTCAGTACTCAACTGGGAAAACAACATTTATTAAACATTTGCTCAAATGCAACTACCCAGGTCAGTTAGGCTGTACATCTCTTGAGACTTTCAGTTTTGCATATAATACTAATTTACAATAGTGCTACTGTCTTACAATATCTACTCTAATATTTTAATTTTTTGGGTGCAGGAGCTCATATTGGACCAGAGCCAACTACTGATCGTTTTGTTGTTGTAATGGTAATGACTAATAAGACTATGTCTACATTAATTACGGAAATGAGAAAAAGAATTCACCTAAATTGTCTGCCATATTTATGTTATAATTTTCGTATAATGGATTTACTAGTTATTGTCGCCAAATCAATGTGTTTTTTCTTTTAGCTATTTCCAATTTTCTTAGTTCGCCTTTTCTTATTGTTAGATTATTTGATAAATCCTGCAATCTGATATTTCACTTGTCGTAATCTCGTACTCAGTCTGGACCTGATGAGAGGAGTATACCCGGGAACACAATAGCTGTTCATGCCGATATGCCATTTAGTGGTCTGACAACTTTTGGTGGAGCATTTTTATCAAAATTTGAGTGTTCCCAAATGCCACATAATGTAAGCTACGAATTTTTATATGTAAATTCGTTTCCTTTAGGAATGGTTACAGTACTTTTCTCTCTTAAACAAGTAATTTTTTTCTCATTAATCTATAGCTGCTAGAACATATAACATTTGTGGATTCTCCCGGGGTTCTAGAGAAGCAACGGACACAACGAAGTTTTGACTTTACGGGTGTAATATCGTGGTTTGCTGCAAAATGTGATCTTGTTCTCCTTCTCTTTGACCCTCATAAACTTGATGTGATTTCATCTCTTCGTGGTCATGATGACAAGATACGCGTAGTCCTTAACAAAACAGACCAAGTTGATACACAACAATTATGATTTGTATCGAGTATTGAACAAATATTTTCATTGTAACTACTGACCTTTTTTGTGGATGCATTTTAAATACATGCAAATTTTTTCTCTGAATCATAGCTTATGAGAGTCTATGGTGCCTTAATGTGGTCACTTGGAAAAGTTTTAAACACTCCGGAGGTTGCACATGTTTATGTTGGGTATATTCTTTTCATTTATAATTAAGATGTACTAGAGATAATTTTTAGAGAGAATGGCTTTTGGAAATGAATTAGTTATTTCATATGGTAGCATAAATGAAAGTCTTCTGCATTTACATATCATTTATATTTCGTGTGGCAGCATAAATGAATGTCTTTTGGAAGTGTCATATTTATTTTGTATCGTTGCATAATTGTGGTATAAGTATGTAATATGTATGTACTTTCCTTGTGTGTTTGGCTGCTATAAGTAACGTTCAAGATAACATTGTTGAGTCTTGCATATTTCACTGTTATGTATACCTTATCAAATTGTTTTTTTCCATTAATAGTTTGGTTCGGATAGCTTGATATCCAGTATCCAAATATTGGTTTAAGACATCTATAAACATGACATTAAATTATGGATTTTCATGGATTTTGCAGCTCGTTCAATGACAAGCCAGTAGAGGAAGCAGTTGTTGGTCCTATAGGAAAGGAACTTTTTGAGAAAGAACAAGATGACCTCCTTGTAGACTTGATGGACATTCCAAAGAAGGCCTGTGATCGTCGAGTATGTTCATTATTCCATATTTGCTTTCGTTAATTTATAATGCTAGTTAAATGAAAATATAATAGCATTGGGTTTTTGCAGATCAATGAATTTGTTAAACGTGCCAGAGCTGCAAAGATTCATGCCTACATCATTAGCCAATTGAAAAAGGAGATGCCTGCGATGATTGGTAAAGCAAAAACTCAACAGCGGCTAATAGATAATCTTCAAGATGTATTTGCAAAGGTCAAGCTCTATTTATATCACATGTTTTGTGCCTGTGAATGATGAATATGCGGCCTGTTTACTAATCTTGATTACATTTTCTAAACACAGGTCCAGAGAGAATTCCATCTACCTGCAGGCGATTTTCCAGATGTGGAGCACTTTAGGAAGGTTCTCAACACTTACAGTATTGATAAATTCGAGAAATTGAAGCCTAAAATGATTCAAGTCGTCGATGACATGCTTGGTTATGACATCCCACAGCTCCTGACAAATTTCAGAAATCCCTACGAGTAAGATTTTGCTTTGAATCATGGAATTTGAAAGAATGTGGTATATTTGCTGCTACAACTTATCATAGCATGCTTGTGTATATTACGGATTTAAGTTTTTGGGTATCAAGTGAGACTCGTGTGATCATATTGTGAAATTATGAATATTATGGTGCTTTTCTGAAAATATTATGTGGCTTTTTCCTTCCCTCTTTTAAGTTATAAGTCATTTTGAGCATTTTACATAACTTTTGTGCTGTAAATGATGGTTTTTGAGCCATTTCCATGAGAGAATAAAACTTGTGTTATAAAAACTTGGTGGTAGTTTGTGACTAGTGAACATCTCAAAAAGTAGCTTATTTTAGACATACAGTTGAAATCACCAATAAAATAGAGTTATAGAAGTCGATTTTTGTAACCATTCTTTTGTACATTTAGCATTAGTCATTTAAAGCTTTTAACATATTTTTTTGAGCCACCCTTGAGAAAAGAAGTTATTTAGTACTCTTGAAGGATTGTCACGTGGTGTTCCAGATTAATCACATACTTCCATTTTAGTATGTGCAGTAGATTCTTTATATCCCAAAAGAATTGAATAATTCCCCCCCCCCAACTCGATTAATGTGCTAACTATTATTATAATTACTTTAAAAATATTACTCCGTACAAAATAGATATCTTGAAAATTAAAATTAATTCACTTCACATTTTAAATATACAAGTTTTTACAAATTAATTAAGAATGAAGTTAAATGAAACCCTTCTTAATTTAGAAGGAAGGGACCAAGGGAGTATTAAGAAAAAATTTGTACAAGCATTAAGAGTAAGACTGAGCAAAAATTGGATAAAACCGAATTACCGAATATAACCGAATTTTTTTAACCGAATTATTTCAGTTATTCGGTTATTTTAACTAATTCGGTAATAACCGTTTTACTATTTCGGTATTCGGATAGAAATTCGGTTATTAAAAATTTGGTATTCGGTTAACCAACTAACCGAATAGTTTTAAAAAAAATAAAATGAAATTTTATGATTGGTGACTTGTTAGTTTTTCCTTTACTCTTACAGTGACAAACCGAATAGTCTTAATTCCCAAAGGCTAAAGTTGCTTACTTTACTGATTTACTCTCTCATTCTCTCGCAGTCTTGCTCACAGATGTCTCTCAGTCTCGGCTGAGTAGTCGATAGCCACAGCCCCCAAATCGGCAAATCCCTACCTTGAGTTGAGTCCTTGACTGACTCTGCTCCGCTCCGGCACAACCTCTCGGCCATCTCCCCCACTCCGAGTCTCCGACAGTCCGACCTCCACGACTCCACTCTCTCCTCCTCCGGCGCGATCTCAGATCTGTGTGCCTCTCAACTCCCAAGTCGCACATCTCTTCTCTCAAGAATCACGAAGTGAACACCTCGAGCTTGAAGAGTCGAAGTCGATCTGTCGAAGGTATTGTAGACTACTAGACTTCTAGTCTCTGTTTCTCTCAAAAGTCTAGGGTTCATCAGTTCATGAATCAGAGTCATTCAATGTTGTAATAAAAATATACCTAACTACATTCTTGGATCCATATTTTAGTCCTTGAATTGGTGTTGGAACTTACCACTATTGTCTAATAAATTGGTGTTAGTTCTTGTCAGAATTCATGAAATTTTACAGTTCTGGACCTCTGTCTGGTTTGGCTTGATAATGTACCTTGGTTGTGTGTATATGTTACATACTTACAGTATTACATTGTTTCCTGTACCTGGGCCGTGTGTAATGTACCTCTGGTTTGGCTTGATAATGTATTGTAGACTTGTAGTTGTTATTATAGGATATTCTTGGCAAAAGCAAAGGCAAATATGTGAGAATTAATATATAATAGGAAGAACCTGAAAAGGTCTACCTCTCTTTTGGTCTGAATTAGTTTCAATTGTTTTTGTAGATGAAACTAAAATCTCAAATAGTCAAGGGGTTATTGTTGTTCATGTGTTTTATGTATTCTTGATGTTTTTTCTCTTCAAAAGGGGGTCCATAATTAACATTCAGTTAGATGAACCATTCTTATATTTTGTTGTTAAATGGCCTTTGCAGGAGTCTTTTATAATAGCTGCTACTATGAATTTGGATTGGAATTAGTTGCCCAATGTTGCGTTATTTGGAATTCAGTGTTAGTTAAAGAATATATTGTTTGCCCATGCTTTTCCAGACGATGGCTCCAAAATAGCCAAATACTGGACTCTTTATGGGTCTTAACAGAGGACATATTGTAACCAAGAAGGAATTAGCACCACACCCTTCTGATAGTATGTATATATATATACCCAATTACTCTTCATTTTTCTCGGTTGACAGATGTTTTCAACTTATCCTCGATTTTATTTTTTGCAGTTTCTTTCCCATGTTACCTATTTTGTGTAACTCTCCAACCTAACTATATAAGAGAGTCTTTTGAAATCCAGCAGCTCTGTTGCTCTGTTGATTTTGATTTTGCCTTGGAATCTTGTGCTTGTAACAAATGGAAGAGGGTGCATCTTGTTGGCTTTTCAAACTGCTGTTGCCTGTTGCCTGCTGCCTGCTACCTGCTACTCTGCTAGTATAGTTGTTGCCTTGTTGCTGACTACTGCTGGCTACTGCAGTGCTGTTGTTGTTGCTGCATGCCTGCATGTTGTTGAATGTTGAGTGATGGACTGATGGCTGGCTGGCTGCTGCAACCTGTTAATTAGACTTTGTTAAGTCATAATTTGGACCATGTATTATTAATTTTAAACCATTAAACTTTGTTAATGTTATGAATTATTATGGTTGTTAATTGTTAATTGAAAACTCTAGTATTGCTAAGCTAATTTGAAATGATTCTGCTTGTTTGATAAAATGGATGTAATTTCGATTATTAACCGAAATTACCGAATTGTATATTCAGTTATTCGGTATTCGGTAGTTCGGTTATTCATAAATTCGGTTAATTATTCGGATAGTGAAATTTTGAGTATTTCGGTATTCGGTTATATCCGAATAGACTATTCGGTTCGGATATAACCGAACTGCTCAGTCCTAATTAAGAGCAAAGCAACATAAAGGAATGTATGAGAAGGTTGCTCAACTTTTCAAACAATTTGTTTTGCTTCTAAATAGTGAAATAATAAACGCATCTCATATAAGTCACTTCTATTTTATTAAAATTATGATTGTCAATTGGGTTTAGCGAGTTAGGTTTAAGATTAGGGTATAAACGAATCGAACTTATTTGAACAAAGAGTTACTCGAATTATGATACTCAAACTACTCGGGAGTTTTGAATTCAAACTCGAATTCGAGTCTCTAAATAATATAACTAGTTTTATAATACATATAATTACTAATTGAACTTATTATTTTACTTAGAAAAGAGAAAATATTATTACAATTACACTTTACAAATATAAAATTAAAATTAAAATTACAAACAAAATAAAAAAATAATGTCTAATTATTCTAATTTTGTTTAATTGTTTATATATTATAAAAAAATGTATCAAATGTTTATTCAAATATGTATCAAATCATAATTAAGAATTCGAGTATTTTGAATCATAAATAAATTGAGTATAACATTGTTTAAATTCTACTCCTATTTTTATTCAAATTATTTTTGTACTCAAATTTGAATCATATTATTAACGAATTTGAGTCTCGATCATATTTTTTCGAATCGAGTTCGAATCGAACCGTTTGATTTGATTTACAACCTTACTTAAGGCTGTTCAAGTCTAAATAGTCAGATATTAATGAGCCCGAACTTGGTTTCAACCCATTCTGGCCTATAATATGTTGTTCAATCAAACTTAGCCTATATGTGATCATGAATTTCAGACCTATTTTCGAGCAAGCCTAAATAATAAAATATCAAAATTAATAAGCTAAAAATGAATAACAAAAAACTAATGCAACTCATAATTAAAATGACATTAGCTCTGTTGACTTTAATTTCGTATTTTGATTATAACAAAAAGGATCATAATAATTAATATTATTCTTGGATTTATTCCCTAAATTATTTAGGACTTGAGTTTAGATTTTACTAGGTTAAAAATTCACTCCATAGGAAAACCTTAGCGAGTATATTCATACTATAAATAATTTTAAATATTTAATTTTAATTATATTATTTTCAAAATGATCTTTATACATTGAAAATAGCTCTCAATTTAAATTTAACAAATTAATGTCATATTTTAAGAAAGTTAAATTCATAAAATAGCATTTCCTAAGGCAAGGAATCCTATGTTCGGCTTGAAAAATATTTTTCAAAACTATTCCAAAATTTCTCTCTATTCGGCCCAAAATGATCTATCTTAAACTCTGTCTTAATTTTCTGGTCGGCCCAAATGTTTTTAAGTGTGACCGTATTTTCTATTCCGCCCAAAAGATTTTATCGGGCCTAAGCAAATATTTTTGGCCCAACAATGAAATTTTCCGGGTTAATACTTCCTCGGCACAAAAAGATCCAAATTGATTTTTAAAATTGCATGTGTCATTCTACCAATCATAGCAGCATACCAGTTTCGGAGTAACCTTCGGTTACCTCTATTTTCTAAACAAATGATTGGTCAAAAACTATGACCATGGGTTATTTCCTTTACATACTTTTCTAAAACTATGACCATGAGTACTAGTCACTTGTAATAAATAAAAATAATTAATAAATATTTTTTTTAATTAGATATTATAATTTTATAAGTAAATTTTTTAACAATATATATATATATATATATATATATATATATATATATATATATATATATATATATATATATATATATATATATGATATTCAACGAGTGCATACACACTCCCTCGAATCAATTTAAGTGGGGTATTAATTGATTTATATTTAAAGACTCATTTTGTAATCCTAGGCCTTTGATGTAATCAAAGAAGTTCAAGTGATTTCAAAATTCTTGAAAGTGTATTTGGTCTTATGAGTTACAAGACTGGGTGAGTTAAACATTAAATTCTTTCCCACCTTGACTTATGAGATAACAGGTGTTTTAACATCTGAATGTATAATATATACATTGAGAAAGTATATATTTTTTGAATATCTTCTATACTTGTAAGATCAAAAGATATACTCACCATATTACTGGCTATTTTTTAATATCAAGTATTACACTTAAAATTGCTATATTATATTCTTGATTGCTCACATTTAATTTTCAAATATCTTAGCAAAATAGTCTAAATCTTATTAAATACTTGAAATTTATTATATCACAAGTATTGAACTCTAAATTATTATAGATCTGCATGATTGTGATATTGTATTCTTGATTTGACCTTAACTACTACATATATCTCTGCTTAAAATTATATCTGCTTAATCTAAAAGTATCATTGTTTTATACAAACAAATTTATCTTTAAAAAAAAGGATATTTGAGAAAGTTTATTTTTAATGTCTTTGAGAAATAAAGTGATCCTAAATTAAGACTATAATCTTAAAAGGGTCAACATGTGTTGAGTTTCTAAAGTACTTGTAATGTTAGGGAAAGAATTTTATTTTCAAGATCAAACTTAAAAATAAAACTAATCTCAGGATTGCATGTACAACTACATTTGATAAAACAGCGGAGAGCTACTTTCAAAACAATTAGTTGTGGGAAGTTATAATGTTAAACTGCAAAACTTTGTAAAGATTTCTCCACCTACGTAAGGAGAGATTTCTCCAATCTTTATGCACTGAAGATTGGGACTGGACATAGCAGTATACACCAAGTATATACTGTAAACCAAATAAATCATCTATGCACTTTGTGATTGCATTTGTCTCTATATCTTGCCTTTATTTGTTTTAACTTTGCATCACTAAATTAGAAACAAATATTAACATGGTAGGGAATCGTTTCATGAAGAGATATCTGTTTCACGAAGAGATATTCTCACACACAGGGAATTACACGTATCATTCAATTCAATAATTTGCTCTATATAAAATAACATGTTACAACCCTATTTATAATAGGTCATAAACAACTTCCTAATCCAAGTTGGATTCTAAAAGATAAATACAAACTTAAATAAGGTAACTACAATTACTTAAATTAAACTCCTAACTAACAGAAAATTCTTAATTAATTTATGGGCTTATCCATGGGCTTCCAAAATTTGTTATAATACTCCAACCAAGCTCTAAGTCTTCTTTGTCCTGCATTATTCTCCTCGCCGTTGAAAAAAGCTCAACCTCGAGTTTTGAAATTTTCTTGGAAATAATATAGGCACAAGGAAAAAATTAGGTGCAGCTTTCTTTTTCAATACAAGATCTGGCAAAAGAAAATCAACATATTCTACCTTACTAGTATACTTCTTGTCGCGTTCAATGTAACGACCCCTAAATTCGGCCATCTTTATTACCTTAAATTTCATATTTATTAAACATTATCTTTACAAAGTCCAAATTTCGGTTCGTTAATAAATCTTTAATCACCTTAATTAATCCAATAATTCACTTTACGATCTTCAATTACCAAATTTTTCGGTATAAATTTTTCTTTCACTTTTCTTATTCATTGTATTAAAACATTTGGATATTAAAATCCTTACATCGTGATTCTAGTCCTTGGATCGCAACCTTTACTTTTTCTTTCTATCATCATTATCGTGAAACTTAATAAAGCTCAACATTCAAATTCAATGTTGTTTATATTCATCTAATATTCTTTGTTTCATGATTCATCATTTAAACATAGATCTATAATCGTCTTTATCATAATAATCAGCTTGAACAATTATAGTTCATAATATAACTCTATTCGCCCTGTCTGGATCTTATTTATACATGCATATATTACGTCAATACAAACTTTGCAAATATATCCATATTGAATCACCATATAAACATATAATAATAACATTCACAACCTTCTAGGAAAATCTGTCTCTACATAATCTGATATTTTTGAAATTCATTTATTAACCTGCAAAAGTTTATTTTAAGCAAGTAATGAGCACGACTCCTCAGCAAGTTCAACAGTTTATGTTTCACGTAGCACATACCTTAACATACTCAGTGTGTGTAATACATCATGTGCTTGTGCTTCTATTATAACAGTATATCCCACATCATTGCACAAAGTAAACATAGTTGTCATGTAATCCACATATCACATAACACATAATTTATATGCATTTAAACAGGTATTTACATATCATAACAGGCAACAATTAACATTAAAGGACTAAAGAACTTGGCTGGCGTCCAATTATTTAATTGATAGGCTAAAACCCTCTCTCGATCAACCTATAATCATAAAATAATTAAATAATAATTATTCATCTCTTTATGATATTAATTTACTTAATTAATATCATCTATAATGTAATTAATCCTACCCGTCGATTTATTATAGGGTACTAGGTCAATAACTAAATAATATGGTTAATTATATTAACCTCGTCCTGTAAAATATTAATATAACTTGATATTAAATACATTCCATACGGACAACCTGGCTCACCGGATAAAATTTAGCATTTTCGGTTGTTCGAAAAATTTATTTAATTATTTTCTAACTTGTAACTTTACTAGATTAATATTTAAAGTATTTCAATAGTAATCTTCAATATTTAATATTTAAGCAAAAATATTAAATTTAATGCCCAATCATCATTTCTATATTTTTAGTATTTTTCTATAATTTTCTATGATTTTTAAATCATTTTTAAACATTTATTTCAATTAAAAATCACTTCTGAGGGCATTTTGGTAATTTTCGCGCCCTTAGGGACACATTCGGTATTTCCCGAAAAGTCCAGGGGCATTTTAATAATTTCTATGCTTCTGGGGACATGTTCGGTATTAAAAGAAAAGCTCAGGGGCATATCCGAAAATTCACGTAGCCAAATGACACGCTTGTCCTTTCCGAAAAAGGCTGGGGGCAAAAAGGTAATTTCCGCGTCGAAAACCGCAGCCGCGCATTGCGCGGACCTTCCCTTGTCTTTCCAAAACGACGTCGTTCGCAGGCTTATTCCGGAAACTTTCGCCTGTCTAAACGACGTCGTTCGGCCTGCGGATTTTGGTAGCGTGCATGGCGCGGACCACCCCAGATGCGGCCCAGAACGACGTCGTTTCGAGCCTGCGCTGGAAAAGAAATGGCTGTCGCGCCATGAGCGGCAGCCTTTTCTTTTCTTCTTCCTTTCCTTCCGCGAACAGTACGCCACCCAAGCAAAAATAACATCATTTGATCCAATTTTTTTCACAACAAAACCATTCCAAAAATTACATAATTCATATATATACATGCTAAAATTATTGGGAATAATTATTCTAATTATTTTCTATTTTTTCATAAAATTATTTTAACACTATAGTACCCAAAATAAATCAAATAATTAAATTATTATACCTTCCAAAGCTTGATTTCTTTCCTTGAAGGCACAAAAAATTCCTTCTTCCCTCTCTTGGTAGCCATGGTGGTTTGGGCGGCAAGGTGGTGGTTTTGGCGGTGGTCATGGTGGAGAAGAGAGTGTTTTGTTCATTGCTTTGTTCTCTTTTCTTTCTTATTCTTTTTCTTGCCTTTTATAACCAACAAAGTGAACCATTTTTGGAATAAAAAATTTCCACCGCCTTAGCCAATTCTTTTCACGCCACAAACTTAGAAGTTTCCGGAAATTCCCATGCAAATTTAAAATTTTAAAGCATTACGTAATTATTTCGTGTAATAAATATTTTGTATAATAAGTACAGAATATTTATTTTAATTTACCAAAATTCATAATATAATTTATGAATAATATTTAGACCCTTTTTGGGTACTTTACTTGACAATTTTGTACACGCATAATGAGATGCATGTAATTATATGAGGTAATTTATACCTCCAAAATTCATAAAATAATTCATATAACTTATAAAAATTATTTTTCGTAATTTTTCACTTCGTTACTTGGACAACATGTTACACTAACATGTTCACGTTTTTAAAATATTATCCTTCATAAAAGTCATAATAATTTCATTATACATAAATATAATTTTTAATGAATTAAAACATTACTTTTTCCTCATTTAATTTCATTTCTTTACATTTCACATTAATTTCTTTATATATAAATTATATAATTTAATATTATATAATTTATATAATTACATTCTCCTTTTAAATAATTTCTTAAATTCCTCCATAATTATCAATTAATCAATAATTTCACATTTATTAACTCTCTCATTATTTTAATTCTCTTATATAAATTATATAATTATCTTTATATAATTTATATAATTATAATTTTCTTTATACATGACTTTAATTTTCTTATATAAATTATATAATTTATTATTATATAATTACATTTCTTCTCAATAAATTTCTAAATTTCCACCATAATTCTTAATTAAATCAAAAATCAATAATTACAATTTATTTAACTTCCTCATTTGCTTTTCATTAAAAACTAGATTAATTTAATTATTAATCCCTTAATTTCCATAATTAATAACATTTATAATTATCACTTAAACATATACATTTATATATATATATACAAATCATATCTAATTTCATATTACCACATAACCTCAATTAAATCATAATTTCTACATTTTCATAACAATTTAATTGTACAATTTATTGTACATTTACCTGAAATTTCTCTTATTCTTAATAAATTGTCTTTAAACAATTTATTTACTTTTCAATTACTTAAATTCAATACCATTTATCATAATCTCTGCACAGATTTAATTTACTAATTAAATCCCATCACATACCTTAAATCACATAAAATAATAATTAATTTAAACAATCTTGATAATTTTATCAATTAAATTCTCATTTAATATTATCAAAGAAATTCTGAATATTCGGATCCTCACATTCTTTCCTCCTTAACTGGATTCCGTCCTCAGAATCATAATTGCCGTAATATTCATACATATTTTATTTCTAGCAACTTGCTATACCTTTATCTTGATAAATAACAACTAAATCCATAATAATCATATTCTTAACTCAATTTATAATTTCTTTATAATATTTCTTGATGCACTCATCAAGATAATTTCTTATTCTCTGAAAATTTCTTTTCTTTAATCATACACTTACCTTTACTCACTCAACTTATTGATTCCTCTTTATTACCCTCATTTATACACTGCACATTCATCTTTATTTTCTTAATTCATATAATTCTTCTTCACATTCCATAAATCATTCCTTGATACCTATATCATTCAATACTAAGTTTTAAATGCTAACATTTGCTTAATTCATCATAATCTTTATTTGAAATTATTCCAAAATCTTGGGGTATCACATTCACCCCTTCTTCATAAATTTCGTCCTCGAAATTTCTATGTACTCGTACTTCATTCATTTGTAACTTACACAATTTCTTTACATTTATTCCACATATCTTTATTTCCTTCATTTTTCGTAATTATTGCACATTGCAATTTTCTAATCAACCACGTCTCATAATTTCTTTGCTTCACAATTATTACTTTCCTTATCACTCACAATTAAATAATACTACCCCATTCTACCATCCCATCTTCATAAGAGTAGAGGAATTCAAAATTTTTATAACGGAAAACTTTCATGATATGCTGAATGAACATTTATCCCGGTTTACAGTACTTCACTCCCCGAGTACTTCATACTGCAAACCCTGATAGTGGATTAGTCTACCATTAAAGTGGTGTATATTTAATCCGTAATTTGGCACTCCAGTAGAACAATCTGTAATGCCCGTGTCTCTTATGCCAGGTGACCATTCGATCAATCTGCAAAATTCTTAATCTCTTTGTTCATCTCAGCCTTAGGATTCATTCAAAAGTAATTTGATTAGTTATAACTTTCAAAGAATATGAAGTCAATATTTTACAAAATTTTTTTAGCAGAATCAATAGCTCAGACTTCTATTTCTTCAATGCTTGTCTAGCCAAATCAATTGGCATAGACTTTCTTTTAACAATTTATAACCGCAGAAATTTTAAAACATTCATCATGTTAAAACTTTTCAAAACGTCTAGCTGAGTCAAATGACATTGACTTATAATTTTGACATACTTTTATAAATCAAAATCATTTATGACTTCATGTTACCGCATCATTTTGACAGTACGTTGAGAATTCCGTCGTTAATAATTCCTACACCATACTTTATGGTGTCGAATCACCTTATGACGAAATAGTACCGCACCGTCTCAACAACACGTTGAGCATTTCATCATTCATCACAACTACACCGGGCTAAAAGGTGCATGGATGATTCTTTTAAAATACATTTTGATGTAAAAAAAATTTTGTCTAGCCGAAACAAGTAGCATAGACACTTTTTAGATTTCTTAGAAAAATTTCATTTATATTTTTTTCAAAACACATTCATGCCAAATTAGCTTGAGGCCAAAAATTTCGAAGTCTAGCAAAGCTTGAAGAATGGGAATATCCTAAATTCCCTAACATTCACCTTCTGCTTCTTCACTTAATTAGTAAGTTAATTGCTAGGACTATTATTATTTATCATGTTAGAATTTTCTATCTACTCCAACTTTTCTATACCCCCGTATAGTTCATCAAACTTGTCACACATTATGAGTCCAGGAACTTACCACAAGAATATGAGTTTTAAAGCTTGTCCTAGCAATATGTAGTTTGAGAACAAATCAAAGACTATCCATGTGCTGAGGGGCTCAAAACATACCATACGATTATGAGTCATGGACTTACCATATGCATGAGTTTTAAGAACTCATGCCTAAATATTATTACCTATCAAAAACTACTAACGCGACTCTAACATTTCAATGATTATCACATAGTAACTAAGGAAACACAAATCCCCTGCCCATACAAAGAATTGAGCAACTCAGTCACCACGTGAGTTCTCAATTGAAATTTCGTACCCAAGCTTTCTACCCCCTTATCATAACATTTCTGTCATTCATGTCTCATCATTCTCTGAATTCTTCTAGTACTATTTCATAGTATCATATCTCTTTATAGCATCAAGTTATACCTTGTTGACCATTAATAGGTCTTTCTATTATTTCATATTCTCACTTGATCCCATCATGACCTTGCTTTACAGTCCATTCCTTACTCGTTTCCCTTATCTTATGATCGTATCGTAGTACGATCCTCTCGCTGTTCCTGATCATATTATTATGATCTCTTCCTATACGTTTTGAATTACCTTGTCATCTTTATTGCTTAAATCAAGTGTCCAATGATTATCTTTGAGATTCATCTTTGAATCATTTCTAATATTCTTTCAGATATGTTTTTAATTGAACTTATAAATTCTCTCAATTTCTTATCTTCATTCAAATCTTTCTTAATATCTTCATCGCTTTCTTGTAATCTTATATCTTTTATTATTTCCTTCCCTTTAACCAATATTTGAGAACATCTTTCTCAACTTATATCTCCCTATTCTAATCCTCCCATGTTCATCAAACTTATCACGTATTTGGGCTCAGGAACTTACCATAATCATATGGTTTAGGAGCTTGTCCTAGTCAGGCCATAGTCGCCCATTCGCTAAAGGGGTTCCACCATATAATCATGAGTCACGAGCTTACTATACGCTTGGGTTTTCAGAACACTCAACTAATCGTACTCTTTCTTACTAAGGTTATAGCCTAAGGTATCGTTTACCTAAGGTTTATAACCTCTAGCTCTTATACGAACTGTAACGACCCCTAAATTCGACCATCTTTATTACCTTAAATTTCATATTTATTAAACATTATCTTTACAAAGTCCAAATTTCGGTTCGTTAATAAATCTTTAATCACCTTAATTAATCCAATAATTCACTTTACGATCTTCAATTATCAAATTTTTCGGTATAATTTTTTTTTTCACTTTTCTTATTCATTGTATTAAAACATTTGGATATTAAAATCCTTACATCATGATTCTAGTCCCTGGATCGCAACCTTTACTTTTTCTTTCTATCATCATTATCGTGAAACTTAATAAAGCTCAACATTCAAATTCAATATTTTTTATATTAATCCAATATTCTTTGTTTCATGATTCATCATTTAAACATAGATATATAATTGTCTTTATCATAATAATCAACTTGAACAATTATAGTTTATAATATAACTCTATTCGCCCTGTCTGGATCTTATTTATACATGCATATATTACATCAATACAAACTTTGCAAATATATCCATATTGAATCACCATATAAACATATAATAATAACATTCACAACCTTATAGGAAATTCTGTCTCTATATAATCTGATATTCTTGAAATTCATTTCTTAACCTGCAAAAGTTTATTTTAAGCAAGTAATGAGCACAACGGCTCAGCAAGTTCAACAGTTTATGTTTCACGTAGCACATACCTTAACATACTCAGTGTGTGTCATACATCATGTGCTTGTGCTTCTATTATAGCAGTATATCCCACATCATTGCACAAAGTAAACATAGTTGTCATGTTATCCACAGATCACATAACACATAATTTATATGCATTTAAACAGGTATTTACATATCATAACAGGCAACAATTAACATTAAAAGACTGAAGAACTTGGCTGGCGTCCAATTATTTAATTGATAGCTTAAAACCCTCTCTCAATCAACCTATGATCATAAAATAATTAAATAATAATTATTCATCTCTTTATGATATTAATTTACTTAATTAATATCATCTATAATGTAATTAATCCTACTCGTCGATTTATTTTAGGGTACTGGGTCAATAACTAAATAATATGGTTAATTATATTAACCTCGTCCTGTAAAATATTAATATAACTTGATATTAAATACATTCCATACGGACAACCTGGCTCACCGGATAAAATTTAGCATTTTCGGTTGTCCGAAAAATTTATTTAATCATTTTCTAACTTGTAACTTTACAAGATTAATATTTAAAGTATTTCAATAGTAATCTTCAATATTTAATATTTAAGCAAAAATATTAAATTTAATGCCCAATCATCATTTCTATATTTTTAGTATTTTTCTATAATTTTCTATGATTTTTAAATCATTTTTAAACATTTATTTCAATTAAAAATCACTTCTGAGGGCATTTTGGTAATTTCTGCGCCCTTAGGGACACATTCGATATTTCCCAAAAAGTCCAGGGGCATTTTAATAATTTCTATGCTTCTGGGGACATGTTCGGTATTAAAAGAAAAGCTCAGGGGCATATCCGGAAATTCACGTGGCCAAATGACACGCTTGTCCTTTCCGAAAAAGGCTGGGGGCAAAAATGTAATTTCCGCGTCGAAAACCGCAGCCGCGCATTGCGCGGACCTTCCCTTGTCTTTCCAAAACGACGTCGTTCGCAGGCTTATTCCGGAAACTTCCGCCTGTCTAAACAACGTCGTTCGGCCTGCGGATTTTGGTCGCGCGCATGGCGCGGACCACCCCAGATGCGGCCCAAAACGACGTCGTTTCGAGCCTGCGCTGGAAAAGAAATGGCTGCCGCGTCATGAGCGGCAGCCTTTTCTTTTCTTCTTCCTTTCCTTCCGCGAACAGTACGCCACCCAAGCAAAAATAACATCATTTGATCCAATTTTTTTCACAACAAAACCATTCCAAAAATTACATAATTCATATATATACATGCTAAAATTATTGGGAATAATTATTCTAATTATTTTCTATTTTTTCATAAAATTATTTTAACACTATAGTACCCAAAATAAATCAAATAATTAAATTATTATACCTTCCAAAGCTTGATTTCTTTCATTGAAGGTACCAAAAATTCCTTCTTCCCTCTCTTGGTAGTCATGGTGGTTTGGGGGGCAAGGTGGTGGTTTCGGCGGTGGTCATGGTGGAGAAGAGAGTGTTTTGTTCATTGCTTTGTTCTCTTTTCTTTCTTATTCTTTTTCTTGCCTTTTATAACCAACAAAGTGAACCATTTTTGGAATAAAAAATTTCCACCGCCTTAGCCAATTCTTTTCACGCCACAAACTTAGAAGTTTCCGGAAATTCCCATGCAAATTTAAAATTTTAAAGCATTACGTAATTATTTCGTGTAATAAATATTTTGTATAATAAGTACAGAATATTTATTTTAATTTACCAAAATTCATAATATAATTTATGAATAATATTTAGACCCTTTTTGGGTACTTTACTTGACAATTTTGTACACGCATAATGAGATGCATGTAATTATATGAGGTAATTTATACCTCCAAAATTCATAAAATAATTCATATAACTTATAAAAATTATTTTTCGTAATTTTTCACTTCGTTACTTGGACAACATGTTACACTAACATGTTCACGTTTTTAAAATATTATCCTTCATAAAAGTCATAATAATTTCATTATACATAAATATAATTTTTAATGAATTAAAACATTACTTTTTCCTCATTTAATTTCATTTCTTTACATTTCACATTAATTTCTTTATATATAAATTATATAATTTAATATTATATAATTTATATAATTACATTCTCCTTTTAAATAATTTCTTAAATTCCTCCATAATTATCAATTAATCAATAATTTCACATTTATTAACTCTCTCATTATTTTAATTCTCTTATATAAATTATATAATTATCTTTATATAATTTATATAATTATAATTTTCTTTATACATGACTTTAATTTTCTTATATAAATTATATAATTTATTATTATATAATTACATTTCTTCTCAATAAATTTCTAAATTTCCACCATAATTCTTAATTAAATCAAAAATCAATAATTACAATTTATTTAACTTCCTCATTTGCTTTTCATTAAAAACTAGATTAATTTAATTATTAATCCCTTAATTTCCATAATTAATAACATTTATAATTATCACTTAAACATATACATTTATATATATATATACAAATCATATCTAATTTCATATTACCACATAACCTCAATTAAATCATAATTTCTACATTTTCATAACAATTTAATTGTACAATTTATTGTACATTTACCTGAAATTTCTCTTATTCTTAATAAATTGTCTTTAAACAATTTATTTACTTTTCAATTACTTAAATTCAATACCATTTATCATAATCTCTGCACAGATTTAATTTACTAATTAAATCCCATCACATACCTTAAATCACATAAAATAATAATTAATTTAAACAATCTTGATAATTTTATCAATTAAATTCTCATTTAATATTATCAAAGAAATTCTGAATATTCGGATCCTCACATTCTTTCCTCCTTAACTGGATTCCGTCCTCAGAATCATAATTGCCGTAATATTCATACATATTTTATTTCTAGCAACTTGCTATACCTTTATCTTGATAAATAACAACTAAATCCATAATAATCATATTCTTAACTCAATTTATAATTTCTTTATAATATTTCTTGATGCACTCATCAAGATAATT
The DNA here is from genome assembly GCA_947179155.2 of Hedera helix. NCBI lineage: Eukaryota > Viridiplantae > Streptophyta > Magnoliopsida > Apiales > Araliaceae > Hedera > Hedera helix. The sequence continues at coordinate 4,962,767 of OX359286.1, forward strand.
TCTTATTCTCTGAAAATTTCTTTTCTTTAATCATACACTTACCTTTACTCACTCAACTTATTGATTCCTCTTTATTACCCTCATTTATACACTGCACATTCATCTTTATTTTCTTAATTCATATAATTCTTCTTCACATTCCATAAATCATTCCTTGATACCTATATCATTCAATACTAAGTTTTAAATGCTAACATTTGCTTAATTCATCATAATCTTTATTTGAAATTATTCCAAAATCTTGGGGTATCACATTCACCCCTTCTTCATAAATTTCATCCTCGAAATTTCTATGTACTCGTACTTCATTCATTTGTAACTTACACAATTTCTTTACATTTATTCCACATATCTTTATTTCCTTCATTTTTCGTAATTATTGCACATTGCAATTTTCTAATCAACCACGTCTCATAATTTCTTTGCTTCACAATTATTACTTTCCTTATCACTCACAATTAAATAATACTACCCCATTCTACCATCCCATCTTCATAAGAGTAGAGGAATTCAAAATTTTTATAACGGAAAACTTTCATGATATGCTGAATGAACATTTATCCCGGTTTACAGTACTTCACTCCCCGAGTACTTCATACTGCAAACCCTGATAGTGGATTGGTCTACCATTAAAGTGGTGTATATTTAATCCGTAATTTGGCACTCCAGTAGAACAATCTGTAATGCCCGTGTCTCTTATGCCAGGTGACCATTCGATCAATCTGCAAAATTCTTAATCTCTTTGTTCATCTCAGCCTTAGGATTCATTCAAAAGTAATTTGATTAGTTATAACTTTCAAAGAATATGAAGTCAATATTTTACAAAAATTTTTTAGCAGAATCAATAGCTCAGACTTCTATTTCTTCAATGCTTGTCTAGCCAAATCAATTGGCATAGACTTTCTTTTAACAATTTATAACCGCAGAAATTTTAAAACATTCATCATGTTAAAACTTTTCAAAACGTCTAGCTGAGTCAAATGACATTGACTTATAATTTTGACATACTTTTATAAATCAAAATCATTTATGACTTCATGTTACCGCATCATTTTGACAGTACGTTGAGAATTCCGTCGTTAATAATTCCTACACCATACTTTATGGTGTCGAATCACCTTATGACGAAATAGTACCGCACCGTCTCAACAACACGTTGAGCATTTCATCATTCATCACAACTACACCGGGCTAAAAGGTGCATGGATGATTCTTTTAAAATACATTTTGATGTAAAAAAAATTTTGTCTAGCCGAAACAAGTAGCATAGACACTTTTTAGATTTCTTAGAAAAATTTCATTTATATTTTTTTCAAAACACATTCATGCCAAATTAGCTTGAGGCCAAAAATTTCGAAGTCTAGCAAAGCTTGAAGAATGGGAATATCCTAAATTCCCTAACATTCACCTTCTGCTTCTTCACTTAATTAGTAAGTTAATTGCTAGGACTATTATTATTTATCATGTTAGAATTTTCTATCTACTCCAACTTTTCTATACCCCCGTATAGTTCATCAAACTTGTCACACATTATGAGTCCAGGAACTTACCACAAGAATATGAGTTTTAAAGCTTGTCCTAGCAATATGTAGTTTGAGAACAAATCAAAGACTATCCATGTGCTGAGGGGCTCAAAACATACCATACGATTATGAGTCATGGACTTACCATATGCATGAGTTTTAAGAACTCATGCCTAAATATTATTACCTATCAAAAACTACTAACGCGACTCTAACATTTCAATGATTATCACATAGTAACTAAGGAAACACAAATCCCCTGCCCATACAAAGAATTGAGCAACTCAGTCACCACGTGAGTTCTCAATTGAAATTTCGTACCCAAGCTTTCTACCCCCTTATCATAACATTTCTGTCATTCATGTCTCATCATTCTCTGAATTCTTCTAGTACTATTTCATAGTATCATATCTCTTTATAGCATCAAGTTATACCTTGTTGACCATTAATAGGTCTTTCTATTATTTCATATTCTCACTTGATCCCATCATGACCTTGCTTTACAGTCCATTCCTTACTCGTTTCCCTTATCTTATGATCGTATCGTAGTACGATCCTCTCGCTGTTCCTGATCATATTATTATGATCTCTTCCTATACGTTTTGAATTACCTTGTCATCTTTATTGCTTAAATCAAGTGTCCAATGATTATCTTTGAGATTCATCTTTGAATCATTTCTAATATTCTTTCAGATATGTTTTTAATTGAACTTATAAATTCTCTCAATTTCTTATCTTCATTCAAATCTTTCTTAATATCTTCATCGCTTTCTTGTAATCTTATATCTTTTATTATTTCCTTCCCTTTAACCAATATTTGAGAACATCTTTCTCAACTTATATCTCCCTATTCTAATCCTCCCATGTTCATCAAACTTATCACGTATTTGGGCTCAGGAACTTACCATAATCATATGGTTTAGGAGCTTGTCCTAGTCAGGCCATAGTCGCCCATTCGCTAAAGGGGTTCCACCATATAATCATGAGTCACGAGCTTACTATACGCTTGGGTTTTCAGAACACTCAACTAATCGTACTCTTTCTTACTAAGGTTATAGCCTAAGGTATCGTTTACCTAAGGTTTATAACCTCTAGCTCTTATACGAACTGTAACGACCCCTAAATTCGACCATCTTTATTACCTTAAATTTCATATTTATTAAACATTATCTTTACAAAGTCCAAATTTCGGTTCGTTAATAAATCTTTAATCACCTTAATTAATCCAATAATTCACTTTACGATCTTCAATTATCAAATTTTTCGGTATAATTTTTTTTTTCACTTTTCTTATTCATTGTATTAAAACATTTGGATATTAAAATCCTTACATCATGATTCTAGTCCCTGGATCGCAACCTTTACTTTTTCTTTCTATCATCATTATCGTGAAACTTAATAAAGCTCAACATTCAAATTCAATATTTTTTATATTAATCCAATATTCTTTGTTTCATGATTCATCATTTAAACATAGATATATAATTGTCTTTATCATAATAATCAACTTGAACAATTATAGTTTATAATATAACTCTATTCGCCCTGTCTGGATCTTATTTATACATGCATATATTACATCAATACAAACTTTGCAAATATATCCATATTGAATCACCATATAAACATATAATAATAACATTCACAACCTTATAGGAAATTCTGTCTCTATATAATCTGATATTCTTGAAATTCATTTCTTAACCTGCAAAAGTTTATTTTAAGCAAGTAATGAGCACAACGGCTCAGCAAGTTCAACAGTTTATGTTTCACGTAGCACATACCTTAACATACTCAGTGTGTGTCATACATCATGTGCTTGTGCTTCTATTATAGCAGTATATCCCACATCATTGCACAAAGTAAACATAGTTGTCATGTTATCCACAGATCACATAACACATAATTTATATGCATTTAAACAGGTATTTACATATCATAACAGGCAACAATTAACATTAAAAGACTGAAGAACTTGGCTGGCGTCCAATTATTTAATTGATAGCTTAAAACCCTCTCTCAATCAACCTATGATCATAAAATAATTAAATAATAATTATTCATCTCTTTATGATATTAATTTACTTAATTAATATCATCTATAATGTAATTAATCCTACTCGTCGATTTATTTTAGGGTACTGGGTCAATAACTAAATAATATGGTTAATTATATTAACCTCGTCCTGTAAAATATTAATATAACTTGATATTAAATACATTCCATACGGACAACCTGGCTCACCGGATAAAATTTAGCATTTTCGGTTGTCCGAAAAATTTATTTAATCATTTTCTAACTTGTAACTTTACAAGATTAATATTTAAAGTATTTCAATAGTAATCTTCAATATTTAATATTTAAGCAAAAATATTAAATTTAATGCCCAATCATCATTTCTATATTTTTAGTATTTTTCTATAATTTTCTATGATTTTTAAATCATTTTTAAACATTTATTTCAATTAAAAATCACTTCTGAGGGCATTTTGGTAATTTCTGCGCCCTTAGGGACACATTCGATATTTCCCAAAAAGTCCAGGGGCATTTTAATAATTTCTATGCTTCTGGGGACATGTTCGGTATTAAAAGAAAAGCTCAGGGGCATATCCGGAAATTCACGTGGCCAAATGACACGCTTGTCCTTTCCGAAAAAGGCTGGGGGCAAAAAGGTAATTTCCGCGTCGAAAACCGCAGCCGCGCATTGCGCGGACCTTCCCTTGTCTTTCCAAAACGACGTCGTTCGCAGGCTTATTCCGGAAACTTTCGCCTGTCTAAACGACGTCGTTCGGCCTGCGGATTTTGGTAGCGTGCATGGCGCGGACCACCCCAGATGCGGCCCAGAACGACGCCGTTTCGAGCCTGCGCTGGAAAAGAAATGGCTGTCGCGCCATGAGCGGCAGCCTTTTCTTTTCTTCTTCCTTTCTTTCCGCGAACAGTACGCCACCCAAGCAAAAATAACATCATTTGATCCAATTTTTTTCACAACAAAACCATTCCAAAAATTACATAATTCATATATATACATGCTAAAATTATTGGGAATAATTATTCTAATTATTTTCTATTTTTTCATAAAATTATTTTAACACTATAGTACCCAAAATAAATCAAATAATTAAATTATTATACCTTCCAAAGCTTGATTTCTTTCCTTGAAGGCACAAAAAATTCCTTCTTCCCTCTCTTGGTAGCCATGGTGGTTTGGGCGGCAAGGTGGTGGTTTTGGCGGTGGTCATGGTGGAGAAGAGAGTGTTTTGTTCATTGCTTTGTTCTCTTTTCTTTCTTATTCTTTTTCTTGCCTTTTATAACCAACAAAGTGAACCATTTTTGGAATAAAAAATTTCCACCGCCTTAGCCAATTCTTTTCACGCCACAAACTTAGAAGTTTCCGGAAATTCCCATGCAAATTTAAAATTTTAAAGCATTACGTAATTATTTCGTGTAATAAATATTTTGTATAATAAGTACAGAATATTTATTTTAATTTACCAAAATTCATAATATAATTTATGAATAATATTTAGACCCTTTTTGGGTACTTTACTTGACAATTTTGTACACGCATAATGAGATGCATGTAATTATATGAGGTAATTTATACCTCCAAAATTCATAAAATAATTCATATAACTTATAAAAATTATTTTTCGTAATTTTTCACTTCGTTACTTGGACAACATGTTACACTAACATGTTCACGTTTTTAAAATATTATCCTTCATAAAAGTCATAATAATTTCATTATACATAAATATAATTTTTAATGAATTAAAACATTACTTTTTCCTCATTTAATTTCATTTCTTTACATTTCACATTAATTTCTTTATATATAAATTATATAATTTAATATTATATAATTTATATAATTACATTCTCCTTTTAAATAATTTCTTAAATTCCTCCATAATTATCAATTAATCAATAATTTCACATTTATTAACTCTCTCATTATTTTAATTCTCTTATATAAATTATATAATTATCTTTATATAATTTATATAATTATAATTTTCTTTATACATGACTTTAATTTTCTTATATAAATTATATAATTTATTATTATATAATTACATTTCTTCTCAATAAATTTCTAAATTTCCACCATAATTCTTAATTAAATCAAAAATCAATAATTACAATTTATTTAACTTCCTCATTTGCTTTTCATTAAAAACTAGATTAATTTAATTATTAATCCCTTAATTTCCATAATTAATAACATTTATAATTATCACTTAAACATATACATTTATATATATATATACAAATCATATCTAATTTCATATTACCACATAACCTCAATTAAATCATAATTTCTACATTTTCATAACAATTTAATTGTACAATTTATTGTACATTTACCTGAAATTTCTCTTATTCTTAATAAATTGTCTTTAAACAATTTATTTACTTTTCAATTACTTAAATTCAATACCATTTATCATAATCTCTGCACAGATTTAATTTACTAATTAAATCCCATCACATACCTTAAATCACATAAAATAATAATTAATTTAAACAATCTTGATAATTTTATCAATTAAATTCTCATTTAATATTATCAAAGAAATTCTGAAAATTCGGATCCTCACATTCAACTTCTTGGTCGACACGATTCACCGCTTGTACTGCACCTTCTTTAAGGCAAACCACCTTTGCATCTTCAATTACTACAATAGCCTCGGTAAGATCCTCATAAATCTCAGCATGTTGAGGTTCTTGTTTTGTCTCACTGACTTTGACTAACGGATTTGTAGATGACATTTCCACTAGCTTGCTTTCAAAAGTCTCCACAAAAGTTCGCTCACTTCGATTTTGTACAGTTATTAGAGGCCGGGCGAAAATTGCTTTTCAAAGTATCTTCTACCTTTATTATAACCGTATAAACATATGCATTAAGTTGTTCCACTGAAGCCTCAATTCGTTTAACACACTCATCTTGTCGTAACCTAAAAGCTTCAAATTTAGCATTAATTTTCCCAACATGCACCATGATTCCAACAAAGAAAAATAAAATTTATTTTTTTTCTTTTCATAGGGACTAAACTGAAAAATTTTGAAACTGCAAGGGCTGGGATGTAAAAACTACAAGTACAAGGACTAAAATGCAATTATAGAAACTTCAGGAGTTAACTGAAAAAATATAAAAGTTTAGGGTCTAAAATGTAAAAGTTTAAAAGTTTAGGGGATATTTTAAAAACTTAATAAAATCTTGGGGTAAAAACTAGAATTTTGCCAAGATATTTCTCCTAATGCCGGTTACTTCCTTTGCAATAGATTACGTTCATGTTATTTTTTCTTCTTATTTCATTTCTTTCGTTCCTTCACTGCTTTAAGAACAACAAGAAGCTTCATCGGCTTCGGCGGTTGCGGCAACTGTGGCAGCAGTAGACTACGATGTCGTCGCCTCTCAAGTATGTATTTCCTCTCTTTTCTTGCTTCCTCTATTTCTTCTCTCTTTCTTCTACTTTTTTTATAGGTTAGTAGCAACGATTGGATTTTTGGGGAAATTTTGGGCTGAAGTTTTGGGAATTAGGGTTTGGATGAGTTTGACATGAGGCTATGGCGGTGTCGTGGTGATGAAGGAGTATTTATTTATTTTTTATTTCTGTGATATGAAAAAATAGCTAGGGTTAGGGTTTAGAGGTTTCGAGTTTGGGTGGCGACTGAAGGGATTGGGGTTCCTGTGGTGACGTAATGGTAGCTAGGGTTAGGCTTTGATACCAAAATGGTAGGGAACCATCTCACGAAGAGATATTCTCACACACAGAGAATTACACAAATTATTCAATTCAATAATTCACTCTACATAAAATAAGATGTTACAACCCTATTTATAATAGGTCCTAAACTACTTTATAATCCAAGTTGGATTCTAAACGGTAAATACAAACTTAAATAAGGTAACTGCAATTAATTAAAATAAACTCCTAACTAACATATAATTCTTAATTAATTTATGAGGTTATCCTTGGGCTTCCAAAATATGTTATAATTCTTCAACCAAGCTCTACGTCTTCTTTGTCATGCATCATTCTCCTTGCTATTGAAAGAAACTCGACCTCGAGTTTAGAATTTTTTATGGAAATAATATAGGCGCAAGGAAAAAATTAGGTGCAACTTTCTTTTTCAATACAGGATCTGACAAAAGAAAATCAACATGTTCTACATTACTAGTATATTTCTTGTCGCGTTCAACTTCTTGGTTAGCACGATTCACCTCTTGTACTGCTTGTATTGCACCTTCTTTAAGGCAAACCACCTTTGCATCTTCAATTACTACAACAGCCTCGGCAAGATCCTCACAAATCTCAGCATGTTGAGGTTCTTGTTCTGTCTCAATAACTTCAACTGTCGAATTTGCAGATGACCTTTCCACTGGCTTGCTTTTAAAAGTGTTCACAAAAGTTCGCTCACTCCGATTTTGGACGATTATTGGAGGCCGAGTGAAATTGCTTTTCAAAGTATCTCTTGCCTTTGGTACAACCGTTTAAACATATGCATTAAGTTGTATGACTGAAGCTTCAATTCGTTTAACACACTCATCTTGTTGTAACTTAGAAGCTTCATATTTGGCATTGATTTTCCTAACATGCAACATGATTCCAACAAAGAAAAATAAAATTTGTTTTTTTTTCTTCGTAGGGACTAAACTGAAAGTTTTGAAACTGCAGGAGCTGGGATTTAAAAACTGCAAGTACATGAACTAAAATGCAATTACAGAAACGTCAGGAGCTAAATTGAAAAAAATAAAAGTTTAAGGGCTAAAATGTAAAAATTAAAAAGTTTAGGGGATATTTTAAAAACTTGATGAAACCTTGGGGTGCAAACTATAATTTTGTGAAGATATTTCTCCTTAAGCTGATTACTTCCTTTGTAGCAAATTACTTTCACATTATTTCTTCTTTTTATTTCATTTCTTTCGTTCCTTCACTACTTCTTTCTTCTTCTTCCTCTACGTTCCTTCTTCGTATAAAGCTGATCAAAAGGAACGACAAAAAGCTTCATCGGCTTCGGCGGGGTCGGCAACTGTTGCAGCAGGAGGCTGCAATGTCATTTCCTCTCAAGTATGTCTTTCCTCTCTTTTCCTGTTTCCTCTATTTATTTTTCTTTTTTTTTTCTGGGTCGGTAGCAACGATTGGATTTTTGGGAAAAATTTTGGCTGAAGTTTTGGGAATTAGGGTTTATATGTGTTTGACAGGAGGCTATGGCGGTGTCGTGGTGATGAAGGAGTATTTATTTATTTCGTATTTCTGTGATAGAAAAAATTAGGGCTAGGTTAGGGTTTGTGGGTTTTGAATTTGGGTGACGACAGAAGGTACTGGGGATAGTAGGGAACCGTCTCATGAAGAGATATTCGCACACACAGAGATATTTGCACACACAGAGAATTACACAAATCATTCAATTCAATAATTCACTCTATATAAAATAACATGTTAAAATCCTATTTATAATAGGTCTTAAACAACTTCCTAATCCAAGTTGAATTCTAAAAGATAAATATAAACTTAAATAAGGTAACTACAATTAATTAAAATAAACTCCAAACTCACATACAATTCTTAATTAATTTATGGCCTTATCCACAGGCTTCCAAAATCTATTGTAATACTCCAACCAAGCTCTACGTCCTCATTGTCCTGTATCATTCTCCTCGCCTTTGAAAAAAACTCGACCTCGAGTTTGAAATTTTTATGGAAATAATATAGGCACAAGGAAAAAACTAGGTGCAGCTTTCTTTATCAATACAGGATCTGGCAAAAGAAAATCAACATATTATACCTTACTGGTTTACCTCTTATCGCGTTCAACTTCTTGGTCAGCACGATTCACCGCTTGTACTGCACCTTATTTAAGACAAACCACTTTTGCATCTTTAATTACTGCAACAACCTTGGTAAGATCCTCACAAATCTCAGCATGTTAAGGTTTTTGTTTTGTCTCACTGACTTCGACTGTCAAATTTGCAGATGACCTTTCCACTAACTTGCTTTTATAAATCTTCACAAAAGTTCGCTCACTCCGATTTTGGACGGTTATTGGAGGCCGAACGAAATTGCTTTTCAAAGTATCTTCTGTCTTTGCTACAACCGTCTAAACATATGCATTAAGTTGTGCGACTGAAGCTTCAATTCGTTTAATACACTCATCTTGTCGTAACCTAGAAGCTTCAAATTTGGCAGTGATTTTCCTAACATGCACCATTATTCCAACAAAGATAAATAAAATTTGTTCTTTTTCTTTCACAGGGACTAAACTAAAAAGTTTTGAAACTGCAGGGGCTGGGATGTAAAAATTGTAAGTACATGGACTAAAATACAATTACAGAAACTTCAGGAGCTAAATTAAAAAATATAAAAGTTTAAATGTGAGGATCCGAATTTCAGGATTTCTTTAATAATATCAAATAAGAATTAATTGATATAAAAATATCAAGGTTGTTTAAGTTAATTATTATTTTAAGTAATTTAAAGTGTTTGAAGGGATTTAATTAGTAAATTAAATTTGTACAGAGATGGTGATGAATTATGTGAATTTAAAATAATTGAAAAGTAAATAAATTGTGTAAATACAATTTATGAAGAATAAAAGAAATTCTAGGTAAATGTACAATAAATTGTACAATTTAATTATTGTGGAAGTACAGAAGTTATGATTTTAAAGGAGGATATGTGATAATGTAAATGCATGAATTAAATATGTATATATTTATATATATATACATTTGTATATATATGTGTGTTATGTTTAATTAAAAATTATAAATGTTATTAATTATGAAAATTAAGGGATTAATAATTAAATTAATCCAATTTTAAATAAAAAGTGAATGGGGAGGTTAATAAAATTGTAATTATTGATTTTAGATTTAATTAAGAATTATGGTGGAAATTTAGAAATTGATTGAGGAGAAAAGTAATTATATAAGTTATATAATAATAAATTATATAATTTATATAAGGAAATTAAAGTGATGTATGAAGAAATTAATAATTATATAAGAATAATTATATAATTTATATAAGGTGATTAAATTGAATAAAGATGGAAGAAAATTTTATAAATGGTGTTTTGTGTAAAATGAAAATTAATTAATGATAAAGTAATTATATAAATTATATAATTTATATAAAGAAAGTTATTGTAAATTGTAAAGAATTGAATAATAAATAAGAAAAATGAATGTTTTAAGTTAGTAAAAATTATATTTATGTATAATAGAATTATTATGACTTTTATGAAAGATAATATTTCGAAAACGTGAACATGTTAATGTAACATGTTGTCCAAGTAACGAAGTGAAAAATTACGAAAAATAATTTTTATATGTTATGTGAATTATTTGATGATTTTTGGAAGTATAAATTACTTCATAAAATTACATGCATGGCGTTATGTGTGTACAAAATTTGTCAAGTAAAGTACCCAAAAGAGGTATTAAAATTAATAATAAATCATGTTATGAATTTTGGTAAATTAAAATAAATATTTTATATTCATTTTATAAAATATTTATTATACGTAATGACTACGTAATGTATTAAATTAATAAATTTTGCATGAAATTCCGGAAACTTCTAAGTTGGCGTGGCTAAGGCGGTGGAAAATTATTTATGGCAAAAAGGATTTACTTTGTTGGCTATAAAAAGGCAAGAAAAGAATAAGAAAGAAAAGAAAAGAAAACCAACTTGCTTTCTTTTTCTTCCAACCGAGAGCCACCACTTCCACCCGTGCGCCACCATAGCCACCATCAAGAAGAAAATTTTGGGCCATCATGGTGTAGAACAAGTTTCCAAAGCTTCAAGAAAGGTTGATCGAATTAAGGGTTTGAGCTAACAATTTAAATAACTGGACGTCAGGCAAGTTCTTCAGTCCCTTTTATGTTAAATGTTGGAATGTTATGATATGTAATTCTTGTTTTAACTGCATACAAATTATGTGTTACATGATACGTGATTAATATGATCACAATGTGTATTTTGTGCAACGATATGGATATATATGAGATATATTGCTATAGTAGAAGCACAAGCACATAATGTATAACACACACCAAGCATGATAAGGTATGTGCTACGTGAATCATAACTGTTGAACTTGCTGAGCCGTTGTGCTCATTACTTGCTTAATAAATATTTTTGTAGGAAAGAAATAACTTTCAAGAATATCAGATATGATAGAGATGAATTACCTAGAAGGTTGGAAACGTAATTGTCATATGTTCAATATTATAATTCAATGTGGATAATTTGTCAAGGTTACGTTAATATTTTGTATGTACATATATGTTGGATCTGGATAGAGCGAGTAGTGTTAAATTATGAATTGTGATTGTTCATGATGATGGTCAGGATAGAAATTATTATGAATTATGAATTATGAAACAAAGAAAATTGTATGGATATGAACAATACTAAATTGTGAATGTTGAGCTGTTTGACACTAGTAAAAGAAAAGAAAAAGGTTAAGGTTGCGATCCAGGGACTAAGATAGAGATGTAAGGATTTTATATATCCAATTATTTTAATGCAATGATTAAGTTGAGAAAAAGAAAAATTTATACCGAAAATTTTGTAATGGATGATTTTAAAATTAAATAATGGATCAATTTAAGAGATGAAAGATTTATTAACGAACCAAAATTTGGACGTAAGGAAAATAATGTTTCATAAATATGAGAATTAAGGAAATAAAGAGGGTCGGATTTCGGGGTCGTTACAGTTGGTATCAGAGCTAGAGGTTATAAACCTTAGGTAAATGATACCTTAGGCTATAACCGAAAGTAAGAAAGAGTACGGTTAGTTGAGTGTTCTGAAAACTCAAGCGTATGGTAAACTCGTGACTCATGATTATATGGTGGAGCCCCTTTAGCGAATGGGCGACTAAGGCCTGACTAGGACAAGCTCCTCAACCATATGATTATGGTAAGTTCCTGAGCCCAAATACGTGATAAATTTGATGAACATGAGGGAATTAGGATAGAAAAGATGTAAGTTGAGAAAGATAGTTCTCAAATATTGGCTAAAGTAAAGGAAATATGAAAGATTGCAAGGAAGAGATAAGATTATAAGGAAGAGATAAAGATGTTAAGAAAGATTTGAATAAAACGAATAAAGAAAATTTAAAAGTTCAATTAAGAACATATCTGAAAGAATATTTGAAATGATTCAAAGATGAATCACAAAGATAATCAGGGGACACCTGATTTAAACAATAAAGATGACAAGGTAATTCAAAACATATAGGAAGAGATCATAATAATATGATCAAGAACAGCGAGATGATCGTACTACGATACGATCATGAGATAAGGGAAACGAGTAAGGAATGGAATGTAAAGCAAGATCTTCATGGGATCAAGTAAGAATGTGAAATAATAGAAAGACCTGTTAATGGTCAACAAGGTATAGCTTGATGCTATAAAGAGATATGGTACTATGAAATAGTACAAAAGGAATTCAAAGGGAGATAAAGCATGAATGACAGAAATGTTATGATAAGGGGGCAGAAAGTTTGGGTACGAAATTTAATTTGAGGACTCATGTGGTGACTGAGTTGCACAATCCTTTGTATGGGCGGGGGATTTGTGTTTACTTAGTTACTATGTGATAATCATTGAAATGTTAGAGTCGCGTTAAGAATTTCTGATAGATAGGTAATATTAAGTTTAGGCACGAGTTCTTAAAACTCATGCATATGGTAAGTCCATGACTCATATTCGTATGGTATGTTTTGAGCCCCTCAGCATATGGATAGTCTTTGATTTGTTCTCAGACTACATATTGCTAGGACAAGTTTTAAAACTCATATTCTTGTGGTAAGTTCCTGGACTCATAATGTGTGGCAAGTTTGATGAACTACACGGGGGTATAGAAAAGTTGGAGTAGATAGAAATTTTAATATGATAATAGTCCTAGCAATAAAGTTAATAATTAAGTGAAGAAGAAAAAGGTGAATGTTAGGGAATTTAGGATATTCTCATTCTTCTAGCTTTGCTAGATTTCGAAAATTTTGGCCTCAAGTTGATTTGGCACGTGTGTGCTTTGAAAAATATGAATGAAATTTTTAGGCGATTTAAAAAGTGTCTATGCTACTTGTCTCGGCTAGAAAAAAATATTTTTACATCAAAATGTATTTCAAAAGAATCATCCACACACCTTTTAGCCCGGTGCAGATGTGATGAATGACGGAATGCTCAACGTGTTGTTGAGACGGTGCGGTACTATTTCGTTATAAGATGATTCAACACCATAAAGTACGGTTTATGGTGTACGAATTATTAACGACGAAATCCTCAACGGACTGTCAAAATGATGCGGTAACATGAAGTTATAAATGATTTTGATTTATAAAAGTATGTCAAAGCTATAAGTCATTGCCATTAGACTCGGCTAGACGTTTTGAAAAAGTTTTGACATGATGAATGTTTTAAAAATTTCTGTGAGTTATAAATTGTTAAAAGTAAGTCTATGCTAATTGATCTGGCTAGACAAACGTTGAAGAAATATAAGTCTGAACTATTGATTCAGTTAGACAAATTTTGTAAAATATTGAATTCATATTCTAAAAAAAATATATATATATATATACCCAATCAAATTACTTTTGAATGAATTCTATGGCTGAGATGAACAAAAAGATTAAGACTATTGCAGGTTGATCGAATGGTCACCTGGCATAGCAAGACACAGGCATTGCAGATTGATCATCTGGCGTGCCAATGTATGGTGAAACATCCATCACTTTAATGACAGATTGATTCACTGTCAGGGTTTGCAGTATGAAGTACTCGGGGAGCGAAGTACTGTTAAACCGGGATAAGTGTTCATTCAGCATATCATGAAAGTTTTCCAAAAATAAAAATTTTGATTTCTTCTACTCTTATGAAGATTGGATGGTAGGATGGGGTAGTATTTTAAATTGTAAGGGATAATGAAAGTAATAATTGTGAAGTAAAGAAATTATGAAATGTAATGGATTAGAAATAACAGTGTGTAATGATTACGAGGACGGAATGAAAGAAAGATATATGGAATGAGTAAAAAAAGAAATTGTAATGGTTACAAATGAATGAGATATCAATACATAGAAATTTCGAGGACGAAATTTTATGAAGGAGGGGTGAATGTGACACCCAGGATTTTAAAAATAATTCCAAATAAAGATTATGATAAAAATTAAGTAAAGGTTAGCATTTAAAACCTAGTGTTGAGTGATAGAAGGTGTTAAGAAATGAATTATGAAATATGAAGAAGAATTATATGAACTAAGAAGAGAAAGATGAATGTGCAGAGTATGAATGATGTGCGATATAAGAATGTCGTAAGTGGATTGTGTAAGGGTAAGTATGATTAAAGAAATGAAAGTTTTCGGAGAATGAGAAATAATCTTGATAAGTATATCGAGAAATGAATTAAAGTGTTATTCATAAAATTTTTAGAGAAATATGAAATGTACTACTATAAAGAAATTATAAATTAAATATTCTGAAAGTAATGACCATTATAAGGTTATCCATGTAAGTTATGTATATTAAAGAGGTAAAATATAATTATTATTGATTAAATTGTTATTCATCAAGATGAAGGTATAGCAAGGTGCTATGAATAATATACGTAGAATTATTACGGCAATTATGATTCCGAGGACGGAATCCTGTTAAGGAGGGAAGAATGTGAGGATCCGAATTTCAGGATTTCTTTAATAATATCAAATAAGAATTAATTGATATAAAAATATCAAGGTTGTTTAAGTTAATTATTATTTTAAGTAATTTAAAGTGTTTGAAGGGATTTAATTAGTAAATTAAATTTGTACAGAGATGGTGATGAATTATGTGAATTTAAAATAATTGAAAAGTAAATAAATTGTGTAAATACAATTTATGAAGAATAAAAGAAATTCCAGGTAAATGTACAATAAATTGTACAATTTAATTATTGTGGAAGTACAGAAGTTATGATTTTAAAGGAGGATATGTGATAATGTAAATGCATGAATTAAATATGTATATATTTATATATATATACATTTGTATATATATGTGTGTTATGTTTAATTAAAAATTATAAATGTTATTAATTATGAAAATTAAGGGATTAATAATTAAATTAATCCAATTTTAAATAAAAAGTGAATGGGGAGGTTAATAAAATTGTAATTATTGATTTTAGATTTAATTAAGAATTATGGTGGAAATTTAGAAATTGATTGAGGAGAAAAGTAATTATATAAGTTATATAATAATAAATTATATAATTTATATAAGGAAATTAAAGTGATGTATGAAGAAATTAATAATTATATAAGAATAATTATATAATTTATATAAGGTGATTAAATTGAATAAAGATGGAAGGAAATTTTATAAATGGTGTTTTGTGTAAAATGAAAATTAATTAATGATAAAGTAATTATATAAATTATATAATTTATATAAAGAAAGTTATTGTAAATTGTAAAGAATTGAATAATAAATAAGAAAAATGAATGTTTTAAGTTAGTAAAAATTATATTTATGTATAATAGAATTATTATGACTTTTATGAAAGATAATATTTCGAAAACGTGAACATGTTAATGTAACATGTTGTCCAAGTAACGAAGTGAAAAATTACGAAAAATAATTTTTATATGTTATGTGAATTATTTGATGATTTTTGGAAGTATAAATTACTTCATAAAATTACATGCATGGCGTTATGTGTGTACAAAATTTGTCAAGTAAAGTACCCAAAAGAGGTATTAAAATTAATAATAAATCATGTTATGAATTTTGGTAAATTAAAATAAATATTTTATATTCATTTTATAAAATATTTATTATACGTAATGACTACGTAATGTATTAAATTAATAAATTTTGCATGAAATTCCGGAAACTTCTAAGTTGGCGTGGCTAAGGCGGTGGAAAATTATTTATGGCAAAAAGGATTTACTTTGTTGGCTATAAAAAGGCAAGAAAAGAATAAGAAAGAAAAGAAAAGAAAACCAACTTGCTTTCTTTTTCTTCCAACCGAGAGCCACCACTTCCACCCGTGCGCCACCATAGCCACCATCAAGAAGAAAATTTTGGGCCATCATGGTGTAGAACAAGTTTCCAAAGCTTCAAGAAAGGTTGATCGAATTAAGGGTTTGAGCTAACAATTTAAATAACTGGACGCCAGGCAAGTTCTTCAGTCCCTTTTATGTTAAATGTTGGAATGTTATGATATGTAATTCTTGTTTTAACTGCATACAAATTATGTGTTACATGATACGTGATTAATATGATCACAATGTGTATTTTGTGCAACGATATGGATATATATGAGATATATTGCTATAGTAGAAGCACAAGCACATAATGTATAACACACACCAAGCATGATAAGGTATGTGCTACGTGAATCATAACTGTTGAATTTGCTGAGCCGTTGTGCTCATTACTTAATAAATATTTTTGCAGGAAAGAAATAACTTTCAAGAATATCAGATATGATAGAGATGAATTACCTAGAAGGTTGGAAACGTAATTGTCATATGTTCAATATTATAATTCAATGTGATAATTTGTCAAGGTTACGTTAATATTTTGTATGTACATATATGTTGGATCTGGATAGAGCGAGTAGTGTTAAATTATGAATTGTGATTGTTCATGATGATGGTCAGGATAGAAATTATTATGAATTATGAATTATGAAACAAAGAAAATTGTATGGATATGAACAATACTAAATTGTGAATGTTGAGCTGTTTGACACTAGTAAAAGAAAAGAAAAAGGTTAAGGTTGCGATCCAGGGACTAAGATAGAGATGTAAGGATTTTATATATCCAATTATTTTAATGCAATGATTAAGTTGAGAAAAAGAAAAATTTATACCGAAAATTTGGTAATGAATGATTTTAAAATTAAATAATGGATCAATTTAAGAGATGAAAGATTTATTAACGAACCGAAATTTGGACGTAAGGAAAATAATGTTTCATAAATATGAGAATTAAGGAAATAAAGAGGGTCGGATTTCGGGGTCGTTACATTAAAAGCTAAAGTGTAAAAGTTAAAAAGTTTAGGGGATATTTTAAAAACTTGTTAAAACCTTGGGGTGCAAATTATAATTTTGCCAAGATATTTCTCCTTAAGCTGTTACTTCCTTTGCAGCAGATTACTTTCACGTTATTTCTTCTTTTATTTCATTTCTTCCATTCCTTCACTGCTTCTTCTTCTTCTTCCTCTATGTTCCTTCTTCGTACAAAGCCGATTAAAAGGAACGGCAAAAAGCTTCATCGGCTTGGGCAATTGTGGCAACTATGGTAGTAGGAGGTTGTGATGTCGTCACTTCTCAAGTATGTCTTTCCTCTCTTTTCTTGCTTCCTCTATTTCTTCTACCTTTTTTTTTGGATCGGTAGCAACGGTTGGATTTTTGGGGAAATTTTGGGCTGAAGTTTTGGGAATTAGGGTTTGGATGTGTTTGGTAGGAGGCTATGGCGGGGTCGTGGTGATGAAGGAGTATTTATTTATTTTTTGTTTCTGTGACAGGAAAAATTAGCTAGGGTTAGGGTTTGGGGGTTTCGAATTTGGGTGGTGACAAAAGGGATTGGGGTTTCGATGGCGTGCGACAGAATGGTGGCTAGGGTTAGATTTTGATACCAAAATGGTAGAGAACCGTCTCACGATGAGATATCCGTCTCACAAAGAGATATTCTTACACATAAAGAATTACACAAATTATTTAATTCAATAATTCACTCTATATAAAATAACATGTTACAACCCTATTTATAATAGGTCCTAAACAACTTCCTTTGGATTCTAAAAGATAAATACAAACTTAAATAATGTAACTATAATCAATTAAAATAAAACCCTAACTAACATACAATTCTTAATTAATTTATGGGCTTATCCACGGGCTTCCGAAATCTATTAAATACTCCAACAAAGCTCTACATTTTCTTTGTACTGCATCATTCTCATCGCTTTTGAAAAAAACTTGACCTCAAGTTTTGAATTTTTTTTGGAAATAATATAAGCACAAGGAAAAAACTAGGTGCAACTTTCTTTTTTAGTACAGGATCTGACAATAAAAAATCAACATTACTGGTATACTTCTTGTTGCATTCAACTTTTTGGTTAGCACGATTCACCACTTATACCGCCTGTACTGCACTTTCTTTAAGGCAAACCACATTTGCATCTTCAATTACTACAACAGCCTCGGTAAGATCCTCACAAATCTCAGCATGTTGAAGTTCTTATTCTGTCTCACTGACTTCGACTAGTGAATTTGCAGATGACATTTCCATTGGTTTGTTTTGAAAAGTCTCCACAAAGTTCGCTCACTCCGATTTTGGACAGTTATTGGAGGCCGAGCGAAATTGCTTTTCAAAGTATCTTATGCCTTTGCTACAACCGTCTAAACATATGCATTAAGTTGTCCGACTGAAGCTACAATTCGTTTAATACACTCATCTTGTCGTAACTTAGAAGCTTCAAATTTGGCATTGATGTTCCTAACATGCACCATGATTCCAACAAAGAAAAATAAAATTTGTTCTTTTTTTTTCACAGGGACTAAACTAAAAAGTTTTGAAACTGCAGGGGCTAGGATGTAAAAACTGTAAGTTCAACGAATAAAATGCAATTACAGAAATTTCAGGAGCTAAATTGAAAAATATAAAAGTTTAGGGGCTAAAATGTAAAAGTTTAGGGGATATTTTAAAAACTTGATGAAACCTTAGGGTGCAAACTATAATTTTGCCAAGATATTTCTCCTTAAGCCGGTTACTTCCTTTGCAGCAGATTACTTTCACGTTATTTCTTCTTTTATTTCAATTCTTTCATTCTTTCACTACTCCTTTCTTCTTCTTCTTCTTTTACGTTCCTTCTCTGTACAAAGTAGATCAAAAGGAATGGCAAGAAGCTTCATCAACTTCGGCAGTTGCGGCAACTGTGGCAGCAGGAGGCTGCAATGTCGTTGCCTCTTAAGTATATCTTTCCACACCTTTCCTGCTTCCTCTATTTCTTCTCTTTCTCTTCTACTTTTTTTTTCTAGGTCGATAGCAATGGTTGGATTTTTTGGGAAATTTTGGGCTGAAGTTTTGGGAATTAGGGTTTGGATGTGTTTGACAAGCGGCTATGGCAGTGTCTTGGTGATGAAGGAGTATTTATTTATTTTTTATTTCTGCGACAGGAAAAATTAGGGTTAGGGTTTGGGGGTTTTAAATTTTGGTGGCGACAAAAAGGATTAAGGTTTGGGTGGCGGTAAAATGGTGACTAGGGTTAGGCTTTGCTACCAAAACAGTGGAGAACCGTATCACAAAGAGATATTCTCACATGCAGAGAATTACATAAATCATTGAATTCAATAATTCACTATATATAAAATAACATGTTACAACTCTATTTATAATAGGTCCTAAACAACTTCCTAATCCAAGGTAACTAAATAAACTAAATAAATACAAACTTAAATAAGGTAACTACAATTAATTAAAATAAACTCTTAACTAACATACAATTCTTAATTAATTTATTGGCTTATCTATGGGCTTCCAAAATCTATTATAATACTACAACAAAGCTCTACGTCTTCTTTGTCCTGCACCATTCTCCTCGCCTTTGAAAAAAACTCAACCTCGAGTTTAGAATTTTTTTTGGAAATAATATAGGCACAAGGAAAAAACTAGGTGCAACTTTCTTTCTCAATACAGGATCTGGCAAAAGAAAATCAACATGTTCTACCTTACTGGTATACTTTTTGTCGCATTGAACTTCTTGGTCAGCACCATTCACTGCTTGTACTGCACCTTCTTTAAGGCAAACCACCTTTGCATCTTCAATTACTACAGCAACCTCGGTAAGATCCTCACAAATCTCAGCATGTTGAGGTTTTTGTTCTATCTCATTAACTTTGCCTGTCGAATTTACAGAAGACCTTTTCACTGGCTTGCTTTTAAAAGTCTCTACAAAAGTTCGCTCACTCCGATTATGGACGGTTATTGGTGGCCGAGCGAAATTGTTTTTCAAAATATCTTCTGCCTTTGTTACAACCGTCTACACATGTGCATTAAGTTGTGCGACTAAAGTTTCAATTCGTTTAACACACTCATCTTGTCGTAACCTAGAAGTTTTAAATTTGGCATTGATTTTCCTAACTTGCACCATGATTCCAACAAAGGAAAATAAAATTTGTTCCTTTTTTTCATAGGGACTAAACTAAAAAGTTTTGAAACTACAAGGGCTGGAATGTAAAAACTACAAGTACATGGACTAAAATGCAATTACAGAAACTTCAGGGGTTAAATTTGAAAAATATAAATGTTTAGGGGCTAAAATGTAAAAGTTAAAAAGTTTAGGGGATATTTTAAAAACTTGATGAAATCTTGGGGTGCAAACTGCAAATTTGCCAAGATATTTCTCCTTAAGCTGGTTACTTCCTTTGCAACAGATTGCTTTCATGTTATTTCTTCTTCTTATTTCATTTCTTTCATTCCTTCACTGCTTATTTCCTCTTCTTCCTCTACGTTCCTTCTTCGTACAAAACCGATCGAAAGGAACTACAAGAAGTTTCATCGGCTTTAGCGGGGTCGACAACTGTGGCAGTAGGAGGCTATGATGTTGTCGTCTCTCAAGTATGTCTTTCCTCTCTTTTCTTACTTCCTCTATTTCTTCTCTCTTTCTTCAACTTTTTTTTTCTTGGTCAGTAGCAACGGTTGGATTTTTTGGGTAATTTTGGGCTAAAGTTTTGGGATTTAGGGTTTGGATGTGTTTGACAGGAGGCTACGGTGTTGTCATGGTGATGAAGGAGTATTTATATATTTTTTATTTATGCGACAAAAAAAATTAGGGCTAGGGTTAGGGTTTGGGGATTTTGAATTTAGGTGGCGACAAAAGGGATTGGGGTTTGGGTGGCAACAGAATGGTGGCTAGGGTTAGGCTCTAATACCAAAATGGTGGGGAACCGTCTCACAAAGAGATATTCTCACACACAGAGAATTACACAAATCATTCAATTCAATAATTCGCTCTATATAAAATAAGATGTTACAAAGCTATTTATCATAGGTCCTAAACAACTTAATAGTCTAAGTTGGATTCTAAAAGATAAATATAAACTTAAATAAGGTAACTACTGTAAGACCCCGAATTTTATGAAATATAAAAATTAATTTTTCTTCATATATATTTTTCCTGAAACAGTAAGTGGTTAAATTAACGAAATTGAAAGTTAAGGATGTTATGTGTAAATTTTATTTTGTCGGAGAATATTCGTTTTGTCGGGGAATATTCGGGTCGTACGACGGCGCCGAAATAACTAATTATTGGTGGACCCCACAACGGAATATTTGTCGAATATAGAAAACGACAGAAGTAACCTTTTTAAATAAAAATAGTCAACGGTGTTAACTGTTAAAATACCGGTGATAAAAGAATAGTAGCATACGGTAATTTATGGTATTTTCTGTAGCACACGGTACTCTACAGTAGCACGCGGTATTGCACAGTGTCTCATACTATTGTTCTGATAATTGACACCGTAACTGTTACGCATCATTTCATCAATAATTGTCACTGCATAATATTTTATGTTATTAATTCAATAATTGTTGTTACACAGTATTTTGCATTATTGATTTAATAATTGTCATTACACTGTATTTTATATCATTGAGTCAATAATTGTTGCTGCACTGTTTTTAAAATTATTGAACCTAATAATTGTCACAGTTACAAATATACTGTAATTTATATTATTAAATTAATAATAATCTGTAACGTGTTTATTACATTATTGTTGAATTATTGTTGTAGCATTATTTTATTTTATATGTTGGACCCACGGGAAGAATAAATATAAATATAAAAATAAAATAAAATAAAAAAAATGTTACTATTTGAAATAGTAACGTGAATAGTGACGTGAATAGTAACGTGAATAGTGACGTGAATAGTACGTGAATAGTAAGAAACATGTGGGACCCATCGTGGGGCCCACATGAAATGTGAGAAATGTGATTTTGGTTGCTGAGAGTTGGCGGAGGCTGCGCAGCAGCCTTTGCTGAAAAATTTTCTGCTCACCTACCACGCATAGTAACTTCTTTTCTCCTATAAATAGCTTGTTCAGCTGAATAGAAAAATCACACCTAAAACATAAAATTTTTCTATAAGAATTTTATGAGTTTTCTCTGATAATAGTAAGGCTATTTTGAGAGTTTGAAAGCCAAAAGGAGTGCAGGAATTTTTCAAGGAAGTCTTTTATTAAAGAGTAGTTATTTCATAAATTCTTATTTTCACGGTATTCACAAATCTTCCTTTAAAAGACTTTTTTTGGAAGACTTTATTTTGAAAAATTATATATTTTTATATACTGTGAATAGTAACGCCGTGAATGAATAGTAACCCGCGAGTGAACAGTAACCCCTGAATAGTAACTTCGAGAATAGTAATTTAATTTTAAGTTTTTATTATTTTGTTATTATATTATACTATTTGATCAAATCACTTTTAACAAATTTATAATATACGAGTTAGTACGCACCATGAATTTTTATATGTGATATTTACTGATTATATTAAAAATATATAGGTTGATCAACCTCATTTAAATCAATATCCAGTCACGTGTTAAGGTAAGAAATGTCATTTTTTTTACACTCTTGAACTTGCTACGGTAAGGGATATTATTTTCTTTCATACTCCTGAATCGAAACTTATTATGGAACTATTGCTTCTATAATTCCTGAAAATATTATATGTTCCATAATAGTTGAACTTCATTATTTCAACTGAACCTTCCTATTTTCTGAATCTTTCTATTGAACTGTAACCGTTATTCTGAACTGAGAATCTTGAATAACATTTTTAAATTTCACTCCACATCATGTTGACAATTTGGACATTATTTGAATCTGCACAAAGTAAACTTCCGATACTTATTGTTTATCCTGTTTCTTCTGTTCATCAATTGTATCACTATTATTTGTACTAATCATCAAGAATCAAGCTGTTGTGAATATCTGTGGCCGGGGGCACATATGTGATATATTTGTTGAACAGATGATAGGTTAAAGGCGATATATTAGGTTAAAGGCGATACATCTGTTCGGTGTCTTTTATGGCACGTGGTGAAAGTTCTCTTTGGCCCGTAGTGCATAGATGAACTGTTGTTTGGTATGATTATGACCAAAGGCTGAATCTGGTATAATCATGACCGTTGTTGTTATATTGAAAGTTCTCTTTGGCCCGTAGTGCATAGATGAACTGTTGTTTGGTATGATTATGACCAAAGGCTGAATCTGGTATAATCATGACCGCTGGTGCTATATTGAATGTTCTCTTTGGCCCGTAATGCATAGATGAACTGTTAATTTGCATGATTATGACCAGGAACTGTGAATTTGTATTATCTTGACTAATGGTATTTCAGATGATAAAAGTTGATGATGTTTTTACGAAAAAGAGAAGCGCGTGGACATTATAGTCTACATTATTCTTCTAATAGATTGCTCATTCCGCCGCTATTATTGATCTGAACATTGTTTAAGAATTTAACTGCAGTTTTTGATATACACCTTGTATTCTGTTGTATTCTATCAAGAACTCACCTGTTGAAGGCTAATGATAATTTATTCGTCATTATCTTAGTCATGATATTTCTTACTGGGCTATTTGAGCTCACCCTTTTGTTCCATTATTTTTCAACAGGATATGAGAACGTAGCTGGGTCTAGCCGGGGAATGGAGTGGGAGTCCGAGGGATATCTATTATAGTCTTCACGTGTTGTAAAATAGTGTGGCAATAATAGTGAAGACTTAGTTGTGTATTATTATACACGGTATTGTTGTACGTTGTGCTTTGTTGTAATAATTTTGTTGTAGTCTTTTGACGACTCAAGTTTGGGCTGTGTGGGCCTAGATTTGGGGGCGTCACAGTTGGCATCAGAGCTTAGGGATATGGTCTTTAATGGAGATCTGGGGTTAGAACTAGGAGGGGAGAGACGAATAGAATACGTCACTAGTGTGTCCTACCTAAATTAGATTTTGTTATCTAACGAATCGATTTGAATGTAGGAACAGGAAGTGATGAGTCAGTTTGTTTGAACTAACAATTATTTTGTGACCACAGTTAAGTATGGCATCTGGAAATCAGGAGGATAACTTTGAAATGCCCGGTACGTCAATTTCGGGGACGAAATTTCATAAGGATGGGAGGTTGTAAGACCCCGAATTTTATGAAATATAAAAATTAATTTTTCTTCATATATATTTTTCCTGAAACAGTAAGTGGTTAAATTAACGAAATTGAAAGTTAAGGATGTTATGTGTAAATTTTATTTTGTCGGAGAATATTCGTTTTGTCGGGGAATATTCGGGCCGTACGACGGCGCCGAAATAACTAATTATTGGTGGACCCCACAACGGAATATTTGTCGAATATAGAAAACGACAGAAGTAACCTTTTTAAATAAAAATAGTCAACGGTGTTAACTGTTAAAATACCGGTGATAAAAGAATAGTAGCATACGGTAATTTATGGTATTTTCTGTAGCACACGGTACTCTACAGTAGCACGCGGTATAGCACAGTGTCTCATACTATTGTTCTGATAATTGACACCGTAACTGTTACGCATCATTTCATCAATAATTGTCACTGCATAATATTTTATGTTATTAATTCAATAATTGTTGTTACACAGTATTTTGCATTATTGATTTAATAATTGTCATTACACTGTATTTTATATCATTGAGTCAATAATTGTTGCTGCACTGTTTTTAAAATTATTGAACCTAATAATTGTCACAGTTACAAATATACTGTAATTTATATTATTAAATTAATAATAATCTGTAACGTGTTTATTACATTATTGTTGAATTATTGTTGTAGCATTATTTTATTTTATATGTTGGACCCACGGGAAGAATAAATATAAATATAAAAATAAAATAAAATAAAAAAAATGTTACTATTTGAAATAGTAACGTGAATAGTGACGTGAATAGTAACGTGAATAGTACGTGAATAGTAAGAAACATGTGGGACCCATCGTGGGGCCCACATGAAATGTGAGAAATGTGATTTTGGTTGCTGAGAGTTGGCGGAGGCTGCGCAGCAGCCTTTGCTGAAAAATTTTCTGCTCACCTACCACGCATAGTAACTTCTTTTCTCCTATAAATAGCTTGTTCAGCTGAATAGAAAAATCACACCTAAAACATAAAATTTTTCTATAAGAATTTTATGAGTTTTCTCTGATAATAGTAAGGCTATTTTGAGAGTTTGAAAGCCAAAAGGAGTGCAGGAATTTTTCAAGGAAGTCTTTTATTAAAGAGTAGTTATTTCATAAATTCTTATTTTCACGGTATTCACAAATCTTCCTTTAAAAGACTTTTTTTGGAAGACTTTATTTTGAAAAATTATATATTTTTATATACTGTGAATAGTAACGCCGTGAATGAATAGTAACCCGCGAGTGAACAGTAACCCCTGAATAGTAACTTCGAGAATAGTAATTTAATTTTAAGTTTTTATTATTTTGTTATTATATTATACTATTTGATCAAATCACTTTTAACAAATTTATAATATACGAGTTAGTACGCACCATGAATTTTTATATGTGATATTTACTGATTATATTAAAAATATATAGGTTGATCAACCTCATTTAAATCAATATCCAGTCACGTGTTAAGGTAAGAAATGTCATTTTTTTTACACTCTTGAACTTGCTACGGTAAGGGATATTATTTTCTTTCATACTCCTGAATCTAAACTTATTATGGAACTATTGCTTCTATAATTCCTGAAAATATTATATGTTCCATAATAGTTGAACTTCATTATTTCAACTGAACCTTCCTATTTTCTGAATCTTTCTATTGAACTGTAACCGTTATTCTGAACTGAGAATCTTGAATAACATTTTTAAATTTCACTCCACATCATGTTGACAATTTGGACATTATTTGAATCTGCACAAAGTAAACTTCCGATACTTATTGTTTATCCTGTTTCTTCTGTTCATCAATTGTATCACTATTATTTGTACTAATCATCAAGAATCAAGCTGTTGTGAATATCTGTGGCCGGGGGCACATATGTGATATATTTGTTGAACAGATGATAGGTTAAAGGCGATATATTAGGTTAAAGGCGATACATCTGTTCGGTGTCTTTTATGGCACGTGGTGAAAGTTCTCTTTGGCCCGTAGTGCATAGATGAACTGTTGTTTGGTATGATTATGACCAAAGGCTGAATCTGGTATAATCATGACCGTTGTTGTTATATTGAAAGTTCTCTTTGGCCCGTAGTGCATAGATGAACTGTTGTTTGGTATGATTATGACCAAAGGCTGAATCTGGTATAATCATGACCGCTGGTGCTATATTGAATGTTCTCTTTGGCCCGTAATGCATAGATGAACTGTTGATTTGCATGATTATGACCAGGAACTGTGAATTTGTATTATCTTGACTAATGGTATTTCAGAT
This sequence comes from Hedera helix, assembly GCA_947179155.2. NCBI lineage: Eukaryota > Viridiplantae > Streptophyta > Magnoliopsida > Apiales > Araliaceae > Hedera > Hedera helix. The sequence goes on from OX359286.1 coordinate 4,989,786, forward strand.
GATAAAAGTTGATGATGTTTTTACGAAAAAGAGAAGCGCGTGGACATTATAGTCTACATTATTCTTCTAATAGATTGCTCATTCCGCCGCTATTATTGATCTGAACATTGTTTAAGAATTTAACTGCAGTTTTTGATATACACCTTGTATTCTGTTGTATTCTATCAAGAACTCACCTGTTGAAGGCTAATGATAATTTATTCGTCATTATCTTAGTCATGATATTTCTTACTGGGCTATTTGAGCTCACCCTTTTGTTCCATTATTTTTCAACAGGATATGAGAACGTAGCTGGGTCTAGCCGGGGAATGGAGTGGGAGTCCGAGGGATATCTATTATAGTCTTCACGTGTTGTAAAATAGTGTGGCAATAATAGTGAAGACTTAGTTGTGTATTATTATACACGGTATTGTTGTACGTTGTGCTTTGTTGTAATAATTTTGTTGTAGTCTTTTGACGACTCAAGTTTGGGCTGTGTGGGCCTAGATTTGGGGGCGTCACAGTTGGCATCAGAGCTTAGGGATATGGTCTTTAATGGAGATCTGGGGTTAGAACTAGGAGGGGAGAGACGAATAGAATACGTCACTAGTGTGTCCTACCTAAATTAGATTTTGTTATCTAACGAATCGATTTGAATGTAGGAACAGGAAGTGATGAGTCAGTTTGTTTGAACTAACAATTATTTTGTGACCACAGTTAAGTATGGCATCTGGAAATCAGGAGGATAACTTTGAAATGCCCGGTACGTCAATTTCGGGGACGAAATTTCATAAGGATGGGAGGTTGTAAGACCCCGAATTTTATGAAATATAAAAATTAATTTTTCTTCATATATATTTTTCCTGAAACAGTAAGTGGTTAAATTAACGAAATTGAAAGTTAAGGATGTTATGTTTAAATTTTATTTTGTCGGAGAATATTCGTTTTGTCGGGGAATATTCGGGCCGTACGACGGCGCCGAAATAACTAATTATTGGTGGACCCCACAACGGAATATTTGTCGAATATAGAAAACGACAGAAGTAACCTTTTTAAATAAAAATAGTCAACGGTGTTAACTGTTAAAATACCGGTGATAAAAGAATAGTAGCATACGGTAATTTATGGTATTTTCTGTAGCACACGGTACTCTACAGTAGCACGCGGTATTGCACAGTGTCTCATACTATTGTTCTGATAATTGACACCGTAACTGTTACGCATCATTTCATCAATAATTGTCACTGCATAATATTTTATGTTATTAATTCAATAATTGTTGTTACACAGTATTTTGCATTATTGATTTAATAATTGTCATTACACTGTATTTTATATCATTGAGTCAATAATTGTTGCTGCACTGTTTTTAAAATTATTGAACCTAATAATTGTCACAGTTACAAATATACTGTAATTTATATTATTAAATTAATAATAATCTGTAACGTGTTTATTACATTATTGTTGAATTATTGTTGTAGCATTATTTTATTTTATATGTTGGACCCACGGGAAGAATAAATATAAATATAAAAATAAAATAAAATAAAAAAAATGTTACTATTTGAAATAGTAACGTGAATAGTGACGTGAATAGTAACGTGAATAGTGACGTGAATAGTACGTGAATAGTAAGAAACATGTGGGACCCATCGTGGGGCCCACATGAAATGTGAGAAATGTGATTTTGGTTGCTGAGAGTTGGCGGAGGCTGCGCAGCAGCCTTTGCTGAAAAATTTTCTGCTCACCTACCACGCATAGTAACTTCTTTTCTCCTATAAATAGCTTGTTCAGCTGAATAGAAAAATCACACCTAAAACATAAAATTTTTCTATAAGAATTTTATGAGTTTTCTCTGATAATAGTAAGGCTATTTTGAGAGTTTGAAAGCCAAAAGGAGTGCAGGAATTTTTCAAGTAAGTCTTTTATTAAAGAGTAGTTATTTCATAAATTCTTATTTTCACGGTATTCACAAATCTTCCTTTAAAAGACTTTTTTTGGAAGACTTTATTTTGAAAAATTATATATTTTTATATACTGTGAATAGTAACGCCGTGAATGAATAGTAACCCGCGAGTGAACAGTAACCCCTGAATAGTAACTTCGAGAATAGTAATTTAATTTTAAGTTTTTATTATTTTGTTATTATATTATACTATTTGATCAAATCACTTTTAACAAATTTATAATATATGAGTTAGTACGCACCATGAATTTTTATATGTGATATTTACTGATTATATTAAAAATATATAGGTTGATCAACCTCATTTAAATCAATATCCAGTCACGTGTTAAGGTAAGAAATGTCATTTTTTTTACACTCTTGAACTTGCTACGGTAAGGGATATTATTTTCTTTCATACTCCTGAATCGAAACTTATTATGGAACTATTGCTTCTATAATTCCTGAAAATATTATATGTTCCATAATAGTTGAACTTCATTATTTCAACTGAACCTTCCTATTTTCTGAATCTTTCTATTGAACTGTAACCGTTATTCTGAACTGAGAATCTTGAATAACATTTTTAAATTTCACTCCACATCATGTTGACAATTTGGACATTATTTGAATCTGCACAAAGTAAACTTCCGATACTTATTGTTTATCCTGTTTCTTCTGTTCATCAATTGTATCACTATTATTTGTACTAATCATCAAGAATCAAGCTGTTGTGAATATCTGTGGCCGGGGGCACATATGTGATATATTTGTTGAACAGATGATAGGTTAAAGGCGATATATTAGGTTAAAGGCGATACATCTGTTCGGTGTCTTTTATGGCACGTGGTGAAAGTTCTCTTTGGCCCGTAGTGCATAGATGAACTGTTGTTTGGTATGATTATGACCAAAGGCTGAATCTGGTATAATCATGACCGTTGTTGTTATATTGAAAGTTCTCTTTGGCCCGTAGTGCATAGATGAACTGTTGTTTGGTATGATTATGACCAAAGGCTGAATCTGGTATAATCATGACCGCTGGTGCTATATTGAATGTTCTCTTTGGCCCGTAATGCATAGATGAACTGTTGATTTGCATGATTATGACCAGGAACTGTGAATTTGTATTATCTTGACTAATGGTATTTCAGATGATAAAAGTTGATGATGTTTTTACGAAAAAGAGAAGCGCGTGGACATTATAGTCTACATTATTCTTCTAATAGATTGCTCATTCCGCCGCTATTATTGATCTGAACATTGTTTAAGAATTTAACTGCAGTTTTTGATATACACCTTGTATTCTGTTGTATTCTATCAAGAACTCACCTGTTGAAGGCTAATGATAATTTATTCGTCATTATCTTAGTCATGATATTTCTTACTGGGCTATTTGAGCTCACCCTTTTGTTCCATTATTTTTCAACAGGATATGAGAACGTAGCTGGGTCTAGCCGGGGAATGGAGTGGGAGTCCGAGGGATATCTATTATAGTCTTCACGTGTTGTAAAATAGTGTGGCAATAATAGTGAAGACTTAGTTGTGTATTATTATACACGGTATTGTTGTACGTTGTGCTTTGTTGTAATAATTTTGTTGTAGTCTTTTGACGACTCAAGTTTGGGCTGTGTGGGCCTAGATTTGGGGGCGTCACAACTACATTTAATTAAAATAAACTCCTAACTAACATACAGTTCTTTATAAATTTATGGGCTAATCCTTGGGCTTCCAAAATTTGTTATAATACTCCAGATAAGCTCTACGTCTTATTTGTCCTGCATCATAACATTTAGCAAGACATTAAAAATTTTAAAAAGGCCAAGGATTTAGATAAAGTAAAATAATCTATTTAACCCCCCTTTCTAGATTATTTATAATCCTTCAAGCTCATTTTGACAATCTATTGATAAATATTAATATCTTTACAAGTCACAAGAACAAAATATTATTAAAAAAATACAAAGTTTGTATTTCAAATATTCAAATAACGATAGTCATAATACTATAGAATGATTCACTAAGAATCAACGAAGTCGCTAAGTTTGGACTCGAAAGACCACTAAGATCTTGTTAAAACCACAAAAAATGTAGTATATTTGAGGTGTTGCTAAGTTGATTTTAGTTCATCTTCAAATGACTTAGCAACAAATGTTCTTCTAGTTAATTGTAGAGTGGGGTTTTTGAACACTTAGACTTTTAGCGCTTGATTTTTCCAAAATCGTTTTTCAGTGTTAAAGCATCAATTCTTTTATAGTCTCTTATTGGGATTTGTCCATTGAATTATTACCATTACTCCAATTTGTCTGGGACACTTGTCAAATTATAATTCCTTTGACTTTGAATTGGTGTATGTTGGACCACTTGTTGTCGCTTTCTATCGTATCATGTTTGGTGCAACAACAAACGCGTGTTCTTTATCCTTGCTCATATAACTGTTGGATAAAGTTGTGTTGTTTCTTATCCTTATCACCAACACACCTGAGGATCAACATTGAAGAGTGTGTGTTAAGGTTTATGATCCTTGTCATAAAGTGTCACTGACATATGACATATCAAGATATTGCACTCTACGATTTTGATCGAATTAACCTTGAATCGTAGAGTTGGTTCTCGAATCGTTGAGTAACTTTACTCAACGATAATTGCCTTATAATTAGTAGTGGTTTTGCGATTTAGCTCTACAATTTGACATTTCACTTTACGATTTATACGAAACTTCTGTTTACTCTGCGATTTTAGGATTATTGACTTCAGCTCGACAAAACACCAGTTTGCCTTGGACAACTTCAGCTATTATATGTATTACATATATGTATTTTACAATTTGGATCAGCCTAACAAATTTGATCTATAACTAAATCATTTTACGTATAATCTTTTATAAAGACTTTACAAAATTTACTTGTCACGACAAATATTTATTAATATATTCTTATCATTATCAAATCAAATAAAGGGAACACATAAATTCATGTACAAAAAACATCTTTCATTGGTATTCTGGTATTCTGCTCGTCTTCCAATAAAATATTTCAACTCCATTTTCCATTTTAAATGGCCTAGTAGCTGCAAAGATTATTAGAAAAACAAACAAACTAAATGTTACTCCTGATTCAATAAATGAAAATTAATATAACTATTATATAATTTGTATTCAGTACTTTAGTATCTTACAAATTGTTTGTACTTCTATGTCATATATTATAATTTTATTTATTATTTCAGGCCGGGCCTGTAATGGGTTGAACTACTTGCTAATCAAGTTCGGCCCAACTTTAACTTTTGTCCAAGTTCAACCCAAGTTCCTCCTAAATTAATTTTAAACGAGCTTTTAGTGACCAAAGAATTGGATTTCGAGTCCTCCTAAATCAATTTTAAACGAGCTTTTAGTGACTAAAGAATTGGATTTCGAGTTCCAATTAATGGTACTCAGACGGGTTAAATGTTTTTTGCATCACTGTACTTTAAGTCAACTTATAAACGATTAACTTTTTTTTCTTATATTCAAGTCACTGAACATTAGTTTTCTAACAAAACGTCATAAATCCAATTAAATCATGTTGACTTTAAACAGTTTTGCCACATCTAATTCCACATAAGAGAGAGAAAACAGACATGAAAAATTTTAAGCCGACATGTGGCCACTCTTGAGTAAAAATGAAAAAATATTAAGGAAAAAAATTTAATTTTTTTAAAAAAATAAAATAAAATTAGAAAATTTAGCAAAAAAACATGGAACTTTTTTAAAAAAAATTTATTTTTGTAATTAATAAAAAATGATTTTTTAGACAATTAATAACAAATATAATTATTTAGGAAATTATAAAAATTAAAAATTAACAAATATAATTATTGACTTTATATACATACATATTTATAAATTATTGTTAATTTCATGTGTATTTAGAAAATTTTAATTTTATTAAACCACGATGATTTTTATCATTTTTTAAAATCAAATTTACTGTGTATCACATTTATTATCTTTCTCCCGAGGTCTCATTCCCCCAAATTTGATTCATAGCTCACCTCATCTTGGTAACATGTACCAAACTAAGAGGGTGTTTCATAAAAACTGAATAAAATAGTTCTGAATGCTTAAGTAATCTAAATAAACTGAATGAAATAGATTTCTGGATACTGAATGAAAAATAGTTGTTTAATAAGTGACATGTCTGAAACATCTGAATAACATATTTTTACTATTTTATCCCTCTAAAAAATTTTAAAGCTATTGTAAATCTATTTAATATTACTTAATATAATATTTTAATTTCTTTTTACTTCATTCAGCTAGAATTAAACCATTCAGCCCAAAAATCTGACCGATTCAGCCATTCAGACCTAAACAAACGCACTGAATGGTTTAGTCCATCTGACCGATTCAGCTATTCAGCTTCATTCAGCTCCAGTCAAATAGCTCTTAATTCATGACTCTCCAATCTGATTCATAGCTCACCTTATCTCCCCCCATTTACCACTGTAAACCCCTGGTGCCACATCAAGATAGACGAGCTAGTTGTTAATGTTAAGTAGAACCAACCGCTAGAAAATTCCCCACACTCCAATTTAACACATTTTGAAAAATCCCTAAACTCCAATCTAACCCATTTTTTTCTTACAGATCTACATACGATCTTTAAAATGGTGTCTTTTTTTTTTTTTTTTTTTTTTAATGTTTGAGTCAAATCTTTGAAGTTCTTGTTAAAATAATGTTTGATCTGCAAAATCAAAACATTTTTTTGCGCCACCAAAGTCTACAGGGAAGAGATAGATGGATAAGTTTTGAGTTTTTTTTTCTTCTTTTTACTTTTATATAGAGATAATTATTTAGTTACTTGGCCACTTAGACTGAATGTTTTAAATTGAATTAAGTTAAGTCACATTATATTGTAATGTTAATATTCCGTTAAAAAATTGATGTCCGTAACGAAAATTCTAACTTTTATAAGAAAATTAAAATTCAGTGAGTTGACTGTAAGAATTTATTTTTTTAATATATTGTTTGTAAATTAACTTAAAATACAATGATGAAAAAAACATTTAAGTCGAAATCAGACATAAATTAGCCCATTCATAGCACAAATTGGCAAATATTCTCAGTTTGAAATAGGTATACCTATTACCTATATATATACATAACATTCAAACGAAAAGTAAAATACGAACATATATAAGCATTTTATAGCATTTTTATTTTAAAAGCGTAAATAGTAGTACAACTTTGACCACTTTCATTGGAAAATAATAGTAATAAAATTTGTTAACATTATTATTTTTTTAAAATACGTAGGGACAGTTTAAGAATGACTTTTTTTTTTACTTAAAATTAAAATGTTAGTAGATTTATAAGTTAAAATTTTAGTAGATTTATAAATAAAAGTATTCCTCATTACTTTTACTTATAAATAGAATTATAAGTAATAGTTATGGATATGTTCGGTTAATAATGACTTATAAGTTCAATAAAATATAAATATTATTAAAATATCATTTAGTAAGAAGAATATTAGAAAAATAAAAAAAAGACATTTTTATTATTTTATAATGGTTGACCGACTAAGAAAAATAATTTATAAGTTATTTTCTTAAGCAATAAAATTTTATTTATTTTGTTGACTTTTTTTTAATTTATAAGTGAAAAAAAGTCATTTTCCAATAGGTTTTTAGTTTGGTTGCTCAACTTATAACTAATTGCCGAACAGGCTCGTAGTTCACGAGAGAAAAATAACACTTCGAAACCAAAATCGCAGCTCAGAAAAGTGCAAAAATGGCCAAAATTGGGAAGAGATTTGAAGGGAAGGTAGCGATTGTGATTTGTGACGGCTTCAACGCAGGGCATAGGTTTTAGCATCGCTGAGCGCCTCGGCTTGGAAGGTGCCACTGTTGTGATCTCCTCTCGCAAACAGGTTCCTTTTCCGATTCCCAATTCCAGTTATTCATTTCTTTTAAATTCATGATATGCCTGCCTTTTGGGTTTCTATAACTTTTGCAATTTTTTTTTTTTTTTTAATTTCTTGTATGTTTGACTGGTAATTAAGAAGTAAATTGATATGGGGTTTCTAAATTTTGCCCCGAATTTCAATTAATAGTTAAGCTCAAACACCTGTGCTCAAGCTTTAATGGAAAACTACTGAAGCAATAGAGAGAGAAAATTGAACATAAAATGATAATTCTCATTCAAGCATATCCAATACAGCTCATGCTACTGTAATATATTCACTATCCCTGCTAGGAACACGAATTCTGTACTAGCAGAATTATCCTCCAATCAAAGCTAAACGCGTGCAGCCAAAAACAGAAAAGAAAAAGGTAAAGTTAAATCATCAAAACGACAGCGTTTGGTCAAGCTGAAACTAGCTGCTAAATGAGAAACTATTCCATGTTCATGGAGCATGGTGAATAGTTTGTTCCTCATCTCACATACATGTGAGTCCCCTATGGGCTCCAAACCCCACATGCATGTGAGGAGAGGAGTATACTATTCATCATGCTCCAAGAGCATGGAATAATTTTTTCTGCTAAACTCATTTAATTTAAGTATGTTATTATGCCAGGCATGACATTAATTTATGCAAGTGAGTTCAACTTTTGGTGGGTTGTTGACTGATTTGTCAAGTTAATGTAATTCCATCCGGTCTTCTAGAAATTTTGCACTTTTTTTTTTGGTTTTTCCATTTCTGGTATGTTTGACTATATATGGTCAGTGGTTTCCTTCTCACAGTGTATTCATTTTATTCAGACAAGTGTATATTGCTTTGGATTTCTGAATTTTGCCCCAAATTTCAATTAATTTATGTATGTGAGGTTAATATTTGCTGGGTTTTGATTGGTTTCTCAAATTAGTGTTATTACATCTGGGGCTTCCTCAACTATTCAATTTTTGTACCTCTATCTCTAGCTTGTTTCTTTTTTCATATTTACAAACAATTTTTTATATTTAGGGGCCCGTGGGATAAGCACTCTAGTTACCAAAGGATACCTATAACCTAAGAATGACTTTATGTAGGCCTTTTAACGGAAGTTACCCAACAGATAGAAAGAGCAACAAAATGAGAAATACGATTATTATTATAAGAAACACAAGAAATATTAGAATATACAGTTGTTTATTTGATTTGAGGTGTGGAGCACTTTATTATAACCATGAAAAATAAGAATTATTGATACATATATAGAACGACGACGACTTTTAAGGAATTTTTTATTTTTCCAACTTTATCCTTATCATTAGTTACAAATGAAGTAACGGTGGTGTAGTAGTATTCAATCTACCTAGTATAAATAATGGCATGCTAAGAACTTCATGTGAATTTATCGTCTAAACATAAAAATGTATATCTAATTTTGGAATGGACAAAAGAGAAAAATGTATATCTAATTTTGGAACAAAGAGAGTATCTTTTAGGACTCCTCAAATTTGTTCAGGGAGGAGCTCTTAAGGGGTCTGGGGCAGGCTACCCATAGTTTTTGGAAAAAAATTTACGCCCTTGAAACTTAATATATTTTGCTCCCCCACAAGTTTTTATAAAAAATTAAGTATATATTATACTCTTGAAAGAAATATAAAGCAGATACTATTTGTATATTATATTATTTTTTGGTAATATAATTATTTTATATTTGAGCATGCCACATTTGGGCTTGGGGAAAAATTCCTATCTCCGTCCTTGGATTAGTTTATTTGTCATTATTGTATACTCATCATATGAAAATTTGCATATTCTCATGTTTTTGCAATCTCTTTGCATCAGTAAGATTGTTTTTCCCCTTGAAAAACCCTAGATGAGGGTTATTTTAACCTATAGGTATATAAGCTATATCCATTAGGTATCCATTATTCCACACACACACATATACCCAAACATATATATGCACATACTCATCTTAATTTATGTACTGGGTTTAAATGAGTTCAACTGTTGTTGAGCTTTGCGTGGTTTTACAGAATAACGTAGATAAGGTGGCGCAAAAGCTTAAGGCTCGAGGAATTGAAGTGTTGGGATTGGCATGTCATGTTTCAAATACTCAACAAAGAAAGAATCTCATTGACAAGACAGTTCAGGTAAGAATCCACCAATACTTGACGGTTTTTGGTCTTTGGTGAGTAGTCTGATTTGTTGTCTTGCGAAGGCTAATGATTCTCTTGTTATGAGCAAATTTTCTCTAGTTCATGTTGCTAAGCAACGGAGAAGTCCAATGTTGCTAAGCAATGACAAAATAGTACACTCTTTCTGTCTCAATATGAGATCCCATTTGACTTTATACTAACATAATTTTTTTGATAAATTTTCTAGGCTAAAATCATCTTACATATTAGTAAAAAATTATATCTTGGTGTATATCTCAACCTTAACATCCGTAAAAGAAGTCAAATGGCATTCATTTTGGCACTAAGGGAGACTTCCTTCAGGAGATAAAACACACATATATTTGTTGCCAGAAGGAGCAAATCTATTCCTTTAAAGTGGATAGAACGTTGCTTGTATGCTCTCCTTGCTTCTTCTGCATTGTGGTTTGTATATACCATCATTTTTTTTGTCAACTACACCCCTGCAAAGGACGTAGAACTCTTTGCTTTTATGATTGAATTTGCAATTCCTAGGGCTAAGATGTTGCTCCAATGCTTATAAAGAGTGATGCACAGTGCATAGTACTCTTCATATCTATCCAGAAACCATCTTTAAGAAATGATGAGATGCAAGATAATTTTTGGTCAAATCTGTTTTTTTCTCTAATCTACAAAACTTTGACTACCGAGTTTCAAACTTTATTACTTATATGAATTCGGACCTCAAATTTATATAACTAATCTGACGTGTATATATGCTTTTCTTTCCTTTTCGCCCATGAATTGGTCTCAACTCTAGGTGATAGGATATTAGGGATTTTTCTGAAGTTGGGTTCTTTTCTTTGCATTAATACATAGAGATCCCCGTGAGGAGCAGTTAGAATAGGGGTTTTTTCAATTATGTCTTCTGGCTATGACTTAAATGATTTTCCAGTGGACGTTTTCTAATATTCTCATATTTTCATATTATTGAGCTTTTAAATTCCATTGCTATAAATTAGAACTTAATGGTATGGGTGCAGAAATATGGAAAAATAGATGTGGTCGTGTCCATGCTGCTGTAAATCCCTCTGTCGACGCCATTTTGGAAAGTATAGAATTGGTCCTTGATAAGCTATGGGAAATTAATGTGAAATCCGCTATACTTCTTCTACAGGTACTTTGTGGAGAGTGAGTTATTGGCAAAATCAGGAGTGCAGTAATTGCATAGACTTAATGGATCATTGGAGATGTCTCTATGTCATTTTCTACTTATTTTTATTATCAGTTCCTTGTATTACTTGAATCAACTTTTCACATGTTTTCATTGATGTTCTCACTGTAGAACCTAAGGTTGTTACTGTTCTTTTTCTCTTTCTTCTCCCCCTTTTTCCTCCCTATCACAGGATGCAGCTCCTCACTTGTCAAAAGGTTCATCCATTGTTTTCATTTCCTCCATTGGTGCCTACAGTTCGGCGTCTTCAATGGCTATGTATGGGGTGACTAAGACGGCTGATAAACACATCATTTTTATATTTTATGTTTCCATTTTTATTGTTTTTATTGTTTATTTTATTTAATTAATTAGTTTTATTTTGTTTTGCAGGAAATAAAGAAATAAATAAAGTTGAGTTGAAAAAAGATTTCTAAAAGCTTCCTAGTTGATTTTTATTTGGACTACGATTAAGAGGTGTGCAAGGAAAAGATTCTTTGAAGATAACTCATGTACAAGTTGATGAAGTCAACAAGGAAATTAGAGTAGGGTTCAATATATTTTTCTCTATAAATAAGAGTCTTATTTTAGAGAAAAGGGTGTGCTATATTTTATTTTCTTTTTCTCTTTTTCACTCTCGGTAAAAGGATCAGTGTTGGAGTTCTTTTATTTTTTTTCCGTTGCTTCAGTTTCGATAAAGGAGGAAAGAGTAGGAAGTTGTTTAAGTTATTTTCTATCTATCATTTACGCATCTTTTGGTAGGAGTTTGTCAGGGTGTTATTTTCTTTTAGTATTCTTTATGCCGCATGGGTTATGAGTGAGGAAGTGTTTTTGTTAACTTTGATAGCATTCTTCATTAAGTTTAATATTAAAAGTTTGTTTTTAACTATTGTTCCATTAGTTTTAATTTATTTCATGCAATTGTTATTATGTGTTTGATTTTTAATTATCATGGATAGCTAAATTTCTAATATCTAGGATGAAGATGAAATTAAATATTGCATATTATTATATTCTTTCCGTTTCGATATTAATGTCTAATTGTTTATTTCTTCAATTTTACCTTCACGCATAATTCGTTTTGGTTCTAAATTAATTGTGAGATTTTGATAGGTTACTGTTAAGATATGAGTTTTTCATAATTCATGCTTGCTCAATGAAGTTTTGATGAGTTATAGTTAATCCTTAAATTTTCATAATCTATGCGTGTCCATATTAATTATATGAATCACTATTTTTAAGGGAATGAAAAATAATTGAAAATTAATTAAGGAAATGAAGAATTTAATTATTATGTTAGTATTTAATGGATTCAGATTCCTAGGTAGTTTTTCTCATTGCTAGTTTTCGTTATTAATTTTTAATTTATATTATTTAGTTAATTAATCATCTTCACAATTTTTATTCCTAATTTGCCTGAAATTTAAATTAAAGATACATTGGAAATTAACTAGTCTCTGTGGTTCGACGTGTACTTGCCCATTCTTCAATTTGATGCTGTGCACTTGCAGTTACTATTTTTTATCACATCAAGTTTTTGGCGCCGCTGTCGGGGACTAGATTTAATTTTTTATTCCTTAACTTTTATTTCTTCGAATTAGTTTTTACCACTAATATTTTTTATTTTTATTTTTCAGGATTACCGAAGCGGATCAAAGGAGCAAAAAACATAGATATTTTGTTGCTGCGCTTTCTTGGTACTTCATATCTCCATAATTTTTCTTTTTTCTTTTTTAAATTATTTTTTTATATAAAATAAAAAAAAAATAGTAGTTTAGTTTATTATTTTTAGTTTAAAAACTAATTGCCGCATTCATGCATTCACTCACGTAGAGCACATCCTGCTTAGGTTTTTATTTTTATTTTATTTTATTTTTAGTAAATATAAAATATGGTGATTGCTGGAGGATTGAGGTACGTCAAATTTCTCATTCTTTTGTAATTCACATAGTTTTAAGACATTTTATTTATTTACAGTTTTTATTTTAATTGTTTATTCTTATTTTTAATTTAACTTTAAGGGCACAAACCATAACAAGATAAGGTGGAGATTTCATCACCCTTCCTTGGCCCACAAACAACCTAACTTTGCATAACTGACTTAATAAAATCAAGTAGACGTTGGCCCCTAAGACTCTCGAGCTCAATTAGGACAACGAATTCTGAGAGGAGTCTGAATTCCTAATTAATCATATTACTGGTGTCTAGGCAAGTGGTTCAAAAGGTAAACGCCTAAAGAACGCGCGGTTATTTAATTAGTCACCGTACCCACGGAGAGACTCCCGCCGTTTTTACACTTACCTGGCTAGCGGTGTGATTAATTTTGAATTTGGTGAACCTTAAAGAGTAACTTGGAACAGTTAGGAGCTGTCTAGATTTTATTTAGGTTCACCTTAGAAGTAGTTTTTATTTTATTTTATTTTCCTTATTCATCTTTGTGTGCTTATTTGTTTATGTGCTTATCTGCTAAGTAGTATATGCAAAAAGTGTGGGTTAGGGATAAAACATCTCGATTAGTGAGAACAATTGATTTTTTAAATTTCACTTTAAAAGACATCACTTCTACAAACATGGAAGTTGCACAAACTGTTTCTTTAAGGGACCGATGTTATCCTTCTCGCTCTGCCCACCCTTCATGCATCAGTCTACCACCAGTAAATGGTAATAATTTTGAACTAAAACCGCACTTTATAAATATGTTACCTAGGTTTACTGGAATAGAAGATCCATATTTATTCATTCGGGAATTTGAGGAAGTCTGTGCTTTAATGAAAATTCAACAATTGTCTGAATACTTGATTAGGCTAAGATTTATCACATTTACTTTAAAAGATAATGCTAAAAAGTGGTTATATAGCCTAGCGAATAATTCTATAACAACCTGGAAGGGATTTGTTGTTACATTTCTAAATAAATATTTTTCAAATCACAAAACTTCTGAGATTAGGACTGCAATTCATCAATTTTACCAACTTGAAAACGAGTTGTTTTGGAAATATTTTGATAGATTTAAAAATTTGTTATCCCAGTATCCACACCATGGAATTGAAAAATGGAGATTGTGTCAAATTGCCTACGAAGGTTTAGATTTTTCCACTAAAACGACGTTAGAGTCAATGTGTCAAGGGGATTTTCTAAAAAATGATGAGGAAAGGGCTTGGGAATTTTTAGAAGAGTTAGCAGAAAAAACCATACAATGGGAAACCACCCGAAAGACCGATAAATCTAGCTCATTTAGGGGTGTTCATACGATTGACAATTCAATTGCTACCGAAGCTAAGTTGACGAGTGTACTTAAAAGACTTGAAACGTTAGAAACTAGGGATACATCACATGTAAACCAACTTGAAGAATTTGACCAAGTCAATGTAATGTCTCAAAGACCTAGGAACGACCCATTTGCACCCACTTATAATCCAGGTTGGAGAAATCATCCTAATTTTGCATGAAACCAAGGATCATACCCAAATAACTCTTCAAATCAGGTTAATCGGTCTCAAAATCAAACTTTTCAACCCTATCAAAAGCCGAATCCTGGTCTGTACTAAAATTCAAATTCAGCAACTCAATGTCCTCCAGGTTTCCCTAATGAAAGTGAAAAGAGACTTAGCAATTTAGAGAAAAGTATGGAATCTTTAATGAAATCTCAGGAAACTTTAATGAACTCTCAAACAAATTTCATGTAAAACAGTAACCAAGCCATATCTCGGTTAGAGATTCATATGAGTCAATTGGCCACTATAATTAGTGAAAGAGAGAAGGGAAAGTTTCCTAGCCAACCCGAGACCAACCCGAAATTTCCAGTCCCTAATCAAAAACCTTATCATGCTAATTCACTTGAAAACAACCACAACCAAGTCAATCATGTGAATTCTGTAATCTCTTTAAGGTCTGAAAATTATTTTAACAATCATGTTGGTATTGATAATGAAGAAGAGAAAAATTTAATTGATAAATCTAATAATCTATCTTCACAGTCAGCCCAGCCTGAAAAGCCCACCACTTCTGAGTCAGTAGGCCCATCTAACAAACAATTGTTAAAAAATGAGAAAATCATATCTTCGGAGTCTAATGAAAAAGTCTTTAAACCAAAAGCCTCATTCCCCCAAAGACTAATTTCAAACAAGCAGTCAACCCAGTTAGACAAAATTTTAGAAGTGTTCAAACAAGTGAAAATTAATATCCCTCTTCTAGATGCCATTCAACAAGTTCCCTCATATGTTAAATGTCTAAAAGATTTGTGCACACACAAAAGAACCACTCATGTTCCTAAGAAAGCTTTTCTAACAGCCCATGTTAGTTCTATCCTGTCATGCCAAGTCCTTGTGAAGTATAAAGACCCCGGTTGTCCTACTATTTCATGCATCATAGGAGACACCTTAATTGAAAAAGCTTTGCTTGATTTAGGAGCGAGTGTTAACCTTCTACCATTTTCTGTGTACCAAACCTTAGGCTTAGGGGAGTTGAAAAAGACAAGAGTCACACTTCAGCTAGCTGACCGTTCTATCAAAGTGCCAAAGGGAATAATTGAAGATGTACTCATTAAGGTTGACGATTTTGTATTCCCTGTCAATTTTGTTGTTCTTGAAACCCAACCTGTTGTCAATCCCAACGGTCAAATTCCTGTCATTTTAGGTAGACCATTTCTAGCAAGCTCTAATGCGTTAATCAATTGTAGAAATGGACTAATGAAATTGACATTTGGGAACATGACAATTGATTTAAATGTGTTCAATGTGGGAAAACAACCTAGTGATTTTTCTGACCAACCCGTTGAAACAAACATGATTCAAGAAATGTCTGAAAATGAACTTAATGGGGAAGATGAAATTCTTAACTTTTGTTTAAATCACTTTGGTCAAAATTGGGATGATACAGAATATGTACATGAGGTGAATGAAATGTTAGAGCCTTCTACATCAATATATTCTAAATGGGAACATGTGATCGAGCCAATTTTACAATCTTCAGAACCGAGTCCACCAGAGTTAGAACTCAAACCTCTTCCTGATGATCTTAAATATGCCTATTTAGGTCCTTCCAAAACTCTTCCTGTGATCATTGCGTCCGATTTAACAAACCCACAAGAGGAAGAATTATTGACCATCCTTAGATAGAACAAAGAAGCCATAGGATGGAGCATAACAGATATTAAGGGGATCAGTCCTGCCATTGTCCAACATAGGATCCATTTAATAGATGATGCTAAACCCGTGAGAGACCCATAGAGGCGGTTGAACCCAGTTTTAAAAGAGGTTGTTAGGAAGAAAATTCTTAAATGTCTAGATAATGGGATCATCTATCCCATTTCTGATAGCTCTTGGGTAAGTCCTGTTCAAGTGGTGCCTAAAAAGTCTGGCTTAACTGTGGTTCAAAATGACGATAATGAGTTAGTTCCCACTCGTGTCCAATCTGGTTGGAGGGTTTGCATAGACTATAGAAAACTCAATGAGGTCACAAGGAAGGATCATTTTTCTTTACTCTTCATAGACCAAATCCTAGAAAGGTTAGCTGGTCATGCTTACTATTGTTTTCTTGATGGATACTCGGGTTACTTTCAAATTCCCATAGCCCTAGAAGACCAAGAAAAGACCACATTCACTTGTCCTTATGGAACTTTCGCATATCGTCGTCTACCCTTTGAGCTATGTAGTGCCCCTTCCACCTTTCAAAGATGCATGATGAGCATTTTTTCTAACATGATAGACAAATTCCTAGAGATTTTCATAGATGATTTTTTCATATTTGGGTCTACATTTCCTGAGTGTCTTCACTACCTCGACTTAGTTTTAAGGAGATGTAAGGACACTAACTTAATCTTAAATTGGGAAAAATGTCATTTCATGGTTAAAAAGGGAATTGTTCTTGGTCATATCATATCTGAAAAGGGAATTGAAGTAGATAAAGCCAAAATTGACCTCATTGCCAATCTCCCACCACCTCGGACAGTCAAAGAAATTCGTTCATTCCTAGGACATACAGGCTTTTATAGGCGATTCATCAAAGATTTCAGTAAGAAAGCAAGACCCTTAACCAATCTTCTAAGTAAAGATGCAAAATTTGAATTTAATGACAAATGTTTCCAATCATTCGAACAACTTAAAAAGGAGTTGACCTCAGCTCCTATCATCAAATCACCCGATTGGAATCAACCATTTGAGTTAATATGTGATGCATCTGACTATGCAGTTGGTGCTATTCTAGGGCAACGAATTAATAAGATTCCCCATGTTATATACTATGCTAGTAGGACTTTGAATGATGCACAATTGAATTATTCAACTACTGAAAAAGAACTTCTAGCTGTAGTTTTTGCCCTAGAAAAGTTTCGTTCTTATCTTATTGGGTCTAAAATCATCGTTTACACTGACCATGCAGCCCTTAGACACCTTCTTTCCAAAAAAGACTCAAAAGCCCGATTAATTCGATGGGTCTTATTGCTCTAAGAATTTAACCTAGAAATAAGGGATAAAAAAGGGTCTGAAAATGTAGTAGCTGATCATTTGTCTCGTTTAGTTGTGGAGTCTAATTCTGAACTGCCTTTAAATGATTCTTTCCCAGATGAACGACTTTTCTCCATATCCACTACACCTTGGTTTGCTGATATTGTGAACTACCTAGTTACTAGTGACATTCCTTCCCCTTGGTCCAAACAAGACCGATCAAAATTTCTTTCACAAGTCAAATATTTTTATTGGGACGACCCCTATTTGTTTAAATATTGCCCTGATCAAATCATTAGGAAGTGTGTACCCGACTACGAGTTTAGGAGTGTCCTATCATTTTGTCATGACCAAGCTTGTGGAGGACATTTTGGAGGTAAAAAGACCGCTGCCAAAGTTCTCCAGTGTGGTTTTTATTGGCCTAGTCTATTCAAGGATGCCACAGAATTTTGTGCCAATTGCAATAGGTGTCAACATTTAGGAAGGATCACTAGGAGGAATATGATGTCAATGCAACCCATTCTAGTCATTGAGTTGTTTGATGTGTGGGGGATCAATTTCATGGGTCAATTCCCAAATTCTTTTGGAAATCTATACATTTTACTTGCAGTTGATTACGTGTCTAAGTGGGTAGAAGCTATACCAACCAAGACCAATGACAATAAGGTTGTTGTCAAATTTCTGAAAGATAATATTTTTTTCTCGCTTTGGTACCCCTAGGGCTATAATCAGTGATCAAGGAAAACATTTTCGTAATCAGCATTTTGAATCCTTGTTGAAAAAATATTCCATCACCCACAAGCTTGCCACACCATATCACCCTCAGACAAGTGGTCAAGTAGAAGTCTCGAATAGGCAAATCAAGCAAATCTTGGAAAAAACGGTGAGTTCTAATAAAAAAGACTGGTCTTTTAAATTGTTAGATGCATTGTGGGCTTACCGTACTGTCTTTAAGACTAACTTAGGAATGTCACCATATAGGCTTGTATTTGAAAAAGTTTGTCACTTACCTGTGGAACTTGAACACCGTGCTTTATGGGCTATAAAAAAGCTAAATTTTGATATGTCAAGTTGTGGGAGTCATAGACAATTGCAATTGAATGAGTTGGACGATATTAGGAATGATGCTTACGAAAATGCTAAAAATTACAAGGAAAGAACAAAAGTGTTTCATGATAAATCAATTTTGAGAAAATCATTTTCACCTGGTCAAAAAGTTCTCTTGTATAACTCTCGACTACATCTATTTCCTGGCAAATTGCGTTATAGATGGGATGGACCTTTTGTAGTAAAGGTAGTTTACCCTCATGGGGCAGTTGATATTGAAAATCCAAAAAGTGGTGAAATTTTCAAAGTTAATGGTCTACAACTTAAATCCTTTTTAGAAATGCCGACCGAAACAGAGGAGGTGATGGACCTTGTTGACCCACACTATTCCGAATGACTGAAACTGCACTTGTAATTGTAAGTTTTATATATATATTTTTCTTTCCGTCCCGTTCCTACCCACCATACAAGGTACAATTTTTTTTATTTCTTTGTTATCTATTCTTCATTTGCATACATTGAGGACAATGCATGATTTAGGTATTGGGGGGGGGGGGGGATTTAAATTTTTTATTTATCTATTGCATTTTTTTTTATTAGCATTTTTTTTATTTTTTTTAGGAAACTAATTCTTTTTATATTAAAAAATGAAAAAATGAAAAAATTGTTTGACTTTTTATGAGTTGGATTAATTCTAATAAGTGTCTGTGGAGTAAAAAAACTTTGAGTAGGATTAAAAGATTTAGAATGCTTGAACTTTTGATAAGATACAAAATCCTAGTTTGAAATATCATCTTGAATAAAATTAGAATTCATATGCATTTTTACACTTCACGTTCGCACTAATTCTTAGTTGTGGGGTATAAATTATGAGTCAAGTAAATTCAAGAAAAAAAAATTAGAAATAGAAAATAATAATGCAACGAGATGGAGCGTAAAACGCACTCGTTGTAAGAAAAGAAAAAAAAAAGTTGAAAAATAATAAATATTGCTTCAATGTCCATTGAATAAATGAAAAATTAAGCTGAAAAGTATGATGGATATAAGTAGTTTGACTAGTCTGATTTTTGTGGCCTTTGTTGCTCGAGTTAGTAAGCCCTTAGGGGTGTCTTTACACCTAGTGCCCTAAAACCAACTAGTTTGGGAGTCATTGGTCAAACACTCGTTAAATGGGTAACTCTGAAAAGTCTAAGAAAAATAGACATTGCACAAGTCAAAAATAAAAAAAAATAAAAAAAGAAAATATTGAGTTTGCTTGATTTTCACGGTAAAAGTCCCTACTAAGAGTTACATCACATACACATGCATGCATCACATGGAATTAATTTTATGAAAGATGGTGTTTAGAATGAAGATGGAGTATTTTTGATAAGGTGAAAGTGTGATTTTGAATTTGATCTTGCTTATGTGTAATGCCCATGGATACTTAGAAGTTTTCTTTCGATTTCATAATTGGTTAAACTCAAAAAGATTTTTATTTTATCTTGAATTTTGTGGGTATATTCACTGCAAATCCTCACGAGACATAACTCGTCCACTTGGGTTAACCTTGGGGTTTAAAGGCTTGTTGCACATGCTAAGTGCAATCGTGCGTTTCCTACGAAAATGAGGTAGTTTAGTTTTTATTTTCTTTTTGTTTCACTCGAGGACGAGTAAAAGCTAGGTATGAGGGTATTTGATAAACACGTCATTTTTATATTTTATGTTCCCATTTTTATTATTTTATTTGTTTATTTTATTTAATTAATTAGTTTTATTTTGTTTTGCAAGAAATAAAGAAATAAATAAAGTTGAGTTGAAAAAAGATTTCTAAAAGCTTCCTAGTTGATTGTTATTTGGACTACAAGTAAGAGGTGTGAAAGGAAATGATTCTTTGAAGATAACTCATGTACAAGTTGAAGTCAACAAGGAAATTAGAGTAGGGTTCAATATATTTTTCTCTATAAATAAGAGTCTTATTTTAGAGAAAATGGTGTGTCATATTTTATTTTCTTTTTCTCTTTTTCACTCTCGGTAAAAGGATCAGTGTTGGAGTTCTTTTATTTTTTTCCATTGCTTCAGTTTCGATAAAGGAGGAAAGAGTAGGAAGTTGTTTAAGTTATTTTCTATCTATCATTTACGCATCTTTTGGTAGGAGTTTGTCAGGGTGTTATTTTCTTTTAGTATTCTTTATGCCGCATGGATTATGTGTCAAGAAGTGTTTTTGTTAACTTTGATAGCATTCTTCATTAAGTTTAATATTAAAAGTTTGTTTTTAACTATTGTTCCATTAGTTTTAATTTATTTTATGTAATTGTTATTATGTGTTTGATTTTTAATTATCATGGATAGCTAAATTTCTAATATCTAGGATGAAGATGAAATTAAATATTGCATATTATTATATTCTTTCCGTTTTGATATTAATGTCTAATTGTTTATTTCTTCAATTTTACCTTCACGCATAATTCGTTTTGGTTCTAAATTAATTGTGAGATTTTGATAGGTTACTGTTAAGATATGAGTTTTTCATAATTCATGCTTGCTCAATGAAGTTTTGATGAGTTATAGTTAATCCTTAAATTTTCATAATCTATGCTTGTCCATATTAATTATATGAATCACTATTTTTAAGGGAAGGAAAAATAATTGAAAATTAATTAAGGAAATGAAGAATTTAATTATTATGTTAGTATTTAATGGATTCAGATTCCTAGGTAGTTTTTCTCATTGTTAGTTTTCGTTATTAATTTTTAATTTATATTATTTAGTTAATTAATCATCTTCACAATTTTTATTCCTAATTTGCCTGAAATTTAAATTAAAGATACATTGGAAATTAACTAGTCTCTGTGGTTCGACGTGTACTTGCCCATTCTTCAATTTGATGCTGTGCACTTGCAGTTACTATTTTTTATCACATCAACGGCCCTCTCCTTGGACTTACCAAGGTGTTACGTGATTCTCATAGGTTATGTTTGTTTTCAAAAATGATAGGTGAAATAAGATTATTTGTACTATTTTAATATCACTACAGACTATTTTATCCCCTAATTAGTCTGTAATTCAACCCATGAATTATGTTTGTCGTTTCTAAGGTCATTTGATGGATTATAATCTCAAGTGGAAAGTTAGTATCATACAATTTCCTATTTTAGCTATCAAATGACTTTAGAAATGATAAAAAGTCTATGATTAAATAATGGACTAATCATGAGATAAAATAGTTTTTAATGGTGTCAAATTAGTATAAGTAGTCATATTTCATCCATCATTTTGTGCAAACAAACGTAACTTTAGCGTTCTTTAGGGGAAGTGATTGCTACATTTTTAGCATTACTTATCCGTATTATTGATGCTTGATCCTTGATCTTGTTCTTGTTCTAGGCCCTTGCATCTGAGATGGCCCCAGATACTCGTAAACTGTGTAGCACCCGGTTTTGTCCCCACACACTATGCTGACTACATCACAAAAAATGAGGCTGTTGTAAGTGTCTTATGTTTAAGTTGTTTAGCTTTCGTAACTTTTACTGAATCCATCCCATATTTATTACAACACCTTTTAGTGTGTGTGGCACAGGGTTTAAGACATTCTAAAAGTATATTTATATATTATACATTTAGATTTATTTATTTATTTTGATATATTCAAATGTTATATTATTATCTATATTACATATATTTTTAAAAATATATTATCTTAATTTGTTTTTGAGACATCTTAAAATCTGTGTCGCAAACACTAAAAAATGTGCTGCAATAAATATGAGGCGGAGGTAGTAAAAGACTAAAATCACGGATTCTTTCCTGAACCGACTTGGCCTTGGGATTGTTTAGAGGAAGGCCATTGGGGGGAACACATTACTCAACAGGCTTGGAACTACAGAAGACATGGCCGCCGCCACTGCTTTTTTGGCTTCGGATGATGCTTCTTATATAACTGGCTAAACACTGGTGGTTGCTGGCGGAATGCCTTCCAGGCTTTAGTTTTCATTTCCAATTTTATCCCCTCCCTTGGCCCCATTTTTGCCTGTGCTTTGTCTTGCTATTCCTCATCAGAACATGTAATCAATAAACCAATTGTGTGGATGGCTCATAAACCCAATTCCAATAATATTTAACAGCAAAAATATTATATTCAACAATAATATTATTATTCATCGCAAATAAATGTAATTAGTACTATATGTGTATTTAAAAAAATTGAATGAAAAGTATAATAAAAAGGATTTTCGTTTATATTCTTTGTATATTGAATAAACTATGATATCAACATTTAAATAAAAAAATAAAAGTTTCCTTAAAAATCATTATTTTAGAACTGTATCAACGGACGGAGCATGAATGGCATTATATACAAATCTGGGTGATGAATAACCAAATAATACTCTCTCTTCTGTTTTAAATTATAAGAATAATATTATTTTGTTAAAAATTAATTTATTATTAATTATAAATACTATAGACTATTTAAAAAGTACAATTAATTATAAATTTTTAAAATTAAATAAATCATGTCAATTTTAAATTTTAAAATATTTTAAATTAATTTAAAAAATAATAATATTAGTCTTATAATTTCAAACGGAAGAAGCATATTTCATTTCATACTGAACTAGAAACTGAGTCTACTTGTAGAAAGCTAGCACTGATATATGCATAAAAGAAGCCACCAGGCCAAAATAGCAACTTTATGTACATAAACAAGGCTAAAACTGACCAAAAATGGTGTGCTACATAATCATTTTCTAATATAAAAGGATATGCTTTTATGCCTTCTAGCTCTCCAACATATAGATTCGTACTTTCAACGTGTTATTTAATCTTTTAGCTCTTCATCTTGCAGGCCATTTTACATACACTTAATGAACAAATTGGTCTGCCGAATAGGTGATGCTGAGTTGAAATCACCCTCTTGAAATAAAGATTATATGCAAATATCTACACAGGTATCGCATCATCATTCTGACTTTCCTCACATGTCAAAACAAGACCTTCAACATACGTTGGAAGGAGGCAACGTGCCCACTGGCAACCCATTGAGGTCGGCTCCGTTGGTGGAACAATCATGAGAACATTATCATGACGTCGGACAATCCCCATCACACTGACAGTACTCCCTTCTTTGATATAGCTATGACATAAGGAGCGGCAAACTGATATCAGCACACTTCATAAAGGCTTAAAGAATCATGTACAAACGAGCTCTCCATAAATCTACTCCCTCTATCCCATAAAAGATGACTTGAGTATCAAGTTCGTTCTATTTTTTCCCATAGTGGACCCTACATGTAGTAAACTAAGGAATCTTTTTCTTTCTTTAAATTAATGGACTCCAACTAAGTATTTTTTTAGGACAAAATAATCTTTGTATAAGTTTTTTTGTACTTAGTCATCTTTTATGGGACAAATTATTTTTGTACTCAAGTCATCATTCATGGGATGGGGGGACTATCAGTTAGCACACACCCTTTCTAAAAGTTTGGGGATTCTGGGGACATGGAACCCAACAAATATGCATCACGGGGGAAGCAAGAATTAAGATATAATGAAATGCGAACTAACCACGCAAGTAGTAATATTCACTTACCCTTCTTTGAGCTGCATTACACGGTCATCACTAGAGAGGCTGCGATCGGCAAGCCAGCCCAGAAAACTTGGTGATAACTCCTTGTTCACCTTCGTTACATTGACTACTGTTGTTGGTTTGACAAATGGGGCAACTTTGGCTCCATACCCTGCTTTCACTAAAGCTCGTAACCCGGACTGGAAGTCTGATATGTAGAAATCAGCCACATATTTCTGTTAAGAGGCAGAAAACGGTATAATTACCATAGAGTATTGTTTTAGCCATGCATTGTTGTGAACTTGAAGGATGAGCAAAATAAATAAACGCTCTATTTTCCAGTGTAAACAAAAAGTTGTTTTTTCTTTTCACGGTAAGTGAATTCCAATTTAACAGAGTTATCACGATTACAATGTATAAACATTATGTACCCCATTTAGCAAGAGTGCTTGGAGCTGTTATGGAATAATGCCTAGCAGCAACATCCCTACATCAGTTTGCAAGATATTGTGCTTGTTTCAAGATGGAATGCCAGGCTCTAGGGCTCAATACCATACAATTTGGAAACCACACACATGTATGGATCAAGCACGGGATCCATTTTTTCTTAATGTAATGACCTACACAGACTATGTATGTAAGTAGTACTTGCCAAATGAACAATTCAAATCTTGGACGTTCAAAGTAGTTGCGAGTTGCAACAACTTTGTGTTCCAAATATAATAAGAGGTATATAGTAACGACTTTTCAAATGATGCAATGCTAAAATAATCACTCTGACCCTAATCAATGCAATCAGGCAAATGAAAATTTGATTTTGACAACGAAGTTCTTAACAGATAGTAGGTTGGCTGTATCACCAAGACATTTCTAACTTCAAGAGTAGTAATTGGGCTTTTCCATCGTCAAGAAGAAAGCTAACTAAATTTAGGTCATTGCAGTAATTTAAAAGTAAAGATTTAGATACTCAATCAAGTAGCTGCTTATATCAGAGTCTATGATTCCATAAGTAATTGAACAAACTAACCTCTGAATTTCTGCATCCCCAAGAGAAGAAACGGTGTTTAGGATTTGCTGATTTTCCACCCCATCCTCTATATTCAAACAATTCTGTGGAAACATATACACATCTTGGAACCCTTTGAAAAGATGATTCAATAGGAATGCTGCCGCAGGTGACAACCTGCACAGAGGGATTTATAATAAAGCATTACGACAATTACATGAAGAAAATATAAAAAAGAATTAAATGGCAAAGAAAAATTGACCAATCAACAAAGACAAGTTCTTCCCATCTCCCTCCCCCATAAATATTCTAGCTAACAACATTAGCACTCAAAAAAATCAAATTTGCAAAAAATTCTTGGCCTTGCCAAATTGCCAACCTTTTTTTTCTGGTGAATATACTTAGAACAGCTTTAAATGGCAAATATTTACGAACATTACCAAAATTGAAAATACTTGCCAAGCTGTTCCACATATCACGTGGACAAGGTGGTCTAAAGCTCTTTCTTTATTTTATTCTTTATTTTGACAAGTCATTCTAAAGCTGTTGCTATAGGGCTTACGTATCTAGGACAAAATTTCAATTCATATCGTGGATATCCAAAAATTCATGGCTGCATAATTATGAAAGTGAATGAGGTATGCACATATCAACATTATCTCTGTTCAGCATTTTTTATTATTTATATTGGTTAGTTTACAAAATCTTAGCCTGGATGGCAACACACCACACCAATATCCACAATGATATGATATCCATCCCACAGCCCATTTGCCAGTTTTTGGCCCTTGTGGTTTAATTTTTTGGTAGTTTGGGAGTTGTATTAATGTAGTTATAGAATTGAAGTTTTAAGACTAACATTTCAATGATTGTGATACTCGATAAACATCCCCAAAGTGAGACACTAGCTACAACATCACCTTTATCTTACAATCATTTCTTGTTATACTACAGACTCGTCTTCAAATTTTATTCTTTATTTTATTTTAAAAATTTTGTAGTGACAAGTCTTCCGCTTATTTCAGTAGACTAGGCCAGCTAAAAAATTTCATACATTTCTGAAAAGGACCACCTTTTACACAAAGTTCAAAGGTTTTATTGAATAATGAATTAATCATCTAATAATACATTTCAGCCTCAAGAAATTGAACAACTACAATTTGTTCAAAAGGCATACAATTGCATTCTAGAGCTCCTCCTTTGAATGTGTATCGAAAAGATCATTTATTGCTATTACAGGTGGCCACCTGGATGCATGTCTAGTCCAAAAATGCTAAGGTGAGCTCCACCTAAGCAAAACTTAGACAGGGTTACCACAGTGGCGCCTAAGAGTTCTTGTCGGGCGGTAGCGCAATTTTAAAACATTTTTACGGGAATATGGAACCCATGATAATGTTTTAGAATTGGTGAATGGCCCAACATATCACCTACTCCCATCCTAGGCTGCTGCTTAGGTCTGATTTCATAATGCCCATAGATCTTATCAATCACCAAGGAAACTGGGTGGTTTGAGAGACCAAGCATCTGCCATCACTCAGGCAAACTATAACTACTTAGTCTAATCACATAGAAGAGCTAAATATGTGATTTTCAAATGGAATGCAATAGCCGTAGAACATATGTGCATATGTATAAACACCAAACATGAAGAAACAAGGCCAAATAGAATGCCAAGCATGGCAAGGCCAAAGGTTGGCACTGAACTTATTAAAAGCAAAGTTGTTAATTCTCATATGTTCGGTATTATGTCTCTTAAACCACCAACTGATCATCCGACTTGAGACTTTTACAAGATCCTGGGTGGTTTTCCACCTAGACTGTCACTCAATTCTAAAATATAATCATGGGTATCATAAAAATGTGCCGTGTAGGAACCTTGGCGATCAATTGGACAACTCACTCAGAGTCCCCTGGGAATTTTAGGACAATTTGAGCGCCTAGGTACCCAAATGGGCGCCTTCAATACATTGTTTAAGAGGATGTAAGTTGAACAAATGCAATTTTCACCTAAGGCTGAAAAAGTGTCTCAAACTTTGAACCAAAAAAAAAACCAGAAGCGGTGCATGTTTTTTTATAAAAAAAAATATTAGAGAATACCTTAAATCTGCATCTTAAAAAGAAGTAAAGGATGAGGAAAATAAATTACAATCAAATGGAAAAAAT
Source organism: Hedera helix (assembly GCA_947179155.2). Classification (NCBI taxonomy): domain Eukaryota; kingdom Viridiplantae; phylum Streptophyta; class Magnoliopsida; order Apiales; family Araliaceae; genus Hedera; species Hedera helix. The sequence goes on from OX359286.1 coordinate 5,017,180, forward strand.
CTTTCCAAATTCACCATTCTATTAACCTGAATATGGATTAAGATATCAAAGAAAAAACAACATATGTCTGTAGCTCAAGCGCATTAATTGTTTTGGCTTTTCACAAACTTTGCCACCATTCACATACAGAATTTGACAAAATGAAACTACCTCTTAAACTTTAACCACAAAAAAAATTACCTTACTTTCTGTTAAAACTGTTGTATTAGTGCACCTAACAATAGCTAGGGGAGACAGAATTGATCACAAAAGGCCCAAGGTTAACAAAAGTCTCTAAATTCCATTTGCTATTTAAGCAGCCAACTGGGTCGATTATATTTGCCATTTACTAAGGAAAGCCAAGTACACCAAGAAAATGATAATAACATTAGAAACAAATCCTTATTGAGGTATATGTTTTATATGATGATTTCCCAATGTCTTATATGTTACTAAATGCCACCTATAGCAAGTTTATCCTTTAACCCTGACAGAAGCAAATTTAGGCACCATATGCCACATGCAACCTACAAGTTATCCTGGACAAATAACTAAAAATATGCAATATTTTCCCTAATACAAAACCTCATACATGTTATAACACCGCCAAAACCAGCAATAATTTCATAAACTACCATTAATAGCATTCAAGAACCCCCAATCATAGCTAACTAATCTTCCCAACCAAATATGTCAGAATTGATATTATACTGTTTTTAATATGTTTTTATGTAACAAAACAAATACTATTCCTCTGACATTAAAATTTCCACATCACAATAAAACTACAATACTACTCATAATGACATCAATTAATGCTTAAAATTAACACAAGAAATTAATTTAACATATGATATACACATGTATTGAAATATAGAGATGAAGTCTAATTACTAAAATAATACAAATACATATATTAACCGAGAAACTAAGTCAACAAATAAACAAGTATTGAGATAGAAGCACTTAAAAAAAACAAATGCTTTTAAATCAAAATTAAAAAAATATTAGAGAAAAAGACTTTACCCCAGTAACCTTGACATATTGTCCATCAATGGCACCTCTAAGCTCCGTATCAGGATACCTCCTCAAAAACCCTAGTAATCCTCGTCTTCTCCAAGCAAAATTCCAGAGAATTAGCAATGCGGCCGGCACCAGAACCGCCACAACAGCCACCAGAATCAACGCCTTCTTCACTGCCACCATCAAAAACGCCCCCACAACCAACCCCATCACCACCACCACCAAAAACACCCACATTGCCACCTTCGAAACCTTAAACCCTAACTTCCCCTCCTCCGTTAAGCTCGTCACCGCCGAACCATATACCACCTTTCCGGCCGATGGTGGCGGCTCAAGCTGACCCGACCTTCGCCCGGCGCTCGACCCAAGTGGCCCGGAAGTGATTAGCCCCGTGGGCTGCAGCGGCATCAACGGTCCCGACGGTTTCTTCGGTAACGGGCCGGAGTTCGGACCTGATCTGACGGATCCACTGGTTTGCTGGGAGGAAGAGGACAGTCGGGTCGGCTTTAAAGTTGGTGGCCCACCCGAGGAGACACCCGGATCCACGACTTGTATGTCAAACATTTTGCCGAGTTCACCGGATTTCTTGACGTCACCGCCGGTATACGGCACGGCACGTGAACCCATTGTGGGCTGGCGCTCCTTGTGCTGTTCAGGTCGACCCGATACGTACAACCCACTGCTTAGCTGGTGTGATGGGATTCGGGTTGCCATTTCTAGAGAGAGGGAGAGTTTATTTGGAGAGTATGCGAGTGTAGGTGGTACAGTGGTGAATTGGTGTGATAATGGAGCGGGGAGGCTGTAGTGGAGAAAAAGACGAATGTGGTATTGGCTTTTATGATAATGACGTGTGTGCCCTTGTCCCAAATATGGAAGTACAGTCTGTAGGATACATTTACCAAACCACCCTTTCTTAGTTTGAGCACCTCAATCATCTCTACTTACTAAAGTCTAAAGATACTTTAATATTACCACAATTATACAAATTTATCCTTAAATTGGTGAATTTCAAAAAAAAAAATGTTTGTCCTTAAATTTGTGTCTAATTTTTTAAAAACACCCCATTTCGTTAAATGAAATTTCTTTTATTTTTTATTTTTTTTAAAATAATACTGGATTAATACTGAAATAATGTATGACATTTAAATCTCGAGTTCAATTATCACTTAGGTCAGTATATTTTTTATTTTTTTATGTAAGTTTGTTTCTTCACTTAGGTGAGTTTATTTTCTTCAGTGGTTAGACTTGTTTATGGGTTTATTTTTTGCTCCTATAGGATGTTTGATTGGTTATTGATATTATAATAATGAATATGTACTTAATTATTATATTATATTATATTCTCTAAAATGAGATTTCAACAAAAAAAATTAAAAAAAGGAGCAAGATGCAATATTCATAAGATCAATTTTTTAGTATCATAGACGAACTGTTGACAAAATTTAATGTTAGTAAGTTGAATTTTTTTTTAGATAACCTCTTCAATAATCTCCAATTTATAGCTATTTTCACTTTTAGTCCTTTAACTATATTTTCTGTGCATTTCATCCTCAGACTTTATAATTTCTTTAAATTCTATCTCACCTTACAAAAACAAAACAACTTAAGGGTACTAAAACCATAAAAACAACTATAGATTGAGGACTAAACGTTAAAAACAACTACAATTTGGTGACTAAGCGTAAAAAAGCTACTATATTTATGAGAAATTGTAAACATATATTTATACGGACATATCCATATCCATATCCTCCAAAAGTAAATTTTGATATCCTATTTATATCCGTATTTGATGGATATGCAACATAAAATATTTACATATCCGTATCCGTAATTATTCAAAATATAATTTTAAAATTTTAATTCTCTTATAATGTTAAATTAATAACCAAAAAATATTTATAAAATTAAATAAAAAACTAAAAATGGCGTACGATCAACTAAATAAAATAATAAAATTAAGGCTTAAATACATATTACTACTCAACTATTATAATTTTTACCTAGGTGATTCACCTTTCAATTTTTTCAATCAGATAATAAAATTATTATTATTTTTTAATTTTATCTAAATTAAACTACATTTCAAAAAATTGGTGAGTCATAAGTAGCTGTTGTGTCAACAGATTGCATATGTATACAAATTTATTAAATTAGACGAGGCTAAAATTGGCATTTCATTTTTTTTTTCACCATTTAATTAACTAAAACGTATCTCTCAAACCAATCCATTGATCTGGCAAAATCCCCAAATTTGGAATGGTAAAACCCTAGGTCTCAGAGAATTAAAATTGCTCAAGATAACAATGATTGTCTGCCAAATCCGGAACCTTCAGATAATGGCAATTGCAGATTTGGGAGGTTTGCTACAAATGGAGAAATGGAACCAACCAGAGTATTATTATTGAGTGTAAGATCCGTCAACTCAACAAGCTCAAAGGGTTCCAATGGTATCGATACATTGAGCGTATTATTCGACAAATCAAGCTGTTTGAGAGCCCTAAAATCTTTCAACTCAACCGGAATTTTGCCAAAAAGTTGATTTTCACCAAGAATCAAGTGCTCCAAACTCCCTCTTCCAATAAGATTTTTCTAATTCTCTCTTGAACATGTTATTGGAGAGGTTAAGAAGACGGAGGCCGGAGATGAGGGAGAGCTCCGGGGTGATGGGGCCTTCGATTTGGTTGGCGGCGACGGTGAGGTTTACGAGGAAGTGGAACTGGTCGACGTCTGGGGAGAGAGTGCTGGTAAGGTTGTGGTCAGAGATGTCGAGTGAGGTCACGTGGAGGCGAGAGTCGCACGTGACGCCTGGCCACGTGCAGTGGCTGATGGATATGTTCCATGAGGAGAGTGAGGAGCGTGGGTCGTCAGTAATGGCGGATTTTAGAGAGAGAAGAGCGTTGTATTCCGTTAGGTAGTAAGGTTTGGCGGCAGCAGCAGAGTGGTGGAATTGTAAGTGAAGTAAGAGAAAAAGGAGAAGTAGGAACGACATTTGAGTGAAGAAGATTTGAGTAAGCAAAACGAGCAGTTAAGGATGGGGTTATTCATCGTTTTATACAGAACGAAACTATAAGGGACGAACAGAAGTAATTTTTTATTATTTTTTTTAGAATGAAGGAGATCTAGAGTGATCTGGTTTCCTTGTTCATCTTGGTTTGTAGTTTAATTTAATTTTTTTAATATCTTTTTTTACTGTTAATGTTAATTACATTAATTAAATTATTAATGTTTGAGATTATATTGTTTAGGGACAAAAATAACATGAAATGTCAATTTTACCCTTGCAAACTTAGTCATTTTTGACATATCAATTGCCTATGACTCCACTGGAGGGCACGTCACCAAATTTATGACATGTAGTTTAATTTGGACGAAATTAAAAAAAAATTAATAGTTTACTCATCTGATTGAAAAAATTAAAAGGTGAATCACCGAAGTGAAAAAAAATAATATTTTAGAGTAATAATATATATTTAAGCATTAAAAAAAATTAATAGTTTACTCATCTGATTGAAAAAATTAAAAGGTGAATCACCGAAATGAAAAAAAATAATAGTTCAGAGTAATAATATATATTTAAGCCTAAAATTAAATATAACATTCATATGTAATTTATTTTATATTTTTTTTTATCATAAAATAATTATAAAAGATGTATAACTAATTGATGTTACTACTTTGTTATATGATAAGTGAGTTTTATACATATGTATTGACTATCTTTTAACTTAATATTTTGTAATTTCTTAAGTATTTTATATTAGTTTTAAGTGTTTTATGCTGCTTTTATGGTTTTTGATGTTATTTGGCAAGAATTTGTAGTAAAGGCTTGATATATCAAAGTTTGGAGTCATTATGCTTGCAATTTTAGTTCGTCAATTACGCAACAGTCACTTTAGGTTTGATTTCGTCCTTGATTCAGCTAGAATCTTTCAAATCCTAAAACATGAAAGTTGTAGATCAATTTCTCAACTTATTGGAACATCTTGAATCACCTCAATTGGAGTTCGGATGAGAAAGTTATGACCATTTTTTTAACAGATGCTGAAGTAGCCAAAATCCTAAAACTTAAGGCGACGGACAAACCCGTCGCTATAGGGCAGCGCATGTAATATCAAGGATATTATGACATGTAAAAAGTTTAAATAAATAAAATGTGTGTATTTTAGTTATTTAAATTAAGCAATTAATGTGAATTATGTAAATTAATCATGGATGTATATTCTATTACGGTTATTAATGTAATGATATATGTTAATGAAAAGAGGATGAATATTGAAAATTAATCTTGAATTAAATTAAAGTTAATGAGGTAATTAATGAAGTCAAAATTATTGATCATGGATTAATTTATAATTATGAGGAAATTTGGAAATTATTAAGAAAGGAATTACGTATATAAAATATATATATAGAAATAAATATGTATATTTTATATAAGGAAATATAATTATGTGTGAAGGAATTTTGGTTATATAAATTATATGAGGGTGATATATAATTTATATAAGAAAATAAATCTATTATAGAAAATGTTAATAATTATATAAATGATACAAAATTTATATTGTATAGTTATATAAAATATATATAAAGTGGTGAGAAGAATAATAAAGAAATATGAATGATTATTATTTTTAATAAAATAAATTATGTTTATGAAAAATAGAATTATTTCTATTTTTTTATGAGATATAACGTTTTATGAATTATGTATGTAAGAAAAATTGTTATAATACATAATATATATAATAATTAATTTATGTATATATTATGTAGTAAAAGAAAATACATGTATGTTTACGTAATGTATATGTAATGAAGTTGAAACATAAGAATTTTTTTTTTATTAAATCATGTAACTGATTTTATTAATTTTGGAAGTATAAAATACTTCATATAGTTACATGCATGTCCTTATGCGTGTACAAAATTTATCAAATAAAGTACCCCAAAAATATATAAATATTATTTATAAATCATTTTATGAATTTTAGTAAATTAAAATAAATATTTTATATATATTTTATAAAATATTTATTACCCGAATTAATTGCATAATGTATTAAAATGTACGTATGAAGGGTAAAATTTTTCCACCGACTTAAGTAAGTCGGTGGAATTAATGAAACAATTTAACCAGCTGCTGGACAAGTGATATATATATGTATGCATAGTAATAATAATAATAATATAACAATATTACCACTTAGCAAGCCAAACACACAAACCATTATTCTCTATCATCTTCTTCCTTTATCATCACCGATCGCCACCACCGACCACCAACGTCACCACTAGTAGGAAAGAGAAAATAATCCTTAGCCATCCAAGAGCCCACAAGCTTCAAAGGAAGGTATAAAATAATTTATTTGAATTATTAGTGTAATTTTTGGTGATAAATTAATTGTATGAAAAATTAGTAAATAATTATATTATTGTTCTATATAATTTTTAGGAGTGTATCTATGAATTTCATGATGTTTGGGATAATTTTGTGGTGGAAATATTGATCAAAAATAGGAAATTAATTCTTCCGGCTGGCTACTGTGTCGCCAGGAAGAAGAAAAAAAAAATAAGGCCGACCGCGCATGGCGCGGCGACCATATTTTTTTCTGTGGCTGGCATAAAACGGCGTCGTTTTGGGACGCCGGACGGGGGGCCGCGCCATGCGCGACTGTTGATTTCCCGGAACAAAACCAAACGACGTCATTTGGTCCGCGGAAGGCCGGTCACGCGCCATGCGCGGCCGATCGATTTTCCGCGAATTTACCGTTTTGCCCCTGGTTTCGGATTTCAGGTTATTTACGAAAATGCCATTGAAAGTGAATTTAATTAAAATAAATGTTTAAAAATTAATAAAAATTATATAAAAATTATATAAAATCAGAAAAATGTATAAAAATGTTTTATAAATTAAATTTAACAAATTTTCAATTTTGAGGAATAATTCCAATTAATTATTAAATGTTTAATAATGGGAATTAAAATAACATAATTAGGATTAATAACCAAAATAGGTTATAATTAATTTTAAATACCCATATAGAGCTGATGGGTAGAATAATTAGGTTATGAGTGATATTAATTATATATATTAATATCTCGAGTTACTAAATTATTATTATTTGATTATGTTATTATTATAGGGTGTTCAGGAAAGAAAAATTTAGCAGTTAACATAGTAAACGGATATCGAGCCAAGTTCCTAAACCCTAACTTTGAACCATTAGTTATGTGTTAGCTATTAAAATATTTATTGAACTTTATTTCCTAAAGTTTCATCATTATTCCATTTTATCGAATATTGATTTAAGTGATATTGTGGATTATTCAATGAAAAATTTCTTTTGTTACATACATATATTCATAAATGCCGTTCATAACGAAACATATTTGTTTGTCAATGAATTAATAATTATGAGTCTAGACCATTTGTTCGGCTAGACTTGTGATACCATTGAATTTCAAATTATTCTATATTGTTTAGTGCTGAGCCAAACCAAATTGTTTTGGTGCGGACTCCTAGAAACTGAGATGAACAACCCTATTCCAGGGGTATAGTTTGTCGGATGCTTTAAATTTCGATCCCCCGCAATATGCGGTAATATGATATGCACAGTCATAGGTACGAGAGGCTGATCACCTCGAGTACGGGTTTAAGGTTTCATGGTCTTGCGACCCTCAGTTTAATTCATTTGTATCATGTTTCAAAAGATAATTCCTGCAATTATTCTCTTTTGTTTTAATTGAATTAATGATACATTATTGATATAAATTTCGATCCTTATAATACATTGTTATTCTGTTCTTTATACTTGCTGAGCACTTTAGTTGCTCACTTTTACTTGCTTAAAATGTCGCAGACAAAGATGTAAAACCCGAGAATCTAGATAAGAAAGACAAAGGCAAAGGAAAGATATCAGACTGAAGAAATTGATGCGTTGTCCCCAGCCGGTAGTCTTAAATCTATGTTGTGACTGTAGATAGGAAATGTTATTTTAGTAATGTTATATGTATGTAAAGGTTAACGACCCTGTGAGTGTGAGAGATGTATTTTGTTTTATGTTGGAGATTAGCATATGTAATGTATATTAATGGTAATTCTGGGTAATAATTAATGTATGCGATATTATAAATAGTGAACACCAAATTCAAGGTTCCAGGAGCCTGAATTTGGGGGCGTCACAGCGCAGGTGCACTTGAATACGTTGCTAAAAATATAAAAGGAGCACTGTTGTGCTCTAAGGCTTCATAGCTGCGTTCGGGACGCGACCAAACTTGTTTTTAACGCATTTCTGTATGTTTTTAACTCCGAATTAGATTTGGGTGTCATTCTATGCTAGGAATTGGACTTGTAACTTATAAATACGTTATGAGACTCTTATTTTCAATATATTAGAATAGAGGATAACATAGTTAGGAATAGATTAGAAAAAAGAATCAAGGTTTTTTTTTATCAAGATCTAAAGGAGGATTCACACAAGGACACAAGAATATTTCTCAATACTGAAAAGCTAACAAATGTCCTTAATTTGCCTATCACTGTAAATGTTATAAACAATACCTCTGAGGAAGAGATTGTTACTTTAAAAAGTGGTAAGACGATGCACATGTGGCTCAATGCATCATACTCGCATTCATGAGTATCAAGTTACAGCGTTAACACAAGAAAATGGATGCACCTACTATATTACTGCACCTTCATGAGTTGTAATGGTGAGAAAAGTAGGTTAACTAGATATAAGATATCTAAGGAGCTCTTTAGATCTATAAAGGTTGATGGCACTATAGTATAGACACATGTCCTAAAGATGATCAATTAGATTGATCAATTAGTACAACTAAGTTTTGTCAAGGATGGAGAGTTGAGTCAAGATTTGATATTGTAGTCATCCACTGACTCCTATTCACAATTTGTTGTGAACTTCAACATTAATAAGCTAGATGTCAGTTTAACTGATTTACTTAATATATTGAAGACTGTTGAGAGTCACTTTCCTTTTGAGAAAAATCAAGTCTTACTCGTAGATGAATCTTCTAAGCGGAAGAAGATGGCTAAAGGTGTTTCTGAGGAGTCAAAAAGGATAGAAGGCAAACGAAAGACACTAATTAAAGGACATAAATACATATGGTCCCATGGGCAAAGGAGTTTGCTTTCATTGCGATAAGTTAAGATATTGGAAGAATAACTACAAGAGAGTTGCAGTACCTAAGTAGAAGAAGTTTAGAGAAGCTTCTACTGCAGATAGAGATTTGTTCATATTGAAATAGAACTTTTTATTAGACAAGTTCTACTTGGGTATTAGATACCAGCTGTGACGCCCCCAAATCCGGGTCCCTTGAACCATGGGTTCGGTGCTCACGCAACTATTCTACCCTGTCATCTCATACATCCAATCTGAACAAAATAATAATAAACTTAATTTACATTTATTCATAACTAAACCCAGGTTCTACATACCTTCATACATACAAGTCGTCATATCTGACATATTACAAAATATAACAATTACAACATTATATAATAATACATTTATTGGCTGACTTTTCCTTTTTCTTTATCTATACCTGACCCTTCGACCTTCTCTGGTTTAACTGAAATATCATGAATAAAAGCAAGAATGAGCACAAATAGCTCAGCAAGTACATCAACATATTATATCATGATATTTCCAAATGAATAATGAATATCATAAACAATTTAATTGAATTATGCATGATACCTGAATGAATATCAATAACTGAATCATCGGAATAGGCTGATCAATATTAGTTCAACAAATGAATCAAGAATCAGAATCTGACTTTACATGAATACTGGAACAAAAAGATTTACTTGTTGTACGGTCACAAGACCAAGAACTCGTTTAGAACAATACCATTCGTATAAAATGATATTGCCCAAGTTAGTCAAAAGACTGCTGTTCCAATTAGATGTGTACTCTAGGTGATCAGCCCATTGTACCTCTATATTGTGCACAACATAAACATCTAGCGACTCAACCACGTCATGAAATTATAATGTATATACTTTATTCCCCTTTAGTAGGGTTGTTCTATTACATCATATCATAGAATTCGCACCACAACAATGTGGATTGGAGCACATAACATTGAATATCTGACTTCAACATATATCATTTTATGTGTCTAGCCAGAATCAAGGTTAGCATTGACCTTTTCAAAATAGTTCAATAGTGAACAAACTTTATATGATCACGTGAATATATAACAGGAATGTATGTTCAAAGAACTGTAATTAGAAGTTTAGTTAGAAAACTTGCCTTCGTCCTCGTCTATCACAATTGGTATATTATTATCCTGTCTATAACCTACATGACCACAACATGACTCATACATTAGTTACATACATATGCATGTGATAACTTGCTATACAATCTATCATTTAACTTTACATAACCCTAATCACATAACACATTGCTCATATATGTCTTAATATCTACCATATTGATTATTTTTATCAAATTATGGTTTATACACATGCTTATATCATTTAATATCAAAATATTTCATTTTTTTGACCTTTAAAATATTTTTATTTTTCAGAACATTGCGCCCCGGTGCAGGGTTCTCTCCTTCCAATCTCGCTGGCCGCGAAATGCTTGCAGCCGTGAACAGTGACATTGCGCCCCGGCGCAGTGTTTAGTACAAAACACTGCGTTGGCCGCGCAGTCCTGCAGTCCAAAATTTCTGATTTTTGCTGCTGCTTTGGTGATTTTTATTCTTTCAAAATACATCAAATTAACACTAAATTTGGAACAGTGCTAGACCTTGCTACGTAGTATTTTACAAAATTTTCTCTTGTCCAATTTAGCTTCATTAAAACATAGAAAAACTAGCCCGTAGGAGAGCTGTTCAACACAATTTTCAGACTTAGAAAATTTTTCAGTCTTTGAAATCCAACTTTTCCAACTTTGTGATTTTTTTTCTATAAGCTTTAAAACTTCAATCCAACACTTGACCTAACTCACATACGTCATATATGACATGTCCAAACTTTCAAAACCGTAAAACTTTTTACAAGGCGATATTTGTCCGTAAAAATCCATTTCGAGTCAAAATGATCATTTTTGGCCGTCCGAATCACTAATTCATTCAAATTTGATGCCATTGATTACCAAAGCAACCTAGACACATGTATTTACGTATAACTTACATGTTTTGCCTCATTTGACATTCAATTTCTCAAAATGGCCAAAAATTACACATTGGTTGAATTTTACCAAAATCCCATAACCTGAAATTTCAACTATCCTTGAGTTATCAACTCTACACCTCATATACATGAACACATACACATTTAACAACTTTGTATGCACGTGTAGTTTCTACATGCACCTTCCAAAACACTTTACAGATTATAATTTGGTTTAGGCACAAAACCTAGCCTAATATTCAATCAACTTTTACAAAACATGATTTTTACACCATCTAGGTTTCTTTAATGCTCTCTAACATATGATAATGCATGTATCACACATCTTCATCCTCTCAAACTAAATTTTCATTATGTCTAGTAACATATAACACTTAATCGTGCTTTAAATCCTAGTTTTTAGCTTAAATATTCATATGAATAGTGCACCACCTTTGATTTTAACAGATATAGCTTAGGGTTTCATGATCAATTAACCAAATAAAACATAGGCTCACAAAAATTCATATAATCAACAGGTATAACCAAGAATATATGCATGGTTTCATTTTTTCTTGCATGTACACACATAAGCAACAAGTTTCATGGCTTAAACACAATTTATACCTTCTTTTGGCTATTTCTCTCCTTGCTAAGAACCTTACAAGTGATAGATGATTCACTTTGTTGGCTTAGAACCTTCTCTTATACACTTTTCTCTTGAAATCCTTGAGCTCTTGAACCCTAGTTCCTTTCTCTTCTTTGTTCTTCCTCTCCTTGCTTATTTTCTAGTAACTTCGAATTTGGCTAAGTCTAAATGCTAAAAATTCTATACAAGTATGCTTATATTGCTTTTCTAGCAACTAACCATGATTAGCTCATTAACTCTAGTATGGTTAAGGTCAAATAAGTCATTTCCTATTAGTGAGCAAGGATATAATAAACATTAACCAACTTGGACACAATTGTCATTTCCAAATTTAATAAGGGTAGCATGGTCATTATCCATAATTGCTAGGAAATTTTTATATATATATTTGATGAAATACAAATCCAAATCGTTTGAAATTTTCAAAAAATCAGAAGTAAAGTAGGGAAATAAATAGCCAACAGTATTAAAGTTCTTCGATTAGATCGAAAAGGGAATATTGAAATAGTAAGTTTCTAGATCATCTCAAAGCGAAATGGTATTCTCTCACAATGGACATGATGATGATCTATGATGAGTTTTACCAATCTTCCAGTATCCTTCTAGGGTAATACCATATAAACGACCGCATATCTACTAAACATGATACCTTCAATATCCTTCCCTAAGACTCTATATGAATTATGGATAGGGAGAAAATCAAGTCTTAAGTATGTTAAGATTTAAATTGTCCAGCTTATGTCAAAAGGTTTGACAATGATAAGTTTGGGACAAGATCTAACAAGTGTAAACTTGTGAGATATCTTAAAAAAAATTTAGGGTATTACTTCTATAATTCGACTAATTAAAAGATGTTTGTCGAAGCACGTTGCCTTCTAGAAAAAAAATGTTTATCCTTGAAGGAGTTAGTGGGAGTAAGATAGATATTGAAGAAGTTCAAGGACTACAAAACACTACAGATCAAGTGAAGGAATCTATACAAGTAGATAAACCTATTGTACCACAACCAAGTAGTAAATCTGGTTTAGTACCGAATATACCTAAGAGATATGGATTCATCATAGATAATGATGATGAGGTACATATCATAGTGAATGATGATCCAATTACATACGATTATGTATAAGTAGTAGAGACTCAAAAGAAATGGTTGATGGACATGAAAACCGAAATGGGCCTTTTAAAAAGACTAAAGCACATGGCAAGATGAATACCTATAAGACCTGACTAGTGGTAAAAAGATTTTAAACAATGTCAAGAAGTTAACTATAATGAAATTTTTTACTAGTAAAAATGCTTATATCCATTTGGATTTTATTTGCAGTTACAACTTACTATACAAAATGATGTATGTGTATGATACAACCAAGGGGATTTGTCTCCATAGAGATGGAGTAAATCAAGTATGTAAGCTATAATAATCCAATTATGGATTGAAACAAACTTCTCAAATGTGAAACATCCGTTTTGATGAGACAATCAAATGAGTTTGTTTTTATCAAAAATGAGAATGAACCAAGTGTGTACAAAAGGTTAGTGGGAGCACTGTGACATTTATAGTACTATATGATGATATACTATCGATAATGAATGACATACCGATGCTACAATCAGTAAAGATATGGTTATCTAAACACTTCTCTATCAAGAATTTGGGAGAAACATCTTAATATCAGGGATGATTACTAAGACAACAACAAATTCGTTTTTAGGTTATATGATTATCTTGAACGGTGGTGCAGTGAGTTGAAAATGTTCTAAATAACAAATAGTTGATGATCTAGTGATAAAGACATAGTAAATAACGGTAAGTGAAGCTGCAAAGAGATTGTTTAGTTCAACAAGTTCATTAAAGAACTTGGAAGGGTTCCTAGCATTAAAGGAGTTTAGTTCGCCAAGGAACCTGAGTATCATCTAAATTTTAAACACGTGATGCAGCACTTTCGTATGATTAGAGGAATCATTGAAAAGAAGACGACACCATAGAGATGAAATACTCTGAGTACAATATTACAGATTCATTAACTAAAGTATTTACTAAGTAATTCGTATGCCACTTAGAGAAGAATGGTATGGGGATACTAAAAGGCGATTGACTTTAGTGCAAGTGGAAGATTGAAAGTAGTATGCCCTCAAGCCAATCATATTTGATGTGATAAGCATATACTTTGTAATCTTATTCGATTTATTAATAATAATATCAAGATATTTTTTTATATATGATTAATTGGCTGAATTAATTATATGAATAAACTCATAGTTTTGGAGCAATACTTTTAGAATTATAATGTTGATTATGCTAATGAGATCTAAATTCAAGATAATTCAAAACTAAAATGTTCTTAATTGCGGGATCACTAAAATAGGGATTAGTGAATCTGGATAGATTAGTACATACTATACTTACTCTTATGAAGAGGATGATTGATCTCATAATCATGTGCAGATGCACTAAAGCAAGTATGTAGGTGCTTATTAGAGAATAGTTCACTGAACGCGACTCACTCAAGGAACACCTAATAGAGTTTTACTTGTCTGTCAATAGGAGTTCCTTTTGTGATAGTAGTACAAGTGATCCTTGGACTTGAGATCATCATAGTACCTTGTGTATGATGAGTTATACTTTGACATATTCCTTAAGACCTTTAGGGAATATCAAATGGTATGATCAGGTATAATAAGTTGTACATAGAGGTAAGTGAATGATCAACAAATGATCTACCACTTCCGCTAAAGGGAGAGAATGTTCTATGTAATTCGATAAATGACAACTCAGAAATCTTTGACCAATGTGGAATGCAAATTAGAAAGGTGTTTCTAATTTACATTAGAGTTGTACATTTGAGAATTGAAATGCAGATGATCAAATAAGATTTAACAGAAACTCCACGTCTTATATTTGATTGGAACATTGTGTGGTAAAAAGATTGAATTGTACGGTAACTATTCGTGAAATAAGTTCTTTTGTGATTAAATGCTGAAATCTATATTATTTGAAAAGTCGTTGATCACTAAGGGGCTTACCCTTATTGTAATAATAAATATTATTTATTAATAAATTAAATGGTTTCATTTATTTATATAAATAAGATTAGAATAATTCTAATTAATTTATTCTACAACTGATTTAATATAGAAAACCTAAAGGGTCACATCACAAAAGAGTAATATTTATTTTAGAAGTGGATAGCATAATCGTAATAATAAATTAAATATATTTAATTTATACTATGATGATAGAATAAATTACATAACTTAATATTTATAATTTAATATTTTAAAAATACTAATTATAAATTAATGAGATGAGTCTTATTATTTAATTTTTAAATGGTTTAGGAACTAATTAATAAATAGTAGTATTATTATAAATAATTATGATCCTAAATGGTGTAGAAATTATAATAATAATAATAATAATTAATTTAGTTCCTAAATGGTTTAGAAATTAGTTAATAAGTATTCTTATATTAAATAATTAAGTTCCTAAATGACTTAAAAATTAAAATTAATTAATTTAGTTCCTAATTATATTAGGAATTAAATTAAAACCCTAATCCTAAATAGTTTAAGAGGGTTTACTATATCTATAAATAAGAGGAATCTTATTATGTATTAAAGTTACACACTCTTTCACAAAAATTGAAAAAGTACTTCATAATTCTTTACATCCAAGGAGTTAGAGAGAGAAAGAGATAAAGAATTAAGACTAACCACTCATAATTTGGAAAAACCAAAATTCACTTATTTAATTCATAAATATTTTGGTGAATCACCTCTAGAGACTTCCCACTTGGAAAACTAATATTGATCAGTAAAATCTAATCGATAAATTTGAAAAAGAACGCGAATGATTCACTACTAGAAATTTGGCCTATAGTGACAGTCGCCGAAGGTCGTTATAGGCCAAAAAGCTGTCGCTAAAGATATTAGCAATAATCGCCTGACCATCACCTTAGAAGTCGTCGATAAAACCTGTAGGACAGTCCTACATATCTATACCGATGGTCGGACCATCACTACCAATTAGACCAAAAACGCGTTTATGTTTCTTTACTGACGACCAGTTCATATCAATAATGACAATCCGAACTATCGCTAAAATCAGTCTATAGTGACGGTCGGTATCGACCGTTGTTATAGGACTTAAGCAAGAACTATAGCGACGATTGGCAACCGTCGCTTTAGGCATTTTGAATATTAAAAAAAATATATATTATTAATAAAATTGTTATTCAACACACAATACAAAATTCTATAACAATCATAAATAAATTTATATCATTTACATCTCAATTGTTAAATACATAAAATTATAGTTACCCAAAATTACAATGAAATCCTTCTAATTCTTTCTTCCACCAGTTTCCAAGGGGATTTGAAATCCACACAAATTCATTATCACTGTTGCCTTGAAAAGTTCTAGTCTCCAAAACTTTATCAAAAGCAGTAGTAAATGTTCTAGTCTCCAAAACTGAAGCTACAGAAGAAAAATATAAGAGGTGTTAAATAGCAAATCATTGATTGTCATCTATATTTCACTAAAGCATGCATTTTGCAAAAACATAACAGAGGTTTATTCCATACAGATTTCAAAAAACATAAAAATTATTACCATTTTGCACAAGTTCTATAATTGATAAATCTAATTAGTAATTACAGAATCATTAAGATTGTGTGTTCAGATCACATCAACCTTCATAAATATTCTAATTATATTAATATATTTCGGAACTAAAAGAAACTTGGCAAAAAGGAAAGTAGATTTTACCAATTGACTTCATCAGGTTACAAAAATTCCAAGAAGACACTGAAAGATAATCTACATTGTGGTCTGTCATCTTCCAATGATATAAATAATCCATAACTATGTAACAGATAATATTGACATGCATACAAGAGAGTTTTACCTCATTCTTCTTGCAATGGTCCAGTGTTACTTCCTCTACAGCAACAAATAGTTCTGCATTTATCTTTTCCATCTCATCAAGCTCTTTCATTAGTGTCTAGAAAAAAAGATCAAATGGTAGAGGATCAATGATATCACTTATAAGAAAACACGAAATGAGGCTGCAAATTAATATTGAGCATAGAGGATGAAATGGATATGTCTGTAAAATTATCAAAATTGAGGTTGAGAACAAATTAAAGTAAAATATAAGTGAACAAAAAATGGAGGATAAATAATGTAACCACACGTCTACCCTAGCCAACGCATTGGCTGAGATTGATCCTCTATTGCTCAAATGGTACATGACCATTGAGCTGTTTATTAAGGATGCAAAGGCACATGCCTGTAGAACATATATATCATGTTCAAGTTAGGATAATTATAATGGAACAGAAACAACCACGTACACATGCTAACTAGAATATGATGAAAAATATCAACCATAAGCATGAAAATCCAAGTACAGAATGCACACAATATGTTTCTTGTATATATTTGAAAATCCAAGTACAGAATGCACACACTATGTTTCCTATCAATAACCACACAACATCATAGATATGTTGGAAGAACCTCTGCAGCAAAATCCAACTTAGACATGACACGCTTTCCCTAGGATTGAAAAGGAAGATAATACAAACAATATTAATATTCAGTCAGAGTACGTGTTATTAAGCATAAAATGGTACCAAAAATGAAAAAATCAACTACAAAATATTAGTCGTCTGATTTCTTACATTTGCATGTATTGTCGTGTGCCTATATGTGCAGAGTAATGGCAGGTGAATGAATTAATTGTGGCATATAAATTTTAGAAACAAGGATACAATGTATGTAGTAGAATTAACTTAGAAAAAATGTGATACAATGTCTCAAACAAAGCCTTTTATTAAACTAGTTGATAGGCCACTGAAATAAAATGAAAATCTGTATAAACATAGGTGTTCAACGTTCTTCTAAATGCACTATAGAAATTAAAACCAAATTTAAAGAAACGAGACCATATATCTTCATTCCACGTGCTATAAAAAAAATATTCTATATTCCATGTAGAAAATCTGAGTGAATCATGCTTACTAAATGAAAAAGTGAGGAAATACCATAATTTTTTAGAGGAACTCAAGGGGAAACAACCACTGTATCTGCATCTTTAAGTAGCTCAGTATCAAAATGACCAAGAATTGTCTTCAAATTACTTTGTCTCCGTAAGCAAATATTTTCCTGAAACCAATGAAACTTTCTAACATCAAGACAAAGAATTTGTGCTGAGAATGAAAATAAAGAAAATAATGATGTAATTGAAAATCACGAGAATTTGTGCTGAGAATGAAAATAAAGAATCAAAAGAAATATCTAAAACTACTCATTAACGAACCAAGTCTACTACTGCTTGAGGTTGGGCTGAGGTGTCTCCTAGTGGAGGATTTAGCTTTCCGGATGTTAGTGTATGAACCTTTGGCTGGAATTGCTTCACGTCTACCAAATTTAGATGCTTTTATAGAGGAGGGGAATCTGTAGCATACTTGAAAATTGAGTCTCAAAATGCACGTGTCAGTTGACAAAAGATATAATATTCAAACAAATTATAGAAAAAGATGGACCTTAATTTAATTGTCTGACCACTGGTACAGAGATTGTAGGACTTAGCTTCATTCACCTAAAGTAAATAAATTAAATGAAACTTCACTTGTCTCAAACATGCTAAACGTTAATAAAGAATAAGAAAAACAAATATTTTCTCTTTTCAAGAACAAAGTTTGAACGACAGATCAATTATAGCAGCACTAAGACATTTCTAAAGCAGTTTTAACACTTTTTTACTTCACTTAGAGAGAAAGCAAAACAGTAAAACAAGTTAATTTAGAATATCATTATCATAAGGTTTGTAAAATTGTTACATCCTTCCTTTAGCACTAAGGATACAGATCAGTATGTATCACTTTTCTTTACATCCTCCACAAGAAAATCCTTAGTAAGAAGATGACGCAACAAGCATGATGCCTCAAATTGCAGACTTCCAAGATATGAGATGCTGAAAACTGCTGTAGACTGACTTGACTAGCTCAACCTAGACAATGGATGGCATAAAAATCATTGTTCGGGTGAGAAACTAGAAAAAGGACTTAAATTGAGATATATCTTGTATGGGACATATATCTAACATTAAAGTTAAGAGAAGGTTTGGAATTACTATAAGCTTCCTTACTAATTGCTTTGCTATCTCAGTGACATACTTCTCAACAAAAGTTTGTATCTTGGAGCAATTGACAGAATCAAACTTTTCCCCAAAATGAACAAGTTGTAGGAAATGTCGACAATCAACGTCATTTTCAAATTATGCATAAGTATTTAGATATAACTGGTTCTAGTCACTTAGTTGTTAGCATAAACCAACTATCTCTCAAGCAATTTCGCAAACACTTAATAGCCAGTAAATAAATAAATTTCATTGTTATAATTTTCCTCAGAGCTCTCAATCAAACAACTAGATCCACTTAACTAGGGTTTAAATTCACAAAAATTTAGAATAGAATAACTAAACATAATAACAGTATAGAACTTCTACATGGAGAACATAGATTTAAAGCACTATAGCATGATTAGAAAATTAACACAAACTTAAATACAAATCGCTTCAAAATCAGACCCAGTTTTCGTTTTTCCAGTACTAACCATGTCAAATGAGGAGGAAGGTAAGCAAAGAAGAGAAAATAAGCTCTACATCGACGGCTATCAAGTGACCGTCGCTATATACTACTTTTAAAAGTCTATATATATACCTCTATAGTGACGGTTCGGCCACGACCGTTGTTATATCTCGTCGCTGTAGGTCAATTTTTTAATAGTGATTAAAGAGAGTTGAATTTGTACCTATAGAAGCTTGGTTCTACAAAGGTATAAATCTTTTATCCTTCCTCGGTTAATAATTGTCACGTAAGAAAGATCCTAGTTATTGGTTTGTAGGAAAAATTAAAAATCTGATTTTGCTTGCTTCCGTTGCGCTTATATAATCATGTTTTTGCAAACTAACACTAACCTGGTCAAAGTTTGACTTGGTCAAGGCCTAGACCGGCCTAGTCTGAAGATTTAGAATAGGCCTCGATCTAGACATGATACTTCAGCCTGGTCTGGCCTGGACCAACCTGATTATGCAAAAAGATACATATTTAATTATTGGGTTCTTTACATAAGTATACAACTTTTAGAAAATATTTACACAATTAGTGTGTCTATAAAAATATTTACACTATTACTGTATCCACAAAAAATAATTACAAAACAAATGCCACGTCCATCAAAAATTAAAACAGTACCAACAATCAAGCACGTAACTGCCGCATTCACCAGTTACCAAACAATACCGGCAACCAGAAATAAACCCATATTCAACCATTTTCAACATATTGATAGAAACAAAATCAGCAACCACAAATCGTCATTGATATAATGTGTAAACATCTGAAAACCAACCATATACAATAGATTATTCAAATCATATTCTGAAAAGCTATTATGAAGGTAACCATCAAGCCCAATTTCGTGCTACAGAGAAATACGGCAACGGAAAACATTGAAATCTTGAATCAAGCAAAGTTGCGGCAACGAATACATCCAGAAATTGAAGAAACCAGAATTCGCCATTTACAGAAGGTGCGTAGATCTGGAACTAAACATATACAACAGATTGTTCAAATCAAAATCTGAAACATTATTTCGAAGGTAAGTAATCAATAATCTAAAAACTGAGTATTAAATCTTATATCTTATCATTAAATCTATAAATGATTTTATGAGTTTCTGTTTTGATTAGTAGCCAGAAACGATAATTTCAGAATTGTAAACTAAAAAAGTAGAAAAAAATAGTACTTTATAATGAAAATTTGGTTTGGGTATATCATTCTTCGACTAAGTAAATTAAACATATAAGAGTTTGTTTAGATATTTTATAGTTCAATATGTAATTGGTCACCAGAATAATGAGACTCTGTATTTTGATTAGGAACATAAATTAAAAAATGTTATTACGATTTATGGTTACTAGTCACTTGTTATTTGGTTACTATAATATATTGATTTGGAAATCAACTACTAACCAGTTGCATTTTACTACAACGTAATATAGTTTGATGGTAACCAATTCCACAATTTTTAATTAACTTTCTCAAATTGGCATTTGCCAGTTTGTTCCCAAGTACTATAGGTATTGCTGCTGCTGCAAAGCTTGTAGCGTTAATTCTTTGTTACTGATGTGCTTGATGTAAGCAGGAACAAGTGCTACTAATGATATACTTGCTGTGACACTACTTCTATTAAGGTTTCTTATGTCTAAGCAGCACATAGTAGTACATATTACAACTGAATTAATCAAAGCTATATATCCAAACCAGAAAGTAGTTGTATACTGAGCATAAAACTAACATACACAACTCGTTAATTAACTTGGTGCATTTTTTCGGCAACATCGAAAGGTCTATTTATTTATTATCCAGTACATATATGGCAACACTGAAAATAAACATGCATGTTAGTAGCTTGTACTCCTTCATGCACGAAACACACGTACATATGTACTTATTAATTAGTTGTTGAATGAATTATAAATTAATTTAATAATTAGAAAATGTTGCTTGCACATATATATTATGTTGTTTTTAAAAAAAATCTCCAAAACAATGTAGTTTTAATAAAACCAATGTGTTTTATATTCATGGTAACTTAATATTTATAATTGGTTACTATATGTTATTCATTTGAAAACATTCAGAATAAAGTGATATTTTTAATGTTTCAGATATCACACAATGGAGATGATTCCAGTTGCACTTTACTACAACAGAACATGGTCTGATGGTAACCAATACCACAATTTTGAAGTAACTGGCCTGCTAATCCCAACAACTTGTTCATTCAGAGAATTACAAATTTTGGTATGCAATGTATTGAGGCTAGATAGCAACACAACAAAATTGTAGCTCAAATTTCAGATTAGAAGCAGCATACCGCCAAACAATATATCGGATAAATCTACATGCAGATTCTTTATGGAAGTTAGTAGAAAATCGGATGAACACGACAAGTATCCACTGATTACAGAGAATGTATACAACAAAGGAAGGACTACAATTGTACAAAATATGAGGAATGTAGAAGGGAATAATATTCATTCTGTAACGCCAATCAGAGCGACACAATGGAATTCAGAAATTGTACCATTGGCAACACAAGAAGAACAAATTGGAACACAATACACTGAACAACTCGCTATCGAAGCTGTTTATCAGCGATCAGATATACTACAAGACAGATCATTCAAGGAACAATAATTGGATGATGTCATATCATACCCAAATGAATGTGAAGTGAGGGTACATCAAACCTAAAAAGATAAAAAAAATACTGGCTCAGGCAATAAGACTGCATTCAATAAGGCAAAATCGACAACACAAGGTTGAGAGAACGAGTGGAAAAGACTTTGTGCTTGTATGCATAGAAAATGAAATGTGCAAATGGAAGTTGCGAGCATCAAAGTTTCGGAAAACCAGTATGTTCACGGTGAGAGAATTCAATGACATACACACATGTTCAACCGATATACAGTTGGGAGATCACAGACAAGCAAACAGTAAATTAGTTAGTGAATGCATATTGCATAAAATAACAAATGTGAAAAAATACACACCAAATGATATTGTGGAAGACATGATTACAGAGTATAATGTGTTTATCTCTTATCAAAAAGCATGGATAGCAAAGAAAAAAACTTTGGAAAAAGTCAGAGGAAATCCACATGACTACTCTGTCATCCCATCATGGTTACACATGCTAAGGAAAACAAATACAGGTAACAATTGAAAAATCTTCGTGACTTTAATATTAAATATAGGTAGCCCAATAAAACTTATTTGGTTACAATGATCTGAAATTTTGGTTACCATATGTTATATGAAATTTGGTTACCACTATCTGTATATTGACAATATGTGAATGTCTTTTGGAAACTGTTTATTTTCTATTTCGTTCATAATGAATTTTTATTTTTGAAAATGAAATTTTACAAACAAGTTTAATTTTGGTTACTGTTGTACTATGCTTTGGTTACAGGGTGCTTGTTGCAAATATGGAGGTTAAATAAGTTGATTTTGGGAACATTATAATTGTGTTTTGGTAACTGTTTTTGTTATGTTTGGTCACCTATGAATATTTATTTTGTTACAATGTTTATTTAAATGCGGGGAAAAGAATTTGAACTGTCTATATTCTTAATTCGGTTACTAATAATATTTTGACAATTTGGTTATTGCGGTACACTATTTTGGTTACTAATACATACTGACTTGGTTACTGCTATATGAAGTTTTGTATACCAACTGGTATATGAATTAAAATTTATACATTATGTTTTTAAAAATATTAATCATTGTATACATAAATTTCATTTCAGGTTCAATAACAGACCTGGAGTTGGACACAAATGGTCGTTTCAAGTATCTATTTTTTGCCATAGGAGCATCCATTGAAGCATGGCATCATTGCTTCCCCATCATTGTAACTGATGGCACATTTATACAATCAACGTACGGGGGAACACTTTTAATAACAAGCACCCAGGATGCAAACAAAAACATTGTCCCGATTGCTTTTGCAGTGGTTGACAGTGAAAATGAATCCTCTTGGAGATGGTTTTTAAACAATTTGAAAAGGCATGTGGAGTTAGAGAAGGCCAATGCATTGTTTCGGATAGACATGAAGCAATTGTACAGGGACTGAACTTTGTGTTCCCCGATGTCATGCATGACTCATGCACATATCATATCTTGAAAAATATAAAAAAATCGATTCAAAAAGCAAGGAGAAGAACTGAGGAAAGCATATAATGGGGCTTGTAGAGCTTACACAATTGAAGAATTCAACAGCCACATGCTTGTACTTGATGAAATTGATGATCGAATAAGGAAATATTTGGAGGAAGAGATTAAATTAGAAAAATGCACAAGGGTACATGGAAATGTAAGCAGGTACTCAACAATGACGTCAAACATAGCCGAATCTATAAACAATGCAATAAAGGGAATCGGGGAACTTCCAGTTACAACAATGATTGAATGCCTCCGTTGTATGGTCCAAAGATGGTATTTCACAAACAAACAAGCAGCACTATCAACATTCACCCAACTTTCCACAACAACTGAGAGAAGTCTGCAATGTAATATCATTGAATCGAAAAAACTTAAGGTCAGTAATACAACTTTTGAATAATTGCATTCATGTATACAAATATTTGCATTGTTGCAATTTTAGAAAACCATAATTATCATTTCTGATTACTTTAATATGATGAAAAAGGTTGCTAAACATTAACTACTAAATAGTTTATACCTAGATAAATATATTAAATGATTATATATAATAACTAAATCATTGCATTATGTTGCAGGTTGAGATATCAAACCTAGTGATTTACATCGTTTACTATATCACCAAACAGTTTATCGTGGACATGGAGCAAAGGACATGCACATGTAATAAATTTCAGTATCACGAGATGCCATGTCCACATGTTGCCGCTGTTATATCCAAAAGGAATTTAAGTTGTTATGACTTTTGCTCAAAAAAATATTCAAAAGAAACTTTGGTAGACACGTATTCACATTCAATCCTCCCGTTGGATGACAAAGAAAATCGGGATGTTCCAGAAGAAATAAGAAACATATGTGTCAAACCACCCAATATAAGAAGACCAGTAGGAAGACCAAAGAAAGGGAGGTACAAGCATGGGTCTGAACACAAAATTCAAAATAAATGCAGCAGATGTAAAGAAAAAGGACACAACAGGAAAAAATGCCACAATCCACCAGTTTTGCGACCAAAAATTGTATGAGGTATTACATCACCAAAAATATATATGTGAAACAGATATGTATGTTTACAGTATGTAACCTGTAGCAATACATATGGTAACCTTTTTAATTGATGTTAAGTAACCGAAGTTGGGTTACTTGTTAATGAATTAATTTTTTGGATTTCTTACTTTTTACGATAATTACTATTAATATCGCAAATATATCTTCTGAATATTGATCGTAACCAAAACTCTAACCAAAAGAATACATGAATCAAATGGCAACCTGATATGTGCTTTTTTTTTTAATATTTTAGAATTTGGTTACCCAAAACAATTAAATTGGTAACCTTTGTAAAAAGAGTTGGTAACTAACTGAACTATGTAACAAAATGAAATTTCAAAAGATTATGTATGTTTATTGTATGTAACCTATAACAATACATATGGTAACATTTTTAATTGACGATAAATAACCAAAGTTGGGTTAAATATTAATGAAATAATTATTTGGATTTCTTTCTTTTAAAATAATTATTATAAATATCGCAAATATACCATCTGAATACTTTTGGTAACCAAAAAGCTTACTAAAATGACGACCTTCATAAATTGGCAAGATAATATGTGTTTTTTATTTATTTTAGAATTTGGTTACCCAAAACAAGTAAATTGGTTACCTTTGTACAAAGAATTGGCAACCAACTAAAGTATGTTAAAAAAATGAAAAATCAAAATATTATGTATGTTTACTGTATGCAACCTATAATAAATACATATGTTAACCTTTTTAATTGATGATAAATTACCAAAATTGGGTTACATATTAATAAAATAATTATTTGAATTTCTTTATTTGTACAGTAACTACTATTAATATCACAAATATTCCATGTGAATATTAATAGTAACAAAAAAATTGAACAAAACGCCTACCTGTATCACTTGCCAAAGTGATATGTACTTTTTTTATGTTTTATGATTTGGTTACCCAACACAAGTAAATTAGTTACCTATATATAAACAGTTGACAACTAACTACAATACATTCAGTCACAATAAAAGAACATTCATTCATATAATCATTGGTTAAACAAAATACATTCAGTCACAATAACAACTAATTATGGAATATCCACTGAAAAACCAATTTAATAAAAAAATTATACGAGTCAAGCTAAATTACAAAAAATAATCCTAATGCACAAATAATCTTCCTGAATATTCACTCAGAATCATAACCCCCCATCTGCTTGTCCCTTGCATGCATATATAGATTTACACATAATTTATTCTTATATTGCAAAACGGGGAATGGAATTGGAATTTTATCAAACTGCTGGTGAATAAAATGTTCGGCAAAACAAATTGTGAACATGCCACAATCCCTGTAAAAAAGAAACACAAAAAAAACCAAAAAAAAATCAAACCAAACATTCTACTAAGTGGAATAATTAAATAAATATAAACTATAAAAAACTTACCCCTCAATCTATTTAGGCAACCCTTTTGCAAACTCTAGTTCAATTAGGTCATGTTCACCCTTTTGAAGATATGGTGAACTGGATAAATTAATATCTGACCTACCCTTCCAAAATCCACATTTGCTAAGAATTATGGGTAGAATAAAGATGTAAGGCTCATAAAAATCCATCAAATTTGTCTGCATGACACTCCTAGTTGGTTCAAGAGAATTGTAAATTACGAGACGTCTACGATGCACATCGAATATCAGCAAAAACTAATACTCTGGAGTAGTCATATGGATGGGGAACAAAACAAAGTCTACATCAACCCAGGGTGTGTTCACATCCATTAAATTTCCATATATGTATTTAACAGTATCACCGTCATCAGTAAGAAGAGATGTATCTGAGTTGTTCTGACAGTATTGACTAAATAAATAGGACAACTTTACGCGAAACCAACAATCTGTAGAAGTCACCCTAATTTTAATGTTGTCACATTGCCTACACAGTTTCCTTAAATAATAGAAGCATATGTTGATATGCTGTACAAGGAAAAAAACCAAAATCCAAAATTTATAAATCATTGGCATAAAAACAACCTTTCTCATAAATGAAATCAAAACTGTCAGTAATATTAATCAAAATATAACTGGTAACCAACCAATTATATAACAGTTACCAGAATAGACTATATCAGTAACCAACTTTTCAAAATGTAAGTAGTAACCAAACCAGCATGTAACAGTCCCTAAACTATATAATAAAAGTAACAAATTAATCAAAATATTACTTTTATGTAGCAAAACTGTTACATAACAGTTACCATAATAGATTATAGCACTAACCAAGTTGTCAAAATATAACTAGAAACCAATCCATGATATAACAATTAACAAAATAAAGTGTAGCACTAACCAATTTGTCAAAATTAAGACAGTAACCAAAACAGTACGTAACAGTTACCAAACTTCAGTATAGAAGTAATCAAGTTGCCAAACTGTAACTATTAACCAAACCACTACATAACAGTTACCAAACTTTAGTATAGTAGTAACCATATAATAAAACTGTAACTGGTAACAAAACAATTAGATAACAGTTACCAAAATATAGAATATAAATAACCAAGTTGTCAAAATATAACTAGTAACCAAACCAGTATGTAACAGTTACCAAACAATTGTATCGAAATTACCAAGTTATCAAAATATAACTGGTAATCAACCAATTATATAACAGTTACCAAAATATACTATATCAGTAATCAAGTTTCCAAAATATAAGTAGTAACCAAACTAGCATGTAACAGTTGCTAAACTATAGAATTAAAGTAACAAATTAATCAAAATATTACTTTTATGTAGCAAAACTGTTACATAACAGTTACCATAATAGATTATAGCAGTAACCAAGTTGTCAAAATATAACTAGTAACCAAAAATAACTAATAAGTAGTAATAATGGAACTCACATCATGATCAAGCCACTGTCCAGGTGTCTTTAGTTTACAAAAGCACATTTTAGATGATATCGTAACAGACCCAAGGATAAATTCAGGTACAATCTTGTCATTGTCTCCAGGAAATTTTTCAATCCTTTAATATAAAAATCATATAAGTACCATACAATATATTTTTTTTAAAAAATAAAAAAATAAAGTAAACTAAAAAAACATACATTTTCCTATTATTAAATCCAAATCTAAACCATTTATCGAACAATGCATCTTCCCATTTAGATGGCACACCCATGCAAACATTGGGAAATGCAGAACAACTTTTGCGTACGTTTGTAGGAACCACATTGGAATGTGATGAACCAGCAGACCCGAAGTTTGTTGTATATGGAGACCTCAAAGCCGCTCCCATCACAGAAGAATGTACCCGTCTACCAGATGGTTTAATTTTTTTTTTTTTCTATTTCAACAACTTGGATAATGTCATGTGTAGTTAAAATCATTTCATCCAAAACAGAAGTGCTCCCTGACTCAATTTTACCAACCTTGATCATGAGACATAACATTAGGTAACAATTAGAATTAGAATTTAAACTACAAAAAAATAAATAAAAAAAATTAAGAAGTAATAGCAAGACTATAATGAAGTAACCAAGATATTATAAAACCGTAACAAATATTAAAAAACACAAACCTCAACAGGAGTATAAACAACAAGTTCTTTCCCAATAGAATCACTAAAAATATCCATAATTGGTGTTTCATTGTTCTTCCCAACCTGTAAAAGCATAAATAAATAAATAATCACTATAACTTAAACAAGAAACACCAATAAAAATAGCATATATGTTAAACCTTGTCATTGTCTCCACCGTCAATGTGAATCCCATGCATACCACCAACATTATATTCACTTTTTCCATCATTCGAACCCTTACCAACATCACCGTACTCCTCATAAATATCATCATCATCAACATGACCTTCATTCCTACCTTCACTAATAGTATGATGTCCACGTAAAAACTGTGTCATAATATTCCTTACATCCTTACATATATCGGTATGAAAAGATTGTAGTTCACGTTTCAAATCATTCCCTAACTTCTCGACACCTTTCTTAACTACAATAACATTCTGTTCCAAAGGACTTACACGTTCATCAACTATGTTTCTGACATCGAAAAGTGAAAGACCAATATATACACCCTTCTTATTTGTATCATTTTCTGTGTCACCAGCAACTGAGCCACCATCATTGCCATTGATATAATGAAAACCACTCAAATTCAATTGGTTCTTCTCAACATCCGTAGGAATGATCATTTCAATCCTCAACTGAAACAGATTAAAAAAAGTAAGTACATCATTCATATAATGTTGAACAAAAAAGGAATCATGACAGTTCAACAAAAATAATTAGAATTAATGTGACAAACCAAATGTATACATAAAAGGTGGCCAAAATGTTCATATTAACCTACGTACCTGTCCAGATCCAAAAACTAAATCAATCATCTTCTTTTTTGTGGGAGCTTTCCCTAATTCCGTCCACCTACACAATCTAACTTCTGACATACGGTTGTCAATACAGAAACCACGGGACTTCAAAGTAGGAATGGTTTCAAATAAAAATACTTGAAAAACATAAGACAACTCATTCAACTTATAGTATTTACAATAATTTTCCTTATAGAAATTATATACAACACCCCCATTCCTACCCTTCTTTAAGTGTCCCTTCAGAGCAAGTGATAACGACATCTTCGTCTGATCAAATGAAACTTTGCCCCACGGATAGCTATTAATGTCACCATATGGTATAAAATTAAGCAATACCGAATCAACATGGTTATCCAAAATAGCAGACAGTAAGAAATTGAACACCAAGAATATAGCAGACATTCTAACAGTCTCATCATCATCATCAAAAACAGCCCCCCTATATACCCTACCTATACTATTACGGGTGACCACCTCATCTCCAAAAAACTTTTTAACTAACAGATTTTCTCTGCCCTTAAATAAAGAAATATCATCATTCCCTTCCCAACTCAACCCAGAAATTAAACAAAATTCCGGCAAACCAAATCTAACCCTTTTGTCACCAAATAAAAACCACATATCTCATTTGTTCCTCTGATAAACTTCTCTGACCAGTGCCTAATGTATTAATTGGGAAAACATATGCGTCTCACCAAAATTTAAAAACTTCCTAAAATAGGTCATCTTAAACTTTTCTAGTTGAACTCCATTCAATTTATTCATAATTACAACTGGCACTTCCATGTCACACCAATAAATCACTTTTCCAGTGAATTTACGATGGATCTCCTCATAATAAAAATCCCAAATCTAAAAATAAAAAAGATAACCATCAAAAATCAATAAAAATACTATCAAACTCAAAATATGAAAATACATTAACTAGTAACCAAAATAATATACAACATTTACCAAAATAGATTATAGCATTAACCAAACCATACTATATCATTAACAAATTCTTACTACATAAATTAAAAAACCATTTTAACAGATAAACGTTCATAAGTAACCAAACATAACAAAACAGTTTCCAAAATACAATCATCATGTTGCCAAAATCAATTTATTGAACATCCATATTCTATAAAAAAAAAATAACTAGAACCCAATATTATAATATAACATTTACCAAAACTACAATTGGAGGGTAACATTCCACATTCAAAATACTATCAAAGTCAAAATATAAATATACATTAACCAGAAACCAAAACAGTATGCAATATTACCAAACCAGTTTATAACATTCACCAAACCATAATATAGCATTAACAAACTCTTACTATATAAGTTAAAAAAACAATTTAACAAATAAACATTCATAAGTAACCAAACATAACAAAAACAGTTGCCAAACACAATCATCATGGTTGCCAAGCTAAATTTAATGCACCTCCAAATTATAAAAAAAGTAACTAGTAACTAGACTTTGATGGAAACATACCACAATCAAAATAATTGCACACTAAAAATATGAATATACATTAACTAGCAACCAAAACATATTAGAACAGTAACCAACCAATCGTATAATACTAAACAAAATTTTAAATTATAGCTAGTAACCAACATAGAATATATCAGTGACACTAACCAATTTGTTAAAATAAAGACAGTAACCAAAACAGTACACCACAGTTACCAAACCTCAGTACAGAAGTAACCAATTTGCCAACTGTAACTGTTAACAAAACCATTACATCACAGTTACCAAACTTTAGTATAGTAGTAACCATGTTTTAAAACTATAACTGATAACATAACCAAATATTTTTATTGGAATAACAAAACACTTTTTAAACATATAATCATTCATAATATATCCAAACATAACAACAGGCATTTCACAAAACATAATCATTAAATATACAAAGAATGATTTAAAAATCATAAATACAATTATAAACACATACCTTAAGATGTTTTTGTCTCGGGATAATATTCTTGTCAACAACGTTTTCAACATCATCTTCGGAATCATTCCCAACTTTCTTCGTTGAAACTTCAAAATCAGATTCCGATTCGGTAAATTCCTTACGATTCTTAAGCACATCTCTCCTCAAATCCTTTTCCTTAACAGAGGGACCAACCACTCCTTCATTCTCCTGTTTTGGAGACTTAGTCACACTACTAGATTCTTTTTCATCCATTTTTGAATCAACATCCATACTTCTGGTAATTCTTTTACCCTTACCCTCATCCTTATTGTCAACCATTTTCACAAATTTCTTCCTCTTCGAACCCATCCTATAAATGAAGAAAACAAATAAAATGAAGAAAATAATTTCTCGCCTGGAGCAACTATCGACGACTTCAATAAACCACTTCAAATCACACTAAGCACGGATACAACACTGAGAAAACAACGATAAATAGCAAAGACAAGCCAAATGATACAAATGCTAAAAGATAATCGAAAAACATTAAACGGAATAATTATATTGCAGCATGAAATCTGTAGAGAGAAGAAAAGCTTTTTTGCTTCAGACTTGAACCTTGCACAATAAGGGTTTCATCGAAACAAGATATACCGGGCAATTCAAATTAACACAAAATACGCAATAACCCGCTTTTCTCGACACATCACCTGATATATTTCAATTTTAATTAAATTAAAACAACACTAATTTTAAAAATATATTTTAAAAAGGTACTATTTTTTTAAATACTTTTTAGAGGTACTTTTTTTGTTATTACTTTCTAAAAAGTACTATAACATGTAATTTACCCTTAATTATTACAATTTACAACCAGCCCAAAAGGCCCAAAAATAATACAACATTTAAAAAAGGCCTGTCAAGTAATAACCCGAGCCCAAGAGCTAGATCGGGCCCACATGCATCACAACAAAAGACAAATGCATATGCATGACCTGTAGCGACAGTTGCAGATCGACACACAACATGCAACACACAAAACCAACAACAAATATTGGCAGCCGGAGAACCACCAAGAAACGGAGAACACAACACAACAGCAAAAACCAACATGATATACATAATTCGAGCCCCAATTGACTAGTTTGTTTTGAAAATGAGAACACCCACTTGCAGATTAAGAGAATTTCAATACATTGTGTGTAGGGGCGGATCCAGTCTCATAATTCAGTGGGGTCAAATTTTAAAAAAATATTCATAAAGAAATAAAAATATAATCAAATAAATTATTATATTAAATAATGCTCCAATATTGTTTACGATAATTTTTTTTGTCGTTTATAGCAATGATAGTCTCATTTTTAAAGTTACTAAACAACGACAAAAAGTGGAGTGACGGTGTGAATTTAAGACATTTAGTAGATTATTACTCTAAAATTTCATATTTTAATTGTACATTTAAAAAAAAATTAACCCCTGAAAATTTAATGGATCAATTGACCACCCATCTAAGCTGGATTCGCCCATGGATGAAAACCTTTTAAATGTAAAACTTTTGACAACAATGTTCGACGGAATTGTACAGTGCTATGACATATTTTAATTCAATTGTTTTTCCTTGACAATTTAAAATAAAAACAAAATACTTTTCAGTGTTTACTCACCACAAAAAAAAAAGATATTCATAATTATCAAAATCAAAACTTATTTTACATTATTTTAGTTATTATTATCAAACATTTAAATATTATTAAGAGTAAAATATACAAAACACACCAAAATATGCAAATTATTTTATCATAAATCATCCGCTTGATCTAATGTGTTTGTTAGATTATAAGATTTTGAGATGTTTATATATTTTTCTCATGTCAGAGTTTTTCTTTATTTATATAGTGGTTAAATTCATGTGAGATGTATAAGTTTTGCATTTTTAGTTATTCTATTAAAGACTTAAAATAGTGGGTGATTAATTATTGGATAATTTTAATAAAACAAATATATTCATTTAAAGTTTAATTTATGATTATAGTTTAATTAATATACCATAGCTAATTAATCCCCCACCACTCTCTTCTTAGAATTTAGCAGCCATCCCACATTCTCTTAAAATGAAAAATAAAACAACCATTAGTCTCTTCCTTCTCCCTTTCTTTCGGCAGCCCTATCCTTTTTCTCTCTCTTTGCCTTTTTATTTCTTTATCAGTTTTTGTCTCTTTATAGCCTTAGCAAACAGCCACCAATGAAGCACGTGCATCAGACACTGATTTTGGGGAAAGAACCCACGCCCAAATACAGCCGAAGCCCAATTTTCGGTGAGCCAAATTCTGGAAAGCACTTCGTGGCAGATTTTCGACAGGTAGAGGCACCGGAGCAACTGCATAAAACTTCTAAAAACGAACTTCGGCACACGAAGCAATAGAAAGAATAAGGGATTCTAGAATCTGGAAAGTATCTACATAAACACAATAATCCAGAACATCAAAAGGACTAGAAATTTCAGTGGGGGCAATTGCCCCCCTTCCCCTAACGTAGGTCCGCCCCTGATTGTGTGTGACTGTGTATATGCGCTGAGAAAGGGAGGAGCGCGAAAGATTAAGATTAAAATACCGTACGTTTATTGCCTCCCAAGACCTTATGAAGAACCTTTTCCCTTTTGAAATTCCGATAGACCTTGGATTTGACAACCTCCATTGGCGAAGACATCAGTTTTCTTATCGTCGTCGAAATCTGAGGAAGATGAATCGTTGCCATTTAACTTGTCTGTGATTTTCTCCATCATCGATTCAATTCCTGATCTTGCTCTCCGACGTGTTCTGCCGTCATGATCTTCGCCTGATCCCGATCTCCGGCTTGTTCTGCCTCATTGATTCTTGCTCTCTGGCGTGTTCTTTGAGTGACTGTGTTTGTATAAGAGAGAAAAGGCGAATCAAATGGAGAGAGATGGGGAAAAAGAAAATAAAATATGAGCCACTAAGTTACGAGCCGCTAAGAAAATTAAAGGTCAGGCCTGACTTGCAGGCTTAACAAACCAAATTATTATGGGCCAAGACTGGTCTGGCTTGGCCCGGTAGACTTAAATTTAAGACCTAATTTGATCAACGATCAAAGCCTGATAGACCTAGGTCGGACCAGACCAGGACAGCCTGCTATGCAATACTAGAATGAACCTACATGGATATAACACAGAGCTAGAATCTTAGTAATTTTTTTATTAGTTTAAAATATAAATAAATTTTTTATATAAACTATAAAAAAATATATAGTCATGCAGTTTATAAATTCAAACCAGACACTTTGGTTATAGAAAAAAAATAAGCAAAATAAGAATGACTTAGGTTTCTCTTCCCTTGGCTTCTTTATACTCTATCTGTTCTAAAATACTTTCTTCATTTTAAATTATATTATCATTATTGATTTTTAAAAGTCAATTTGAAATATTTTCAAATTCAAAATTAAAATAACTCGTTTAAAATTATGAAATAATAAAATTTACAATGATTAATACTTTTTAGATAATTTACAATATTCATCATTATATTCTTTAAAATTAAAAAAAATCTATGTTAATTTTAAATTTAAAAATCTTTTAAGTTGACTTTAAAAAGTCAACAATGATCAAGTAATATAGAACGGAGAGAGTATAAGATTATTATTGACTTTTTAATGTCAAGTAAAGTTATTTTCAAATTCAAAATTGATGTGAATTCCTTTAATTTTAGTTAATATAATGATAAATATTGTAAATTATCTCAAAAGTAGTACTCATTATAAGAATTTTTTTTTTAATCTTTATGAAAAAATAAATATAGTAATTAATAATGTTCTTTATGTTTTTATTGTAATATTTACTTTTGAAAGAAATAAATATTGTAATTAGTAATGCTCTTTAGATAGGTAACAATTTTTATAATCGTATTATTTAAAATTAAATTAATTTATATTAATTTTAAAATTTAAAAATCAATATTAATTCATATTCTGAAACATAAGATGTACATTTAATATCAAATACAATATTAAACTTATTAAAATACTAAATAATTCTATCCCTCCAACAATCTTTGCTAACAAATTAAATAAGATATGGTGAATAATGTTTAGCTCGTTTTCATTTAATTACATATTTCTATTAATATCATGTTGTCACATTTGATACAACACCAAGTACAGTTGATTTAATAAAAATAAAAATAACGCCTATACAAACACCCATTTGGCTGGCGCTTGACTTTTTTTTTTATACAAACTACAAGAGGAATCCATGATGTTCTCAATCTATCCAAGCATTAATTCACCTTTTAAATTGTAACATCCTATATCGTTTAATCTGAAATATTTAAATATATACATAAAAATTTAAAATTATTATCATTAATATCTTAAGTCATAACCTTTTGGGTGAGCATGTGGTGGACTAAGATAACTCAAAAAGATATTATTAAGACAGCGCATTAGATTTTATTCTGTTATAATTTAATTTGGACTGAGATTTGACCCGAATCGTCATATATGGTATTAAAGCTGACTGTCGAAAGCACAGATCAGGTCATCTGATTAGGTTACCGGAGGTGGAGACATGAAGGTGGGCCTAGTAGGCCGCTGATATTATCCCACAATAACTAGTAAAACAAAATTTTTGGGTCTTGTGTGGCTATGTGTTTGGCGTGACGGGAACTAGGGGTGTTAAACGGTTAAAATCGAACCGAACCAAAAATAGGAAAAATTGAATACCAAAATAGGAACCGGTACCAACCCGGTTTGGTGCCGGTTATTAACCGAAAATAATAATAATTATTATTAATATTATTATTATTATTATTATTTTTTATTTTTATTTTTATTATTTTTATTATCATTAGTAATTATTTATTAATAATAATAATAATTATTATTATTAATATTTTTTTTATTATTAATATTATTTTTATTATTATTAGTATTATTTTTATTATTAGTAATTATTTATTAATAATAATAATAATAATTATATAAAAAAAAGATAACCAGTACAACTGGTTCGGTCCGGTATGTACCGGACTCCCAAAACGACGAACCTGTACCAAACCGGTATACTGAATCGGTATACTGAATCGGTACCGGACCGGTCGATTTTGTACCGAATCGACCGGTTCGGTTCGCCAAAAAATTGAAAAAATCGAAAAAATTGAACAGCCCTAATGGAAACGTTAGGTATTAAAATAGAGGAGTTTGTAACATTCCACATAAGTTAATATGGGATATTTGAGTGTGTATACAAGAACTTAAAACTGCTACTATTAATACCTTCAACTATGATATTTTGGGTGAGCCTGTGGTGAGCTAAAATGACACAAGAAGATATTATTGAGACAGTGCATTAGGTCTTGTTTTGTTATGATTTGATTTGGACTCGGAATTTGATCCGAGTCGTTACGTAAATATTTTTACTACATTATTAAAATTATAAATAAATAAATTTGTTAATGAAGCACAACCAATAGAATATAAAATGAATTTCTCATTTTAAAATTTTTTAAAAATATTATTGATATGTTTGAATTGAAAAAAATAAAATAAAATATAGAGTAAATAATTTATTTTATTTCAAATAAAATGAGTCATTTTGTGCGATCGATATATATAGAGTGGGAAGTTAAATAAAAACAGAATTCTTAACATTTTGCAACCTAAAAGACATGATAAGACATGTCATAAGTTAGGTACATGCATGGATATCATTGTCATAGTGTGTAACCCTAATTCTTTTTTGCTTTCTAATTTTAAATATATATTATTAAGTTTTTGAGTTGTTCATATAATGAGTTAATTATCCCTTGCAAGCAATTATCGAGCTATCGTTATAAAATTTTTATATTGTTGATATTTTTTTATTTATATACTTTTCTAGTTATAAATTATAAGATTATTACTGCTTTTTAAAATTTAATTTAACATATTTTTCAAATTCAAAACTGCTAAAATTCATCAAAAATTATAAAATAATAATTTTATAATAAGTTGTACTTTCTCCATCTTAAGATAAAAGTTTTGTTTTTCATTGATTTTTGCGGTCAATTGACCATTTTTAAAATTAATAATAAAATGTATATATTTAGAGTTTTAAAAAGACAAACATCGATATTAATACTATATGCTATATACTTTATTATTTTTATAGGGTTTTTGCATACATATAAAAGAATAAAAAAAGATGTATTGGTTTAAAAAATGATTAATTTGATCATAAAAATTAATGATTTTTTTTTATCCTAAGACAAATGGAGTATTTTTTAAATAATTTATAATATTTATTATTATATTAATTAAATTGAGTTTCAATATATATCATTTTCGTCATTAGAAGCCAACCAAAGATCCATAGTATACTTCACCGCCCACATTTGTTATGTAAAACCCCTCCAACTCCTCCATCTAAGAGAAAAATCTGTAACGAGATAATGAAAAAGGGGTCATAACATAGAAGGAGTTGGTGCTGGGGTATGTAGAAGGAATTGTTGATGGTGGAACTTTGAAGGATTTGTTGCATATTTTACGAGTTCTACTGTGCATTGCAAAAGTTTTTAATTGAATTATAATTATGATGTATACATAAAATAGATAAGAATTAAAAATAAGTCAACCCTAATTTATTCTTTATTATCACATAGACTTTTACGTTGTTTACAATTCAACTTTGTTACCGTCCAATCTAAGATCTAAAGGATAAGATTGATGATTGGTCGCTAGTCCTAGTAGTGGCCAGTTAAATTGCTTGACCGCTACTAGGATTAACAGCTAGTATAACAGTCAATCAAATTGTCTGGCCGCTACTAGGACTAGCGACTAGTATATAGGATTTTTTTCTCATCCAATAATATGTCATGTACACAAGTTAGGAAAAAAGTAATAAATTTTACTTACCTAGCATATTGCTATTGAATAGTCTAAAATATTTTTACACGTATTTCTAACTAACCAAAGTAAAAAGAGGAAGAGGTCTAAGAAAGAATGGAGTGAGGGCGGAAGTAGTGGTTCTTGCGATTATAATAGCAGTGTAATGTTGGGTGATGAATAAGAGTTGACGAGTTAAGGGATAGACAAAGAAGAAAAAGGAAAGTTGAGAGGACAGAGACCCCTCAAGTATAATAATAATGTCTCTTCAAAATTTATATAAGATATAGGAAAGGTAAGTTACTAAAAAGTGTCTCCCTTTTTTAAAGTATAATTTTTTCCCCCTAAGAAAGATGAGCTAAGGTATTTTAACGTAAATATATTATATAGTGGAGTTTATTATTATTAAAAAAAACAAAATAACTCATAATTTTATATAATTTTGTGAACCCACTAAAAAAATGTGATTTTTTTATTCTCCTCCATTTATTTTTATTTCTTTTAAATTTAATTTCATACTGGTCGCCAGTCCTAATAATGGCTAGGCAAATTGACTGGTCGCTATCTTCTACTAGGACTAACTGCCAGTATAAAATTAAATTTAAGGACACTTTAGTAATTGCCCTAACCGCTATTGGGAGTGACACTGATAGCTATTCTCACCAGCGGTCAGTCATCGATCTCATCCTTTAGAGTTTAGATTGGACGACCAGAGATCAACTAGCTGGAATAATACCCCCAGCTAACACTTGCCCTGAATCAGATCCACACACACACACTTTGAAAGTAGCATAAAATTATTTTAATCGTTTTTGAAATATTTTGTACAAGGTGGGTGATCTTTAGCTTTCTTAAGCTAATTATATTAATTAATAAAATAAGCCTAATGTACTTTGTTTTATTTGTTTGAGGAGAAAAAAATGAGAGAAGAATAAAGGTTTTAATGTTTTTATTTATTAAAATAGTTTTTTTTCCCTTTTGTCAATTAGAGAAGCGTATTGAAGCGAAGGGCAATTTATATGCTTCCAACTGTGTCGCTTCTTCTTCTTCCTCTATTAGAAATTCATCCTTTATTCACCCTCCCTATATTACTAAATCTAGGATTAGTGTTATATGCATGCAAAATCAAGGAACAACTTTTGAGTTAAGGCCCTAAGAGTCAGTAATCTGTTACGAATTGAAATATGAAATTAACAGGTAATAAAAAATGCAGAAAGGAAATGACGAAAACGAAGAAACAAAATTTCATATAACTTTTTCCATGCTTCCTTCTACAATCATACTGCCTTATATACTAACATAACTAACAAATCCTGATCCAGGCCTAACAAACCCATCCACTAAGAATACTACACGAATCTTTGCAACAAGTATCTATAGATTCATTAAACAGACTAATTACTAAAACACTGTCGTTACAGCTAATGGCTTAATTGGTTGAAACGTTGTCGTCTTGATGCTCTACTGATTTAACTGGAACGCTGCGTTTTGGTTGCCATATCACCTATGCCTCTCCACCTGTTATTTCTGCTATTCCTTTGCTCTCTTTCTTGATAATTCCCCACCGCTTGAAATGATCCTTGTCCCCAAGGATTGAAATCTGGATATTGCTAATTTAGTTTGCTCCATTCTTCCCCGGTAGTGTCTTCAGGATTGCTATGGAACCATTGAACTAGAACCATGATGTCGAGTTGACTATTTACTATAGGGAAAATCGACTACTCTACTATTTGTGCAAAGTAGAAGAATTTGAAGTTTGTGGCTTGACCACTTGACGTAATGCAGTAAATGGGATGGCCATGCATGTGACGGAGAAGGGCTTGACGATTTGCCAATGCTACCACTCCTCGTGGACTTATGGAAACATTTGGTGAAATAGATATTGGAAGTGGACACCATTTCTGCCGAAAAGTGCTTGGATCAAGCACTGCATTATCATTAAGCTTCCACACTAGAGCAGGAGTAGTTCCCCAGTCTTCATGAAACTTCCGTACCATTGCACTAGAAAATGCAGGCAAATGAGTTCCTGCCCGAGTTCCTGAAGTCACTTCACCATTCCCACCAAGCTCATTACCTTTAAATCCAGTCAATCCAGGGAGATCATCTATTGAGTCACTAGAGTACAAGGGAAAAACTGGGGTGATTTTCACTATACATCTCAATACCAAAATTGATACCAAAATTGGTCTAGAGATCTGAGCACATTCATTCAAGACATCTAACATACTTGCGCAGATTTCTGTATCAGGTTCTGTATGCAAAGCTTCCATCAAAGCTAGAATTATGTAGTCGGTCAATTGCTTTATATAAAACTCATTTCGACCCTGAGCAAGTCCTTTTTCTACAGCTAATTTGGCAGAATGCAACAGCTCCGACATGGCTAAAACAACTTCTTTCCTGACTTCTTCATGAAAATAATATTTAAGAACTGGAACCAAAGTTGGGGCAACCAGATCAATCCATGGGTAGAAACCCTTCGTTGGCTCATTAGCATAGTAACATATTATGTTACAAGCTGTAACTTTACCCTCTAGGACGCTAGTACTAATCCCCATTCTTTTATTGCCGAAAATGATGGTCTTTATGTTTTCATCATCGGATTCATCAATTTTATTATCTGAATCTGCAGTTGCAATGATCATATCAGGTTTAAGTTGAGCAGACTGAAGCAATTGAGGCATGACTACACTCATATAGGGAAGGGAATCCTGCCCAAGCATTTACAAAGTCTTGCCCTTGCTTGTGGCATGTAGCTTGTAGTAGGATCATCAGTCTCCATTTGAGATCTTTGCAGTGACATAAGCACTTCCATTACCTGCTTGGCGTCATCCCTAAACTTATCCTTTCCAACAGTCATTCTTACCAAATTAATGTATTCCATGGCTTTGGCACAAAACATGTGGTTGGATTGGTCATTTGCATTCACTAATACAGCTTTCAAGTAGGGCATAACTGCATCATAATATTTTTGTAAATGTTTCTGAGACGAATCAGCAACAAAGGCTGAAGTAGTTAAGGCCCCTTCTTGCACCATTTAATTGCCATTCTGTAGAAGCACAAGTAGCTGTCTCACTATTCCATCCAAGTAAGGCCTTAATATATCTGGGGTAGAGTTCTCACTGAAATTGAGCACAGCTAAAGTCGCGTGAGCGTGGTCGCGGGGATTCTGAGAGTCATCCATAGCTGCAGCTAATGCTGGCAGCACCCTTTGATGGTATTGAACTTGCAAGTCTGGTCCCAAATCAGTAGATATTTGTCCAATCGCTTTAATAGCAGCCCATCGTACTCGAGCATGGGGATCTTGAAATGAATTTAATACCATGTTTACCACTTGCTCCAAGTTTTTAATCATCACCTTTGAACATCCTTCTGCAATCTGCGCAACTGCAATTAATGCAGCGTGATGTCTTTGCCATCCCGGGTCAGCCGAATAAACTGGCAACTGCTCTGATGCAACATGAACAATAGTATTCCCTCCCAAAGCTATGGCCAACCTATCAAAACACTCTTGTCCAAAATTTAATGTTTCCGTTTGTGAATATTGATTCCACTTAGTAACACTCTCAGTTGTGCCAGTCTTAGGTAGTGTCCCTAAAACAGACAAAGCAGTTTGCTGCAAATAAGAAAACTCTGATTTCGCATCACCCGCAATCAAAGCCTTCATATACATAGTCCTAGTTTTACCCCCACTATCATTATACATAGGCTGGTTTGGATTATTTAGCACAACATATAAACAATCATTATATTGACTTAAGACAGCAATGTGAAGACTCCAAGATGATTTATCTCTATTGGGCATTTCATCGAATTCCTTATTCGCAACATGAGATTCCTTTTTATATGCATCATATGCTCCCATCATAGTGTTGTTGGCTAAGCTAATTGAGGAGAATTCATTTTTGAAAACAGAGTTTACCTTATCATGAATTGATTGATCCCAAACTTGATGAATTGGTGGGGTTGAAGCTTCAATTTGTGACTGAAAATCAGTACAATCCCCAACCCTAGGTGCAATTGAATCTTCATCCTTATGGCCAGTTAGATCGTTACAATCTCCTGCAAACCTTCTATATAGCTCGATAACAAAGTCCTCCCAACAGTCTAGAGTCCATGTATATAAAATTTTTCTTCAA
This sequence comes from Hedera helix, assembly GCA_947179155.2. Lineage (NCBI taxonomy): Eukaryota > Viridiplantae > Streptophyta > Magnoliopsida > Apiales > Araliaceae > Hedera > Hedera helix. The sequence goes on from OX359286.1 coordinate 5,059,140, forward strand.
CGTACTGATAGTACCATTCTAATGCTTCACCTTCAAAATCCTGCATTACATATTGAATCATATCTACTTCAAAAATAGGATTCATCTTGAAAAATTCTTCATAGTCCTGAATAAATCCACAAGGATCACTGCCGGAGAAGGGAACTCTGTAATCTTGTATTGCTGGTACCCCACAAAGTTGGTCACATGAAGAAGTGCTGTTTGGTGGTAGTGGGTTGGCCACGGTCATAGGGATGGGTCTAACCTCGGGTTCAGGTACGGATGTCATGGATGGATGCTATGTATTTGGTAGGAGTTGAATTGAATGAGTGTAGGGATTATTGTGGTTAGCAGGGTTGTGAGGGCTTGAACACACATAGATAGGAGGTGTTTGTGTGGTCATGGAGATAACAGTTCCTGAAATGCTGGTTGGATCTGAGCAAAGCGGACAGGGCCCCAGGAATACAGTTTGGGAGGCAATCTTAGTAGTAATTGGGCCAGGCATAGGCATGGTCACTAGTCTCCCCAATGTTTCCGACAAGTAAATTGTAGGTGGAAGGTGTATATGTGGATTGGGGTAAGGAGTGTATGGATTTTGGTTATTCACAACTGGTTTAGTGGCATAATTCATGGTTGATGTGGGTGTACTAATATTTGGGGCCAGATTTGTGGTTGAACCAATTTGCAGTTGGGGAAATGACGTTGAAGGTGGTGATTCTAGTGGAAATGGATCTAAAGGAAGGGTAGGAAGCACAAATACCTTAATTGCTATCGTCTTCTCCCTTTCTATTCGGCTGGAAGTTGTAATGGCCTTCAGAATTTTCTGAGACACCTCCTCACTAATGTTTTGCATCTTCTGATTGAGATGGAACGCTGCGTTTTTGTTGCCATATTACCCATGCCTCTCCACCTGTTATTTCTGCTATTACCCTGCTATCTTTCTTGATATAATCTTGGGTTAGTATCATCTAATTCTAATCCTAATCCTAATCAAGGTGCTTGATATTAATATACCAATTGCTATTTAAATTTAAAATTGAAGATTTTGTTTAGCTATGTTCAGTGCATATGAGCGCTGTTTACATAAATGTCTTTTTGAGATAACAAGCTCATCAACCTCGTATTAAGTATTGAGGGTATGGATAATAGTTTACTATATTATTAAATTAATAAATATTAATTAATGTCTTTTGGACTTTCCACTTCACAGACTAGTGCTTATACGGAACAAACTCAGTAATATCAAAATTTTAAATCAGTAGAAGTTAACCATTTAGTTGGAATATGAAGAATAATAAAAGTATACGGTAATGTATAATACGAGAATTATACGAAAGATTATACGAGAATAATACGATGTATAATACCTGTAGAATACGAATATTATACAATGTATTATACGAAAGATTATACGAGATTAATACGAGAATAATAAGATGTATAATACCAGTAGAATACGAATATTACACAATATATTATATAGAAGAAATACATATAAATACTAATATATTATACTATTTAATTAATTAGTTGAAATCAAACTTGGTTATGTGTAACTAAGTTTGTTTAACCAAACTAAGGAAAACTAGCACAATTACACTAACTGAAAAAGAACTAGCACGATTTGTTTGGAACTAAATCTAAGTGAAAATGAATCGACCAATCAAAAGAAGGGTGATGTAAGCGACGATGCAAGCGCTAGGGTGCAAAGTGTAATAAGCCAAGATAAAAATGCGATTAATGAAACTTGGTTTTTCTATAAATAGTAAGCTAACCTCTTTATTTTTCTCATCATTTTCCAAAGAAAAATTTCAAGTATCAAAGCTATATATATATTGAGAGAGAGTTCTAGTGAGTTACTACATTGAAAATTACAAAGAAATAATTAAAGCTTGCAAACACCAAAGGTACAATCTCTAGTAGTTATTATGTTTAATTTTTCTTTCGTCTTTAAATTTTCAAAAGCTCAACAATGCGAGTCATAGCCATGTACGATTGTCATTCTCTGTGTTCTTCACTTGTTCTTGAGCCTTTCTACATTTTCTAGTAGTTATAATGTCAAATTTCAATTTGTAGTTTAAAGCTCAAAGAACATACGTCGTTACCATGTACGGTTTATTCGTTCTCTGTGTTCTTCGTATGTTCTTGAGCATTTTTATAAATTGTTTTAATCAATTATGCAAGCCGTTATAATAACCAAATTTTGTCAATTATAAAGTGTAATAATCACTTATGTAAGCAGTTATAATACTCAAATTATTTTAAGAACGAAAACCAAAAGCTCAAGAACATAGTCGTTACCATGTACGGTTTATCACTTCTTTATGTTCTTTATGTGTTCTTGAGTAAAATTCATGAATTTTTCTATGAGAAGGTTTATGATTCATTATTTTTATGTTATAAAGTGTTATTGAGTCTTATAACATGATTTCTTAAAGAGTTAAAGTAAGCGGTACCATGTTTCACATGGTTAACCCTAAAAATGTTGTTCAAAACATACTTACTGACAGTTTTATGCTAAAATTCGAAAACATAAAATCCGAATATGCTTTACCAATACAAATGAAAGTTGTAGATCATGAAAGTTTAAGCAATTTAGACTTAAGAAATATTTTCAAATATTTTCTTATGAAAAAGTTATGGCAGTTACCGAAAAGGACGTCAAAGTTGAAATTATTTTAAAGGCCCTCAGATCCTTGCACCAAAAATTAAGGTTTTAAGTTAGCCATACCTCCTAAATATCCCGCCAATGAAAATTGTCTAGTTTAGGTATAAAAACAGTTATAGAACAAGAAAATTTGATGGACTAACATTTGGTACGCCAAACCCTTTATATAGGCGCTTTAAACGATTACCGAAAAATCCTAAATTATGCTTAAGGCAAGTTTTCTATCCTTAACTTTTGTTTACTTTATTTTTATGTGATTTATACATTTTGTAGAAGCAACGTGTTATAAATCTTTGATATGTGAGTTATTGATTCTTGTTTCAACATAACTTGGAAAAATGAAATGCTTATTCACGATATATTTCGAATCATGCTTTATTATATCAAACCAAGTTATCTTGGGGCGATCCTGACATGTTAAGTAAACTGAAATGAGCAAATATGTATCATTGTTCGTAATTAGTCCAGTGTATAGTATGTTATGCATAACATAGGATGTCGTTAGGTTGATCCACTTTCTATATCCAATGTAAAAGATTCTAAGTCGAAAGACAAATAACAGTTCAAGGTCTAACGACCACTCAGTCTTACTATGTTAAGAACATTTGTTATATTAATTGTTTTGCCATGAATCGTTACAATCAATATCAGTGTGAGTTCACTTATATGCTATGTGTTTAAGACTTGCTGAACATCTTAGTCACCCTTGCATAAACCTAACTTGCAGACATACCCGAGAGCTCCAGCTCAAAGAAGAAAGGAAAGAAGAAATGCGTAGACTAGTTTACTGCTTTCCTTACTTGTTCTTAACTGTAGTCATAATGACATTTTATAATAAGAACAAGTTCCACACATGTAATCGAATATTATATAAATATTATCAAGTTTTATCACATTCTCTTGTTATGTTTTTACTTTGATTAAACTTAGAATTGTTTAAAACTTAACATAGTATTAATAATGATCTATTTATCTGAATAATGATCGGTAAATAACTTGTGAGTGATGTACATTCGAGACAGGACTAAGCGATGTTGACTAGTCAAATCCATCGTTAAGGTTCCTCGGACCCAGGTATAACTCGTTATTACTATTCTAAATGTCGGATAAGTATGATTATTAATATGAAGATATATCACTATAAACAAATATGTTTCGAATGAGGGTTTAAACTAGTTGGGTAATGTTCTGTACGGAAAGAGAATTTTGCACCGGATAAAGATACAGTCATTTGTCACGGAGAAAGATGCAAACATTTATCACGGGTGAAGATGTAAACATTCACCGTGAGATTCTCTGTTCCCAAGGGTCATCCTAATGATTTAATGCCGTGGATGTTAGAACACGTAAAGTTCTAGAATATCTAAATATTAAGGATAAAATGTTATGATCCAGTATCAAGTCCCTTGCATCGATTACAAGGACTTGGTATGAAATAATGAAAGATCTTTAGGAATTAAGATGAGAACTTTGTTTATGAATAAAGGAAATCATCTATAAACCTAATGATTTAGCATTTATAGTGAGCACTAGGTCAGCTATAGTAAGTATAGTGATTTGGGGGCGTCACAGGTTGGTATCAGAGCTATAGATTATAGCTTTAAAGTAGCAAGTACTTTAGGATATAATCTGATCGATTAAGTTAAATAGACTTATGAAGAGTCTAATAGATAATTAAAAGCTGATAATAAACTTTAAATCGTAATTACTTAAAAGACATTATGTGAAAGGACTATACTAATTAAAGTCAACCTTGTTTTGTAGAAATGGCTGACATACACGAAGACAACGCTCAAGCCTTGGGCTACGAAAGTGATCCGAGCGAGCATTCTAATGATGAGTCCAAAATAGAAGAGCCTAATCATAACATGGAACTACATGATGCCGGAGAGGTTAATCAAGTCCCCCAAATAGATGATGAAGATGTCATCGACTTGTCGACTTATGACGAAATCATCACCGAGTTGGAAGAAGATGCTGCTGAAATGTTGGCTTACGGTGAAGCTCAAGAAGAACGTATTGAGCAACTACAAACCGAGAACTAAGCCAATATGATCAAGGCCAATGATATTATGGAGGTGTTTGAAAGGCGGTGGTTGGATGAAGCTAAAAGAAGCTACCAACTACAGATTCAGTTAGAAGCTTCCCAAGAGGAAGTATATCGCCTACAAACAGACCGTGGTCGAATCAAAAGAGCTTATGCTGCTACTTACGCCAAGCTGGAGAAAAAAATAACTAAATTTCCTACACTTGCCAAAGATTTGGGGTTGGAAATAAATATGTTTATGGTTATTAGAATGATCCATAAGATCAATAAGAAGGCTAGAAAGATCTAGTCGAATAACGTGTAATATATTAGTATGTTGTAAATGTTTTGTTTAGCATTTCCCATTTTTATAAAGGATGCTAATAGCTGTTAAGTGATTTTAATCACTTGAATAATGTAATGTACAAATTTGGTTATATAAAAAGTTTGTTTAAGAAATATGTCATGCAATTTTAATGCTTTCATATTTACACATATTTTCCATTTATATAGAAAATAGTTCTACCAAGGCTAAGAACGAGGGCAACAACAAGTGTTAATGATGAGAGTAATGTTCAGACTCCAGATCCTATGCAACAACTTCCTGATAGATTAATAGGGGTCTTAGATAGTCGTACAACAAATAATGTGCCACCACTACCTCCACAACAACAACCACAAATACCACCACTACCTCAACCATAGAAAAGTCTTATTTAAAGACTTTAAAAATGTAGGTCCTCCCGAATTCAAAGGAACCACTAAGCCTATAGAGGCTTAGTGTTGGATTAAGGAAATAGAGAAAGCTTTTGACTTAGCAGAGGTTGCTAAGGATAAAAAGACTAAGTTTCCCACGTACCTTATGAAGGGCGAGGCTAGCTTCTAGTGGGAAGCCACCCAAGCCCGTGCCGGGGAAGGTGTGGTTGCATAAGAAGCTTTCAAAGAGTTATTCTTTGAAAACTACTTTCCACGAAGCATAAAAAATAGAATGGAGGTACAATTTCTAAATTTGAAACAAGGGGACACGATTGTTCCCCAATATGCCTCCAAATTCAATGAATTGGCTTGTTTTGCTCCAAATGAAGTAGATACGGAGGAACGTAAGGCAAGAAGGTTTAAGGAGGGTTTAAAACCTGGATTCATGGTAAGGTAGTTATGTTAAAGATAGATAGTTATGCCCATCTTTTAGAAAAGGCTATCATTGTTGAAGGCAGCAGTGAAGCCATAACAAAATTTAATAAGGGAATGAATAATAAGGGAGGGAATGGAGGAGGAAATAATAATAAGGGAGGAAATAGGGGAGGAAATAATAATAATAATAAGAGAAGGTTCAATGGCGGAAACTCCCAACAATAAGGGGAGAATAAAAAGAAAACATTAGAAACGTGTAAAATCCGCGGGAAACAACACGCAGGAGTGTGTCTAAAAGGGAAAAATATTTGCTATAATTGCAAACAAGTGGGACACATAGTGCCCACATACCCTAACCCTAGGAAAGACACTTGTTTTCACTGTGGAGCCAGAGGGCATCAAGCTAAGATGTGCTCCAAGAAAGGGGGAGATTCAACATTCAACATGATCGTGGGAGATGCTGTAGCATCACAGGATGTAGTGTCAGGTATTATTCCGATCAACACCATAAGTGCTTACGTGTTCTTTGATTTGGGTGCTACTTGCTTTTTTATTTCCCATGAATTTTCTAAGAAACTAAACATGTGTAGTGAACTGTTAGAAAGTCCTTTAATGATAGAGATTGCTAACAAAGAACAAATTCCTGTTAATAACGTATTGAATGGTTGTTGCATAGTGATCAAGGTTCATGAGTTGAGAGTTGATCTTATTCCAATCCAATTAGGGGAATTTAATGTAAATATAGGCATGGATTGGTTGACCAATCACCAAGCGATGATCGATTGCCAGCAAAACTGTGTTAAGCTTCTTACAACGTCCAAGTCAATGGTAGTCTTCAACGGAAGTCAGTCACCGAGAAAAACCCGATGCCTAACTGCCAATCAAGCAAAGGGATTACTTCAGAATGGATGCCAAGGTTATTTGGCATATATCATAGACACACAACAGATAGGTTTAGATATAAAATAAATACCAGTGGTTAGAGAGTTTCAGGATGTCTTTCCCGATGACCTACCCGGTCTTCCACCAGATAGAGAGATTGAGTTCGTCATTGATTTAGCTCCTAGAACTGCACCTGTTTCAAAGGCCCAATATAGAATGACGCCTGTAGAATTGAAGGAGTTGATGTTACAGTTACAAGAATTGTTGGAAAAGAAATACATTCAACCAAGTGTTTCTTCATGGGGAGCACCAATGTTGTTTGTAAAAAAAAATGATGGAACTTTGAGATTATGTGTTAATTATCGTGAACTCAATAAATTAACCATAAAAAATAAGTATCCATTACCTAGGATTGACGACTTATTTGATCAACTTAAAGGAGTGGAGTATTTCTCGAAGATTGATCTACGGTTAGGTTACCATCAACTGAATGTTAAAAAGGAAGTTGTGCCGAAGATAACATTTAGAACATGTTATGGACATTACGAGTTTCTAGTGATGTCCTTTGGATTTACAAATGCATCGGCAACATTCATGGACTTAATGAATAGGGTTTTGAGGTCTTGCTTAGACAAGTATGTTGTAGTGTTCATTGACGATATTCACATATACTCGAAAACACTAGAAGAACATGTTATGCACTTGAGAAGTGTACTAGAAACCTTACGAAAGGAGCAACTCTATGCCAACATTTCAAAATACGAGTTTTGGCTAGAGAAAGTTCAGTTCCTAGGTCATGTGATTGACAAGAGCGGAATTTCAGTGGATCCATCAAAGATAGAAGCAGTTATGAACTGGGAACATCCAAAGACCCCAACCGCGGTGAGAAGTTTCTTAGGTTTAGTGGGGGTACTATGGACGTTTCATTAAAGATTTTTCAAAGATAGCTACTCCGTTAACCAACCTAAACAGGAAGACCATGAAGTATGCTTAGAACGGCAAATGTGAAGAGAGCTTTCAAGAGCTAAAGAAGAGGTTAAGTGAGGCACCAGTATTATCACTACCTGATAATTGTGGAGGTTTTGTAGTCTACAATGATGCCTCACATAAAGGATTAGGATGTGTTTTAATGCAACATGGCAAAGTAATAACTTATGCTTCGCGACAGCTAAAGGATTATGAGTTAATTTATCCTACTCACGATCTAGAATTAGCGACGGTAGTATTTGCTTTAAAGATATAAAGGGATTACTTGTATGGGGAAAAGTGTGAAATTTATACAAATCATAAGAGTTTAAAGTATATTTTTCCATAACGAGAGTTGAATATGAGGTAAAGACCCTGGTTGGAATTGATTAGGGATTATGATTGTGAAATTGTGATGCCCTGAGATCCCACCTTCCCTTAATTCTATCCATTTATAACTGGATAACATAAATATTAACTTTAAATCATATTAACTAGAATCTCGTGCGTTAGACTTAACCTTTAACCATATAATTGACCATAAATGCGGTCCATATATATATATATATATATATATATATATATATATATATATATATATTTCTCTCATTCCTTACCTGTCTCAGGATCTCAACGCTCACTTAACATTCAGTAGCATTTAGGTCGACACTTATTAATTTCAACCGAGTCTATTTCATTACGTAATCATGTATATAATCATGATTTAACCTATCAACAAAATTTCGTCATGATCCATTCGTTTAAGGCTCTATTTACATATACCTGTTCATGTTCATAAATACCGGTACACATACATAACCTACTCCATACATATATACCATACCTCACATCATCACAATCTTTCTCTGATTAATACATACATAATCATTGCTATAAATTTACAAATCATATAATCTTTATCATCACTGTAGTTTACATTTATTTGTTATACAAGAATATTACATAGATGAAATTATCCAATTCCCTTCATGCTTCTCCATGTAATCACATTCTTTACCTTAGCATAACCAAAACCATCGGCCTTCTTATATTTTACCTGAAAAGTTAGTACATAGCAAGAATGAACATAAAGCTCAGCAAGTTAATCAACTAACACCTTTCATGCTCACAATTTATAATATGCGTCAAACATCCTTTACCTTAACATACAATGCTTAATGTAACGTAATTCATTTAGCACTTAACCCACATATTTGTACATAAGGCACATTCAACTCATATACCATCACATAGCTCACATAGAATATCTAATACACTCAAGTCTGAAAAACTTGCCTGGTCTGCATTATTTCACTTAACCTTTATGGCACTGCTCGACCATTCTATCATTCCTTGCCTTGGTTTGATATGTCGAGCATTATCTGTAAACATATAATTTAAATACATCATTATAGGATCATAAACTCTTGTGACATATCAACTTAGATCATAATCGCTTAACCATTAATCTCTATTTATTACACATTTGATGTATTATACCTTATATAGGTTTATAATACATTTTAGTTCGTTTCCAACATTTATCATAACCTTCATCTCGCTTTCACTTAGTTTTAGGTGTTATATTACGCCATTCCTTGTCTCATTATGCCTCAACCTCCTATGTATAGCCCATTCTTATTCCTTTAGGGTTTACATAACCCATCTTATCATTGCACGTCAAAATATAGCATTTTGGAAGCTTAATTTTTTTTTCAAGGACAGAGCAACTTCGCCCCGGCGTCATCAGACCTCGCTGCCAGCAAAATCTTCTCGGCCAATAAATAATAATTGCGCCCCGGCGTAGTGTTAGGTGCAAAACTGATAGGGTTAAATTATATGATATTTTTATTCCCTAATACTTAGTTTTTATATTTATTGTGTACTTAAATATTTAATTATTTAGCTTATTTTTGTTTTAATAGATTTTATAGGATTTTAGTTAACTTATGTTAATTTAGGTAATTTTATTGTATTTTTATATTTCTTTTTATTTATGTGTTTTAAGTGTTTTATTTATTATTATGTGTACTTGGGATTTTTAGTATTTTTATATTATTTTTATTTATTTTTAATCATTTTATATTTTATTTTGTAGGAAAAATAAGCTTGAGGGCAAATCTGTAAATTCTGCAAGAGTTTGGTGGCATAATGGTAATTATTCTCGGAAGCTGAGTTCCGCGCAATGCGCGGGTATAGGAAGCGGCTGAGACGACGCCGTTTTGGCGTGCGTAGAAACGGAACAGCGGCCGCGCAATGCTCGGATGACAGACAACAAGCAAAACGACGTCCTTTAGGCTTCAGGGCCGCGCGCAATGTGCGGTTGCTGGCGTGTTGACCGGTCAAGGGGCGCGAAGGGCGTGTTTGTTTGACGCATTAATTGCCCAAAACAGAATTATTCGGGATTTTTGCTACTTTTTGATTCCAAATTAGATTTTAATTCCAACTAGGATTAGGATAATAATTATTTTAATTTTTTTTAATTTTTAATTGTAAATCCTATTAGGGTTTGGACAAGTTAGAGACCTATAAATAGAGGGTCAATCTCTCATTATTCAATATAAGTTTTTAGGAGATCTTTCTTTTAATTTGTTGGAGAGAGCTTTTCAAATAGTGGAGATTATTTTGAAGGATGTCAGGCTAAGTTTTTATTTTCAGTTCTAAAGGGATGTTGAACCTTATTTTTAATTAATGTTTTAATTGAGTTTTATAATCTATTCCTTCATGCATGAGATTTATTCTTGATAATCTGTTTTAATTGTTTTATGATATTTGCTTGATTAATTTGATAAGGGCCTGTTAAGTTAATCAATAATTTATCATATGCTAGATTAAGATTTGATATTAAGCAAACGATATTTTATCTGATAATAAGTAGCAATTAATAATATTTGATTGTGGACAAACTTTTGCGATGACAAGTAAAATAATCTGCGATGTTATGATTGTTGCTTGGAATAATCTAATTCTCTAATTTCTAATGCAACTATTATATTAAATCTAGACTGATAGTTCTGGGTTGTATGATAGTTAGGGTCTTTTATGAGCGATTGTTGCATTAGATTTATAATTTAAGTAGGATTTCGGATAGCTTGGCGATTGTAGGTTATCTAGGATTATTAATCTCAGTTGAAGGAAAATATAATAATAACTTGATTAATTTGTTGATTAAAAGAAGGGGATACTGAACTAAGGAACTGAAGTTTGTTTTAATTGATTTTTCTCATCTTTATTATTTATTATTTTGTTTTATTTGCTTGAATTTTAATTAGTCAATTAACAATTCCAAATCCCCCATTTAATTAGATATTTTTGAAAACGTTAGATTTATTAAAACAATTCACTCTCTGTGGGCTTGACTCTTACTTTCACTACTACATTAATATTTTTCAAACTTTGTGATTTTTGGTCATTTGTTTCAAAACTCAATTATAACACTTGACATAGTTCACTTAAGTCACAATTGACATGTCCAAGCTTTCAAAACCATAAAATTCCGCACGAGGCGATATTTGTCCGTTAAAATCCATTTCGAATCGAAACAATCGATTTCGATCGTTTGAATCGTCAATTCATTCAAATTTGATTATGTTGATTTCCATATCGACTCTAACACGTTTATTAACATGAAAATGACTTATTTCACTTCATTTAACCTTTAATTCCTTAAAATTGCCAAAAATCACACTTTAGTGCCATTTCACTAATTTTAATTTTTTTTCTTCTAAACTTTCAATTTCAGAACTTACACTCAACCCAACACTTTAATCTCTAAACACCACATAGGCTACCACATGCACACGTAACAACTTTACAAGTCCATATAACTTCTAACTGCACATTCCAATGCACTTTACAGATTACGAATTGGTTTACACAAAAAATATAGCCTAATATTTGATCTTTTCATACCAAAACATGATTCTCAACCATCAAAGCATTTTATATGCTATCTACCAAATTAATATGCATGAATCCAACATGTTCAACCTCTCTAACTAGGTTTTCATCACTTCTAGCCACATATAACACATAATTAACCCATAAATCATGGTTTCTAACTTGAATTCATGCATGGATAATACACTACCTTCATATATCACTTGAACACTTAGGGTTTCATGACTTCTCAACTATTTAGCACATAACTCATATACAAACTTACATCTACCCACTAATCCATGCATGTCTAGTCTTAAACTAACATTAAAACTCATAAAAACTAAGTTATATGGTTAGAATATGATCAATACCTTCTTGAGGCTCTTCTTTTTGTTGCTTCAAGTCTTGCTAACGTTGCACCTTCCACTTTGATGGCTAATTCTCTCATTTCTTGATCATTTTCCAGCATTTTTCTTTAACTTCCATGAAAATTTCATGAGTTCCCTTGAAACCCTAGCAATTCTCTTCTCTTTTCTCTCTTGTCTTATCTCTTTATTGATAGCTTCGAATGAATATAAGAAAATGATCCAGCTAGCTTGCTGCATAGTATATATATATATATATATATATATATATATATATATATATATATATATATATATATATATATATATATATATATATATACATATATGTGGCATATAACATGCTCCAACAACTAACTCACCCTAGTAAGCGTAACTATGCTTAGTTAAGGGCATGCATGACCTTTCACACAACTAACTAAGGATAGTTTAGACATTTGTCACCAAAAGGACACCATGGTCATTTTACAACCTGTCAAGGGTATTCGTGGCATTTCATATTACCAAGTGTGGACATTTTGGTCAACATACCATTTTAGGACATAATTATCATTCCTTTAGTTATCAAGGGCAATATGGTCATTAGTCTCAAAATCTAGAGAATTTATTCTCTTTAATTCATATTTTGCTCAATTTTGCACCAATTCAAGTGCATTTTTTCTAAACTTTTTTCATTACGGTTGAACTTCATTCCATCATCAAATACTCCATAATTTGCTTGTCCCATATCGCTTGTCACACTTTGAGACTTGAATTTCTTAACTTAATAACAATAATTCACCATAATTGTTAATTCTACAAATATTCATTCTTAATTATCTACGAACCCTGTTTGGTCCTATATTCCATCCATTTCATTTTTTTCAACATCTCAATATAGCCAAATTGCTCATTTGTCCTTAAACTGCTTCCTCGAGAAGCGAACCTCGACCGGATTACCAAAATCCTTCGTCCTATGTTTTTTTAAACTGATAATAACCTTATTACGACTTTACGTTCCTTCCACTTGTTTACATAGCATTTACTTGTCAATTTAACCATTCTTACATTCAACATACTTTCTACTCCTCGGGGTAATTGCATTCCATACTTACACATTGTTTTCATGATTATCTTATTTCAATCCATAATATCAATTTCATTATAACCTTTCAAATATGCACATACTAACCCTTTAATATACATAATTCCTTACTACTTTAGGTAGATCAAACAGATCATTCCTTTCAACACATACAACTATACTTCACTTTGTCATTCTCATACTTTCGCCTTTCTAGGCTATTTCATTAAACCTGTCTTTAATATTCATACCTAATTTTCAATTCACTCATGTTTTCCTTATTTCCTTTACTCTTATTTCTATATTCAATCACATATATAAATATACACATATTCATACATTCAAACTATTACATGCTGACATATCACATTGCCCTACACTAACTCCTTTCAATTCACCTTATTGTAGGTATTAACATCAATTCATTCGTTCTTAATCCATTATACTATTATTAAATCCTCAAATTTCCTTTTGATTATAATTTCTCATTTTTCATAATTCTATAACTTAATTCATCTTTCTATATTTGACCACATAGGTCCCTCTTTAAAATTTCAGCCACACATGTCATTTCTAACACATTTACCACATAATAATTTATTCTTAATCATTCTTATACTTTTTGTCATCCAACACTAGGTTTTAATTATTAACCTTTACTTAATTATTCATAATCCTTATTTGGAATCCCTGTAAAATCCTGGGGTGTCACAATCACCCCTCCTTCAAAAAAATTTCGTCCTCAAAATTTGTTGTGTACCCATTCCTTATTCATTTGCAACACACATATTTCTTTGCCTTCATTTCATTTCAACTAGGTTTTCACTAACCATTACATTCTCTCCTTTCTCTACCTATCTTACCCCTGTCTAACTTTCATTCCAGAAGATTGGAATGTCTTCCTGGAATCTTCACAATTATTTAATAATTGTGAAGCAGTATGAATAAATAAGAATAGCTTTTCCATAAAACTTTTCATAAAACTTTTGCTTTTGTTGAGGGGTCGTAAAGACCAATAAACACGTTAAGAATATTAACAGTCACAAAGACTGCAATACCCAAGGGTCATTTAACCATGAAATCGTTAAGAATATTAATAGTCACAAGGACTAAAATATCCAAAGGTCATAAGACCATATATTCGTTAAGAATATGAGCAACCACAAAGATTGCCATATCCAACTGGTACGCTAGGTGATCAGCCTATTGTACCCTTTTTATTGTGAACAACATTTTTCCTTTTCCTTTGCGTTAAACCGTGTTAACCAACCCCTGTACCATATCTCCTTTTCAGGGTTGTTCACCTCAGCTTTTAAAACAATTTGCTTTATCCATTATCTGGATTCCAGAAACATTTACTCATTTATTTAGCAGAATGGTCTAGCCGAACAAATGACATAGACTCACATCATTAAATTGTTCATACATTGAAAACTTGAAACTTTTTAAAAATTCATTTTTATCAAGAGTGCATCACATTACAATATGTAACGATGTATCAGTGGTTAAACTCCCACTTCCGTGCTTTTGTTACCATGCTCTGAGAATGTTATCATTGGCTCAAAATCTAAAATATTTCACACCATATTCAATAGTGTGACAATGGTTTTATAAATACATTTTGAATTTTCAAATAACTTTGGTCTAGCCGAATTCAATTGGTATAGACCCATGAATCATGGAGTTTTAAAAATTATATTTCAATACTTGAACAAAACATTTTGATAGTCTAGCATAGCTAGAAGAGTGAATTGCCTACCCAATCCTAATAATCTCTTCTCTACTGCCTTTCTTAACTAATATAATCCTTTCATTATATTTCTATCTCTTCATATATCCCTAATCTTAGCCAATATCTGAGAACTATGTTTCTCAACTTATGGCGCTCTACTCTAAGCCAACGCTGTTCATCAAACTTGCCACGCATTTGGGCTTAGGAACTTACCATAATCATATGGTTTAAGGAGCTTTTCCTAGTCAGGCTACAGTTGCTCATTCGCTGAGGGGCTCTACCACATAATCATGAGTCATGAACTTACTATACGCTTGGATTTTCAGAACACGCAACTAGCCTTAATCATTCTCACTTAATACTTCTCACTTCCTATGTATCAGGTACATGTAGAAGAAAAGAATTACCTTCTCAACATACATAACCGATACCGTGACGCTGGATCTCCACTGATTATCACGATAGGAAGTCAAGCAAGTATAAATCCCCGTCCCATACCGAGGAAGTGCACACTCGGCCACTACCATGAGTTCTCAATGAAAAATCCCACATACCCAAACATTTCCTCAACTTTACCTTTCCTTTACCTTTCCTTTACCTTTCCTGATATGAATTTTATCAAATCATATCTTACTTTTCACAACTCATTAAGAGTCCATTTTCATAACATTAATCGCTTTTGATCCTTTATCATTTCTCATTATCTTATCTTAAGATATCCTTGTCATTTCTTGATCCTGAATTTCCAAAATTCATTTCTTATTGACTCAACTCATCTAGAGCTCATTTCCTTACTATTTCCTTCTTTCTCACAAAAGTCATAGCCTAAGGTACTATTACCTAAGGTCTATGATCTGTCTGCTCTGATACCACCTGTGATGCCCCGAGATCCCACCTTCCCTTAATTATATCCATTTATATCTGGATAACATAAATATTAATTTTAAATCACATTAACTGAAATCTTGTGCGTTAGACTTAACCTTTTACCATTTAATTGACCATAACTGCGGTCCATATATTTTTTTTTCTCTCATTCTTTACCTGTCTTAGGATCACAACGCCCACTTAACATTCACTAGCATTTAGGTTGACACTTATTAATTTCAACCGAGTCTATTTCATTTCGTAATCATGTATATATTCATGATTTAACCTGTCAACAAAATTTCGCCATGATTACTGGTCAAAATCGGAACGGTTTATTTAGTAGTAAAGTTTCGACATCGAGTTCATTTGAATGAACAATAACGTGCAAGCATACACGGTCAACAAGTAATAAAGTGAAAGTAAAAGTCGATCTCACGAGGAATTAGTTCTAACGAGTTCCAAATATCGACTGCATAGAGTCAATCTTAGTTCAAACGTTTAATTGAATGGAAAAGTGGAATGTAAATAGACATAACACAAATAAACAATTAAACTAGAAAGCATTTAAAGATATGTGAATCTAAGCATGCAATTTCCCCCAATATGTCATTTTCATCTCCTAACTCTCATCTCAATTATACGGTCACGACGAATTGTCAACCGAGAATACGACAGTACTTATATGCATCTTTCAATAGCCAAATAAGCATATCTCATCCAAACCTATCCCATTCGACATAATTGAAACAAGAACGACCCAAGCAAGATAAGTCACTATATTTCTATGAGAACTAACATAAGCAGGGTTTTTAACGCACAGATTCTCACATAGGCTACACGAGGCACAAAGGTATATGTCTATCCTTTGGGAAAAATATGAATTCAATCCTAAGACCAAATAACATACACGTGTTAACATATTCAAGCCCAAACTTATAATCCATCTTCCGATTTCATACAAGTTACCAAAGTGATTACAAAGCCAAACAATTAATAATTATCACAAAACATGATAACCCACTCATATGGTTTTAACCAACGAATGGTCAACCAAGAACACATCAATACTTATACGCCTCTCTCGATAGCAATACAAGCATACCCAAGTCTAAATAATCCACTATATTTCTATGAGAATTACAATAAACAAGGGTTATGAAGCTCAGGTTCTTAACTGGTTACACATGGCATACAGGTATATTTCTATCCAATACACAAATCATACATCCCAACTATGTAGAATAGCACAATCACATGTTATCACAGTTAGGTCAATCTTATAATCCATTTGTCAATTTCATATAGAAACCCACACTAATCAGTAAGCCAAGCAATCCATACATGGAAAACTAAACATGATAATCCAATTCATGGTGCCAATCAAGAGAGAGAGAATCAATTCAAACAACTATTTGGGTTTTAAAACAATACTTAGATTCCAATGAATGAAAACTAGCAAATATTCATTACAAATCCCACAAGATTCAACAATAAATTGAAATACGAAGAATAATAAGAGTCTAAAAGATTAAAGGGATGTCACCCAAGCTTCAATCTCCAGATCTCATCATCTATGGCTTCCATCCATAGCTTTCTTTGCTTGCTCTTCATCTTCTTCATCCATTGCTAGCTAGTTATTCCAAAAATTGGGGATCTAGGGTTCAAGAATCAAGGGTTTGATAGTTCCCACGAAGGAAACCACCATTCCCCCTCATCTTTCCCCCAAGAATCGCCCCTCTCTCAGCCCAAAATGAAAAAAGGAATTAAAAGATAATGAAATTAAGGCTGGAAATGAACTTAAAATCTGAAATCTGCGCGTGGGAACAGTACCGCCGCCGCGGCGGTAGTAGGGGAGCGTCGCGGTGGTTGTGTTAACTTTTAGTTGTAGAAACTTTGGGCGTCGCGTCGATGGAGTTGAGCGTCGCAGCGATGAAACCTGCTGTTAAATTTGATTTTGTTCTACCGTTGCGGCGGTAGCAGGGCACCGCTGCAGCGGTGGCCTCTGTGCAGAATTACCAAAATGCCCTTCCAGCTATATTTTCCTGGATAATAATCCCAAAAAATAATCCCAAAAATAAACATTCAATAGAGAGCAATATTCATCTATAATACTCCCAAAAATAAACATTCAATAGATTACATAAGATAGAGAGAGAGAGGAAGAAGAAATAAAGAAAACTCCCTAAATCATGGCATCAAATTGATGTAGGAGCACCATGGAAGCACCATCTTGGCCTCCCAAAATCGCCCCAGCCGCCTCCTCTCGGAAGAAACTAATTATGTTATGTTTTTAGGGCAAAAATTGGCTTTTATAGCAAACTATCCGCTGCTTGACTGGCGTACGGCGCAGCTGCGCTTCTCCCTAGTACAAAATGGGTGTAGCTGCGTAAAATCGAGGTCTGACTGGCGTACGGTGCAGCTGCGCCTCTACCTAGTACAAAAAGGGCGCAGCTGCGCCATTTTGCAGAAAACTAACATTTGACAGCTTTAGGGTCCTTTTGTATTTTAGGCGTATCTTCTTCATACGAACTCCGATAAAGGTAATTCAAGATGTTTTCGAAAGGAAATTCGTAGGGCTAGAACTTTCATGTTTTACCAAATTGCATATTCAAAATGGATCCATGTCAAAAGTTGGCCTCAATAGGCTCCTGCTGCATTTCTTTGTATTTTTTATATAACTTTTGCGTCCGACCTCCGATTGCGTTGATTCAAGATCTTTTGGAAAGCTGAGGAGAAGTTCTACACCTTTCATGTTTTGCGCAATTGGAGATTCTAAATGGATCAAGGTCGAAAGTTGGCCGTCATGTAAACGGCACGCCGAAAACGCGAACCGGGCAAATCCAAGCCACGAACAAGCAATCCCTTATTATAATTCCTGTACATAAAGTAAAAACGCATAAAAACAATACAAAACTACATCCTATAATAACGTGGTATAAAAATACATAAACTAATGTAAAACACATAAACTTACTATACACCCTAAATTACAACAAACACATAGAAACTAACATAAATACTTAAAGATAAGCCATTTATCAAGCTCAAGTGTATTCAATTCATAGGTATAAAAACCACTTATCAATGATCCATTCATTTAAGGCTCTATTTACATATACTTGTTCCTGTTCATAAATACCAGTACACATACATAACCTGCTCCATACATATATACCATACCTCACATCATCACAATCTTTCTCTGATTAATACATACATAATCATTGCTATAAATTTACAAATTATATAACCTTTATCACCACTATGGTTTACATTTATTTGTTATACAAGAATATTACATAGATGAAATTATCCAATTCCCTTAATACTTCTCCATGTAATCACATTATTTACCTTAGCATAACCAGAACCCCCGGCCTTTTTATATTTTACCTGAAAAGTTAGTACATAGCAAGAATGAGCATAAAGCTCAGCAAGTTAATCAGCTAACACCTTTCATGCTCACAATTTATAATATGCATCAAACATCCTTTACCTTAACATATGATGCTTAATGTCACGTAATTCATTTAGCACTTAAACCACATATTTGCACATAAGGGACATTCAACTCATATACCATCACATAGCTCACATAGAATATCTAATACACTTAAGTTTGAAAAACTTGCCTGATCTGCATTATTTCACTTAACCTTTATGGCACTGCTCGGCCATTCTATCATTCCTTGCCTTGGTTTGCTATGTCGAGCTTTATCTGTAAACATATAATTTAAATACATCATTATAGGACCATAAACTCCTATGACTTATCAACTTAGATCATAATCGCTTAACCATTAATCTCTATTTATTACACATTTGATGTATTATACCTTATATAGGTTTATAATACATCCTAGTTCGTTTCCAACATTTATCATAACCTTCATCTCGCTTTCACTTAGCTTTAGGCGTTATATTATGCCATTCCTTGTCTCGTTATGCCTCAACCTCCTATGTATAGCCCATTCTTATTACTTTAGGGTTTATATAACCCATCTTATCATTGCACATCAAAATATAGCATTTTGGAAGCTTAATTTTTTTTTCAAAGACAGAGCAACTTCGCCCCAGCGCCATCAGACCTTACTGCAAGCGAAATCTTCTCAGCCAATGAACAGTAACTGCACCCCGATGTAGTGTTAGGTGCAAAACAATGTACCCCTGCACAGTCTGCTGGTGCAGGATTTCCTAATTTTTGTCACTGACTTGCTGGTTTTTAATTCCTTGACCACAAATCCAATTAAGACCAAATTTGGTACAACTCTAGAATTTGCTACATAGTATTTTATAAAATTTTCCTTTGCCTCATTTGGATTTATTAAAACATAGATACACTAGCCCATATGAGGGTTGTTCAACTTGTCCAACACTTCGAAAAATTTCAGGACTTTGAAATCCAACTATGTAATTTTTGGACATTTGTTTCAAAACTCAATTATAACACTTGAAATAGTTCACTTAATTCAAAATTGACATGTCCAAGCTTGCAAAAACATAAAATTTTGCACGAGGCGATATTTGTCTGTTAAAATCCATTTCGAATCGAAATGATCGATTTCGATCGTTCGAATCACCAATTCATTCAAATTTGATTCCGTTGATTTCCAAATCGACTCTAACACGTGTATTAACATGAAAATGACTTATTTCACTTCATTTCACATTTAATTCCTCAAAATTGTCAAAAATCACACTTTAGTGCCATTTTACTAATTTTAATTTTTTTTTCTAAACTTTCAATTTCAACACATACACTCAACCCAACACTTTAATCTCTAAACACCACATAGGCTACCCCACATGCACATGTAACAACTTTTCAAATTCATATAACTTCTAACTGCACATTCCAATGCACTTTACAGATTACAAATTGGTTTACACAAAAAGTATAGCCTAATATTTGATCTTTTCATGCCAAAACATGATTCTCAACCATCAAAGCATTTTATATGCTATCTACCAAATTAATATGCATGAATCCAACATGTTCAACCTCTCTAACTAGGTTTGCATCACTTCTAGCCACATATAACACATAATCAACCCATAAATCATGGTTTCTAACTTGAATTCATGCATGGATAATACACCACCTTCATATATCACTTGAACACTTAGGGTTTCATGACTTCTCAACCATTTAGCACATAACTCATGTACAAACTTATATCTAGCCACTAATCCACGCATGACTAGTCTTAAACTAACATTAAAACTCAGAAAAACTAAGTTCTATGGTTAGAACATGATCAATGCCTTCTTGAGGCTCTTCTTTTTATTGCTTCAAGTCTTGCTAACGTTGCACCTTCCACTTTGATGGCTAATTCTCTCATTTCTTGATCATTTTCCAGCAATTTTCTTTAACTTCCATGGAAATTTCATGAGTTCCCTTGAAACCCTAGCCATTCTCTTTTCTTTTCTCTCTCGTCTTCTCTCTTTACTGATAGCTTCGAATGAATATAAGAAAATGATTTAGCTAGCTTGCTACATAATATATATATATATATATATATATATATATATATATACATATACGTGGTATATAACATGCTCCAACAACTAACTCACCCTAGTAAGCTTAACTATGCTTGGTTAAGGGCATGCATGACCTTTCACACAACAACTAACTAAGGATAGTTTAGACATTTGTCACCAAAAGGACACCATGCTTATTTTACAACTTGTCAAGGGTATTCGTGGCATTTCATATTACCAAGTGTGGACATTTTGGTCAATATACCATTCTAGGACACAATTGTCATTCCTTTAGTTATCAAGGGCAATATGGTCATTAGTCTCAAAATCTAGAGAATGTATTCTCTTTAATTCATATTTTGCTCAATTTTGCATCAATTCAAGTCCATTTGTTTCTAAACTTGTTTCATTACGCTTGAACTTCATTCCATCATCAAATACTCAATAATTTGATTGTCCCATATCGCTTGTCACACTTTGAGACTTGAATTTCTTAACTTAATAACAATAATTCACCATAATTGTTAATTCTACAAATATTCATTCTTAATTATCTACGAACCTTGTTTGGTCCTATATTCCATCCATTTCATTTTTTTCAACATCTCAATATAGCCAAATTGCCTATTTGTCCATAAATTGCTTCCTCGAGAAGCAAACCTCGACTGGATTACCAAAATCCATCGTCCTTTGTCCTTTTAAACTTATAATACCCTTATTACGATTTTACGTTCCTTCCACTTGTTTACATAGAACTTAAATGTCAATTTTACCATCCTTACATTCAACATACTTTCTATTCCTTCTCGGGGTAATTGCATTCCGTACTTACACATCGTTTACATCATTATCTTATTTCAGTACATAATATCAATTTAATTATAACCTTCCAAATATTCACATACCAAACCTTTTAATATCCATAATTCCGTAATACTTCAGTTAGATCAAACAAATCCTTTCTTTTAGCACATACAACTATACTTCACCTTGTCATTCTCATACTTTCGCCTTTCCAGACCTATTCATTAAACCTGTCTTTAATATTCATAACTAATTTTCAATTCACTCATGTTTTCCTTATTTCCTTTACTCTTATTTCTATATCCAATCACACATATAAATATACACATATTCATATATTCAAACTATTACATGCTGACATATCACAACGCCATACACTAATTCCTTTCAATTCACCTTATTGTAGGTATTAACATCAATTCATTAGCTCTTAATCCATTATACTATCATTAAATCCTCAAATTTCCTTTTTATTATAATTTCTCATTTTCCATAATTCTATAACTTAATTCATCTTTCTATATTCGACCACATAGGTCCCTCTTTAATATTTCAACAACACAGGTCATTTCTAACACATTTACCACATAATAATTTATTCTTAATCATTTTTACACTTTTTATCATCTAATACTAGGTTTTAACTATTAACCTTTACTTAATTATCCATAATCCTTATTTGGAATCCCTGTAAAATCCTGGGGTGTCACAAAAATCCAATATCATCCGGGAAAAGCCAACGTTGTTGCAGATGTTTTGAGTAGGAAGAACCAAGAGAAGTTAAATGTGTTAACAACTCAGAATGACTTGATTAAAGAGTTCGCTAGATTCGACATAGAGGTAAGAGTTCCTTCAATGTAGACAATGAAATTATTTGTAATGGAAGATCACTCAACCTTTATGGGTAACATTAAAGAAATCCAAGAGGAGGATGGAAACTATAGGAAGTTGAAGAAGTCAACAGAGATTATAGATGACAAATACAAGATGGACAACGAGGGAATCATTAGATTTGAATCTAGAATTTGGATTTTTATAGTTCAAGAACTCAAGGAAAAGATCATGTCAAGAGCAAATAGTACTAAGTTTTCAATACACCCAGACAATAGCAAAATATACAAAGACATAAGTCAACATTTCTCGTGGCTAAACATGAAAAGAGAAGTGGCTTAATTCGTTAGTAGGTGTTTGACATGTCAGCAGGTTATGGAAGAACATCAAAGACCAAACGGATTGTTGCAACTGTTAGAGATCCTAGAGTGGAAATATGAGCGTATTACAATAGATTTTGTAGTAAGCCTATCAACCACATAGAAGGGTCATGATGTAATATAGGTAATAGCGGATAGACTAACCAAGTCAGCTCACTTTTTACCAATCAAGATTAAGTTCTCTTTGGATCGATTAGCAAAGATATATATTAAAGAGGTTATCTCTAGACACGGCGTACCCGTTTCAATTGTGTCAGATTAAGAACCAAGGTTCACATCGAACTTTTGGAAAAGTCTTCAAGAACATCTAGGTACACAGTTGATAATGAGTACTGCTTATCACTCGCAAACTGATGGTCAAAGTGAAAGGACTATCCAAACTTTGGAGAATATGCAAAGAGTTTGTATGATGGATTTTGAGGAAAGTTGGGAAAATCACTTACCTCTGGTAGAATTCTCTTACAATAACAGTTATCACGTTAGCATAGGAATGTCGCCATATGAAGTTCTGTATGACAGGAAGTGTAGAACACTGACATGTTGGAACGAAGTTGGTGAATGGAAGATGCTTAGGCTATAATTGGTTCAACAAACAGCGAAGATAATTCAAATAATTCAAATAAGGTTACGAGCTGCTCAAGAAAAACATAAGAGATATCCTGACCTACATCACAAAAGAGAGACTTTGAAGTCAGTAGTCATGTTTTCCTAAAAGTATCTCCTTGGAAAGGAAAGATTTGTTTTGGAAAGCAAGGAAAATTGAGTCTAAGATTTATAGGACCATTCGAGATACTGCGAAGAATAGGTGAGGTAGCTTATGAAGTAATCTTGCCTCCAGAGCTGAAACATATACATGTATTTCATGTTTCGGTATTGCATCCTTATAAACCCGATTACAAACACGTCATCAGCTACTATCCCATTCAAATCGAGAAGGATCTAAGCTATGAGGAGATTCTAATCAAAATTGTTGATAGGAAGGAACAAGTCTTGCGAAACAAAGTCATACCTTCAATCAAGGTCATATGGAGAAATCAATCCATGGAAGAAGCAATGTGGAAATTAAAAGATAAAATGAAGATAAAATATCCATATTTATATTCTTAATTATATAAGTTAATTTCGGGGAAGAAATTCTTTTAAGGAGGGGTGAATTTAATATTCTGAACTTGTGAGAGAGTTGTAATTAGACTTTATATGAATAAATAAAGATTGAATTACATCTTATATGTGTTATGGAATCTTTGTCAATGTTTATTTCTGTGTTTCGGTTCGAGTATCCAACCTTAGCACGAATTTGGAGAATAAAAGTTTTTTTTTTCAAAAACTAAAAATAAGTTAAAACCCTAACCCTAGGGTTCAAACCTTAGGAAATCTGACATAGGCCCTCGAACGAGATGTGTACATTGAAATGACATTCTATTTTAGGATTCATCTTTCCTACGCTTTGAAAACACGTTATAGCCGATAAAAAAAATTCTCGACAATCGCGCCAGGAATAGGACGAAATACGAAAAAGGCAAGAATTATCTTTTTTACCTTTTTGGTCGTCTAACCATTTTCTGAGAAATGGTCGCCAAAAACACTATTCACCAAAAAATGACCCATGTCTTTTAGACTTTTCACTTCACATAATAGTGTTTATACAGAACAAAACTCAGTAATATCAATTACAAACACGTCATCAGCTACTATCCCATTCAAATCGAGAAGGATCTAAGCTATGAGGAGATTCTAATCAAAATTGTTGATAGGAAGGAACAAGTCTTGCGAAACAAAGTCATACCTTCAATCAAGGTCATATGGAGAAATCAATCCATGGAAGAAGCAATGTGGAATTTAAAAGATAAAATGAAGATAAAATATCCACATTTATATTCTTAATTATATAAGTTAATTTCGGGGAAGAAATTCTTTTAAGGAGGGGTGAATGTAATATTCTGAACTATTGAGAGAGTTGTAATTAGACTTTATATGAATAAATAAAGATTGAATTACATCTTATATGTGTTATGGAATCTTTGTCAATGTTTATTTCTGTGTTTCGGTTCGAGTATCCAACCTTAGCACGGATTTGGAGAATAAAAGTTTTTTTTTTCAAAAACTGAAAATAAGTTAAAACCCTAACCCTAGGGTTCAAACCCTAGGAAATCTGACATAGGCCCTCGAACGAGATGTGTACATTGAAATGACATTCTATTTTAGGATTCATCTTTCCTACGCTTTGAAAACACGTTATAGCCGATAAAAAAAATTCTCGACAATCACGCCAGGAATAGGACGAAATACGAAAAAGGCAAGAAGTATCCTTTTTACCTTTTTGATCGTCTAACCATTTTCTGAGAAATGGTCGCCAAAAACACTATTCACCAAAAAATGACCCATGTCTTTTGGACTTTTCACTTCACATAATAGTGTTTATACAGAACAAAACTCAGTAATATCAATTACAAACACGTCATCAGCTACTATCCCATTCAAATCGAGAAGGATCTAAGCTATGAGGAGATTCTAATCAAAATTGTTGATAGGAAGGAACAAGTCTTGCGAAACAAAGTCATACCTTCAATCAAGATCATACTGAGAAATCAATCCATGGAAGAAGCAATGTGGAAATTAAAAGATAAAATGAAGATAAAATATCCACATTTATATTCTTAATTATATAAGTTAATTTCGGGGAAGAAATTCTTTTAAGGAGGGGTGAATGTAATATTCTGAACTTGTGAGAGAGTTGTAATTAGACTTTATATGAATAAATAAAGTTTGAATTACATCTTATATGTGTTATGGAATCTTTGTCAATGTTTATTTCTGTGTTTCGGTTCGAGTATCCAAACTTAGCACGAATTTGGAGAATAAAAGTTTTTCTTTTCAAAAACTGAAAATAAGTTAAAACCCTAACCCTAGGGTTCAAACCCTAGGAAATCTGACATAGGCCCTCGAGTGAGATGTGTACATTGAAATGACATTCTATTTTAGGATTCATCTTTCCTACGCTTTGAAAACACGTTATAGCCGATAAAAAAAATTCTCGACAATTGCGTCAGGAATAGGACGAAATACGAAAAAGGCAAGAATTATCTTTTTTACCTTTTTGGTCGTCTAACCATTTTCTGAGAAATGGTCGCCGAAAACACTATTCACCAAAAAATGTCCCATGTCTTTTGGACTTTTCACTTCACATAATAGTGTTTATACAGAACAAAACTCAGTAATATCAAAATTTTAAATCATTAAAAGTTAACCATTTAGTTGGAATACAAAGAATAATAAAAGTATACGATAATGTATAATACGAGAATTATACGAGATTAATACGAAAATAATAAGATGTATAATACCAGTAGAATACGAATATTATATAATGTATTATATGAAAGAAATACGTATAAGTACTAATATATTGTACTATTTAATTAATTAGTTGAAATCAAACTAGGTTATGTGTAACTAAGTTAGTGTAACCAAACTAGGAAAAACTAGCACGATTACACTAACTGCAAAAGAACTAGCACGATTTGTTTGGAACTAAATCCAAGTGAAAATGAATCGACCAATTAGAAGAATGGTGATGTAAGCGATGAAGCAAGTGCTAGGGTGCAAAGTGTAATAAGCCAGGATAAAAATGCAATTAATGAAACTTGGTTTGTCTATAAATAGGAAGCTAACCTATTCATTTTTCTCATCATTTTTCAAAGCAAAAATTCAAGTATCAAAACTATACATATATTGAGAGAGAGTTCTATTGAGTTACTGCCTTGAAAATTACAAAGAAATAGTTAAAGCTTGCAACATCAAAGGTACAATCTCTAGTAGTTATTATGTTCATTTTTTCTTTCGTCTTTAATTTTTTAAAAGCTCAAGAACGCGAGTCGTAGCCATGTACGATTGTCGTTCTCCGTGTTCTTCACGTGTTCTTGAGCCTTTCTATATTTTGTAGTAGTTATAATGTCGAACTTCAATTCGTAGTTTAAAGCTCAATGAACATACGTTGTTACCATGTAGGGTTTATCCGTTCTCTATGTTCTTCGTATGTTCTTGAGCATTTTTATAAACTGTTTTAATCAATTATGCAAACCGTTATAATGACCAATTTTTGTCAATTATAAAGTCTAATAATCACTTATATAAGCAGTTATAATGCTCAAATTATTTTTGGTACAAAAACCAAAAGCTCAAGAACATAGCCGTTACTATGTATGGTTTATCCGTTCTTTATGTTCTTCGTGTGTTCTTGAGCAAAATTCATGAATATTTCTATGAGAAGGTTTATGATTTTTTATTTGTTATGTTATAAAGTGTTATTGAGTCTTATAACATGATTTCTTAAAGTGTTAAAGCAAACAGTACCATTTTTCACATGGTTAACCCTAAAAATGTTGTTCAAAACATGTTCAATGATTGGTTTTCCTAACATCCAAAAACATAAAATCCGAATTTGCTTTATCAATACAAATTAAAGTTGTAGATCATGAAATTCTAAGCAATTAAGACTAAATAATTATTTCAAAATATTTTTGTATGAAAACGTTATGGCAGTTACCGAAAAAGATGTCAAAGTTGAAATTTTTTTAGAGGCCCTCGGATCCTTGCACCAAAAAGTAAGGTTTTGAGTTAGTCATACCTCCTAAACATTCCTCTAATGAAAATAGTCTAGTTTAGGTATAAAAACAGTTACAGAACAAGAAAATTTGATGAACTAACATTTGATACACGAAACCCTTTGTATAGGTGCTTTAAACAATTACGTGGAAACCCTAAATTGTGCTGAAGGCAAGTTTTCTATCATTAACATTTGTTTACTTACTTTTTATGTGATTTGAGCATTTTGTACAATCAACGTGTTATAAATCTTTGATATGTGAGTTATTGCTTCTTGTTTCGGCATAACTTGAAAAATAAAATGCTTATTCGCGATATATTTCGAATCATGCTTTATTATATCAAACCAAGTTATCTTGGGGCAATCCTGACAAGTTAAGTAAACTGAGATGAACAAGTATGTATCACTGTTCGTAATTATTCTAGTGTATAGTATGTTATGCATAACATAGGATGTCGTTAGGTTGATCCACTTTCTATATCCACTGTAAAGATTCAAAGTCGAAAGACAAATAACAGTTCAAGGTCTAACCACCACTCAGTCTTACTATGTTAAGAACATTTGTTATATTAATTGTTGTGCCATGAATCCTTACAATCGATATCGGTGTGAGTTCACTTATATGCTATGTGTTTAAGACTTGCTGAACATCTTAGCTCACCTTTGCATAAACCTAACTTGCAGACATACCCGAGAGCTCCAACTCAAAGAAGAAAGGAAAAAAGAAATGCGTAGACTAGTTTACTGCTTTCCTTACATGTTCTTAATTGTAGTCATAATGACATCCTGTAATAAGAACAAGTTCCACACATATAATTGAATATTATATAAATATTATCAAGTTTTATCACATTCTCTTGTTATGTTTTTACTTTGATTAAACTTAGAATTGTTTAAAACTTAACATAGTATTAATAATGATCTATTTATCTGAATAAGGATCGGTAAATAACTTGTGAGTGATGTACATCCAAGATAGGACTAAGCGATGTTGACTGGTCAAATCTATCGTTAAGGTTCCTCGGACCCAGGTATAACTCGTTATTACTATTCTGAATGTTGGATAAGTAGGATTATTAATATGAAGAGATATCACTATAAACAAATATGTTTCGAATGAGGGTTTTAACTAGTTGGGTAATGTTCTGTACGAAAAAAGAATTTTGCGCTAGACTAAGATAATACCATTTGTCATGGATAAAGTTGCAAACATTTATCAAGAGTGAAGATGCAAACATTCACCGCGAGATTCTCTGTTCCCAAGAGCCGTCCTAATGATTTAATGTCGTGGATATTGGAAAATGTAAAGTACTAGAATATCTAAATATTAAGGATAAAATTTTATGATTGAGTTCAAGTCCCTTGCATCGATTACAAGGACTTGGTATGTGTTGACGTCAAATCCTTGATCTTGTTGTAAGCACTAGTCAGCAAAGTACATGCACACTTATCAAATCGTTAACACCCCATAGAACAATCACGACTTGGGCCATCCGGGGATGCTCTGATGTAAGGGTAAGTTCAGGTGTTTAACGTCACAATGAAAGACCTTTAACTTGTGCTAGAACGTGCAAGATATTTCATAACTCTCGTGCCGTTTTTATATGTAGAAAAGTATTACCTCTATTTTATTAAGAGATAACATGTATATACTCATCCAAGCATTGTCGAACGTCCCATCGTGCCTTCATGAGTGGATACCTGACGTCTTCTGCCACTTACTCCAATCGGTCCATTAAGAAGAGATACTAGCATGGGCTACTATCTGACTCGCAGTCTGTAGAAGTTGATAAAATGGTCTAGACGCCCCATCAGCCCTTCCCATCAGCCTTTCATGAGTGGAAAGAGAAAATTACCTATTTTTGTCACCAAGCCCGTTGGGGGAGATATAAACGACCCGACCCAAGACAGATATGAAAATTACCAGACCCACAGTTAGAAATGTGAAGCCCAATGGATGACATCCCAACATTGCCCCCACTCTCCTATTTTGAAGCCAAATAGGAGAGTAACACCCCCAAATATACTGAAATCAAATTCCCTCCAATTGCCAAATAGGTCTGACGTCACCCTAATAGCCACACACGTCCCCCCTATTAAATCCTTAGAGCTTCGCGCCCCCGATCAAAACCATATCTTTTCAAATCAATCGCCATTCTAACAGTTAAACTGTCTACCAATCCCGCTCTTTCTCTCTCTCTCTCTCTCCTCTGAGATTCAGAAAAACCTTCATCCTCACTCATAATCAGACGACCAGTAAACATCCTCATCATCATTCCCCACCAAATCTCCTAGATTCAATCATTGATACCCTCAAACTTTTCCAACCCGAAAGTAATCCAACCCTCAATAGATCTAAAATGGCCTCTTCCAGCAGCACAACAGCCACGACTTCCTCGTCAACAGAAGCAAACCCATTCAGGCCAGCCCCCATGATCGCTCCTACTCCCAACCCCTTAGGATAAAAAATAAGGGCGATGGAACTTGAAATTAGGAGGATGTTTGAAGATACCACTCTATACCCCCACGCTAACAACCAATCTACCGTTAGTACTGAAGCGGTTGAGGGTTTCAAATCCGAATTCCAATTCCAGAGGAATACACCCTAAGAGCGCCCAGTCCAAATGAAAAGATGTATTGGCGACACACCAACCCTCAACTTGCGGTTCCGACCCAGGTACTCCGAAATGGGGTCAGATTCCCCCTTCACCCCTTCATTTTTGATTTCCATGATTTTGTCGGGATTGGACTAGCCCAATTAGTTCTGAACTCCTATATACATCTTGTCTGTTTCATTGTTGCTTGCAAACGGTTCGACATTGAACCCAACCTCGACTATTTCTTTCACATCTTCACCCTGACGAAGACTAAGGAGCATAGATTCCGAGCCCTCAATCGTCTCCCTAATCAGAGGGCATGAATGCTCCCACCATCCAGCAATAAGGGCTGTCACAACAACTAGTTCTATGTGTCCAGCCTGGATACCCACCTCTTTTAACACTGGGGTAATCCGGAGAAGCCGGTCATCGATGACATTGCGGAAGACAGAGAAGTTGAGTTTGACCGGTTTTGCAAGTCTATCCCCTCAAAACCATGGGACATAAGTCTTCTCTCAAACCTTCAGTGGCTGCACGATTATGGATGTATGTTCTCAATCCTTCCTCTTCAAAACCCCTCTTCTTGTTTTATTATTTCATTATAATTCTCCCTTCTTTGTGTTCTAGTAGTGGTTTACAAGACTCAACCGAACCTTCCAAAAACACAATTTCAAATCCGACCTGCCCCCCAGCCCTCAACAAAACAAACCAAACTCCCCATAAAAGTCCATGCACCGACCCAACACACACTCCCTGAAGCACCATTTTTTGAAAAGAATGCCTTAGACCTTACCTATTTGGAAAAACAACAACTTCGCAAAAAGAAACGACGTAGATTGGTCAAGGCGTCAGAAGACCCCAAGACCACTGCCGACCCCATTCTCATTCAACCGTTAGAATTCGTCCGACCCCCTTCCCCATCTCCCCCCAAGTCCCCATCTCTAGACCTAGGTGATAAGGACGTATCCCCTCAACCCGCACAAAAATCTTCACCCCCGAAATCCCCCTCGATAATACACATAGATGCCGAATCCTATCCAAAGCGACAACCCTTCAGTGAGGTCCCTACTGCCGAACCCTCATCATCGAGACCCCAAACTTCCCGAAATAAAACATTCCTTTCTATCCCAATATCCACCTTTTCCAAAATATCCTTCTTCCCTCCCGACCCCCCCCTCTTTTATTCCCAAAGAGCTGTATAGCTTCTTCAACCTTCCAGCCTATGACCCTCACTTCGACTCATCCGACCTCAACAGCTTGGTGAACACCACCAGCCTTCACCTTGGTCAGGTATGTCCTTTATAACTCCTATTTATTGTCTGGTTTATATTACTAATCGCTAACACCTACTTACCTTGACTAGGCGTTAGGAGGCTTCAGCCGAATAATGAAATTCCAAGAGAAAAACCTGGATTAGACTGAAGTCGTCCTCCGACTCCAGGCTGAGATGTAAGAACTACAATTCGAGCATGCCCAGCTCCATGAAGAGCATACCCAACTCCAGAATTACCACTCCACCCTCCATGAGCAAAGCGACAAAAATGATGCACTCATCCAGTCTTTGTGAGCCCAATTGGCCGATTAGAAGGCATCAAACCAATCTTTGGAGGTGAAATTGGCCAATGTGGTCAGGGAAAGAACCACCCTTCTGGAGGAATGAACAAAACGCACTAACCTAATCGAGGAGCTTAAAGGGGAGAAGGCCGAACTCGTCGCCCGAGAGGAAGCTCTGACGAGGGATAATAATGAGACGACCGAAGCTTTCCATCGGTCCGACATTGTTAACAAACTGCCAGAGGAAGAGAACCAAAGGCTGAAGATACAAGTCGCCATAATTATCAAAGATAGTCGCTCCGGGATCATTGAGGAATACATAAGATTCAAATAATTGACTGACGCCATCGCGGACCAGTACAAAAAAGGCTATGTCTTTGCCAAGAACATGGTGGCCAAGGCTGGAGTGAACCCAATTACCCTAGACTTCTCTTCAAATAAGGACGCGGATGACGATGAAGAACCCCAAAGCCAATCATCTCCCTGAGACCCCCCTACTTGACTTGAAATATTTTGAATTTTCTTTGTAAAAATTGAACTTTGAATGGGAAATGAAATTTATCTGTCTTATCACCATTTCTTGTCTTACCTTTTTCGACGGGGACTTGCTTTATCTTAGCATTTACAAGACTAACGAACCGGGGCCCGAAACGGATGATAATCATGTCATTGACCCCCTCGAACCTTTGATTGGCCTGTAAATAATTGGTTCTTTGTATATAGCTTATTGATAAAACTCTCATGTAATTAGTTAGATTATGTCAACAAAACCACAATGGTAAGAAAGTCAATAATCAAAATAGAAACCCTTACTTCATTGAAACATGATTACATTGTTATAATAAAATAGTTCTTATAAAGTCATCGCATGATTCCCAAAAACAAAAGTGACTTGCTATTGATACTATTTCTTCAACCGAACCGCATGCCAAGTGTTTTTTTATCTCGACTCCCTCCATGTCCCGAAGCCAACAAGTCCCCTATTTTACTACTTCAATGATTTCATAAGGCCCCTCCCAATTAGGCTTCAGTTTCCCTGTGTTATTAGGTGTCAAGGCCTCGACCTCCCTAAGCACCAAATCTCCTTCCCCGAATCTTCTGACCCAAACCCTCTTATTATAATACTTAGCAGTCCTCTGTTGGTAAATGACCAATCTTAATGTCGCAACGTCTCGAACTTCATCCAACAAGTCAAGGTTGAGTCAGAGTCCTTCCACACTGTACAATTCCCTGAATCAGGATACCCGGAATGAGGAAGATCCAACCTCAATGGGGATCAATGCATTTGTTCCATAAGCCAACCTGAATGGGGAATCCCTCGTGGTCGCCCGCTGAGTGGTTCGGTAAGTCCATAGAACACTTTGCAGCTCCTCAGGCCAGCTCGCTTTAGCTTCATCCAATCATCTTTTAATTCCTTTTAGGAGAGTCCAGTTTGTGACCTCAACCTAGCCATTGGACTGGGGATGGGCCATAGAGGTTCTCTGATGTTGGATCCCTAGATCGCATAAAAACCCTTTAAAGTTCTTCCCCATAAACTGCATACCATTATCAGAAACAAGTACGATCGGGATGCCGAACTGATACACCACTGATTCCTTCACAAACTTCACACAATCCCCTTCGGTGATATGGCAGAGCGGTTTAGCCTTAACCCACTTGGTCATATAGTCAATAACCACTATGATGTATTAGAGTTGTGCCCCTCGCCTTGGGTAGCGGTCCCAATAAGTTTACCCCCCAAGATAGTAAACGGGATAGGGGACAACACTGACGACAATTGCGCCGGAGGTTGTCGTGGGACCGAACTGACGATCTGACATTTTGGACATTTCTGGAGATATCCCTGTGCTTCATGGAACATGGTCGGCCAATAGTACCCTTGCCAAATCAACTTGTATGCCAATGATTTGGCTCCCACATGATCTCCGCATATCCCCTCACGAACCTCTCTTAACGCGTACAATGCCTTGGATGAAATCAAGCATTTCAACAAAGGGGATGCATACGATCTCCTATAAAAATCTCCATTAATTAGGCAAAAGTACGAGCTTTGATATTTAATTCTTTTTTCCATAACCTTATCTGTCGGAAGCTTCCCATCGGCCAAGTAGTCAAGGTACGACATTATCTAGCAATTCGACATTTCAATGCACAAAAGCTCATTTCTATTGATACTTAGTTCTGTCAAGATCTCTAGATAACCGACCCCCTAAAATACTCCTCTTATATTGTGGCCAATTTTGACAATGAATTGGTTGTAGAATTTCCCTCTCTCTTGATCCCATTGATGATGTAGGATTCAAACTTTAGTAGCATCATTTTCACTTCGGCCAGATACCTGGTCATCCGTATCCCTCGGGCTTCATACTCACCTTGAATCTGCTTTACGACCAACTGGGAATCACTAAAGATGATCAAATTTTGGACTTCCAAGCCCGTGGCCAATTGCGGCCCTGCCAATAATGCCTCATATTTCGCCGCATTATTGGTCGCTCAGAATTTAAATCGTATGGCCTGTTGCATTTTGAAACCCTATGGACTTGTTAGGATACCTCTTGCCTCGCTAGCCTCTCCATTTGTCGAGCCGTCTATATACATTATCCAGGCCAAACCCGGGCCAGGCTGGCCCCTAGTTGCAACGGCGACCTCTAAAGATGGGGCATTTTCTCTTTTATGATCTTTTCGCTGGCCTCTCCATTTGTCGGACCGTCTCAAAACATTCCTCTAGATCCCGAAGATGGTCTTGTGTTCGAGGACTTTTGACGATCAAGTCGTCTACGTATACCACCATGTTTCTACCAATTTACTTTCGGAAGATAGTGTTCATCATGCTCTGATATGTAGCCCTGGCATTTATCAACCCAAATGTCATTCTCTTATAGGCATAAATTGCCTGATGGGTGATAAACGTTGTTTTTGGAATATCCTCCTTTGTCATGGGAATTTGATGATAACCCGAGAAGGCATCTAAAAAGCTTAGAACGGAGTTCCCTGAGGTGGCGTCGATGAGCTAGTTAATGTGTGGGAGTGGATAAAAGTCCTTCAGACATGCCTTATTCAAATCTATGTAATCTATGCAAATCCTCCACCTTCCGTTCTACTTCCTAACCAAGACCACATTGGCAAGACATTCCGGATATTCAATCTCTTCAATTACTCCGACATCTAAAAGTTTGTCAAACTCTCCATCTATAATCTTTTGACGCTCGGGTGCAAATATCTTTCATTTTTGGCGCACCGGTTTCTTGCTCAGGTCAACTGATAATCTGTGAAAAGCAACCCGCTTGGAAATCCCAGGCATATCCCGAGGAGTCCAAGCAAAATTATCGGCATAGTCTCACAAAAGTTGAATCAACTGGGTCTTAACGGCGCTGGGTAATTCAACACCTATTGTCATTGTCTTTGATCTATTGCCAGGTATCAACCCCACTTCCTCAATATCCTCAACAGGGGATGCTAGTGGTTCAGTGTCCCCCTCCGCATATGGCTCCATATCAACGTTCATGGCAAACTTCTGTCTGCTAACTCCAACAGCCGATGATGTCACAGCATGGCGGTAACACCTCCGAGCAATATCAACGTCTCCCTTTACCTCGTTTACCCCTTGTGAAGTAGGGAACTTGATCTTGAAATGTGGAATGGAAGTAACAACATTTAAAACTGTCAAAGTGGTCCGCCCTAAGATAACATTGTAGGTTGAATCAACTTGAGCAATAAAAAACTTCACCTGCACCGTACAAAGATGATTCGATCCCAACTTCCAACCTTTCACCTTGAATATCCATCCTCTGATAAGCATGGCTGTATAATACATCTACTGACGATCCGTTGTTAAGCATTATTTTTTTCATGTCCAGCGGAGTGACTTGGGCAGTAATAACCAAAGCGCCCTCGTGTGGTTCAATGGCGTCAGCTGGATAGTCCTCGTCTGAGAAGGAGATCACCGTTTTATGAAAGGGCTGACCCACTGTTGGGGATAGATTAGTCAATGTCGAGACAGAACGGAAGAAGGATCGACGCCTTTTTCCACTGCGCCCGGTGCAAACCCTCCTATTATAATATCCACAACCATTCGAGGGAAGTTGCCCTGCTCGTCCTTTTTCTCTATCGTAATCTCAATATTATCTATCGTTGTTTCCCGACCGACCACGAACTGCGTAAATTCACCTCTCTGAACCTTCGACTCAATCATGTCCATAAACCCGCCACAGGTCTCCGTGGTGTGCCTTGCTCGACGGTTGTATAGACAATAGGGACCAGACTTGTTCGGTCTATACCTCGAAGGTTCATACCCCGATCTCTCTTCATTCCTTATGGACTCCAAAACTTTGACGTGATCAGCGCTTAGAGGCGTGTAAGTTCTGTTCTCGACTCGAGGTTGATAGGGGGGTCTACCCAAATTTGGTTGTCCTCCTCTTGGCTTCATTCGATCAAAGGTACTTGGTCAATTGTCTCCTCCCTTGTTCCCGCCATTGGCCTTACCTTCCGTACCCTTATTCTTTTGTATTAAACTATTCATGGCCTCCTCTACTGCTATAAACTTTTTGGCTCGGTCATATGCATCTAAGAGATCTTTCGGAGGATTGAACATTATAGCTTTCATAATTTTTCTATTTCGGGTAACATCCATCCCTGTGATGAAGAACCCCAGTGCTTGTATCGTATTGAGGTCGGTAATGGTTCCCACCGCATCCCGGAACCATTATATATATTGGCTCAACAACTCATCGGGTTTCTATTTGATCTGCATCAAAGAGGTCGTCACCTTGCCCCTTTTCTTATTACTGCCAAACTGTTCATGGAATCGAACACTCAATTCGGACCACGAGTGGATACAATTGGGAGGTAATGACATCATACACTATTTAGCCCCCTTCTTCAATGTTGTTTCAAAGATTTGACACATTCCTTCCTTGGAATGGTTGTAGTATCTCATCACTCTCTCATATGAGCTGGTGTGGTCGTACGGGTCACCCGAGCCATCGTACATTTCCAGAGGTGGCAGTTTTTTCTTGGGGTCGGCCTTTTCTTGATCAATAACTGTCGAGAATGGACATTTTGGGTCGAGAGGCATGGGTCTTGATGTCTCAGGCTTGGAACCAATCGTCGGCCTCGCCTCTACCGCAGGCAACCTTTTTTCCAACTTTGAAATCCTTTCCAGAACTAGGTCGGCGATGGGCACATAAAGGACTGTGCATTGATCTTCCTGATTCGGCTCAGCCCCTGGGCCTCCCTGTCCAGTCTCATAATCTAGAGTGCGATCCTTTTTCTAGGAGTATCGTCTTGGGGAGTCAGACCATACCCTCTCTTTTGATTTATCTAGGTCGTCTTGACCTTACCTCATATAACCCTGAGACTGATGTGTTCCCCTTGTCTCACCTCGACCATCCCGGTCGTGCCTTATATGACCCTGAGACTAGTTTATTCCCCTTATATCACCATAACCATCCCGGTCGTGCCTCATATAACCCTGAGACTGGTGTGTACCCCTTATATCACCACGACCGTCCTAGTCATGCCTCATATGACCCTGAGGCTAGTTTGTTCCCCTTATATCACCTCGACCATTCCGATTGTGCCTCATATAACCCTGAGACTAATGTGTACCTCTTATATCACCCTGGTCGTCCCGGTCATGTTGCCTCGCATAGTCCTGAGGCTGGTGTGGATCATTAAATTTGGATCGTTTCACCTATCCCTACTTCAACTTAGGTTTGCTTTGTGGAGTATCTGCTCTCTCCTTACTGTCGATAGTAGCGGGTGGACCCTCTTCATGCAAATCAAACAAGCGGAACTGCCACTCATAGCGCTCTCGTTGCAAAGACTCCAACTCAATTTTTGCCTCTCTGATTCTGCAATGTCTATCTCTCTTGACATATTCACGTTGCGAGACTCTTCTCGATGGTGCTCTTTCTTCCTCTGGGCCCCCTCTATGGGAATCATGTCCACCCGATAGGGGAGTGTAAACAAGTGTCTTCTGACAGGCTCCGAATGAGTGTACCCCCGTTTTAATCCCGAATGTCCACTTCCCCCTCCTCCTTTCTTCAGGGCTCTACTTCTTTGCACGCGTGGTTCGAGGGACTATCTTTGATGTCCCCTACTTGAGCTACCTCTCTATGCCATAGGAATATCCTTCCTACAAAAATAACCTGGTGATTTATGTATCAAACACACAGCCCTCCTTCTAGCGCCAATGTTGACGTTAAATCGTTGATCTTGTTGTAATCACTAGTCAGCAAAGTACCTGCACACTTATCAAACAATCGCGGCTTGGGCTGTCCGGGGATGCTCCGGTGTAAGGGTAAGTTCAGGTGTTTATCGTCACAATGAAGGACCTTTAACTTGTGCTGGAACATGTAAGATATTTCATAACTCTCGTGCTATTTTTGTATGTAGAAAAGTATTACCTCTCTTTTTCTGAGAGATAGCTTGTATGTACTCATCCATGCATCGTCGAACGTCTCATCGTCCCTTCATGAGTGGATACCTGATGTCCTTTGCCACCTACTACAATCGGTCCAATAAGAAGAAATATTAGCATGGGCTACTATCTAACTCGCAGTCTGTAGAAGTTGATAAAACAGCCCAAACGCCCCCATCAACCGTTCCCATCAGCCTTTCATGATTGTGGGAGATATAAACGACCCGGCCCAAAACAGATTTGAAAATAATTAGGCCCACAGTTAGAAATGTGAAGCCCAATGGATCACATCCCAACAGTATGAAATAATGAAAGATATTTGAGAATTAAGATGAGAACTTTGTTTATGAATAAAGAAAATCATCTATAAACCTAATGATTTAGCATTTATAGTGAGCACCAAGATAGCTATAGTAAGTATAAGGGTGTCACATCCTTCACAAGAGGCGTATAGATACTTTTGTATTCTCGGATAGCCATTTGTCGTGACCGACTGATTAAGAGATAGTTAGGAGATGAAAATAATGTGTTGGGGAAAATTACAAACTAGACTCACATATCTTAATTGCTTTCTAGTTTAATTGATTAATTTGCATTATGTTTACTTATATTTCCCTTCTTCCGTTAAATCAATTGTTTGAATAAAGATCGACTTGATGCAATCGATATTTGGAACTTGTTAGAACTAATTTCTCATGTGGTCGACTTTACTTTCACTTTATTACTTGTTGACCGTGTATGCTTGTACATTATTCATTCAAATGAATTTGAGATCAGAATTTAACTAATAAATAAATAGTTTCGATTTCGACCAACAGTGATCCCACCAAAAGATCTATGAATTAAAGAAGTGAATTTTGGTTTCTCCAAACTATGGGTGGCTAGCCCTAATTCTCTCTGTCTCTAACTCCTTAGATGTAGAGAATTATGAAGTACTCTCTTTATTCTTGTGAAAAAAGTGTGTAACCTTAATTTATGATAAGTCTCCTCTTATTTATATATATAGTCAACCCTCTGTAACTATTTTGGATTAGGGTTTTAATTTAATTCCCAATTCATTTAGGAAATAAATTAATTAATTAAAATTCATAAACCATTTAGAAACTAAATAATAATACTAGTAATAATAATAATAATAATAGTAATAATAATAATAATAATAATAATAATAATAATAATAATAATAATAATAATAATAATAATAATAATAATAATAATAATAATAATAATAATAATAATAATAATAATAATAATAATAATAATAATAATAATAATAATAATAATAAGACCCCTCTTATTAATTTATAATTAGTATTTCTAAAATACTAAACCATAAAAATTAAGCTATTTAATTCATTCTATCACCATAGTATAAATTAAATATACTTAATTTATTATTACGATTATGTCATCAACTTCTAAAATAAATATTACTATTTTGTGGTGTGACCCTTTAGGTTCTCCATATTAAACTGGTTGTATAATAAATAAATTAGAACAATTCTAATTCATTTATTACGAATTAACTATTTCATTCAGAATAAATAATTATTCCACAATAAGGATAAGCCCCCTTAGCGATTAATCGATATTACAGATAATATAGATTTCAACATTTGATCGTAAAAGAACCTTTCAGCGAATAGTTACCGTACGATTCAATCTTTCTATCATATAATGTTCCAATCAAATATAAGACGCGAAATTTCTGTCAAGTCTTATTTATTTGATCATATGCATTTCACTTCAGAAATACACAACTCTAGTTATTGTAAATTAGAAACTCCTTTCTAATTCCATTCAACCCTGGTTAGGAATTTTTGGGTTGTCACTAATTGAATCGCATAGGACATTCTCTCAGTTTACTAGAAGTGATAGATCATTTGTTAATCATTCATATATCTCCATGTGTACATTATTATATCCAAGCATATCCTTTGATATACCAACAAATCTTAAGGAATATGTCAAAATATAACTTAGTACACAAGAGATACTATGATGATTTCAAGTCCAATGATCACTTGTACGATTATCACATAAGGAACTCCTATTGATAGACAAGTAAAACTCCATTAGGTGTTCCTTAAGCGAGTCACGTTCAGTGAACTTATTCTCTAATAAGTACCTACACATTTTTTTAGTATCTCTACACAAATGATTATGAGATCAATCATCCTTTTTATAAGAGCAAGCATAGTATGTACCACTCTATCCGGATCTACTATTCCCCTTTTAGTTATCCAATGATTGGGAACAATTTTAGTTTTGAGCTATCTTGAATTTAGATCTCATTAGCATGATCATCATCATAGTTCTAAAAGCATTGCTAAAAAATTATGGGTTTATCCATTTAATTAATCTAGCTAATTAATCATGAATAAAGAAATACCTTGAGACTTTTATTAATAAACGAATAAGATTACAAAGTATATGCATATCACATCAAATGTGATTGGCTTGAGGGCATACTACTTTTAAATCCATCAAAAGATCTATGAAATAAAGAAGTAAATTTTTTATTCTCTCTCTCTCTCTCT
The DNA here is from genome assembly GCA_947179155.2 of Hedera helix. Lineage (NCBI taxonomy): Eukaryota > Viridiplantae > Streptophyta > Magnoliopsida > Apiales > Araliaceae > Hedera > Hedera helix. The sequence goes on from OX359286.1 coordinate 5,099,921, forward strand.
CTCTCTAACTCATTCGATATAGAGAATTATGAAAGTACTCTATCAATTCTTATGAAAGAGTGTGTACCCTTAATCCATAATAAGACTTCTCTTATTTATAGCTATAGACAACCCTCCTATATTACTTAGGATTAGGGTTTTAATTTAATTTTCAATCTAATTAGGAACTAAATTAATTAATTATAATTACTAAACCATTTAGGAACTTAATAATTTAATAATGAGAGTACCTCTTATTAATTAATTACTAAACCACTTAGTAACTTAATTAATTATTATAATTACAATTCTTAAACCATTTAGGAACTTAGTTATTTATTATAATACTACTACTTATTAATTAATTCTTAAGTCATTTAGGAACTAAATAATAATAATAATAATTGTAGTATTAATAATAATAATAGTAATAATAATAGTAAGACTCTTCTTATTAATTTATAATTACTATTTCCAAATTACTAAATTATAATTATTAAGCTATTTAAGTTATTCTATCATCATAGTATAAATTAAATATGCTTAATTTATTTTTACCATTAAACCATCTACTTCTAAAATAAATATTACTCTCTTGCAGTGTAATCTTTTAGGTTCTCCATATTAAACCGGTTGTAGAATAAATTAATTAGAACCATTCTAATCTTATTTATATGAATGAATTAAATTATTTAATTCATTTAATAAATAATAATTATTCCACAATAAGGGTAAGCCCCATTAACGATCAATGATGTTCTACGTAATATAAATTTCAACATTTGATCGTAAAAGAACCTTTTAGCGAATAGTTACCGTACAATTATATCCTTCTACCACACAATGTCTCAAGCAAATATATGACATGAAATATTACATAGGATATTATCTTCCTTTACTGGAAGCAGTAAATTCTTTGTTGACCATTCACCTACCTCATTGTACAACTTATTATATCCGATCATACCCTTTGATATACCCTAAAGGTCTTAAGAAATATTTTAAAGTATAACTCATCATACACAAGGTACTATGATGATCTCAAGTCCTATAATAACTTATACTGCTATGACAAAAAGAACTCTTATTGATAGCTAAGTAAAACCCCATTAGGTGTAAGTTGAGCAAGTCACGTTCAATGAACTTGTTCTCTAATAAGCACCTACATACTTGCTTTAGTGTCTCTTCACAAATGATTATGAGATCAATCATCCTCCTCATAGGAGCAATCATAATATGTAGTAATCTATCTTGATTCACTAATCTCTGTTTTAGTGATCCCACGATTAGAAATATTTTAGTTTTGAGCTATCTTACTCAAAACTATAGGTTTATTCATATAATTAATTCAGCTAATTAATCATGAATAAATAAATGCCTTAATACTTTTATTAATAAATTGAATAAGATTACAAAGTATATGCATAGCATATCTAATGTGATTGGTTGAGGGCATACTACTTTCACATGTAAGAAGAGTAGATGACTTGTCGTATTTTTTTCTTTTGAAACCCTAATGGGTAGATGTCCTTTTTCTGGTGTGTTATTTAACATTGGCACATGGGCATAGGCCCTCAGATGTTGATGGTTGAGTGTAATGGGGTTCTCTGTTATTGTTGGTTTCATGGATATAGGTCCTATGATTTTGATAATTGAGTGTAAGAGAGTACAAGGAACTATAATTTTCTTGGGATTCCTCATCTTTGTTGATGTTCTGAACCCTTTATTTGTTACTTTTAGGGGTTTTGTTATTGTGTTGAAGACTCAGTAGCTTTAGGCTGACCTTTGTTAGCCATTTTAAAGGTTTAGCTGACGACTATATTTCTGAAAGTTTTATGCAAGTTTGGGTACATTAAGCTTAGCTAGATTCGCCATTTATTATAATATTCTACACTCATTATACAAAAATTCATAAGCTATTCTAGGAGGTGGTTTTCAGATGATGCTGATCATAAGTTTGATTTAACTCCAGAAACCCTCCTTTTAGCACCACTGTTAACGTTCTTTTTTCATCATCAAATTTTGGTGAAGATGTTAGTATTTTTATGTGTTGGCCTATTTGGATTTAATGATGACAAAACATTTTTTATTTGCTTGTGTAGTTCTGTAAATTTTTATAGTATTGATTGATTATGACAAAGCAACAGAAGAAAAAGGAATGAACAAATATAAAAGTGTAAACATTTGTTTTTGTACAGTCCTTAAAAGAACAATCATTGTAAAAGGAATTAGGGATCAAAAATATTAGGTTGATCAGAATTGAAAATATAGACTGGTTAGAGGACCAAATTTGTTAAGTTGAACAAAATATAAAAAGTTATGATAAAAATGTAATAGATTAGGCTGAAGATCAACTAAAGCAGAGTAGTAGATCAGAGCAGATAAGAAGAAATGAGAGTTTACAAAGTGAAGGAATAGAACAGCTGAAATTATAGAGTAAGCAAGGATCGTCAAGTAAGATGATTTAGGCTTAACTATATGATACATGACTTTTAGATCGTCGAGCGCAGAACAGAGAAGAATTATTGAGAGGAGAAAAGATTAACGAGGAAGAAAGAGCCACTAAGAGTTTAAGAACCGGAGGGGTAAAAGAAGATTATAAAAGACCCTATGCTAACCATTAAACTGTCAGAGAATAATATTTAAGCACATAATTAGAAATAACATATCTTCTTTAGAGAGTAAGCCAGAAGAAGCAAGGGTTATCCCACATGATCAGTACAGAGATAAAGAGTTCGTAGAGTTCTGTTCAGTAGGAGCAACACCACAAAGTTAAGATAAAAGACTAAAGTGGAAGAAATGGAGATAAGAAACTCACATGCGCTAAATAAGTCAAAGTACTCAAGATCATAGAATGAAGTGAAATTGAATATTATCAGACCGTTGAGCCACATAACATCGTTGAGCTATTTCAGAATGCAAAGTCATGTCATTATTGAGCTGCATCAATACTACCTATCAGAGTTCGTAATGCCAACAACATTGAGAGACATATTAACTACAGCAGATGATTGGGATATCCTTATCAAGAAATCTTGAACAAGAAGTAGTCTAAGATAAGCCAGCTGAAGAAGACAAGGACTGCAATAGTATTCAACAACGGCTTGATTATCAAAAGAAGAAACACATGGTATCCACTACAGCAGAAGGAGCACTGTAACGACCTCGAAATTCGACAAACCTTATTACCTTAAATTTCATGTTTATTATACATTATTTTCCTTACGTCCAAATTTGGGTTCGTTAATAAATCTTTATTCACCTTATTTAATCCATTTATTGACTTTGCAATCATCAATTACCAAATTTTTCGGTATAATTTTTTTATCATTATATTAAAATATGTTTGCATTTAAAATCTTTACATCTCGATCATAGTCCCTGAATCGTAACTTTTACATTTTTCTTTTCTTTCCTAACAAGTGTTTGGGAATAATTAGAATACATGACTATCAATAATATATAAATGAACTCTATTCACCCGATCAGTATTTATGATATCTATAACATACATAATATTATTATAAACTTTGCCAATTGCACTCGCAATATTTTGTTCAGCCAAAACATTAAATAATTAGACTATACCCTTAGTTGGTGTCATAACATAACCTTCATATTGGGCAAGAATGAGCACAATGGCTCAACAAGTTCAACAGTGTACATATAACACATAACATAACATACTCTGTGTGTGTCATACATCATGTGTTATGCTTCTACTACAGCAATATATCTCACGTGCATCATATCTATTTCAGATTAGCAATTACATAAAGCTAACATTAATTAATTTCACATATAGTCACATCATTGCACCATGTACACATTGTAGTTAGATTATACACAGATCACATAACGTATAATTTTTATGTGCATTTGAACAAAATTAACATATCATAACAAATAAACAATCAAAGTACTGAAGAACATGCCTTGACGTCCAATTATTAAATTGGTAGCTCAAAACTCTTTCTCGAATAACCTATGACCATCAGATAACTAATTAATAATTATTTATCTTTTCATGATATTAATTTAAAGAATTAATATCATCTATAATGTAATTAACCCTACTCGACAGTTTATTTTAGGGTACCGGGCCAATTATCAAATAATATGGTTAATTATATTAACCTTGTCCCTTAATATATTAATTTAACTAATATAAAACACATTCAATGCGAACAACCCGGCTCGTCGAATACACTTTAGCGTATTTCGTTGTCCGAGTTTTCATTTAACCATTTTCTAAATTTTAAACTTACTAGATTAATATTTAAATAATTAAATATTAATCTCAAATATTTAATATTTTTGGAAAATATTAAATTTAATGGCCAAATATTTTTTTTTATATTTTTAGTATTTTTCTATAATTTCTAAACAATTTTTAAACATTTATTTAATTACAAACTAATTTTTGAGGGCATTTTTGTAATTTTTGCACTTCAAGGGACACATTCGGCATTAACAGAAAAGATCAGGGGCATAGTTGTAATTTTCTGAGGCCAAAGGACACGCTCGGTATTTTTTAAAAAGGTCAGAGGCACGTTAATAATTTCTCAGCGTTGTTGTCCGTCGCGCATTGTGCGCGTCCTTCACCGCCTATACCAAACGACGGCGTTTGCCCTAGCATCACCGAATCATAGCCGCTCATGGCGTGACTTCCCTTCCGCTCCCCAAAACGCCATCGTTTTGATCCCGACGTCCAAAACAATTGGCAGCCGCGCAATGCAGGGGCGGCCCAATTTATTTATTTTTTTGCATTTATTTCCGAAACAGTAGCCAGCCAAACCAATTTAATCTATTTTATGATCTAATTTTCTACAACACAATTACTCTAAACATGATATAATCCATATATTATTTAGAATAATTATTCTAGTTATTTACTAATTTTTCACAAAAAATATTTTACCATTAAAAAGACTAATTAAAATCAAATAAATTAATTTTATACCTTTCAAAAGCTTGGAAATCCTTCCTTTGAAGCTTGAACTTCCTTTGTTGGCACTAAATATTTTCTCTCCATTTTTTGTAAAGGTGGTGTACAGTGGCATGGTAGTGGTGATGGTTTTGGAAGAAGAGAAATAAAGAGAGTTTTTTGTGTTTGTGTTTGTTTTTCTTTTTATTCTTTTGTTTGCCTTTTCTTTCCTTTGTTATACTAAAAACACTTAATCAATTTGGACAACTTAACAATTCCACCGACCTTGGCCCAACCGACTTAAGTTTTCGAATTTGCCACAAAATCATGCAAAAATTAATTATTTTAATACATTACGTATTTATTTCGTGTAATAAATATTTTATATAATATATATAAAATATTTATTTTAATTCACTTAAAATCATGAGTTGATTTATATCTAATAGTAATACCTTTTTCAGGTACTTTACTTGACAAATTTTGTACACGCATAATAACATGCATGTAATTATATGAGGTAAGTTATACCTCCAAAATTCATAAAATAATTCATACAACATATAAAAATTATTTTTCATAATTTTTCACTTCGTTACTTGGACAACATGTTACATCAATATGTTTACGTTTTTTGAAATATTATCCACCATAAAAATCAAAAAAATTCCATTATGCATAAACATAATTTTTAATAACTTAAAACATTCATTATTCTCAGTTATTAATTTTTTTTATATAATTTATATAATTATTATTTCCTTTCCTTTTTACATTAACTTTCCTTATATAATTTTAGTTTTACATAAAATACAATTTATAAAATATTTCTTCCATCCTTATTCAATTTAATCCTCTTATATAAATCATATAATTATTCTTATATAATTTATATAATTATTATTTTCTTCTTACTTTACTTTAATTTTCTTATATAAATTATATAATTTATTTTTATATAATTACTTTTCTTCTCAATTAATTTCTAAACGTCCTCCATAATTATTGGTTAAATCTAAAATCAATAATTACAATTTTACTAACTCCCTCATTAACATGTTATTTAAATTTGGATTAATTTAATTATTAATCCCTTAATTTCCATAAATAATAAAATTTTATCAATATAACAATTGAACATATACATATATATATATACCAATATATATATATATATATGCATATTTAATTCATAAACCTCACATTACCTCGTAACATCATTTAAATAACAATTTCTGGACCTCCACAATAATTTTATTGTACCATTACATGTAATTTATCTTATTCTTAATAAATTGTTTTTAAACAATTTATTTCTTTTTTTAATTATTTTAATTCAACACCATTTATCACCATCTCTGTACAGATTTAATTTATCAAAAAAATCTCATCACGCACTTTAAATCACATAAAATATATCAATCATAAGTAATTTAAATAACCTTAAAAATTTTGTTCTTTAAATTCTTATTTAATATTATTAAAGAAATCCCAAAAATTCGGGTCTTCACAAGTACACTGAGCAGACATAGTTGTGAAGCATTCTGTGATGCCCCCAAATCACTATACATACTATAACTGACTTGGTGCTCACTATAAATGCTAAATTATTAGGTTTATGGATGATTTCTTTTATTCATAAGAAAGTTATGATCTTAATTCCAAAAGATCTTTCATTATTTCATACCAAGTCGTTGTAATCGACGCAAGGGACTTGATACTCAATCATAACATTTTATCCTTAATATTTAGATATTCTATAAATTTACATATTCCAACATCCACGACATTAAATCATTAGGACGACTCTTTATACGTTTGTGTCTTCACCCGTGATAAATATTTGCATCTTTATACGTGACAAATGGTTATATCTTTATCCGATGTAAAATTCTCTTTCCGTACAGAACATTACCCAACTCGTTAAAACCCTCATTCAAAATATATTTGGTTATAGTGATATCTCTTCATATTAATAATCCTACTTATCTGACATTCAGAATAGTAATAACGAGTCATTCCTAGGTCCGAGAAACGTTAACGATAGATTTAACCAGTCAACATCGCTTAGTCTTGTCTCGGATGTACAACACTCACAAGTTATTTACCTATCCTCATCCAGATAAATATATCATTATTAATACTATGTTAAGTTTTAACAACTCTAGGTTTAATCAAAGTAAAGACGTAATAAGAGAATGTGATAAAACTTGATAATATTTATATAATATTCGGTTACGTATGTGGAATTTGTTCTTATTATAAGATGTCATTATGACAATAGTTAAGGAAAACAGTAAACTAGTCTACACATTTTTTCTTTCATTTCTTCTTTGAGCCGGAGTTCTCGGGTTTATCTGCAAGTTAGGTTTATTTGCAAGAGTGAGCTAAGATGTTCAACAAGTCTTAAACATATAGCATATAAGTGAACTCATACCGATATGGATTGTAAGGATTCGTGGTACAATAATTGATATTACAAATATTTTTAACATAGCAAGACTGAGTGGCGATTAGACGTTGAACTGTTCTTTGTCTTTCGACTTAGAACCATATAATGGATATAGATAGAGGATCAACCTAACGACATCCTATGTTATGCATAACATACTATACAATGGACTAATTACGAACATGGATACATACTTGCTTATCTCAATTTACTTAACATGTTAGGATCGCCCCAAGACAACTTGGCTTGATATAATAAAGCATGATTTAAAATATATCACAAATAAGCATTTAATTTTCCAAGTTATGCTGAAACAAGAAACAATAACTCTTATATCAAAGATTTATAACATGTTGCATATACAAAATATATAAATCACATAAAAAGAAAGTAAACAAAGATTAAGGATAAAAAAATTGCCTTAATGCACAATTAGGGTTTCCCGATAATCGCTTAAAGTGCTTATATAAAGGGTTTCGCGTACCTGAATGTTTGTTTATTAAATTTTCTTGTTCTATAACTGTTTTTATAACTAAACTAGACTATTTTCATTGGTGGAATGTGTAGGCATCTTGGCTAACTTAAAACATTAAATTTTGGTGCCAACATCCGAGGGTTCCCTTATTTTTCGCAACTTTGACGTCCTTTACAGTAACTACCATACCTTTGTCATAAGAAAATATTTTGAAGTGATTATTGAGTTTAAATTGCTTAAAATTTCATGATCTACAACTTTCATTCATATTGCTAAGGTAGATTTAGCATTTATGTTTTCGAAAAATGGTAAAAAACAGACAGTAAACATGTTTTGACCAATATTCATAGGGTTAACAATGTGAAACATGGTACCGCTTGCTTTAAATCTTTAAGAAATTATGTTGTACGACTAAATAACACTTTATAACATTAAAATAAAAAATCATAAACCTTCTCATAGAAAGATTCATAACTTTTGTTCAAGAACACATGAAAAACGGAAAAACCGTACATAGTAACGACTTATATTCTTGAGCTTTTGGTTTTCGTACTTGAAATAATTTGAGCATTATAACTGCTTACATAAGTGATTATGACACTTTATAATTGAAAAAAATTGGCAATTATAATGGCTTTTATAATTGATTATAATAATTTATATTAATTGCTCAAGAACATACGAAGAACACGAAGAATGGAAAAACCGTACATGGCTACGACATACATTCTTGAGCTTTAAACTACGAAATAAAATTCGACATTATAACTAATACAAAATGAAGAAAGGCTCAAGAACATGTGAAGAACACGGAGAATGACAATCGTACATGGCTACGACTTGCGTTCTTGAGCTTTTGAAAAATTAAGACGAAAGAGAAAAAAAATCGAACATAATAACTACTAGAGATTGTACCTCTTGAATTTGCAAGCTTTAACTATTTCTTTGCAATTTCCTCTCAAGAACTCACTTACTAATCTCTGATTATAACTTTAATACTTTAATTTAAGCTTTGAAAAATGGTGAGAATAAATGAAGAATGAGCTCTCTATTTATAGATTTTCAAGGGTAGGAGGGATTTGCATTTAACCGGGAGTATTAACTACTATTTTGTTGGGGTATGAAAGTGTAATTGTGAAATAAAAATATCAAAATGATCATTGCATTCCTCCCCCCCCCCCCTATTTGGTCGGCCATTTGCTCCATTTAATGCTAGTAATAATTATGTTTGGTGACATCATCATCTCCTAAATCAATGTTCAAGATCAAGCCTAGCAAAGGAATAGTATTAGGGCTTATTTAGTTGGTTAATTAACCATTTATTCTAAGGGTAGTCAAGGTCTTTTACTAAGCTTGATCAAGGTTAGTTTAGTCCTTTTGATAATCATGCTTAGGTTAATTAGGAATAAAACTAGGCACTTGATTAGTTGATTAGGTAATTAATTAACCAATTAGTTTAACTTATAGATTAGGTTAATCTTTAGTTTAATTAACCTTAATCCTAGTTACGTTTACTTTAATAAATGATAATTAGGTTAGATGGTAATATAGTTACCTTAACCTAGTTTGCTTCCAACCGGATTAATGCTAATATTTTAATTAAGTTAATTCAATTAGTTTGTAACTAGGTTTAAGTCTATATTAGGTTTCCTAATCCAGTTATCTCTAACCTAGTTTATTTCGAAGCATTCCGATTGAATTGATCTTTACTGATTTAAAAGCCAGATATTACAGAGTTTTGTTCTGAATAAACACTATTCTGTGAAGTGAAAAGTCCAAAAGACGTTGCACATTTTTTGGTGAATAGTGTTTTCGACTATCATTTCTCAGAAACTGGTTAGATGATCAAAAAGGCAAAAAAACATTTCTTGTCTTTTCCCTATTTTACCCTATTCTCGATGCGGTTTTTGAGAAAAACTTTTATCGGCTATACGTGTTTTCAAAGCGTAGGAAATATGAATCTTGAAGCAGAATGTCATTTGACGTATATATAATGCTCAAGGGCCTAGGTTAGATTTTTAGGGATTAGACCCTAGGGTTTAGGGTTTAGGTTTTATCCTCTTTTCTGAAGTTTGAAAACAAATATTTATTCTCCTTTTATGTGCTAAGGTTGGATACTTGAACCAAAACACATAAATAAACAATAACGAAGATTCCATAACACATATAAGATGTAATTCAAGATTTATTTATTCATATAAAGTCAGATTACAACTCTCTCAAAAGTTCAGAACATTACATTCACCCCTTCTTAAAAAGAATTTTGTCCCAAAAATTAACCTATACAATTAATTAAACAGATGTGGATATTCTATCTTTATTTTATCTTCTTATTCCCACATTGTTTCTTCCATGGATTAATTTCTCCATATGACCTTAACTGAAGGTATGACTTTTTTTCGCAAGACTTGTTCCTTCCTATCTACAATTTTAACAGGAATCTCCTTGTAGCTGATGACGTGTTTGTAATCAGGTATATAAGGACGCAATACTGAAACATGAAATATATTATATATATATATGTTCCAGCTCTGGAGGTAAGGCTACTACGTTACCTCACCTATTCTTCGTAATATTTTGAATGGTCCTATAAACCTTGGACTTAGTTTCATTTCTTTCCAAAACAAATCTTTCCTTTTCAGGGAGATACTTTTAGGAAAACATGACTACCGACTTTAAAGTCTCTCTTTTGTCGATGTAGGTCGGCATATCTCTTATATTTCTCTTGAGCAACTCGTAACTTTAGTTGAATTGTTCGAACTATCTTCGTTGTTTATTGAACCAATTCTGGCCCAAGCATCTTCCGTTCACCGACTTCGTTCCAACACATCGGTGTTCTACACTTCCTTCCATACAGAGCTTCACATGGTGGCATTCCTATACTACCATGATAACTATTGTTGTAAGCGAATTCCACCTGAGGTAAGTGATCTTCCTAACTTCCCTCAAAATCCATCATACAAGCTCTTAGCATATCCTTTAAAGTTTGGATAGTCCTTTCACTTTGACCATCTGTTTGTGGGTGGTAAGCAGTACTAATTCTCAATTGTGTACCTAGATGTTCTTGAAGACTTTTTCAAAAGTTTGATGTGAACCTTGACTCCTCGATCTGACACAATTGAAACTGGTACACCATGTCTAGAGATAACCTCCTTAATTTATGACTCTGATAATCGATCCAAAGTGAACTTAACCTTCATTGGTAAAAAGTGAGTTGACTTGGTTAGTCTATCCACCATTACCCATATAGCATCATGACCCTTCTGTGTTGTTAGTAGGCCTACTACAAAATCCATTGTAAAACACTCTCATTTCCACTATGGGATCTCTAACGATTGTAACAATCCGCTTGATCTTCCATGCTCAGTTTTAACTTGTTGATATGTCAAACACCTACTAACGAATTCAGCCACTTCTCTTTTCATGTTTGGCCACCAAAAATGTTGACTTATGTCTTTGTACATTTTGGTACTGCCTAGGTGTATTGAAAACTTAGTACTATGTGCTCCTGATATGATCTCTTCCTTGAGTTCTTGAACTGAAGGAATCCAAATTCTAGATTCAAATCTAATAATTCCCTCCTTGTCCATCCTGTATTTGTCGTCTACAATCTATGTTGACTTATTCAACTTCCTATAGTTTCCATCCTCCTCTTGGGTTTCCTTAATGTTACCCAATAAGGTTAAGTGATCCTCCATTACAAACAATTTCATCATCGAGATTGAAGGAACTCTTACCTTTATGTCAAGTCTAGCAAACTCTTTAATCAACTCATCCTGAGTGGTTAACACATTTAACTTCTCTTGGTTTTTCCTACTCAAAGAATCTACAACAACGTTAGCTTTTCCTGGATGATATAGGATTTCACAATCATAATCCTTAATCAATTATAACCATCGTCGTTGCCTCACATTCAACTCTCGTTGTGTAAAAATACACTTTAAACTCTTGTGATCTGTATAAATTTCACACTTCTCCCCATATAAGTAATGCCTCCATATTTTTAAAGCAAATACTATCGCCGCTGATTCTAGATCGTGAGTAGGATACCTTAACTCATAATCCTTTAGCTGTCGCGATATAAGCTATTTACTTTGCCATGTTGCATTAAAACACAACATAATCCTTTGTGTGAGGCATCACTGTAGACTATAAGACTTCCATTATCATCAGGTAGTGATAATATGAGTGCCTCACTTAGCCTCTTCTTTAGCTCTTGAAAGCTCTCTTCATATTTGTCTGCCTAAGCATACTTTATGGTCTTCCTAGTTAAGTTAGTTAATGGGGTTGCTATCTTTGAAAAAAGTTTAATGAAACGTCTATAGTACCCTGCTAAACCTAAGAAACTTCTCACTTCAGTTGGGGTCTTTGGTTGTTCCCAATTCATAACTGCTTCTATCTTTGTTGGATCCACTGAAACTCCGCTCTTGTCAATCACATGACCTAAGAATTGAACTTTCTTTAGCCAGAACTCGCATTTTGAAAATTTGGCATAGAGTTGTTCCTTTCGTAAGGTTTCTCGTACACTTCTCAAGTGCATAACATGTTCTTCCAGTAATTTCGAGTATATGAGAATATCATCGATGAAAACTATAACATACTTGTCTAAGCAAGACCTAAAAATCCTATTCATCAAGTCCATGAATGATGTCAGTGCATTCGTTAATCCAAAGGACATTACTAGAAACTCATAATGTCCGTAACATGTTCCAAACGCTGTCTTCGGCACATCTTCCTTTCTAAGCTTCAGTTGATGGTATCCTGACCGTAGATCAATCTTAGAGAAATATTCTGCTCCCTTGAGTTGATCAAACAAGTCATCGATCCTAAGTAATGGATACTTATTATTTATGGTTAATTTATTGAGTTCACGATAATCAACGCATAATCTTAAAGTTTCATCCTTTTTCTTGACAAACAACACCAGTCATCCCCATAGAGAAACACTTGGTTGAATGTATTTCTTGTCCAACAGTTCTTGTAACTGTACCATCAACTCCTTCAATTCCACATGCCTCATTCTATATGGGGCCTTCAAAACGGGTACAGTTCTAGTAGCTAAATCAATAACGAACTCAATCTCCTTATCAAGTGGAGGATCGGGTAGGTCATCTAGAAAAACATCCTAAAACTCTCTAACCACTGGTATTTGGTGTATATCTAACCCTTTTTGTTGGGTGTCTACGATATATGCCAAATAACCCTGACATCCCTTCTAAAGTAATCCCTTTGCGTAATTTGCAGTTAGGCATTGGGATTTTCTTAGTGACTAACTTCCGTTGAAGACTATCGCTGAATTGGATGTTGTAAGAAGTTTAACACACTTTTGTTGACAATCGATCAACGCTTGGTGATTGGTCAACCAATCCACACCTAGAATTACATAAAATTCCCCTAATTGGATTGGAATAAGATCGACTCTTAACTCATGACCCTTGATCACTATGCAATAATATTTTATTATCTTATTAACAGGAATTAGTTCTTTATTAGCAATCTCTATCATTAAAGGAATTTATAACTATTCATTAGGCACGTTTAGTTTCTTAGTAAACTCATGGGAAATAAAAGAGCAAGTAGCACCCGAATCAAATAACACGTAAGCACTTATGGTGTTGATCGAAATGATACTTGAAACTACATCCTGCGATGCTACGACATCTCCCATGGTTATGTTGAATGTACTTGCTATTGGACGAACTGGGTTAGTTGTTGGGGTAGATTTGTGGCTATTATCCCCTCCGGCATTTCCCCTTTTCTCGGGGCACATCTTAGCTTGGTTCCCCATGGGTCCACAGTTAAAACAAGAGTTTTCCTAAGTTTAGGGCATGCGGGTGCTATGTGTCCCTCTTGTTTGCAATTGTAGCAAACATTTTTCCCTTTTAGACACACTCCTGAGTGCAGATTCCTGTAAATTTTACACGGTTCTAATGTTTTCTTTTTATTCTCCCCTCTTTGCTGGGATTTTCCACCATTGAACCTTCTCTTATTATTATTTCCTCAATTGTTCCCTCCTTTATTATTATTTCCTCCCCCGTTCCCTCCTTTATTATTACTTTTTATCTTTATTAAATTTTGATATGGCTTCGTTGCCGACTTCGGCGATGATAGTCTTCTCTAGTAGTTAGGAGTAACTCTCTATTTGCAAGACAACTAATTTACCATGTATCCGGGGATTCAAACCCTCCTCAAACCTCTGTGCCTTTCATTCCTCCGTATCTACTTGATTTGGAGTGAAACGTGCAAGTTCATTGAATTTGGAGGCATATTGGTAAATAGTCATGTCCCCTGTTTTAGATTTAAAATTTGTACCTCCATTTGATTTTTTATGCTTAGTGGGAAGTAATTCTAAAAAAATTACTCCTTAAATGCTTCCCACGTTGCCACACCTTCTCCTGCGCGGGCTTGGTTGGCTTCCCACCAAAAGTTAGCCTCGCCCTTTATAAGGTACGTGGAAAACTTAGTCTTTTTATCCTCAGCAACCTCTACTAAGTCAGAAGCTTTCTCTATTTCTTTTATCCAGCACTGAGCCTCTATAGGCTCAACGGTTCCTTTAAAAATGAGAGGACCTACATTCTTAAAGTCCTTAAATGATACTTTCTGTGGTTGGGGTTCTTGTTGAGGTGGTGGTGGTATTTGTGGTTGTGGTTGTGGGGTTGGTGGGACATTATTTACTGTACGATTATCTAGGACTCCTATTAACCTATTGTCGACGCCGGGATTTTGTCGTTTCATTTTTTAATATTAAAAGCCCTTTCCAATTTTAGCCTTTAGATTAAGATGTGATTTTTTTGAAAAGGGTTGGCTTAGTGTCAACGGGGTTTCAAAAGGTCGATTTATTTAATGAGCCAATTGACCAGAGTCGCCAGTTGGAATATTTGAAAATGGATGTACCAACTCATCCGAATTTTGTTTTCGTAATCGCTGGCTCATATGTGACTCCGAATTAATTGGTGTGTGAATCGAGATTCATAGAGTTCGGGGGCTTGCTTAAGCGAGGGGAAGATGTTAGGCACCCCCCGACTTCCGTGAAAACACGGTTACCGCAATCTCGATGTTTTCCTATCCTTTTAAAATCCTAAAAATATGTGAGTTGCGTGTGTGTGCGTGCGTGCCTAGGTGATGGTTGTGGTGAATTTTGCGGGAAAATCGCTTTGATTTCTTATGGAAAACGTGTTTTGTCGGAAAACATTTAGATATCTTTTGACCCGAATGACAAGGCTTCGTTTTTTATAATAAAGATTGATTTTAATTTCGAAAATGATGAGGTTTTTTTATTAGATGTCATTTTTAGAAAACAATAGTTTTTTAAACTTTTGTCAAATAGGAATCGAGACTATACACTGCCTCCTAACAGTAAATTCAAATAAAAATGAAGGCAACTTCTAGAACTCTTTAGCCTATGCACAAAGTTTAATGAAAACATTTATCTATTTTTTACGAAAACATCTTTTATGACATTTCAAAACCAAATGGAGTATTTTCGTCAAACAAGGATCAAAGTTCGCCAAAACTCTTAATTTTTAAACCTCGTGAATCTAATATCCTAATTTGATCATTTTTTAGGAAATCTTCATTCTTTGCCTTATTTTGGAAAACCATTTTTCGTGTCGTAAATCAAAACAAGCATTCAAACGTGTCGGGGCTATCCATGGGCATGTAAGCCGTCTAAATAACCCCAAACACCCACAATCACATATTTCACTATTACGGGGCCTTAACCCGATCACGGTTTGGTATCGCTTTAAGGCCCGATATTACATATATACAACCATGGACCCTATACAATGATTACATACACCGAAAAATGTCTATCATCAGGATTTGATCACGAGGATCTCCTCCCTAGGCTCACAGTTACCCAAATTACCGTACAACAATACCAAGGCAAATCCAACGGTACTAGACTTGTTATTACACTACACAACTCAAAGATCGCAAACCCAACACTACAAACTATTCATTACCACAATAAATGATATATCACCGTACGGATGTCATCGGGGCATTAGGAGGAAGTTACGTTCCGACGGAACCCTCGCTAATAACCCCTAATCCACGGATCATCATCAATATAACAACATACTACATTAAACAACCCAAAGCATAAGATTATACTAGCAATACAAACAATAAAATATCAAAGAAAACACCCTTTTCACCTTGCAAAATACCGACAAAAGCTTCTTATTTCACGAATCAGACAAAACCACAAGGACACTTGACTACTTAGCAAAACAAAATGGATTTATCTCTTGAATCTATCAAAGACCCGAGCCTTTCTCTCTCCTCCCGCGTACTCTCTTTCTCTCTTAGAATTTAGGAAAAAAACCTTCTTCATATCCTTTTGCAGATCAAAAATGGCGTTGTATAGGTGACTGAAGTCAGCCGCAGGTGCATCTGCGGCTGCCTGCTGCGGCCGCCCGCGCCGAATCCTCGGCTGCCGGGTTGTCTCCTCAAGCCGTGCAAATATCGCACTTGTCGGTGGCCGCAGGTGCACCTGCGGCTACCCAGCTCGCTTTTCTCGATTTTCGTGCCACGCAGTCTTCAATCGTTAATTTTTGTTGTTGTATTTTGGAAGGCTGTCACCTGATGTATAAATATCTCTGGTGCCTGGCTTCCAAAGAGCGAGCGTCTCAAGCGTAGTGGTCATTTGTCGTCTTTGGCGACCGAATCCGGTTTTGTCTGGATCAACTGCGTATCTTGCCTCAAATAACTTGACGCTCGTTGTTCGTTTGACAGCTTTGATCATAAGCCGTCGTGGTGACTTCGGGTTGGGGCCCACCTTACCTGTTCACATGTTGGATCGAATGACGATTTTGCCCTCCTGTCAAGGTCAGTACACAAGTGCAAAATTTGGGTGTCTATAGCTGCCCCTCTTTATCATGTTTATGGAATGGCATATAAAATGAACATGATAAAGAAGTAGGCACCTGATGCATGGAAATGACAGTACATGTTTAACGATGCAACACACATATTAAGATGATGCAAATGTCACATTCAACATGATCGTGTAGGGGCCGATTCAAAGTTTACGGATGAATATCGTTCGGGTTTCGTCTCCGACGGGTCATTTTTGGATTGGTCAGGTATCGTCTTTGACGGGTCGTTTTTGAATTGGTCAGGTATCGTCTCTGACGGGTCGTTTTTGAGTTGGTCAGGTATCGTCTCTGACGGATCGTTTTTTGAGTTGGTCAGGTATCGTCTCTGACGGGTCATTTTTTTGAGTTGGTCAGGTATCGTCTCTGACGGGTCGTTTTTTGAGTTGGTCAGGTATCGTCTCTGACGGGTCATTTTTTTGAGTTGGTCAAGTATCGTCTTTGACCAGGTCGTTTTTTGAGTTGGTCAGGAATCGTCTCTGACAGGTCATTTTTTGAGTTGGTCAGGTATTGTCTCTGACAGGTCGTTTTTGAGTTGGTCAGGTATCGTCTCTGACGGGTCGTTTTTGATTTGGTCAAGTTCTAAAATCTTATTGTTTTTTTTTAATCGTAACAAGTTTCACGTTGGCTCGGGGTAAACAAAAGGGATGTTTAGGAGGCACCGAGACCAGCCGTAGGTGCATCTGCGACCAACCGCAAATGTATATGCGGCTAGGATCGGTTTGATAGGACTAAATTATACGATATTTTTATGTCCTAATACTTAGTTTTTATATTTATTGTGTGCTTAAATGTTTAATTATTTAGAATATTTTGGTTTTAATAGGTTTTATAGGATTTTAGTTAATTTATGTTAATTTAGGTAATTTTATAGTGTTTTTATATTTCTTTTTATTTACGTGTTTTTATTTATTTTAGGTCTTTTATTTATTATTATGTGTTTTTAGGATTTTTAGTATTTTTATATTATTTTTATATTTTATTTTTATTTATTTTTATATTTTATTTTATTTTAGGTTCCTATTTCAGATCGCGACCCCCCGAGATCTGTCACTTTCTTTAACTTTTCTCTCCCTCATTTTCGGTTTTCCTTGTCCCCACTTAGCTTTTCCGCCTTTTGGACACTTTTTGGCAAAATCTGCTCCGATTAAATCAGTCTACGCACTTTGGGTAACGTTTTAACTCCTTTTTCTTTGATTTTCGCTTTCATTTGACTATACATTTACTTGTTTGGATATTTTAATTTTAGCAATGCATGCCTATATGAGATATTTGTGTTACACGCAGCATAGATAAATAACGGGTCTTGCAGACATGCTTTATTTACTTGAAAAAACCATTGTTTTAGTCATTTTATGCTCATGATGCATCATTTTCACTGGCATTTTGGACTTGTTGGTTGCCTGACTTGATTAAGCATGCCTGATCGTGCATGGGATGTCCATTTTACAAACGAAACTCTACCGAAATTTTGGGATATCTAGCGCACCCCTAGGGACTTATTTATGCATTTTCAATCTCATAAACATGCTACGCTGTCCTATTATTTCTAGCAATATGCAATAAGATTTTTTTTTAAAGATAACGGGCTAAGGATGTACCTCCTTTTCGTGATGCCATTTCAGTTATGGATCCTGATGCTCCTAGTGGTTCCTCGGTGCCCCGTGTTGCCGGTGTCCGTTGTTGTAGAGCGGCCACCTCAGCCCCAACTCCAGTCCTGACCCGTCATTCTCGTAGATTGGCAGAGTCTGTCATTCACCTAGTTCGGCCTGATGTTGGTGAGGATGCCCCAGCTGAGGCAAAGGCGGGTCCTTCTGGCACAGCGGCCCCTCCTCTTATGCGTCGGACCTTAGCAGGGGCCCGTGCCAGGATACCGAATTTGCTCAGTCCTGATCTCAGCAGTCACCCCTCAGCCTACCTTGCGGCTAATGAGCTATATCCATCGTTTAAGTTCATTCAAACCCATATGGTTACCATGACTGACTTTTTGATGGCTGTCACAGGTTCCTGAGTTTACCCAGCCTCGGGGCACCTGGTTCAGCATTTACACCCTCTACCACGCGCTGCATTCTGACTACAGGGGGATGGTAGACTCTTGGGGGTTCAGACATTTCTTTACCATCGCCCCTCGCCGGTGTCCGTGGGGCTATATGAGGGCCCTATCTGAGCGCTGGTTCCACCAGACCCAGTCGCTTAACCTTCTGGACTGTGAGCTACTATTGACCCCTCTGGACTAGCGTTATATCACCGGGGTGGAGTTCTCCGGACCCCGTGTTCCTCTGGAGCTGGACATCACCCTCATAACCGTTCGATCCTTGCTCGGGTATTCTCTTCAGGATAAGGTCTTTAAGGCCCGCAGCATTCGATCAGGAGCCTTGGCTGTGGATGTTATTGGAGGGGTCCTTTCTGAGCCATTCCCTGAGGACCGATCTGCTCGCGACATTCTACTCCGACGCTTGTTTTTGACCATCATGAGGGGCTGTTTTCTGGGGAATAACTCCTCGATTATTCATTTCAGTATCGTCGGAGCCACCCGGGAGGTTGACCGGATCGGGGACTATGATTGGGGCTCCTTCACCTTCGCTTATTTCCTCCAAGGTCTTCGCCTTTGCTCAGAGGGACAGACGAATGCCTGGCTCGGATTCTACCCCTTTCTGCTAGTAAGTCTTTTATTGTATCATCCTTGACTGGTTTCATTCCTTTGTCCTTTCCTGATAATTACGGTTCTCCTATTTTGTTTATCAGTTCTGGGCTTACGAGAGGCTACCCTGCTTGCGGCCAGTTACTACCCTTGGTCCGGAGACTTATCCCAGGGGTCGCCGGTGGCATCACAGTACTCTTGAGGAGACCCAGTGTCAGATAGCTTTGCTCACTGTCGACTGCAGTTAGAGTTGATCTCGTCAGCGGACGTGACCTGGGTTCCCTGCACTGCGGATCATTTGGCAGCTGGCCTCGCCGATGGTTATGCCACGGATCAGGAGCTTGCCTTGTCCACTCGTCGTATTCCACTTCTGATCTATAGTGGATGGGAGCTGTATTTGGGGGAGCACGCCATCAGATGTGTTTTCGGGGAAGCTCGTATCCCTTTCGCCCCTCCCTCATGGAGATTTTGGCTCATGGACGCCCACCTTCCAGAGGCCCTGACGGCCGGGGATGACGGATACATGCTGTCTGTCGGTCCTCATACGAGCAAAAGCTTCAGCGTCTGGTGGAGACCCCGCACTATCGGGCCTCAGACCCGGGCCACCTTCTTCCTCGGAGACCTGGTTCACGGGTAGGTGATGATGACAGATTAGATGGAGTGTGTTCGGGCCCCCACCCACTCGGACCAGATCGCTTCCCTCACTCGACGGGTGGATCAGTTATCACTTTTTGTTCGGAGCTTGGGCCGAGATCCAGAGGAGGCTTATGCCGCAGACCCGTATGGATCCGATTTTGGTGCGGGTCCCGGCCCATCGGATGCCCCAGTTCCGCCTTATTCTTGCCCAGACCTGAACTTTGAGGCTGAGGCTTCTATTCCCCGGGACTTGCCTGCATATCAGTTTGAGGATGATGCCTTCATTGATGGCATAGAGTTCACTGATTAGATTCTGATAGGCTAGGACCTCTGTATTCAAACCTGCTCATTTTATTATCATTTTTCTCATTTCATGTATTATGTACAGAATTATTTTATTTTATGCACAATCATTTACTTATGATGATTCATTTATTCCATTATAGCTTATATGATGCATGATTTATTATATACGTGGATAAAGAAATTGACCCTTGTATAGTCTTTTGATACTGCTTTTTACAGATGTCATCCCTGGATGTGGTTCGCGTGGGCCCTCGCGCCCCCTCGAGGATCATTCGCAGGCTCCGCTCGTGGCTAGATAGTTTGCTTCCCTCCGACCGGATCATCGCAGAGGGTTTTTTGGGACACTCCTTTTCTCTTTTGTCATTCCAGGTGCCGTCGGGCTTTGTTGACGGCATTCTCAGTTGTTGGATCCCGGATAGACATGTTTTCAGGTTCGGCTGGAGTATCTGACCCCCACCTCGCTTCACCGGTTTGTCGGTGGATTGTCCCTGCGCACGGGTTACCTCAGGCCATATGCTGTCAGTTCTTGACTTTTACAGGCTTACGGAGGAAAGCTTTGTTATCTGTGATCTCTTCGAGCCACCTTGTTCCTCTACCCTTCTTGGTTGACAGATTTGGCTCAGTGGATAGCTTCTCTCGATTCTCTAGTGATTTTTCAGTGTCTGAGGAGCGTTGGGGCGCTTTGAGAGTGGATGTTTTGATGGCCTGTGTCATATCAATTCTATACATGCCTGCCGGGGATGACCTCCTGGACATGCGGGTTATTGTAGCGGTTCAGGCCCTTCAGGAGGATCACACCATCCTTCCCATGATACTTGCAGAGACTTACCTGTCGGCCTCGTATTGTCATTCCTTCTCTGGCCGCATATTCAGGGGAAGCTCTACCTTGTTATATGTATAGTTCATGAGCCACCTCAGACCCATCGGGTAGTTTCGTCGGCATGGGTTTTGTTTCAGCCACAGCTTGGCCATGCAGTTCTCATTCTGTCCCCGGCGATGCACTGATGCGGCTTCATGGAGGGAATTCTTATCGGCCATTGAGGAGCCCTTCCATCTCCTGATCTACTCGGGTTATTGCTCCTTCCTGAGCTTCTTGACTCATGTGCCCCCTTTTGATTTCCTCCCTCTTCTTGGTTTGAGGGGGGTGACGACTTATCATGCCTTAGCTGTCATGGGACAGTTTGACCAGATGCAAGATCTCCATCTTTTTGCGGGAGAAGCTGACTACCGATTTCTCATATCGACTCAGACGGAGAGGGAGATGCTGAGGGTATACGATCTTTCGTCACATAGGGTCTCGGCCGAGTTTAGGGACAGTCATCCTGGTCAGACACCCAACTACCTGCTATGGTTGCGGGGAGATTCTGAGATAGCTGACTTTGACCAGATTGGGGTATTGGATGGTTCTCGAGGACTTTTCCCAGATGAGACCAGCTCAGATGCTGTCATTCCCCCGGAGCCTTCAGAGTTAGCGCCCAGATCTAATGTTGAGGCTGTTCCTGCCTCGGTACATGTCCCTTGCCCTGATTTGGCGTATCGGATCCAGAGACTAATGATTGAGGGTACCCGGCTCCGGTCAGCCTTGAGTGCGACTGAGATTGAGAGGGATATCGCCCACGCTGAGTGGGATGCTGCTATACTAGCCCGGGATACCGCCCTCTTCGCCAGAGATAGTATCATAGAGCAGGCCAGAATTATCATGGAGGCCCATTCTGCGACTGTTAACAGTGCTGCTGCTCTTTTGACTCGGATCGACATAATGGGACAGCAGATTGCGGTCGAGCCTGAGGTTTATGATGGCTCGACTATTTTGTCTATTCTGCTCCAGTTGGTTTCTGACCTGTAGATGATTTTGTTCCCTGCACGGACTATGTCAATTTCATCATTATTATTAAAAAAGACAGACTTTGTAATCAAAATGTTTTTTATATATAGAGAAATATTTATGGTTTAGTCATTTCCCTTTTTGGTGCATCGTCGCCCTTCATTGGATCCTCATTTTATCCAGCCGATTATGATTTCGATATATTGCCTTATTTCTTTCCTCAAGTCTTGATTGGGACTCCACAGATATTGCCGCACGACCTTCTGATTTCATCGGAGTGAGTCTTGGATTTTGGGCTGATTATATGGCTAGGTTTGGATAAGATTTGGAATGTATTTGTCAGAGTAGGGTTTCGGGGCTTTCTGGAAATGGGTTTGGTATAGGGACAAGGTTTATTATTTTGTATAGAACGGACCGCGCCATGATGGCTGCCTACGTACTCCCACAAAGTCAGCAGATCAGGTCCTACGTAGTTCGAGTTACAGAGGGAGATAATTATTTTATTTTATTTTTAATTTTTTTTAAGCATAGAACCGTTTCACTGAGTTAGAATTCAGGGGCTGCGGAAATACCTCGCCATCCATTTCTTGTAGGATGAGGGCCCCCCCAGATAGGACTTTCTTTATCACAAAGGGCCCTTCCCAATTTGGAGTGAATTTCCCTTTGGCTTCGTCTTGACAGGGCATGACCCTCTTTAGCACTAGGTCATTTTCCTTGAACTTTCAGGACCGTATCTTTTTGTCGTACGACCGAGAGATGCGTTGCTGATACAATTGACCGTGTAATATAGCAACCTCCCTCCTTTCATCTATTAAGGCTAATTGGTCATACCGATCTTGTATCTAATCCTCCTCGTCAATCCGAGCATTGAGCAAAATTCGGAGGGACACCATCTCCATCTCAACTGGCAAAATGGCCTCCATCCCATATACCAAGGCGTAAGGAGTTTCCCCTGTAGAGGTACGAACTGATGTTCGATACGCAAACAGTGTGAGGGCCAGCAAATCTGGCCATTCCCGATGATTGACAGACATTTTTGCCATAATTCTCTTTATATTCTTATTCCCCGCTTCCACGGCCCCATTCATTTTAGGCCTATAAATGACAGAATTGAGATGCTTGATCTTGAATTTGTCGCATAACTCCTTCATAAGGGCGTTGTTCAGATTCTTGGCATTGTCGGAAACCAAGATTTCAGGTTATCCGTACCGGCAAATGACATTATTTCTGATGAAACTGACTATGACTTCTTGTGTTACTTTGGGGAAAGAAGCTGCCTCCACCCATTTAGTGAAATAATCAATCATGACGAAAATGAATCGGTGGCCATTGCTTGCTTTGGGCTCCACGGGTCCGATTACATCCATGCCCCACATGGAGAAAGGCCAAGGGGCAGTCATACAGTGCAGTTCATTAGGAGGTGCATAAATCACATTACCGTGTGCTTGGTATTGATAACATCGCTTGACATGATCATCACAGTCAGCCTTAAGTGATAGCCAGTAGTGCCCCGTTCTAAAAATCTTCTTGGCTAACATCGGTCCACTCATATGCGGCCCACGTACCCCACCGTGTACTTCACCCATGATCTTATGTGCTTGAGTCTCATCTACACATCGTAACAATCTAAAACCAACATCCCTCTTATACAGGGAATCTCCGCTTAAATAGAATTTCATTGCCATCTTTTGGATTCTCTGCCTTTCCGTTCGGTTCGACTGGTCGGGGAGAGATCTATCCCTCAAGTATTTCTGAATGTCATGATACCAGGGCTGATTTGGCTGAACCACATCTTCTGATAACTCCGATATATGTTCTTCGTAAGCGGGGGCATTTTGCACTATTATTTCAATCTGGGGAGTGGCTTTGCTTTTGAGTACGTGGACTAATGAAGTCAGGGTGGCCAATGCATCGACAAAGTCATTCTGCCCCCTGGGAATATGTCAGAAGGCTATATATTCAAATTCTTGCATCAATCGGATCACACACCGGTGCTAGGGGAGTAACCGAAGCTCCTTAGTGCCGTACACCCCTGTCGCCTGTCTAATTACCAACTCTGAATCTCCGAACACGGCTAATCTTTTCACTCCCATATTGCGGGCGAATCTCAGTCCCAATATACATCCTTCATATTCAGCCGTATTGTTTGAGTTACTGAACTGTAATTTGGTGAGAACAGGGTATTGCTCGCCCGTAATGGAGACTAGGACCGCTCCAGCTCCAGCCCCTTCAGCATTGATGGCACCGTCGAAATACATTTTCCAAAACTGCCCTTCGTCATCACACCTCGTTTGTTGGACCCACAATATGTCTTCACCCGGTAGGGAAGTTTCTAAAGGCTCCATTCCCCCTGTCGGCATCTCTGATAATTGATCTGCAATCCCCTGCCCCTTCACGGCCTTCTAGGTAACATAGAGGATGTCGAATTGCTGTAGGATTAACTGCCACCTCGACAAACGACAATTCAACATTGGTCTTTCAAATATATACTTCAAGGGATCGATTCGCGAGATCAAATAGGTAGTGTGTCCATGAAGGTAATGCTGTAACCTCATAGCAGCACATGCTAAGGTGCAACATGTTCTCTCGATCGGGGTGTAATTCTGCTCACAACTGCTGAATCTCTTGCTGAGGTAATAAATGACATGCTCCTTGCCGAATTCATTTTTCTGCCCCAACATACAACCCATCGTCATATCGTTCATGGATATATACAGGAAAAGGGGGATCCCGTCCTTCGGAGGTACCAGCACTGACGCTTCTGTTAATTGCTTCTTAAGCATTAGTCATAGTAATCTCTTCATCTATCTTTCTCACGTACCTCAATTTCAAAGGACCTTCCGCCCCACTGGTGATAGGCGCACCTTTTGCTTGGGTATTATGTCCCGGGGACCCCGAGTGATAGGCGCACCTTTTGCTTGGGTCGTATCTCTTGCCCTTCGGATCCGCTGGTGGTGCTAATTTTGTAATCTTTTTTTGACTTACCAACACGGCCAGTATCTGCTCTAATGAATCCCCCAATGGGGTGAACTCTCTCTCTCTCGGGGCCTTTCGAATTTCCTACGCCCCTCATACATTTGATTGTTGAAATTTGACTGACGGGGGGGCTCGTTCTTTTGCATGCGGATAGGAAGGCTGGTCACTGCTTTCCCAGATAGCCCTTGCAAGACCAAGGACACATCTTCCTCTTTTCTCTTCTGGGGTCTCCGGGAAGAACTGCCATAGTTTCCACTCTGGATTTGCTCAGCAACAGCTTCAAGAGCTGTGAAGTTTCGGATCTTTCTTGACTTCAACCCCATCTCTGCCATTTCCCCGTGTTTGATCATCTCCGCAAAAGGCTTCCCTATCCCAGCTATCACCCTTTCATAATAAGGCGCCTCTTGTATATCGATGAAGGTCATTACCATCTCTGTTTCGTTCATGGGTGGGTTTACTTGGGCCGCCAACCTTCTCCACCGTTGAGCGTTATCTCTGAAGGATTCATTAGTCTGCTTCCTGATCTTTGTCATTTGGTATCGATCCGGGGCCATTTGGGATTGAAAGTTGTATTGCGTTAAGAAGGTGTGGGCCAGCTCCTCCCAATTATGAATCTTAGCATTATCCAACCTCGCATACCAGGTCCTAGCCTCCCCTGTCAGGCTTTTCTGGAATAACTGCATTCTCAATGACTCGTCCTCAGCATATGCCCCTAATTCTCCGATGTAGAATTTCAAATGTGTGTAAGGATCCCCCGACCCGTTATACTTTTCAAATTCGGGAATTTTGAACTTCTCAGGATACTTGGCCCCCGGAAAAATGCATAAGTCGGAGTAGTTAACACTGCCATACGACCCGATCCCGTTCATAGTTTTGATGGCCTCTTCCATCTGCTTTATCTTCTTGCTGACATTACTAGCAACTTCATCTTCTGGGATGACAATAATTTATTTTGCCTGTTCAGCCTTCAGGGTTTCTGGGGTCACACCGTTCCCTTGGGATGATGGCTCCGGTGGGTCCTCAGTTTGTGACTTCGATTTCAACTTGAAGTGCTCTTTTAGCATCATGGTCAGTTCCGGCATCTGATTCTTTACTGCATCAAACTCCTCCCGAGATATAGGAGCCGGGTTCGGATTGGGATTTTCGGCCATTTCGACTGCAGACTCTCGGGCTTTTCTGGATCGAAGACGAGTTTGGGGAGAAATCCTACAAATACAATAACTCAAATTTAGTTTCGAGGAATGACATTTTTGGATGCATGCTAAAGCGAAAAATCTCTGTAAAACTTTTTTGGGTTTTTTTTTTAATCTTTGCCTGCAAAACAGGGTCAGTATTCCTTCATTTTGACCAAGGCATATTAATGTAAAATCATGATGCTCTCCCAGCTATCCCTATAAAACAGAGGTTAGTACTTTCATTTTGACAAAGCGGTTGGTACAAAATGATTGACTACAGTATGATATCATTCGAGTAAAGTGTAAAAGGGTATGAAGAGACTTCCCATGCGTCAGGTTTATCTGAGGCTGACCTACCCTAAGTTACTCTCGTGGGCTTTTTGGCATGAAAGTTCCCAGATCTTCGCAACATACTAGAAGGGAATAAATTCGACCGTTCAGTTGGATTGGGTCTGAGGGGATGCTTTTCCTGAGCCTCGCCGAGGAGCGGCCCTTTGAGTCCAGTAATCTACATCCGACGGGTTTGCCTCAAGAGGAGGAATCGCTCAATCATACATTCATCGTTCCTTACCGTATGCATATGATGCTAATAAATTAAAGCTTTTAAAAACGCAATCACACCATTCGCATACACGCACCAAAAGGTAAATTAACGCAAGCAACGCAACCACATATTTTTAGATTTTTAAAGGATAGGAAAACATCGAGATTTTAAACGCGGCCTAAGCCCTCTAATGTCCCCAACGGAGTCGCCAACTGGACGCCGGGATTTTGTCGTTTCGTTTTTTAATATTAAAATCCCAATATTAAAAGCCCTTTCCAATTTTAGCCTTTAGATTAAGATGTGATTTTTTTGAAAAGGGTTAGCTTAGTGTCGACGGGGTTTCAAAAGGTCGATTTATTTAATGAGTCAATTGACCAGAGTCGCCAGTTGGTATATTTGAAAATGGATCTACCAACTCATCCGAATTTTGTTTTAATAATAGTTGGCCCATATGTGACTCTGAATTAATTGGTCTGTGAACCGAGATTCATAGAGTTCGGGGGCTTGCTTAAGCGAGGGGAAGATGTTAGGCACCCCCCGACTTCCGTGAAAACACGGTTACCGCAATCTCGATGTTTTCCTATCCTTTTAAAATCTTAAAAATGTGTGAGTTGCGTGTGTGTGCGTGCGTGCCTAGGTGATGGTTGTGGTGAATTTTGCGTGAAAATCGCTTTGATTTCCTATGGAAAACGTGTTTTTTCGGAAAGCGTTTAGATATCTTTTGACCCGAATGACAAGGCTTCATTTTTTACAATAAAGATTGATTTTAATTTCGAAAATGATGAGGTTTTTTATTAGATGTCATTTTTAGAAAACAATAGTTTTTTAAACTTTTGTCAAATAGGAATCGAGACTATACATTGCCCCTAACAGTAAATTCAAATAAAAATGAAGGCAACTTCTTGAACTCTTTAACCCTATGCACAAAGTTTAATGAAAACATTTATCTATTTTTTACGAAAACATCTTTTATGACATTTCAAAACCAAATGGAGCCTTTTCGTCAAACAAGGATCAAAGTTCGCCAAAACTCTTAATTTTTAAACCTCATGAATCTAATATCCTAATTTGATCATTTTTTAGGAAATCTTCATTCTTTGCCTTATTTTGGAAAACCATTTTTCGTGTTGTAAATCAAAACAAGCATTCAAACGTGTCGGGGCTATCCATGGGCATGTAAGCCATCTAAATAACCCCAAACACTCACAATCACATATTTCACTATTACGGGGCCTTAACCCGATCACGGTTTGGTATCGCTTTAAGGCCCGATATTACATATATACAACCATGGACCCTATACAATGATTACATACACCGAAAAATGTTCATCATCGGGATTTGATCACGAGGATTTCCTCCCTAGGTTCACAGTTACCCAAATCACCGCACAACCATACCAAGGCAAATCCAACGGTACTAGACTTGTTATTACACTACACAACTCAAAGATCGCAAACCCAACACTACGAACTATTCATTACCACAATAAACGATATATCACCGTACGGATGTCATCGGGGCATTAGGAGGAAGTTACGTTCTGACAGAACCCTCGCTAATAACCCCTAATCCACGGATCATCGTCAATATAACAACATACTACATTAAACAACCCAAATCACAAGATTATACTAGCAATACAAACAATAAAATATCAAAGAAAACACCCTTTTCACCTTGCAAAATACTGATGAAAGCTTCTTATTTCACGAATCGGACAAAACCACAAGGACACTTGACTAATTAGCAAAAGAAAATGGATTTATCACTTGAATCTATCAAAGACCCGAGCCTTTCTCTCTCCTCCCGTGTACTCTCTCTCCCTTAGATTTAGGAAAAAAACCTTCTTTATATCCTTCTGCAGATTAAAAATGGCATTGTATAGGTGACTGAAGTCAGCCGTAGGTGCATCTGCGGCTGCCTACTGCGGCCGCCCGCGCCGAATCCTCGGCTGCCGGATTGTCTCCTCGAGCCGTGCAAATATCACACTTGTCAGTGGCCGCAGGTGCACCTGTGGCTGCCGAGCTCGCTTTTCTCGATTTCCGTGCCACGCAGTCTTGAATCGTCAATTTCTGCTATTTTATTTTGGAAGGCTGTCACCTGATGTATAAATATCTCTGGTGCCTGGTTTCCAAAGAGCGAGTGTCGCAAGCGTAGTGGTCATTTGTCGTCTTTGACGACCGAATCAGGTTTCGTCTGGATGAACTGCGTATCTTGCATCAAATAACTTGACGCTCGTTGTTCGTTTGACAGCTTTGATCGTAAGCCATCGTGGTGACTTCGTGTTGGGGCCCACCTTTCCTGTTCATATGTTGGGTCGAATGACGATTTTGCCCTCCTGTCAAGGTCAATACACAAGTGCAAAATTTGGGTGTCTACACCTATTAAGGAATTGCTGCATAGGATATGGAATCTTAACATTACTCTCATCACTAACATTTGTTGTTGTTGTTGTTGCCCTTGTTCTTGGTCACGGTGGTGCCATTTTCAATATAAAATGGAAAAAAAAATTACGTGTAAATATGAAAGCATTAAAATTACAAGACATATTTCTTAAACAAACTTCTTATATTAAATTTTGTACATTACATTATCCGAGTGAGTTAAATCACTTATAGCTATTAGCATCTCTTACAAAAATGGGAAATGCTAAATTACAACATTTAAAGCATACTATTACATTACACATTTTTCGATTATAGATAGATCTTTCTAGCCTTCTTATTGATCTTGTAGATCATACTGATCACCGTAGACCTATTGATTTCCAAACCCAAATCTCCGGCTTGTGCAAAAAATTTAGTTAATTGCTCCTCGAGTGTGGAGTACGTAGTACCATAGGCTCGTTTGATTCGACCACGATTTGCTTGTAGACAATATACTTCCTCTTGGGAAGCTTTTGACTGAATCTATAGTTGGTAGCTTCTTTTAGCTGCATCCAACCACCGCCTTTCAAGCACTTCCATTATCCCATTGGCCTTGTTCATGTTGGCCTAGTTTTCAGTTTGGAGTTGTTCAACACGCTTTTCTTGAGCTTCTCCGTATGCCAACATTTCAGTAGCCTGTTCTTCTAACTCGGCGATGATCACATCGTAAGTTGGTAGATCTATGACATCTTCATTATCTATTGGGGGAACTTGATTAACCTCTCCGGCATCATGTAGTTCCAAGTTATGATTAGGCTCTTCTATTTCGGACTCATCACTGAAATGTTCACTCGGATCACTGTCGTTGCCCAAATCTTGAGCGTTGTCTTTCATGATGTCTAATCCGTTTATGTCAGCCATTTCTACAAAAAAAAATGTTGACTTTTATTAGTATAGTTCTTTTCACATAATGTCTTTTAAGTACTTAAGATTTAAATTTTATTATCATTTTTTTAATTATCTATTAGACTCTTCAGAAGTGTACTTAACTTAATCGTTCAGATTATATCCTAAACTACTTACTACTTTAGAACTATAATCTATAGCTCTGATATGAACCTGTGACGCCCCCAAATCACTATACTTACTATAACTGACTTGGTGCTCACTATAAATGCTAAATCATTAGGTTTATGAATGATTTCCTTTATTCATAACAAAGTTCTCATCTTAATTCACAAGGATCTTTCATTATTTCATGCAAATTCCTTGTAATCGATGCAAGGGACTTGATACTCAATCATAACATTTTATCCTTAATATTTAGATATTCTGTAACTTTACATATTCTAACATTCATGTCATTAAATCATTAGGACGGCTCTTGGGAACAAAGAATCTCGCGGTAAATGTTTGTATCTTAACCCGTGATAAATGTTTGCATCTTTATCCGTGACAAATGGTTGTATCTTTGTGCAGTGCAAAATTCTCTTTCCGTATAGAACATTACCCAACTCATTAAAACCCTCATTCGAAACATATTTGATTATAGTGATATCTCTACATATTAATAATCCTACTTATCCATCATTCAGAATAGTAATAACGAGTTATACCTAGGTCCAAGGAACCTTAATGATGGATTTGACCAGTCAACATCGCTTAGTCCTGTCTCGGATGTACAACACTTACAAGTTATTTACCAATCCTCATCTAGATAAATAGATCATTATTAATACTATGTTAAGTTTTAACAACTCTAAGTATAATCAAAGTAAAGGCGTAACAAGAAAATGTGATGAAACTTGATAATATTTATATAATATTCGGTTACATGTGTGGAATTTGTTCTTATTACAAAATGCCATTATGCCTACAGTTAAGAACAATTAAGAAAAGCAGTAAACTAGTCTACACATTTTTTCTTTCCTTTCTTCTTTGAGCCGGAGCTCTCGGGTTTGTCTTCAAGTTAGGTTTATTTGCTAGAGTAAGCTAAGATGCTCAGCAAGTCATAAACACATAACATATAAGTGAACTCACACCGATATGGATTGAAAGGATTCATGGCACAACAATTAATATTACAAATATTTTTAACATAGCAAGACTGAGTAGAATGGTTAAATTGTACGGTAACTATTCACGGAATAGGTTCTTAGTGATCAAATGTTAAAATTCATATTATCCGAAAAGCGATGAATTGCTAAGGGGTATTACCCTTATTATAAAATAAATAAGTATTTATCTATAAATAAATTAAAGGTGTCTAAATTATTTTTATAGATTATATTAAAATGACTCTAATTTATTTATTCTACAATCGGTTTAATATTGAACCTAAATGGTCACACCGCAAAAGGAAAATATTTATTTTAGAAGTAAATGACATAATGGTAATAATAAATTAGGTGTATTTTGTGACACCCCAAAATCTCTACACCTCCTGTAGCAGATTAGGTGCTCACGTTGACTAATTAACTATAAATATTCCATAATACATAACTTCTATCCATCACAGGTTCACAGTATCCCATAATAGATAGTAGTTCTCCTCAGAACAATTACTGTGTTTCGATACCCTCAATTGGATGAATAGATTCATGTCTTATGGATATCTCCTTCATATCAATAATCTCTGTCTATATGCAGTTCAGAGTACTAAGGATAAAGAGGGGTGCATTCTGGTTAAGGTAAATACCATACCAGCGCTCATTATGGGGGACCTCAGTGCGTATGAAACTCTCAATATTAAATACCCTCATTTAGATGTATATTTCGTATAGATACTATACCTAATCAGTACAACATTCTAACCATCTAAGAATATAAATACAACGCAATTGATATATTAAACGATGATAATATATTTCATAACTTTAAGTTCGGTTACATAGATTCCAAGTTCAAGTACTTTATTACATCAAAGTCTTAAAAGACTTACACAAAAACAAACACAAGTAATACAACTAGTCTAATAAGGTCGTTTACCGTTCGGGTCCGGATTGGAACATCCCAGATTATTATGTTGCAAATGAAATTATATTTGCAAGGATGAGCAACGAAAGGCTCAAAAAGTAAATATCAACAAGTTATACTCACACTGTATTTGAATTTAAAGAACATCCAGTTAAAATAATTCTCTATTTATATATACTGAGGTTTGTCTGTCAAACCAAAAATATTATGGTTTTTGCCAGTCAAAAAGACTTAGAAACTATAGGTTGATTTGTTCAACCGGACTTAATAATCATTCCAAGAGGTCATGTAGACTTAGGAATCATTGATTCGGTTATTTAATAGGGGATCAATCTATTTATATCCTAGGAGTATGCATATCATCCTAACAACAGTGTTCCAGACACGAAGGTCAGTTTAATACTGCCTATAAATCACGGTTAATGTACTACTGCCTGGTTATCACTCTTCTATAAAGAGGCAAAGTGTTAGTATATATTTTGTACCAAAAAATATTGGTTTTCATTGATATCTTATCAAGTCAATTTCACGCAAATAATAGCTCAACACTTTAAGTTATGCTTGAACAATAAGCGATAACTTCCCAATAATAGATAACACGAACAATATAATTTAATGAATTCAAAACCTGAATAATAAGTTTGTACATAATGTACAAAGAATAGAATACTTGCCTGGATTGGTGTATGCACTATCTAGACGTGTATTATCGCCTAACTATATTTATTACATAACAATAATATTTGTTAGAATATTTAACAACGGGTATCTAATTTAATTAATTAACTAAGTTTATTATTCGGCGTCGATTTGTCGATTTAATTGTTGTATTTTATGTTATATAGCATTTATATAATTTACCCGTCACTAATTATATTATTAAAGGCTTATATTTTAATTTTACAAAGCTCGTCTGTCGCTAAAAGTCAATTTAGAAGCACCCTAGATTGATTTCTAGTTAATTAATATTATATATGTCGCTAAAAGTATTTTAATTAATTTTATTATTAAAGTTTATTAAATTTATGATTTATTGATATAGCTATGGATCCAATCTGTCACTATATGTGATTTATAAAGAATTTATAAAAATCTATCACTAAGTCTGTCGTTAAAGGTATTTAATTTTAATTACTTATTAAAAATATGTCATTGAAGTTACAGCGATGGTACTGTCCGTCGCTAAAGCCGTCGTAATAGGTGTTCTTGGTCTGACCAGAAGCAGACTATCGCTAAAGCCTATAGCGACAGGTTGTCCGTCGCTAATTCTCAGTGTTCCTGAAGAACACCGGAAGCAGATCGTCGCTAAAAGACTAGAGCGTTAGGCAGTCCGTCGTTATAGTGATGAATGTTTTTTAGGCTGCCCAGAACAACCGGTCATGGTCTGAGAGCCTCCTTTGACCGATTTTAATTCACAAATTGTGAATTATTTTGGAAAACTAAGTGTATATCGATGTAGTACACATGGCAGGGTACATCTATATTCCAATATTACATCCTAACAACATCACAGTTGCAAGATGAATCTCGATCAAACTAGGTAGTTAGGTTGTTTCTGGGTTTCTGGGTAACCCAGAACTTAGCCAGTCATAGTCGGTCAACGATGTTTGACCATTAATTCCTCATCGCTCAATGATTCGATAGACGTGTTATTTGTTTCTGTGTATACTCTACATGGCAAGGTACTAATATAAATCTTGAAACACAACAAGAAACTAACAGGGTAAGATTAAACCGTCTGACAAGGAGCCTTGTCAGATTGTTCTTCATTTTCTTAGTTACCCAGAAAATATCCGGCAGAGAGTTATGATCGATTAGGCACTTTCTAGGCCTTATACCTCACGGACCCGTGATCCGATTGAGGTGATTAAGGTCTCTATCTCTTAAGCTCATGGCATACTACAACTATAGACTATAAAACAAATTAAACTAACTCATTAGGCCGATCAAAAATTCTGACAAAGTAGTTTGTCAGACAACATTTTCTGGGCAGTTTGTACAGAGAGTTAAAATATATCATTTTTGTATCTAAGTGTTATGAAATATAAATTAAACAACCCAAATCACACACACACACACACACACACACACACACACACACACATATATATATATATATATATACATATATATATATATATATAAGATCAGTCATTTATAAACATTAAAACATAACATATAACATAAGATTAAAGATCTACAAGAAATTTGGGGTTTTACCTTAAAAGAGCAACTTTGCTTAATTCTTCCTAGATTCTGATACAAGGATGATATGAGGCTTATGCGGATTGATTTATAGCTGATCTAGGGAGTGTATCTCGTGGGTTTTACCATAAGTGAAGCTCTCTATTTACAAGGAAGTTTAGGTTAGGGTTTAATAGGTTTTAAGCCATTTTTCTTGCCTGTTAAGTTTAATCTAGTAATGATGAAGCTATGATAGGTTTGCAGAGGCTATGGGGCTTAATTGCGGTTGGTTCATGCATTTCAATCATTACAAGGTGAGTCATGGCTTTCAAAAAACCAACTGGACAAGCTAGTCACCATTTTTGCTTTAAGGAAGTCAATTCCCATTTTGCTTGCTTGATCACTTGTGTGGCTGAGGTTCTAGGGTTGTTTTAGTCTTTTCACATGTTCATTTAGGGTTTAGGGTTTACCCTTAGGATTTGACCATTAGGGTTTATCTTTTAGGGTTAGAATTTTGCTAATTAGGTTTAGGGTTTACTAATATGAATTAGGGTTTCCTAATTTTAGGCTAGGTTTTTCAAATTATGTTTCAATAATTAAATTTTTAGTATGTTTTATCTCATTTAATAATATATATTACAACACACCTTTAACAATTAAAGTAATTACACATAATCTTAAATGCAAACATGTTTAGCTATATATTAATATTAAAATCTTATTACATAATTCTTATTAGGGTTTGGAATATTGCATATTTAATTTATACTATGGTGATAACTTATGTAGTTTAAAAATAGTAATTATAAATTAATAAGAAGAGTCTTATTATTATTATTATTATTATTATTATTATTATTGTTATTATTATTATTGTTGTTGTTGTTGTTGTTGTTGTTGTTGTTGTTATTATTATTAATTTTCTAAATAGTTTAGTAATTAATTAATAAGAACTACTCTCATTATAAATAATTAAGTTCCTAAATGGTTTAAGAATTGTAATTATTATAATAAATTAATTTAATTCTTAATTATATTAGAAGTTAAATTAAAACCCTACTCTTAAAGAGTTTAGGAGGTTGAGCATATCTATAAATAAGAGGAGTCTTATTATGGATTGGGTTGATACTCTATTCATAAGTATCGGAGAATACTTTATAATTATCTACATCTAAGAGTGAGAGATAGAAAAAAAAAAGAGATAATTAGGGATAGCCACCTATGGTTTGGAGAAACCAAAATCTATTTTTTTTTCAATCTATATTATCGATCTCTTGGTGGATCACCTTTAGAGGCTACTCGCTTAGATAGCTAACGTTGATCTAAAGATTCTAATCGATGAATTTGAAGAAAAGTGCGAAGGGTTAAATATAGGTGAATTCGTAGTTGTTTAAGAGTTGAATCTAAAAAGTTATAATATATTATGCTTACTCAATTTATAAGTATCGCATAAGAAATATCTTGAAATTTGGTTTGTCGAAATTTTTAAATATGATTTATGTCTGCTTCTGTTATATTACATAAATTTGATTGTTGTATGTCTTGTTTTTGTAAACCAACAATAGCATCAAGAGCCAAATCTATGCAAATTATTAATTTTTTTGATTCTATATATATATAGGTATGTGTTTAAAATAATTTATTGGGCATAATATGTTATATTAAATCATGAATTTTAAAAACACATTGCAAAAATTGTGTTTTGTTTTTTTCTTCTGAAAAATCGGGAACCATAGAAACTGCTTCTGCGAACCATTACCAAGGGCTCAAGAATTGCATTGCGTTCCAAAGTTGGGGCGTTTATCTGTAAAAACCATTTTTTTTGGTTGAGTGTTGGGGTGCCAAAATTGTACAAAATTCCAGCGCCGGGGCACAAGTCAACAAAATCCAAATTCTGACTTTTTAATGCAGTTTTTTCAAAATATTAAAATAAATGGCTATTTTACATGATTTTATACTTAAAATAAATAGTTTATTTTAAACTTGAAATTAGATTTCATACAACTTTAATTTTTCATTAAATGATATATATATATATATATATATATATGACTTGGTTCAAGGGCATAACCCCTTAAAAAGCATAACAAGCATACCTCATTTAGCGATGGACCTGGTAACGGTCCGTCGTCATAGGTTCGTCTGTCGCTAAAGCTTTTAGTGACAGACAACATATCGCGATGGACAAACATATAGCGACGGACGAACCTATGGCGACGGACCAAACCGTCGCCGGGTCCGTCGCTAAAGGGAGTATTCTAGGTATGTCTTTCTAGGAGGTATGCTTTTAAACTTTACTATATGTATATATATACACATACTAAACAAGATGAGACAATTAATAATAAACCCCTCAAGAAAAATAAATTAAGTTGTAACGTTCAACGATATTTGGAATATTGAACGTAACCTTCTAGTATGAGAAAGCAATAGAGTATTAAATATATAATAATATATTGACTTTATTACATTGGATGTTTATAAGGAATTGAACAATACTATTTTGTTGTGCACACACAATGACGGTATTTTCCTCTTCACTTAAATAGAATGCTAGGACGGACTTGACTTAGATAATTTTTATTCGGATGTGCATACACTTGATCATGATAATCTAAGAGGCAAAAATTAAAAGGAGTGACATGTTGATATAATTGATAAGGAGTTGTCTATCTATTGAATAAACTATAGTTTGTTGTGTACACACAAGGCTATACTTATGTCAATAAGATCCTTGTCTCACTAGCGGATCCTTAATTAGATTTGTCGAACTATATAAGGAGGGTAATATAGTTTGAAGAAAATAGTGGAAGACACCATTTTAAATAAAAACTTAATTAACTTGATGATTAATAAAATGAATCCATGTTAATGTTGTAATTAAAATTCACTTAAAGAATTTTGCTATGCCTAAATTATTAACATTACATAGCAAATTGGATGCTAATAAATTTGTGACGCCCCTAAATTCGGACTCCTTGAACCTCGAATTTTGTGCTCACTATTCATTCATTCTACTTTCATTTACCGCTACCCAAAATTTCTAATAATATATATTACATCCATTAATATTCAAGTTAATACAAAAGATACCTAACAAACCCCCAGGGTCATTAACCTTTATATACATACAGCGTTACTGGGATTAGTATTCCATATCTACAACCACAAAATGGATTTAAAACTATCAGCAAGGTACATTTCATCATTTCTTCATTCCGACATCTTCCATTTGCCTTTGTCTTTCCTATTTATACCCCCAGATTTAACATCTTTGTCTGTGTCACATTAACCAGGCAAGAATGAGCAACCGAAGTGCTCAGCAAGTATAATGAATTGAATAACAATGCATCATGAGGAAAAGAATTTATAACAATAACGTAACATGAACTCATTTCAAATGAAAGAAAATAACCGAGGAAATTATCCTTTGGAACATGATAAATGAGAATTATACTGAGGGTCACATAACCATTGAACATAGGTTAATCAATCATAACACTGATAACCTGTATGTGTCATAAAGACCATAAAATCTTAAAGCCGTAGTCCAGGTGATAGACTTCTCGTACCTATAATTGTACACATCATATTATCGCATATCGCGGGGTATCAGAATTTAAAGCATCCGACAAGCTATATCCCCTAAAATAGGGTTGTACATCTCAGCTTCTAAGAGTCCACACCAAAAAAATTTGGTTTAACTCAACACTTAACGATAAAGAGTAATTTGAAATTCAATTGTATCAAAAGTCTAGCCGGACAATTGGCATAGACTCATAATCATCAACGCTTATGATTCGTTAAAATTTTCATTTAAGAGTGAATGTGAGTAACAACAGAGATTTTCAATTTTAATTGACAAATTAACAACATCAATTTAAATCAATATTCAAGAAAGTGGAATAATGATAAAACTTAGGAAATATAACTCAATTAAGATTTTAATATCTAACATGTGATAAAATGGTTCGAGATTAGGGTTTAGGAACTTGCCTCGATGTCCGATTATTAAATTAACAGTTAATAATCCTTTCTTGGACAACCTATAATAATAACATAATGAAATAATAATAATTTAGTAACTCATAATATTAATTTATGTAATTAATATTATTCACAGCATAAACATTCTACCCGTCGTATCTATATTAAAGTTTACAATTAATTATAACCTAATGTGCTTATTAAATCTAATTACGCTATTTTAATTCTCATAAGTAAAACACTTAATTATTAATTGAAATTATTCTTCAAAATTGGAAAAATGTTAAATTTAATTTATAAATCATTTATAAATATTTTATTGATTTTATATAATTTTTATCAATTTTTAAACATTTATTCTAATTAATTAAAATCATAGTGGCATTTTTGTAAGTAAGTGGAAAAAATTGGACCGGTGGCAAAATGGTAAATAAGCCAAACTTCGGTCCGCCGCGTATTGTGCGAACCGTTCTTCTTCTCCCAACAAACGACGTCGTTCTCCCACGCCGATTGCAGGAAAAATTAATCGCCACGCATGGCGCGACTCACCCCTTTTCGTCCCGAAACGTCGCCATTTCGTCCTCGGTTCCAGAAATCCCCCCCCCCCCCCCCCCAACGCGCGGGCAACCCTATTTTTTTTTTCTCTTTTACGTTAACAGTAACCAAACACAACCATTTTACACCATTTTGATTTTATTTTCCACATCATAACTACTCTAAACATCATATAACCCATCAATATACATCTAAAAATTATATAGAACAATTATCTAATTATTTACTATTTTTTCACAAAATTATTTTATCACTAAAAATACAAAAATAATTCAACTAAATTAGTTTTATATCTTCCAAAAGCTTGATAATTCTTTAATGAAGCTTGATAAACCCCTTGTTGGCACAAAAAATTTTCCTCTTGATGGTGGTGGTGCTCGGTGGCGGTGATGGTGGGGGAAGAGAAGAGAAATATGAAATAAGATGGTTTTGTTTTGTGATAGCTTTTACTTGTTTTATTATTATTCATCCACATATATGCTTGAATTGATTAAATAAATTGGTTTACATTATTATGTCCAAATCCATCGACTTGGAGTTAAGTCGGTAAAAATATCATGCACCGCTCCTTAATTTAATACATTACGTAGTTATTTCGTGCACTAAATATTTTATATAATGTATATAAAATATTTATTTTAATTTACTAAAATTCATAAAATCATTTATAAATAATATTTAAATATTTTTAGGGCACCTCACTTGATATATTTTATACACGCATAATGACATGCATGTAATTATATGACGTACTTCATCCTTCCAAAATTAATAAAATAATACACATAACTTAATAAAATTAAATTTTTCCACATTTCAACTTTGTTACATATACATTACGTAAACATCCATGTATTTTCTATTACTACATAATATATACATATATAAATTATTATTATATATATATATATATATATATATATATACATATATATTATGTATTATAATAATTTTTTTCACATATTTAAATCATAATAATATTAAATCTCATAAAAATAGAAATAATTCTATTTTATATAAACACAATTTATCTTATTAAAAAAATAAGAATTATTCATATTTATTTATTATTCTTTTTCACTATTTCATATATTTTATATAAACTATACAATATAATTTTGCATAATTTATATAATTATTAACCTTTTCCTTAATAAATTTTTATTCTCTTACATAAATTACATCTTTACTCTTATATTATTTATATAATTATAATTTACAATATATTTAAATGCATTTCCTTGTATAAAATATATAATTTAGTACTATATATTTTATATAATTAATTACTCTTCTTAATAATTCCCAACAATTCCCATAATTATTAGTTAATCTATAATCACCAATCATGACCTTGTTAATTCTTTCATTAACTTTCAATTTATTTAGAAATAATTTCCAATATTAATCCTCTTCCTATTACCACAATTTATTATAATTAGTAACCCTAGCAATAAAATATATATATATATATATATATTTATATATACCTAATTAATTCATACCATTCATCTTACATATCTAATTTAACTAATTAAAACAGACATTTTATTTATTTAAATTTTTTTACAACGTCATAATATCATGGATATTACAAAATTAATCGAACTTAATTGTTTGGATTGGTTAAAGAATTTGATAATAGTTGTCAATGCTGAAAAGTGAGCAAATGTCCTTAATTTGTCGATTCGTGTAATTGCTGCAGATAATTTCTTCGAGGAAGAGATTTCTACTTTAAGAAGTGGTAAGATGGTGCACAATTGGATCATTGCATCATGTTTGCATCAATGAGTATCGAGATACAACGTCAACAAGAGAAAATGAATATGCCTACTATATTGCTACACCTTTATAAGTTGTATGATGAGTAAAATAGGTCTGTTAGATATGAGATATCTAATGGAGTTCTTCCACTCTATAATGACCAATGGTGCTACAATATATGCACATGCTCTGAAAATGATCAATTAGATTGTTCAATTCGGACAACTGGATTTTGTAAAGGATGACGATTTAATCTCGCAGTCATTCATTGACTCCTTTTTCACAATTCTTGTGAACTTCAACAGTAATAAGTTAGACATCAGTTTAATTGAATTTCTTAACATATTGAAGACTATTAGAGTCATTTTCCTTCCAAAAAAGACCAATCTTACTGGTAGATTGTGACGACCCCAAATCCGGGTTCCTTTAACCTCGGATCCGGTTCAACACTAGTACTACTTTTTTTTATTGTTCATGAATTACAACAATATTATAATTGCTAAATAATCATTTATTTATAATTTTACATCATCTCTTTCTATTCCAGAATCGCAATCTTTAAAATCCTATTACCACTTTGAGATCATATGCATAATGACTCAATCACACCATCCTATTATCCTTATTCATAAAGGACAACGTCTGAAAATGATATTCAAATAATCTGTAAATGTTCTCTTAAAAATTTAAGTTTGCTAATCTATAGCACAACAAAACATAAACTCTTCATATCTACTTACACCAGTGAATGAATTAATCTACCGCAAGGTTTTACTACAAAAGCACATACGCTTCAATCTTGATGACTCGTTAGTCAATCTTCATCTTTGCCTCTATCGGAGTAATCGGCTTCCTCAAGCTACTCTGTAATGTTTTGTTTTAAGCAAGGGTGAGCACGACGGCTCAACAAGTCTAACAGTTTCACATAACACGTAAAAACAGTTCAATCATGCTTCATGTTTCATGCATCTTATGCTTTGCAGTACATACATTTCTCATGCATATCATGCCTCGCATTTAATCTATGCTTCATGTCTAGCCTCTATCATGACATATAGTTCAATGCAGAACAATCGTCTTAAATCAACTACCGCATATCAACAGTTCAAATCAACTTATTTCACAAAAGCACATTAAAACCTCTTTGCACATAACCACGTATGAGCACATCACAGTTTAATAACAACTTATAAATCATGCACATAATGCAACATGTTCTGAAAAACTTGCCTGGTTTGCTTATACCAGTTACGCTTATTTGCGTCTCTCGTTCAACCTGCAATTTGTATATAGAATTGACATAATCATTAGTTACAATGACTATTAATTAGTCTTTAACTTAAGACCTTAGCTTCAAAATATTAATTAACTCTTTAGTTGTCCGACAAATGAACATTTACGTTCTGGACAAAAACCCTAGCCCAAACCTAGTTGGACATGTCGGGTACTCTTAACCAACTTAAGCATTCACTATACGTTCATCGTACAACCCACTTTCGATAAGTTGTCTAAATTAGTCACAAAGGGACTAATTATATTGGTTTAATTCAATTAAACTTTCTTCTTTTACATAACTTAATGATTTGGATATTTAATAATGTACCAAATACCTAAAAATATTATCAACCTTTGATATTATACACTACGTTCAAATATTATTAACCATTTAATAATATTTTAATCACTTCTTAATATTATTAATCATTTAATAATATTTTACTCACTTATTAATATTATTAATCATTTAATAATATTTTAATCACTTATTAATATTATTAACCATTTAATAATATTTTACTCACATATTAATATTATTAACAATTTAATAATATTTTAATCATTTATTAATATTATTAATCATTTAATAATATTTTAATCACATATTAATATTATTTAACCATTGAATAATATTTTAATCACTTATTAATATTATTAATCATTTAATAATATTTTAATTACTTATTAATATTATTAATCATTTAATAATATTTGAATCGCTTTATTAATATTATTAACCATTTAATAATATTTTAATAGCTTCTTAACATTATTAACCATTTAATAATATCTTAATTACTTCTTAATATTATTAACCATTTAATAATATCTTAATCACTTATTAATATTATTAACCAAATAATAATATTTTACTCACATATTAATATTATTAACCATTTAATAATATTTTAATCACTTATTAATATTATTATCCATTTAATAATATTTTACTCACATTCTAATATTATTATTTATTTAATAATATTTTTTTGACTTTATAATATTATTATTCCTTTAATAATATTTTAATAATTTTCTAATATTATTATTTATTTAATAATATTTTATTAACTTTAATATCCTTTAATTATTATTTAATATTAATTAAATAATAATTATTTATTTATTTAACTTTACTTATTATTTAATATCGATTAAATAATAAATAACTAAATCATTTACTTTAACATCTTTTAATTATTATTATTAATTAAATAATAATTATTTAATTACTTAACTTTACTTATTATTTATTATCCATTAAATAGTAAATACCTAATTTATTCACTTTAACATCCTTTAATTATTATTTAATATTTATCAAATAATAATTAATTAATTACTTAACTTTACTTATTATTTAATATTAATTAAATAATAATTAATTTATTAGCTTATTTACACACTAATAAATAGCTAATTGAT
This sequence comes from Hedera helix, assembly GCA_947179155.2. Classification (NCBI taxonomy): domain Eukaryota; kingdom Viridiplantae; phylum Streptophyta; class Magnoliopsida; order Apiales; family Araliaceae; genus Hedera; species Hedera helix. The sequence goes on from OX359286.1 coordinate 5,143,277, forward strand.
GATGAATCACCCAATTTTTTTCACATATTATTTTATATCACTCGAATATTATGTCAAGAGTTCAAATATCATTTTTCTGTAATTAATAATAATTTTCCTATAATTATTATTAATTTAGTAAGCTTTAATCCATCATTAATTCTAATAAATACCAAATAACAGAAAATTTCAAATTTTAAATATTTATAATTTTCTTTATAAAATTATAAGCATTTTCTCTTTTGGAACCAACCCAAGAACCGGCCTAAAAATGTCCGAACCGGCCCTACCTAGAAATCATGAAAAACCGGAAAAAACCGAACCGACCGGTTTTTTTTTTTAAAAATAGGCAGATTACTTTTTGAGTTTTCCAGACTTGGGGTCTCCGACGGGAACTTAAATAAAATGAAATCCACAAGTCCGATTGAGGTCTATTGGGTATCGATGGATTCGTAACTTCCCTAACTACATGATTCTGTTATCAAACATCAAATTTGGATTTGTATTGGTCACTGAAAATAGCTCCAAACCAGACTGTTATGCACAACCCTAAAATCAATGGGGTGTTTTGGTAGAAAATCCATATCTTGCTCATTTTAAATCGGATTTTAGTCATTCAACTTGGAGAATCTTCATATTTCCTGGATCTATCACCCAAAATTGATGGATCATAAATTTGACTTACGGATCGTGAATAGTAATTCCGTGAAGGGGCTGCTATGTATTAGATTAACTTGTTTTCGTCGGTAAAAATTTATTCAATGAGTTTGATGAAATTTTTCATCACAAACACAAATAAAAATCCGTGTTAAACCCATGTAACCCTAGATATACCAATATAGCATGGATCTATCTATTTCGACTTTGAAAATTATATTTCTACCATAGAAATTACATAATACCCAAAGAATAGTACCAAGCTAGAAGATTTTATACCTTTTGTTGATTATCCTCTTTGTTAGAACTTTGAAAAGGCTTGGATGATCAATTTTCTTACATAGATAACTTCCTCTTGATGAGGCCTCCATCTTTAAACCTTACTCCAAGATCATCCAACCATCAATGCTCACAAGATCTAACTTTCTTTTTCTTTTTCTCTAGAGCTTTTCTCTATTTTCTTTCTCTCTAGCTTTTCTAGTAAAAAGACTAACAAATATAGCACAAGTGTGGGAAGCACTCTATATATAGCCAAATGCTAATACTTTATTAACTCTCCTAATTCACCAACATAGTCAATTTAGAGCTTAATTGAGATTACTATAGCATGGATTGATTGACAACTTGATTGACATCCATCAAGGTTGCTTGTAAGCAACTTTTGGAGTGTAAAATAAGCAAAGATAAAGCCACACACAAACATCCACATGTGCCCCCCCCCCCCCCAAATTCGGGATTTATCAATTTACTACATCATTTTAGCTTTATTTTTATATCCTATATCATTATATAAGTATCCATATATATACACCAATGTATATATATTGACCACCATTTTGACTATCATTTGGGCTCCACATTGGACCCTAGGATTTAATATATTGGGTTCATTCAACTAATTGATTTGGGCTCAATTTATTTACTACATTGGGCTAATATTAAATACCGTATGTTACATTTAATTAAAACAAGCATTGAGCTTGGTTAATTATTACATAAATCAATGCTCAAATTAAATTATATGGACTACTAGGTTAATTAATTTGACCTAGTTTAATACCTCAATTAGACTTATAATATAATCCAATTAGACTTACCTTTAATTATCCTACCACATTGGGTTACATAATTAACTCACCCATAGTTAATTCTAAACACTACCTTCCTTCCTCTATCAATTAACCAATGTTTGGTTAATTCTCTCTCTTGTCTACCAACTAGGGTTATTCAATTAACCCTACATTAGTTAATTCTCTACACTCAATCAATACTTGAAAAATATTCTCCCAACACATTGACCATCATTTGACTTTAATGTGTTTGGGCTACATGGATTACTTTGTATTGGGCTTTCTTACTTAATTACTTGGGCTACCCAACACAACTCACATATCATATATAACTTGGGCTTATTATTTAATTACTCACCTTCATGCAAGTATTACCATATTGGGCTTGTATTAAATCCATCAATGGACTCTATATAACAACTAAATAATTAAGTTAATTACTTAATTAATTATCTTCTTAATATTGTCATTCTGGGCAATATTCCACTTCTCTACTTGCTAATCTTAGCTTTAATTCATGACTCATATAATTAACTCAATTAATTATATTACATGACTTTCCTTCTTAATCCATAATTAAACTAATTAATTTATTAGTTTTATTGAGTATCTAATTTACTCATCTTCTTGTTTAGCTAACAAACACAACTCTAGGAATATATAACTATGTATATATATCCTTATAATCATCTTCACTTTTCAAATGAATTTATTTCCTTAATAAATTCTCTATATGCATCATTACAATATTCTCACATTTAATTTCTAACAAATAAATTATGTTAAAAAAAAATGTTCACCCAAATTCTACACATCTCACTTCTCAAACTCTAGGTTTTAAACCATAACCTTTAATTGATTATTTAAAATCTTAATTACAAATCTTGTAAAATATCTGGGATATTACATAGATGAATCTTTTAAGTAGAGGAAGAGTGCCAAAGGTGTTTCTGAGAAGTCAGAATAGTAGAAGGCAAAAGAAATGCACTAAAAAAAAGGACATAAATAAAAGTGATTCATATGACAAAGGAGTTTGTTTGCATGGCTATAAGTTGGGAAAATAAAAAAGGAACTACAAGGTGTATCTTGTAATGGTTAAGCAGAAGAAACTTGGTGAAACTTCAACTACAGTTATAGTTTTGTTCATAATGGAATAAATCTTTCTATACGTTAAAGTTCTGCTTAGAATTAGCTACCAGTTGGTGGTCTCACATATACAAGACGTTGCAAAGACTACGAATAAGTAAAAGGCTAAACAAATGATAAGTAATCATGTACGTAGGGAATGGAGTGAAGGTTGCTGCATTAGATATAGGAACTTATAGTTTAGCATTACCTGCAGACAAGTCTATTAAGTTAGTAAGTTGTTACTATATTTCAGTTCTTAGAAATATTATTTATGTTCTATATGTTCACAAGGAATGGTTGTGGCATTATATAAAGAATAATCGTTATTCTATTTATAATGAAAATGTTTTATTTAAAATTGGTTGATTACTTGATGGACTTTGTATACTTGACTTCACGAAAAACTTTTTCAAATTTGAGCAAACTAAACGAAAAGAGATGATGTGAATCATACCTTCAAATAACATTGTAGACTTGGTCATATTAATAAAACAAGACTAAACAAGTTGCACAAAAATAGGTTAAAAAATGATTTGATTATGTATCAAATACAACTTGTGAATATTGTATTATGGGTAACATGACTAAATCCCAATGTAGCTGACTTGGAGAGAGAGTTGCAGAGTTGTTAGAGTTGATATACACAGTAGTGTGTGGAACCTATGACAACATATGCAATAGAAGGGTATTCATTCATTACTTTCACTAATTATCGTTCTAGATTTAGATATATGTATTTGAAGAAATACAAATTCAAATCATTTGAAATGTTCAAAGAATTCAAAAGTGAAGTACAAAAACTAATGGCCAAAACTATTAAAGTTATTCGATTAGATCGAGAAGGGAATACTTAAGCAGTAAGTTTTTATATCATCTCAAAAACATAGGTATTCCCTCACAATGGACATGTTGATGATCCATGATGAGCTTTATCGATTTTCCAATATCCTTTTGGAGATATGCGCTGGAAATGGCTGCAGATCTACTAAATAAGGCACCTTTAAAATTCATCCCTAAAACTCCATATGAGTTATGGATATGGAGAAAATAAAGTCTTAAGCATGTTAAGATTTGGGGTTATCTAGCTTAAGTCAAAAGGTTTGAAAATGATAAGTTTGGACAAGATCTGACAAGTGTAAATTTTTTAGATACCCTAAAAAATATTTAGGGTAGTACTTCTATAGTCCTATTAGGTGTTCGTCGAAACATGCTCCCTTATAGGAAAAAATAGTTTATCCTTTAAGGGGTTAGTAGGAGTAAGATAGATCTTGAAGAAGTTAAAGAACCACTAAACACTACAGATCAAATGAATGAAACTGTTCAAGTAGAAAAATCTATTGTACCACAATCGAATCATAAATCTGGAATAGTACCAAAGATACCTGATGGGTATGGATTCATCATAGTTGATGATGATGAGGTACACATCTTAGTGGATGATGATCCAGCTACATACGATGAGGTATGAGTAGTAGACACTAAAGAGAAATGGCTGATGACCATAAAATCTGAAATGGACTCCATGAATGAGAACTAAGTGTGGAGTTAGGTTTATCCACCATAAGACATTATGCCAAGAGGGTGAAAATGGATGTTTAGATAAAGACTAAAACAGATGACAATGTGAAACTTATAAGACCTGATTAGTGGTAAAAGTGTTCAAACAAAGTGAATGAGTTGATATTGATGAAACTTTTTACTGGTAGAAATGCTTAAATCTATTCAAATTTTACTTGTAGTTACCACTTACTATACAAGATCTGATAAATAGATGTAGAGAATCCATTCCTCAATAGAGGATGTATGTATAATACAACCGGAGGGATTTATCTCCAAAGATGGAGTAAATCAAGTATGTTAGCTACAAAGATCAAATTATGGATTAAAGTAAGTTTCTCGAAGATAGAACATCCGTTTTGATGAGACAATCAAAAGAGTATGCTTTTATCAAAAATAAAGATGAACCAAGTGTGTATAAGAAGGTCAGTGGGAGCACTATGATATTACTAATACTATATTATGATATAATACTGATAGGGAATGACATATCGATGCTATAATTAGTATAGATATAGTTGTCTTAACACTTCTCGATAAAAGACTTGGGATAAACATCCTACTATTGGGGATAAAGTGAAAGTAGTATGCCCTCAAGCCAATCACATTTGATGTGATAAGCATATACTTTGTAATCTTGTTCATTTATTAATAAAAGTATTAAGCCATTTCTTTATTTATGATTAATTACTTGAATTAATCAAATGAATAAACTCATAGTTTTCGAGCAATGCTTTTAGAACCATGATGAAGATCGTGCTAATGAGATCTAAATTCAAGATAGCTCAAAACTGATTGATTGGTTGAATTAATTAAATGGATAAACCGTTCGTTTTGGAGCAATACTTTTAGAATCATAATGTTGATTATGTTATTGAGATCCAAATTCAAGATAGCTTAAAACTAAAATGTTCCTAATCATGATGTGACAGCCCCAAAATCCGTCTCCAATAACTCCGGATCTGGTCCGTCAAAAGTAACCTCAATCCTGAGTTTAAGTCGTTACACGAACAACCTCCTCCTAGAACAACAACATTTAAATAAAATCATGTTGTTAAAACTTGGAAAATTAAAAATTTAAGACATTTACTTAACCTTATCTCAGAATCGCAATCTTTACATGAATCCTACAACTCAGATCATTTATATTCCACGACTTAGTGTATTACAACCAATTGTGAGCAACAAAACTCGCATCCTAACAATAAGTCGACATGACTATTTACTCACTGCTTTTAATTACACGAGTTTACAAAACATTAACACTCGTATTAACTACAACTGCCTTTCAATACTATTACAAGGCTTTACATCCGGGATGATACCAAATGGTAATTATTCCCACAAAAATGCAACTTTAACTTTAAACAGTTCTAGTGACAACCTTTATTAATAAAATAAACTTCGCACATCTTCTTTTGCGATTATCGGGATCTTCGAACTCTTCGCCCTTCGCTGAAAATTTTAATTTAAAGCAAGAATGAGCACGACGGCTCAGCAAGTCCAACAGCTAACACATAACACGTAGGTTACATTTAATTTATGCTTTATGCTCCATGCTTGGCATTTACTTAGGCATCATGCTTATCATGCATTGCATTTATAAAATCTACCCATGCTTACCATGCATGTCAATATATCCAGGTTATATAACTCATATAACACATTACAAATCATAGCATTAATTATATCAGCTATTAACATCATATGACCGTACACAGACAAATTTAGAAATCAGTTTGCACGTACTACAAGTGCACACATAATACTTTATGCAAATAACACATAGCACTGAAAACTTGCAGGGATAACAAATATCACTGAAAGACTTGCCTGATACGCGCATTGACTTACGCTACCAGTCTGAAGTCCTGCGTTCCATCACTAACGCTCATACAATTCCAATTACTGCATCCGCAAGCCCTAAAACGCTTGCCTGCCAATTAGGAAGGTGCATGAGAACTTAGTTGTCATTCACAAAAGAATTGACTCTACCACACGGCAGTTCTTATCTATTAACTCAAAATTTATTGGACAATATTATCTTCCTAGGATAATATTTTAATTACGGATTAGTATTATTATACATTAATAATACATCACTACGTTACCAACTGTACTCAAGTACGGAACACCACCTTAATTGGTTACTAATATTATTAATCCCTTAATAATATTCTCTCAATTACCAATATTATTAATCTGGTAATAATATTTTAACACCATTAAATATTTAATAATAATTTACACCTTTAGTAAATTTAAAGACTTAAACAATTTAAATATAAATTTTTTAATTACTTCATTATTCCTTTAATTTCTTCACATTATTTATTTAATATTAATTAAATAAACAATTTACTCACTAAACTTTACTTGTTTATTTACCTTCACATAAACAATTATTTCATTAACCTTAATTCCCTTTTATTATTATTTAATATCACTTGAATAATAATTAAATTAATTAATTAACTATTCTCAATTCCTTAATGATCATTGAATATCATTCTAGTAATAATTTCTTAATTACATAACCTCATTTATTATAACAAATGATCACTTTATTAACTTCATCCCGCTTTAATTATTATTTAATTTAATATCCTTTAAATACTAATTAACTAATTAATCACCCTTATTTGTTTAAAAAAAATAAGTAATTACCTTTTTATATTTATCATTCTTTAATTATTATTTAATACCTCTTAAATAATAATTAATTACTTACCCGTCCTTATTCATTATTGAATATAACTCACTTTAATTATTGTTGCACAATAATTAATTAAATACCTTGTTTCAATTACAATGAAACCTTTATCGTTATCATTAATCATTTGATATTAATTACTCATTGTCTAATATTATTAATCTGTTAATAATATTTTAATTAATAAAACATTTCCTGAAACCGGCGACTGAACCGAGGTTCAGGGCCTGAATACACTGTCTGGGCTGGCAGCTCTACGATCGTCGAGTGGGGGTCACTCAACGATTTTCCAAGACTGGTCCAGACTGTTCTACGACTCGGCGAGTACAAAGCATTCTACGATCTCGAGTGGACTCTACGATTTCCAGTGACTAAGGCCACTCTACGATTTTCAGTGACTAGGGTCACTCTACGATTTTCAGTGACTAGTGTCACTCTACGATTTTCAGTGACTAGGGTCACTCTACGATTTTCAGTGACTAGGGTCACTCTACGATTTTCAGTGACTAGGGTCACTCTACGATTTGTGAGTGGGAACCACTCGACGATTCACAAGTCTGGTTTAGACTGCTCGACGATCCCTTGTGCGAGCTTACTCTACGATCTACCGAGTAACTAAACGAAGTCACTCTATGATTTACACCTAAGCTCACGGCTTAGTTCTTTCTCAATATTATAGTGGGCTCTACGATTTCCGATTGAGGCCACTCTATGATTTTCAGGTTTACCCTACTATTCTTTCTCCTGACTTGGTTAAGTCATTCATTGGCTGAAGGATGAGCTCTACAATCAGAGTGCAACCACTCTACTGCCAGCTACTATCACCAGCAGCACTCTACTACCAGTCCACTCTACTACCAGCAGCACTCTACTACCAGTCCACTCTACTACCAGCAGCACTCTACTACCAGTTCACTCTACTACCAGCAGCACTCTACTACCAGTTCACTCTACTATCAGCAGCACTCTACTACCAGCAGCACTCTACTACCAGTTCACTCTACTACCAGCAGCACTCTACTACCAGAGCACTCTACTACCAGTCCATTCTAAAGTTTGATGAACAAGAACATTGAGTACAGACCAACTGTGGTTCAGACTCACAATGTTGACTGTGTAAAATAACCGAAACCACTATTCTAGTTCTAATTCAATCATTAACTAGTTTCGACAACATCTGACTACCGAGTTCACATTACTCTCATTTAAACACCTCATATGCAACTCTAGCATATTCTGTTTCCTTAATCCAAAATAAGATAAAACTAGTTAAATCAAAATAACCAGATAATACCTTCAATCTTTGACAGATGATTTACATTCAGATTCTGCCTTCTCCGAACAACATGAACTCCTCTGAAGTTTGCATTTACTTCTCAAGCTCCATATCTCTCTTAGCCTAACTGAACGCGAAGGGGAAATGAGGGAATGACTGAGGTTATACAACACTCTCTCAGCCTTAAACAACTCTGAAGAGTTGGACCCTATAGCCTCCCCTATGCCTGACTTGTTCCTTCTTTTCGCAGCACTGATTCCTTGAGCTTTGCACAAACTGCGCGTGCTCTGCTTTTTCTGAGGTTTTGTCCCTAAATGAGTGGCACTCTTACTTTTCCACCGGGTTATGTAATTACTCTTGGGCTGGGCTGCTATTTGTTTTGTTAATTAAACAAATGGGTGGCCCAATTGTTACTTACATTGCAACTAAGCTTTGAGTTGCCCAAATTAAATTCCTAGTGAAAATATAAAATATTAATACCTCACTATCAATAACTTTCCCAATGGAAATAAATATAACATTATTAATGTTTACGAAATCTCATTAATTAATAACCATATTAATTAATTTACACATCCAGCTTAACTTGCTAGCTATTTAATTAAATATCACATAGCTCATTTACCCTATCAAACTTTGATACTATACAACCTAGGTTGGTCCATTAATTTAATTAACCCATTAATTGAACCTTCCTTAAATTCCTTTAATTACTTCAACACATAATTAAATAAACCAAGCCATCATATAATGATTTAATTTAATCCTCTAGAAATTTACAATTACGGCCAATAATTCCATTTCTCTATATTAAAATATTTCGGGTCGCTACATTCTTCCCCCCTTATAATAATTTCGTCCCCGAAATTTTAATATAAGGTAAATCCAAAATATGAGGGTAATTCTTCCTCATCATATTTTCTGCACCTATATACTATATAGATACTTAACTTAGTGTATACCTTATCATATACCCCTTCAACCAATTCTAGGTTTTAACTCCCAACAATTATTTTCCTCAGATTAAATTTTTAACTTAATCTTTACAAATGATTCCATCCTTGGAATTAGCACTACATCCTTACAACATTTGCCCCGCCGATCAATCTCATCGATTATCTTATCATAGGCATTGTTTTACTTATTGTTTTATAAACACTGTCCTAGTCCCTCTGTGATAGGACTCCAATTCCTTTCCAGTGATCGGCCATCACTTTACCAATGTTAGCTTTATGTCTTAACCTCAAATTTTGCTCGAATCCTCGAAAGCTTAATATTTTCTCAAATCGACTATCCACTACATCCTCATCCAAGGATTAGCGTAGCCTTAAATCACATCAATTACCTAAGACCATACTCATTAGGCTTATGAATATCCACAATTTACCTAAGACTATACTCATCAGTCTTACGAATTTCTGGGTCATTACACGTGAGATCACTAAAATGAGGATTAGTAAATTCAGATAGATTAGTACATACTATGCTTACTCTTTTGAAGAGGATGATTGATCCTAGATAGATTTGTGTGAAGACGTAAAAGCAACTATGTAGGTGCTTATTGGAGAATAAGTTCACTGAACGTATCTCGCTTAAGGAATACCTAATGGAGTTTTACTTGCCTGTCAATGAGAGTTCCCAATGTGATAGTAGTACATGTGATCCTTGGAATTAAGATCATTATAGTATCTTATGTATGATGAATTATACTTTGTCATATTCCTTAAGACTATTCGAGTATAACAAAGGATTTGTTTAGGTATAATAAGTTGTACATGGAGATAGGTAAATGATCAACAAATGATCTACCATTTCTAGTAAAGGGAAAGAATGTCCTATGCGATTCGATAAATAATAACTCAGTAGTCCTTGGCCAAGGCAGAATTGAAATTAGAAAGGAGTTTCTAATTTACATTGATTAGAGTTGTGCATTTAATAATCGAAATGCATATGAACAAATTAAATAAAACTTGACAATAATTTCATATCTTATATTTGATTGAGATATTGTGTGGTAGAATGATTGAATTGTAAAGTAACTATTCGTTGATTAGGTTCTTTGTGATCAAATATTATAATTCATATAATCTAGAAAGTTGTGAATTGTTAAAGGGGCTTATCCTTATTGTAGAATAAATAAGTATTTATTTATAAATAATTTAAAGGAATTAAATTTGTTATTATAAATAATATTAGAATGATTCTAATTTATTTATTCTGCAACTGGTTTAATATTGAACCTAAAGGGTCATACCGTAAAAAAGTAATATTTATTTTAGAATTAAATAGCATAATAGTACTAATAAATTAAGTCTATTTAATTTATACTATGGTGATAGAATAAATTAGATAGCTTAATATTTATGATTAAGTAGTTTAGAAATAGTCATTATAAATTATTATTATTATTATTATTATTATTATTATTATTATTATTATTATTATTATTATTATTATTATTATTATTATTATTATAATAATAATATAGTTCCTAAATGGTTTAGGAATACATTAATATGAAGTACTCTCATTATAAATAATTAAGTTCTTCTTAAATGGTTTAGGAATTGTAATTATTATAATAAATTAATTTAGTTCATAATTAGATTATAAGTTAAATTAAAACCCTATTTCTAAACAGTTTAGGAGGGTTGAACAATTGTTTAAATAAGAATGGTCTTGTTATAGATTGAGGTTACTCATGCAATTACAAGTATTGGAGAATAAGTCATAATTCTCTAAATCTAAGGAGTTAAAGAGAGGGAGAGAGAAAGAAAGAGAGAGAGAGAAAGAGAGAGAAAGAGAGAAAATTAGGGCTAGTCACCCAAGATCTAGTAGAATCTAAATTACTTCTTCAATCCATATTACTCTTGGTGGATTACCTTTAGAGGCTGCACACTTGAGTAACTAACGTTGATTCGTGGATCTTGAAGAACTTGAAAGATTTTGGAGGTGAAAACGTAGTTGTTCAAGAAGTTAAATTTACAAAGGTATAACCCTTTTATACTTTTTCAATTAATAAGTATTGCATAAGAAAGATCCTAGAATTTGGTTTGTAGAAAAAATTTAAATATGATTTATACCTTATTTCTGTTGCATTATACAATTTGAATGTATGTATATATTGTTTTTGCAAACCAACAATGGTATTAGAGCCAAACTTATACGAATTATTAATTAGTTTTCATTTTTTATACGTATGAGTATGTGTTTAGAATAATTTATTAGGTATAATTTGTTGTATAAAATCATTAGTTTTGAAAACAAGAAGCAAAATGAATTTATGTTAAATGTTGTTATATTTCACATGTAGAATTTTACAAGTACCTAATTCACTTACATTGCTGAGCATACTTGATACTGATAATTTTTTCAGACCAAATTACATGGACTGGTTAAGAAATTTGAGAATTGTTTTCACTACTAAAAAATATTCTTATGTCCTAAATTCATTTGTCCTTATAACTGTTGTAGAGGAAGCCTCTGAGGAAGAGATTGATGTGTGAGTTTTATGCCTACGAATTGGGTATTTTTAGGCTTATGTATTTGCTATCTATAGGTGATAAAATATCATATCTCTCTAGGGTTAGGATTTCATCGTGATCTAGGAGGAGAGAAATTCACAAAATATGGAGTCGATCAACGTGTTGGAGAGGGGAGAAGAACGGACAGTAACTATCAAAGTCACATGTAACAGAACTCTTGGGGTCATAGCGGAGTCTCTAGTGTCCAAGAGTTGTGTCAGGTGTTTGGGAATCTTGAGTGAATCCAAGTTAAGCTCAGGGATCCAAGTGTAGTCACGAGTGTCCCAAGCCAAAACTTGATTTGAAGTCGTTCGCACCTCTAGAGAATCCTTTAAGTTCCCTTGCGTTCAAAGAAAGAATCATCTAAGTGGCTAAAGCTCCCAAAAATTCCCTTCACTTGAGAAGTGAAGGGCTTTTTATAGGGTTTCCTAGCATATGGGTCATGTGTCAGGCACATGTCTCTAGGGGAAATTCTAGAAATGGCCTTAGTAATAGAGAAATTTTTAGAATATCCCCGGTTACCCGAATATTGCCCAAATCATCTAATTATTCTAGCCACTAATTCAATCCTTCATCCGATTCCCAAAATGAGTTTTCTCCACAAGCCTTCTGCCTCGAGACTCGTGAGGGCCCCTCCCAAGTCTTATTAATTATTTCTGGCTTTTTCGCCTTAGTTCATTTAATTCTTTAGGTTAAATATAAACCCTAATTTGTACTTGGGTCCACATTTCCCCCACTACATGTGAATTGCACTTTTCTAAGTAAGTTACGTGCATAATACTTTAAGTCGATGAATCCTACTTTTATTTTTGAATAATTCTCTGAGATTCAATATTTGAAATATTCAAACGATGAATTCTTTTAGGCGAGGAAACCTTTTGGAGTCGAACCCCTAAGGGTTGGTCCCTAGAAGGGTTCTCTTAGGATTCCTCATGCAACCTTTTGTCAAGTCTCGCCAAATCTTGTTCTTTCTTCTTGTTTCCTCAATTTTTGGAAATGAAATCTTTTCTTGCGGAGATCAATTTACATCATTATGAAAATGCCTTTCTTTTGGGAGAACTTCGATTACACATTAAGATGCCATAACTGATCCTGAAGGTTGAGCTATGGGGACTCAAGTCTGTTCCTTAAGATAATGACGACATTGAGAAGGAAAAGGCTCATAATTTCGCTACTACCAACCTAGAGGCTCTAACTATGTCTCTTATTCAATTTGATATGTCACGAGCACTAGATTATGACCCCCTTTATAATCTTTTGTTTCCTTATCACTTTTGAAGAAAGAGTACAACTTTTTTGAGTTAAGAATTTGGGGTCGAGCGCCTCATCACTTTTGAAATTTGAAAATGTAACTATCATTTCGCTTTTGAAGTTTAAAAGAATAACTGTCGGATCGCTTTTGAAGTTTAAAAGCATAACTATCGGGTTGAAGGTTGATAAATCAGATGCCTTATTACTTTTAAAGTTAAAAGTATAACTTTGTCAGTCGAAGGCTGATTAATTAGGTGCCTCATTACATTTGAAGAATAAAGTATAACTTTGTCAGGTTGAGGGCTGATTAGTCAAGTGCCTCATTATTTCAGGTTGATAGGTGATTATTCAGGTTCTTCATCACTTTTAAAGATAAAGTGTAATTTGTCGGGTTTGAGAACTTTAGTCAAGATGCCTTGGTCACTTTTAGAGATAAAGTGTAACTTATTGGATTTAAGGACTTGTAGTCAAGATGCCACATCACTTTTGAAGACAAAAATGTAACTTTTGGGTGCCTCGTCACTTGAATCATCCAATGTCTTGGCAAGTGTATTCTACGAGGACTTGGCCCCGCCATTTAGAATGCACCTCCATCTTGGGTGAATTTTTAATTTGTCAATTCTTGTGCTTCCTCCCTCGGTCATCCAAATTCTTGGCAAGGGATATTCCTAAGAACTTCAACCACCATTTAAGTGGAGCACCATCTTTGATGGATTTTTAATATTCCCATCTTTATAGTTCTGAGATATTTCAATGGTAGAGCTAGTAGTTGGGTTGCCCATCATATTACGTTGATGAAGTTTTCATAACAAACTTCTCATTGCTTTGACATGAGCATTAATTTTGATTCCTAATGTTTTCTTATTGTATGTTACTAAAGCATGTTGTCTTGAATAGGCTATTGCTTCCTTGGATCATATTTTCTTGAGAGCTAGTTTGAGCCTCCCTCCTTTTTACCCTTTTGTAGAGTTGTTTATTAGCCACTTTCAATATTGAGTTTGTTAACCCTTTCGTGTGAGTCATCCTCCCAATGGAAGACCATTCGAAAAGGGCTTATTAAACTCCTTTGCCAACCATGGAAGATACTTTGTTGAAATTATTTCTCCATAAATATTGTTCAATCACCTTAAAAAGTAAGAATTATGGAGTCTCTCATGTCCCCAATTTTCTTTACTTTGAAAAATCAAAACTTCTCAAAATATTCATGAATTATTTCGTCTGTGAAGGTGCATTCCTCCTCCGTAGGGTATTCTTAGCGCAAAAGATATTTTCGTTGCAATTCATCTGCTTCTTTATTCATTTCGGGGCAATAATACCATTGACGTTGCAACCCCCGCAATAACCCACTATCTGTCAAACCATAGTTTCTTCATACACATGGTCCTTAAGAGAAGGAACCCCTGAGGGAGATCTCCTAGGATGCCTTCAATCCATAATTTCTTTATTCACCTGGTCTGAAAAAGGGAACCCCTTAGGGAGCTCTCCTAGGATGCTTTGGTATACACTTATGTCGTGTAAAACTTGTTGACTTAATTGTCGAGCATGACTCCTTGTGAGTTAATATTTGTGGTCGGTGAAACTCTACCCATAGTTCCAAAGTAATTGCTGACAAATGAATTAGTCATATGTACCAATGAAAAATATGTATAGATGATAGTATATATCAGTTTGTAAATGACATTTATTCATAATATAATAATAATAACACTATTGTACAATAGAATTCAGAGGTCAAGGAGGGCTCATTGTTTTTCACCTCTAAAATGCTCGGCACACCACCCATCCTTCTTGAAAAATGAAAAACGATGTTGTGTCATCCTAGTCTTTAAGGATCCAACAAGAAACACACTAGTGTGAAAAAAATTTCTCAGCTCAGAGGTTCTTTCCATTCATCTTGCTTAAATGATGTTGGCATCCCGTTCCGTAACAAGTTCATCAAGCCTCTGTAGCAGAAGACCAAACTCTTCAGCTTGGCAGCCTAGTGCAATACCATGTGCTATTTTCACTAGCTCTTCCAGAAAAGGATCAATTGCTCGGTTGACGATACCAATTCGAAAGACAGAATTATACGAACTAGTTCCAAGTTCTGCTAGGGGCATCACTTTTTTTCCTAAATTGCAGAATTTGTGCTAGGGTCATATACATCATAGAAACAATCCACCATTTTCTCCTCAAAGTCAAGCACGCCATGGTCCCAATACTGTCGCAAAATCAAGTGCATAAACCAACTCCACTCGAGGGTCCACTCCGGTTCTTGAATTTGCGCCGGAGTCGTTGTCGAAATCGGAGTTGAAATCAATTCCCTATTCTGTTTTTCAATATTGTCAGCACCCACATCGGGAGAAAAGTAATCGGTTGCGGCTGTTTTTGGAGAGCAACAGGAAAGTGAGGATGGAAATATTTGGTTGCAGAACACAACGTAGGACTCCGAGAAAGAGTTCGGATTATGGAAGGTTCGAGTAGTCAAATCTCCTCCATCAATATGGTCTGGAGAGACTTCACAACCAGCCAATGAAAACCCTCATTTATGCCCAGTGAAGAGAATCTAGTGATTGGAATTAAGCCCGTTGTGATCTCCACCACCGCTGCCCACTAGATGGAATCCACCACCACCGCCTCCACCGGGAAGGAAACAAGGCGGACTGTCAAAAGCATGGTTGTCATGTCCACCGCCGGAGAATCCAGGTTGGTGGTAATTAGTAGGAGCGCTACAACGGTTGTATTGGCGGTACATGGCGGGTCATCATCGGAGGGGTGAGCAGGGTCTCTAAAGTTCTTAAAGTGGTGTGAATTTGAGTTGCTGGTACCCAAACGGTCTTATCGTCTATGTCTGTCCTTCTTTATGGAAAGAATTGAAATTCCAAGCCGTAGGAATTCTTTAGGGATTGGAACTTATGTTCGGTGTGGCAAAGGAAAGGGGAAAAAGTCTCCAATGATGTGAGAGTCACGAGGATAGCGATGAATGCTGCACCACAAATGCCTTAATTAAATTCCATTATTAATATATCAATGTGTAATCAATAGCGTAATCAATCTGTAAGGTATATCAGTGTCTAATCAATAATATATCAATATGTAAGGTATGTAAATGAATATGTAATCAGTATATATATATATATATATATATTGATTTTCATGGAAAGAGACGTGATATGGTTAGGCCGAACCCTGCATAATGTTTTGTTTATGATGAGGAGAGAGAGGATTTCATGCAAGCAGTCCTGAATTCACTTGGTAACCTTGGCATCCGTATCTAAATTTCCATATATGCATGACATTTCCATCTAAATTTGTGATTAATGATTTGTGACATTATTCACTTGTGATGTTGTCATATGCATTGCATCTCATATATAAACTAGTATATGCATGATATGCATGTTTAGTATTCTCATGTTTTAACGTTTCTTTTGTTTAATCCTATAACATTTACATCATTAGTTTTTTTTAATTAATTAAAATCCTATTGCAAGGCCGAAGCCTAAGGAGTTTTACCAAACTTTGCTAGGTCGAACCCTGCAGGGCTGTTTTTTTTGTTTTTTTTAATCAAGTACCTCATTATTATATGAAAAGAATAAGAATCCTTCAGATAAAAGGAAAGTTTGGCCCGCGGAATACTTTTTGTGAGGGTAAGAAGGAATATGTGGGGTAGAAATCTTTTTTGAATTTGGAATGACTTTTAAAGTCATTCAAGTTTAATATGGCAATAGCCATGTGATGCTTAGTCGCTTGCAAGTGTAATAGTATACATATATTATATTAGTATAAATCATATGAGGTGAAGTAGATTTATTGGCTTTTTTAGACCTTAGTAAGTAAATCAATATAGAATACACATTAGGCTTCGGAGGGAGTAAGGCCGAACCCTAAGGGGTTTTACCAAAAAAAAATCATTTTTTTTAGATCATCAATAAAATCTTTAGATTTTTTAGATCATCAATTAAATCTTTAGTGCACACACGTTAATTTTGCACATATGAAAATCTTAAAAAATTTAAAGGAATGATATAATGTACTTCCCTTGATATAAGAAGTAGGAAAAAATAAAGCCATCTTGTCCCCAGTTTTCTTTACTTTGAGAAATCGAAAAGTAAATAAAACTTGTTGAATTGTTTTCTAACTTTAGTCACTACAATTGGTGAAATGTTTTTCAAGTCTTGTTTTCGATGAATTTTATCGGTGAGGCCTCCTTAGCTCCAGTATTTAGTGGCTATTCTCAGTGAGATCTGATCATATTGGTTGTTCTTCCATTTCTAGTCGCAGACATACTCTTCACAAACTCTACACCTCCCTAGGGGAGTTGCCAAAAGAATGTAGGCGAGAAAATCTCATACCTCGCTAGGGTTAGGGTGTAGTCGTAATCCAGGAGATGAAAAAACCACAAAGAATATGGAATCAATCCATCAACGGATTAGAGAGTGGAGAAGAACCGATGAACAACTATTTGAGTAACACGTGACAAAACACTCAGGAACTTAGCGTAGTTGCTAGTGTCCAAGAGACGTGTCAGGTGTTTGGAAATCTCAAGTGAATCCAAGTTTGGCTTGGGGGTCTAAGTGTAGTCAAGAGTATCCCAAGCCAAAACTTGATTCAAAGTCGTTCGCACCTTTAGGGAATCCTTCAAGCTCCCTTGCATCCAGAGAGATAATCCTCCAAGTGTCTAAAGCTCCCAAAAAGTCCCTTCACTTATAAAGTGAAGGGCTATTTATAGGGTTGCCTAGCACATGGGTCATGTGCCAAACACATGTCTCTAGGGAAAATTCTAGAAATACCCTTAATAATAAAAAATTTCTAGAATGCCCCCGGTTACCCGAATAATGCCCATATCATCCAATTCTTCTAGTTAATAATCCAATCCCTCAACCGATTCCCAAAATGAGTTGCCCCTACGAGTCTTCTGTCTCGGGACTCATGAGGGCCCATCCCGGGTCTTGTTTATTTATTTTTTGCATTTTCATCTTAGTTCATTTAATTCTTTAAGTTATACATAAACCCTAATTTGTACTTGGGTTCGCATTATCTTTGAGTATTTTTAATTTCATTTTACAAGTTTCAGTGGAATTTTTGCACTTTTACATAGTGGGACTGCGTCGGAGCACAATGTTATAGTTCAAAGATTATGTCGAGGCGCAGTTCGACAAGTTTAGTTGGACTCTCTGAAGTTAGTTCGAATTAGGACTTTTAAGGTTGCTATATTTAAGAGACTCTAGGAGAGTTAGGAGGAGAGAGGGGAGACACAAAGAAAAATAATACTATTAATGTAAATTGAATTGAGTGGACCTTTTGCTAGTGGAAAAGGAGAAAAAGATTAAAGACAAGCATGCCATGCTAGTTCTCTATTTTTAGTTCATATGGATGTTGAACCTTATTTACAATTGATGGTTTAATTATGTTAATATTATTTATTCCTTCTTATATGAGATTTATTCTTGATAATCTGTTTTAATTATTTAAATGATATTTGTTTTGATTGATTTAATAATGCTCAGTTAAGTTGATCAAGCTATTATCATCTGCTAGATTAAGATATACTATTAAGCAAACGATATTATATTTGATCCGAAGTAGTAGTTAGTAATACATGATTACGGTCAAGCTTTTGAGTATTGCTATGATTATCAAAAGGAAAGTTGAATAATCCGCGATTGTGTTGTTGTTTCTTGGGTTAATCTAATTCTCTAATTCTCTAATTCTTAATGCTACTATTATATTAAATCTAGACTAATAATTTTGGGTTGTATAATAGTTAGAGTCTAGTGCGAGCGATTTTACATTAGATTTAAAATTTAAGAAGAATTTCGGGTAATTAACGATTGTTGTTATCTATGGTTATCAATTTCATTGAAGGAAAGAATAGTGTTATACTGAGTCATTTGGTTAATTGTAAGGGGTGATACTTAACGGAAGAACTAAATTTTTTTCATTGATTTTTCTCATTAATACTTAGTTTTATCTTCCTTATAGTTTTATTAGTTATAATCATAATTCAAAATTCCCCTTTTATTTATTGTTATTTTGATCTTGGAAATAGTAGAATAAATTAAAGCAATATCACTTTCTATGGGTTCGACCTTTACTATCGCTATACTATGGTTTTAATTAGTAATAAAGTGGAAGTGAGGTTTTATTTTTATAGTCAAACGACAGCTACCAAATTTTGGTGCCATTGTCGGAGAGTGTTTTTTTTTTTTTTTTATCTATTCTTTATTTTCTTTTCAGTTTATGACTCGATACTCTCAATCTAGTGAATTGAATTTTGATCCAAAAATAGAGAAAACTGTAAAAAGGCTAAGAAAAGAGACTTGTC
The DNA here is from genome assembly GCA_947179155.2 of Hedera helix. Lineage (NCBI taxonomy): Eukaryota > Viridiplantae > Streptophyta > Magnoliopsida > Apiales > Araliaceae > Hedera > Hedera helix. Next base: position 5,162,739 of record OX359286.1, read on the forward strand.
AAGCCATATGTACAACTGCAGGTTCATAAGAAGCTTTTGTACCATCACCGGGCCTTAACATAACACTTGAATTACTATCTAACTCATGTAGTGATTTAGAAGAAGAAACGATGGCTGCTCCTAATAACAACAGGACCTTGAAGGAGTTGTCTACTCCTAATCTGAACCTATTAACTTTGTCATATTCTAAACCTAATGTTTTGATGATGCTTTATTATGGATACTAAATTCTTTATTGTCAATTTCAGGGAATTATCTAAAGGAATACTTGTTGAAGTGTTCAAGAAGATTGAAGAATGGATTTGAGCTTTAAGAATTTTATGTAAGGTCATTACAAATATTTAATTTTTCAATTTAAGGCTCTAGGACATTTTTTATGTGTGCATATCATATGTTCACTGGTTTTGTTTACCGGTTTTAATGCTAACGAATATTCATGTTTATCTTATGGGTTAGTATGAATAATGTTGTCCAAATATTTAAATGGGTATCAGTGGATATAAAGCTTGAGTTACTTTGTACTTCGTGCATAATATTTTGAAAAGTATAAATCTCGATATTAGTGTATATGATAATGATGATATCTACTAAAAGGGGTCATGATTATTTGTTACAGATATGCTGAACATTTTTAAATGAACCGTGTATGTGTACAATTTGTCTTTCCAAGTAAAAAGTATTGTTGAGATATGTTTTGACTGGATATTGTTATTCAAATGCCACGGTTATATTATTGAGATATGTTTTGACCGGATATTGTGCTAACAAGTTTTATCTCTTTATGAGATAAGGTTTATGAATAACGGAATTGATATCTCTCTAAGCAGTAACGATATTATTTCATATGGCTATAAATTGCATATGGATTTTTCTACCGATACATGATTTTAACAGAACACTGATTACATATTGGAAAAATCATTTGTGTGCAAACTGCTGTTTGGGCTATTGGAAATTCTGATCAAGCATATTTCTGTGAGATTTAAATTGGTAATATCTTTTTATTATTAATTGATCATTGCATACATTAGCTGAGCCTTATATTGTTAAATTGATTATTTGCTTTGATCACTAAACCTCTAAATTTGTATCTATCTGATCTTTGTTTATTTAGACTAAGTGATTGTCTAAAGGAATTTAATCCAAGTGTGGATTAAGAATTATTTTACAAACAGAGTTAAGGAAGCAGAGGTGCTTGAGGAGTGCATAGGTGCACAAGGAGCAAAAGTGCTCAAGAGAATTTAAGAATTCATTTAACCTGTTTTGTAAAATGTGTCACTTTGTAATTGAGAGAAATATATATAAAGTGAGTCTCCAATACAAGTTGGTATTGGACGTGGAGTAGGCTATTATTATAGAGGGTAATAGCTGAACCGCGTAAAAATCCTGGTGTTGATTTTATTGCTTGTTATTGTTTTTCACACTAGATAATCGATTATCTCAAACAATAAAATCTGAAATATTCACAGATAATTTATTTGCACCGTGTATTTTCTTTAAGTGATATTTTCTGCCAAGAAATTTTCATTGATTTAAAAGAAAGTTTTCAATTCGGTAGACCATATTAATACAGCAAGCTGTATTCATTAAAACAGTAAACTGAATTCGGAAAAACAAAAGAGTTTTTCATAGTTTGTTCTCACACTTATTCAACCCCCCCTTCTAAGTGTGCCTTATCTAAATTTCATTTGGTATCAGAGCTAGACTCTACTTATCTTGGTCTTAAAGGTTACTTGTAGGGAAAGATTCTAATATGGCATAATTCGGGAATAACCAAGAAGATCAATCAACCAATAGACCTCCACTGCTGCATGGAACAGACAACTACAACTTTTGGAAATTCCGGATGAGGATCTATCTTAAAAGAGATCATTGGGAATGCTGGGTTATAGAGAACGGACCGGTTATACCAAGAAAAGATGAGGGTAATCCAAAGACTCTGCTTGAAATGGATTCAACTGAAACCTATATGACGTCTTATGATTCAAGAGCTATGAACACACTACTCAGCGGTATGGTACAATCTGAGATCGACAAAGTCTCCTCATGTAATACAGCTAACGAGATCTGGGATACTTTAATAGTAAGTCATGAAGGGACATCCAAGGTGCGTGAAGTCAAACTAAGCATGCTCATGCATGACTATGAAATGTTCAAGCTTGAGAAAGACGAAACCATAAAGATGGCACAAACAAGGTTCCTAGTTCTCCTAAACTCATTAAAGTTACTTGACAAATCTATTCCACAAAGTGAGATTAACCGTAAGTTATTTCGGGCAATGCCCAAGAGGTTTGCTTCTAAAATTACTACACTCCATGATTCTTCTACTATTTCTACTATGGATACTTTAACACTATTTGGTGAACTTGAGGAATATGAACATCAGTTAAAAAGATATGTTGATGAGGAGGAAACCCCTCGAAGAAAGGTTTTAGTTCTTAATACAGGAAACGAAGAAGAATTTGATGATGACTCGGATGAAGAAATAGCGATAATGTCAAGAAGACTCAAAGGACTACTACAAAGAAAGAACAAGAGGAAGAACAATTTCAATTCGAGCAAGAATAAAGGAAAGCAAACAAATGAAAATTGTTTTGAATGTGGACGTCCAGGACACTTCAAGAAAGATTGCTTTCAACTAAGGAACAAGGGAAGAACAAGCGCTAAAGATAACAAAAGAAACAAAGCTCTTGTTACATGGAGTGATGATGAAGAATCCGAAGTTGAGGTAGACGCCGATGATGAAATAGCTCAATTATGCTTCATGGGAATAGAAGGTGAACAAAATGAGGTATCTATTTATGAGTTTAACTTATTGAAACAAGAAAATTTGAAATTAAAAGAAAAGAATGCAAATTTGAAAGAATTAGCAAATAATTTAATGTGTGAAGTTGAGTCTTTGATAAATGAAGTTGGGAAATTGAATAATGAACTGAAAATGCAAGATGTATGTATTGATGCATTTAGTAATGAATCTCAGTCTAAACCTATTCATACTAATGAACTTCAAAAGGAAGTAGATTCATTAAAACTATCTCTTGCTAGGTTTGTTCAAGGAGAAGAAAATCTAATTGTTATGTTAGGTAAACAAAGACTTAGTTTTGATAGACAAGGAATAGGATATAATCCCACTCGTAAAACCGGAAATGTGAATATGCTTAAATCAAAGTCTCATTTCAAATTAAATTATTGTTCTCCTTTCACAACATGCAAAAATTGTGGTATTAAAGGTCACTTGGATGTTAAATGTTTTAAGAAAAAGAAAGTTAAAAAGGTGTGGATTAAAAAGGGAGATTTATGCACAACTAACACAAATGGACCCAAAAAGATATGGGTACCAAAAAGGATAAATTAATTTTTCTTGACAGGTATGCTTCAAGGCAAGGGTTCCATCTCAAAAATGGATTCTTGATAGCGGATGTTCACGACACATGACTGGTGACAAATCAAAGTTCGTGGAACTAAAAATCAAGAAGAAAAATGGAACGGTCACTTTTGGAGATAACCGAACCTGTGAGATTGTTGGAAAAGGTAAAATCGGTAATGGTATGGTTAATATAGATAATGTTCATCTTGTTAGTGGACTTGAATTTAATCTTATAAGTGTTAGTCAATTAATGGATAATGGACATCAAGTTAGTTTTGAAAAAGATAAATGTACAATTTCTCATGGTACTAACAATTCCATTCTAGTTGCACAAAGAGAAGGAAATATATATACTCTTGATTTTGAGCAACAGGAAGAAGAACTATGTCTTGCCTCGATGCAAGATGAGGCTAACCTATGGCATAAACGGATGGGACGTGTTCACATGGATCTAATCAAGAAATTATCCTCCAAAAATCTTGTCAAAGGGTTGCCAAAAATAAAGTTCAAAAAGAAGAGAATATGTGTTCCTTTTCAACTTGGAAAACAAGTAAGGACGTCATTCAGTGCGAAGAATATGGTATTAACTTCCTCTCCTTTACAATTACTTCATCTTGATTTATTTGGCCCAGAAAGGCATGCTAGTATCAATGGTAAGTTTTATGCATTTGTAATAGTAGATGACTTTTCTAGATATACATAGGTATTGTTTTTGAGAACCAAAGATGAAGCATTCAAAGGTTTTGAAAAATTGATAAGAAATTTAGAGACTAAATTTAGTCTCAAATTAAGAAAGATTCGAAGTGATCATGGTACTGAATTTCAAAAGAATTTTATTACTTTTTGTGATCATAAAGGTGTAAGCCATGAGTTTTCTACTCCCAAAAACTCCTCAGCAAAATGGGGTAGTGGAAAGAAAGAATAGAACACTTCAAGAAACAGCTAGAACTCTTTTACAAGAAAGCAAGCTTCCAAAGAAATTTTGGGCTGAAGCTGTTAATACTTCATGTTATGTGCTAAATAGAGTTCTTATTCGTCCTATTGTTTTGTAAAACTCCTTATGAGCTGTTGAATAACAAAATTCCAAATATAAGTTATTTCAAAGTATTTGGGTCTAAATGTTATATACTAAACACTAGTGATAATTTGGGAAAATTTGATGCCAAGTCTTATGAAGGAATTTTTATTGGTTATTCACATAATAGCAAAGCATATCGTGTATTTAATATTAACAAGCTATGTGTTGAAGAATCAGTTCATATTACATTTAATGAGACTAATAATGATCTTCCAAAAGAAAGAGATGAAGATGCAGGAAATATGGGAATTCCAACTAATGCAGCAAACCAATAAGGTTTATTCGGCAAGCCGAATGAATGATTTCAGCAAGCTGAATTGGAAAAATCCCAAGGAATGGAAAAAGAAACAACACAAGAGCTTAAAGTAAACTTCTCCGAACCAAAAGAAGTAATAAATGATGTCCACATGCCAAAGACAACAAAATATCTCAAGGATCATCCCCCAGAGAATATCATTGGAGATATAAACAAAGGAGTTACCACACGAAGAAACCTACAAAATCAATGTGCATTCTCTGCATTCTTAGCACAAGTTGAACCAAAGAATGTTATGGAAGTCATAGTTGATGAAAATTGGTTAATGGCAATGCAAGAGGAACTTCAGCAATTTGAACGATGCCAAGTTTGGGAATTAATGCCTCTTCCTAAAGATGTCGCTATTATTGGAACAAAATGGGTGTTTAAAAACAAGCGTGATGAGCATGGGACCATCATTCGCAACAAAGCAAGGCTAGTGGCTCAGGGCTATAATCAACAAGAAGGAATCGATTATGAAGAAACATATGCTCCAGTTGCAAGATTAGAATCTATTCGGATCTTGTTAGCATTTGCTTGTTACAAGAAATTCAAGCTTTATTAAATGGATGTAAAGAGTGCGTTTCTTAATGGATACATCAATGAAGAAGTCTATGTCAAACAACCTCCTGGTTTTTAACATGAGAAATATCCAAATCATGTTTTTAAGCTAAAGAAAGCTCTTTATGGTCTCAAACAACCTCCAAGAGCGTGGTATGAAAGGTTGAGTAAGTATCTTATTTCAAGTGGTTTTACTAGAGGTAAAATAGATTATACATTATTTATTAAGCATGAAAAACAAGAAATAATTATTGTTCAAATATATGTAGATGACATAATATTTGGTGCTACTAACAATTTTCTTTGTGAGTGGTTTTCACAGTGTATGCATAAGGAATTTGATATGAGCTTAATGGGAGAGTTAAATTAGTTTTTGGGACTCCAAATCAAGCAAACAAAGGAAGGGATCTTTATTCATCAATCCAAGTATACAAAAGAACTACTCAAAAGATTTGGTTATGAAGGAGTTAATCCAAAGGCTACACCAATGAGTACATCAATAAAGCTTACATCAGATGATAAAGGTATATATGTAGAGTTAACCAAATATCGAGGTATGATTGGATCTTTATTATATTTAACTGCATCTAGGCCTGATATAATGTACAGTGTATGTCTATGTGCTCGATTTCAAGCAAAACCCAAAGAATCCCACTTGCTAGCTGTTAAAAGAATTTTTAAATATTTAAGTGGTACTATAAATTTAGGGTTATTTTATCCAATTTGCAATCATTTTGAACTAATGGGTTATTCAGATGCTGACTACGCAGGATTTCAAGTTGATAGGGACAGTCTATTTTCATGACATAGTAAAAAGCAAACTTCAGTTGCTTTATCAACCACTGAGGGTGAATATTTAGCTGCAGGAAGTTGTTGCTCTCAAATATTATGGATGAGACAAACTTTATGTGATTTTGATATTATATGCAATAATGTGCCTATATATTATGATAATTCGAGTGCTATTAACATACCAAAAAATCCTGTTCTGCATTCACGTACAAAACATATAGAAGTTCGGCATCATTTCTTAAGGGATAATGTTTCAAAAGGGTTAGTTAAATTAATGTTTATTCATACAGAGAAACAGTTAGCTGATATTTTTACTAAACCTTTGTGTGAGGAAAGGTTTTGTATGTTAAGAAGAGAACTTGGTATGTGCATGGTATAATTATATTTCATGTACTTGAAGTTTTATGTGATTTAGTTTATAATATATTTTCTGCATGATATCTGAGATATGTATATGTTCATTCGTCTTTATCTGCTCAAACTGCTTTCTAGATACATGTTTCTATTTATGATCATTTTCTTCCGCCGGATATTATTTTATTTAGTTACCTTGAAAGACGGAACGATGGTAGTCAAACTGTTCTCTGAATTTGAAAAGACACACGTCTTTCTGTCTTCCTCATAAATAAGATCTCTTAAACTTCATCTCTCACCAAAACTCTTCATCTTTCTCCAAATCCTTTAAAGTCATGAAAACCAGGGCTAGCAAACGATCGACTAAGAAATCTAATGTTGGCAGATCTTCTTTAAAGCACGATACAGGAACAAAGATGAAAGCAAGGCGGGTTTCGAAGAAATCGTCGATACATGTGTCGTCTGAAGGCACACTGTTTTCAGACGATTCAGATTCAAGTTTTTCGTTTCTAAGGACATCTGAAGTAGATCCATCTCATCAGAAGATGAAGGAACAGATGCATGACGAAAACATGTCTTCTCAGCCAGAGAATCCCTCAAATCTGGTAAATCAATTTTCTTCTTCTATCGATATGCCAGAAAACTTTTTCAGAGGATATAGTTTTGAAATCCGTTGTAAAAATTCCATTGCTACAAAGCAATTTGTGTACGAAAAAAACTCTGGATTTATTCTATTTCAAACACTCTGTTTTGTAGACACTTTTTAATTCTTGTGAAATTTCATCTATTTTCTTTCCACCTACTATTGCTTATCCCAGATTAGTTCAACAATTTTATACTATTCTAGAATGCAATGGGGATTGCTTTACCACTTTTGTTAAGGGAAAATCTTTATTTTTCACTTCTGTCGATTTTGGTAGTATTTTAGGAATTTCTTCTACTGGACCTTGTCCTTTTACTTTAAAAGGCCCTGCTTCAATTCCTTTTTCTCCAATAGAACAATTGCGTATTGTTATGGACGATCAGTCTTTATCTACATTGTTTACTCCTAAGACTGTAGATGTTTGCCCAACTGCTTGTGTGCTACATAAATTGGTTAGGTACAATCTGTTTCCACGGCTTGGTGGTGGATCAGATTTTACGTATCAAGATTTGGTGGTAGTTGCTATGATTTAAAAAAGTGTTTCTTTCAATTTGTCTCAAATGATGTTGTTGCACATGCAAAGTTGTATACGTCAATCTAAAAAATGTTTGCCTTATAGCAAATTTTTGACAAAAAATTTTCAACATTTTAAAATCTCTTTTGATGATGAAATCTCGGTTTCAAGTAATGAATTTGTAGATACTTCCAACTTGAAACAATCTCATCTCACTTTTCTTGCTCGTGAGTTTGTCCGTATTCTTCCTGATCCTTCTACCAATCCTTCAATTTCTCCGACTCCTGATTCCTCTTCATCTTCTCCACAAAACATTCCAGGTTCTGACATTATGAATGTTTTGACTGAAATTTTGCAAAATCAAAATTCCATGAAAACTAATTTAGCTGACATTAAGACTCGACTTGCGGATCTTGAAAAAGGGAAACTGCCAATGGTTGCACCAGAGATTAATAAACTATATCATCGCGTTGAAGATGAGTTTATTGATCTTAAGGCAGGTTTCGAATTACACACCATGGCTATGGTTGAAGCACTGCAACACAAATTTAATCGAAATACCTGTCAGTTGAGTCAGGAAATGAAGTTTGTCAGTTATCAGCTCGGGGAGTTTGCCGAATTTATGGCAACACGGTTTAACAATGTTGGACGGAAATTACATTTTCAATCTATGCAGTCACCTATTCCTGAATGGTCAATGTGTAATTGGCTAGCTGAATTCAAGGGTGATTTTCTTGACATGCCACTTCCTCCATCAACTTTTATTCCAAGACCGACCCGTTTTGCTGATGATCTTTCTGTGGAAGAACGACTTCATCGGATTCGTCATCGTTCTTATTTCACTAAACGTGCTGAAAGCAGTGCTCATATTGAGGAACTTGACTAATTGTTTTCGCTGATGACAAAGGGGGAGACAACCTGACTGCTGAATGAAGATTTTTTTTTTTTTATGTTTATGTTTCCAGACTATATTATTTTTGTGTTAGTTAAAGACTATGGTTGATTCTGATGGATGATTCAGTTTGATGTTTTTAATGGTTTCTTAATATATTTTAAATGCAAAATGTTTTTAAGATATATGCATGAATTAAGGGGGAGTTAAAATTGTTGTCATCATCAAAAAGGGGGAGAGTGTTGACTTTGTCATATTCTAAACCGAATGTTTTAATGATGATTTATTATGGATACTAAATTCTTGTTGGTTTGCAAAAATATGGCATACATATAATCAAATTATATAAGCGCAACGGAAGCAAGAAAATCAGATTTTAAAATTTTTGTACAAACTAATAACCCGGATCTTTCTTATGAGACTATTATTAATTGAGGAAGGATAAAATAATTTATACCTTTGTAGAACCAAGCTTCCACGGGTACAAGTTCATCTCCCTTTAATCCTTCATGTTCTTCTTCAAATTCACCGATTAGATTCCACGGATCAATGTTAGCTCCCCAAGTGTTGAGCCTCTAGAGGTGATCCACCAAGAGATATATGAATTAAAGAAGTGGATCTTGGTTTCTCTAAACCATGGGGGGCTAGCCCTAATTCTCTCTCTCTCTCTCTCTCTAACTCTTGGATCTAGAGAATTATGGAGTACTCTCTCTAATCTAATGAAAGAGTGTGTAACCTTGATCTATGATAAGACTCCTCTTATTTATAGATCTAGTCAACCCTCCTAAACTATTTAGGATTAGGGTTTTAATTTAATTCCCAATTTAATTAGGAACTAAATTAATAAATTACAATTCCTAAACCATTTAGGAACTTAATTATTTAATAATGAGAGTACTTCTTATTAATTAATTACTAAACCATTTAGTAACTTAATTAATTATTATAATTACAATTCCTAAACTATTTAGGAACTTAATTATATATATACAATAATACTATTACTTATTAATTAATTACTAAACCATTTAGTAACTTAATTAATTATTATTATTATAATTCCTAAACTATTTAGGAACTTAATTATTTAATAATAATATTACTACTTATTAATTAATTCCTAAACCATTTAGGAACTAAATAATAATACTAGTAATAATAATAATAATAAGATTCCTCTTATTAATTTATAATTAGTATTTCTAAAATACTAAATTATAAATATTAAGCTATTTAATTTATTCTATCACAATAGTATAAATTAAATATACTTAATTTATTATTACAATTATGCCATCCACTTCTAAAATAAATATTACTCTTTTGCGGTGTGACCCTTTAGGTTCTCCATATTAAACCGGTTGTATAATAAATAAAGTAGAACAATTCTAATTCATTTATTATGAACTAACTTTTTAATTCAGAATAAATAATTATTCCACAATAAGGGTAAGCCCCCTTAGCGATTAGTCGACTTTCCAGATAATATAGATTTCAACATTTAATCGTAAAAGAACCTTTCAGCAAATAGTTATCGTACAATTCAATCCTTCTACCACACAATGTCACAATCAAATATAAGACACGGAATTTCTGTCAAGTCTTATTTATTTGATTATATGCATTTCAATTCACAAATACACAACTCTAGTTAATGTAAATTAGAAACTCCTTTCTAATTCCATTCAACCCTGGCCAGGGATTTCTGAGTTGTCACTTATTGAATCGCATAGGACATTCTCTCCTTTTACTGGAAGTGGTAGATCCTTTGTTGACCATTCATCTATCTCCATGTGTACCTTATTATACCCAAGCACATCCTTTGATATACCAATAGGTCTTAAGGAATATGTCAAAGTATAACTTAGTACACACAAGATACTAAGATGATCTCAAGTCTAAGGATCACTTGTACGACTATCACATAAGGAACTCCTATTGACAGACGAGTAAAACTCCATTAGGTGTTCCTTGAGCGAGTCACGTTCAGTGAACTTATTCTCTAATATGCACCTACATACTTGCTTTAGTGTCTCTACACAAATGATTATGAGATCAATTATCCTTTTCATAAGAGCATGCATAGTATGTACCAATCTATCCGGATCTACTAATCCCCTTTTTAGTGATCCAACGTTTAGGAACAATTTTAGTTTTGAGCTATCTTGAATTTAGATCTCATTAGCATGATCCTCATCATGGTTCTAAAAGCATTGCTCGAAAACTATGGGTTTATCCATTTGATTAATTCAAGTAATTAATCATGAATAAAGAAATGCCTTGATACTTTTATTAATAAATGAACAAGATTACAAAGTATATGCTTATCTCATCAAATGTGATTGGCTTGAGGGCATACTACTTTCAATTCTTTATTGTGAATTTCAGGGAATTATCTAAAGGAATACTTGTTGAAGTGTTCAAGAAGATTGAAGAATGGATTTGAGCTTTAAGAATTTTATGTAAGGTCATTACAAATATTTAATTTTTCAATTTAAGGCTCTAGGACATTTTTTTATGTGTGCATATCATATGTTAACTGGTTTTGTTTACTGGTTTTAATGCTAACGAATATTCATGTTTATCTTATGGGTTAGTATGAATAATGTTGTCCAAATATTTAAATGGGTATCAGTGGATATAAATCTTGAGTTACTTTGTACTTCGTGCATAATATTTTGAAAAGTATAAATCTCGATATTAGTGTATATGATAATGATGATATCTACTAAAAGGGGTCATGATTACTTGTTACAAATATGCTGAACATTTTTAAATGAACCGTGTATGTGTACAATTTGTCTTTCCAAGTAAAAAGTATTGTTGAGATATGTTTTGACTGGATATTGTTATTCAAATGCCACGATTATATTATTGAGATATGTTTTGACCAGATATTGTGCTAACAAGTTTTATCTCTTTATGAGATAAGGTTTATGCATAACGGAATTGATATCTCTCTAAGCAGTAACGGTATTATTTCATATGACTATAAATTGCATATGGATTTTTCTACCGATACATGATTTTAACATAACACTGATTACATATTGGAAAAATCATTTTTGTGCAAACTGCTGTTTGGGCTATTGGAAATTCTAATCAAGCATATTTCTGTGAGATTTAAATTGGTAATATCTTTTTATTATTAATTGATCATTGCATACATTAGCTGAGCCTTATATTGTTAAATTGATTATTTGATTTGATCACTAGACCTCTAAATTTGTATCTATCTGATCTTTGTTTATTTAGACTAAGTGATTGTCTAAAGGAATTTAATCCAAGTGTGGATTAAGAATTATTTTACAAACAGAGTTAAGGAAGCAGAGGTGCTTGAGGAGTGCATAGGTGCACAAGGAGCAAAAGTGCTCAAGAGAATTTAAGAATTCATTTAACCTGTTTTGTAAAAGGTGTCACTTTGTAATTGAGAGAAATATATATAAAGTGAGTCTCCAATACTAGTTGGTATTGGACGTGGAGTAGGCTATTATTATAGAGGGTAATAGCTGAACCACGTAAAAATCCTGGTGTTGATTTTATTGCTTGTTATTGTTTTTCACATTAGATAATCGATTATCTCAAACAATAAAATCTGAAATATTCACAGATAATTTATTTACACCGTGTATTTTCTTTAAGTGATATTTTCTGCCAAGAAATTTTCATTGATTTAAAAGAAAGTTTTCAATTCGGTAGACCATATTAATACAGCAAGTTGTATTCATCAAAACAGTAAACTGAATTCGGAAAAACAAAAGAGTTTTTCATAGTTTGTTCTCACACTTATTCAACCCCCCCCCCCCCCCTTCTAAGTGTGCCTTATCTAAATTTCAGAACCAACAACCATTGTGTATTAAATATCCTACTTTAGATTCTGCTTTTGAACTAAAATCAGGTCTAATTCATCTTTTCCCTACATTTCGTGGTCTCACAAGTGAAGATCCATAGAAGCATCTAAAGGAGTTCAATGTGGTGTGTTCCACCATGAAGCCAAAAAGAGTAAGGGATGAACAAATAAAGCTTAGAGCTTTTTCATTCCTCTTAGCAAATTTAGCCAATGATTGATTGTACTGTCTTCCTTTTATGATCAATACAATCATGGAATGATATGAAAAGGCTTTTCTTGTAAAAGCACATTCATCCTTTAAGAGTTGATAACATAAAGAATGAGATGTGTGGCATCAGGCAGTTCAATGGAGAAACTCTTTATGTGAATTGGGAGAGATTTAAGAAGCTATGCTTTAGTTGTGTACCATGCCAAATTGACGACCAACACCTAATTCAATACTTCTATGAGGGACTATTGCCAATGGATAGGAGTATGATTGATGTAACAAGTGGATGAGCACTAGTTGATAAAACTTCAGAGGCTATAAGGAATTTAATTGCAAACATGACAGCCAACTCACAACAATATGGAACTCTGATGGATCATACACAAAAAGGGTAAATGAGGTAAGTACATGTAATATTGAACGATAAATATCTGACTTAACTGCTATTGTTAATCAGATGACTACAGGAAATACGCCAGTTACAAAGACTTGTGGGATCTGTTTGTTATCAGAGCATACTACAGATGTTTGTCCAACATTGCAAAAAGATAAAGCAGTGCAACAAGCCAATGTAATGGAGAATTTTCAGGATAACCTCAGCGCAATTATAAAGGAATTAGGCCACTAACGCAAAATATTTTTCCAAATAGGCAGCAAGGTTTTCAACCAGCCCAATAGCAGTACCCACAAAACAAGGAGTACCTGTCAATTCAGGGACATCTCTGTAGGATATGTTCAAAGGTTTCATGACCAAGACACAGCAGTTTCAATAATAGACAAGGACTTTCATCCATAATCTGGAAAATCAGATGAGTCAATTGGCTACAACCGTTGGTCGATTAAAGTCTCAAGGCTCAAGGAAGTTACCTTTGTAAACTGTTGTTAATCTCAATGAGAATGCAAGTGTCATAATATTGAGGAGTGGAAACAGTTGCATACACCAAAAGTCACTACTAAATTTTATGAAAATAAGACTAAGGAGGAGGCAGAAATATCAAAGGTAATACTTAACCTTCTTGTTTAGCTTAAGACTAATCCTTTATCTCTCCCCCCCCCCCCCCCCCCCCCCAGGAATCCCAGAACTTCAAATAAGGATAAGCAAGAGAATGAGATTCTAGAAACTTTTAGAAAGGTAGAGGTGAATATTTCGTTACTAGATACAATTAAGCGAGTTCCAAAGTATGCAAAAAAATTGAAATAATTATGCACTAATAAGATGGAATTAAAGGGTGATGAAAAAGTGATTGTTTGAGAGAATGTATTAGCCATTCTCTAAAGAAAAATGCCCTCTAACTGTAAATATTCAGGCTTGTTTACCATACCATGTAAGATAGGTAATACCAGATTTAAAAAGGCTATGCCAGATTTACGAGCTTCAATTAATGTTATACCATTATCTATCTACGCTTCTTTAAATCTAGGTCATTTAAAGAATACTAGTGTTATTATTCAATTAGCTTATCATACTAACACTTACCCTAAATAGGTAATTTAGGATATGTTAGTGCAGGTAAATGAGCTTATATTTCCTACATATTTTTACATTATGGTTATAGATGATGATACATCTCTAAATCCTACTCATATATTATTTTGGAGTCCATTCCTAAAAATAGCCAGAATAATAATTGATGTGCGCAATGAGACCTTGACTATAGAGTTCGATGGAGAAAAGATTCAGTTCAACATATATAAGGTCATGAGATACCCTAATGATGTTAATCCTATTTTTTCTATCGATGTAATTAATTCTTTAGTACATAAATCTTTTGGAGAAATACATAAGGAAAGCTTGGAGGTTGCCATCATGAATAGTTTGGAGATTGATAAAGAAGAAATAATTGAGCGAGCTTAAGAATTGGGAGACAATAGCTGCATTATACTCTTTACCAAAAATCCCATATAAGTATGCAGTGTCACTATAAGAAAAACGGACAGCAGCGACCAAGACTTTCTACGACCGCAAAATCTGTCGCAAATACTTAGTTGCAGTGATCGATTTCAGCGACCGAGAGTGCGCCTAGTCGGTAACAGTAATAGCGACTGCTTACGGTCGTTATTTTCATCACAATTACCAATTTTACCACACAAAAAAAAAAAAACCCGGGAATTTTGGCGCCAAAAGTAGCGACCGATTTTCCGTCGCTGATTCAGTCACAAATGTATCAGCGGCCGCACATGTCATCGCTAAAAGTGTCAATGCATTAAAAATTATTAGCGACCATTGTCGATCGCTGTTAAACGATCACTATTGCTTTCAAACCTAATTTAGGAGCCACACGGGACGAAAACAAAAGGAAGAAGAAGAAGAAAGAAGACAGAAAAGATAGAAGAAAGAGAACAAAGAAGAGCCCCCCTCCCTCCCCTTGCTAGACGCCACCCCTCCCCTCCCCTTACTGGACGTTGCCCCTCCCTTCACCCAACTGGACGTCGTCGCCCCCTGCCAGACACCATCGCCCCTTGCCAGACGCTGTACATAAGGTAAACACCAACTTATTTTACAAATTTATAATTCTTTAAATATTTGTATAAAAAAAATCATATAACGTTTTTATCATTGATGTATAAGCTACTTACGTAATTTATTTATCACTATATATTGAACTTTTTATATTCTCATATAGGTATAATTTATTTCAAATCAATTTTAACAAAAGAAATTGCATAAATAATGATTAATAAAAATTTATTTTGTGATAAGATATTTAACGTTATTATCATTATTTTAATATAAAAATGCATGTTAAAATAGTTCGTGCCTTCCATTCATTAATTCATTACCATTTCTCTTTGCTTGTCTGTTTACATTGTTATTGTGCACATTGGAAAATTTTGAGGTTCAAAGAATCCACACAGTTCTTACTCCATAATGTAGGTGAAATAACAACTTTAGTAATTCCTATTTGGTTCTGATTAATGCTCTTCACTAAGTTATCAACATAGAAGAAAATATTATGAAATAAATAAATATAATATAATATAAAATAATACAAAAAAATATAATAAAGAAAAATAATACAAAAATAATAAAATATAATATAATAAAAATAATATAATATAATATAATATCATTCGAAATAATACAAAATAATATAATATAATATAATATAATATAACATAATATAATATAATATAATTCAAAATAATACAAAATAATGTAATATAATATCATTCAAATTAATATTATAAAATAAATAAAAATAATATAATATAATATAATATATATAAAAATAATATAATATAATATAATTCAAAATAATAAAAAATGATTTGATATAATATCATTCAACTTAATATAAAATAAATAAAAATAATATAATCTAATATAATATATATTAAAATAATATAATATAATATCATTCAAAATAATACAATATAATATAATAAAAATAATATAATATCATATCATTCAAATTAATATAAAATCATATTATAAAATGAATAAAAATAATATAATATACGTAAATATAATATAATATAATATCATTCAAAGTAGTACAAAATAATATTATAAAATAAATAAAAAGAATATAATACAATATAATATAATATAATATATATACAAATTATATAATATAATATCATTCAAAATAATATTATAAAATAAATAAAAATAATATAATATAAGATAAAATAAAATAAAATAATTTAATATAAAAATTAATATGCCCAATTTAGAAACCCATTCAAGATTCACTCATTAGGAGTCAATCTTGAATAATCCCCGTTTTGGGACTGTTATTGTATGTTCCGCTTCCACTTAGGTCGATGTCAATGACTTCAGCCAATTTATTTGTTTGTTCTAAAAAAAAATTGGTTTGTTTATCTTTTATAGTTCTCCAGGTGCATACTTAAACTGTGTAAATCATAGTCTATTTCATGTACTTGGAGAACGATGGTAGATGCTCCCGAAATTTCTTTAGGACGAATAGATGCATTTGTTTAAGTCGTTAACATTAGTGGGACGTCACATACAAGAATGAGATAGAAGCCTAACCAGTGTAATAAAGGTGGAGATATATTTAGATAGGAAACATGCATTATACATATACATTTATAATAAGTAAATTTAATGAATACAATAAATCTTGTCAAAATAGGTACCATACTATTATGGATTTCTTTTCAGACCATAGTTGGATGAGGCAATGAAAGTCAAGCGGGCAAATAGGTGCTACAGCTGAATTTAGAACTGGTTGTCAAGTGTTTTTGGATTACGCATATAGTCAGAAAGAATGTGTCAACACTCAGAACAAGATAAGATGCCCTTGTTTGAAATGTAAGACTATAAATTATGCTGACAGAGATATAGTCGCCTATCATTTACTTATTAATGGGTTCATGAAAAATTATGAAGAATGTTGGTGGGTACATGGACAGAAAAGAGAGAGTGTCAATGCACGGATACATAATCCAGCAGATAGTAGTACCCAATGTTTCATATATATAATATATTTGTAGATCATTCGATGCTGAGTTAAGAACAAATCAACACAGTATCACTGATAAATATATTGAACTGAATTAGAATCAAAACATTGCAAAATGGCTAAAGGACAAAGTAAGTTATTTAACTTAATTAAGTCAATTTATTTAATTTCTGAAACACTTATTCACAATGTATTAAACAATTGTAGGCTTTTAATGACAGTATAATTCCTTCAAATGTACAAGTCTTAGGCATGGGCCCGAATAGGGACCAAGTCACTTGTAATGGTTATAAAGTAAATGACTATGATTTTCATACGAAGATATACGCCATCGGTAAAAGAACAACCAATACTAGAGTATTGATTCAAGGAGATTGCTACAATGAGGTTGGTCGTGCCTTTTAGGGGGAGTTGGAAGAGATCATTGAGTTGCCGTACAAGGGTACATACGGAGCAGATTAATTTGTTTAAATGTCGTTAGTTTGATTTAGAAAAAAAGATACGTGTCGATCGACATGGAATTGTCGATACTGACCTCAACAAAAGGACATAGATGAATGCACCATTTGTGTTACTAACTCAAACATAACAAGTATATTATACTCGTACTCCTATTCGACAAAGGGATAGAACGCCTACAGATTGGCAAGCTGTCATTCATACTCCTGCGCGCATTCGTGTCTAATTAGTAGACAGAGAAGTCTACTAAGAGGAGACATTACATAACCCTCCTATAATAAATCTCGATGACAAAAATCAGCTCAACAATTTAGAGGGTGAAGGTGATGATGATGATGATGAATTGGATCTCGATTCAATACAGCACTTAGATGACAGTGATATTGAGGAGGAAGAGCTATTAAGTGGCAGCGACACTGAATCTGAAGTAGGAGATTGTGAAGACCCCGAATCCGGGTCCCTCGAACCTCGAATCCGGTTTAACACTAATATTACATTTTCCTTATTGTTCATGAATTACAACAATATTATAATTGCTAAATAATCATTTATTTAATATTTTACTACATCTCTTTCTATTACAGAATCGCAATTTTTATACATTCATAGTATGTCTCAATATCATACATGATACAACATTCTATTACAATTAATTTGAGTATTTAACACTCATACTACATACCAACAAATTTTTATACTACACAATCATTTTACCAGTCCAATTCGGACTGATATCTACTATAGTCGTGTGACCTTCAGTGAATATAATATGCATTCCTGTTTCTTGACCTTTATCAAAAACTTCGAATAACTTGCACTATCTGAAAATGTTAGTTTTAAGCAAGAGTGAGCATGACAGCTCAACAAGTTTAACAGTTACACATAACACATTACATGCTTCATATATTATACATGCTCTGCATTTTATTCTTACATTATGCATTTCATGTTTTTCATTTTTTGAATGTTTCATACTTCTTATGCATCATATACAATAAACAACTAGCATCTAGCAAATTATGCTTCATATCTATACATATTTCACATGTAACCATATCTCATGTTGTTTACATATTACAAATATCATCAATGTATTTTCCTATTGACAATTTAACATCATATTATAGCATAGCAATGCACATAGAAACAAGTTCTGAAAAACTTGTCTGGTTCGCTTCTACCATTTACCCTTATTTCCGTCTTTCGTTCAACCTACAATTTATAAATAAAATCGATATAATCATTAGTTACAATGACCATTAATTAGTCATAACTTAATACCTTAATTTTAACTTATTAACTCTTGATATGTCCGACACACGAACCTTTAGTTCCGGACAACAACCCTAGCCCAAAATTAGTTGGACATGTCGGGTATGCTCAACCAACTTACACATTCACTACACGTTCATCGTACAACCTACTTTTAATAAGTTGCCTAAATTAGTCACAAATGGATTATTTATATCGGTTTAATTTAATTAAACATTCTTCTTTTATATAACTTAATGATTTGAACATTTAATAATGTATCAAATATCTCAAAATATTATCTATCTTTAATAATATATAACAATGTTCAAATATTATTAATCATTTAATAATATTTTACTCACTTATTAATATTATTAACCATTTAATAATATTTTACTCACTTATTAATATTATTAACCATTTAATAATATTTTAATCACATATTAATATTATTAACAATTTAATAATATTTTGATCACTTATTAATATTATTAACCATTTAATAATATTTTAACCACATATTAATATTATTAACCATTTAATAATATTTTAATCACATATTCATATTATTAACCATTTAATAATATTTTACTCACTTATTAATATTATAAACCATTTAATAAAATTTTAATCACATATTAATATTATTAACCATTTAATAATATTTTAATCTTTTACAAATATTATTCACCATTTGATAATATTTTAATCTCTTATTAATATTATTAACCATTTAATAATATTTTAATCATTTTTTAATATTATTAACCATTTAATAATATTTTAATCATTTATTAATATTATTAGTTATTTAATAATATTTTAATCACTTACTAATGTCATTAATTATTTAATAACATTTTCATCATATACTACTGTTATTAATCATTTAATAAATTTTTAATCATATACTAATATTATTGATAATTTAATAATATTTTAATAATCTTCAAATAATACCAATAGTTAACTTTTTATTTGTGTTAACTTTAGTCTTTATTGTAAATATTTTGCTACCAATTAGTTACTAATAAATGTTATATATTGGTTTAGTATTCAAATTCATTCCTTTTACACATATTTCAACTTAAAATTTTATTAAAAACTCGACCTAGACAGATCCGACTCGACCCTGACCTACCCGACCTGACCCTGACCAACTCGACCCGTACAACTTGAACATATTGTTTTGAAAGCCAGCGCGCTCAACACAAAATTCTAATATTTTAAATGGTTAATAATATTAATAAATGATTAAAATATTATTTAATGGTTAATAATATTAAGAAGTGAATAAAATATTATTAAATGGTGAATAATATTAGTAAGTGATTAAAATATTATTAAATGATTAATAATATTAAGAAGTGATTAAAATATTATTAAATAATTAATAATATTAACAAATAATTAAAATATTATTAAATGGTTAATAATATTAATAAGTGATTAAAATATTATTAAATGTTTAATAATATTAATATGTGATTAAAATATTATTAAATGGTTAATAATATTTGTAAATGATTAAAATATTATCAAATGGTGAATAATATTTGCAAACGATTAAAATATTATTAAATGGTTGATAATATTAATAAGAGATTAAAATATTATAAAATGGTGAATAATATTTGTAAAAGATTAAAATATTATTAAATGGTTAATAATATTAATAAGTGATTAAAATATTATTAAATAGTTAATAATATTTGAATGTAGTTGTATACTTGTATATTATTAAAGGTAGATAATATTTTGAGGTATTTGGTACATTATTAAATGTTCAAATCATTAAGTTATGTAAAAGAAGAAAGTTTAATTGAATTAAACCAATGTAGATAGTCCATTGTGACTAAATTTTAGATAACTTATTAAAAGTGGGTCGTGCGAATAATGTGTATTGAATGCGTAAGTTGGTTAAGCGTACCTGACATGTCCAACTAGGTTTGGGCTAGTGTTTTGTCCGAAATTTAAAGGGTTCTTTTGTCGGACGTCTTAAGAGTTAATAATTTGAAGTTAAAGTCTTATATAAAGACTAAGTAATAGTCATTGTAACTAATAATGATGTCAATTTCATATATAAATTGTAGGTTGAACGAAAGACGCAAAATAAGCGTAAATGGTAGAAGCGACCCATGCAAGTTTTTCAGAACTTGTTTCTATGTGCATTGTTATGCTATAATATGATGTTAAATTGTTAATAGGAGGATACATTGATGATATTTGTGATATGTGAACAACATGAGATATGATTATATGTGAAATATGTTCAGATATGAAGCATGCTTTGCTAGATACTAGTTGTTTATTGTATATGATGCATAAGAAGTATGAAGCATTCATAAAATGAAAAACATGAAATGCATGATGTAAGAATAAAATACAGAGCATGTAATGTGTTTTGTGTAACTGCTAAACTTGTTGTGCCGTCGTGCTCACTCTTGCTTAATATCTGAAGCATGTAATGTGTTATGTAATAAAGTAAGGTTGCAATTAATTTGAAGAAAGATAATTTTAGGAAAAAGGGAAGTGCGCCCAGTGCGATTTTTAAAGAAAGAAATTTCTCCCCGACACAATGGCTGCGCCCCGGCCCGCTCTGATCGCGCCCCCATTGTGATCATCTTTGTCCAACTGCTCACCGACTCGATTTCATAGCTATTCAACTGTACCTCGGCGCAGTGACTAGCTTCCAGTTTTTAAAGCCCAATCTTATTACACCTAAAACATAACCTAATCTTACAATAACTCAATTTTTCTCTTCCCTTGTTGCCAGTAACACTAAACTACCATCCCTAAGCCATTTAACCCTACTAATTCCCTCCATCACCCATTACCTCACTATATTTTCAATCCCTAATCCGCCTTCAGTTCGTCAAGGAGTCTATGGCAGTGAGTGGGTTCGTGATTGATTCATCCAGTGGGGCATTAAATAAGTAATTAAAGTAACAAGGTAGAATATTGTGAAGAATAAATTCTTAAAATTTGGTATTTCTTCCTTTGTTGTTCTTCAGTTAGTATTGTGAATTGATTGGTGCCCAGTGGTTTATTTTGGCCACTAGAGTAGATTTGGGGGTTTGGGTGGTGTGTGTGGAGCTTAGGATAACACCGTGCATGGATGGCATTCAAAAAGGACTAATTTGGAGTGTGGGTTGACGCTGAGTTTGGGGGTATTAGGGATTGTACACCATATGTTTGACAGATTATCGCAAAGAGGAATTACTTCAGTTTGTGTGTAGTTTTGGGGATTGATATTGTGATCACATGGCACCAAAATGCCATAAAGATGAAAGTCCATCAACTCGATCTCGGCCATTCGATCACCGTTAATTCATTAGTGCCGAGGTAGAGGATAAATTTAATCATATGTTAGCTGGAAGACCATTAGTTCCGGAGCGGAAGACTACCACATCTGTCACTCATCATTGCATTAAGTCGACTAGCCGACTACTCTACTCAACCACGGTCTGATTCAGTGGTATCAAGTTTGGGCGGGCGGAAAGTCGCATCCAAGGGTCCTTAGCTTCACATTTATTATAGAGACATAGCCCCAAGTTGACCAGATAGCAAATGCTCCAAGTAGTTTTAAAGGTTCATCTTCATGGGCCTTTGGTACATTATTCAGGAGGATATAGAGGCAGATATAGGTACAACATAGGGAGGTGGTGAAGCAAAATGATTGGACCTATCGAGCAGTAGGAGGTTGTTCACTCCTACACTCACACCTGCAGCTCGACATTAGTACAGATGTTCTCTGGGACGTATTCAGCCGAGCCACCACTACAAATTTACAGCTACTGTCATTGTTGGTATTCCCACCACCAGCTTCAGAGGAGGAGGATGAGGATTCTACAGATGTGGATAAAAAGGTTGACACTTGATCTAACAAGGGAGTACTCTCATTCTTTAGTTCTTTAATTCTTTATCTAACGAGGACATTGTCTAATTTGAGTTGGGGTGTGGGGTACACTGCATGTACATAGTTTTGATATTTTTGGCATATTTACTCTATTATTTGCATTTTACATATATTTTAGTTACATAAGCATTAGTTTCATATAGTTTGCATATTTTCAGTTAAAAAAATATATAAAAACAAAAATTTTAAAAATTATGAAAAAAATGAAAAAATATTTTTCCTTTTTGAATTTAGTTTTATTTAGTTTGTTGGATTCATATATATGAAAAACAAAAAATTTCTTGAATGTGGGATCATGTCAATTGCATTTGAGGACACTTGAGCAGTAAATTAATGTATGAACTTTAATGAAGACCGATGATAAAATTTTGATAAATTATCTAATAATTATAGTGAGACGGATAATGAATGCTAAGTCAAAAAATTTAACTGTTTGTTTGTTTTGTTTAACTTGAGACCCTTAGATGTTAATTGCATATATTCCAAGCATTGAGTCAATTAGATTTTGGTCCAATGGTTGAATTAGTTGCTCGTTACGGATATAGAAAACCGTGTTATCACTTGTTGGAATATAAAATTTTAAAAGATAAATAACTGCTTCGATGTCTTTCTTAAATGTAATGAAAAGGAAAATTGAAGAAAAGTTATACAGATATAAGCAAAGCTTGACTATTTTATTTTTTCAACCTTTGTCATTCGAACGAGTAAGCCTTTAAGAGTGTCTCTACACTTAGTGTCCTAAAGCCAACTGGTTGGGAGTCATTGGTGGAAAGTTCACTACATGAGTGCCATTGAAAAGCCTAAGAAAAATAAACATTGCACAAATCAAGAATAAATGGAAAAATGAAAAAAAAATATACGAGATGAAGCGTACGTAAAACACCCTCGTTGTAAAATAAAGAAGAAAAAATGAAAATAATATGAAAACAAGTGTATAGAAGGGGTAATAAAATGTTATATATGATTAAATATATGTTATTGAGCACTGTTATTCATAGATTGGATTAAAAATTTAATTGGTTTGATATATTGAATTCACACACAAATGAAAGGGTCAAAAGTGAGAAAAAAATTTGTAACATGTTAGATTTTAAGTTGTGCATGAATTTGAAGTTTTAGATAATTATTATGTAAGGATCTTTGAGGCCGAATTTTTATGAAGTATGTTGACTTGATGCTCGATTTATTAGTTGATCATGCATTTGTCATTTATGTAATTAGTTAGTTGTGTTTATTTTCTTTTTTGGTGTTTTTTCTTAAAAACAAGCAAAGTGTTGAGTCTTGGGGTATTTGACGAGAGGGTTTTATACATGTGAATTGGGTATTTTTAGGCTTAAGTATTTTCTATCTTTGAGTATTCTTTTAGTTTTATTTTACTTTTTTTTATGTTTATTTTGCATAAAACGGTTTCAAAAGAACAAAATGGGAAAAACAAATTTCAGTGGCATATTTATAATTTTGCAGACTGGGACTGTGCCGAGGCACCATATTATAATGCAAAGACTGTGTCGGGGCGTAGTTCAACGAGTTCAATTGTATTGTTTTGCCGGACTCTCTGAAGTTGATTCAAATTAAGACTTTCAAGGATGCAATGTTTAAGAGACTCTGGAGAGTTAAGAGGAGATAGGGAAGATCATAAAAAAATACCATTATTTTAAATTATATTGAAAGGACCATTTTGCTAGTGGAAAAGGAGAAGAAGATTGAAGTCAAGCATGTCATGCTAAGTTCTCTATTTCTTGTTCTCAATGATGTTGAACTTTATTTACAATTGATGCTTTAATTAACTTAACATTATTTATTTCTTCTTATATGAGATTTATTCTTGATAACTTGTTTTAATTATTTGAATGATATTTATCTTGATTGATTTAATAATGGTCAGTTAATTTGATCAAGCTATTATCATCTGCTAGATTAAGATATAGTATTAAGAAAACGATAATATATTTGGTCATAAGTAGTAATTCGTAATACATGATTACGGTCAAGTTTTTGAGTATTGTTATGATTATTAAAAGGCAAGTTAAATAATCTGCGATTTTGTAATTGTTGCTTAAGTTAATCTAATTCTCTAATTCTTAATACTGTTGTTATATTAAATCTAGACTGATAATTCTGGGTTGTATAATAGTTAGGGTCTAGTGGGGACGATTATCACATTAGATTTAAAACTTAAGAAGAATTTCAGTTAATTAACGATTATTGTTATCTAGGGTTATCGATTTCATTAAAGGAAATAATAGGGTTATACTTAGTCATTATGTTAATTATAAGGGGTGTTGCCTCCCACCAGTGGGCCTTGATGGCCTCTTTCTCTGCCTATACCTGTTGAACCTTCAGCTCAACCTCTACTAGTCTAGCCTTAGTCTCTGCTAATTTAGCCTGTAGCTTAGCATTATGATCAACCATATAATGGGTTAATAACCCAATATGCTTTACAGAGTCCTCATACCCCTGCACCTTCTCCTCCAGATCTACTATCTGCTCCTTCAGCTCTGTGTTCTCGCCAGAGAACTGATAAGCTGTTGCCTTGTACTAATCATCCATATGCTGGTAGGTCAGATTCTCCTCCTTCAAATGCTGAACTCTACCCTCTACCTCCTTGTTCCTGGTAGTCATCCCCTCGATGATGTCACTGGTAGCAGTTGTGACGCCACCAAATTCGGGTCTTTTGAACCACGGGTTTGGTGCTCACGTTACTATTCTACTCTGTCATTACATTCATTCATTCTGAATAAAATCACTTAATTTACATTCATACATAACTATCCTAGGTTCTACATTCCTTTATACATCTACATCTGTATTTGACATATTACAAAAAAGATAATATTTACAATTACAACAATTCTCTATCTAAGCCTTCATGGTTGGCTAGCCTTTACCTTTCCTTTATCCATACCCAATCCCTCGGCCTACTCAGATTTAGCTGAAATAACATGTTTAAAAGGCAAGAGTGAGCATAAAATAGCTCAGCAAGTACATAACAAAATGATGACATGATTCATTTATAACGAAACTAAATTATTTATGATTGAATGAATCCTTTGAAACTAGTTGGTTCATTTACCATAGTCTGAAGCATTTACAATGAGTTTATGCGAATAACAGTTCAATGAATGAACATAAGAAATATACATCATAAGCTTTGTAGAATTATCTGAAAATATGGAATTTGCTTGTTATACGATTACAAGACCAAGAACACGTTTAGAACAATACCAATCATAAGGACTGATACAGCCCAGGTTCAGTCACAGGATTGCATATCAATTTAGATGTGTACTCTGGGTGATCAGCACATCGTATTTTTATAGTGTGAACAACATAAACATCTAGCGTCGCAACCACACCGTACAATTATTTTCCTTTATCCTTTACTCCCTTTTATCAGGGTTATTATATTATAGCATATCATAAAGTCCGCACCACAACAATGTGGATTGGAGCACATAATAATAAACATCTAAATACAATATATATCATCATATGTGTCTAGCCGAAATCAAGATTGACATTGACCTTTTACGAAGTAGTTCAATGGTGAATAAACTTTACATGATCATATGAATGCATAACATGAATAGTTGTTCAATGAACCAATGAACTATAAATAGAAGTTCAGTTAGAAGACTTGCCTTTGTCCTTGTCTATCTCAATTAGAAAAATATTATCCCGATTGAGTCCTACATAACCATAATATGGGTTCATGCATTAGTTATATACATATGCATGCTATAACTTGCTATACACGCTATCATTTAGCTTTACGTAACCCTTAACACAATACATTATTCTTTTATGCCTTAACATCTAGCACATTGATCATTTTTATCAAATTATGATTTACATACACATCCTTATCATTTAATATCAAAACATTTCATTTTGGACTTAAATAATTATTTTTTTCAAAGTCAGAACATTGCGCCCCGACGAGGAACAGTGCGCTGGCTGCGAAAAGCTTACAGTTTCACTGTGCCTCAGGGAGCTCTGGTGCTGCCCCCAGCAAGATCCTTGCAGTCCAACTGTGCCCTGGCACAGCCTCCAGTTCACAAGACTTCGCCCCGATGCAATGTTGCAAAAACTAAAAAAAAATTCTTTCCAAAACTCTTGTTATTTTTGGCCCTAAGTTGAATTTATGAGTTCCAACACAACACTTAGCACATATAACATGTATTTGACTTGTATGGGCCTTCAAAACATTTACAAATCTTAAAATGACATCATTTTTCTAAAAGTTTTATTTTAGGTGTCGGCGAACGTTTTTAAAAGTTTAAAACACGCATTTATCGTTATAGACACCAAATAACTTCCAATTCGATTCTAACACGTGTATTTACATGAAACTTAGTTGTTTGACTTCATTTGGCCTTCAATTACAAAAAATAGCCAAAATCACCCTTTGATGGCATTTTTGTCAACTTAACAAAACTTATACTTGAATTCATACTTGCATACTTGAACTCTATACTCCATACTCATTCCATATGCACTTTCTAAGGCACTTTATAGATTATGATTTGGTTTACATACAAATTATAGCTTAATATGTATTTTCTCCTTAACTATTCATATTTTTCACCTCATAAGGCTTTTAATAAGCTATCAAACAAAAGTTAACATATGAATCCAACATGATCAACACCTTCATCTATGTTTTCATAACTTCTATGAACATATAACACATGATCATCTAATGATCATGCTTTATAGCCTTAAATATGAACTTGAATAGTGCACCACCTTTGTTATAGCAAACTAAAGCTTAGGGTTTCATCATAAAACACTTATATAGCACATAATCCACATAATCAACACATATACCCTAAAGATACATGCATGGATACACTTAATCTAGCATTTAATCACATAAACACAAAGTTTTGTGGCTTAAACACCTTTATACCTTATATGAGCTCTCTTTCTTTTTACTATGAAGTTCCTTAGGGATAGATGATCCACTTTTGACGGTAGTTTCAAGCCTCTTGATCACTTTGTTCTTGAATTTTCCCAAACCCTAGATCTCCTATTCTTTCTCTCTCATTAACTATTTCTTACTTAGCTAGCTTGGAAGTGAAATGAAGATGAAGCTAAGTAATCAATCTTAATACTTACAAAATATATACATACATGTGTTGTATGTATATTTCCAACAACAAACTCACCTTTGGTTAAGCTAACCGTGTATGATCAAGGCCATTTGAGACATTTCCCATTACTAAACAAAGATATTTTGGATATTGAACCATTCTAGGACACAAATGTCATTTCTTAAGATGTTAATGGTACTTTGGTTATTTGGAAAAATTCCTAGACTCTTAATTTCCAAAAATTCATAATTTGCTTTTATTTAATCCAATTCAGGCCCTTTTTAATTAAAACTTGTTTCCTTAATCTTGAATTTTATTCTTTAATCAAATATTCCATCTATGACTTGTCCCAAAACACTTGTCACACCTCAACAATTTAATTTTCATTAATTAATTATCATAATTATAATGTTTTAAATTTGCATATCATTACAGTAGTGCCCATGCCATCAGTATACTCGGATGACTCATCCTTATCTTCCTTTGCCTCAGCCTCATCCTCACTATAGGGCCTCATTACCCTACCTCTGACTGACTCCTCTTTATCCCCCCATCTCTGGATTAGACTCTAGATCATCTATCGGTTCAACCACTAACGGCTGTGCAGTATCCATATGGATATCAATGAAATCCTCATCAACTGTGTGACTAGACTATCCAATCTCAAGCATCCTACAATCAAATAAACAAAATGACATCAGTATCGCAATAAAATATATTCATTGATGAAATAAAAGTATATTTAATTGTGTTACTACTCGACTCGATGAATTTCCTCAATTCATCTCTTATAACTCTAAATGAGTTTACTCTTCCAAGGTTATAACCTAAAGTTTCGCAACCTAAAGTTCTATAACCTACATCTCTTATACCAATCTGTGACGTCCCCAAATCCGAGTTTTATAACCTCGTGTTTAGTGCTCATAATCCAAAATATAATAACAACTAAATACATAGTTTTTCTTTAAACTTTGTGAAATAGTACATAAATGCTCCTTATAAAAAGGACTATAATTCCAAGGTCGTATAACATTAATATAAACAGTACATATTTTAACGGATTACAAAAGATTTACAAACTATAATTACATACTAAACAAATAATCTATCTAACATGCAATAATCTAAGCTTTGGCTTTTCCCTTGTCATTGTCCTTCTTGGAACATTTGGGCTTAGCTAAAAAATAATTTATGATATAGCAAAAGTGAGCAACTAGTTTGCTCTGCAAGTTTAAGAACAATAATAAAAGATATATCATGATTGAATGTAAAATAACTTCAAAATTTTCAACAATATATAATAATTGTGAAAGAATAAGATTCAAATTTCAATTTAAAAAAAAATGATTAAATCTTTATTGATGAGTGGCATCTAAGGACCGTGAACTAATATATAAAGTAAATCAGATATGTATTTGACCGTTTTATTGTTTTATTTTTCAAGGGGATCATCCTCTTCAACCCATATGTATATGCATAACACTTAGACATCTTGCGTATGTTCGATTTCCCGATATTAATCCCCTGATAGGGTTGTTCATTCTCAGTCTTACTATAAGAGTCTACACCTACTATTGGTTTGGATAAACTTTAACAATATTCGATTTATAGAATTTAATCATGCAATGTCTAGCTGAAACAATTAGCTTAGACTACTTTTTCACCATTTCATAAATAATGGAACTCTAGTGTTTCACAGCTAAATAATGAAACAATTCTTTAAGTTCACTCAAGTGCGAATAGTAATATGGATGTTGATTAAATTTCAATAATTAACCCACATAACATGCTTTTAAAATTAATACAAATTCAGGTATAGGAAACTTGTCTTGATTGTTGATTACAGCTAACCAATACAACTTAATATCCTTTGAACAAACCTAACAATTAATTAAGTTGATCTTTCAATTAGTATCATATCTAGGTTCATATAATAACCTTTGTACATCTTAACTTGCTAACGCTTAATCACATAATTAAATAATTAAGGGTATATTAAATACTTAGGAAATATTATTATTATTTGATAATATTTTAATCACATAAAATATATATTAATCATTTAATATAGTTTAAGCTTCTATCTAATCTTATTAACCATTTAATAATATTTTATTTATTTTCTAATATTATTATTCATTTAATAATATTTTATTAATTTCTTAGTAATGTTAATCATTTAATAATATTTTATTCATTTTCTAATATTATTATTCATTTAATAATATTTTATTAACCATATAATATCATTACTCATTTAATAATATTTTATTCACTTTATATTATTATTAATTATTTAATAATATTTTATTCATTTCTTAATATTATTAATTATTTAATAATATTTTGTTAATTTTTTAATATTATTATTCATTTAATAATATTTTATTTATTGTTTAATATTATTAATCATTTAATAATATTTTATTTATTTTTTAATATTATTATTCATTTAATAATATTTTATGTATTTTCTAATATTATTATTTATTTAATAATATTTTATTACTTTCTTAATATTATTAATCATTTAATAATATTTTATTATTTAAAGTTATTGAATATTAATGTTATATAAAATTATATTTTCTGACCCATTTCATTTTTAATAAATCTGACACGACCCGTTTTATTTATCCTGACTCGACACAGTTAACAAACAATTAATTTTTAAACATTCTGGACTACCGGTGCGGCGGTGACTCGTAGAGTTTTTCACCGCTGCGACAGTGAGACCTACCGCTACGGCGGTAGTTCTGATTTTTCAAACCCTAATTTTTTCAACTTTAATTCATTTGGTTCAATCTTTTATAAAATGAAATATACACGTCCAAAATACACCAAATCAGCTTTGTTACATTCCTTACTTCTTATTTTTTTCAACATTTCATGGTTCGATCTTGTTTTTTTGAAAATGTTTTTGACATAAAATTTTAGATCGATCACTCTAGGGTTTCCAAACAACATAATTTACAATAAAAGCCATTACTTTATCATTTTATTCTTCATATTTTTGAGAGATTCAGGTGGGTTATCTTTATAACTCATAAATATAACTTTATAGTCATCAAAATCAAATAATCAACCTTTACATTTTAAACCACAACAATATATAGAATGTAACTAGTTAGGGTTTTACCGGTAAAACTTAATATGCACATTTCTACAATTTATGTCCATACCAAGATATAAATGCATATATTAAACATATTATCTCATGAATCTTCAAATATATCCAGCATCTAGCATTATAGAATATCAAAAATAAATTTTGAACCATTAAAAACATATTTTGACCATTTAATATATATATATAGACCATAGAAATGAAATGATGAAGGTATAAAACAGCTTTAACCTTATAGACTTGGAATCTCTTCTTCCCCTCCTTCTAAAATAGGTTATGAGACTATATGACATCCACCAAGCCCCACTCTAGAAATATATATTCAACAATTAAAGTGTTTTGCTCTCAACTATCACTAAAATTCTCCATTTCTCTCTAAAAATGTTAGACAAATGAAATGTCCAATCTATTAAAGCTTGGTGAAGGTCATATTTATAGAAGTTTAGGATTACACCATTAGCACACTAATCATCTAACACCTAGTCAATTAAGCTCCTAATTAAGATTACTATTGGATTGATGGACACTTGGATTGACTAATTGATTGACTTGGGTTGTTAAGTAACTAAATTAAAGTATGTAAATGAAGCAATATTAAGCAATACTTCACCCCAAGTGGGGTCCCCTGGCTGCCAGCGAAAGTGGCATTTTATTGTCCATTTTATAGACCAATCTTTAACTTAGTTTAGGCTCCACTTTGGACTTAGTAATTATTTTATTGGACTCATTTATTTAATTTGTCTGGGCTCAATTTATTAATTTCATTAGGCTAACATTAACTAACACGTGCTACATTTAATTAAAATAAGTATTGCAATTATAACATAAACTAATAAATTAACTATGTTCATGGACTATTAGGTTTATTTTATTAAACCTAGTTTAATAATTCATTTGGACTTAAAATATAATCTAATTAGATTTGTTTTAATTAATTATACTAACTTGCTACATTATTAAGTTAATAAATATACGCATACATACATATATACATACTTATATACCCATTCAATAATGTAAATTCATAATCAATTCATAAAAAAAATTAATTCATTGATAATTATCTAATAATCATCATTACCATGAACTTAGAATTCGTGATTATTACATTGATCATTCACCTACCTTCATGTATAACTTATTATACCCGAACATACCCTTCGTATACGCTAAGAGTCTTAAGGAATATGCCTAAGTATAACTCATCAGACACAAGATACTACGATGATCTCAAGTCCAAGAATCACTTGTACAACTATCACACTAGGAACTCCTATTGATGAACATGTAAAACTTCATTATACGTTCCTTAAGCAAGTCACATTTAGTAAACTTATTCTCTAATAAGCACTTAAATACTTTCTTTAAGGTGAATGCACAAATAATTATAAGATCAATCATACTCTTCAAAAGAGCAAGTATGATATGTATTAATCTATCTGGATCTACTAATCTCAGATTAGTGATCCTACGATTATGAGCATTTTAGTTTTGAGATATCTTGAATTTAGATCTTATTAGTATGATCAAAATCATGATTCTAAGAGCATTGCTTCAAAATTATGGGTTTATCTCATTAATTAATTCAAACAATTAAACATGGATAAATAAAAGCCTTTGAATAAATTAATTTTTTATTAATAAACACGAATAAAATTACAAAGTAAATGTCATCACATCAAATGTGATTGGTTTGATTACATACTACTTTCAGATGTTATGGGTGACTTGTTGGATGTGCCGGAGGTTGGCTTTATAGGCCTAGGTTGGACCCTGGCCACATATTGAACTAGGCCTAGCTTTTTACTATGCTAGACTCGGAGTACAAAACCTTGGTCTACTAAGAGCCTTCTAGGCTGGGCTTAACCTATTTAACTCTTAACCAAGTCGAACTTTAAATATGCCAGATACAAACCGAATCAAGACCAGGTTATAGACCAAATGTGCATCTCTACATTCGCTTCACAAAAAGTCTTTATTTTAATTTTTTGAAATTAATTTGTCAAATTATTAATTTTAAAATTAATTTGATTTATAACAAATTAAATATAATTATTTCTTTTAGTTAGAAGTAATTTTCACCTACTCGTTATTTTTTGATTTGTTATTTTTTCACCTACTTCACAATAATAATAATAACTATATTTAATTAAAACCAAATAAATTTATATTAATTTTAAATGTTAGAGATCCTTAAATCTATATATCTACATATCAATATAATATAATGGTGCAAAAAAATAAAAATAAAAATCTGTTTTGCTCCTTTAACTCAAATTTTTAATAAAATATTATTTAGGCTATTTAACTAAAAATATGAAAAGATTTTATTTGGGCATTCAATCCAAAATAATTTGAGAAACGTTTCCGTCATTTAGTTGACTTGTAAACTCTTTCATCCATAGCCTTATGCTATGTTTGGTTTGGAAGAATGAATGTGAAAATAGAACAATTAATTCTTATAAAATGAAAAAAATTATATTTGGGCCATTATTCCCATCACTCCCAAATTTATAAATTTTATTTCTTGAGGGAGTGTATAAAATGACATATTCCACTTGGAATGGAATGAATAATTCAACTTTTCATTCTATTATTCCCCTTCTCTATTTCATTCTTTCAATTCAAAAGTAACATTACAATCATAACTATCTCTAACAACTGTTTCTTATTTTCATATACTTTTTAATTTAATTATTATTCTATTACAATTTATATCTTTAGTATCAATAAATTCTAAGTATGTACTATTATATTTAGTAATTTTATTACAATTCATATTTTTACTATTTAAGTATAAGATCTTATTATTAATTTCATAAGCAAATGAATACATGAATATATGAATAGATACATTGTTAAGTTAAAAAGATGAATATTGAATTATTTTCTTACATAAATAAATGAATTAATATTGTAAAATTATCCAATTTTACAGTTAGTTAATTAAGTGAAATTTTATATATTAGTTAAATAATACAGTTTTAGAATAAATCAATTTTCTTACGAAAATCATCTTATTCTACAGGGTTATGATATCGTTAATTTCAAAAAGTCCAAATAAATCTCTTTTTGTGGAATAAAGAAAATAAAAATAAAATAAAAATCTCTCTAATAAAACCTTTTTATGTATTTGCACTTTTCAAGTTTTAACTTATGAATAAACGAGGTATCTACCATTTATTATATACATAGTGAGTCTTGCTATGTATTACAATAAATTTATAATAAAAAAATCAACGAAATTATTCGCAATATATATTATTTTTCTAATAGAATTAATCTGTCTAGATAGACACATACTAATTTAAAAATAAATGTATTACGTAACACCAAAACTTTTACAAAAAACAAAAATAAAATTTATAATATTAAAAAAATTATAGTTATTAAAATAAAAAATGTGATAAGATATTTCGTGAATTTATAACAAGATGAAATCTTTAGATCAAAATATTGTTACGATTAATGGTTTCAAGTATTTTTATTTTTATATTTGTTATCCTACGTAAATTTGTTATTGTCAATGAAATCACTAATTTTTACCACTAAATCACATTAGAAGGATTACAAAATTCTTTTACATAATAGTATATGTTAGCGAATCGACTGTTAAAAAAGAAAAAAATTATAATTCGTTAAATGAATTGAATATGATTTTCACTTACAGAAATTTATTTGTCCTTGTCTTTTATAGAATACAAATTCTAACTATTAAATGCAAATAAAGTAGAGAAAATTGAAATGAAAAACATAAAGGTTGTTTTCTCAAAAAATAAATGTTCAAACTTCAAATATTATAATTTCTCATTTAAATTTTGATAATTTTGAAATGCCTATACAATTGAGTACTTTATGTTACGATTCACCAAACCGTGGCATAACTAGAGGTGACAATAAACCTTCTTTTTTGTAGTAGTAGTAGGTCATTTTACTCAAAATCTCAACACCTAAGCCAACAAGGACTTTGCTAAGGATATTATAACCAAGTGTCCCTAAACTCTGTTTAGGTTTACAAGATTGCCCAAGAACATATTTCAGTTGAAGAGGCTGACTTATTGGACTTTGCAATTTAACTTTGGGCTAGGAATTATTCAATGAGAGAATTGGGTTGGGTTATTTTTATCCACCCTAATGGGCTTATCCTTGGGATGGCCCATTCTGATATTCCTATCCATTGGACCGTTTGGGTGGGTGGATAAAGATGTCATATTTTCACACATAGAGGGGTGATGGGACTTCTGGCAGTGCATGAATGAGTATATACAAACAATCTCCTAAATGAACAAGATAATGTTTTCCTACATGCAAAACGAGAGCTATCAAATATCTTACATTCGTTATAGCATATATTTTGGTTATCCATTGTGACCTTACTCGCCCGTACTTATTCTCACGTCGGAGCATCCCCGGATGGCCCAAGTTGTGACTGCTCCATGGGGTGTTTAACAGTTTGTTAATTATGCAGGTACTTTGCTGTCAGCTGATTTCGGTGAAGGAAAGAATATGGCATCAACATTGGCACTAGAAGGAGGGTCGTGTGATATTTGGTACATAAATCACCAGATTGCTTTCATGGGAAGGCTACTCCTATGACAGAAAGAGGTAGCTCAAGTAGGGGTGTCAAGGATCCTCCATTGTACATCACATGTAGAGTGACATAAGCCTGGTGAGGGGCAGGTGGGGTGTTGGTCACTCAGGATGACGACAGGGGCATGCTTATTCGGAGCCTGTCAGGAAACGTTTGTTCACACCTTCCCTGATGCTGGGAAATGACTCTCGTATGGGGGGTCCGGGAGAGGAGGTAGCACCATTACGAAGAGTTTTGCAGCGTGAACATGCAGAGAGAGGCATACGGTACATAATTAGAGAAGCAGAGATCGAGTTGGAGTCCTTACAGCGTGAACACCAAGATTGGCAAGCCCACCTGTTGAATTTGTATAAAGAGGGTCTATCCACTACTATTGACAGTAAGGAGTGGGCAGATGCTCCACAAAGTTGACTTAGGTTGAAGTAAGGATATGTAAAACGATCTAAATTCGATGATCAACACCAGTCTTAAGGTTATATGAGGCAACATGATCGGGACGATCAAGGAGATACAAGGGGTCAACACCAGTCTTAAGATTATATGAGGCAACATGACCAGGACAGTCAAGGGGATACAAGGGGTCAATACCAGTCTCAGGGTTATATGAGACAACATGACCTGGGTCAGTCAAGGGGATACAAGGGATCAACACCAGTCTCAGGGTTATATGAGGCAACATGACTGCGTCGTTCAAGGGGATACAAGGGATCACCACCAATCTCAGGGTTATATGAGGCAACCTAACCACGTCGGTCAGAGTAGATCGAAAGAAATGAGACAACCCGATTCTCCAGGATGATATTCTCGGGAAAAGGCTCGGTCTATAGAGTACAGAACGAGGTATGGAGGTACAAGGATAGAACCAGGTTGGGAAGAGCAATGGATAGTTCCATATATGCCTATTTTCTACCCGGTTATAGAAAGGATTTCCATGTTGGAGAGAAGATTGGCTGCGATAAAGGCAAAATTGATAGCTAGGTCCGAGTTGGAGGCATCAAGACCCATGCCCTCGGACCCAAAATCTCCATTCTCAGTAGCTATTGACCAGAAAAAAGCTGACCCAAAAAAGAAACAGCCACCTCTGGGGATGTACGATGGTTCGAGCGACCCGTATGACTACAGCATTTCGTATGAAAGAATAATGAGATATTATAACCACTCCGAGACTGGGATGTGTCATAACTTCGTGATGACACTAAAGAAGGGGACTAAAAAGTGGATGATGTCATTACCTCCCAGTTGTATCCGCTCGTGGACCGAGTTATGTGTTCGATTCTATAAATGGTTTGGAAGTAATAAGATGAGGGGCAAAGTGACAGCCTCTTTGATGTAGGTTAAGCAAAAGCCTGGAGAGTCCTTAGGCCAGTATGTGCAGAGGTTTTGAGATGCAATGGGAACTGTTACCAACCTCAATATGATACAGGCGCTAAGATTCTTTATCACAGGGATGAATGTCACCCGAAACAAAAAAAAATGATGAAAGATGTGATGTTCAATCCCCCAAAAGACCTCTTAGACACTTATAATCGAGCCGAGAAGTTCATAGCAATCGAGGAGGCCATGGAGAGTTTGATACCAAGGGGCAAAGGTCTGGAAAGTAAAACTTATGGTGAGAGTAAAAGTGGGGATAACAGACCTAATGTCTTCGACGAAATAGGGCCAAGAAGAGGACAACCAAATGTGAATAAACCTCCCTATCAGCCTCGAACAGAGAACATGTCTTATACTCCTTTAAGTGCTGATCGGATCAAGGTCTTAGAGGCCATAAGAAATGAAGATATGTTTGGGCCACGATCTTCGGGATCTAGACGAGAAAGGTCAGGTCCATATTATCCGTATCACTGCTGGGTAGGACACGCAACAGAGACATGTGTTGGGTTAATGGACATGATCGAGGCAAAAGATCAGAAGGGTGAGTTAACACAGTTTCTAGTTGGTCGGGAGACACGAGCTTGTAATCCCGAGCTTGTGACTTAGAAAAGGGCAGAACAGGGGAACCATCCTTAGAGGGTTGTGGATGTTATAATAGGAGGTTCGACGCCGAGGCACACTGGTAAAAAGCGTCGATCCTCATCCGGAGCAGTCTTGACATTGACGGACCAACCTCCTAAAGTAGAGCGATCTTTTCCCAAAATGGTGATCTCATTTTCAGAAGAAGATTACCCAACCGAAGCCATTGAGCTACATGAGGGAGCTCTGGTTATCACCGCCCAGGTCAATCCGGTAAACATGAAAAGGATAATGATTGACAATGGGTCGTCAGTAGACATATTATACAACCATGCTTATCATAGAATGGATCATTAGGGCGTGAGGTTGGAAGTAGGTATGGAATCACCATTGTACGAATTTGGAAATGAGGCAGTACCCATGATTGGGACCTTCGAACTTCTAGTGGTTTTTGGCAGGGCTCCTAGGCAGGTGACGGTGCAGGTGAAGTTCTTTGTCATTCAGGTTGATTATGCCTAAAATGCCATCTTAAGACAAACAACTTTATCTACTTTAAATTTTGTCACTTTTATTATGCACTTCAAGATCAAATTCCCTACATCAAAGGGTTTTGGTGAGGTGAAATGAGATATTGATATTGCTCGAAGATGCTATCGCCATGTTGTGACGTCATCGGCTGTTGGAGTCAGCAAGCAGAAACGTACTATGACTATTGACATGGAGCCCTATGCGAAAGGGGATATCGAGCCATTGGCATCACCTGTTGAGGATACCGAGGCGGTGGAATTAATACCCGATAATAAATCAAAGATGATGAAAGTAGGGGTTAAATAACCTAATGCCATTAAGACCGAGTTAGTTTTGCGGGATTATACTAATATTTTTTCTTAGACACCTCAGGACATACTTGGGATTGCCGAGGAGGTGGCTATTCATAGGTTGGCAGTTAATCTGGGCAAGAAGCTAGTGCGCCAAAAATGAAGGATATTTGTGACGGAATGCTAGAGAATTATAGATGGGGAGCTTGGTAAGCTTTTGGATGCCGGAGTAATCGAAGAGATTGAATATCCAGAATAGTTGGCAAACATGGTTTTGGTTAGAAAGCAAAAATAGAAAGTGGAGGGTTTGTATAGATTACACGGATCTTAACAAGGCATGCCCAAAAGACTTTTATCCACTCCTACATATTGATCAGCTCATCGGTGCTACTTCGGGAAATGCGGTTCTAAGTTTTTTAGATACCTTCTCGGGGTATCACCAGATTTGTATGACAAAGGAAGATATTCCTAAGACGACATTTATCACCCATCGGGCTATCTATGCGTATAAGAGAATGACTTTTGGATTGATAAATGTTAGGGCTACATATCAGAGGATGATGAACACTATCTTTCGAAAGCAGATTGGAAGGAACATGAAAGTATATGTAGACGACATGATTGTTAAAAGTCCCCAGGCACAGGACCACCTTCGCGATCTAGAAGGGTGTTTCAAAATAGTTCGACGATACAATATGTGCCTCAACCCTACTAAATGCACCTTCGGTCTCGGTTCGGGGAAATTCTTGGGGTTCTTGGAGAGTAAAAGGGGAATTAAGGCCAATCCGGAGAAGATTGAGCGATACTAGACATACGATTACAGCAAAATTTTAAGGATATTCAGAGACTCACTGGTCGTACTGTGACATTGAGAAGGTTCATGTCAAGGTCGGCTGAAAGGTGTCTACCCTTTTTTGATACTTTAAAGGGGCCAAAGAATGAGAAGACTTTCTAGTGTACTTAAGAGTGTGAAGATGCCTTTTTGGGAATTAAGAAGCATTTGATGACGGCCCCTTTGTTGCAAAAACCTGTGTCACGGGAGCCACTGTACTTGTATCTTTCAGTCAGCCCATTAGCTGTTGGCGTAGTCCTTACCAGGGAAGAAGGAGGGATTCAACGTCCAGTTTATTATGTTAGTCATGTATTGAGATATGTAGAGACTAGATATCCAAATTTGAAAAAATGTGTGTATGCTTTGGTGGTAGTCAGTCAAAAACTCGAGCACTCTTTTCAAGGCCGGCTTATCGTCATTTACATAAGCATGCCTTGCCAAAACAGGTGGAAAATTTTGGAGGGTCGGTATACCATGAAGTATTGAAGGAACCCAGCATCAATAGAAATGAGCTTTTGTGCATTGAAAGGTCAACTTGCTAGATAATGCCCTACCTTGATTACTTAGCTGATGGGAAGCTCCCGACAGATAAGGTTATGGCAAAAGGAATCAAGTACTGAAGCTCTTATTCTTATTTGATTAATGAGGATTTATACAAGACGTCGTACTCATCTCCATTATTAAAATGCTTGATTCCATCAGAAGTGTCGTACACACTTAGAGAGGTTCATGAAGGGATCTTTAGGGATTACATGTGGGCAAAGTTGTTGGCACACAAGTTGATTCGGTAGGGATACTATTAGCCAGCCATGTTCCAAGAAGCTAAGGGATATGTACATAAATGTCTTAAGTGTGATATTAACAATTCGGTTTCGCACCAACCTCCAAAAGTATAGTCATCGGTATTGTCCCCCATCCCGTTTGTTGTTTGGGGAATAAACTTATTGGGGCCACTACCTAAAGCGAAGGGACAACTTTAGTATGTGATAGTGGCTATCGACTATATGATGGGTGGAGGCTAAATCACTTCGCCATATCACCCAAGAGGATTGTGTGAAATTCATGAAGGATTTGGTGGTGTACCGGTTCGGCATCCCTATGGTACTCGTTTCATATAATAGTACGCAACTTGTGGGGAAAAAGTTTGTTGAATTTTTATCTGATTTAGGGATTCAACATCAAAAAACCTCAGTGGCACACCCCCAATTCAACGACCAAGTTGAGGTGACTAACTGAACTCTCCTCAATGGAGTTAAAAAATGGTTGGATAATGCTAAAGAGAGATAGCCCGAGGAGTTACAAAGTATTTTATGGGCTTATAGGATGAACCCACGAACGACTACGGGAGATTCACCATTCAGGTTGGTGTACAGGATAAATGGATTGATCCTAGTCGAGGTTGGATCTTCCTCGTTCAGAGTGTCAAATTTCAGGAAGTTGTACAATGAAGACGGACTCTGACTTAACCTTAACCTGCTAGATGAGGTTCGAGATGACATGATATTAAGGCTAGCCACTTACCAACAAAGAAAGGCTAAATATTACAACCGAAGTGTTCAGGTCAGAAGGTTTGGGTTAGGTGATCTGGTGCTTAGAGAGGCGGAGGCCTCGACACCTCATAATACAGGAAAGTTAATGCCTAATTAGAAAGCCCCTTATGGAATCATTAAAGTAGTGAAAGAGGGAACTTATCGGCTTAGAGATATGGAGGGGACCGAGGTGAAAAACACTAAGCATGCTGGTCAGTTGAGAATGAATTATCAGTAGTAAGGCACTTTTTGTTAACAATCTTATGATATAGTTGGAAAAACTACTCAGTTATAATTATGTAAATAAGTTTCAATGGAATAAAGGTATATTTTTTTTGTTAACTTGTTCGATTAGTTACATATGAGATTCCCGAAGTAAATGCTATCACTGTTTTATTGACTTGTTTCAATTAATTACAAGAGTAATTTTAACATACAAGCTATACAAAGAGAAAAAAGGAATTTACAGGTTAATTAGAGGTTTGGAGGGTTGGTTGGAGGGTTATTCTTTGTTCCAGGCTCTAGTTCATTGGTTATGTCGTCTTCAAGCCAGAGAAGGTCATTGTCAAAGAATCCTACTGTGTTTAGGTCTGTACCTGCTGCCTGAATCTTCAAGAGGGCATCTCGGTAACCTTTGCTAAATTCCATGGCAATTTCTTCTGTTAATTACGACGAGGCTCGATACTCGATGATGAGAAACTCCTTTCTAATTCCATTCAACCCTGGCCAGGGATTTCTGAGTTGTTATTTATTGAATCGCATAGGACATTCTCTCCCTTTACTGGAAGTGGTAGATCCTTTGTTGATCATTCATCTATCTCCGTGTGTACCTTATTATACC
Source organism: Hedera helix (assembly GCA_947179155.2). Classification (NCBI taxonomy): domain Eukaryota; kingdom Viridiplantae; phylum Streptophyta; class Magnoliopsida; order Apiales; family Araliaceae; genus Hedera; species Hedera helix. The sequence continues at coordinate 5,204,139 of OX359286.1, forward strand.
CAATCACATCCTTTGATATACCAATAGGTCTTAAGGAATATGTCAAAATATAACTTAGTACACACAAGATACTAAGATGATCTCAAGTCTAAGGATCACTTGTACGACTATCACATAAGGAACTCCTATTGACAGACGAGTAAAACTCCATTAGGTGTTCCTTGAGCGAGTCACGTTTAGTGAACTTATTCTCTAATAAGCACCTACATACTTGCTTTAGTGTCTCTACACAAATGATTATGAGATCAATCATCATCTTCATAAGAGCAAGCATAGTATGTACCAATCTATCCGGATCTACTAATCCCCTTTTTAGTGATCCAACGATTAGGAACAATTTTAGTTTTGAGCTATCTTGAATTTAGATCTCATTAGCATAATCCTCATCATGGTTCTAAAAGCATTGCTCGAAAACTACGGGTTTATCCATTTGATTAATTCAAGTAATTAGTCATGAATGAAGAAATGCCTTGATACTTTTATTAATAAATGAACAAGATTATAAAGTATATGCTTATCACATCAAATGTGATTGGCTTGAGGGCATATTACCTTCAATCTCCCACTTGCACTAAAGCGAATCGCCCTTTGGTATCCCTATACCATTCTTCTCTAAGTGACGTACAAATTGCTTAGTAAATGCTTTAGTTAATGGATCTGTAATGTTGTTCTAAGAGTCTACCATCTTTATGGTGTCGTCTCCTTTTCAATGATTCATCTAATCATATAAAAGTGCCGCAACACATGTTTGGATTTCAGATGAGACCTAGGTTCCTTGGCGAATTAAACTCATTTAATGTTAGGAACCATTATAAGTTCTGTAATGAACTTGTTTAACCAAACAATCACCTTTGCAGCTTCACTTATAGTTATTTACTATGTCTTTGTCACTAAATCAGCAACTCTTTGCTGTTTGGAACTTTTCCAACTCACTGCAGCACCGTTCATGGTAATCATATTACCTGAAACAGATATGTTGTTATCTTGGTTAGTCTGAACAAAATTGAGTTTGTTAAACCCTCTAGTTTTATATCAGACCCATCATTAGAAACTCTTTTATAATATTCTTCTCCAAAATTGAACTGATATCTGCTTATTATACATAAGCAATATCAAGTCTAGTACATTTCAACGAATCAATGTAGGTCCCTTGGGTTAAGCCGAGCATCCTTTATGATCTATCTCTATAGACCTTTATCCTAAGTAGAATGTTAGGACGCTTCTCCCAAGTCCTTAATGGAGAAGTTTTAGACAACCACATCTTTACTGATTGTAGCATCGGTATGTCATTCCTTATTGATATTATATCAGCATATAATACTAGGAATGTCACAGTGCTCCCACTAACCTTTGTACATACTTGGTTCATCCTTGTCTTTGATAAAATCAAACTCTTTTGATTGTCTCATCAAAACGGATGTTCCATCTTCGAGAAACTTGCTTCAATTCATAATTGGATCGTTGTAACTTACATACTTGATTTGCTCCATCTATATCGAGACAAATTCTTTTGGTTGTATCATAGATACATCCTTTTGTATAGTAAGTTGTTACTGCAAGTAAAATCCGAATGGATATATGCATTTTCACTAGTGAAAAATTTCATCTTAGTCAACTCATTGACCTTGTTTGAAATCTTTTTACCACTAGTTAGGTCTTATAGGTCTCCACCTAGCCATCTGCTTTAGTCTTTCTCCAAAGACTCATTTCAGATTTTATGGTCATCAACCATTTCTCTTAAGTATCTAACACTCATACCTCATCGTATATATCTGGATCATCATCCACTATGATGCGTACCTTATCATCATCATCTATGATGAATCCATACCATTCAGGTATCTTCGGTACTAAACCAGATTTACGACTTGGTTGTGGTACAATAGGTTTATCTACTTGTACAGATTCCTTCATTTTATCTGTAGTGTTTTGTGGTTCTTGAACTTCTTCAAGATCTATTTTACTCCCACTAACCCTTTAAGGAAAAATAACTTTTTCCTAGAAGGCAGCGTGTTTCAACAAACACATTTTAGTTAGTCGGATTATAGAAGTGATACCATAAACTTTCTTTAGGATATCCCACAAGTTTACACTTATCAAATCTTGTCCCTAGCTTATCATGTCAAACCTTTTCACATAAGCTGAACAATTCAAATCTTAACATGCTTAAGACTTGGTTTCCTCTCTATCCATGACTCATATGAAGTCTTATGGACGGAATTTGAAGGTATCTTATTTAGTAGATATGCGATCGTTTCTAGAGCATAACCCTAGGAGGATACTGGAAGATCGGTAATACTCATTATGGATCATCACCATGTCCATTGTGAGAATACCATTTCGCTTGAGATGATCTAGAAACTTACTGCTTTAAGTATTCCCTTCTCGATCTAATCGAAGAACTTTAATACTTTTGGCATTTAGTTTCTATACTTCACTTTTGAATTCTTTGAACGTTTCAAACGATTTGGATTTATATTTCATTAAATACATATATCAAAATCTAGAATCATTAGTGAAAGTAATGAATGAATACCCTCCTCTTGCATTTGTTGTCATAGGTCTCACACACCATTGTGTGTACCATCCCTAACAACTCCGTAACTCGCTCTCCATGTCCACTAAATGGAGATTTAGTCATATTATCCATGATACAAGATTCACAAGTTGTATTTGATTCATAATCAAAAGCTCTAAAAGCCTATATTTATACAACTTGTTTAGTCTTATTTCATTAACGTGACCGAGTTAACAGTATTGCATGAAGGTATGATTCATATCATCTTTTTTATTTTAGTTTGTTCAAATTGGAATATTTTTCATATAAGTCAAGTATACAAAATCTATTAAGTAATCAACCAGTTCTAAATAAAACATTATCATTATAAAAAGAACAACGATTATTCATTATTATAATGTCAAAAAAAAAAAAAAAAACATTCCTTGTCATCACATGGAACTGAAATAATGTTTCTAAGAACTGGAACATAGTAACAACTTACTAACTTAATAGGCTTGCCCGTAGGCAGTGCTAAATTATAAGTTCACATGGTTAATGCAACAACCTTTACTTCATTCCCCAGCACATGATTACTTATCATTTATTTAGCTTTTTACTTCTGCTTAGTCTCTACAACAACTTGCATATGTGAGACCACCATTCGGTATCTAATACCTAAGTAGAACTTGACTTATAGAAAGTTCTATCTCATTATGAACAAATCTATATCTGTAGCTGAAGTTTCACTAAACTTCTTCTACTTAACTACTACAACTCTCTTGCAGTTGTTCTTCCAGTGTCCCAGCTTATCGCAATGAAAGCAAACTCCTTTGCCCTCGGGATCACTTTTATTTATGTCCTTTGTTTAGCCTTTCTTTTGCCTTATACTCTTTCTGACTCCTCAGAAATACCTTTGGCCATCTTCCTCCGCTTAGAAGATTCATCTACGAGTAAGACTTTGTTTTTCTAGGAAGGAAAATGACTCTCAACAGTCTTCAACATATTTAAGCAAATCAGTTAAACCAACATCTAGCTTAATAATGTATGAAGTTCACAACAAATTATGAATTAGAGTCAGTGAGTGACTGCAAGATCGAATCTTGACTCAACTTTCCATCATTAACAAAACTAGTTATCCTAATTGATCAATCCAATTGATCATCTTTAGGACATGTGTCTTTTACTATAGTGTCATTGGTTATTATAGATCGGAAGAGCTCCTTAGATATCTTATATCTAATTGACCTACTTTGCTCACCATACAACTATTGAATGTGCAGCAATATAGAAGGTGCATCCATTTTCTCGTGTTGACGCTGTAACTCGATACTTATGGATGCGAGCATGATGCATTGAGCCACCTTTGCATCATCTTGCCATTTAAAATAGCAATCTCTTCCTCAGAGGCTTAGTTTACAACGTTTGTAGGAATAGACAAATTAAGGACATTTGCTAGCTTTTCAGCATTGAGAACTTTTCTCAAATTTGTTTAATCAATCCGAACAATTCGGTTCGATTAATTGTTAGCATACATTATGCTAGCAGTGTTAGTGAATTAAACATAACAATATTCTTTAAGTGAATTAATAACAACATTAACATGCATTCGTTTTATTAATTACCAAAATAAATTAGGTCTTTATTTAAAATGGTGTCTTCCACTATTTTCATCAAACTATATTACCCTCCTTATATAGCTCGGCAAATCTAGTTAAAGATTTACTAGTGAGAATAAGGATCCTATTTCAAATATATATAGCCTTGTGTGACACAACAAACGATATATAAATAAATAGGTAGACAACTCTTGTCAATTACATTAACATGTAACTCCTTTTATTTTGCCTCTTAGATTATTATGATCATGTGTGACACATCCAAATCAAAATTATCCAAGTTAAGTCCAACCTAGCATTTTCTTATATTAGAAGAGAAAAAGACCGTCATTGTGTGACACAACAAAATAGTAATGTTCAATTCTTTTTATAAACATAAAATGTGATAAAACAACATCTCAAAAAATTAATATAAGCCTTGTGTGACACAACAAACTTATAATGATTATTTGATACTCTATCGTTTTACCATGCTAGAAGGCGACGTTCGATATTTTTAATAAATATCTTTGAACGTTACAACTTAATATTATGAGTAGTAGAATAAATAAATTAGAACAATTCTAATTTTATTTAATTGAATTAAACTCCTTTAATTCATGAATTAAACATTTTAATTCATTTTATAAATAATATTTATTCTACATCATGAGGGGTTTATTAATATTAATTGTCTCATCTTGTTTAGCGCACATGCACATATATATATAAAATACGCGTCATATTAATTAACATGCGAAGCATGTTTGATAATATATAATATATATAAATAAGCATGCACATATAGAATACTATATTCTACTTGGATTGATTATGAACTTTTATTCTAGTTCGGTTTATTCGAGCCACCAAATAAACCAATTGGTCAAACCTAGGGTTGCAAGAATAAATTAAATTAAATGTAACTATTACATTTAAATTCGGGCTCCATTACAAACGGGTCTTCATGCGCTCCTTGCTTCTTTGCTCCAATTCTTCAAAATAATTCTAACTAATCCTATTACAAATTATTTACAATAAATAGAAACTTTGATCAACAGTCAATGGGAAGTACATAGGAGGGAGATAGAATTATACATAAGAAAAATTAGAAAGACGAGGTACGCAGACCCCATTTATTAAAACCCATTCATTCATGCATTTAATTAAAATTAAATTCAATCACATTGGTCAATAGTCCATAATCAATCCCATTTATTTTCATAAATATCAACATATATATTAATAAATAATATTCATCTCATTAATTAAATAAAACATTCCATATATGTATTGGTATCATTTAATGGACAATTAAAGTTGCATGAAATCTAATTTCATATTTAAAATAAACCTTTTATTTTAATTATAAAATCATGTAAAAATAAACTATTTATTTTTATTATATTTTTGTAATTTTTAGATTTTTAAAATTACTCAAAATAAATCATTTATTTTTTTAATTTAAAAAATCTGCTTAAAAATACAAAAATAATTAAAAAATCCGGAAGTTGCAATAATTACGAAACTGCCACCGCGTACAACCCGCGCAATGCGCGCACCTGCCGCACCCCGCGCAATGCGCGCATAGTCCGGTCCCCGCGCAACGCGCGCCAGCAACCCTTCCGCGCCAGGCGCAGCCCGTGACGTGCCCGCGCCATACACGCCAGTGTAGCCTCGGCGCAATGCACGCGTCTGTCTTCTCTGCGCCATGCGCGTCTAGGACTGTAGCGGTTTGGTTACTGTAGCACCGCGAGTTTTTTTTAAAAAAAAACTTTTTATTTTTTTTTCCTTTTCAAAACACGATTTTTGCAATTGATTTTCAATACCCATAATTCTATACAACAAATTATGCCCAATAAATTGTTCTAAACACATACCCATACATATATGAAATTAAAACAATTAATAATTCGCATAAGTTTGGCTCTGATGCCACTGTTGGTTTGCAAAAATATGGCATACATATAATCAAATTTTATAAGCGCAACGGAAGCAAGAAAATCAGATTTTAAAATTTTTGTACAAACCAATAACCCAGATCTTTCTTATGCGACTATTATTAATTGAGGAAGGATAAAAGAATTTATACCTTTGTAGAACCAAGCTTCCACGGGTACAAGTTCATCTCCCTTTAATCCTTCACGTTCATCTTCAAATTCACCGATTAGATTCCACGGATCAATGTTAGCTCCCCAAGTGTTGAGCCTCTAGAGGTGATCCACCAAGAGATCTATGAATTAAAGAAGTTGATCTTGGTTTCTCCAAACCATGGGTGGCTAGCCCTAATTCTCTCTCTCTCTCTAACTCTTAGATCTAGAGAATTATGGAGTACTCTCTCTAATCTAATGAAATAGTGTGTAACCTTGATCTATGATAAGACTCCTCTTATTTATAGATCTAGTCAACCCTCCTAAACTATTTAGGATTAGGGTTTTAATTTAATTCCCAATTTAATTAGGAACTAAATTAATTAATTACAATTCCTAAACCATTTAGGAACTTAATTATTTAATAATGAGAGTACTTCTTATTAATTAATTACTAAACAATTTAGTAACTTAATTAATTATTATAATTATAATTTCTAAACTATTTAGGAACTTAATTATTTACTAATAATAATATTACTACTTATTAATTAATTATTAAACCATTTAGTAACTTAATTAATTATTATAATTATAATTCCTAAACTATTTAGGAACTTAATTATTTAATAATAATATTACTATTTATTATTTAATTCCTAAACCATTTAGGAACTAAATAATAATACTAGTAATAATAATAATAGTAATAATAATAATAATAAGACTCCTCTTATTAATTTATAATTAGTATTTCTAAAATACTAAATTATAAATATTAAGCTATTTAATTTATTCTATCACCATAGTATAAATTAAATATACTTATTTTATTATTACAATTATGCCATCCACATCTAAAATAAATATTACCCTTTTGCGGTGTGACCCTTTAGGTTCTCCATATTAAACCGGCTGTATAATAAATAAATTAGAACAACTCTAATTCATTTATTACGAATTAACTCTTTAATTCAGAATAAATAATTATTCCACAATAAGGGTAAGCCCCCTTAGCGATTAGTCGACTTTCCAGATAATATAGATTTCAACATTTAATCGTAAAAGAACCTTTCAGCAAATAGTTACCGTACAATTCAATCCTTCTACCACACAATGTCCCAATCAAATATAAGATACGGAATTTTTGTCAAGTCTTATTTATTTGATTATATGCATTTCAATTCACAAATACACAACTCTAGTTAATGTAAATTAGAAACTCCTTTCTAATTCCATTCAACCCTGGCCAGGGATTTCTGAGTTGTCATTTATTGAATCGCATAGGACATTCTCTCCCTTTACTGGAAGTGGTAGATCCTTTGTTGATCATTCATCTATCTCCGTGTGTACCTTATTATACCCAATCACATCCTTTGATATACCAATAGGTCTTAAGGAATATGTCAAAGTATAACTTAGTACACACAAGATACTAAGATGATCTCAAGTCTAAGGATCACTTGTACGACTATCACATAAGGAACTCCTATTGACAGACGAGTAAAACTCCATTAGGTGTTCCTTGAGCGAGTCACGTTTAGTGAACTTATTCTCTAATAAGCACCTACATACTTGCTTTAGTGTCTCTACACAAATGATTATGAGATCAATCATCATCTTCATAAGAGCAAGCATAGTATGTACCAATCTATCCGGATCTATGAATCCCCTTTTTAGTGATCCAACGATTAGGAACAATTTTAGTTTTGAGCTATCTTGAATTTAGATCTCATTAGCATAATCCTCATCATGGTTCTAAAAGCATTGCTCGAAAACTACGGGTTTATCCATTTGATTAATTCAAGTAATTAATCATGAATAAAGAAATGCCTTGATACTTTTATTAATAAATGAACAAGATTACAAAGTATATGCTTATCACATCAAATGTGATTGGCTTGAGGGCATATTACCTTCACATCCATGTCGGAATAGCCAATCCTCATCGGATAGGATGCTTATGTCCTAGGGCATTGTTAGGAGCTTTCTAATAAAGCTGTGGAATTCCTTCTGTCATTCGAAAGACATCCGTTCATATCCCACAGTGAGTTTTTGGGGATCGTTCCAGCTTTGCAGTTGGTCAACCTCCGTGCTGTAGATATAAAATCACTTTGAATGCCACCCTTTGTAGGTGGTAGAGGGTTGCGCTAAGCTTCGACGTCCTTAAATTTTGTTCAGATAGCGGAACCCTTCGGTCTAGGCCTTATTTTAGGTGAACATGGAAAAAAAGAAATCAATGGAAGGTTCGACTCTGACCTCCTAGCAGAAAGAGATGAAACATATGAGGTGAATGTAGGAGTTGTGGAGAATTTGAGATAGAGCTATTCCGTTGAGGGTAAAGAAGGAGATGATAAAATCGTGTAGGGGAAACGAAACCTGTATCATAAGTGTCGACGCCGGGATTTTCGTCGTTTCGTTTTTTAATATTTAAAGCCCTTTCCAATTTTAGCTTTTAGTTTAAGATGTGACTTTTGAAAAGGGTCGGCTTAGTGTCGACGGGGTTTTGAAATATCGAATTTTTTATGAGCCAATTGACCAGAGTCGCCAGTTGGTATATTTAAAATGGATGTACCAACTCATCCGAATTTTTGTTTTCGTAATTGCTGGCTCATATGTGACTCCGAATTAATTGGTCCGCAAACCGAGATTCATAGAGTTCGGGGGCTTGCTTAAGCGAGTGGAAGGTGTTAGGCACCCCCCGACTTCTGTGAAAACACGGTTACCGTTATCTCGATGTTTTTCCTATCCTTTTAAAATCCTAAAAATATGTGTGTGTGTGTGTGTGTGTGTGTGCGCGCGCGTGTGCCTAAATGAATGTCGTTGGAATGCTTTACTTTGAAAATGCTTCAGAATCTCGTTAACCCTATGCACGAAGGATTTTACTTAATCGAAAAGTTCATTTTTATTGCTTTTTTGTTTCGATAATAAAACCGATGATATTTTGTAAAACATATTTTCAAACCCTTCGTCAAATAGGAATAGAGCTCATCCGACACTTACAATTTTATTTAGCCTACGAACGATCTAATATCCTAATTTGCTTGATTTTATGAAAAGCTTTATCATTTATTCGAAAATCATTTTCTCGCATTAAAAGGAAAATCAAGCATTTAAAATAGCGTTGAGGCTATTCATGGGCATGTGAGCCATCTAAATAACCCCAAACGCCCACAATCGCACGTTTCATTATTACGGGGCCTTAAACCCGATTTTCGATCCGACATCGCTTTAAGGCCCGAAAATTACATATTTATAATACAAATGCATCGCCATCGCTACATACGTAAAAGCTAGAAAATAAACTAAAAGGATATCATCGGGAGGTTAGGAGGAGATTCCATCCGCAATAAATCCTCTCTAACCGGCCCTAATCCATAGATCCCAAAACAAATATCGACTACATTGGGTCTAACTTCCAAATACACGAAATCAAACTATTTAAATAGCAATGCACCAAATATTTTCGGATCCACAGTAGATCCACCCAAGAAATACACAAATAAATGAATATTTACCGATTAAACTACTAAAGCAAGATAAAAGATTAAATCTAATAAAACTACAAAATATGCACCACCACTAAGAGAGATTGAAATCTTTGCCTTGATATTGATGGAAATCACACGCTAGCACTCAAATCGGATGTAGGATACAATGTAGGGAGTAAAGGTTGGACAAAATGAGACAAATCCTCACATTTTTTGGCAAAACCCGCAGGTTTCTCTCTCTATTTCCGCCATTTTTCTCTCTCTAAAACCTTCAAAAACTCTCCTCTTCTTCTCTCGGACGCAGAAATGGCCGCTGTATAGTGTTCTGGAGGCAGCCGCAGGTGCATCTGAGGCTGGCCGCAAATCCATCTGCGGCTGCCTGCTGTGGCCGTCCGCACCGAACCTCGGCTGCCGTGCGTTGTCTCCTCGAGTCGCGCACTGTCCCTTTTGTCGGTGGCCGCAGGTGCATCCGCGGCTGTCCGGCTTGCTTTTCTCGATTTTCGTGCCACGTGGTCTTAATTTGCCAATTTCTGCTGTATTAATTCGGGAGGTTGCAGCCGCTCGCTCACCGGGGAGCGAGACCCCCGAACATCGTAAGCGTAGTGGCCATTAGTCGTCTTTTGTGATCAAATCAGGTTCTTCTGGATCGACTGTTTGTCTTGACTCAAGTAACCTGATGCTCGTTGTTCGTTGTGGCGGCTTTGACCGTAAGTCGTTGGGGTGGCTTCGTGTTGGGGTCCACCTTCCTTTTCGCATGTCGGGTCAAGTGACAACTTTGCCCTCCTGCCAGGGTTGGTACAAAAGTGCAAATTTTGGGTGTCTACAATAAGGTATGAGTTTCGATGGTAGTATACTTCATATCAACCTGGTGATATATCCTCTCACAGTCTTTAGGGGATGTGAGCTCATACTGCAGGGGGATTTGGAACTCGTTCCAAAGGGATTCCAGGTCTGTCTCCTTAATGTTGGATACAGTATTGGCATGATCGAAGGCTTTGACAGAGCTGTATCAGACTCGGGTGGACTTTTCCTCTTTCTCGGCCTTAGTAAAGAAGGGAGTTTTTGTATCCATTGTGATGGGGCTATCCATGAGGCTACTAAATAAAGGTTGAGAATTGGGTTTATGGGCCATACTTGTGGAGGGTAAGGAAATGATCGACAGAGACAAGGAAGGTTTTAGTTGAAAAATCTTGGTGCGAAAGGAACGGTTCGAGAAGAAAGTCTAAAAAGCTTGAGTACTAAAGGACAAAGTAACAACTGAGTGGCGTTTTCTTTGCTAAAAGTGATTAGTGGTGCAAAAATCGGAGACGAATGCATTTAATGAAAAGGGCATGATGTGAGCGACTGACATGGGGCGTGCGACGATTTGACTTTAGTGGGATGTTTACTCGGTAACATGCCAACTGTTGAAGAACCGGCATACTCTCCTATTTTTGAATTATAAAAATAAGAGAGTGGGGGGAAATGTTGGGATATGATTTATTGGACTTTTCATTTTAATCGTAGGTCAGGAATTATTTCATGAGATAATTGGGTTGGGTTATTTTTATCCATCCTAATGGGCTTATCCTTGGGATGACCCATTCTAATATTGCTATCAATTGGACTGTTTGGGTGAGTAGATAAAGATGTCAAGTTTCCACTCATAGAGGGGTGATTGGACTTCTGGCAGTGCATGAATGAGTATATACAAGCAATATCCCAGATGAACAAGGTAATGTTTTCCTATATGCAAAACGAGAGCTATCAAATATCTTACATTCATTCCAACATATATTTTAGTTCTCCATTGTGACGTTAATTGCCTGTACTTATTTTCACGCCAGTAATAATTTGTTGTCAACAATACCCTTGCTCGGACAATAAGAAGGAGTAGGGTAAAAATTGAAATGGAGGCAACAGGAATGGAAAGAACGGGAAAGAGTTGGACAAGAAAAGGGAAAGGATGACAGCAGCGGAAAGGATTTCCTGACAAGGAGAAACAAGGAGGATTATACCCTTTTGAACAAATCCCGAATGACCATATTAGAGGAAATAAAAGGCAACCCATTTTTCAATCGACCGATAAAACTGACCATTCCAGGTGATAAGAGAAACATGAGTAAAAATAGCAACTTCCATGAAGACCATGGGCATGTTATGGAAAATGGTTGGGAGAATTTCTTGGAAGACCAAGTAAAGAAGGGGAATTTGAATTAGTGTACTAAAGGATGGTAGGCCGCGTTGATGATTACCTCCAGGCCTTCACATAATGCCGGTGGACGGCACGTTGTGAATGTCGTGATTGGGGGTACTACTTTAGGTTGCCCCAAAGAGGAGTATGTTAAGAAGGTTATTAGCTAAAAAAATAAAAGTTCAACCCTAACAACTTCATTACCTTCTCCGATGAGGACTATTGCTTGGTGAACTCGAGGCATGTTGATGCCTTTGTAGTAAACTTGAATGTAGTCAACCAAAATATGATAAGATACTAATTAGCAATGGTTCCTCGGTCGACATTGTCTACAACCATGCCTTCAGCAGAAAAAAGTTAGATGGGTACAAAATTGAACCAGTTAAAGAGCCTCCTTTAAATGGAACGGGAATAATCCAGTACTTATACGGGGGCAATTAGTTAGCCAATTTTCTTTGGCAACGAGCCTTGTCAAGTAGGAAGTGTTGCGATATAAATAATTAGGACCCCGCATTTGGTGTAGGCCCATAATTATGCAAGACCTGGAGCAGATGTTGGTCTATTTTTTACATACTACAGTGGGCCCACTATTGGGGCAGGCCCATTATAATGTCTTTTCCTTTGGCGACTTGGCAAAATTACGACAATCAAAGTCTATGTTGACTTAGGATTCTAAACCAGATCATGATTCTAAATCTTAAGGTTGACAAGGATTGATCGGTTGATATCATATTCACAATTGAATTCTAATCAGGGCTTCCAAATCCTAAATGGCCACAAATGCATGATACTAGGGCAGTTGAGAAAAGTATAAATACAGCCATAAGCATAGAATCACGGTACATCTAAGTTACATCAAATATCAATATTATTCTAGCAGTTTTTACATATTTTCCCTCAACGACCCAACTCGTCAAGTTCCTCAATGTGTTTGTTCCTTGTGTAGGTTACTCGTTGTTTAGTGATTTCAGTGAAAGACAAAATCAGGCATCAACATTGGTGCTAAAAGGAGGGCCTTTACATTGATATTTGATTCAAATCACCGGTTTGATTCGAAGATTTAACTATGGAGAGCAAAGGAGATACAAACAAGGATCAGGAGGGATCCTCCATGATTCTAGTAAAACGTCATATTCGGGGCTCTGTGAAGGATAGACATGGTCCCAAACAACTAAGGTCTAGGCACTTTATGACCCAATCAGCACCTGTTCGACGACGATTTTTTACTCATTCAATTACTATAGATCAGGACTTGCATATGCATAGGATGGATTTAGAGTCCCCTATTCGAGAGGATCATAATATAGAATTAAGCCAACCTGACCAGTGTGATCGGATTAAGATGCAAAAAATTAAAGAAGCATATGAGGAGTTGGAGGCTTTATATCGTCGACAATAGGAGTGAGATGCACACTTATCCGAACTCAGGAGGCAAAGGGAACTACCAACTACCATTTAAGGCGGGGAACATGAGATAACTCCTCAAAGTCAATTTTAGATGGGACAAGGTGATATAAGGCAGCTCAGCCAATCAGGTAAAAATTAAGGCGATATAAGGCAGATCAGACAATCGGGTCGGTACTCAGGCTATATAAATCAGCTTGACCAATCAGGTCTGCACCTAGGAAATATAAGGTAGCCTGACTAATCCAGTTTATACCATGGAGACATAAGCCAGCTGGGTTCCCCAAACCGGTACCATGGATACGTCAGGCTACCCAATTCATCGAACCAGTATACTGAAGACATAAGCAGTCGGCTCACCCAATTAGTATTATCGGAGATGTACTAGATCTCCAATGGACAGGCAGAATCATGACAAAATATGGATAAATCAGGCGCAGGAACAAAAGGACGCTCCATAGACGGCTAATCCCAAACCCATCAAAGGTTGGTAAAACTGGAGCAGAGGATTACAGTAACTCACGCTATCCCATAACCATTGGATTCGAAGTCTCATTTTTCTTCATCCATTGACCAGGTGACGGTTGACCCGACAAAGAAGATGCCACCATTAGAGACCTATGATGGAACAGGCGACCTATATGTTCACACTCACTTTTATGAGCAGTTGATGAGGTATTATAATCATTCTGATGCGAGCATGTGCTAGCTATTCATCACCACATTGAAGAAGGAAGCAAAATAGTGGATGATGTCTTTACACCAGAATTGTATCAATTCATGGAATGAGTTGTGCGATAAGTTTCACGAGCAGTTTGGGAGCAACTAAAGAAGGGGAAAGCTCATAGTTTCTCTAAGGCATATTAAACAAAGCCTAGGGAGTCATTAAGTTAGTACGTATAGAGGTTCAAGGATATTGTGGGTGCAATTACTGATCTGAATATGATGCAGGCTCTGGGATTCTTTAGAATAGGGTTGGAAATGGGACGATCTAAGAAGTTGATGAAGGACATTATGTTCAACCCTCCAAAGGATCTGTCTAATGCCTATGAGAGGACTGAGAAGTTCATTACAATTGAGGAGGCAATGGTGAGTTTGCAGTAGGGCAGTAAGGGGAATGACCAACTCAATAATAACAAAACTAGAGATAATAAGGGGAATGTATGTGTGGCATCCCAGGATTTTACAGAATTTCTAAATTAAGGATTAGGATTAATTAAGTAAAGGTTATATGATAAAACCTAGAGTTGGAGGACAAAGGATAACGATAAATGATTAAATGTGATTTTGATGTGATCAAGGTGTTATAAAGGACCTGAATGATTCAAATATTAAAGAGGGATCTATGTGGTTGAATATAGAAGATGAGTTAAGTTAGAGTATAATGGAAATGAGCAGCTATATATGTGAAATGTATAAGTGACGTAATAAATATGAAGCTATGATGATTACATTGTAATATAAAAGATTAAAGATGAATGATTGATGGTGATACCTACAATAAGGTAATTTGGGAAGAATTATTGTACGACGCGATATTATGTGTCAACGGGTTATGGATTGAATACGAGAATATGTATATCTGTATGTATTTGAGTTGAGAATGAAATGGGAGTTTAAGTTATAGGATAAAGGATGTAAAAGGATTTAAGGAAATAATAAAGTTGATGGTATTTGAAAGTTTTGAAGTTATTAAGAAATTTATATTAAATTATTGAAATAAAATGATCATTTCTCATGATGCATAGATTCAGATTGTGATACTCGAAAGTGTGTAGAAAGAAAATAGATATTAATTATGTTGAGGATTGACAATTATGTTATAAGTAAATAAGTGAAAGAACGTAAGGATCGTAAAATGATTAAATGTGCGAATGAAGTTGAATGACGATGGATTTTTGTAAACCCGATCGAGGTTCGCTTCACGAGGAAGCGGTTTATGGAAAATTGAGCGAATTGGTTATATTGAAATGTCGGAAAGTGAAGTTTGTGAAATGAGGAACCAAAGGGTTCATAGAGAATTAAGAATGAAATAATATGCAAAATTTACAAGTTATTGTGAATTAATTAATTAAAGAAATTAATGTTTTAAAGTGTGACAAGTGATATGGGACAAGCAAGTTATGGTGTATTTGAATGCTAGAATAAAATTCAAGTCTAATGAAACAAGTTTGGATCAAAATGGACTTGAAATGATTAAAAATAAGCATTTATGATTTAATTGGGAATTAAATTTCCTAGATTTTGTGGCAATTGACCATTATGCCCTTAACAAGTTATGGAATGACCTATGTATCCTAGAAGTGCTTAATGACTATTATGTCTTTGGTTAGCAATGGGAAATGACATGAATACCCTTAACTATACACAAGTTAACTTAACCAAGGTGGGTTAAGTGTTGGAGCATTACTTATGATTTATATATGTATAAACTTTGTAAGCATCAAGTGTTATTTCATTTGGTCATTCGAAAGTTCTAACTCAAGAGAGAAAATAGAGGAAGATGAGCTAGGGTTTCAAGGAATCATGAAGAATCTAAGAGGAAAAGTGATCAAGAGAAGCTTATGAAGCCATTAAAGTGGAGTATACAATCATATCAAGGATTATAACAAGGAGAAGAAAGCTACAAAGAAGGTATATATGAGTTTAAGCTTTGAATCTCATATTTTATGAGTTTAAACGGAATATTAAGTATAGCCATGCAAGTATTCATGGATAAAAGTAAAAAGTTGTGTGAGTTACGTGCTTTATGTGAAGTAGATGATGAAACCCTAGACACAAAGTTGGTAGAACAAGTTGATGGACTATTCAAGTTCATATTTAAGGCTAAAGATCATGATTTATTACTTGATTATGTGTTATATGTGGTTAAAAGTGATGAAAACCTAGTTTTAAAGGTTGATTATGTTTGATGCAAGTAAAAGTTTGTGTTAAATGGCAAGCTAGATACCTAAATGGTTTAAAGGAAGGACTTGTGATAGATAATTACAATATTAGGCTATACTTTTTGTATAGATTACGTTTTAATCTGTAAAGTGCATTAGTACGTGCATATAGAAGTTATGTGGACTTATAAAGTCGTTAATTGAGTACGTGATAACCTATGTGAAGCATAGAGTCCAAAGATTGAAGATTTGTATAAGGAAGGAAATGAGTAAAGTTGACAAAATGTCACTCAAGTGTAATTTTGGCCATTGTGTGTAATTGGTGATCAAATGAGGCCAAAAAGCTAAGTTTGATATTAATATATGTGTTTGAAATGATTTGGAAGTTGTTTGGCGTGTATGACGACAATTGACAATTTTAAACATTTTAAAACGTTCGTCGACGCCTAAATCGAATCATTTTGAAAAATGAAGTCATTTGAAAAGTTATAAACATTTTGAAGGCCCATACAAGTCAAATATGTGCTATATGTGGTAAATGATGAGTTAGAATCAAGTTTTGCATAGAGGGGCCAAGAGTAACACAAGTGTTGGTAAGGAAAAGTTTGTGAAATTTGATGAAAATGCAATCTAAAGGTGATTTTTGGCAATTTTGAGAATTTAAAGGTGAAATAAAGTCAAATGAGTCATTTTTATGGTGTTACATGTGTTTACATTGATTTGGTAATCAACGGAAGGAAATTTGAATGAAAATGGGTTTCGAACGATCGAAATCGATCGTTTCGATCCTAAACGGATTTTAACGGACAAAACTCGCCTCGTGCGAAATTTTATAGTTTTGAAAGTTGGAACATGTCATATGCAAGTTATATGAAGTATGTTAAGTGTTAGAATGAAGTTTTAAAGCTTATGGCCAAAAGTCACAAAGTTGCAAAAGTTGAATTTTGGAAGTTCAGAAAATTTCTAAGTCTGGAAATTGTGTGAACAGCCCTCCTACGAGCTAGTGTATCTATGATTTTGAGGAGCCAAATGAGGAAAATGAAAATTTTATAAAATAATATGGTATGAGGTCTACATGTGTACCAAATTTGGTGTCAATTGGATGTATGGTTAAAGAATTAAAAATCAGCAAAGCAGGAGAGAAAATCAAAATTTTAGATTTTGGAACCGTGGCCGGGGCCATGGTTTTGTAGGCAAAACCACGGCCGGGGCCATGTTTGGCTGAGAGGTCATGGCCGGGGCCGTGGTTTATTAGGCCAAAATCCGGCCAGGGCCGCGGTTGCCAGAGTTTAAAAAAATGATATTTTTGACCCGAAATGAAATGTTTTGATACTAAATGATGGAGATAAGTTATGTAAACCCTAGATTGATAAAAATGGACCATGTAAAGGGTGTTAAGGTATAATGAGATAATGAATGGCATAATGTAACATGCCTAAAGCTAAGTTAAAGCATGCTAAAGGTTATGAAAAAGGTCGAGAACGAATTAGGATGTATTATTAACCAATGTAAGGTATAATACATCAAATGTGAAATGATTAAAGACGATGGGTCGTGTAATTATAAGTTAAGTTTGACTAAGATTGTTAAGTTTTATGATCCAATATTGATGTATAAGTTATGAATTGACAAATAAGGTTCGGACTAGCAACCCGAGGCAAGAAACGATTGACAAGGCCAAGCGAGGCGGTAAATGTTAAGTTAAATAAAAGCGTACAGGCAAGTTTTTCAGACTTAAGTGTATTAGATATTCTATGTGAGTTATGTGATAATATATGAGTTGAATGTGCCTTATGTGCAAATATGTGATTTAAGTGCTAAATGAATTACGTGACATTAAGCGTAGTATGTTAAGATAAAGGATGCGTGATGCATAATATGAATTGTGAGCATGCAAGGTGTTAGCTGAATTACTTACTGAGCGTTATGCTCATTCTTGCTATAAACTAACTTTTCAGGTAAAGTACAAGAAGGCCGGAGGTTCCGGTGCAGCTAAAGGTACAGAGTGTAAACACATGGATAAACATGAAGGAAATTTGATAAATGTGAAATGTTTATGTAAATTTGATAAATGTTAAACCTAGAGGGAAGTAAAGGATGTATGGTTTGTAAATCCATATAGTTAAAGGTGCATGTATGTATTATTTAAAGTAGAAGTGGTAATGAGGTTGTATGATTGTAATAATGACGTAAGTCGAGTATGGATATAATGAAACTCACATGTATGGTTTAGATGTATGTATACAGGTATATGTGAACAGGAACAAACATATATAAATAGGGTCTTAAACGTATAGATCATGGCAAAATTTTGTTGACAGGTTAAATCATAATAATATATATGATTATGAAATGAAATAGACTTGGTCACCATTAGTAATTGTTTGACCTAAGTTTAATGTAAGGAAAGTGAACGTTGCGATCCTGAGACAGGTTTAACGAATGTAAGTTAAATAAGCTTTGATAAAAATAAAAATAAAATATGGACCGAAATTGTGGTCAACTCAATAGTTTTAAAGGTCAAAGGTCAAGGTTTGACGCATGGGGTCCCGGTTAATAAGGTGTTAAGTTAATCACTATGTAATCCAGATATAATTGGACTTAATTAAGGAAGGTGGGATCTCGGGGCGTCACAATATGTGATTGAATCGGACCAAAAGGAGGACAACAACCTGTGAAAATAGACCATCCTTTCAACCTCGGGTAGAGAATAAAGTCTACAACCCATTGAATACGGTTTGGGTAAAGCAATATAAAAAAAAAAAGCTTATCTGTGACCGCCTATCAGCGACCGTATTCGGTTGCTGATACCTATCAACAACCACATTTGGTTGCTAATATCGGTCGCATAATATCTAGTCGTTGGTTGCACATTAGCGATCGACTTATCAGCGACTGATAATAGCGACCGACTCCGTCGTTAAAATGATTTAGCTTCAGGCTGACGTGGGTGCCACATGGTTTTACATTCAGCGACCTACATTAGCGATGACATGTGGTCGCTAAAAATATATTAGCAACCCCATTCAGTTGCTGATGTGAGGTAAAAATTACTGTCACTGAAATATATCAGCGCCATTGTGTGATCGTTGATACCAAGGAATTTTTGTTTTACCTGTTTTGTGAATTTCTCAAAAAAAATATACCAGGTTATACCTGTTTTATATCCCAACACACAATGACTGATATCTATACAGTAACTTCCACACGCATTCATAATATCACACACATTCATTATGTATATATATATATATCTTAAAAAAGTGTATCAAATGCAATTCATTCAAATTGAAATATAAACCAACCAACGTAAAGTTTAAATACATAAGTGATTTGAATATAAATACTATATCCATGCATAAACTAATAAAAACGTAGAAAAATACAAATAGAATAATACAAAAATGTCTTCACGCATCCTCATCCAAATGGGCATATAAAACAAAAGAATAAAACAATGTTAAATATATATTAATTAAGTAATTTGAGTCATTGTAAGTATCAAGTACTAAGATTACCTCAGAGTCATCATGCTACTGTACTACAGCCACCATTGCATCTGTTAACTCATCAGGTCCCTGAGACTACAGTTGTGTGCCCAGTGTACGAAGAAGCTCACGATCTTGATAGATAGCTCTAACACAGTCAGCAGTAGTAAGCATCGTGTTCACGTGGTATGATATTTGAGTAGACTGCGTAGTAGAAATGTCCATGCCATTGATAGACGGTTGGCGTCGTTGTCCTTGGCCTTTGATGTAATTTTTCTTTACAACTAACGCCCTTTCCCACAATTCTTGATCTATCGACAACCGCAGGGTGCTAGCAGGATAATGCTCGTCCATTAATGTGTTATAATTATCCTATCATCAGGTTAAAAGTTAATAATTAATTAAGCTAAAGAACGACTGGCGTTAAAAATTATAAACAACATATCAACTTATAAAAACTTACACATATCTAAAGCGCCTTTGATATATTATCGTAGGTGGCCATGTGCACATCCAGCCAATGGATAACCTGACCCTACGACTTTGCCTCCTATAAATATAACTTGGAATCCATATATAATATATATTAATCACATGCTCTCATACTAATATAATGACTGTAAACATAAAATTCAAAAATATTTTACAAAATACATACTTTGGCAGTAATATGTTGCAGTTATGAGATACTACTGCCCCTATAGGTGCCTTTTGTCTTGTCGCCTTTAGGTGCACCAGAGACTTTGTTTGTGGCGGCAGTCTTGTGTCACTTAGCCCAGCTCTCAGATTTCCACTACTCACATATATCAGCCCATATAGGTTATGCACACCACTAGGGGTAATATTCATGCATGTACTGCTCAGCTTCTCTGGATGGTCAATCTGAGCATTCTACAAGGCTTTTTGTCTTTCTTTATTCAAGTTATCTTTAGTTCGGACGATGCACTTTTGCCAAAAAAGTGTTTGTATTATTGTTGCATGTGCTTCATCCCATCTATACCGTCTCTGTAAATAAAATACAATAATAATTATATTTAATAACACTTTATAAAATAATATTAGTTCATTAATTAAACTATCTTACAGAATAAAATAAAATATACTTGAAATTCAGCCCATATTGTATCTTTGTGATCGAGAGGTGCGTTCTCCTACATAATTACTAGCGTAGGCCAGTTATGTAAACATAATTTTGAAATGCACTTCACAATCTTATGATCTGCAAAATTACTAAAATATATAACAATTTAAATTAAAGATAACTACATAAGATATCTACAACACTTCTAATATGATAGCTATATAACTTACATGTTGTCAGGAGGAGGTCAAATATGGATGAAAATCTGCTCATCCGGATTAGCCCGGGCCTTCGGGATCTTATTCGAACCTCGACCCAAGCCACGTTTTCTTAGGTCTGAAATAGACATCTATAAATAAAATTATCAGGATATTATTATGAGTTATATGATAATACATACAAAAATAAAATGATAATAATGACATGTAATTGTAAATGAAATGAACATGACAATAATATAGAGAACATGTATATATGTAAGCGTACGTAATACAAGTAAACCTAAACATGCAGTTAATGAAAATCGATGTCTGAGTCAAAATCATTTTGAACATCATGTGGAGATTCATAACCATCATCTTCTTCAAATTCAGTGTCGGTGTCAGTCAATAACATTTTCTCCTCATTATCAACGTCAGCTAACACATGTACTGACTCGAGATCCAATTCATCAAGTTCATCTCCACCCTCTAACTGGTTCAGTTCATTGTTATCTTCCATATTTATTATGGGAAGTCTATGTAACATATCTTCTTGGTAGACCTCCCCATCTACTAATTAGAAACAATAATGCGCAAAAGTATTAATTACAGCTTGCCAATCTGAAGGCGATCTATCTATTTTCCTAACAGGTCTAGGAGTGTAGTATACTTGTACAATTTAAGTTGGCAACACAAATGGTGTGTTGACGTATGTGGACCTATAAAGGTCAACATTGACGATTCCATGTCGATCGACACGTAAACCTTTTTCTGAACCAAACCAGTGACACTTAAACAAATTAATTTGGCTCCCACAAATACCCTTGTATGACAACTCTATGATTTCCTCCAACTCCCCAAAAAAGGCATGACAAAGCTCATTGTAGAAATTTCTTTGAACACACACTCCAGTATTATTTGTGCTTTTATCACAAGCATATGTTTTTGTGTGAAATTCACATCCATTTACTTTGTAACCATTGCGACTGACTTGGACCCTACATTTGAAGAAATCGTTTAGTCATTAAGAGCCTACAACAATGTTATAAATTGTGAATTATCACTTCATAAATTCTACTAAATGAAATGACTACATAAATGAATAAGTGAAAAGTCGTACTTCATTAGCTTAATTAACTTAACTAACTTATTTTTTTTTTAGCGAAAGTGCAAATTTTTTATCACGACTGAGTTGAATATCTTTATCAGTGACGCCATTTTGATTTGTTTTTAACTCATCATCGTATGATCTATACATGTATTATAAACATTAACATATAAATATATGAGATTGCAGGTTAAGATATAAAGTTAAATATTAGTTTTACATGTATACCTCCTAAATTCATCAATCTCCTTGTAATTGAGAAGAATGTAAGTATGTGCAGCATGTAATTCTCGCTCAGAGAGGAATATGTGCATCCCTTTTCCATAACTGTGACCTGGTAGACCAAATACAGAAAGTTGACCATTTAGTTCAACATTGCCCCCATCATCATGTTTTGGGACTCGATTGGCCTTTGTCAATACTTCTTCGGAAAAATAGTTTGATACAAACGTAGATATCTCATCGAAACTGTATGCCTCACATATCGAACCCTCAATGTAAGCTCTATTTTTTACCTTCCTCTTAAGGTTTTCCATCATCCTCTTAAAAAGGGTACATCCATCTATATTAAACTGGACCACCAACACGAGCTTCGTAGGGTAGATGGATTTGTAAATGCTTTATGGAGTCAAAAAAAACTTGGTGGAAATATTTTTTTAAAATTACACGTGATCTCAATGACGCTCTTCTCAAATATAGACATGTCTTTTTTCATTTAACATTTTTGAACATATGTCTCTGAAGAAATGACTAAGATCAATCAAAGCATCCTATATTGGTTTATCAAGTAAGCCCAAAATGTTATAGGGATGAGTCTCTCCATGAAGACATGACAGTCATAACTATTCATCCCTTATAAATTCCCACCTGTAACACACTTGGCAATATTTGACGTATATCCATCTAGTAATTTTAGAGACTTAATCCACGTGCACACATCTTCAACCTATATTTTGGACAATGTGTACATTGCATGCGGTTTAACCATCTTACCATTAGGAGATTCATAAAGTTGTAATCCATGACATTACAAATATCTTTCATATCCAACCGTACCTTATCGTTATCTTTCGTCTTCCCCATAACACCCATGATGGTGTTAAACACATTGTTGAACACATTCTTCTCAATATGTATCACATCTAGATTATGTTGAATCAAATTAGTAGACCAATAAGGCAGTTCCCAAAAGATGCTTCCTCTGAACCCAATTATGAGATTCGTCAATCCCAGTGATTATGTCTGAGGTAACGATATTATCAAATGGGATGATTGGCAATCTTGTTACATAGTCACGCATCACCGTCTTCGACAATCGCGGTGCAGGAATATCATTCTCTAATTTTCCTTTTCGAAAGTTTTCTCTATTTTTTTGAAATGGGTGATCTGCCAGCAGGAAACGACGATGACAGTCAAACTAGCATGGCTTTCGATCATTTGTTAAATTGAAAGACTTCGTATGCTCCATACAATATGGAAAAGTCAACTTCTCGTGTGTACTCCATTTACATAACATACCATAAGTAGGAAAGTCATTTAAAGTCCATACAACCGCTGCCCTAAGGTTAAAATTTGTTCTCATGGACACATCCCAAGTCTATACTCTATCCTCTCACAATGTATTCAACTCGTCTATAAGAGCTCTCAAGTAAACATCTAGATTCTTTCCAAGACTCTTAGGGTTGGGAATCATGAGTGAAAGAAATAAGTATGGTTGTTTCATACACATTCAAGGAGGCAAGTTGTACGGAGTAACAATTACAGGCCAGCAGGAGTATGGAATAACTAAGTGACTGTAAGGGTTGAAATCATCAGTGGACAATCCAAGCCTAACATTTTTGCATTCCGATGTAAACCCAAGATGTGCTAATTTGAAATCTTTCCAAGCCTACCCATCTGCGGGATGGTTAAGTTCCCCATCTTTAGATGGAGATCTCATATGCCAAGTTATATGTTCAACTGTTCTTGAAGATATGTACAATCTTTTTAGCCGATATGTAATTGGAAAATACCTTATAATCTTAAAAGGTATATGTTTCTTTTTTGTAGTCACACCCTTTTTATTAGGCTTGAATTGTTCATGACTGCATAACATGCACGTTGTCTTTTGTTCATTTTCCTTATAAAATATCATGCAATCGTTCGGACATACATCGATCTTTTTATATCAAAGACCTAACTTTTTTACCATTTTCTTACCAAAGTAGTAGTTATCGGGCAACTTTTCACTGTCATACAACATACTCTTAATGGCCTTTAATAACGACTCAAAACACTCATGGTTCATGTTGTGATCAACATTGATGTTAAGTAACGTAGCCACTACAAACAATGTCGTTTGCTTAGTGCAACTAGGCCACAACAGTTCACTACCCTCGTCTAACAACTTAAAGAACGCGTTGGCATCAGAAGTCATAGGTTGTTCTCTATCTTATTCCGAATCAAAATCAAGGCCTGCAATATCATGCACCATATCATTCATACGATGGGTAATGTTGCCTTGAGTATGTACTTGTGTGTAGCCATCTCTTTTCTACCCATGTACCCACCAGCATTCTTCGTAATTTCTCATGAACCCATAAATAAGTAAATGATAGTTGACAATGTCTCTGTCCATATAATTTGCATTCTTACACTTCAGGCAAGGGCATCTTATCTAGTTATGACCATTGACACATTCTGGGTGACTATACGCATTATCCATAAATACTTGACAACCAGCTCTAAATTCGATTGTAGAACCTAACTGGGAACTTGACTTTCGCCGTCTCATTTAACTATGGTTTGAATAGAAATCCATGATACTATGGTACCTATTTTGACAACAATTATTGTATTAAACTGTGTCATCTTCAGGTATAATTAATGCATATATAATTCCTATCTAAATATGTCTCCAACCTTATTACATCAGTTAGGCTTCAATCCTATTCTTGTACGCGACGTCCCACTAATGTCAACGACTCAAACAAATGCATTTGTTGTTAACTGAAATTTCGGCAACATCTCCCATCTGTCTCCAAGTACACGAAATAGACTATAATTTATACAATCTAAGTATGCACCCGGAGAACAATAGAAGATAAACAAACCAAAATTTCTTTAAAACAAACAGATACATTTACTTCAGTTGTTGAAATCAGCCTAAGTGGGAGCCTGACATACAAGAACAGTTCTATACTGGGGACTATTCAAAATTCACTCATAATATGTGAATTTTGAATGAGTTTCTAAGATGAATATGATCCTATTATTTTAAATTTTATCAAAATTCACTCCTAACAATTAACTTAGAATATCTATATTTCATATTAAATAATAATTACCTTAGAAGATGTATATTTCGTATACATGCAACAGTCCTAAAACTAATATGAAAATCCAATACATATTATATTATAACATAGGAAGTTGTTATTATACTTTTAAGTTGTGGCATTGTCTTATTTTTTTTTCCTGTCATTGTAGTTTTATTATATTATATTATTGTATAAAGTATCATATGATATTTAAAATTAAATTAGATTCTATTATTTTATTCTATTTTAAATTATATTATATTATATTATTTTTAATTATGTCATATTATATTATTTATTTTTTTATTTTAATTTTTCTATCGTTGTAACTGTATTATATTATATTATTGTATAAAACATCAACGATATTTAAAATTAAATTAGATTATATTATTTTATACTAATTTAAATTATATTATATTATTTTATTTTATTTTAAATTATATTATTTTACTTTATTTGATTTTTTTTTATTTTTTCTTTCATTTTTATTTTATTTTATTATCTTATTGTATAAAATGTGATATGATATTTAAAACTACAATTAAAATATTTTATTTTATTTTATTTTAAATTATTTTATTTTTAATTATTTCATATTCTATTTTTTTAGTTTTTCTTTCTTTGCTATTTTATTATATTATATTGTTGTATAAAATATAATATGATATTTATAATAAAAATAAATTATTTTATTTTATTTTATTTTAAATTATTATCATTTTACTTTATTTTAAATTATATTATTTTATTTTAAATTATATCATATTATATTATTTGTGTTATTTCTATCTTTTTAATTTTATTATATTATATTATTCTACTATTCTATTATTTATAATATAATATGATATTTAAAATTAAATAATTTTATTTTATTTTAAAATATTTTATTTTATTTTATTTTATTTTAAACTATATTATTTTATTTTATTTTAAATTATATCATATTATATTTTTTGTATTTTTTTTCCTATCACTTTCTAATTGGTTTAGTATATGTTCTTAAGTTGAATCCTTTGAAAGTAATTGTTGTATAGAGCCTTCATATAATGCTTACTAGTAGTATGTTATTGTAGGTCAAGACAATGAGGGCTCTTTAGTATTTTTTGACTACAGATGATCCAAACACAAGAAGATCACTGTTTGAGGCAATTAACTATTTGGCAAATCAATTTCTTTTCAGAAGAGATACATTCAACTATGATTGTTAATTCTATAAATCCTTAATAAAACCCTAAATCTTGTTAAGAATTTGGAAATAACTAATAATAAGATATCATAATATTGAAACAATGGAAATTAAATAAATAAATAAATAACTAAGCATAAAGGTTCACACCATTAACAAAACATGGCTGGTATAATCTTATTTCTCATATGATTATTCACCAAAAAACTGAGTCAAACCCATTATAATATAATAAATACACATATATTATACACAAACTGATTATAAATATTCTTAACATTCATCACAAACATGAATTTCAAAAGAAAAAAAAACTATTGCAATAATAGGTGGTTATGATAGCGACAAACGTGGCGACCGACGGCAAAGGGGGCTGCACCGGGCTTCTCCTTCTCATTCCCTCTTTCTGCTTCTATCTGTTTCTATTTTTCGTTCTTTCTTTTACTTCGTCTAATGCATTTTGAGTGTGATATATCTTAAATGCATCAGCGACCGTAATCGATCGCTAAAACTGTCAGACTTTCCATCATCAGTGACCCCTTTCAACGACCGATTGTAGTCGCTGATATAGTTTACGTGGATTTTTTAGCAACTGTCTTGCGGTCACTGATTGTAATACCCCAAATATTTACAATATTTGTAGATAAGATCTTGAATGATGCATGTAGAGAATTTACTAAAAAAATAAATTCAATTAAGAAGTGAACGTGGTTATATTAATACAGCTATACCTAAAATGTGCTTTTTAGTCAAACAAGAAAATGAGTAAATTAATACTCAATAAAATTAATAAATTAATTAGTTTTAATAGGGAGCAAGAAGGAACATTATGAAATATAATTAATTAGGTTAATTATATTAATTATGAGTTAATGTTATAGAAAAGCTAGAATGATTGTCTAGGATGTCAATAATAAGAAGTTAATTAATTAAGTAACTAACTTAACTATCAAGTTATAGTATAGAGTCCATTAATGAATTTAAAACAAGCCCAATATTTTAATTATTGTAAGTCTTGTTGGTAATAATAAAGAGGTCCAAATAAATTTAAGGATTTAGCCTTATGAAGAG
Source organism: Hedera helix (assembly GCA_947179155.2). Taxonomy (NCBI): domain Eukaryota; kingdom Viridiplantae; phylum Streptophyta; class Magnoliopsida; order Apiales; family Araliaceae; genus Hedera; species Hedera helix. Next base: position 5,231,716 of record OX359286.1, read on the forward strand.
TCCAAGTAATTTAATTACTACTAGTGGACTAGTCCAAAATGATTATATGTGTTAGCCCAATATGGGAATACTTGCATGAAGGTGAGTAATTAAATAATAAGCTCAAGTGTTATGTTAAATGATAGTCCAAGTGGTAACTAATATAAGTCCAATTAAATTATGTTGGCATGTATTATATATAATGGTGTGGAAGTCTAATTGAATTAATTATTTAGACCAAGTTAGTAGAGATGTGTGAGTTGTGTTGGGTAGCCCAAACAATTTAAATAAGAGAACCCAATTAAAGGTAAACTATGCAACCCAAATATTTAAAAGTCAAGTGTTGGTCAATGTGTTGGGAGAATAAATTTCAAGTATTGTTGAGTGTAGAGAATTAACTAATGTATAGTTAATTGTGTTGATCATTGAATGATTAAATTTGATGATAAGAAATAATGTACAAGGGTTGTATTAGATAAGATCAAAACTATTAGGTTGATCTCTTGTTAATTGTATAAAAGTCTTTTATGTTGTACTAAGACTTAGATAGATCAAAACTGTTAGGTTGATCTGTTGGTGTAATAAAATCGTAGAATGGACTCTACGATTTGTGTCAAGGAAACTCTACAATTTGAACAAACTCTACGATTTGAACAGACTCTACGATCAAGGCAACCAATCGTAGAATGGACTCTACGATTGTGGTTCAGAAGACTCTACGATCAAGACAACCAATCGTAGAATGGACTCTACGATTGTGGTCCAGAAGACTCTACGACCAAACAGACTATGTTCTTTACGAGAAACCTTAAATCGAACTCTACGATCAACAGTCTAACAGTTGAGTAAACTTTACGATGATCAGTAAGAGATGATCCTTTACAGATCAATCACATCAGCAAGGATATTCGTAGATTTGATCACATAAGGTCGTTGAGCAAAAAGGCAAGAGACTTCTCGATTCTCAGATCAGGAGCTATTCTATTCAAGCATTCAATCTTCATCAAAGTAACCAAAAAGGAAGCCTCTGCAACTCGATCAAGTCAGAAAAGTCAGGAGTCTGACCCAAGCGCATGTTGGGTGTCAAACCGTGCGTATGACAAATCAACACTTACACGCAAGTGCACGTGGTCAACAAGTAATATAAAGTAAGTAAAGTATCGTTCCCACGAGGACTATGGATAGCTATTACACTATCATGCAACAGCTTTATAACTATTTTGGTTTCTTTAAACAGTGTCAAGTAAATTAAGGAATTGTGAAATGAATTTAAGTTATGAAAATTAAAGACAACTAATTAATAAACGATTTTAGCAGACAAGGGAGGTATGGGATTATAACTTCACCTAGGGCGTCATTCAACTGTGCTACTTCCTGTTAAACCTAACTGATTATTTCGGATTGTTAGTCAAAAACACGAAACTAAAGTATGACCAACTCTCGTTGCATCATACCCATATCCAACCCAGATCCGACCCAAAGGGCAACAGAACGGGAAATAACACCCAAGTTAAATAAATCACTATATGTCTATGTGACCTAGAGAAAAACGGGTTTAAGCACAGGTTTTCAAAAGACTACTTGTGGTGCTTCGGATATGTCTATCCTTAGCACTAATCATGCAATCCAACGTCATGTGAAATCATGAACAAAAGCTAACATGGTCGGTTCTAAACTCACACTCCCCATCTCGGTTCCGTGTGAGTTAACATGGTAAATGATGATCAAGCATTTAAACAATTAAAATAAACCACATTAGACAATCCATACATAATCATTTAGCCAAAACAAGGAAGCATACAAATTGAACTAAACCCTAGGTTTCATTATAATCCCATAAGAGAAGTTAGTTCATAATAGAAATAACAACCATCATCCACATATGTTCATACATTGAAGCTACAAATGAAAAGAAAGAGAAAACAAAGTTAACAAATGCAAAGCTCGGTTTCTCTTCTTCAAATCCGAAGTTACAAGGTTGACACAATGCTTCAAACGAACAATGCCCAGCTCTAAGCTATACTACTCTAGCTAAATCACAAGGAACAAGAGAGAACAAAGAAAACAAAGAATGAAATGAACAATGCACTATCTCTTCTTCGTTTTGACCTAGCTTTTCTATCTCTAGCCTTGGACTGATACTACTGGTATATATAGCCTCAAGCTGCTCCCTCGCGATCACTGTAGCATGAAGCAACATGATTGGCCCGTTTAAAATAAGTCAGCTCAGAATTTGGTGCGAAGGACCGGCGCAGCTGCGCCGTGATTGTACTGAAATGGGGCGCAGCTGCGCCTCACAGCAGTTAAAGACTCAGCAGAGGTGCTGCGCAGCTGCGCAGCAAATCCGAAGGAATGCGGCGCAGCTGCGCCGTGCACCAGTCGAACAGCCTGTAGAGCTACTGCGCAGGGTTGTGAAGGATTGCGGCGAAGCTGCGCCGTGCACCAGTCTTGGACTCTGTGCCATCTTTTCTGCTGCATCCGTTCATCACGCATATCGCTCCCGTATTGAGCCACTTTTGTCCCAAAAATAGCAATTCTTCCTCCCCGCACAAGTTCTAGTCCAAAACACGCCGGTTTGTCCACAAAAAGGCGGAAATGGCCAATAATAAGCTATGGAGCATGAAACCTACAAAAGAAACGTAAACGCATGAAAAGTAATAAAAACTAATGAGAACAAGCGAAAGTTAAAGCAAGTTGGCATCGAAATAGTAGGTATAAAACCTACTTATCAAATACCCCCAAACTTAACCCGTTGCTTGCCCTCAAGCTACATAATAAGCAAACTGAAATGCAAGTTAAGCTACAAATGCAGTCTACGCTACATGCAAGTGAATCCACGTTAGTCAGTACAAAGCTTGATTGAATAGCCTCAGAAAAGAAGCAAAGATCATTAACATAGCATCTAACCAAGAAACCGTCAATAGGTCATATCAATCGACAATTCCACAACATATTATTACTGATACAGTGTGTAGTGTGCTTGGCCATCATTAAGGTTGGTATGATGCAAATATTGTCATAATGCGCTTCTTAGAGGGAAAATCACAGTTTTAACTCAAGAAAGACGATAATAGGAAACATGTCAGCTAAGACTTCACATTAATCAATATCAGGGTAATACAGAATTAACCGACTTTATATACAACCACGAGGGCAATAATTGCACTATCTCGCGTTTACACCCGGCTGTGCAATGTCTAGTCCTATTAGGCTTCGAAGATACCCATGTAGCAAGATTTCGACCAACGACTCCCAAACCAGTCGGCTTTAGGGCGCTAGGTGTAAAGACACCCCTACGGGCCTATTAACTCAAGTATCTACGGCCACAGAACTAAACTAGCCAACGTGCTTATTTTTATTTTATTTGATTTGATTTGATTTTTATTTTTATTTTTATTTATTTATTTTTTTTTAATATGTGAGTGCGTTTTAACGCTCCATCTCACGCAATAGCTTTCTTAACCCCCAAACTTGATTTCTGTGTTATTATAGCCGACACAACCCATTCACCAAAATTCTATTGTTTTAACAAAAAAATTTCCACCAGAAGACACTTATGCACATATTTAGATTAAACCAAACAAAACGATTACACAAAAAGTGCTATCCGGTTATATCAGAGTCAAATAAGTTAGGAATCGTAAATCAACATGACACTAAGACTATGACTCGATTTTCAACGCCGTTACATGATCAAGCAAAGCCAAGTATCATCATAGGCCAATATGACTTCGACCGACAAAACGCTAGGATTCATGCAATAAGATGCAAATAACCTAAATGCAGTACGAGAAATAAATATGATGCTTTATTTATTTTTATTTTTCAAATTTAACTAAATGCGATGCAACTAAACATAAACTACAAATTTAAATGACAAGCACAATATGATAATAATTAAGACATAGCTAAACATGACATGCACCCAATACCCCCAAACTTAAATGTAACAATGTCCTCATTGGAGATAAAGGTTAAAGAAAACTCCCCTAGGCCTCGGGTGGTGAATCTGGCGGTGAGTACAAGCCTCCTTGCCCGAAGGTCGAGAACTGTACGTCCGCGCCTAGCTGAGAGAATGCACTGGTCAATGCCGCTGAGAAGTCGGCAGTATATGAAATGAAGTCCGTGTGCATCGCGTCCATGCGCCTCTACAAGCGACGCATCTCTCTATCATGCCTAGCTACAAAATCAGGAGGAAGCCCTCCGGCCTGTGGCTCCTCAGCTACCACACCCTGCTCCTCCGGCACCTCTTCCCTAATAAAACCGAGACCCCTTGGATGCGATCTCATACCCTTCCATACCGTGAATTTCTCAATGACAGTATGATCGATATCCCTCATCGGCAACTGAGAAGACTCCTCACCCCACTCTACCTCTGCTGCTGTACATAACCGCGTAATGATGGAGGCATGCAGGATTCCGCCCGAAGTACTGGCTTTCATGAATTTAAGCATAGAGTGATGGATGATGTATCCTACATCCATACTCTGACCCTTGCAAATACCATACAAAATTATCGCCCTCTCCTTAGTCACGTCCTGATGGTGGGTCGTCGGCAGTATGCTGCCACATATGAAACTGTACCAGGCCTTAGCATACCTGCTCAAGGCCGTCTAAGGGAAATGCACCTTCTGATGCGTATCTGGCCTAACCTTCAATTCCACACCGCGCCTGCACATCTCCTCCATCAGGGTGTCCAAGTTGGTCTGGAACCGCAGTTCTCGCGTCCACTGAATCGCCTCCGCAGTCAAGGCTGGCATCCTGAATAGCTCGTTTATGGCTCGAGGGGAGTAGTCTACTTGCTTGCCCCGAACATATGAAATCCCATTATGAGTCTCTCGGGCATTAGCATAGAACTCCCGCACAATAGACATCGGTGCCGCTATGGGCGTTTCCACCAGCAAAACCCACCCACGGCTCCTGATTTGCTGTAGCAACCCTCCATCCGCAGAACTGGGCTTGAGGCCCCTTTCTAACACAAACGATTTCGTTATCATGACGTCCCAGTAATAGTGTTGTGCAGAAAGGTTGACAAATCTGGAGGCATCTAGCGTGTTTCTGTCATCACATTCTCCCCCCGCATCACTACTGGCCGATGAAGACGACGGGGTACGGATGCGCTTCGGCATTTTGAAAGTGTTAGGTCTAGATGTGTTTCTCTGTCAAAATGCTGCTTCTCAACCTTGAAGAACCCCCAAACTTGCTTCACACAACCCTAATGTTGGTAATCTGATTGTATGCTCGACTAGGGCTAGGTGAGGATGGTGTGCTAGGAGGATTCTATGGATGGAGAATATTGAGCAAGAGTGTGATAGGAAATAGGTAGGGGAAACTAGGGTTTGCTATTCTTTGAGAGCTCTCGTGATCTGATGAGGAAGGGAATAAGAAACTGATATGATGTGACGTGAAGAGGGAAGCCAATCGGTCGGGTTTTAAAAGAGATTCGAAAACTGAAACTGGCGTGCGGCGCAGCTGCGCAGCAAAAGCAAGGGAACACGGCGCAGCTGCTCTGTGTCCTGTCTTCAGAAACTGGCCCTACTGCCCGGCGCAGCTGCGCCTCTGGGCAGTGTAAATACGGCGCAGCTGCGCCTTCTGCCAGTCAACCCAAAAACTGAGGCTTCTTTTTTCCTGTGATCCCTCATGCAAATTCAGTTCAACTCCTCCTGAAAGAAATCACAAAAACAAAATTCAAATCTCCAAGAGAATTTCAAACATTAAGCTTAACAATTTCATAATTCAAAAATTAAACAAATGGAGATTTAGACAAAAAGTGGGGTGCCTCCCAACAAGCGCTTTAGTTATAGTCGTAGCTCGACTGTTCTTCGGCTCATTCGGCCTCCTCGAGGGCAATTGAGGACTGTTGGCGATCAATATCGCCTCCCCAATAATGCTTCAGACGCTGCCCATTAACCTTGAACGGTCGTTCATGCTCTTTTCCCACAATTTCGATGGCGCCATGAGGATAGACAATTTTGATTGTGAATGGTCCTGACCATCGAGACTTGAGTTTGCCCGGGAAAAATCGAAGCCTGGAATTGAATAACAGTACAGCTTGCCCCGGCTCGAACTTCCTTTCGATGATTTTCCGATCATGCCATCGCTTCACCTTCTCCTTGTATAATTTCATATTCTCATAGGCTCGCAGTCGAAAATCATCTAACTCATTAAGTTGGAGCAGTCGCTGCTCTCCTGCGGCTGAGAGATCGAAATTCAACTTCTTGATGGCCCAGTAAGCCGTGTGCTCTAACTCTGCTGGAAGGTGACAAGCCTTACCATAAACCATCTGAAAAGGTGACATGCCAATGGGAGTCTTATAGGCTGTCCTGTATGCCCATAGTGCGTCATCAAGCTTCATTGACCAATCCTTCCTTGACTGATTTACCATCTTCTCTAGAATTCTCTTCACATCTCGATTCGATACTTTCGCTTGGCCACTGGTCTGGGGGTGGTAGGCTGTGGCTACTCTGTGCTTTACCCCATACTTGGCTAATAATGCTGTGAAGAGCCTGTTGCAGAAATGGCTCCCTCCATCACTGATGATTGCTCGAGGAGTGCCAAATCTAGTGAAGATGTTCCTTTGAAGGAATTTCAGGACTACTCTGGCATCGTTGGATGGTAGAGCACTGGCTTCTACCCATTTTGAGACGTAATCGACTGCCAAGAGAATATACAGATTGCCGGACGATAATGGAAATGGGCCCATGAAGTCGATTCCCCAAACATCAAAGATTTCCATTTCCAGAATTGAATTTAATGACATTTCGTTTCGTCTGGAAATGTTACCCACTCGTTGACATCGATCGCAGCTTTTTACAAATTGATGGGCATCTTTGAATATAGAAGGCCAATAGAACCCTGCTTGAAGTACTTTAGAGGCGGTTCGTTCTGTTCCATAATGACCTCCATAGAGAGAAGAATGGCATGCATGCAGTATACTGGACGTCTCACTGTGAGGGATACATCTGCGGATTATCTGATCTGCACACTGTCTGAACAAGAAGGGTTCATCCCACAGGTAACTCTTTACTTCATGGAAAAACTTTTTCTTTTGCTGGCGAGTTAACTCTTGTGGGAGAACATTGCTTACTATGTAGTTGACAAAGTCAGCGTACCAAGGAATCTCTGAGGTCACAGTGAAGAGCTGCTCATCCGAAAAATACTCATTTATATCCGCCTCGTCCTTCCTATCCTGTTCCAGATGTTCCAATCTAGAAAGATGATCTGCCACTTGGTTTTCTGAACCCTTTTTGTCTCGAATTTCTAGATCGAACTCTTGGAGAAGAAGAATCCATCTGATAAGTCTCGGCTTTGCATCTTTCTTAGAAATTAGATATCTAATAGCAGCATGATCCGTGTACACCACAACTTTTGTTCCAACGAGATACGACCTGAATTTGTCGAAAGCGTATACAACCGCTAATAGCTCTTTCTCGGTGGTGGTGTAGTTTAGTTGAGCATCTGTTAAGGTCTTGCCGGCATAGTAAATAGCATGAAAAATCTTTTCCTTGCGCTGACCCAAAACTGCCCCCACTGCATAATCGCTAGCATCGCACATCAGCTCGAATGGTATAGACCAATCTGGTACTACAATTATGGGTGCTGGTGTTAGCTCTGACTTTAACAGCTCAAAGGCCTTTAAACAGTCTTCATCAAATTTGAACTGGACCTCTTTTTCTAGTAGGCTGCATAAAGGCTTGGAGATTTTGGAGAGGTCCTTGATGAATCGTCTGTAAAAGCCCGCATGACCTAAAAAACTACGCACCCCTTTAACAGTTGTAGGTGGTGGCAATTTCTCAATAATCTCCAGCTTCTCTTTGTCAACCTCCAATCCTTTCCCTGAAACCTTGTGTCCAAGGATGATTCCTTCCTGTACCATGAAATGGCATTTCTCCCAGTTTAGAATCAGATTTGTCTCTATGCAGCGTTTCAATACCAGAATCAAATTCTCCAGGCACAATTCAAAGGAATCCCCAAATACAGAGAAGTCGTCCATAAAGACTTCCACATTCTGCTCCACCATGCCAAAAAAGATGGCCATCATACACCTTTGAAATGTTGCTGGTGCATTGCAAAGCCCGAAGGACATCCGTCTGAATGCAAACGTCCCGTAGGGGCAAGTGAAGGTTGTCTTTTCCTGGTCCTCGGGTGCAATGGCTATCTGATTGTACCCCGAATAGCCATCCAGCAGACAGTAGTATTCATGACCCGCAAGTCTGTCCAACATTTGGTCAATGAACGGCAATGGAAAGTGGTCTTTTCTGGTTGCCTTGTTCAGCTTTCTGTAGTCCATACACACCCTCCAACCGGTCACTTTCCTTGTCGGTATCAATTCATTATGCTCATTCTTCACAACTGTCATCCCTCCTTTCTTGGGCACACATTGGACAGGGCTCACCCATGCACTGTCGGAGATAGGATATATGATCCCAGCATCTAGCAATTTCAAAATCTCCTTCTTGACAACCTCTTTCATGATGGGGTTGAGCCTTCTCTGATGCTCCACAGTTGGTTTACTGTCCTCTTCTATAAGAATCTTGTGCATACAGAAGGACGGACTAATGCCCTTGATGTCGGCTATTGTCCATCCGATAGCTTCCTTGAATTCTCTCAAGATTCTTATCAGCTTACTTTCCTGTAAAGGGGTTAGTGCAGATGCAATAATCACAGGTAAAGTATTTGATTCACCTAAATAAGCATACCTGAGATGTGATGGGAGCGGTTCAAGCTCAAGAGTAGGAGGTACCTCCAAGGATGGTTTCAAGCGATCTGGAGGTTCTTCTGCACTTTCTAACTGCTCAACAGGTATCTTGCATGTGTTCACCTGTGGTAGTGCTTCCAGCTCATAGATACAGTGATCCATCCCCGACTCATCATTGTCACTGTCACTATCCTTCACCAAGGTAGTTTCCATCGGATCTTTACTTGCAATTTTCAGAAACTCCTCTTCCACCACCCTTTCTACCACATCCATTCGGAAGCATTCTTCTTCATCGGAAGGGAACTTCATTGCCCGAACACATTGAAGGTTATTCTTTGGTCCTGGACCCTCATTGTTAATTCTCCCTTTTGTACATCGATGAGAGTTCTCCCCGTGGCTAGAAATGGTCTCCCCAAAATGATGGGAATATCCTTGTCCTCTTCATAGTCCAGGATAATGAAGTCCGCGGGGAATATGAACTTGTCAACTTTGACCAGAATGTCCTCCACAATCCCTCTTGGATATGTAATTGATCTATCTGCGAGCTGTAGGGATATGTTTGTGGGCTTTGGTGCAGGAAGTCCCAACTGTGTGTAAATTGACAATGGCATGAGGTTAATGCTTGCTCCTAAGTCACACAAGCATCTGTTGAAAGACACACTCCCTATCTCGCAAGGAATAGTGAAACTCCCCGGATCTTTCAGTTTAGGAGGTAGTTTCCTTTGTAAGACCGCACTGCATTCCTCAGTTAGAGCCACAGTCTCAAAGTCTTCCAATCTCTTCTTTCTTGACAGAATCCCTTTCATGAACTTAGCATAGCTCGACATCTGTTCTAAAGCTTCTGCAAATGGTATGTTTATTTGCAGCTTCTTGAAAATTTCCAGGAACTTAGCGAACTGCTTGTCCAATTTCTGTTTCTGAAGCCTCTGTGGAAAAGGTACTGGAGGATAGACTCGTGTGTGAGTAACCGGAGGCTTTTCTGGTTGATCCTTGTTTCCTGCTTCAGTCTCTACAACAACTTCCTCCTTTTCCTTAGAGCTTTCTGCACCAACTGAGTCTGAGGCGGGGTGCAACTGTTCTGTTTCTCTTTGTACTGCCGGCTCATTTGCGCCAGTTGGCATAAACTGTTTCCCGCTTCTAGTCATGATAGCTTTGCAGTGCTCCTTTCCCTCTCTTCTTGGGTTTTCTTCTGTATTGCTTGGAAGAGATCCTTGAGGTCTGTTTGGCAGCAAATTGGCCATTTGGCCCACTTGGTTCTCCAAATTTTTGATGGAAGCAGACTGACTCTTTATCAACACATCAGTGTTAGCCATGTATTTCAACATTAATTCTTCTAAGTCTGGCTTTCTCTCTGGTTGGGACGGTTGTGCTGCATGTTGATGACTCTGAAATCCGGGAGGATAGTGTGGTCTAGGAGCTTGTTGATGGTTCTGATTGTTGCTCCATGATGAGTTTGGGTGATTCCTAGCTCCAGAGTTATATGTATTCTGATACTGATTCGGTTGCCTCTGGTAGCTACTCACAAACTGTACTGATTCTGAGTTGATAGCACATTTATCTGTAGGATGTTCCCCTGCACATAGCTCACATACATAAGCCACCTGCTGCACTTTATTATCTGCAATTGCATCAATCTTCTTGGACATGATTGATAATTGAGCTGCTAAGGCTGTGATAGCATCTACTTCTATAACCCCGGCCACTTTTGGTTGATTTAGCCTAGAAGTAGGCCATTGATAATTGTTGGCAGCCATAGTTTCAAGCAGCTCGTATGCCTCATCGAAATTCTTTGCCATAAATTCCCCGCCAGATGTTGCGTCAATGCTAGTCCGAGTGTTACCACTCAAACCACTATAAAAAGTGTTCATCTGCATCCATTGGGGTAGTGCATGATGCGGGCATCTTCTTAGCAACTCTTTAAACCTCTCCCATGCTTCATATAATGACTCTCCATGTTGTTGTGCAAACATAGAAATATCATTTCTCATTTTATTGGTCTTTTCAGGAGGAAAGAATTTCTTCAGGAATTTCTGTGCCAAGTCTTCCCATGTAGTGATTGACCCCGGAGGTAATGAGTGAAGCCAACTCTTTTCTTTATCTCTCAGTGTAAATGGAAAGAGTCTAAGTCTCACTCCATCATCCGTTACTCCATTAAACTTGAACGTATCACAGATTTCCAAGAAGCTCAGCAAGTGATCGTTCGGATCATCATTAGCCATTCCCCCAAACTGTACTGAATTCTTCACCATTTGAATGGTGCTCGGTTTAATTTCAAAGGAGAGGGATGTGATTGCCGGCCTTGTGATACTTGCTTGCAACTCATTTATCCGCGGCGTTGCATAGTCTCTTAGTGGCTTGGGTGCCTCTTGTTCTCCTCCAATGGTTTCTGGCTGTTCAATGTTCTCTTGACTGTCAGAGCTAACCTCAATCACTTGTTGAACTTGTGTATAAATGTTGTCGTTGAGAGCCAACAACCTACGTTTCTTTGATCAAGTTAACATGCACAAGTCACAAGTACCTGAAACCAAAGAAATAGATAAAAAGAAATGAGGTACGAAAAGATTGTTTAAATAAACCAATCTAATTTAAACTGACGATGAAAGTAATAAAAACTATTCAAAGTCCCCGGCAACGGCGCCAAAAACTTGTTGGGTGTCAAACCATGCGTATGACAAATCAACACTTACACGCAAGTGCACGTGGTCAACAAGTAATATAAAGTAAGTAAAGTATCGTTCCCACGAGGACTATGGATAGCTATTACACTATCATGCAACAGCTTTATAACTATTTTGGTTTCTTTAAACAGTGTCAAGTAAATTAAGGAATTGTGAAATGAATTTAAGTTATGAAAATTAAAGACAACTAATTAATAAATGATTTTAGCAGACAAAGGAGGTATGGGATTATAACTTCACCTAGGGCGTCATTCAACTGTGCTACTTCCTGTTAAACCTAACTGATTATTTCGGATTGTTAGTCGAAAATACGAAACTAAAGTATGACCAACTCTCGTTGCATCATACCCATATCCAACCCAGATCCGACCCAAAGGGCAACAGAACGGGAAATAACACCCAAGTTAAATAAATCACTATATGTCTATGTGACCTAGAGAAAAACGGGTTTAAGCACAGGTTTTCAAAAGACTACTTGTGGTGCTTCGGATATGTCTATCCTTAGCACTAATCATGCAATCCAACGTCATGTGAAATCATGAACACAAGCTAACATGGTCGGTTCTAAAGTCACACTCCCCATCTCGGTTCCGTGTGAGTTAACATGGTAAATGATGATCAAGCATTTAAACAATTAAAATAAACCACATTAGACAATCCATACATAATCATTTAGCCAAAACAAGGAAGCATACAAATTGAACTAAACCCTAGGTTTCATTATAATCCCATAAGAGAAGTTAGTTCATAATAGAAATAACAACCATCATCCACATATGTTCATACATTGAAGCTACAAATGAAAAGAAAGAGAAAACAAAGTTAAGAAATGCAAAGCTCGGTTTCTCTTCTTCAAATCCGAAGTTACAAGGTTGACACAATGCTTCAAACGTCCAATGCCCAGCTCTAAGCTATACTACTCTAGCTAAATCACAAGGAACAAGAGAGAACAAAGAAAACAAAGAATGAAATGAACAATGCACTATCTCTTCTTCCTTTTGACCTAGCTTTTCTATCTCTTCTCTTCTATCTCTGGCCTTGGACTGATACTACTGGTATATATAGCCTCAAGCTGCTCCCTCGCGATCACTGTAGCATGAAGCAACATGATTGGCCCGTTTAAAATAAGTCAGCTCAGAATTTGGTGCGAAGGACCGGCGCAGCTGCGCCGTGATTGTACTGAAATGGGGCGCAGCTGTGCCTCACAGCAGTTAAAGACTCAGCAGAGGTGCTGCGCAGCTGTGCAGCAAATTCGAAGGAATGCAGCGCAGCTGCGCCGTGCACCAGTCGAACAGCCTGTAGAGCTACTGCGCAGGGTTTGTGAAGGATTGTGGCGCAGCTGCGTCGTGCACCAGTCTTGGACTCTGTGCCATCTTTTCTGCTGCATCCGTTCAGCACACATATCGCTCCCGCATTGAGCCACTTTTGTCCCAAAAATAGCAATTCTTCCTCCCCGCACAAGTTCTAGTCCAAAACACGCCGGTTTGTCCACAAAAAGGCGGAAATGGCCAATAATAAGCTATGGAGCATGAAACCTACAAAAGAGACGTAAACGCATGAAAAGTAATAAAAACTAATGAGAACAAGCGAAAGTTAAAGCAAGTTGGCATCAAAATAGTAGGTATAAAACCTACTTATCAAATACCCCCAAACTTAACCCGTTGCTTGCCCTCAAGCTACATAATAAGCAAACTGAAATGCAAGTTAAGCTACAAATGCAGTCTATGCTACATGCAAGTGAATCCACGTCAGTCAGTACAAAGCTTGATTGAATAGCCTCAGAAAAGATGCAAAGATCATTAACATAGCATCTAACCAAGAAACCGTCAATAGGTCATATCAATCGACAATTCCACAACATATTATTACTGATACAGTGTGTAGTGTGCTTGGCCATCATTAAGGTTGGTATGATGCAAATATTGTCATAATGCGCTTCTTAGAGGGAAAATCACAGTTTTAACTCAAGAAAGACGATAATAGGATTGCGGCGCAGCTGCGCCGTGCACAAGTCTTGGACTCTGTGCCATCTTTTCTGCTGCATCCGTTCATCACGCATATCGCTCCCGCATTGAGCCACTTTTGTCCCAAAAATAGCAATTCTTCCTCCCCGCACAAGTTCTAGTCCAAAACACGCCGGTTTGTCCACAAAAAGGCGGAAATGGCCAATAATAAGCTATGGAGCATGAAACCTACAAAAGAGACGTAAACGCATGAAAAGTAATAAAAACTAATGAGAATAAGCGAAAGTTAAAGCAAGTTGGCATCGAAATAGTAGGTATAAAACCTACTTATCAGCGCACTATGGAACAGAAAGAAGACTTTCAAGGCAGAAAAGTCAGAGGACTGTGTACTATCAGTCCTATAGTTTGGAAGGACCAAACGACTCTATAAAAGTTGGTGGGAACCTACGATTGACATATCTGTCCCAAGGAAAAAGAAAACAACCTTCCATGGACTAACAAGTCAGATCTAATAAAGTCTCATCAGAGCTTTAATGAGCTATATTAATATAATATACAGCAACTCTCCTCTGTGAGGTAACGGGAAGAAATACAAGCTCAAGCAGATGGTCCAACGGGAAGAAAACTGAAGCCCTAACTTCTTATATACTAAGATCAACAAAAGAAAAAAAAAGCACTGCACAAAAAGAAAAACGCAAGAAGTGAAAAAGATCAAACTCGTAAGAAAGCTTGCATTGCTACTAAGTCCTTCGAAAAGTGAAGCTAATAAGCAACTTAGCAGCACATCCAAATATACATCAATCCAGAAGAGTTCTTTGTGAACTAGTGTAACCAAGTCTGTTAGACTTGTAAAGTTCTTTGTGAACTAAAATTCCAAGACTGCGGGTCTTGAAGGAATCTTAGTGATTCAGATATTGTAAAAGTATCCTTAGTGGATTTGCTGCTAGAAGAGCAGAACAGTGGAGTAGGAGTCTTGTGTGCTCTGAACCACTTAAAACCCAGAGTCTTTCTCATTCTGTCTTTCATTTGCTATATCTGCCATATAATTGCTTGTTGAATTATTACTCTAACATATCAAGAAAAGAATAACTAAATCATATTCCGTTGTATTAAACTTTCTGTTTAAGAATTAATTAAGTAAGATCTTTTCAAATAAAAGAAATTTTTAAAAGAATCTATTCAACCCCCCCCCCCCCCTTCTAGATTTCTATCGTGTCATTGGGAACTAACAATTGGTATCAGAGCAGGTTCTCACATCTAAAGCCTTACAAGCTTTAGTAGATCAAATGGCACTCAACAAGAATGGATCGGAACTCGGTGGAGGTAACATACCACCTATGTGTAATAAAGAAAAATTTGCTAACTGGAAAGTTCGTATGCAGGCTTACATGGATGCTATAGATGATGAACTGTTCGAGACAGTGCTAAATGGGCCATTCATACCAATGAAGCTTGCACTATCAACTGAAGATTCAAGCAAGCTAGTAGCAAAGAAAAGAGACGAATGGACAGACAATGAAAAGAAGGATGTTCAAAGAGACAAAAGGGCTAAAAACATCTTATTTCAATCTCTGGATGATGATCTATTTGAGAACGTTGTCAACTGTAAGATAGCTCAAGAAGTATGGCAAACTCTGTTGATCATGCATGAAGGAACAGAAGAAGTCAGAGAAAATAAGCAATCACTGCTTGTTCAGTAGTATGAGATGTTCACCCACATCTCAGGTGAAAAAATTACAAACACCTACGAGAGATTTAACTTGCTACTAAACTCTCTCAGATCTTATGGAAAAATCTATCCAAACAGAGATCTTATCATTAAATTCATGAGATCGTTGCCAAGCAAATGGGATGCCAAAACCACAGCCATCCGGGAGTCAAAGAACTTGCACGAGATGACTGTACAACAGTTATATGGAAATTTTCTCACCTATGAGCTGGAGCTAAATCAAAGAGCAGAAAATCTATCTGGGGAAAGAAAGAAGGAGAAAAACATTGCTCTTAAAGCCTCAACCTCAACTCACAGAAGCAATCACAAGGATATCTCTGACTCTGACAAAGATGAATCAAATGATGATGAAGGAGCTGCCATGCTAGATATCTGTCGTATGTCCTATGACCGCGCAAATTCCGCAAGCTTTCACTTGTTGCATATTACCTACAGCCATTTGACGAACAACGGAGGTTAGACTGTCAATTCGTTGCTCAAGTGAAGAAATATTTACCACATTAACATTCTTGGATGAAAATCAAGTCTAGTGCCAAATTGTTGGGAGTTAGCAGCCATGTTTGCAATTAAGTTCCTTGCAGCTTCGGGCGTTTTGTCCACCAAAGCTCCTCCACTGGCAGCATCGATCATGCTCCTATCAGTAGACATGAGTCCTTCATAGAAGTATTGGATGAGGAGTTGCTCGTTGATTTGATGGTGGGGGCAGCTTGCACATAGTTTCAAAGGTTGTTGATTCAAATCAAGGGCCGCAAGCTCTTTCAAAGTTCGATTCCTAGCCATGATTTCCATCTTCAACCTGCACAACTCAAATAAAATATGAAAACTAGAAAAATAAAAATAAAAACTAAAAATAATTACTAAATTAAATTAATATTTACAAAAGCACAAAATTAAATTAAAATCAGTCCCCGGCAACGGCGCCAAAATTTGGTGTGATGTCGTAAGCACCCAAAAATAAAATCTTACTTTTGAAAAATATTAATGTAGTAGTGTAAGCAAGAGTCGATCCCATAGAGAATGATTAATTTAATTTTATGTTTTTGCAAACAAAAATTGGGGGGTTTTTAATTAAATAAATAATTTAAATAAAATTAACTAAAATAAATATGCAAGAAATAAATAAGAATAGAAAGCCTTGGTTTAAGTCAAAATCCACCATCAAGAATTTACAACTGATCACTGATGCAAGAATAAATCAATTCATATTTTAAATATTCAACGTGAAATAATTACTCCCATTCGAATAATTTTTCTATCTCTCCTTAATTTTAGTAAGCAGAAACAATCGATCTAAATAACCCTTACTACTAAATAATCTCAGACAAGCGCTAAAGATTTAACCTAGTAGCAGCATAAAGAAATAGAGAGATCGTTGAACTAAACAACACAATCCAAGCGTCCGCATTTAATTTAGATGAATATTCTTCCTAAGATAAAATAATATTTTGATAAGCAAAATAATTATTAAACTTAGTTGCTTCGCAAATTAAAGTGACCAAACAATAACGGATTTGATATTTAATTTAGCAGTAGATTTCAACGAATAATAAACTAGTGTGCAATTAAACGAATTAATCATAAAATTAAACACAGAAAAATATTCAATACTCAAAATATAAATTGAACAATTAAAATAAATTAGATCTCACAGTGTATAAATCTTGATGGCTTTAATCACTTAAACCAAGAAAAATAAATTAACTACTCATAATTGTATAGAATACTAAATAATAGAAGAGAGAATTTTTATTCTAAAAAAAGTTGTGTCTTACATTGTGTCTCAAGCCCTCTATTTATAGGCTCCAAAATCCTCCTAAACCTAGTTGGAATTACTCTTTCAAAACTCTAATAGGATTTAAAATACAAACAAAAATAAAAGAAAAAGAAAAATAATTATTATCCTAACCCTAGTTGGAATTAAAATCCAATTTGGAATCAAAAAGTAGCATTAAATCCGAAAAATCCCGTTCTGCAGAATTAACGTGTCAAACAAGCAAGCCTTAACGCGCAGTCAAACCAAGTCAACGTATGCCCCGCGTCTTGCTGACGTCACCAGCCTCATCCGCGCATTGCGCGGAGGCATCTTCACAGACTCCAAACGACGTCGTTTCTTCAACTCTACTTCAACGTCCATGCGCGCATTGCGCGGTCCGTTTCCATTCATCGCCAAACGGCGTCGTTTGGTTCTGCTACCTTATTCCTCGTAAGCGCGCATGGCGCGGTCGCACGTCCAGAAATTACCATTATGCCACTCAACGTTTGCAAAATTTGCAGATTTGCCCCCAGGTTTATTTTTTCCTACAAAATAAAATATAAAATAATTAAAAAATAAATAAATATAATATAAAAATACTAAAAATAATAATAATGCATAATAATAAATAAAACACTAAAAATAAATAAAAACTCATAAATAAAAAGAAATATAAAAATATTATAAAATAAACATAAATTAACTAAAACCCTATAAAACCTATTAAAACCAAAATAAACTAAATAATTAAACATTTAAGCATATAATAAATATAAAAACTAAGTATTAGGGAATAAAAATAGCATATAATTTAACCCTGTCAGATAGCGAAGGAGAATCCATGAATGTGAATAAGAAGATTACTCCCAAGCTATTTGAAAACTCAAAGAAGAATCCAATTGAAATTCATCGATCCAGAATATTAGAGGGAAGTGAAAGAACTATCAGTGAAGTAAAGAAGCCAAGCAAGACTAAAGGAAAGAGGAAAGTTACTTCTATTGAAGAAGTGTCTCAAGAATCTACAACTCCTCAATAATCTGAAACTGGCAATTTTGTACAATGACCAATGACAAAGAAGGAGAAAATATAAGAGAAGAGAGAAATAGAAATGCAGAAGGATGTTATCTCAAAGTCGAAAGAATCTCAAAAAGAAATTGCTCCATTATCACAGATTCTGATAAAGAATAAAGGAAAGAGAGCAAAGAGACAAAGAAAGTCTATTTTTACTAAGCAAAGTGGAGAGACGATCATAATGGAAGCTTCGATTATGGAGATGCCCTGGAATGTAGAGGATACTACGATCGGTGAAGAGACCCAAGTTGTAAGAGACAAAGAAGATGTTCAACTAATGATGGCTCAGAAGGCTTTTAAGCCTGAGCGCCAAGGAAGTGATCAAGTGGCTGGGCAGGATTCAGATCCTAAGCCAAAGAAGCTTCAATGAAGGTTAAGGAAAATGGTTGAGAAGAAGCAAAAGAAATCAGAATTAAGAAGCAAGAGATGGGGGGATAAAGTTAATTCTGATGACTCTTTGCAGGTTACCAAAGTGATCTCAAGGGTTATTGATGAACTCAACAAGAATAGTGAACTAGTGGTCGTGAAGCTAGAAAATCCAGACTCTGAGGGGGAGCCATTAACTAATCCTCAAGAACCTCTTCAAGAAGCAATAACATCAAAGTCATCAGGTTTAGTAACTAGAATTATGCTAAAAGGAATAGAGGACCCTAATGCTTGACTCCCTGATACATTCATTGGGACATGGAGCTAGACGAATGCGGGTTATTAGAATGAGCCTAAATGAATTATTTAATAGCTTCATCACTCTGGATATGGACAGACAGATCACCTTATATGATCCTAAAAGTGCCCACTTAATATACTTCTTTCCCTTGCTACCTTTGTTCAAAGCATTAAACTTTAAAGATCACAGCTTTATGCGGTGGAGCTACTCAACTTTCCCTAATCTAAAGCTCATCTCACAAAACTTTCCAAGAGTTCTCTCCTATGCCACATAATTACTGAGCAATGAACCTTTTCAATCTTCTCAGAGGTATGACAGAATAATTCTTATACCTAAGTCAATTTTCTATTATGAATCTTCATTATTGGTATACTATGATGAGATTATTGAGGAATCCCCATCAATCTCATAGCAAACTTATGATATTTGAGGCTTCTCTACTGATTTCCTGATCGTGGAGTCTCAATACCCCACGATCGAAGAAATATTGACATCCTATCCCCAACCAAAGTTTCATGAATCCACACCTCCAACCTCTCATGTTCATACATTTACACACTCTCCCTCTCCTTTAACTCTTTCATCCTTAATTTCTACACTTGTACATTGTCCTATCTCCTCCCAAAATAGCAATCAGCAAGCTATTTCTGGAGCCCCTCCATCAGATGTACCTTCTGGAGCGCCTCCATCATAAATTAACATTGAAGAAAATAAAAGTTTTTAAAAAGACCTATTCAACCCCCACCCCCCTTATAGATCTTTTATGTACCTTTGAGAAACTACACATTTTTCTCAAGAAAAGATGGGGTGGGTTTAGCATAAGTTATGTTAGGGTCGGTAGTTATTGGGTTGGGTTCGGCAAAGGTATGGAGGGGTTCAAAAGTTATGATATTGAGGTTATGGGGTTCAGATGTTTGGTGTAAATTTTCTATGGTTGGGATGGGAGTTTGGGGTCCGGATTATGGTTTGTAGATGATTATTACTAAAAAGAAAAAAAAAATGGGAAGAGATCGGGAGTAAGAAATAATGAAAGAAAAGGAAATTTACGTAACTTATAAGTGTTCGGGAACTTACAACCGTGGTCGAAGAGCCCTTGTTAATTAGAGAACAAATCCAGGGGTCCATGGTTTGTCAGGGATCTTCTTGTAAAATGTATGATATTCCTTCTTTTTTGCTTCAGATAATTGGTTGCAATGTTTTAAAAATCAGACCGATTATCGAACCGAAAAAAATACCGGGTAGATGGATCACTGGTTCAACCAGTGGTCGAACCTTTATTGACCCATTGACATCATTAATATGTAATAAATAATAAATATATTAATTATTATTATTATTATTATTATTATTATTATTATTATATATATATATATAATATTTATCAAATATGTAAACATAAATCAATTTATCTACAAAAAAAATTATTTATAAAATACTTACTTTATACAATTCAAATAAATACTAAATTTATATGGAAAAAAAAAAGATATTAAATCATGCTCATAACTCACAAGTGATAAAATTAAACATAAATGAATATAAACATCTCAAAACCAGTACTAATTGTTCATTTTATGTGTCTTCAAGGCTATACTATATAGATGTCCAAATTTATTATAGTCTTAATAACTGTTCATACATGCATACATATTGAATATTTTCGGATCAGGTGGGTATATATTTTAAGGTTGGAAGGTTCTTTCTAGCTATGTAATTTTATAGTTTTTTTGTGTTGTATAAGATTTTCAGCAGACTTTTGTGACTTAAATTCTATACTATAATATGTCATACAAACTTGGAAGGTTCTTTCTAGCTATCTAATTTATTTATTTATTTATTAATTCTTATATAGTAAGCTTGAACCGGTAAAATTGGTGAACCGGTGACTAATTCATTAGGTCGCCCGGTTCAACCATCGGTTCACAGGGTTATACAAGTTTTTTGTCAAAACTAGGTAGATGGGCCAAACCGGACCGAAACACGAACCGATTTTGATTTTTTTCGATTTAATAGCCAGTCTGGTCTAGTTTTCTAAACATTGCTTGGTCGTACCCAAGTTAAGTTTTTTGGGTTCACCCCAGGCTTAAATGAGGTAAGTGTTAGTGTCAGAGACATAAATCTAGTAGTGGTGCCACCCTTTGTTGCTTGAAAGGGGCTGTATCCACACCTTATGTCCTGGTAATCTATTCAGGGGTTGGAGTTGGGTTCTTTATTTTTCGTAAGTGTGAAAATGGAGAAGAAAAAGTCTATGGAAGGGTTGATTTTTACTTCATTACAAAATGCAATGAAACAAATGAAGTGGATATGAGTTTGACACTAGTTGGGTGAACCTGATGCCGACAAAAGTAAGGAAAGAGGAAATGAATTCATGAAGTGGAAATCGGACTCCATTTCGAAGAACGTGTATTGGAACACTAAACCAACTACCGTTCAGGCACCAGTACGTCTTTTCATGAGGTCTAGGTGCTTTGAAGGAGTATTCATCAAGGATTTTGAATTCTTCTCAGATGTGGAGGATGGCTTGGTTATTGGTGGTGGAACGGATGTTGGCATGATGGAAATCTTTTACTGATGATAATTTTTCTCAAGTTTCCATTTCATTCTTCTTGGTGATAGACATGGAAGAAGTGTAGGGAGTTATGGCAGTGGAGGAAGGGTGGTTCTGAGCCATGGGTAAATGAAAGGATGGAGATGGCTGATCAAGAAAGGAGGATATTTGATTGTGGAGGAAAAAGAGTTTGTCGGGATCTAGATTTTTACAGGAAAAAATGGGGAAGCCGGATAGTTTCTTTGGAGATTTCATATGTGAAAAGTGAAAAGATATGTCGAGAATGGTTTTTGTTGAGGAGAAATAGAGTGGGAGGTGGGGAGTTTTTCTAAAAAGAAGAGCAATAAAGTGAGTTTGATTTGAAGTTTAGGGTTTTAATAATGGGTGTGGGTTCCAAAGCCTGTAGATTTGAACCAAACACGTGAGGGTTATTGGAACACGTGTGAATATATGATAGTTACAATTGACAGTTAAGGGGTATGCAAGTATTTTTTATTTGTTCAGATTGACATTGTATCCTAGTATTACTCTCTTATTAAAAATTCTTTATAATAAGAGAGTTGGGGGAAATGTTGGGATATAAATAATTGGAACCCAGGATTTAGTGTGGACCCATAATTATACACGGCCTGGAACAGATGTTGGTCTATTTTTTACACACTACAATGGGCCCGGTATTGGGGCAGGCCCATTGTAGTGTCCTTTCCTTTAGCGGCTTGACAAAATTAGGAGGGTCAAAGTTCATGTTAACTCAGGATTCCAAATCCAATTATGATTCCGGATATTAGGAGTGATAAGGATTGATTGGTCAAAATAATACTCACAACTGGATTCTAATTAGGGCATCCAAATCATAATTGGCCACGGATGCGTGATAGTAGGGCAGTTAAAAAAAGAGAGTATAAATACAGTAATAAGCAGAGAATCACGATACATCTAACTTACATCAAATATCAATATTATTCCAACAGTTTTTACATCCCTCTATTATTTACGTTTTTGGCCTGTACTTATTCTCACACCTCAGTTATCCCCTGACGACCCAAGCCGTCAAGCTCCTTAGTATGGATGTTCCTTGTGCAGGTTGTTCGCTATTTGGTGATTTTAGTGAAGGAAAAAATCAGGCGTCAATAGGAAACATAGTCAAATTTTATGCGTTGGGTGGGGCTTCATCTTTTAACATGATTATTGGATAGTTAACCTTGGCCAACTTGAGGGAGATCACTTCAATCACCCATATGAAGATGAAGTTCCTAACCCTATTTAGGGTGGGGGGATTATGTGCCAATAAAGAGGTGTCAAATACTTGTTACAATGCTACATTGTGCCTCGCACAGACTACCTTGAAAAAGAAAAAATAAATAAAGGGGGTCATGATGGTATCCTTGAAGGCACCCGAGGAAGGCCCTTTTGAGCTAAAATCTTTTGAGGAAAAGAACAGTGGGTCTAAGGCAAGTCCAACAAAGGAAATTAACCCTAGGGGTTCCGAGTAGGAAACTAAAGTTAGGGCCTGTGTTAGCCCCGAATCTCAAAGAACAACTCATTCACCCTTTTTTGGAATACACATACATCTTTGGTTGGGCCCCCGAGGATATGTCGGGAATAGATGAATTAGTACTAGTCCACAAACTAAATGTGGATCTGGGGAGGAAATCAATAAAGCTGAATATGAGGAATTATACCCCTAACAGATAGATAACTATTGATAAGGAGGTGGATAAACGGCTTAAGGTTGAACTGATCTATGAGATCCAGTACTTGGAGTGATTAACCAACGTGGTTATGTAAAAGAATAGTAATAGTAAGTGGAGAATATGTATAAACTATACAGACATGGATAGGGCTTGTCCGAAGGATTCATATCCCATTCATTCCATAGAATAACTCATTGATGCCACAGCTGGCCACTTATTGCTAAGCTTCTTAGATTTTTTTTTTCAGGTACCACCAAATAAAAATGGCCATGAAAGATATTCTAAAGATAGTATTATTCACCTACCGAGCACTTTATGCCTTCAAGGTAAATGTCCTTCAAATTGATTAATCTATATAGGGGCTATATATCAAAGGATAATGAATGTTATGTTTAAGGGCAAAATTGGGCAGAACATGGAAGTTTATGTAAATGATATGATAGTGAAAAGTATTCTCCAAAGCATCCATATTTTGGATCTTTAGGAATGCTTCTAGAATTTGAGAAAGAATAATATGAGGCTAAATCCAGGAAAGTGCAACTTCAACCTGGGCTTGGGCAAGTTCCTTGGTTTCTTAATCAGTTAGAGAAGGATAGAGGTGAACCCAAAGAAAATATAAACTACATTCAACATGTACCCCACCCACCCCCCCCCCCCCCCCCGAATAAGGAAGTCTATAAATTAACTAATTATTTGGAGGCATTGAGGAAGTTTGTTTTCAAATTGGCTAAGTGCTGCTTGCCATCCTTTTATACTCTCAAAGGAGCACAAAACATTTGAGGTTTCACATGGACGGAGTATTGTCAAAGAGCTTTTAAGGGTGTCATGGAGTACCAAGCCAAACAACCAATACTATCAAAGGCTTAGCCAATAGAAACCCTCATTTATTTATTTGGCAATAGCCCCAAAGATGGTTAAACCCAGTCTATTATGCCACTCAGGTTCTTCGAGTTTATGAAATCAGATATCCTCATTTGGAGAAGCTTGCATATGCTTTGATCATGGCTTTGAGGAAGCTGGGGTACTATTTTCAAGGAAGTTGATCAAGGTCATGACCGATTAGCCATTAAAGAAGATATTTTTTAAACCAACTTTGTCTGGAAGGTTAGTTACTTGGGCAATAGAACTCAGTCAGTACAACATAGAGTATCTATCTTTAATTATGAAGGGACATACATTGGCTAATTTTGTCGTAAAATGCATTTGTCCCAAAGAAGAAATGTTTATGACCGAAGTGTATGAACCTAAGCAAGTGATCCATCCAGTAACCTGGATTTTATATGTAGATGGGTCCTCAACAGCAGAAAAAAGTGGTGTATAGGTAATCCTAACAAGTTCTGAGGAGTTCCATGCCACAAATAATGAATTAGAGTATGAAGTTAACCTAGAGGGATTCAAATTAGCTCAAAGCTTGGATGTTCAAAGGCTGCAAGCCTTTTGTGATTCACAATTGATAGTTAGTAGGTCCTTGGAGAATATGAGGTCCGGGAAGAGAAGATGGCTAAATATCAAACTGAGGTTAGGAAGATAATTGGGATGTTTGAATGCTTTATCATCCAGGGGATTATTTGGACAAAAAATCAAATTGTTGTTGCTTTGTTTAAGCTCACCACTACCCGGGAAGGGGATCTAAAAGGGTCAGTCTACTTGGAAATTTTGGAAATGCCTAGCATTTCCAAGCCAAACATGATAGAAATTGCACCAGGCCTTAACTGGATGACATTTATCATTGATTTTCTAGAGAAGGGGGTCATTCACAAGGATCCAAAAGAGGCTAAAAGGATAAAGTTCAAATAATGAAAGTTCTAGATGAACAAAGGGATAATATTGTACAGAATGGCTTTCCTAGCCTCGTTGTTGAAGTGCATTGACAGAACCAAGGAAAATTATTGTTTCAAAGAGGTTCACCTGGGCATCTGTGGAGAGCACTTGAAAGGTAAGGTTTTGGCCAACAAAATCCTTTGGCAGGGGTACTTCTGATAGATAATATATGAAGATGCCAAAAATTATGTCCAAAAGTGCCACCAATGCCAAATTCATTCAAATGTACCAAGGTAACCGGTCGAACCCTTATCTTCCATACTATCCCTGATCCCATTTTATTTTATTTTTTGCTAATTTGTTTGTATATTAAAAAGAAAAATAAAATAAGATAATACATTATAGCTCATGACACTAATCTAATCTCCTGTTGAGATTAGGAACACCTAGTCAAACTAGAAGACAAACGCCTAGCAGCTAGAGAAAACTCACACAACCCGTGTGGATAGGAGAAAGAAATACAATGGACCTATAGAACATGTGAGACACCCAAAAGGTCCAAAACAAAATCATTCGCTCACAAGGATCCAGCAACAGCATCAGGATCGGCAAGATAGAAACAACACACTGAAGCCTAACAGAATAATGTAGGACATTAGCCCAAAGCATGGCCCCAATCAGCATGTACAACATACTAGACAAAACAGTTTCGGCTGCAAACGTGAAGGAATAGACCAGTAGCCCAACACTAGCTACAAATCTAAACCAGCAGCCCAACACACAGGAAAGAAATGAATACCAGCTACATATCCATAACAAAAACCTACCAAAATACCTTTATAAAATATAAGGTACAAGTAAGTGTTGGTTTGCAAAAATTTGGCATACATATAATCAAATTATATAAGCGCAACGGAAGCAATAAAATCAGATTTTAAAATTTTTTATACAAACCAATAACCCGGATCTTTCTTATGCGACTATTATTAATTGAGGAAGGATAAAAGAATTTATACCTTTATAAAACCAAGCTTCCACGGGTACAAGTTCATCTCCCTTTAATCCTTCATGTTCTTCTTCAAATTCACCGATTAGATTCCACGGATCAATGTTAGCTCCCCAAGTGTTGAGCCTCTAGAGGTGATCCACCAAGAGATCTATGAATTAAAGAAGTGGATCTTGGTTTCTCTAAACCATGGGTGGCTAGCCCTAATTCTCTATCTCTCTCTAACTCTTAGATCTAGAGAATTATGGAGTACTCTCACTAATCTAATGAAAGAGTCTGTAACCTTGATCTATGATAAGACTCCTCTTATTTATAGATCTAGTCAACCCTCCTAAACTATTTAGGATTAGGGTTTTAATTTAATTCTCAATTTAATTAGGAACTAAATTAATTAATTACAATTCCTAAACTATTTAGGAACTTAATTTACAATTACTAAACCATTTAGTAAATTAATTAATTATTATAATTATAATTCCGTAAACTATTTAGGAACTTAATTATTTAATAATAATATTACTACTTATTAATTAATTCCAAAACCATTTAGGAACTAAATAATAATACTAGCAGTAATAATAATAATAAAAATAATAGTAATAATAATAATAAGACTCCTCTTATTAATTTATAATTAGTATTTCTAAAATACTAAATTATAAATATGAAGCTATTTAATTTATTCTATCATCATAGTATAAATTAAATATACTTAATTTATTATTACAATTATGTCATCCACTTCTAAAATAAATATTACTCTTTTGCGGTGTGACCCTTTAGGTTCTCCATATTAAACCAGTTATATAACAAATAAATTAGAACAATTCTAATTCATTTATTACGAATTACCTCTTCAATTCAGAATAAATAATTATTCCACAATAAGGGTAAGCCCCCTTAGCGATTAGTCGACTTTCCAGATAATATAGATTTTAACATTTAATCGTAAAAGAACCTTTCAGCAAATAGTTACTGTACAATTCAATCCTTCTACCGTACAATATCCCAATCAAATATAAGACACGGAATTTCTGTCAAGTCTTATTTATTTGATTATATGCATTTCAATTCACAAATACACAACTATAGTTAATGTAAATTAGAAACTCCTTTTTAATTTCATGCAACCCTGGCCAGGGATTTCTGAGTTGTCACTTATTGAATCGCATAGGACATTCTCTCCCTTTACTGGAAGTGGTAGATCCTTTGTTGATCATTCATCTATCTCCATATGTACCTTATTATACCCAATCACATCCTTTGATATACCAATAGGTCTTAAGGAATATGTCAAAGTATAACTTAGTACACACAAGATACTAAGATGATCTCAAGTCTAAGGATCACTTGTACGACTATTACATAAGGAACTCCTATTGACAGACGAGTAAAACTCCATTAGGTGTTCCTTGAGCGAGTCACGTTCAGTGAACTTATTCTCTAATAAGCACCTACATACTTGCTTTAGTGTCTCTACACAAATGATTATGAGATCAATCATCCTCTTCATAAGAGCAAGCATAGTATGTACCAATCTATCCGGATCTACTAATCCCCTTTTTAGTGATCCAATGATTATGAACAATTTTAGTTTTGAGCTATCTTGAATTTAAATCTCATTTGCATGATCCTCATCATGGTTCTAAAAGCATTGCTCGAAAACTATGGGTTTATCCATTTGATTAATTCAAGTAATTAATCATGAATAAAGAAATGTCTTGATACTTTTATTAATAAATGAACAAGATTACAAAGTATATGCTTATCACATCAAATGTGGTTGGCTTGAGGGCATACTACTTTCAGTAAGTCACTTTGGTAGACCCTTACGAGCCACACGCAGCAAATTAGGCATATCAGACTAGGGGCCTAAAGAACTTGCCTACTCAATTATTTTTTCCTCCAATAGTAACTACATAGTCCTGCATCCAGTTGGGTCTTTTAACTTTCCTTGTTGCACTTGACACCTTGGTATTAATTTATGAATCATCTCCATTTGTTTCATCAAGCTCGGTTCCCAATAGAGTTGCTTCCAAGTGAACTAAATGATGCGGAGGATTAGGGACATCATAGTCATCATCATCATCATCAACATCCAAGAGACCCGAAGAGATAGAATCATTCATATCAATATAGTCGGACTCATATTAATACACGAGGGCAAAATGATCAAAATGGATTTGGTAGCACTAGTACCTGGATTGAAAACCCTTTTGTTGGAGGAATGAGTCAGAGAGCTAGATGAAGCAGCAACCACACCAACATCCACAAACTCATCAAGCAAGGAATCTTCGACCACAAAAGTAGTGGGCTCATCAGCACATGGAGTTACAATGATATTAGTAGAAAGATGACGTTCTACAACAGTAGTTGAGACACAGCAGTTGTCACTTTCATCTAGAGGAACTACATCATATGAATCAAATAGGTGGTTATTCCCCCAGTAAGATTTACATCAGGTTCTAGGGAGGGAACTACCATCATCAGAAGGAATCAAAAGAGGAAGACAACCTTCCTTCTTCTTCCATTCAAATTTCCTCTTACCACTGCGTTCTCCTATACCTATCGGCCTTTGTTTAGATGGATAATTGAATTATGAGTGGCCAAAAATACAACATTTCACACATTTTTTTGGCTTCCATGGAATTTCAATATTTATTACTTGAGTTTCACAATTTTCCATTTGTATCTTGAAGGAATTGGGTAATATAATTTTAACATCAACATCAACACAGATTCTAGCATAGGAAAGCTTGTACCCATTTTTTGTGAATTCATCAAGACAAAGCGGTTTACCAAAATGACAGGATAGAAAATCAAGACCATCCTCATGCGAGAGGGCAAGCAGAACATCATAGAAATTAATCCAAATGGGCACAGAGGATGGTTTTTCCTTAGTTAAGTTCATATTCGAAACCCATCGCTGCATTATCAAGAGGGATTTCCCAAAGAAAACAGGACCAGAGTTTAGGGCGAACAGCAGGTCTTCCTCATAGTTGAAATTGAAAAGAAAAAGACCATTACCTTTAGAAAACACATCTCAATTCCTTTTTGAGAGAGAGAACTGGGGATAGGAAGTACCTCATGGAACGTACCGCCAAAAGAAGAAAAAGAATTCCCAATTGAAAGAGAGACCTCTTTGAGGATGTTCTGATAAATTTGGGACTTTATTCCCATCAGAAGATTTAGGGTCTTGGCCAACATTAGACAGCAAGGAGCCAGAATTAGAAGTCAACGGCGCAGAAAGATTGGAGACCCGAGAAGCAGGAAGTTAACTGCATTGTGGCAATAGATTATATGACCAAATGGGTGGAAGCAAAGGCTTTTCGGAGGATAATGGAGGAGGACTACAAAAATTTCTTTAATAACTTTTTGTGGACATGAACTTCAGGATACCCAAGGTCTTAATTTCTGATAAGGGCTTACAATTTGTTAGCAAGGAGTTTGGGGGATACCTAGAGGAGCTTGACATTATTAATAGAAAATCTTTGGTCAGACATCCGCAGGAATATGGGTAAGTTGAGGTGTAGCATTTTACTTCGAAGAGTCGAGAAGAGGCTACTAGAGGAAGCAAAAGGAAAATGGTTGAGGTGTTGCTGTGAGGATCCGAATTTCCAGGATTTCTTTAATAATATTAAATGAGAATTTAATTGATAAAATTATCAAGGTTGTTAAATAAATTATTATTTTATGTGATTTAAGGTGTATGAAGAGATTTAATTGATAAATTAAATCTTTATGGAGATGGTGATAATTGATGTTAATTTAAAATAATTGAAAAGTAAATAAATTGTTTAAAAACAATTTATGAAGAATAAGAAAAATTATATGTAAGGTACAATATATTGTACAATGAAATTATTATGGAAGTACAGAAATTATGATTTTAAATGAGGTTATGTGATAATGTAAAATGCATGAATTAAATATGTATATAATTATATATATACATTTGTATGTGTGTTATGTTTAATTGATAATTATAAATGTTATTAATTATGACAAATAAGGGGTTAATAATTAAATTAATCCAAAAAAATTAAATAAAAAGTGAATGAGGAATTAGTAAAATTGAAATGGTGGATTATTGGTTTAATTAAGAGATTATGGAGATAGTTGAGAAATTAATTGGGAAAGAAATGTAATTATATAAATTGTATAATAGTAAGTTATATAATTTATATAAGAAAATTAAAGTGAAATATGAGAAAAATAATAATTATATAAATTATATAAGAATAATTATATAATTTATATAAGGTGATGAATAAGGATGGGAAGAAATTTTATAAATTATATTTTGTGTGAAATGGAAATTATAAAAAAGGGATAATTTAATTATATAAATTATATAATAATAAATTATATAATTTATTTAAGAAAAGTAATGTGAAATGTAAAGAAATTAAATTAAATGAGGAAAAAGGAAGGATTTAATTTATTAAAAATTATGGTTATGCATAATTAAATTATTATGACTTTTATGAAGAATAATATTTCAGAAATGTGAACATGTTAATGTAACATGTTGTCCAAGTAATGAAGTGAAAAATTATGAAAAATAATTTTTATAAGTTATATAAATTATTTTATGATTTTTGGAGGTATAAATGACCTCAGATAATTACATGCATGTCATTATGCGTGTACAAAATTTGTCAAGTAAAGTACCCAAAAGAGTGTTAATATTATTGAGAAATTATATTATGAATTTTGGTACGTTAAAATAATTATTTTACATACATTATGTAAAATAATTATTACACAGAATAATTATGTAATGTATTAAATTAATTGATTACGCAAGATTTATGCATGCGATTAATCCAGAAATTTCTTGACTTCGCGCAACAAAGTCGGTGGGAAATTTTTTATGTAAGAAAAGCATAGCTTTGGTTATAAAAAGGAAGAAAAGAATATGAAAAGGAGAGGAGAAAGAAAAATAAGAAAAAGAAGCCAACTTTTGCTTTTCTTTCTACCGCCACCACCATCCGAGCCACCACATCCACCACCGTGAACCACCATGGCTACTTGAGGGAGAAGAAGAGAAAAATCCAAGTATAGCAAGCTTCAAAAGGAAGTTTTTTTGGCTTTGGAAGGTATAAAATTTAATTTATATGATTTATTTTATGTATTTTTGATGATAAATTATTGTTGTGAAAAATTAGAAAATAATTAGAATAATTATTCTAAATAATTATTTGATGTATATGTATGAGTTATAGAATTTTTGGAATGATTTTGTGGAGAAAATTTGTATAAAAGTGGAGAAATTTGGCCTAAGTTGGTGTACTGCTGCTGTGAAAGAAGAAGAAGAAATAAAAAGGCTGCCGCGCATGGCGCGGCAGCCAAATTTTTTTCCGGACGCGGCTTGAAACGACGCCGTTTTGGGCGTGCGAAAGAAGCAGCCGCGCAATGCGCGGAGACTTCTGGAATTGACAAGAAACGACGTCGTTTTTGCGTCGGCAGCGAAGGGCCGCGCGCAATGCGCGGTCGGCAACGTTGAAATTACCAGCGTGCCCTTGGTATTTTGCGATATTACCGAACGTGTCCCTGACCCTCGGTCAATTACGGAAATGCCCCTGGACTTTCCGGAAAATTCCGGTTATGTCCCAAGGCCGCGGAAATTACGAAAATGCCCCGGATCTTTTCTATTAATACCGGATGGATCCTTAAGGGCGCGGAAATTACCAAAATGCCCCCAGAATCAGTTTTTAATTAAATAAATGTTTAAAAATTGTTTAAAAAATCATAGAAAATTATAGAAAAATACTAAAAATATAGAAATGATGTTTGGGCATTAAATTTAATATTTTTGTAAAAATATTAAATATTGGGGATTAATATTTAAATGTTTAAATATTAATCTAATATGGTTACCATTTAGAAAATGGTTAAATAAAATTTTTGGGACACCCAGTTATGTTAAAATTTATCCGATGAGCCGGGTTGTCCGTATTAGAGGTGTTGGATATTACGTTAAGCGAATATTTTAAGGAACGAGGTTAATATAATTGGCCATATAAATTAATAATTGGCCTAGAGATGATATTAATTAATTAAATTAATATCACAAGGAGTTAAATAATTATTATTTGATTATTTTATGATCATAGGTTGATCGAGTTAAGAGTTTGAGGTATCAATTTAAATAACTGGACGCCAGGCAAGTTCTTCAGTCCCTTTTATGTTAAATGTTGGACTGTTATGATATGTAATTCTTGTTTTAAACGCATAAAAATTACGTGCTATGTGATACGTGATTAATATGACCACAATGTGTATTTTGTGCAACGATATGAATATATATGAGATATATGGCTATAGTAGAAGCACAAGCACTTGATGTATGACACACACCAAGCATGATAAGGTATGTGCTACGTGAATCATAACTGTTGAACTTGCTGAGCCGTTGTGCTCATTACTTGCTTAAATTAAACTTTTGCAGGATAAAGAAATAAGTTTCAGGAATACTGGATTAAATTAGAGATAAATTGCCTAGAAGGTGGGGAAATGTTATTGTTATATTTTCCATTCAATGTGGATACATGTGCTAAGTTCTATAGATGTTATGTATGTACGGATATGTCGAATCCAGACAGAATGAGTAAAATTAAATTATGAACTGTAAATGTATGAGATAAATGTTACGATAGAGAATTACGCTATGGTTAATTATGAATTTTTAAATAAAGGATAATTGTGGAAATATAATCAACATTAAAATTAAATGTTGAACTTTATGGTACATGAAGGAAAGAAAAAGTAAAGGTTGCGATCCAGGGACTAGGATCGAGATGTAAAGATTTTTAATATTCAAATATTTTAATACAACGATTGAATCGAGAAAAAGAAAAAATTTATATGAGAATTTTGATAATTGGTGATTTTGAAATTAAATAATGGATCAATTTAGGAGATGAAAGATTTATTAACGGACCGAAATTTGAACGTAATGAAAATAATGTTTATTAAATATAAGATTTTAAGGGTTAAAGTGGGTCGAATTTCGGGGTCGTTACAGTTGGTATCAGAGCTAGAGGTTATAAACCTTAGGTAAATGATACCTTAAGCTATAACCTAAGTAAGGAAGGGTACGGTTAGTTGAGTGTTCTGAAAACTCAAGCGTATAGTAAGCTCGTGACTCATAAATGTATGGTGGAGCCCCTTTAGCGAATGGGCGACTAAGGCCTGACTAGGACAAGCTCCTCAACCATATGATTATGGTAAGTTCCTGAGCCCAAATACGTGATATGTTTGATGAACATGGGGGAAATTAGAATGGAAAAGATGTAAGTTAAGAAATGCAGATTTCAAATATTGATTAAAGTAAAGGAAATATGAAAGAGATAAGATTATAAGGAAGAGATAAAGATGTTAAGAAAGAGCTGAACGAAGGCAGGGAATTGAGAAAATTTATAAGTTTAATTAAAAAAAAAAAAATTTATTTGAAAGAATATTGAAATGATTCAAAGATGAATCTCAAAGAAAATCAGGGGACACCTGATTTAAGCACTAAAGATGACAAGGTAATCTAAAACGTATAGGAAGAGATCATAATAATATGATCAGGAATAGTGAGAGGATCGTACTACGATACGATCATAAGACAAGAGAAACGAGTACGGAATGGATTGTGAAACAAGAACATGATGGGATTAAGTGAGAATGTGAAATTAACAGAGAGACCTGTTAATGGTCAACAAGGTATAGCTTGATGCTATAAAGAGATATGGTACTATGAAATAGTACAAGAAGAATTCAAAGAATGATGAGACATGAATGATAGAAAGGTTATGTTAAAGGGGTAGAAAACTTGGGTACGAAATTTCATTTGAGGACTCATGTGGTGACTGAGTTGCACAATCCTTTGTATGGGCGGGGGATTTGTGTTTACTTAGTTACTATGTGATAATCATTGAAATGTTAGAGTCGCGCTAAGAGTTTCTGATAGATAAATAATATTAAAGTTAGGCACGAGTTCTTAAAACTCATGCATATGGTAAGTCCATGACTCATATTGGTATGGTATGTTTTGAGCCCCTCAGCATATGGACAGTCTTTGATATGTTCTCAGACTACGTATTGCTAGGACAAGCTTTTAAACTCATATTCTTGTGGTAAGTTCCTGGACTCATAATGTGTGGCAAGTTTGATGAACTATACGGGGGTATAGAAAAGTTGGAGTAGATATAAATTTTAATATGATAATAGTCCTAGCAATAAATTTTGTAATTAAATAAAGAAGCAGAACGTGAATGTTAGGGAATTTAGGATATTCCCACTCTTCTAGCTATGCTAGACTTCCGAAATTTTTGGCCTCAAGTTGATTTGGCACGGGTGTGCTTTGAAAAGTACAAAAGACTATTTTTAAGCAATTTAAAAAAATGTCTATGCTACTTGTCTCGGCTAGACAAAAATGTTTCTACATCAAAATGTATTTCAAAAGAATCATCCACGCACCTTTTAGCCCGGTGCAGATGTGATGAATGACGGAATGCTCAACGTGTTGTTGAGACGGTGCGGTACTATTTCGTCATAAGATGATTCAACACCATAAAGTATGGTTTATGGTGTAGGAATTATTAACGACGGAATTCTCAACGGGCTGTCAAAATGACGCGGTAACATGAAGTCATAAATGATTTTGATTTATGAAGGTATGTCAGAACTATAAGTCAATGCCATTTGACTCGGCTTGATATTTTGAAAAGTTTTGACATGATAAATGTTTTAAAAATTTCTGTGGATTACAAAGTGTTAGAGAAAGTCTATGCTAATTGATCTAGCTAGACAAGCGTTGAGAAAATATAAGTCTAAGCTATTGATTCAGCTAGACAAATTTTGAAATATATTGAATTCCTATTCTT
Organism: Hedera helix; assembly: GCA_947179155.2. Taxonomy (NCBI): domain Eukaryota; kingdom Viridiplantae; phylum Streptophyta; class Magnoliopsida; order Apiales; family Araliaceae; genus Hedera; species Hedera helix. Next base: position 5,266,140 of record OX359286.1, read on the forward strand.
TGAAAATTATACCCAATCAAATTATTTTTGAATGAATTCTATGGCTGAGATGAACAAAAAGATTAAGACTATTGCAGGTTGATCGAATGGTCACCTGGCATAGCAAGACACAGGCATTGCAGATTGATCATCTGGCGTGCCAATGTATGGTGAAACATCCATCACTTTAATGACAGACTGATCCACTGTCAGGGTTTGCAGTATGAAGTACTCGGGGAGCGAAGTACTGTACACCGGGATAAATGTTCATTCAGCATACCATGAAAGTTTTCCAAAATAAAAATTTCGAATTCCTCTACTCTTATGAAGTTTGGATGGTAGGATGGGGTAGTATTATTTAAATGTGAGTGATAATGGAAGCAATAATTGTGAAGTAAAGAAAATATGAAATGTGATGAATTAGAAACTTGCAATGTCCAATGACGGCGAGAAAGGAATGAAATAAAGATATGTGGAATAAATGTAAAGAAATTGAGTAAGTTGCAAATGAATACAGTATGAGTACATAGAAATTTCGAGGACGAAATTTTATGAAGGAGGGGTGAATGTGACACCCAGGATTTTTGAAATTTCCAAATAAGGATTATGATGAATTAAGTAAAGGTTAATATTTAAAACCTAGTGTTGAATGATAAAAGTATGAAGGGAAATGGAATGTGAAGATAGTGTATTAATATGAGTTAAGAAGAGAAGGAGGAATGTGCAGAATTTAAATGAGATATAATAGAAGGTATGAAATAAGTTGGTTAAGTAAGAATAAGTACGATTAGAGAAAAAGGAAGTTTTCGAAGAATGAGAAACTATCTGGACAGGTACATCAAGAAATGAGTTAAAGTTTTATTAATAAAATTTTAGAGAATTGGGAAATGCAATATTACAAAGGAATTATGAATTGAAATAAGAATGGAATATTCTGATAGTTATGACAATTATGGTATTATTTTTGTAAGTTATGGATATTAAAGAAATAAAATATGATTATTATGGAATTAATTGTTATTCATCAAGATAAATGTATAGTAATGTGCGGTAAATAAAATACGTATGATTAGTACGGCAATTATGATTCCGAGGACGGAATCCTGTTAAGGGGGAAAGAATGTGAGGATCCGAATTTCCAGGATTTCTTTAATAATATTAAATGAGAATTTAATTGATAAAATTATCAAGGTTGTTAAATAAATTATTATTTTATGTGATTTAAGGTGTATGAAGAGATTTAATTGATAAATTAAATCTTTATGGAGATGGTGATAATTGATGTTAATTTAAAATAATTGAAAAGTAAATAAATTGTTTAAAAACAATTTATGAAGAATAAGAAAAATTATATGTAAGGTACAATATATTGTACAATGAAATTATTATGGAAGTACAGAAATTATGATTTTAAATGAGGTTATGTGATAATGTAAAATGCATGAATTAAATATGTATATAATTATATATATATACATTTGTATGTGTGTTATGTTTAATTGATAATTATAAATGTTATTAATTATGACAAATAAGGGATTAATAATTAAATTAATCCAAAAAAATTAAATAAAAAGTGAATGAGGAATTAGTAAAATTGAAATGGTGGATTATTGGTTTAATTAAGAGATTATGGAGATAGTTGAGAAATTAATTGGGAAAGAAATGTAATTATATAAATTGTATAATAGTAAGTTATATAATTTATATAAGAAAATTAAAGTGAAATATGAGAAAAATAATAATTATATAAATTATATAAGAATAATTATATAATTTATATAAGGTGATGAATAAGGATGGGAAGAAATTTTATAAATTATATTTTGTGTGAAATGGAAATTATAAAAAAGGGATAATTTAATTATATAAATTATATAATAATAAATTATATAATTTATTTAAGAAAAGTAATGTGAAATGTAAAGAAATTAAATTAAATGAGGAAAAAGGAAGGATTTAATTTATTAAAAATTATGGTTATGCATAATTAAATTATTATGACTTTTATGAAGAATAATATTTCAGAAATGTGAACATGTTAATGTAACATGTTGTCCAAGTAATGAAGTGAAAAATTATGAAAAATAATTTTTATAAGTTATATAAATTATTTTATGATTTTTGGAGGTATAAATGACCTCAGATAATTACATGCATGTCATTATGCGTGTACAAAATTTGTCAAGTAAAGTACCCAAAAGAGTGTTAATATTATTGAGAAATTATATTATGAATTTTGGTACGTTAAAATAATTATTTTACATACATTATGTAAAATAATTATTACACAGAATAATTATGTAATGTATTAAATTAATTGATTACGCAAGATTTATGCATGCGATTAATCCAGAAATTTCTTGACTTCGCGCAACAAAGTCGGTGGGAAATTTTTTATGTAAGAAAAGCATAGCTTTGGTTATAAAAAGGAAGAAAAGAATATGAAAAGGAGAGGAGAAAGAAAAATAAGAAAAAGAAGCCAACTTTTGCTTTTCTTTCTACCGCCACCACCATCCGAGCCACCACATCCACCACCGTGAACCACCATGGCTACTTGAGGGAGAAGAAGAGAAAAATCCAAGTATAGCAAGCTTCAAAAGGAAGTTTTTTTGGCTTTGGAAGGTATAAAATTTAATTTATATGATTTATTTTATGTATTTTTGATGATAAATTATTGTTGTGAAAAATTAGAAAATAATTAGAATAATTATTCTAAATAATTATTTGATGTATATGTATGAGTTATAGAATTTTTGGAATGATTTTGTGGAGAAAATTTGTATAAAAGTGGAGAAATTTGGCCTAAGTTGGTGTACTGCTGCTGTGAAAGAAGAAGAAGAAATAAAAAGGCTGCCGCGCATGGCGCGGCAGCCAAATTTTTTTCCGGACGCGGCTTGAAACGACGCCGTTTTGGGCGTGCGAAAGAAGCAGCCGCGCAATGCGCGGAGACTTCTGGAATTGACAAGAAACGACGCCGTTTTTTGCGTCGGCAGCGAAGGGCCGCGCGCAATGCGCGGTCGGCAACGTTGAAATTACCAGCGTGCCCTTGGTATTTTGCGATATTACCGAACGTGTCCCTGACCCTCGGTCAATTACGGAAATGCCCCTGGACTTTCCGGAAAATTCCGGTTATGTCCCAAGGCCGCGGAAATTACGAAAATGCCCCGGATCTTTTCTATTAATACCGGATGGATCCTTAAGGGCGCGGAAATTACCAAAATGCCCCCAGAATCAGTTTTTAATTAAATAAATGTTTAAAAATTGTTTAAAAAATCATAGAAAATTATAGAAAAATACTAAAAATATAGAAATGATGTTTGGGCATTAAATTTAATATTTTTGTAAAAATATTAAATATTGGGGATTAATATTTAAATGTTTAAATATTAATCTAATATGGTTACCATTTAGAAAATGGTTAAATAAAATTTTTGGGACACCCAGTTATGTTAAAATTTATCCGATGAGCCGGGTTGTCCGTATTAGAGGTGTTGGATATTACGTTAAGCGAATATTTTAAGGAACGAGGTTAATATAATTGGCCATATAAATTAATAATTGGCCTAGAGATGATATTAATTAATTAAATTAATATCACAAGGAGTTAAATAATTATTATTTGATTATTTTATGATCATAGGTTGATCGAGTTAAGAGTTTGAGGTATCAATTTAAATAACTGGACGCCAGGCAAGTTCTTCAGTCCCTTTTATGTTAAATGTTGGACTGTTATGATATGTAATTCTTGTTTTAAACGCATAAAAATTACGTGCTATGTGATACGTGATTAATATGACCACAATGTGTATTTTGTGCAACGATATGAATATATATGAGATATATGGCTATAGTAGAAGCACAAGCACTTGATGTATGACACACACCAAGCATGATAAGGTATGTGCTACGTGAATCATAACTGTTGAACTTGCTGAGCCGTTGTGCTCATTACTTGCTTAAATTAAACTTTTGCAGGATAAAGAAATAAGTTTCAGGAATACTGGATTAAATTAGAGATAAATTGCCTAGAAGGTGGGGAAATGTTATTGTTATATTTTCCATTCAATGTGGATACATGTGCTAAGTTCTATAGATGTTATGTATGTACGGATATGTCGAATCCAGACAGAATGAGTAAAATTAAATTATGAACTGTAAATGTATGAGATAAATGTTACGATAGAGAATTACGCTATGGTTAATTATGAATTTTTAAATAAAGGATAATTGTGGAAATATAATCAACATTAAAATTAAATGTTGAACTTTATGGTACATGAAGGAAAGAAAAAGTAAAGGTTGCGATCCAGGGACTAGGATCGAGATGTAAAGATTTTTAATATTCAAATATTTTAATACAACGATTGAATCGAGAAAAAGAAAAAATTTATATGAGAATTTTGATAATTGGTGATTTTGAAATTAAATAATGGATCAATTTAGGAGATGAAAGATTTATTAACGGACCGAAATTTGAACGTAATGAAAATAATGTTTATTAAATATAAGATTTTAAGGGTTAAAGTGGGTCGAATTTCGGGGTCGTTACAGTTGCCCAATATGTTGTGGGCTTATCAAACTGCCCCAAGGTCACCCAATCAGGAAACTCCATTTAAAATAGCATATGGTACCAATGTCGTTATCCTTATAGAAATTAGATAGTCATCCTTCAGGATTGAAAACTTTAATATGGAGGCAAATGCCATGGGCATTCTTTTGAACTTGGATTTACTAGATGAGGTAAGGGATAAAGAAGTGCTGAAAAATGCTGGGTATCAACAAAAAATTGCAAAGTACTACAACTAGAGGGTTAAACCGAGGGCATTTTGGGAAGGAGATTTGGTATTAAGAGAGGCAAAGGGCTTCTGCTCCAACTCATACAGGTAAGTTAATACCTCAATGGGAAGGTCCCTATAGAGTTCAAAGGGTAATCCGACCAGGGACATATGAATTGAGCAGAATGGACGGACTAAAAAAACAATCAACGTATTGCCATATTGAAAAAGTATTATCAATAAAAATGTATTGAGCTCGTCATTGTAAATAATATTTTGAATATAAGAACTTTTGTTTATCAAATATTATCTCAAAGGTGCATGAGTCGCATATTTTTACTTCTTTCTTTCGGGGTATCTTCTTTCGAGGCTAGTGTTACTATTACAAGCCACCCAAGTCCCTTTACGGACAGATCCCTTTGGGAAGTGTTCGTTGATGTTTTACATTTTATGCATTCTGGCTAACAAAGAACATAACCCTTCAGGAAGAAAGGTTTGCGATTTAGGAAAATTTTAGTCTCCTAAAGAAACCTTCAATTGGATTCAATCAACCACATTATCCCTCAGGGCTGCTTGAAAATATCCCTCAGGGAAGAGTTCAATTTGCAAGAAATATGATCAATTACTTGAGGTCCCTATTCGAGACAATCTAGTTGTTGAAGGGATATTTACTTCGTAATTTTTCAAATTCAGATTCAAAGTAATGTCTATGAGTTAGGCTCGAATGCATCCCTTTGGTAAGAGTTTAATATTCATGAACTTTGAAATGAATTATGTGTGGATTCTGATTCAGGACAGCTTAGCTGCCCGAAGAGATCCTTGGTAATTTTAAGTTTGGATCCAAGTTATGCCTACGGGTTAGGCTTGAACGTATTCCTTGAATAATTCATATTAGTTCATCTTTTATAAAGTTAAAAGAATGTATAAATGGAAATGGATGGAAGAATTCAAGCTTCATTCATCATATTCAAACTTCAATTACATGAATGACCCGAGGGTCATAGTACACGATTAGCGAAACAAGAATAAATAATAAAATTCCCAACTTTGCTGACCGTCCTGGTTATCTGAGGTTACTACCTCCACTCGCAATCTTGTTCCTTGGCAGTGGCTTGATCTTGGACTTTGGTATCACCCTAAGCCCCAACCTCAGCTTCGTTAGGATACCCATTTTGACCATGTAATATCCTGGATATTATGGGACTAGTAAACATCATCTAAAAAGATTTGTATAAAGGTTAAGAATTAAAAACCTAGTTTTTGTGAAACAAATACCTAAGGAACGATTGCTCAGGTATGCATTGAATTATGTTAAGAATAAATACGACTTGAAGATAAGATCGTATACGATTAGAGGTTAAACTTTTAATCTAAATTATGTGTTATGTGATTATTAAAGAATTAAACGTTTTGACCTAATTTATGTGTTAGGGTTAGGTACAAGTATTGAGTCTATATACTTGTTCAAACTTTAAAATGGTTAAAAAGTATACTTTGGAGTATATTAGGTTTTACGTATTATAAGATGTATAAAATATAAAATCACTATTCACAAATACGGAATATAATACGAGTATAATACGAATTATTATGCAAGTAGAATACAATATTACTACAAGTAAAATACGAAAAAGTCAAACTTGGAAAAGTAAAGTCAACTATTGCTGCAAACTAACAAAGTTGGAGAAGCCAAACTAGAAGCAAACTAGGTTTGGTGTAACTAAGTTAGAGGAACCAAACTAGGGCTAACCAAGTTTATCTACATTAGTTTAGTTACTTTTATAGAGAATTAGAGAGCATGTTGGTCATTAAGGAAAATGAGAATACTTACATATTATGTAAGTATGTATGTTTTCTTGCAAGTTTGAAAGCAAAGTAAGACTTGGCTTCCTTTATTGGTTTCACTGATTATTAGGTGGAAGATGTGGCCTTTTGTACGCCAAGCATGGCGAAGTGGAGGATTATTAAATCGCCAATTAACCAATTGAGTAAGTATTGATTAATGTTAAGTAATGATAAACTGCATGTAAGACTGAGTAACCAAAAGCTAAACAAAGTTAAGCAAGGTTAGTGTACTAATGTAGTCAACATATTGTTGTTGTTTTGTTCACTACATTGGACTTTAAGCCATAAAATATCCAGCAACACTTAGGCCTTAAGTCTTGCTGCACATAGAACTTCTACAAGTGAGCTTCCTAGCTCCAAAAATATGGCCCCCTTTATTCCCCCAAGCATTTAATGGTCTTACAAATATCTTCCAAGTTTTAGCAAAACAAGGAACTATAGAACTTAGTTTTTGTAGGTTCTTGTAAGCTATTTGGCAAAGCCTTGTAGCTGGAATTTTGTTGTCCTAACTAAAGGGATTTTGTAGAGGATAGTGTAAGGAAGAAATAGGATCATGAATCTTGTAAAAATATTATAGAATGATGAAGTTATGCCTATTGGAATGAAGGAAGGTCAGGCAATTATTTTAGAAAAAGTTAGATGCTGGAGCAGTAGGGTAGCGCCCTGACGCTATGCCCAACTTAATCTCAGCACCCCGGTTCTTAGAGCTCTGTTATGTAGTGTCCCGACGCTACAACCCAACCATTTTCCCATGCGCTGACGCTGGTACAGGTTTAAAAAAAATTAATTTTAAGTTTTTGATTTCGTTGAGAATCCAACTTAGAGTACTGTTATAAATGGTTATAATATCCAAAATAAAAATAAAGAAAAGATAATTCTTGTAAGTTAGAGTCGAATGGTAAGCTAATTAGCTTTATATTGTGTAGAAAATACAAGGCATGTTTAAGTTAATGTATTCAAGCTGTAAACGAAACATAATTAGGAACTTAGGTTGAGATGTTTAAACATGATATATAAGAGAGTCTTGATTATGACTAATAGTTATGTCAAACTCATATACCTTGTAGGTTGTTTGCCTATTTTTGCGCGATCGGATAGCAATATAATGGCAAGCAACGTATTGTTGTGACAAAGAATTAAAAATAATTATTATCAAATACTAATTTTATATCAAATTAATTTTATTTAAACAAAATTAATTAATTATAAAACAAAACTAATTAAAATTAATAAAAAAAATAAATTAAAGCACTGACAAGGATTAAATTAGGTTAAAAAGTCTTAAGATTACAATTTTTCTCAATATTTTATTTAAATCTCTTTATTTTTTTTTAATTAATTAATTATATTAAATTATTAACTGATAATTCTTTACAGTATTTATATGCTTCTTCCAATAGTCACATAAACAAATCCTTCTAAATCAGATTCAAAGGCAAAATAATTAACAAGGAACATAATAATTACTTAAATCACTATATTCCTATGTGAAATATTTTAATTAGGATTTTAAGTTCAGATTCTCTTTATGGCTGCAAAAGATATATATATATATATATATATATATATATATATATATATATATATATATATATATATATATATATATATATATATTCCTATCCTATATACTAATCATATAAACCCTATTTCAGATTTTATGAACATATGTTATCATATTCAGATCTAAACTTATACTCCATCTTTCAGTTTTATATAGATTAATCCAAATAATTATTTGGCAATTGTTTCGGCTAGACACCTTTGGTTATGATAAAGTAAACGGACATATGATATTAGTAAATGGAACATACCGTGTCTTTAAAACGATAACATGGTACAATAGGCTGATCACCTAAAGTACTATTATGAGTGTTTCCAGTTTGAATTAATTGTTACACTAAAGGGTATTTTTCGATCATGGTGACGGTTTAAACAAGTGTGGGTCATATGGTATCCATAGTATTAAAAGAAGTTTAAGGTCTTGATTGACCGCATTATAAGTTAGAAGAATCCTACGTAAAGAAAGAATATGACTGAAAGTCGAGTTTGATAAAGGATTTAAAACCTAGAGTTATGAAAGAAAATGTGTAGAGATAAGTGAACATTGTTGACCTAATTAATGTATTAAAGGTTTAATGTGAGTAAAATGTTGATTTAGAAAATTCATATTTAAGAGTAAATTGGAGATGATTATATTGTAATTTCGACGACAAAACTCTTATAAAAATGAGAGAATGTAATATCCTGAATATTTATGTAACTTATAAATATGATATTAAATGACTAAAGTTAATTGTAAGTTAATTTCGAGGTCGAAATTCCTATAAATTGGGGTGAATGTAATATCTTAAATATTTAAAATACGATATGACAAGATCTAATTCAAGTTGTCAATTCAAAACCTAAGAATGATTGCTCCAGTTACGGGTGCACACAAAATCGACAAAAATCGAAAAACCGACCGGACCGAACCAAACCGTTACTATTTCAAACCGAAAAACATAAAACCGAAAAAACCAAACATTATAAAACTAAAAAATCGAGACTAGTTCAGTCGGTTTGGTTTGACTTCTTAAAAAATCGAAACCGACCAAACCGATCGAACAATTTAAAATTATAATATAATTTATATATTTTTTTAGTAAATATTTATTATAAATAATTATATATTTATTATATGTCTTTATTGTGACGAATTTACAAAACTTCTATCCTAGTGAACTTTTATCCTAGTGAGTGAGTTAGATGATTTTTGTTTTTCGAATTTAGAGAACTTCTATTATAATTAGTAGTTATTGAGTTAATGATTTATTAATTATTATGAAAAATTGGCAATATAATAAATATCAAATTATTAATTACGAAACCGAATAAACCCAATGATTTAACTGAAACCGAATAAACCGATAAACGATTATGATGTAAAAATTTGGGCGATTTTGGTTTTTAATTTTTTATAACCGACTTAAATAGTTTGGTTTTTTTTTTCCCCAAAAAACCGACCAAACCGACCGTGTGCACCCCTAGCTCCAGTATACGTTGACCTATCTCAAAGACTAAATATAACTCGAAGATATAATCGTACACGACTAGAGTTTAAAACTATAACCTAAACTATATGTTATATGATAAATAAAGATTGAATTATACTTTAAATGTGTTATGGATTTTTCATAAATGCTTATTTTTGTGTTCGTTTCAAGAATCTAACTTAAACAATTATTAGAAGAATAAAAATTATTTTGGAGAAAAGCTAATTTTAGGGTTTGGAAAACACCTAGAAAAGGTTAAAACCTAAATTCTAAACCTAGAAAACCTAAAGGTTCAAATCCTAGGGGTTAGAAAACCTAGAAAAAATACTATTCACAAATACACGTATAATACAAAAATTATATAGATAGAATACGAAGATAATACAAAAATAAATAGTAAAAGTCAACATTAGTGGCTACGGACTTTGGTAGAGATTTTCAAGGCATACTTGGTATTATGAAAATATAGTATACTTACATAATATGTAAGTATACATTTTTGGCTAGTAATTTTGGAAGCAAAATTGGATTTGGCTTCTTTGGTGTATTGTCAAGTATAGCTTGGTGGGTTGTGGTCTCTTCTGAGCCAATGGTTCTTAAGTATGGCTACTAATCACCAATTAATTAGCTAAGTGAGGATTAATTACAATTAGGTAAATTCTTTAAGCTTGTAAGTAAGATTAGCAATAAACTAATCAAGGTTAATAAAGTTAACATTAATTGTGTTGATGATTAACTATGGTGACTTGCCAAAATGATGATGAGTTGATGATTAACCATGGTGACTTGCCAAAGTGATGATGAGTTAACCTAATGTACATAATGCCTTAACTTTGAAAGTCATATAAATAGAGAGCTTAAGCTCATTAGTTCTTCACCAATTCACCAAGTAAATTAGAGCAACAAAGCAATAGAGATATATTGTTGGATTAATCTTGTTGATGAGTATTAAAGGCTTGCACAAATTATTGTCAAAGCTTGCACTCCAAAAAGTAATCTCTAGTTGTTATTATGTAAATTTTCATTTCGTAGTTACGTTAAATAGAGTAAATGCAAACAGCTATAATGCACGATTTATTTTATGTCTAGAATAGTGAAATCAACATTATAAGTAGTTATAATTCCATTTCATTTCAAGTATTTAGTTAAAAAGCTCAAAACACAAGCCGTTACGATATTTGGATTTTCTTATCGTTCTTTGTGTTCTTTAGTGAGAGCCTGAAATCGTACTTAAGTGGGTTTATGATTTTGTTATTTTTATGTTATTGAAGTTTATTTAGTATTAGAATATGATGACATAGCTTTTTAATGCTTGTGGTATAATTTTTTACCAATTGGATCAAAAGAAATATAAAACAGTTTTGGACCAGTCCACTTACCAGTGAATTCTATGCAAATAGGTTAGGAATATGTCTTGACCACCATCATTAAAGTTGTAGAGGCGGAAGTTACGAACAAGCAAAATTTTGAACGACTAAAAAATATTTTAAAACGAAGAAGTTATGGCCGTTTAATTGAGCTGAGGTCCAGCAGAAAGCAATTTGCCCAAAAATTTGAAAATAAGCCTTTTGCATATGAGTTGTTTTATTCATTTTACCTATTAAAATAGTCTAATTAAGTTATAAAAACACTTATTATGAAGTGGTATTTGGTAAACTAATATTCGGGTACACATAACATTTTATGTAGGGAGTTTAAAGCTTACCGATTAAACTTATATTGAAATCAAGGCAAGTCTTATATCCCTTATTTGTTATGTGAAGATGATATGTGAAAGTCCTATGTGAGATTAAGTAGCATGTGTTAATTGTTGATTAATTGTTAACTTTTATTCGATAATTGATGATGTATATGAGTATGCATAAAATATGTTTATTGTTAAGCATAAATTAATATAATTATTAATTGAAATGTATGTTCAGTCAAAGTATGTTAAAGTTTATATGAAAGCATAAACTGTGTATGTGATAATATGTTAGACTTGTTGAACCATTGTGCTCATTCTTACGAATAAAACTTTATTTGTAATTAAAGAAGAATGATAAGAAGATCATGAACGTAAAGAAGAAGCGTAGATTACATTTCATGTTTATTGTTTGTATTTGTATAAAGTCATAATGACTATTGCAATACGAACAAGCAAATCATGTAACCGTATATTATGAAATGAAATTATTTTATTATCATCAAATGTTGTTATGTCTTTAAATTGGTATAACTTAGAACTATTAAAACACTATAAATTTGAGTGAAGGTATTGGTAATATGGACTGATCATGTTATGTCAAAACTTTAAATTTCAGATAAATAGTAAAACATTAATATAATCTTGATATGAGCTACTTATCATAATGAGGATTGTAAATAATATTTGTGAGTACTATAAGCATCCAAGACATGACTAATCGATGTGAAATGGTCAAATTCATCGTTAGGTTCATCGGACTCAAGTACAAGCTTGTTATTACTATTCTGAATTTCAAATAAGTACGAATATTGATATGAAGAGATATTACTATAACTAAATATGTTTCAAGTGAAGGTTTTAACTAATTAGGTATATTCTGTAAGGAAAAATAATTTTATACCGGACAAAAATACAAACATTTGTCATTAATAAAGATACAAACATTTATTACGGATGAAGATACAAACATTAATCGCGAGATTCTCTATTCCCAAGAATCGTCCAAATAATTTAATGCCATGAATCTTGGATATGTAAAGTTATAGAATATTTAAATCTTAAGGTTAAAAATTAGACTGTTATATATAGTATTATCCATTTATATGGATGAACTACAAGTTGATACTTGTATAAATAATGAGATCGAGATCAAGTTAAGATCCATAGACTAATTAAGATAAAATTTTAATATATAGTCTAAAATAGACTAATTCAACCAATATGATTATGAGATTATTGGTTAAGTTGATAAATGCATAGAGTTTAACGCACAAAATCCGTCGTAGCTAGTGCGAAAATTTTGGGGGCTCCATAATCTCGGATGGTAAGAGAAGGTTAGACATTTTTTTATGCTTAAAATTCAATTAGATTGATTACCTATCTATTTATCATATTTACTAATACCTTCACCGGAGGCGTCCCACTGCAGCAAAAGTCGTTAACTAACGTGAGAACGTTTGTGCAGGTCCAAAAGTATCAGGGCCCACATTGAAGACTTGTTCTAGAGAGATACGTCATGATCAATATGTACAAAATATTCACACATGTAAAATTTTGTTACCCCCAAAATCTTATAACATTATTTTGTAGCTCAAAATATAAATTTAGTGCCACGGCTTGATATAATTTTGACTACGTCTATAACCTTGTAAATTATTAAGCCTAGTTCTAGAATTAAATTTAGATATTAGGATTAAGGGACGCTCTTTTGATACATTCGGGAAATGTACCTTTCCCACATTAGTAAGGGTAGAGGGACTATCTACACTTCTAACACCTCTTTTACATTGCGTCGCATGACTTATGTGACCGTGGAATAATACACAAAAGTATTATGGGAGTTGTATCGAAAATGTTTCGATTATTATTTGATTTTTGAAAAGCATGTGTATTATTTGTATTTAGGACTAGACTATTATGTGAATTGTAATTTTCAATTTTTTTTTTAATAAAAAACATGTGTTTTTATTTATATTGTAGTTAATATCTTGATGAAGATAGCAAAATTTCTATGTGAAGTTTGAAGTTCTCATAATTCCCATGTTACGATAAATATTTTAAAAAATCAATTTCATTAATGACTATATTTTAATCTTTCTCGTTGTAACCGTCAACACATGCAACATATATCGTCATTCGCAAAAGAAGACATTTAATTCCAAATTTATGCCAAAAAAATTATAAAAACTGTCGGCGTAAAGGTTTTTTGAGAAATTACATTATTATTATAATCTGCAAAAATTTCATTTCTTAATATTGGGAAATAAATTTGAATATATGACCTTTTGCAATAAGAAAATAAAAAAAAAAACAAAAAAAAAAACAGATATTTACCATTAAACTATCACAATCGGTCTGTCCGGATAAAGATTGAATTACTTACTCTAGCAATTTCAATTATGGGTGGATAAGATTTCACCAATAATTAAGCATCCTATACGTTAAATTATAAGATATGATTCTCATTCACACTCTCAAAGTAACTTTTGTCTACTAAAGGAAGTTACTAATTTTTGTTTGAGAACCTATATTGCCAAAATTAAGTAAATTTAAAGAAACATTTTAATCATAGAGGGTTAGAGAAGAATCAGGGAAATTTTAGAGAAAATTTACCTTCATTGTATAACGGTTGCGCTGAATCTGACTTTGTTAAGAAAATAGATTAAACCAGTGATTTTGTATGGTAAAAAAAGAGATTTTTATTAACATTATGCTGTCATATTTTTATGATCGCAAGTTTTCATTTTGATGTTGTACACTTTTGATTAAGATTGCAAGTTTTCATTTTGATATTGTAAACTTTTGAGTGATTTTGAATTCCCCCCACCCCCAACCCCCCACTCCCCACTCCCCACCCCCCACATATAATTTGGTGCTTTTGGAATATTTAACACAAAGATTTTAGGGTACCTACCCACAAAGAAACAAAAAACGCATGATTTTGATGCAGATTTTTATGCCCAACTTAATTAGTCTAATAATATAACTTTAATGCTATTTATGTATTTTTTACCAATTGCAAACTTTTTATAATTTGTTTACACCACTTGGCAGTCCAGGGAAAAGAAAATTTGCAAATATAAAACGCCTAACATAAATTCTTACAAAAAAAATGCAGAGAAATAATTAAATTGCATGATTTGTCCATGATATTAGGGTTATGCGAATAGAAAATATCACAAGACACCAATATTTGCAATAATCATTATTATTTTATTGACAAGATATATTACTCCTGGTGCTTCTTGCATGGGATTATAAATAGAGTCAGAAATGAAAAATGAGAAAGTAAAAATTAATATAATAATTAACAACATTTATTAGTAGATAAAGAGAAATCACGATCAAATTAATTATCCATAATACTTCATCCATACATGGAGAAACAAATATACGTGAAAAATATATAATCATTATTTATTTACAAGAGTCCCCTTGGAGGTTCTTGCATGGTACTATAAATAGACACCTTAACCTACTAATACCTCAACACTTTATAAATAAGAAAAGAAGACTCCTTTTGATTTATTACAAAAATGGCCATGTCCAGTTCAATTTTTGTTATAGGTTTGTTGGTTTTAGGTGTGATTTTTAACCCTGTGAATGCAATCTCATGCCAAGATGCCATAACCAAATTATTGCCTTGCGAGCCTTATTTGTTGGGTTTTGGTTTTATTTCTGCTCCTTGTTGTCAGGCTGCTAACGACTTAAACCAGCTTGGTACCTCTAAGCCTGAACTTAAAGCTTTGTGTGTTTGTTTAAAGCAAGCTGCTATATCCTTTGGAATTAATGGGGATAGAGCTAAGCAAATTCCTGAGCTTTGTCATATCACTGTTCCAGTTCCCATTGATCCCAATATCGATTGCAATAGGTAATACCGTCATTGTTCCGCAAAAGAGTTTCTTTTTCTTTTTTACTCGAAAACGAGACTTTTTCTATTGATAGTTTTTAATTTTTATGACATTATATTTGTCAATGAAACTATATGTTATACGGGTGCAGCATTTCCTTTATGTTTGGACAAAAACTTGACCAATCTCTAACTTTATGATAGCAGAATAGTCAATTTAAATCTAATTGTTATATTTAGTTTTAACCCTTAAAAAATAATATCTTCTAGTTCAATTATATGTTTCGAAAAAAAAAGAAGAGAGAAAAATAACCTTCGTACTTTTGTTTATTTGTTGGAAGGGAACATGGTTTACATGATGGACCTATATACATCTCTTAGTAATTTTTTAAATCCTTTTTTATTCCTTATAATCATAAATATATACATTATAAAGTAATTTTTCTTAACAAAAAATATAAATTCATTTCGCTTTGAATGGGTAGCAGTCTCGCTTAAATGTCAAAACCACATACTAGATAGAACCACAATAAAATAATAAGAACAATAATTAAATAATTAAATTAAAGAACCATTTTGTTATAAAGAAATATTGTTAAATACTTAATTTCTGTATTCTTAAGAACTTAATTTGCTTACTCCTTTGGTCTTTTCACTTGTTTTCCTATTGCAGCATATGATGGTTGAGAGAGTTCTGAAGAAGGAGAATGGTTGCTCGGTAAAATAAGCTTGGCCAGAAATAGAAGAATGGAGCAAATTTCAGTTTTTGTTCCCCACCCCCCTTTGTGCAAATCTTCTATGTTAGGACCTTTTTAAATTACTACGGCCAGTTTGGCTTTGATTGAAATTATGAGTAATTAAATTACCAAATTAATGACAAAAATGATTATGACAATATTTTACCTTTTGCGTTCGAATGTTTCTTCTTAAAGGAGCTTATATGCCTCATTAAATGTTATATGTGAATTCTTCCTCTGCCTCGCGATACCATGGATTTGGCGTTGATCATTTTTATCCTATACATTCATCTATTATAATTTAAACATAATATAATTTTTACTCAATATCTTCAAAAGTGATTTGTAAAAAATTAATTTGAGATATTTTTAAATTAAAAATCAATAAATTAATTAATTGATTTAGTTTTAGTAAAAAGAATGACTAATATTGTAAATTATTCAAAATAATTGATTGTAAATTTATTATTTTATAATATAAAATGAATTATCTTATCAATTTAAAATTTTAAAATATATCTGTTGGGGGGTTTTTGAGGGGCTCGATATAAGTAAGGTGTCACTTAGGGTGTGGGGGCAATTGTAGGCTCACAAGGTGAGTCAAAGTATTAATGACGAAACAAATAAAGGTATGACTGAGATCATAACAAGGCATGGGGAATATATATATAGTACTAGAAAAGAGTAATCGAGAGAAAAAATAAGACTTATTAGAAAGTTGTATGCCTACAAATGATGATCATCGGATGAACTTGCTAGTTGGTTTCATGACTAGGAAGTAGCTTTAATACTCTAGAATTTTTAAATAATGAAATGACAATTTTAAATGAAGAGACTATACGTGATTGAAAAAGAATTAAGTGAAGCAAGTAAAAGATAAGATGAAAAAAGAATTGTGAGACAAGAAGGAATGTAACGCATGCAAATATAAAGGTAATGAAGAAATTATACAATTCAAAATTCAAATTTGAGTTCAAAAATAAATTTTGAAAAACATAGTTCACAATTGAGACGAGAACGTCTAATTTGGTAGATAAAGCCTGTAAACACGATATAGTGTCGATATTGACTTTTTTTGTCAAAGTCAACAGTTGGCTTTTATGAAGTAAAAAGTCAAATTTAGAGTTCGAAGGCGGGTTAAACATGCAAAATGAGAGTAGCAAAGTGGGAATCGGCTAGCTAGAAAGTGCTTGAATTCAGCACATAGGATAAGGGAGCGAGTAGCTTCTCTTGGAAGCTTTTCACAAATTGACTTGGGAAAAAAAACAAAAAACTTATTCCGTAAGCTTTATACAAAAGGAAGAATTAAAAAAGCAAAGGTAGCTCCACACACTCACTCATGGCTGGGAGAAGGAGAGAGGGGCAAAGTGCTGATGGTGTTGAGGAGAAAGAGGAGAGGAGAGGAAAAGAAAGCTCAAGCTAGAAAGCAAGAAAGGAAAGGAACCAAAAAGGTAATTTTAAAAACCCTTGTCTAATCTTTTGTTTTTCGTGTATGGATATCAAGTTTTATGTAGTATATGTAAAGAGTGCATGTTTATGCATGTATGTAATGGATTGAACTTGTATAAGCAAGAATCAAACAAGAGAAAATAAGAAATCAAACAAAGAGAAAAGAAAACAAGAAACCTGAAAAATTTGAAAATAAGTGTTCTCTGCCCTATTTTTTTAAAAGTCATATTTCCTTGTGTATAATGAGTTAAGATGTAATCTTTATGTCTAAAACTAGTTTGGAAAGTCAGTTATATGTAGAAATAAGAATTACTCAAAAATTCATAGTAGATTATTTATGGTAAATTATCAAACCAGACTGGTTCAGAGAAAAACTACACTGCTAGAATCTATAAATTAGATTCTGACATGCTTTTTGTACATCAAACAAGAGAAAACAAGAAATCAAACAAAGAGAAAAGAAAATAAGAAACCTGGAAAATCTAGAAATGGGAGTTCTCTGCCATGTTTTGGTAAAAGATAAATCTCCTTATGTATGATGAGTTAAGATGTGATCTATATGTCTAAAAATAGCTTGGGAAGTCAGCTAGATGAAGAAATAAGAATTACTCAACAATTCCTAGTATATTATTTATTGGTGAATTTTTAAACCAAGATGCTTCCGAGAAAAACTGCACTGCTAAATCTAGAAATCAGATTCTGACACGCTTTTTGTATGAATTTTAAAGGCTTGTGTGTTTGGAATCTAAACATGACATAAAAAGAGAAGTTGTAGCTCAGGAAGTCAGCTATGCATAGACACCAGAACGACCCCAATATTCCTTATAGATCATTTGTTGCAATTTTTCTAGTGAAGCGGGGTGAATCTGGAAAATTGAAAAGAAAAAAAAAACAGAATCTGTGCACGTTTTTGAAAAAATCATATAAAATCATATGTTGAGAATTGAAAATGGTATATAAAGGAAAGTTGTAGATATTTAAGTTATCTATCAAGTCCCACCACCAATTTCTATAAAGTAGATTATTTTTGGCAAATTATTTTGTATGGCTGACCATAAATTTTAACTTTCTGACCTAGCTTGTAAATGATGAATCTGGAATGATGGGTAAGATAAATAGAGCCAGGGCCTAGATTGTATTAAACTAGACTGTATAAGATTTAATTTGACTCAAGAATGAACGAAAACAGATATATAACGAAGAAGTTAAGATAAAAATAAAAATACTGTTTGTCAAAAGTAAGATTGTGAAAATTGAGTTTAATAACTCTATTAAAGATGAAATTTTATGTAATGACATAGGATGATATATTTTGACGTATGATAGTGTATTTTGATGTAAAAAAAGATATTGTCCAAGATTTTAAGATTTTTTGGAGGTAACTTCAAATTATGAAAATTATTGAGAAAAGTTCACAAAAACATTAAAATTTAATTACGAGCAAAAATTGATAAAAATTAAGGTTAGTATGGAAACGTTATATGATAATGGGAAATATTCCATAATATTGTAGTTGACTTAGTATTGAGTACGGAAGAAAGAAATTTTGGAATGTAAATTATGAACAACGGAGAAAGACAAGTTCTACAAATTATGCAATTTCTTATTTTTGAGTTAAGATATAAGTTTCTAAAAATTCTTATTTAACTTGTTATAAATTCTACAATTTATGCAAACTCCTATAATTGAGCTAAGTTGTAAGTTTTTGAAATGTATGCGAATTCTTGAACTCATATTAGTAAGGTAAATTCTTGAAATCCTATTAGTATGGTAAGTTCTTGAACCCGTGGTATTATGGTAAGTTTCTAATGAGTTCTTGTACTCATATTATTATGGCGAGTTCCTGAACTCATATTATTATGACGAGTTTTTGAATTCATAATGCATGGCAAGTTCTATGAACAATGTAATATTTCTAAATTTGCAAGTTTCTTAATCATGAATTTATTTGAACTAAATAATATGCCAATTACTTTGGCTACTCAACTGTAAAATTGGTTCAGACTGAGGATGAATAACCCTATAATATATGGGAATATTTATGGAGAGTATTTTAGTCTATGTGACTATTAAACATTTATAGACTGTTTTTTAGTATATGTGACAGTTAAACATTTATGGAGAGCTTTTCAATCTGTATGACTGTTAAACAATTATAGATCATATAGTGCCTACTTAAAATAAAGAGTTCATGATCCTTACAACCCCTCGGTAATTTTTTTAAGTTAAAGGCTCTGATGTCGAAGTTCTAATAATTCTTATTAATCTTGTGTTGATTGCACAATTATAAAGTTTCATATATTGAAAATTTCTTTGATAAGTTATTCAATTGTTCAAAATTCAAAGCATATTTATTCATTGGGGAGCTTATTCTGACAAGTCACTGTGTACTACAGTGAAGTACCACGCTACAAGTCACAGAAGTACTGCTAGGCTGATCACATGTAGTACGATTCGAATGAACTTTTGGTCTTTATGACCATCCTAGTAACGTAAAACTGATAATTTTTTCCAATTCAAAATTACTGAATTATTGATTCGAAGTTATTCCTTAAACTATTTATTTTAGTTTCATACTTACTTAGCATATTTGACCCTCATCCTTGCAATCATAAATTATTGCAGAAAGAAAGAAAAGATAGACCAGAAAGGTCAGTAGCTAGAAAGTAAGAGAAAAAGAAATATTGTTAAGATTATAAGTTGGTATCAGTGACAAGGTGGAATGTAATGCCTAAGTTGCAATCCGAGGATGAGGTGTGTGATGTAATGTATTTAATAAAATAATTAAATATATCAATAGAAATATAGATAGATATTATGGAAGATGTGTATCGTGATGTAACAAATTTATTGTAGAGAATACAGTGATTTGGGGGCACTACTGTAGCTCATCACAAGAACATGATGGAGAACATGGCAACACCCTTAGCTCACATACCATAGGGGTAGTGGGAAAGAAAAAATCATAAAGAAAGATGTCCATAGATATATTTGTGAATAATAGAATGTCTTGTAGCCTTATTTGAGACAAGCCTAAGGGGGCCCACCCAGAGAGGAGATTGGAACCATGGGGGAAGAGACACGTATGCTAAATGATGTGTGAGAATTAGATTAAGGGGTTGGATAAAAAAGAGATAAAGATAGAAAAGTAAAGAGAGGCAAGGAACCAGGGGAGAGACAGGGGATGGATGATGGATTCACCATGAACCTTACGGAATAACCTACGGAAGGATAGAGAGATAGAAAGTATAATCCCAAGAAAACTAACCAAGATTAACCACTATAACCGTCCAATCCCCAAAGCTCTCATTCCCTGTGATCCATGATAAGTTTGGAGGTTACTTTACATTGGTTAGGTGAAAGACAAATACCACTATTTCAAACGTAAGCATCAACTCCTTTGCTCTTCTTCCCTTGGTACACTATAGGTGTGCTCTTGCGTCCACCACACTTGGAACCTGACTTACTTTCATACTTCCTTAAGATGAGATTGAGACAATAATACTCCAAACTTTTGAGAGAGTTGTAATCTGACTTTATATGAATAAATAATGATTGAATTATATCTTATATGTGTTATGGAATCTTCGTTATTATTTATTTTTGTGTTACAGTTCAAGTATCCAGCCTTAGCACGTAAAAGAAGAATAAAAGTTTTTCTTCAAAAATCTAAAAAGAAGCTAAACCCTAAGTTCTAAATCCTAGAAAACCTAACCTAGGTCCCCGAGCAAAACGTGTATATCAAAATGGCATTCTGTTTTAGGATTCATCTTTCCCACACTTTAAAAATACGTTATAGCCGATAAAAGTTTTTCTCGAAAAACGCGTCGAGAATAGGACGATATAGGGAAAAGACGAAAAATATGTTTTTTCGCCTTTTTGATCGTCTAACCATTTTATGAGAAATGGTTGTCGAAAACAATATTCACCAAAAAACATGCAATGTCCTTTTAATTTTTCACTTCACAGAATAGTGCTTATTCAAAACAAAACTCTATAATATCTGACTTTTAAATCAGTAAAAATCAATTCAACCGGAATACTTAGAAATGAACTAGGTTAGAGATAACTGGATAAGAAAAGCTAGAAAACCTAATCTAGACCTAAACCTAGTTACAAATTAATTGAATTAGCTAACTAATTAACTTAAGTAGATGATTAATATTAATCTGGTTGGAATCGAACTAGGTTAGGTGGTGTGATGTCACAAGCACCCTGTAGACACCCAAATTTTGTACTTTTGTACTAACCCTGACAGGAGGGCAAAATCGTCATTTGACCCGACATGCGAAAAGGAAGGTGGACCCCAACACGAAGCCACCCCAACGATTTACGGTCAGAGCCTCCACAACGGAGAACGAGCATCCGGTCACTTGAGGCAAGGCAAACAGTTGATCCAGAAAAACCTGAGTTGATCACAAAAGGCGACTAATGGCCAGTACGCTTACGATGTTCCGGACAGCCGCGGATGCACCTGCGGCCACCGATAAACGGGACAGTGCGCGGCTCGAGGAGACGACACACGGCAGCCGAGGATTCGGCGCGGGCGGCTGCCTACTGAACTCTATACAGTGGCCATTTCCACCCGAGAAAAAAAGAGAGAAGAAATTAGGGAGTTTTAGAGAGAGAAAGCTCGCGGGAGGAGAGAAAAAGAGTGTTGTTCTTGGTTAGATTTGAGTGAAATACTTGTATTCTCTTGCTAGTTAGTCGAGTGTTCTTGTGGTGTTGTCCGATTTGTTAAATAAGAAGCTTTGATCAACAATTTACAAGGTGAAAAGGGTTTTCTTTTGATATATTCTTGTTTGTATTAATGTGATAATGTTGTGTTTTGAGTTTGTGTAGCATAGTATGTTGTTATATTGATGATGATCCGTGGGTTAGGGGTCGTTAGCGAGGGTTCCATTGGAACGTAACTTCTTCCTAACGCCCCGATGACATCCGTACGGTGACATATCATTCGTTAGGTTCATAGATAGTTGTAGTATTGGCTTTGAGATTTGTGATGCATATGATATTGTAATGAGTTAGTATTGTTAGATTGGTCATAGTGTTGATAGTGCAACGATTTGGGTGAATGTGAGCCTAGGGAGGAGATCCTCGTTGTCAAATCCCGATGATGGACATTTTTGGGTGTATGTAATCATTAGATAGGATGCACGATTGTATATATGTAATATCGGGCCTTAAAGCGATACCAAATCATGGTCGGGTTAAGGCCCCGTAATAATAAAGATATGTGATTGTGGGTATTTGGGGTTGTCTGGATGGCTCACATGCCCATGGATAGCCCCGACACGTTTTGAATGCTTATTTTGATTTACGACACAAAACGATTTTCCAAAAATAAAGCAAGCGATAAAGATCTTCTAAAAAGAATCCAATTAGGATATTAGATTCACGAGGTTTAAAAGTTAAGAGTTTGGGCGAACTTTGATCATTGTTTGACGAATAGGCTCCATTGGATTTTGAAATGTCACAAAAGATGTTTTCGGAAAAAATAAATAAACGTTTTTTATTAAACTTTGTGCATAGGGTTAAAGAGTTCTAGAAGTTGCCTTCATTTTATTTATATTTACTGTTAGAGGGCAATGTATAGTCTCGATTCCTATTTGGCAAACGTTTAAAATTATTGTTTTTTGAAAATGACATCTAAAAAACCCTCATCGTTTTCGGAATTAAAATTAATCTTTATTATAAAAAAAAAAACGGAGCCTTGTCATTTGGGTCAAAAGACGTTTAAACGCTTTCCCGACAAAACACATTTGACATATAAAATCAAAGCAACTCTTATGAGAAAATTCACCACAAACATTCATTTAGGCACACACACACACGCGCACACACATTTTAGGATTTTAAAGGATAGGAAAACATCAAGATTGCGGTAATCGCGTTTCACGGAAGTCGGGGGGTACCTAACACCTTCCCCTCGCTTAAGCAAGCCCCCGAACTCTATAAATCTCGGTTTGCGGACCAATTAACTCGGAGTCACATATGAGCCAGCGATTACAAAAAAAAATTCGGATGAGTTGGTACATCCATTTCAAATATACCAACTGGCGGCTCTGGTCAATTGGCTCATAAAGAAATCGATCTTTCAAAACTCGTCGACATTAAGCCGACCCTTTTCAAAATCACATTTAATTCAAAAGGCTAAAATTGGAAAGGGCTTTTATTATTAAAAGACGAAACGACGAAAATCCCGGCGTCGACACACCCAAAAATAAAATCTTACTTTGGAAAATAAATATGTAGTAGTGCAAGTAAGAGTCGATCTCACAGAGAATGATCAATTTAATCTTATGTTTTCGTAAATTAAAATTGGGGGGTTTTTAATTAAAGAAATAATTTAAATAAAATTAACTAAAATAAATATATAAGAAATAAATAAAAAGAAAAAGCCTTGGTTTAAGTTAATATCCACCATCAATAATTTACAAATGATCACTGATACAAGAATAAATCAATTAATATTTTGAAGATTCACCGTAGAAAGAACTACTCGCAGGTGGAATAATTTTTCTCCTCCCTCCTTAATTTTAGATAAGTAGAGCCACGTGGTCTAAATACCCTTCTATTAAACAACCCCCGACACGTGCTAAAGATTTAATTTAATAGCAGCATAAAGAATTAGAGAGATCGTTGAACTAAACAACACAAGCCACGTGTTTGCATTTAATTTAGATGAATATTCTTCCTGAGATAAAATAATCTTTTAATCTGTAAAACAATTATTAAACTTAGTTGCTTCACAAATAGCAGTTGATTAATATGGATAATAAACTAGTAGCGCTCCTAGCATTTAAACAAACTAATCATAAAATTAAGCATAGAAGAATATTCAATAATCAAAATATAAATTGAACAATTAAAATAAATTAGATCTCACGGTGTATAAATCTTGATGGCTTCAATCACTTAAACCAAGAAAAATAAATTAACTACTCATAATTATAAAGAACACTAAATAATAGAAGAGAGAATTTTTATTCTAATAAGAGTTGTCTCTTACATTGGGTCTCAAGCCCTCTATTTATAGGTTACAAATCCTCCAAACCCTAGTAGGAATTACTCTTTCTAAACCCTAATAGGATTTAAAATATAAACAAAAATAAAAGAAAACTAAAATAATTATTTTCCTAACCCTAACTGGAATTAAAATCCAATTTGGAATCAAAAAGTAGCTAAAATCCTGAAATAATCTCGTTTCTAGAATTAATGCGCCAAACAAACGCTGCCTTCGCTACAGTGACTGCCAACGTCAGCCGCCCGCGCGCATTGAGCGCCCATGAACCGAAACGACGTCGTTTTGTTTCTATTCTTGACAATGTTTCAGCAGTACCGCGTATTACGCGGACGTTTTCCAAAAAACAGCTAAACGGTGTCGTTTTGTTCCGTGCCTGCTGATTCCTTACGCGCAATGCGCGACCGTCAACTTTTTCGATAATTACAGACTTACCCCATGTCTTTGCTGTTTTGACAGTTTTGTCCCTCAAGCTTTGTTGAAATTACAAAAATGTCATTAAACTTTTATTTCCCTATAAAATCAAATATAAAATAAATAAAAATAATATAAAAATACTAAAAATCCTAAAAACACATAATAATAAATAAAACACCTAAAATACTAAAAATAAATAAAAACACATAAATAAAAAGAGATATAAAAATACTATAAAATTACCTAAATTAACATAAATTAACTAAAATCCTATAAATCATATTAAAACCAAAATAAGCTAAATAATTAAACATTTAAGCATACAATAAATATAAAAACTAAGTATTGGGGAATAAAAATAGCATATAATTTAACCCTATCAAATACCTCCACACTTAGCTTTTTGCTCGTCCTCAGGCAAAACAAAAATAAAAACTATAAAAATAAAACTAATAACCAAACAACTTACTCGAGCAACAAATCAATATAAATTTCAACATCAGCCTCAAAGTTTTTTTTTTTTTAAATGATAACTCAAAGAAAATTTCAAAACCATGCAAAATCTAAAATTTTAACATATTTAGTAATCTTACTCTACTCAAGATCTTTTGTGTGTGTGTGAATCCAAATGTATTAAACTAATCAAAACTCAGATAAGTTTCGGTTATTAATTACCTTATAAAAGATATATAATAAAACTCAATATATTTATTTTTCTCATCACTCTTTGCTAATACAGACAAATATAAATCAGAAGATCAAAAGATTTCAAACAATTATATACACTAGAATTATTAATATCAATTTTTTTAAATATTTTTTCATCATTTTTTTTCTTTTAATGTGTGCATTTTATACTCCATCCCATTTTTTCTTTCTTTCTTTCTTTCTTTTTCTTCTTTAGTGAGTGCATTTTATGCTTCATCTCACCAGCGAGTGCATTTTACGCTCCATCTCGCTTTTGCATGTGTTTATGAGTGAGTGCGTTTTACGCTCCATCTCAACCCATCACATAATTTTTTTCTTTTAACAATCCTAGAAAATTACCTAAATCATCTCTTCTAAATTTTATTTTGCCTTATATTTTACTTCAAATAATGATCAAATAAAATATAGCGTTCAAAAATATCTTCCATAAGTATTTAACCACATAAACTTTCTCTTAATTAAAATTAGCTCAAACAAATAGATATAAGTGCATAAAAATTTAAAGGATGTCAAACAAAGTAATAATCAATAAAAAGTCAAAAATTCAAATTAAGCAAAAATTTATCCTTTTTCCAAGAGTTATTAAATAAAAATAAAAATTATATCATTGGCTAAAAATTAAAATTCAATTAACTCATTGCTCAAGTCACACATCCTAAAAAATAAAAATAAAAAACTACCCCATTTTCGTAGGAAACACGGTTACACTTAGCATGTGCAACAAGCCTTTAAACCCAAAGGTTACCCCAAGTGGACGAGTTTTGTCTCGTGAGGGTTTGCAGTGAATTTACCCACAAAATTCAAAATTTCAAAATTTTTAAAATTCCCCAAAAATAAAACAATTTTTTTTTAATAAAAAAAAATTTTAAAATCCCCTAAAAATAAAATAAATATCCTAAATCCCTTCCCCCACACTTAAAATTTACATTGTCCCCAATGTAAACCATAACGCAAAGAAACAGACACAAATAACTATAAAAAGAAAAAGGAAAAGAAATGCAAATCTGATTTCTTGGGTTGCCTCCCAAGCAGCGCCTTTATTTATTGTCATTGGCTCGACAGCAGACCAAAGTACTACGTTACTCCAACTTCATGAATTTTGAGTACCCCATCAATCACGTTATTTTTCATTGGTAGATTCAATCTCTTTTGCACGTGACATGAACGTTCAACTCCCTTTTCAACGAATAGATATTTAATATGATTGGAGAGAGTTTTTATATTCAGAATGGGATCCTGCAAAACAAAATATAAAAATTTATTATGAGTAACAGGCAATGGAATGAAAGGTGTTACATAATTATTTAAAATCACTGGTAAAGAATTTAATGGAGCTTCAGCCTCCTTCAAATCGTGTTTTAGCTCAATTTCTTCTTCTTCCTCTAACTCCAAATTGTTAGTAATCACAATCTCTAACTCTTCCTTGTTTGTTTCCTCAACAATTTCCTCCACCTTAGGCATGTCATCATCAAATGTAACATCATCATCTACATTAACATTGTCCATTTCATTGATGTTGTTTTCTTTCTCTTGCTTTGACGATGGAGGGGCTGTCTTTTCTGGATCTTCTACATCGTTGTCACTCCTCAATACTTGTACACTTGTATTCTCTGTTGGATCATCTATCGTTTGAGAAAGTACTTGCTCAGAATCTAGTTCCTCTAAGTGACTGAGTGCAATTGCCATTTGGCCCATTTGTTTTTCCAAATTCTGTATATTTGCCTTCGTTTCCTATTGAAATTGCAAAGTGTTAGTTCCAATTAATTTAATCATATCCTCTAAAGGTATATCAGAATTAAATGATTGGCCCTGTTGTTGTTGGGGATATGGCTGCATGTATTGTTGACATCTTGAAAAATTCTGATTTGTGGGTGGATTCATTTGTGGATTCTCATAGCCAAAATTAGGATGATCCCTCCATCATGAATTATTCTCGTTTAAATATGGATCATATCTCCATTGGGGATGACCATGGAAACCACTTGC
This sequence comes from Hedera helix, assembly GCA_947179155.2. Taxonomy (NCBI): domain Eukaryota; kingdom Viridiplantae; phylum Streptophyta; class Magnoliopsida; order Apiales; family Araliaceae; genus Hedera; species Hedera helix. The sequence goes on from OX359286.1 coordinate 5,293,635, forward strand.
TACATTGACTCGCTCATAGGACTCCTCTTGAAAAATGGGACACATATTAGTTGGATGTCCTACCACCGCACAAATCCTACAAGCTTCCACTGGTTGTGCATTACCTGCAGCCCATTGATAAACAAGAGAAGTTAAGGTATCAATTTTTTGCTCAAGAGAAGAAATAGTTACCTCATCGACATAATCATGTCTGACTTCCATTTTTACCTGCACAACTCAATTAAATTATGAAAAACTAAAATAATAAAATCTAAAAAAAATAAAAAATTACTAAATTAAATACATATTTACAAAAGCACAAAATTAAATTAAAATCATTCTCCAGCAACGGCGCCAAAATTTGGTGTGATGTCGCAAGCACCCAAAAATAAAATCTTACTTTGGAAAAATAAATATGTAGTAGTGAAAGTAAGAGTCGATCCCACAGAGAATGATTAATTTAATCTTATTTTTTCGTAAATTAAAATTGGGGGGTTTTTAATTAAAGAAATAATTTAAATAAAATTAACTAAAATAAATATATAAGAAATAAATAAGAAGAAAAAGCCTTGGTTTAACTTAATATCCACCATCAAGAATTTACAAATGATCACTGATGCAAGAATAAATCAATTAATATTTTGAAGATTCACCGTAGAAAGAACTACTCGCAGGTGGAATAATTTTTCTCCTCCCTCCTTAATTTTAGATAAGTAGAGCCACGTGGTCTAAATACCCTTACTATTAAACAACCCCCGGCACGTCCTAAAGATTTAATTTAATAGCAGCATAAAGAATTAGAGAGATCGTTGAACTAAACAACAAAAGCCACGTGTTTGTATTTAATTTAGATGAATATTCTTCCTAAGATAAAATAATCTTTTGATCTGTAAAACAATTATTAAACTTAGCTGCTTCACAAATAACAGTAGATTAATATGAATAATAAACTAATAGCGCTCCTAGCAATTAAACAAACTAATCATAAAATTAAGCATAAAAGAATATTCAATAATCAAAATATAAATTGAACAATTAAAATAAATTAGATCTCACAGTGTATAAATCTTGATGGCTTCAATCACTTAAACCAAGAAAAATAAATTAACTACTCATAATTATAAAGAACACTAAATAATAGAAGAGAGAATTTTTATTCTAATAAGAGTTGTCTCTTACATTGGGTCTCAAGCCCTCTATTTATAGGTTACAAATCCTCCAAACCCTAGTAGTAACTACTCTTTCTAAACCCTAATAGGATTTAAAATACAAATAAAAAAAAAGAAAACTAAAATAATTATTTTCCTAACCCTAATTGAAATTAAAATCCAATTTGGAATCAAAAAGTAGCTGAAATCCCGAAATAATCTCGTTTCCAAAATTAATGCACCAAACAAACGCTGCCTTCGCTACAGTGACTGCCAACGTCAGCCGCTCGCCATGAACCGAAACGACGCCGTTTCGTTTCTATTCTTGACAATGTTTCAGCATTACTGCGTATTACGCGGACGTTTTCCAAAAACCGCCAAACGGCGTCGTTTTGTTCCGTGCCTGCTGATTCCTTACACGCAATGCGCGACCGTCAACTTTTTCGATAATTACAGATTTACCCCATGTCTTTGCTGTTTTGACAGTTTTGTCCTTCAAGCTTTGCTGAAATTACAAAAATGTCATTAAACGTTTATTTCCCTACAAAATCAAATATAAAATAAATAAAAGTAATATAAAAATACTAAAAATCCTAAAAAACACTTAATAATAAATAAAACACCTAAAATACTAAAAATAAATAAAAACACATAAATAGAAAGAGATATAAAAATACTATAAAATTACCTAAATTAACATAAATTAACTAAAATCCTATAAATCCTATTAAAACCAAAATAAGCTAAATAATTAAACATTTAAGCATACAATAAATATAAAAACTAAGTATTGGAGAATAAAAATAGCATATAATTTAACTCTATCATTAGGGTAACTAGATTACCATCTAAACTAATTAAGATTTAATTAAACTAAACCTAAATAGGATTAAGGTTAATTAAGCGAAAGACTAACCTAATCTATAAGTTAAACTAATCGGTGAATTAATAACCTAATCAACCTAGGTTTATTGTTAATTAACTTAAGCATGACTAGGCCAGATTATCAAAAGGACTAAACTAACCTTAATAAAGCTTGGTAAAAGACCATGACTAACCCTCAATTAAATGATTAATTCACCCACCAAACAAGCCCTAGACTATTCCTTTGGTAGGGTAAATTATGGACCAATTAAAAGCTAACATGTGTCAATTATGGTGTCACCAAAAATGTGATGATTTCAAGCATTAATGCTATTAAAGAAGTCCATATTGTTGGCCAAACAAGTGAGGAAAGGGAGGTGCACTTATGCTTAGTTTAGCTTGTAAGTCTTGTAACAATGACCATTTTGCCCTAGCTTTGCATGACCTATATATAGCAAGCCATGTTAACTTGTTTTCTCATTCATTTCCAAAGCTAAAATTTAAGTATCAAAGCTATACATATATTGAGAGAGAGTTCCATTGAGTTGCTACCTTCGAAATTACAAAGAAATAGTTAAAGCTTGCAAATTCAAAATGTACAATCTCTAATAGTTTTTATGTTCGATTTTTTTTCTTCTTTAATTTTCAAAAGCTCAAGAACGCGAGTCGTAACCATGTACGATTGATTTTTCTCCAGGTTCTTCACGTATTCTTGAGCCTTTCTTCATTTTACAATAGTTATAATGTCTAATTTCATCTCATAGTTTAAAGCTTAAGAACGTACGTCGTAGCCATGTACGATTGTCGTTCTTTGTATGTTCTTGAGCAATTATTATAAATTGTTATAATCAATTATACAAGCCGTTATAATGACCAACTTTTGTTAAATATAAAGTGTCATAATCACTTATATACGTAGTTATAATGCACAAATTATTTCATGTATAAAATTCAAAAGCTCAAGAATATAAGTCGTAGCCATGTACGACTTTTTGTTATTCGTGTTCTTCCTGTGTTCTTGAGCAAAAGTAATGAATATTTCTATGAGAAGGTTTATGATTTATTATTAATATGTTATGAAGTGTTATTGAGTCTTATAACATGGCATCTTAAGCAATTAAAGCTAACTAAGACATGTTTCACATGGTTAACCCTAAAATTGTTGAGCAAAGCATGCTCACTGTCTGTTTTTGCCATTTTTAGAAAACTTAAAATCCGAATCTGCCTTAGAAATATAGATTAAAGTTGTAGATCATGAAATTATAAGCAATTTATACTCAATAATCACTTCAAAATATTTTTGTATGATAAAGTTATGGCAGTTACCAAAAAAGACCTCAAAGCTGAAAAAATTAGGGAGGCTCTCGGATGGAAACCCTAAAAATAACCAAATTTTATGATTTTGAATTTGCCAAGTCTCCTATAAATTACAACAATGAAAATAGTTTAATTTAGGTATAAAAACACGTATAAAGAAAGAAAATTTGATTAACTAACATTCGGGTACGCATAACCCTTTATATAGGCACTTTAAACGATTACCGGGAAACTCTAATTATGTTTTAAGGCAAGTTTTCTATCCTTAACCTTTGTTTATTTGCTTTCTATGTGATTTATACATTTTGTACATGCAACGTGTTATAAATCTTTTATACAAGAGTTATTGCTTTTTGTTTCGGCATAACTTATAAAATGAAATGCTTATTCGTGATATAATTCGAATCATGCTTTATTATATCAAATCAAGTCATCTTGGGGCGATCCTGACATGTGAAGTAAACTGAGATGAACGAATATGTATCAATGTTCATGATCCATCCAGTGTAGGGTATGTTTTGTATAACATAGGATGTCGTTAGGCTAATCCCCTTTCTATATCCACTGTAAATGGTTCTTAGTCGAAAGACAAAGAATAGTTCAAGGTCTAACCACCACTCAGTCTTGCTATTTTAAAATATTTTGTAATATCAATTGTTGTGCCATGAATCCTTACAATCCATATCGTTGTGAATTCACGTATATGCTATGTCTTTAATACTTGCTGAGCATCTTAGCTCACCCTTGCAAATAAACCTAAATTGCAGACAAATCCGAGAGCTCCGGCTCAAAGAAGAAAGGAAAGAAGAAATGCGTATACTAGTTTAATGTTTTTCTTAATTGTTCTTAACTGTAGTCATAATGATATTTTTGTAATAAGAATAAGTTCCATGCATATAACTGAATATTATATACATATTATCAAGTTTTATTACATTCTCTTGTTAAGTCTTTACTTTGATTAAACCTAAAATTGTTAAAACTTAACATTCTATTGATAATGATCTATTTATCTAGATGAGAATTAGTAAATAACTTGTGAGTGTTGTACATCTGAAACAGGACTAAGCGATGTTGACTGGTCAAATCCATCGTTAAGGTTCCTCGGACCCAGGTATAACTCGTTATTACTATTCTGAATGTCGGATAAGTAGGATTATCTATATGAAGAGATATCACTATAACCAAATATATTTTGAATGAGGGTTTTAACTAATTGGGTAATGTTCTGTACGGAAAGAGAATTTTGTACCGGACAAAGATACAACCATTTATCACAGATAAAGATGCAAACATTTATCACGGGTGAAAATACAAACATTCACCGCGAGATTCTCTATTCCCAAAAGTCATCCTAATGATTTAATGCCATGGATGTTGAAATATGTAAAGTTATAGAATATCTAAATATTCAGGATAAAATGTTATGATTGAGTATCAAGTATCTTATATCGATTACAAGGACTTGATATAAAATAATGAAAGATCTTTGGGAATTAAGATGAAAACTTTGTTTAGGAACAAATGAAATTATCTATAAACTTAATGATTTAGCATTTATAGTGAGCACCAAGTCAGCTATAGTAAGTATAGTGATTTGGGGGTGTCACAGGTTGGTAACAGAGCTGTAGATTATAGCTCTAAGGTAATAAGTACTTTAGGATATAATCTTAAGGATTAAGTTAAATGGACTTGTGAAGAATTTAATAGATAATTAAAAGATGTTAATAAAAAATTTTAAATCTTAATTATATAAAAGATATTATGTGAAAGAAATATACTAATTAAAGTCAACCTTGTTTTGTAAAAATGACGGATATAAATGAACTAGACATCATGGGAGTCAACACTCAAGCTTTGGGCAATGAAAGTGATCATAGCGAGCACTTTAGTGATGAGTCAGAAAATGAAGAGCCTAACCACAACATGGAATTACAAGATGTTGGTGAGGTAAATCAAGTTCTCCCAGCAAAGAAGGATGATGATGAAGATGTCATCGACTTGCCAACTAACGACGAAATCATCGCTAAGTTGGAAGAATATGCAGCAGAAATGTTGGCGTATGGAGAAGCTCAAGAAGAGCATATCGAACAACTCCAAACCGAGAACTAGACCAACATGAACCATGCCAATGATATAATGGAAGTGCTTGAAAGGCGGTGGTTGGATGAAGCTAAAAAAAGCTACCAACTACAGATTCAGTTAGAGGCTTCCCAAGAGGAAGTATATCACTTACAAGCAGATCGTGGCCGAATCAAACGAGCCTATGGTACTACGTACTCCACACTCGAGGAGCAAATAACTAAATTTCCTGCACCAGTCGGAGATTTAGGGCTTGAAATTATTAGGTATGTGGTGATTATTATGATCCATAAGATCAATAAGAATATTAGAAAGATCTAGTCGGATAATGTTTAAAATAATAGTATGTTTAAATATTTTAAACATAGCATTTCCCATTTTTATAAAGGATGCTAATAGTTGTAAGTGATTTAACTCACTCGGACAATGTAATGTACAAATTTTAATATAAAAAAAAAAAGTTTGTTTAAGAAATATGTCCTGCAATTTTAATGCTTTCATATTTACACGTATTTTTTTTCATTTATTTAGAAAATGGTACCACCAAGACTAGGAACAAGGGCAACAACAACAGCAAGTGTTAGTGACGAGAGTAATGTTCAGACTCCCGCTTCTATGCAATAATTTCTAGATAGTTTAATATGAGTCTTAGATAGTCGTACAACAAATTATGTGCCACCATCACCCCCACAACCACAACCACAAATACCACCGCCACCACCTCAGCCAGAACCCTAACCACAGAAAGTCTCATTTAAAGACTTTAAAAATGTAGGTCCTTCCAATTTTAAAGGAACCGCTGAGCCTATAGAGACTCAGCTGGATAAAAGAAATAGAGAAAGCAGTTGACTTAGCAGAGGTAGCTGAGGATAAGAAGACTAAGTTTGCCACTTACTTAATGAAGGGAGAGACAAACTTTTAGTGGTAAGCCAACCAAGCCCATGCCGGGGAAAGTGTAGTTGCGTGAGAAACATTCAAAGAAATATTTTTTGTAAACTACTTTCCACGAAGCATGAAGAATAGAATGGAGTTATAATTTCTAAATTTGAAATAAGGGGACATAACTGTTCCCCAGTATGCCTCCAAATTCAATGAACTTGTTCGTTTCGCTCCAAATTAAGTAAATATGGAGGAACGAAAAGCGAGAAGGTTTGAGGAGGGTTTAAAACTCTGGATTCATGGTAAGGTAGTTGTCTTACAAATAGAGAGTTACACCCATATTTTAGAAAATTCTATCATTGCTGAAGGCAGCAGTGAAGCCATAATAAAATTTAATAAGGAGGAGGAAATAATAATAAGGGAGGGAATAAAGGAGGAAATAATAATAAAAAAAAAGAAAGTTCAATGGTGGAAACTCCCAACAAGGAGGGGAGAATAAAAAGAAAACATTGGAGTCATGCAAAACCTGTAAAAAACAATACTTAGGAGTGTGCCTGAAAGGGAAAAGTGTTTGCTACAATTGTAAATAAGAGGGGCACATAGCAACCGCATGCCCTAACCCTAAGAAAGACTCTTGCTTTAATTGTGGAGCCATGGAACATCAAGCTAAGATGTGCCCCAAGAAGGGAAGAAATGTCGGAGGGGACAATGACAATAAATCTACCCCAACAACTAACCCAAATCGTCCAACAGCAAGGACATTCAACATGACCGTGGGAGATGCTGTAGCATCATAGGATGTAATGTCAGGTATCATTCCGATCAACACTATAAGTGCTTACGTGCTATTTGATTTGGGTGCTACTTGCTCTTTTATTTCCCATGAATTTGCTGAGAAACTAAACGTGCCTGGTGAATTATTTAAAAATCCTTTAATGATAGAGATTGCTAATAAAGAACTAATTCCTGTTAATAAGATAACAAAAGATTGTTGCATAGTGATCAAGGGTCATGAGCTGAGAGCCGATCTTATTCCAATCCAATTAGGGGAATTTGATGTAATTCTAGGCATGGATTGGTTGACCAATCACTAAGCAATGAACGATTGTCAACAAAAGTGCGTTAAACTTCTTGCAACGTCCAAGTCAACGGTAGTCTTCAACGGAAGTCAATCACCAAAAAATACCCGATGCCTAACTGCAAATCAAGTAAAGGAATTACTTCAGAAAGGATGCCAGGGTTATTTGGCATATATCGTAGACACCCAACAGAAAGAGTTAGATATAAACCAAATACCAGTGGTTAAAAAGTTTCAGAATGTCTTTCCCAGTGATCTACCCGGTCTTCCACCTAATAAAGAGATTGAGTTCGTTATTGATTTAGCTCCTAGAACTGCACCTGTGTCGAAGGCTCCATATAGAATAGCGCCTGTGAAATTGAAGGAATTGATGGTACAATTACAAAAACTGCTGGATAAGAAATACATTTAACCAAGTGTTTCTCCATGGGGAGCACCAGTGTTGTTTATCAAAAAAAAGGATGGAACTTTAAGATTATGTGTTAATTATCGTGAACTCAATAAATTGACCATAAACAATAAGTATCAATTACCTAGGATTGATGACTTATTTGATCAACTCAAAGGAGTAGAGTATTTCTCTAAGATTGATCTACGGTCAGGTTACCATCAACTGAAGGTGAGAAAGGAAGATGTGCCAAATACAGTGTTTAGAACACGTTACGAACATTACGAGTTTCTAGTAATGTCATTTGGATTAACGAATGCACTACTAGCATTCATGGACTTGATGAATAGGATTTTTAGGTCTTGTTTAGACAAGTATGTTGTACTGTTCATCGATGATATTCTCGTATATTCGAAAACATTGGAAAAACATGTTATACACTTGAGAAGTGTACTAGAAATCTTACGAAAGGAATAACTCTATGCCAAATTTTCAAAATGTGAGTTCTGGCTAGAGAAAGTTCAGTTCTTAGGTCATGTGATTGACAAAAGCGAAGTTTCAGTGGATCCATCAAAGATAGAAGCAGTTATGAACTGGGAACAACCTAAGACCCCAACTGAAGTGAGAAGTTTCTTAGGTTTAGTGGGGTACTATAGACGTTTCATTAAAGATTTTTCAAAGATAGCAATCCCGTTAACCAACTTAACCAGGAAGACCATAAAGTATGCTTTGAACGACAAATGTGAATAGAGCTTTCAAGAGCTAAAGAAAAGGCTAAATGAGGCACCAGTATTATTACTACCTGATAATAGTGGAGGTCTTGTAGTCTACAGTGATACCTCACATAAAGGATTAGGTTGTGTTTTAATGCAACATGGCAAAGTAATAGCTTATGCTTTGTGGCAGCTAAAGGATTATGAGTTAGGTATCCTACTCACGATCTAGAATTAGCGACGATAGTATTTGCTTTGAAGATATGGAGACATTACTTGTATAAGGAGAAATGTGAAATTTATACAGATCACAAGAGTTTAAAGTAAATTTTTACACAACGAGGGTTGAATATGAGGCAAAGACGATGGTTGGAATTGATTAAGGATTATGATTGTGAAATCCTATATCATCTAGGAAAAGCCAACGTAGTTGCAGATGCTTTGAGTATGAAGAACCAAGAGAAGTTGATTAAAGAGTTCGTATGAGATCATGATGCTTTGATTCAAGAATATCTAGGTCATGAGCTTGTATGATGGATTTTGTGGGAAGTTGAGAAGATCACTTGCCTCTGATGGAATTCACTTACAACAATAATTGTCACGCTAGTATAGGAATGCCACCACATGAGGCTCTATATGGAAGGACGTGTAGAACACCGATGTGTTGGGACAAAGTCGGTGAACGAAAGATGCTTGGGCCAGAACTAGTTCAACAAACAGTGAAGGTAGTTCAAACAATTTAACTGAGGTTACGTGCTGCTCAAGAAAGACAGAAGAGATAAGTCAATCTACATCGACAAAAGAGAGACTTTGAAGTCGGTAGTTATGTTTTCCTAAGAGTATCTCCTGGAAAATAAGGTTTGTTATGGAAAAAAAGGAAAACTAAGTCCAAGGTTTATAGGACCATTCGAGATATTACGAAGAATAGGTGATGTAGCTTATGAAGTAGCCTTACCTCTAAAACTAGAACATACATAATGTATTTCATGTTTCAGTATTGTGGCCTTATAAACCCGATTACAAACACGTCATCAGCTATGAACCCATTCAAATTGAGAAGGATCTAAGCTACGAGGAGATTCTTGTTAAAATTATTAATAGGAAGGAATAAGTCTTGAAAAACAAGGGCATACCTTCAATCAAGGTCATATGGAAAAATCAATCCATGGAAGAAGCAACGTGAGAATTAGAAGATAAAATGAAAATAAAATATCCACATTTATTTTCTTACTTGTATAAGTTAATTTCGGGGACGAAATTCTTTTAAGGAGGGGTGAATGTAATATTTCGAACTTCCGAGAGAGTTATAATCTAACTTTATATGAATAACTAAAGATTGAATTACATCTTATACGTGTTATGTAATCTTCGTTATTGTTTACTTTTGTGTTTTAGTTCAAGTATCCAGCCCTTAGCACGTAAAAGCAGAATAAAAGTTTTTTTTTTAAATCTGAAAATAGATTAAAACCTAAACCCTAGAAAACCTAACCTGGGCCCCCGAGCAAAACGTGTACATCAAAATGACATTCTGTTTCAGGATTCATCTTTCCCACACTTTGAAAACATGTTATAGCTGATAAAAAAAATTCTCACAAAACGCGTCGGGAATAGAACGAAATAAGAAAGAAAACAAAAAATATTTTGTTAACCTTTTTAGTCATCTAACCATTTTTTGAGAAATGGTTGTCGAAAACACTATTCACCAAAAAACGCGCAACGTCTTTTTGACTTTTCACTTTACAGAATAGTGTTTATTTGGAACAAAACTTTGTAATATCTGACTTTTAAATCAGTAAAGATCAATTCAATCGAAATACTTAGAAATGAACTAGGTTAGAGATAACTGGATTAGAAAACCTAATCTAGACCTAAACCTAGTTACAAATTAATTGAATTAGTTAACTAATTAACTTAATTAGATGATTAACATTAATCCGGTTGGAATCGAACTAGGTTAAGGTAACTAGATTACCATCTAACCTAATTAACATTTAATTAAACTAAACCTAACTACGACTAAGGTTAATTAAGTTAAAGATTAACCTAATTTTTAAGTTAAACTAATCGGTGAATTAATAGCTTAATAAACCTAGGTTTATTGCTAATTAACTTAAGCATGACTAAGCTAGATTATTGAAAGGACTAAACTAACCTTAATCAAGCTTGATAAAAGACCATGACTACCCCTCAATTAAATGATTAATTCACCAACCAAATAAGCCCTAGACTATTCATGTGGTAGGCTAAATTGTGGACCAATTAAAAGCTAACATGTGTCAATTGTGGTGTTACCAAAAATGTGATGATTTCAGGCATTAATGCCATTAAAGAAGTCCATCTTGTCAGCTAAACAAGTGAGGAAAGGGAGGTGCACTTATGCTTAGCTTAGCTTGTAAGTCTTGTAACAATGACCATTTTGCCCTAGCTTTGGATGACCTATAAATAGCAAGCCATGTTAACTTGTTTTCTCATTCATTTCCAAAGCTAAAATTCAAGTATCTAAGCTATACATATATTGAGAGAGAGAGAGACTTCCATTGAGTTGTAACCTTGGAAATTGCAAAGAAATTGTTAAAGCTTGCAAATTCAAAATGCACAATCTCTAATAGTTTTTATGTTCGATTTTTCTTTTGTCTTTAATTTTAAAAACTCAAGAATGTGAGTTATAGCCATGTACGATTATCATTCTCCGTGTTCTTAAGCCTTTCGTCATTTTACTGTAGTTATAATGTCAAATTTTATTTCATAGTTTAAAGCTCAAGAACGTACGTCGTAACCATGTACAATTGTCGTTCTATATATGTTCTTGAGCAATTTATTATAAATTGTTATAATCAATTATACAAGTCATTATAATGACCAAATTTTTTTAAATATAAAGTGTCATAATCACTTATGTAAGCAGTTATAATGCTTAAGTTATTTCATGTATAAAATCCAAAAGCTCAAGAACATAAGTCGTAGCCATATACGATTTTTTGTTCTTCGTGTTATTCGTGTGTTCTTAAGCAAAAGTCATGAATCTTTCTATGAGAAGGTTTATGATTTATTATTATTATGTTATGAAGTGTTACTGAGTCTTATAACATGGCATCTAAAGCAATTAAAGCTAACTGAGACATGTTTCACATGGTTAACCCTAAAACTGTTGCGCAAAGCATGCTCACTGTCTGTTTTTGCCATTTTTTGAAAACTTGAAATCCGAATCTGCCTTAGAAATACAGATGAAAGTTGTAGATCATGAAATTCTAAGAAATTTGTACTCAATAATCACTTCAAAATATTTTCGAATGATAAAGTTATGGCAGTTACCAAAAAAGACCTCAAAGCTGAAAAAATTAAGGAGGCTCTCAGATGGAAACCCTAAAAATAGCCAAATTTTATGATTTTGAGTTTGCCAAGTCTCCTATAAATTACACCAATGAAAATAGTCTAGTTTAGGTATAAAAATACGTATAAAATTTTTTTTTGATTAACTAACACTCGGGTACGCATAACCCTTTATATAGACACTTTAAACGATTACCGGGAAACTCTAATTATGTTTTAAGGCAAGTTTTCTATCCTTAACCTTTGTTTACTTGCTTTCTATGTGATTTATATATTTTGTACATGCAACGCGTTATAAATCTTTGATACGAGAGTTATTGCTTCTTGTTTCGGCATAACTTGCAAAATGAAATGCTTATTCGTGATATAATTCGAATCATGCTTTATTATATCAAACCAAGTCGTCTTGGGGCAATCCTGACATGTGAAGTAAACTGAGATGAACGAATATGTATCAATGTTCATGATCATTCTAGCAAAAAGCAGCACTCAGTGCTAACTTCAATTGTATAAGCTAAGTATATTGCTGCTATTTGCTGCTGTGCTCAAATTCTATGGATGAAGAACCAGCTTGCTAACTATGAGTTTGAATTCAAATATATCCCTATATTTTGTGCTAATACCAGTGTTATATCTATAACCCATAATCTTGTCATGAATTTTAGGACTAAGCATATAGACATTAGATACCATTTTATTAGAGACTATTTTCAAAATATAAATATATCTTTGCATTTTATCTCTACTGAAAATTAACTTGCTGATGTTTTCACCAAACCCTTAGATGAATCCAAATTTAATAAGCTAATAAGTGATTTAGGCATGTTAAATCTATATCATTAGTATTATGTCCTGAAGATAACTAACTTTGTAAGAAAAAATCGTAGAACAATCAAGTAAAGAAAAGTTTGTTGAGCGAATCGCTGAGTGAAGAAAAGTTCATAGAATGTCAGGGTTCATAAAGTTAAATTATTTGTAAAAATTCACCCTACAATATCTCTTAGATCGTTGAGTAAAAAGGTTGAGAGTTACAATGCGTGCACGTCAAGCCCAAACCAAGCAAGTGAGATAGAGAAGTTACTGTGCTATAGTTATAAATCACAATTAGGAATTTACTTATAGCCAATAACCGCACAACAGATGCCCCACTCAACCAATTAAAGATCAAATCAACACCCGTGAAGATGACTACCTATCAAGTCATCTCCGGAAACCAACTATACCTTAATGAATTCATATGAGTGAATGCCCAATTTTGAACAGTACTGAATCTAGTGCAGAAGGCAAGATTTCAAGAGAGCTTAAGTATAAAATCAAGGAACTTCACCAAAAAAGTTGAAGAATTTTATCTCAATGGTTCCTGTGCAGATAGGGTCATCGTCATAAGGGTAAAGGACGTAAAGCTTGCATATGAAGTGATAGCGATTAACTACCACCTTGGGTTCGCTATTGAAGGCATAACTTCCTTTGATGATGTCAATGTGAAAGAAGTTCAGAAGCTCATGAACTACCGGAAAAACCCAGAACTAAAGGGAATGACAAAGAAGGAATTCCATTTAGCAAAACAAGAAGGAATTTCATTTAGCAAAAAAAGAAGAAGGAATTCCCTCAATAATATGAGCTCCTTGTAGATATCATCGACAATTATATACCGTGCAAGGACTCAGCACATGAATCTATCAGTGAGCTGCAGCAGATAATCATGTATGTCATTGTACTAGGGAACTAGACTAACTTTGGTGCTATACTGATGGACTGGATAGCTAAATGGTTCAGTAATGCAGAGAAGAGGAAGAAAGAAGGAAAACAACTTCCCAATATGTACTATGGAAGGTTTATCAGCATTCTGCTAAAGAAGAGGTTGAATAATCAACTTGAAGACAGACAAGGAGATGTTTTAAATGTGAATAAGAAGATTACAAAGAAACTGTTTAACAACTAGAAAAGTAATCCTGTTGAGAGCCTCATATCCAAGCAGTCTAAAGGTAGTGAGAGAACTATTTGTGAAGTCCAAAAGCCAATAGTGACTAAGGAAAAAAGGTAGGCTATAACATTAGAAAAATAAGCCTCTTAAGGATTAGCAGCACCACAGTTACCTAAGGCATTGGCTTCAACTGCTGAGAAGCCTTCTCAGAAGAAGAGAAAGACAGAAACAAGAAAAGACATTCTTAAGGACTCGCAGGAGGAGTCGAATGTTCATGTGATAAGGGATAATATTGATTCTTTGACTCAACTAGTTAAGGAAAAGGAATGGAAGTGCAAAAGGATAAGAAGTGCTCCGATCTTAGAGCAAGCACCAAAAATAGACGAGATGGCTACGAAGGCATTTGAGCCAAAACTAAGGCTGTAAAGGTATCTAAACCAATAAATAAAAGGTTAATAAAGATGGTTGAGAAAAAGAAGAAGAAGACTGAGAAGACCGTGAAAAAGAAAAAAAAACCCTCATAACCAACAAAATCAACTGAAGTTACTTCTAATGGGGAGAATCTAACTCCTGAAGATGTTTCTGAGGCAGAAAATGCTCAAGTTGAGGGGGAGCTTCCCAGTACAACCAATGTGTAGGGATTTTGGATAGTAAAAGCAACAGAATTTAAATTTTTCTTATCGATTTCTAAAACCCTAAAAAAATGATCCATGCGAAAACATATTAAATCAGAGGTTTAGATTTGTATTACCGTTTATCCGAGCTTGAATGGAGACGATGAAAAATTCTGGAACGCTTCGAATCTTCAACGCAATCCAATAGAACTGCGACTCTACGGTATCCACATGAACGTTCCGCGAATCGTTACACGATCTGCAGCAAAAGTGAGCTGCAGTACTAGCCACTAAGATCTGCATTTTCTGAATATTTTTCTCTTTAGTCTCTTTCTAAAAGCAGCTAGGGTTTAGGTTTTTTTCTCTTACGTTACTTTCTCTGCTGATATATATATATCAGTCAAAAGAATTAACCAAAACCTAATCCAATTAAAAATAAATAAAATTCGAATTCATATATATATAAGTTATCTTATTAATTTAAATTCGTAATTTAAATACTATCAATCCTATTGATATATTTAAATTCTTATAATCTAAATTAATCCCCTTTTAATTACATTCTAAGTGTGTGACTCTATAGGTTATTATTACGTTAACAATAATTTTAAAATCATATTAAAATAATAATATGATAATGCATCACTGCTACCCAAGTAATAATAAGATCGGTGATTCAATGCAACCTTTTTGTGACCAATATTTTAATATAATTTAATCCTTTTAACCTTGACATCCTAGATTAAACTCGAGGCATGGAATGTCTCATACTCTTCATAATTTAATCTGAGTTTTCTTAATCAATGAGTAGACTATATGAAATAAATCACTATTTGAGCATGGTCATGTATGTCATAGACCTACTCAATCAAAAGGTCTATGGATATCACCCCTAATATATAGGGGGTTAAATTTCATCTAGATCACCCATATTCCTCACACGATTCATGATGTACCAATAATCACCTTTATTGTCCACCCTATAAAAGTTGACCTTTGATGATATCAAAGTACATAAATTCTCGTGTAATAATATAATGATTTCAGGTAGGAGGATCATTACATAACTGTCACTATGAGAATTTCTTATGACACTATACAAAATGCTCCACGTAGAATTCTCATGGTGGGTATGTCCAGTACATTTTTCTCTAACATGTACCTATGCATTGACTCAATATCTCATATATTTATGATCAATGAGATTTGGCCATCAGTCAATCCACATACTAGTCTCAATGCATCATTATTGTCCCATTAACAATGATACTCAACTAGGGATATTTAAGAGCAATGATACTAATTGTAATTATATAATCTCATGTTCAAGTCACATACTTGAAGCTATATAATTCGTATCGCTATTCTAAGGACTTTTATTCTAAATTTTTTTTCTTTAGTTATATAAATTGTGTTATGTGCTTATTGTACTATGCATGGTGCACAGTTATGGCCCTTTTGACCCATAGGTTAATGGTTTTTGGTTTTGAAATACGGCTTGCATGTCGTGCCTTTCTATAAACTCTGGTGTAATATTTTCTTCTCATCTAAATCTCCTCAAATGTAACTCGAGGTTTCTTTATGATATGTAATGTACAAGTGTAACCAATCAAGATGATGAAGAGGAGACACACGTTTGAGGAAGGTCCAAGGAAGCTACTATTTTGAATACCTTTTACCAACTTAGACTGACCTTCAATCTTTTCATTAGCTTGAAAGGATTTGTGACGACCCCAAATCCGGGTTCCTTGAACCTCGAATCTGGTTCAACACTAGTACTACTTTTTCCTTATTGTTCATGAATTACAACAATATTAAAATTGCTAAATAATCATTTACTTACAATTTTACAACATCTCTTCTATTCCAGAATCGAAATCTTTATACATTCCTAGTATGTCTCAATATCATACATGATACGACATTCTATTACAATCAATTTGAGTATCTAAGACTCATAATACATACCAACCAATTCTTATACTACACAATCATTTTACCTGTCCAATTCGGACTGATATCTACAATGGTCGTGCTAGACCTTCAATGAATGTAATATGCATTCCTGTTTCTTGATCCTTATCAAGACTTCAAATACTTGTACTATCTGAAAATGTTGGTTTAAGCAAGAGTGAGCACGACGGCTCAACAAGTTTAACAGTTACACATAACACATTACATGCTTCACATATACTCTGTAATTTATACTTACATCATGCTTTTCATGCATTTCAGTTTATGTCATACTGCTCATGCATCATATATAACATCTAGCAATTCATGCCTCATATTTATACATATTCTTCATGTAATCATACCTCATGCATATCACATTTTTCATCAATATCTTACTATTAACAATTTAATATCACATCATAGCATGTTAAGGCACATAGGAGCAAGTTCTGAAAAACTTGTATGGTTTGCTTCTACCAGTTACGCTTATTTGCGTCTCTCGTTCAACCTACAATTTATATAGGAAAATTGAAATAATCATTAGATATAATGACTATTACTTAGTCTTAACTTAAGACCTTAACTTCAAAGTATTAACTCTTTAGTTGTCCGACAAATGAACCAATACGTTCCGGACAAAAACCCTAGCCCAAATCTAGTTGGACATGTCAGGTACACTTAACCAACTTACGCATTCACTACACATGCTTCGTATGACCTACTTTTAATAAGCTGTCTAAATTAGTCACAAATGGACTATTTACATTGGTTTAATTCAATTAGACTTTCTTCTTTTACATAACTTAATGATTCGGACATTTAATAATGTACCAAATATCTCAAAATATTATCTACCTTTGATAATATACAACTACCTTCAAATATTATTAACCATTTAATAATATTTTAATCACTTATTAATATTATTAGCCATTTAATAATATTTTAATCACTCCTTAATATTATTAATCATTTAATAATATTTTAATCAATTATTAATATTATTAACCATTTAATAATATTTTAATCACTTATTAATATTATTAACCATTTAATAATATTTTAATCACTTATTAATATTATTAACCATTTAATAATATTTTAATTACTTCTTAATATTATTAACCATTTAATAATATTTTAATCACTTATTAATATTATTAACCATTTAATAATATTTTACTCACATATTAATATTATTAACCATTTAATAATATTTTAATCACTTTTTAATATTATTATCCATTTAATAATATTTTAATCCCTTATTAATATTATTAACCATTTAATAATATTTTAATCATCTACTAATGTCATTACTTATTTGATAACATTTTTATCATATACCAAAGTTATTACACATTTAATAACCTTTTAATCTTATAGTAATATTATTCATCATTTGATAATATTTTAATGTTCTTCAAACATTACCAATAGTTAACTTTTTAATTGTGTTAACTTTAGTCTTTATTTTATACATTTAGATACCATTAAGTCACTAATAAACTTTACATATATGGTTTAGTATTGAAACACATTCATTTTACATGTATTTCAACTTAAATTTTCATTAAAAACTCATCCCGGACCGACCCGACCCGACCCGACCCGGACCACTAAAATTGGTCACTGGCAGAATGTTTCACCGCTGCGGCGGTGGTTTTCACCGCTGCGGCGGCGGTACATAATTTCCGAAACCCTAGTTTGGGGACTGCCCGACCCTCCGACGCTACGACAGCCATAACTTCCTCATACGGAAACATTTTGGGGTGATTCTTGAGTCCATTCTCATCAGAATTTCCCCCTCTACAATGTCGCTTTGTATCACAAATCCAAATTCCAAATGGAACTAGACTAAAAACGGCTCATAATGATAAAGTGAAAACTAACTTCACAAATCGTTGGTTCTATAGGTTCAAACTTGAATAATATGAACTCTACACATCCAAATGACACCAACTAAGTGTTGTTGTCTTTCTAACTTCTTGTTTTACAATATTTCATGGTTCAATCACATTTTTGAAAGTGTTTTGACAATAAATTTAAGATCGAACCGTCTAGATTTTACCGGTAACTCACAAAATGAACTTTTCTTCAATTCTTTGCCTACCACTCATACAAATTCATGAGATAAATATACCGAACCATGAATCTACCTATATATCATAGTTTTATACTTCTATAGCATCAAAATAACTTTTGATCGGTTAAAAATATATTTTAACCGTTTAAAACTTATATAGACTACAAAAAATGAACTTAGGAAGGTTAAGAATACTTTTTAACCTCTTAGACATGGATGCTCTTCTTCCTCTTGATATGGACTTGCTAAGGACTCCTCCTTGACTATTCTCTAGCATTTTTCCATGGTGGATCATCAATCTCCCAAAGGTTTGCTTGCTTTTCTCTAGAATACTCTCTCTTTTCTCTCTAGCATTTCTAGCAAATGAACTAACCAACATAGCAAGAGAGTGGAGTACTCTATTTATAGTAGTTTGTTAATCCTTCATTAACTTTCCTAATTGGCTAGCATTGGTCAATTTAGTGCTAATTAGGATTACTATTTGATGGATTGATTGGTTGAATGACTTGTTGATTGACATGAGTGGTTGCAACAACTACAACCTTGAGTACAAGTAAAGCAACATGAGAAATCAAGCTACCTCCATGTAGGTCCCATAAATCTCAGCAAAATGGGATTTAATCCCCCATTTTTGCTTTATTTTTATAGCTTAAATATACATATATACATCTATATATATATACTTATATATATAAATGTTGACCAATTTTGACTATTATTTGGGCTCCACAATGGACTTATGAATTAAATCTATTGGGCTCATCATTTAATTTATTTGGGCTCAATTTATTTGTTACATTGGGCTAACTTTACATACCCTTTGTTACATTTAATTAAAACAAGCATTGAGCTTGATTAATTATAACTTGAATCAATGTTAAATTAACTACAAGAATTACTAGGTTAATTTATTAGACCTAGTTCAAAACCTCATTTGGACTTATAATATAATCCAATTACCTCATTAAATAAACACATTAATCTAATTACATAATCCAGTTAGATTTGCTATCTATAAGTCCATTGGACCTCTAATTGAGTTAGTTTACAAAACACTAACACTTAACATAGTTTGGGTTTAATTTATTAAAACCCTAATAATGCTCATACATACAAGCACTTCTATTAATTTCCAACATTCTGTTCCACCGCTGCGGCGGTGATTACTACCGCTGCGGCGGTAGTTCAAATTTTACTTTCCAGAGAGTTTCACCGCTGCGGCGGTAGTGCTAATTTTCAAAACTCTAAAACACATTAATACAAGTACTTTGACTTGATTAAATTAAATTCATTAACTACCTTTTATCATTAACTTGGGTTTATAATATAATTACCCATACCCATATAGTTATTCCTACATTGGGTTACATAATTAACTAATACATGGTTAATTCTCAACTCTACCTTCCTTCCTCTATCAATTAACCAATGTTTGGTTAATTCTCTCTCTTGTCTACCAACTAGGGTTATTCAATTAACCCCACATTAGTTAATTCTCTACACTCAATAGTATTTCCCCACATTTTGACCAACATTGGACTTTTAAAAGTGTGGGCTACATAGCTTACCTTTCATTGGGCTCTCTTATTTAATTACCCACCTTCATGCAAGTATTCTCATATTGGGCTAACACATATAATCCTTTTGGGCTAGTCCACTAGTAGTAATTAAATTACTTGGACTCATAACTAATATAATTAACCTAATTAATTATATTTTACAACATTCCTTCTTACTTTATATTAAAACTAATTACTTTATTAGTTTTGTTGAGTATTAATTACTCATCTTTTTATTTGGCTAACAAACACACTTTAGGTATAGTATTCATATAATCACCTTCACTTCTCAATTGAATTTATTTCCTTAATAAATTCTCTACATGCATCATTAAAAATATTCTTACATTTAATTTCTAACAAATCAATTATGTTTAAAAAAAAAAAAATGTTTACCCATTTTCTACACATCTTACTTCTCAAATTCTAGGTTTTAAACATTAACCTTTAATTAAATCAATTAAGATCTTATATAAAATCTTGAAAATATCTGGGATATTACAGGATTGACATAGGGTTGGGCCATAACTGTGACACATTTAATTTTGCACTTTATTTATGCTTGTATACAATATGATATGATATGATAAATAATGTGCATGCTTAATAAGATTAAAATTGGTGAGATCTAAATTAATTAATTAAATCCCTCATAAAATTATTAAGTCTAAATCAGATGCCTTCCAATGAATGACACTCATCAAGACCTTGACCAATGGATATAGGTTTGCCAAAGCAAAGTACCCTATTTGTCTTAGTAAGATGTGATAGGATAATTGTGATATCCAGACTGTTAAAATCATTGGGCCTGACTTAACTAAGTTATCTCAATAGGATTGTGGACTTAGAGGCATAGAGTTTGGCATGTACCATTAGATGGACTAGAAATAAATGTTTTCACCAAACTATCTAAGAGTTATATATGATATAATTGACAAATGGTTGTCTACCTAAATAATTATGTTTTGAGAGATTAGCCAAAGCTAACTTAAGGCATAATTTCCTAGACTGACATAGGAACTTGAGGATTGTCCTCAAGCAAGAGCGCAAGCTTTATGTCCTTGATAGGCCCATTCCTGCAGCACCAGCTAACACTGTACCACATGCAGAGCATAATGCTTATAAGAAGCATCAAGTTGATGCTCTAGACGTGAGTTGTCTCATGCTAGCAACTATGAACTCTGAGCTTCAGAAGCAACATGAGTTAATGGATGCTTATGAGATGAACGAGCATCTCAAGAAATAGTTCGTAGGGCATGCTCGACATAATAGGTATGATACAAGCAAAGTGTTGCATCACTGCAAGATGGGTGAACGTTATCCAGTTGGTCCACATGTTCTGAAAATGATTGGGTATATTGAGTACATTACTAGGTTGGGTTTTCCCATTACTGCGGAAGCCCAAACTGATCTAGTTTTGCAATCTTTGAACAACAGCTACTCTCAATTTGTCATGAATTACCTCATGAATAAAATTACGAAACCACTTACTGCGTTGTTGAGCATGTTAAGAACTAACGAGAACAACATGAAAAAGGCAGGACCCACTCCTAAAATGATGGTGCAAAAGGGGAATGCTAAAGGAAAAAGGAAAGGGAAAGGCAAGAAGAAGATAGGATCTAAATCTGGTGCCAAACCCAATTTCAAAAACAAACATGCTTTAAAACCTAAAGGTGGGGTGGCTAAAGAAGGTGATTATCACTTCTGTGGAAAACCTAGTCACTAGAAGAGAAATTGTCATGCTTATTTGGAAGAACTAAAGAAAAATAAAGGAAGTATGACTTCTGATTCAGGTATATATGTTATAGAAGTCAATTTGTCCACTTCTACATCATAGGTATTGGATACTAGATGTGGTTCTCACATTTGTGTTAATGTGTAGAAACTCCGAAGGAGTAAGACTTTGGCGAAAGGAGAGGTTGACCTACAAGTTGAGAATGGAGCAAAAGTTACTGCACTGGCCGTAGGAACTTATCATTTATCTTTTCCCATTGGGCTAGTGTTAGAATTATAGGATTGTTATTATGTGCCTGCTATGAGCAAATACATTATTTCTGTTTCTTGTTTGGACAAGAAAGGTTTTTTGTTTTTAATAAAAAACAACAGTTGTTCGTTTTACTTAAATGAAATATGTTATGGTATTGCAAAATTATTTAATGGTCTTTATATTCTTGTTTTAGAAATGTCTATCCATAACATAAATACAAAACGATTTAAATCAAATGATTCAAATCCGACATATCTCTGGCACTGTCGTTTATACCATATAAATGAGAAACACATATTCAAACTCCATAAAGATGGGTTTTTGGATTCATTTGATTTTGAATCATATGAGAAATGCGAATCTTGTTTATTAGGCAAGATGACTAAAGCCCCTTTCACTGGTCATAGTGAACGGGCTAGTGCTGTATTAGGACTTATACATGGTGATGTATGTGGACCCATGAGTTCGTTAGCAAGAGGTTGGTTCAATTACTTCATTACATTTACTAATGACTTTAGCAGATATGGATATGTTTATCTTATGAGACACAAATCCGAATCCTTAGAAAAGTTCAAGAAATTCAAGAATGAAGTTCAAAACCAATTTGGCAAAAGTATAAAAGTCCTTCGATCCGATCGAGAAGGTGAATACTTAAGCCAAGACTTTGATGACCTTCTAAAGGAGTGAGGTATTACATCACAACTCACTCCACCTGGAACACCACATTGGAATGGTGTATCTGAGAGGAGGAATCGCACGTTGTTGAATATGGTACGATCAATGATGAGTCATACAGATCTTCCAATAAGCTTCTGGGGTCATGCCCTAAAGACAGTTGCATTCACACTTAACCGTGTTCCGACAAAGACGGTGCAAAAGACACCATATGAGATGCGGACTGGGAAACGTCCTAGTATGTTCATGAAGATTTGGGGTTGTGAGGCGTTTGTAAAACGTCTGAAATTCTGACAAGCTCGGACCCAAATCTGACAAATGTAATTTTGTGGGATACCCTAAGGAAACAAAAGGATATTATTTCTACAAACCTTCTGAGAACAAAGGGGTTGTTGCTCAAACTGGTATTTTTCTAGAAAAAGAATTTGTCTCTAGAAGAAACAGTGGGAGGAAAGTAGAACTCGAAGAAATTCGAGAACCACAAAATATCATTGAACCTGAGTTGGATCATGAGCAAGAACCACAAGATATTGTGGAAAGTGAACTTGCTCAAATTACATAAGGCATTCGTAAATCTAATAGGACACGCCAAGAGCCCAAGAGATATTATGGATTTCTTGTGACTCAAAACGGCGATGTGATGCTCATAGATCAGGATGAGCCTGCTTCCTACCAAGAAGCTATAAATGGACCAGATTCTGAGAGATGGCTTGAAGCTATGAAATCTGAGATGGACTCCATGTATACTAACCAAGTATGGACTTTGGTTGATCCACCTGAAAGGGTAAAACCAATCGGGTGCAAGTGGGTTTTCAAGAAGAAAATTGACATGGATGGTAATGTACAAACCTATAAAGGCCGACTGGTAGTAAAAGGTTTTAAACAAGTTCAATGTGTTGATTATGATGAAACCTTCTCTCTAGTGGAAATGGTTAAATCCACCAAGATCTTGTTTGCTATTATAACCTTTTATGATTATGAAATATGGCAGATAGATGTCAAAACTGCTTTCCTTAACAGAAATCTCCTTGAGGATGTGTATATGACACACCCTGAGGATTTTGTCACTCTAAAGGATTCTGGAAAGGTATGTAAAATGTAGCGATCCATTTATGGATTGAAGCAAGCCTCTCGAAGTTGGAATCTTCGATTTGATGAAGTAGTCAAAGAGTTTGGCTTTATAAAAAATGAAGATAAACCTTGTGTATATAAGAAGGTTAGTGGGAGTCACATTGTATTCCTAGTATTATATGTTGATGACATATTAATTATTAGGAATGACATTCCTTCCTTCCCGGTTGTAAAAACATGGTTAGAAAAATGTTTCTCCATGAAAGATTTGGGCGATGCAACCTACATTTTAGGTATCAAGATCTATCGAGATAGATCGAGAAAAATGCTCGGCCTAAGTCAAAGTACATATAATGTCCTAGAATTTCCATTTCATTATTAATTAAATTATTAATTTAATTTCCGACGAGTTAGTTTTACGAGATTATTTAAATCTTTTTATGTGATTAATTAATTATGTGATTAAATGATTATGTAATTAATTACTAAAATTAATTAAAGGGGGTCACTAATATGTTATTTAAATTAGTGAACAAACCCTAAAGTTTTAATATCAAAATAATTGATAAGTTTCCTATTAATTAAATATTCAATTAAATTGAATATAATGAGTTAATTAAATATAATAAATTAATTAATATGATTATTAATTAATGTAAATAATGTGAAATATTAATAATAATATTTATTAGTCCATTTAGTAATTTAATACTTATGGGTTAAAATATTTAATTATTTATTCAATCTAATTATTTATTTAATCATGGATTGAATAATTAATGTGTAAATTATTAAATTAGTCCAACATGGGTCAATTAGTAGCCCAAGTGGAGAATAATAAAATTTGACAAACTAGTAGCCCAAACAATTTAATAGAAGCCCAATTGGTATTTTAAATTAAAGTCCAATGATTGGCCCACTTGAAAAATACTTAATTTAACTATTATTAATTTAAAAAGTAAATTGTGACTATCATTTTGGGACAATACTAAAAGCCATCAGCTGACCATGTGGAGAAGAGAGAGAAAAAAAATTAATTTTTGTTTATTTTAGTTTATTTTTTATTTATTTAATTAATGGTTGCTTGTTTTATTTTTTCAAGTACATGGACCATTCCTCTTTTCAACAACTAAGTCATTTAACCCATTCCTTGTGTAAGTTGTCATCTAGGAGCATGGGCTAAATTATTAGATATATTATGTGTATCTAATAATTTTGCAAGTATACTTGAAATTGTTAGATGTTATTTCATTATTTTCTCCAAGTCCAAAAGAGAGAGCTAGAGAGCATTTGAGAGTGTAGAAAAATATTTTGAGAGAAAAATTATCAAGAGAAGGAGTTCTTGGTTTATGTCTTCAAGATTCACCACTTATTTTGGAAGAAAAAGGAGAATAGCCATTAAATCAAGGTAATGGTTATTCTAAATCTAAGTTTTATTTTTAAATTAAATAAATTATCATGTTAGTATAAACATGTTAATATAGTTATTAATGTGTAGTTGCAATATTTATGTCATGCTTGAGTTTAATATGCTTGGTTTGTATTTTGGTATATTTTGCATGCTAAAATATGTGTTTAATAGTGTATAATCAAGTCTTGAAATTTATGACCAAAAATATTTTTATAAAACTTAGGTTTGATGTTCTAATATTATAGAACATTAAATCATGAGAAAAACAAAGTTTGAATCACTCAAAATGGAGTTATATACAAAAAGTTATGATTTATGGTAGTTTATGTGATGTAAAAATTTTTATAAAAAAAGAGTGATATTAAATCATGAAAAATTAAATTTTCATGTTATAAATTGATATTAAGTGATTGGTAATTTTTTTGGATTTTTATTGAGGATTTAAAGCTTACTTGATGGTATATTTTTATTTAAAATGGGTATTGCCGGACATTGTTCACAGTCTGCAAAGAAAAAAAAATTAAATTTCCGCGCAATGCGCGGACAACTGTTCATAGAAAACGCGGAGACAAAACGGCGTCGTTTGGTAGAATAAAAATTTACTCCGAGCGTTACGCGCGGAGGCCAACAGCCCGGGCTCCAAAACGGCACCGTTTTGGGCCTGCTTACGGATAACGCGCGCAATGCGCGAGCCCAGTTCCGCGAAATTACCAAACTGCCCCTCCGTATTTTTTCTCGGCGATATTACTATTTTGCCCTCGTTTCAGTTTTCAACTTATTTACAGAAATGTCATTCGGGTTTAATTTAATTAATTTAAATATTTAAAAACTAATTTAAAATTATAACAAAAATAATAATAATTCAAAAATGATATTGGGGAGGATATTCTTAATTAAGTTTAATATTTAAATATTTTAAATATTAATCTAGTTAGCTAAATCATGGTTAAGTTAAATAAATTTATTAGTTATTTATTATTTAAAATATTAATAATAAATAAAGGAGATAAATTAGCAATTATTATTTAATTCACATTAAATAATAATTAAAGAAGATATAAAAATTTATAAATTAACTATTTATTATTTAAATATTATTAAATAATAAATAAAGATAATTAAGTAATTAATTATTATTTAATTAGCATTAAATAATGATTAAGGGAAATTAAGTTATTTAATTTAAATAATAAATAAGGATAAATAAATTAAATTTTATTTAATCTTAAACAATAATTAAAATTAATTAAATAATTAATTATTATTTAATTGACATTAAATAATAATTAAAGAGGATTAAAATGAGTAAACTATTATTTAATTTCCTTAAATTAAATAATAGGTAAGGTTAATTACTTAGTTAACTATTAGTTGATTAATATTAAATTAAAGAAGGTTAAAATGAATCAATAATTATTTATTATTTAATTATGATTAAATAATAAGTAAGTACAATTAGTTATTATTTATTTTAAATAATAACTAGAGTTAATTAATTAATTTCTATTTAACCAAGATTAAATAGTAATTAAATAGAGATTGAATTAATAAAATAAATTTAATTTAATTACACTTTAATTAAACAATTGTAATAAGTTGTTTAAGGGTTTAATAAGTGTCCAACGCTTAAGAAATATATTTTCTAACTTATTAAATTATTAACCTAATTTGATTGAGGGTATATAAGGTTAATAATATTATTTCGACTAACGTAAATTATGTGTTAGTACTTATATGATAAATAAGTACCTTAGTGAGCGTATAGTTGTGCAAATACGCCGTACTAATTATTAGACCAACTTTATCAATGTTAGGTCTTTTCAAAGCCAGTTAGTTAAAGCTAGACATATATTGTAGCTGAGCAGACAGGCAAGTTCCTTATCTCTAAACTCATTTCATTGAGCAAATTATTTATTTAAGCTTGAACTGTTATTTCCAAGCATGCTTTGTGTGGTTTAATTACCTTACAATTATTCCACATCGATATTATTGTTATTCGCACGTGTTGCACTTGATATCGTACAATCCTTAACTTATACTTAATTATTGTTCTACCGTTTAAAGAACTATTCAAAGTAAGTCTAAGCCATTGTTCGGCTAGACATTTATGTTAAAGATTTTAAAAGCTATCTAAATCATTGAAGATGCGGATTCTTAGACTATTATGAACACCCCTTTATTATAGGGGAGTACCCTGTATCTAATATCATGTTACAAAATACAGAAATTAAATGTTATGCATACACATATTGTACTGAGGCTGATCCCCTCGGGTACATATTTCTGGTAGTAACCATTGGGTCAACCTGTTATTGACTCCAGTGGATATTTATAGTTCATAGTCTATTTGACTATCCTAATTTTAAAAGCAAATTATTATTCCTGCTTATGTTATTCACATTATTGAATTGTTCAGTTATTCCCTTTCATTCATGATATATTGTTCCTTGTTGTTACTTAAACTTGTTGAGCAAACTAGTTGCTCAATCTTGCTATATCATGAAACCTTATTGCAGTGCAACCCGAGACTTCGGGAAAGAACAAGGGTAAAGGAAAGATGAAGTAATAGACTTCGAGATGCAACCCTGTAGTTAATTAAATTAACTGTTATGTAATATAAACCCTAAGTACTTTATTAAGGGTATTTGTGTACTTTTGTGTAAGGTTATCGTATCTTGGGACTATAAACACCTTTTGAATGAACAACATATGTTTATTATTCCGCATTTAGTTATTGTATGTTGTTTAGAGGTGAATGTTTGTATTGGATCGTGATGACCGGATCCGGGTATTTGGAACCCAAATTTGGGGGCGTCACAGTACATATATTGATAAAGTGTTGAAATGATTCAGCATGCAAGAGACAAAAAGAGGACACTTACCCATGTTTTATGGTGTAAAGATCTCTAAGGCCCAATGTCCTAAATCACAAGATGATGAGGAACATATGAGAAAGATACCTTATGCTTCAGCAATTGGATCTATCATGTATGAAATGTATATACTCGTCCAGATGTCTCGTATGCTTTGAGCATGATGATAGAGCTAAATTATACGATATTTTTATTCCCTAATACTTAGTTTTTATATTTATTGTGTGGTTAAATGTTTAATTATTTAGTTTATTTTGGTTTTAATATGTTTTATAGGATTTTAGTTAATTTATGTTAATTTAGGTAATTTTATAGTAATTTTATATTTCTTTTTATTTATGTGTTTTTATGTATTTTTAGTATTTTAGGAGTTTTATTTATTATTATGTGTTTTTAGGATTTTTAGTATTTTTATATTATTTTTATTTATTTTTATATTTTATTTTGTAGGAAATTAAAGGTGGAAGGGCAAAATTGTAATAAGCTGAAACGCGGAGGGGCAAAACCGTAAATACCGGAAAGTAGAGGCCGCGCATTGTGCGCATGAATTTGTTTCAGCAACGAAAAAACGACGTCGTTCGGTAGGGGTTTGTAGCGACCGCGCCATGCGCGCGGCACAGTGAAACAAGCACGAAGAGAAACGACGCCGTTTTGGCGAATGGGCAGAAAGCCTCCGCGCAATGCGCGGAGGAGGGCGGTGACGTCAGCGAGCGGTTTCCGCGTTGACCGGTCAACTGTGGCGGCTAAGGGCGCGTTTGGCTTTCACGGAAAAGCTGGAAAACAGAATTATTTCCGATTTTTGCTACTTTTTGATTCCAAATTGGATTTTTATTCCAACAAGGGTTAGGATAATAATTAATTTTCTTTTTCTTTTATTTTTAATTGTAAATCCTACTAGGGTTTGGACAAGTTAGAAGCCTATAAATAGAGGGCCAATCTTTCATTATTGATTGTAAGCTTTTGGGAGATCTTTCTCCTAATTTCTTGGAGAGAGTTTTTCAACTAGTAGGTATTATTTTTATTATGTTTGGCTAGTTTTTATTTTTCAGTTCTAAAGGGATGTTGAACCTTATTTTTAATTAATGTTCTAATTGAGTTTTATTATTTATTCCTTCATGCATGAGATTTATTCTTGATGATCTGTTTTAATTGATTAGATGATATTTATTTGATTAAGTTGATTTGGCCAGTTGAATTAATTAAGTTTTTGTCACATGCTAGATTAAGATTTGATATTAAGCAAACGATATTTTATCTGATCATAAGTAACAGTTAATAATATTTAATTGTGGTCAAACTTTTGAATATTATTATGGTTATCAAGATGGCAAGTTAAATGGTCCGCGATGTTGAGATTGTTGCTTGGAATAATCTAATTCTCTAATTTTTAATGCAACTGTTATATTAAATCTAGACTGATAGTTCTAGGTTGTATGATAGTTAGGGTCTTTTGTGAGCGATTGCTGCATTAGATTTATAATTTAAGGAGGATTTCGGGTAGCTTGGCGATTGTCGGTTATCTAGGATTATTAATTTCAATTGAAGGAAAAGATAATAATAACTTGATTAATTTGTTGATTAAAAGAAGGGGATACTGAACTAAGAAATTGAAGTTTGTTTTTAATTGATTTTTCTCATCTTTATTATTTATTAGTTAGTTTTATTTTAATTAGTTAATTAATAATTCAAAACCCCCCATTTAATTAGATATTTTTGAAAACATTAGATTTATTAAAACAATTCACTCTCTGTGGGTTCGACTCTTACTTTCACTACTACATTAATATTTTTCAAAGTAAGATTTTATTTTTGGTTGCTTGCGACAGCTTCCCAAATTTTGGCGTCGTTGCCGGGGATCGAACCCGGGTCACCCGCATGACAGGCGGGAACCCGGGGAGTGTTTTGTTTTAATTTATTCTTTGTTTTCTTTGTAGTTTATTTTTCTAGTTTATTTATTTATTTTATTTTTGTTTTTCATAGTTTAATTGAGTGTGCAGGTTAAGGATGGAAGACATGCGTGATTATGTTAATGAGGTAAATATTTCTTCTCATGAGCAACAAACGGATAGTCTAACTTCTTTTGTTTATCAAATGGCTGTAGGTACTTGTAGGATTTGTGCGACAATAGGACACCCAACTGATATGTGTCCAATGCTTCGAGAGGAGTCCTATGAACAAGTCAATGCAGCTGGTGGTTTCCTTGGGCATTTTAGCTATGAGAATTCACCAGTTAATTGGCATGAAAATCAAAACTTTCTAAATAATCCACAGTACATGCAACCATATCCCCAACAACAACATTACCAATCGTCTAGTTCTGACATATCTTTAGAAGATATGTTTAAAGCTTTCATGACTCAAGCACAACAATTTCAACAAGAGACAAAAACTTCCATATATAATTTGGAGAATCAACTGAGTCAGCTTGCTACCACAATTGGTCAATTAGATTCTCAAAGGTCATTCCTTCAATCGCCAATGCAAGAGGAAGCAGACAACATCAGTGCAGAAACAGACAATATTCATGTAGAAAATGATGTTCTTTGTGGTGATGTCATGCCTAAGGTGGAGGGAATTTTTGGGGAAGTAAATAAAGAGAATTTAAAGGATTCAAGGACAAACAAATTGAAGTTAGAGGAAGAGGAAGAAGAAATTGAGCTAAAACAAGATTTGAAGGACGCTGAAGCTACATTCAATTCTTTGCCAATGATTTTAGATAGTCAAGCTATTAGTTCCGTTCCATTACATGCTCCTCACGACAAATTTTTATGTTTTGTTTTGCAGGATCTCATTCCGAATATAAAGAATCTCTCCAATCATTTTACATACTTTTTCATTGATGAGGAAGTAAAACGTTCATGTCACGTGCAAGCGAGATTGAATCTACCGATGAGGAATGTTGTGATGGATGGAGTACGCAAAATTCATGAAATTGGAGTGACGTAGTGGTTTGGCCTGTTGTCGAGCCAATGACAATAAACAAAGGCGCTGCTTGGGAGGCAACCCAAGAAATCATATTTGCATTTCTTTCCCTTTTTCTTTTAATAGTTATTTGTGCCTATTTCTTTGCATTATAGTTTACATTGGGGACAATGTAAATTTTAAGTGTGGGGGAAGGGATTTAGGATATTTGTTTTATTTTTAGGAAATTTTAAAAAATTTCTTTTTTTTTTTATTTTTTTTTATTTTTAGGTCAATTTTAAAATTTTAAATTTTGGAATTTTGTGGGTAAATTCACTGCAAACCCTCACGAGACAAAACTCGTCCACTTGGGGTAACCTTGGGGTTTAAAGGCTTGTTGCACATGCTAAGTGTAACCGTGTTTCCTACAAAAATGGGGTAGTTTTTTATTTTATTTTTAGGATGTGTCACTTGAGCAATGAGTTAATTAAATTTTAATTTTTAGCCAATGATAAAAATTTTTGATTTTTATTTAATAGATTTTGGAAAAATGATAAATCTTAGTCTGGATTTTGACTTTTTATTGAATATTTACTTTGTTTGAGATCTTTAAAATTTTTATGCACTTAGATCCACTTGTTTGAGCTAGTTTTAATGGAGAGAAAGTTTAAATGGTTAAATGCTTATATTTTTTAACTCTATATCTTATTTGATCATTAGTTAAAGTGAAATATAAGACAAAATATAATTTGAAAGAGATGATTTAAGTAATTTTTCTAGGATTATTATTGAAAAGAAAAATCTTGTGGTGGGTTGAGATGGAGCGTAAAACGCACTCACTCATAAACACATGAAAAAGCGATATGGAGCGTAAAACGCACTCGCTGGTGAGATGGAGCGTAAAATGCACTCACCGTGAAAAAAAATGAAGAAAGAAAGAAAATGGGATAGAGCATAAAATGCACCCATTAAAAGAAAAAATTGAAAAAAAAAATATTTGAAAGAAAAAAAATTGATAATCCTAATATGTTTCATTGATTAAAAACCTTTTGATCTTCTGATTTATATTTGTTTGTATTAGCTGAAAGTGATGAGAAAAATAAATATATTGAGTTTTGTTGTATGTCTTTTATAAGGTAATTAATAACCTAAACTTATCCGAGTTTGATTAGTTTGATACATTTCGATTCACACACTCACAAAAGATCTTGAGTAGAGTAATATTAATAAATATGTTAAAGTTCTAGATTTTGCATGATTTTGAAACTTTCTTTGAGTTATCATTTAAAAAATCTTTGAGGTTGATGTGAAGTTCATATTAATTTATTGCTCATGTAAAAAGTCGAGCTAGTTGAGTCGCTTTAGTCTGTTGGGCTAGTTAGATTTATTTTATTTTTGTTTATTTTTATTTTTGTTTTGCCCTAGGACGAGCAAAAGCTAAGTGTGGGGGTATTTGATAGAGCTAAATTATACGATATTTTTATTCCCTAATACTTAGTTTTTATATTTATTGTGTGGTTAAATGTTTAATTATTTAGTTTATTTTGGTTTTAATATGTTTTATAGGATTTTAGTTAATTTATGTTAATTTAGGTAATTTTATAGTAATTTTATATTTCTTTTTATTTATGTGTTTTTATGTATTTTTAGTATTTTAGGAGTTTTATTTATTATTATGTGTTTTTAGGATTTTTAGTATTTTTATATTATTTTTATTTATTTTTATATTTTATTTTGTAGGAAATTAAAGGTGGAAGGGCAAAATTGTAATAAGCTGAAACGCGGAGGGGCAAAACCGTAAATACCGGAAAGTAGAGGCCGCGCATTGCGCGCATGAATTTGTTTCAGCAACGAAAAAACGACGTCGTTCGGTAGGGATTTGTAACGACCGCGCCATGCGCGCGGCACAGTGAAACAAGCACGAAGAGAAACGACGCCGTTTTGGCGAATGGGCAGAAAGCCTCCGCGCAATGCGCGGAGGAGGGCGGTGACGTCAGCGAGCGGTTTCCGCGTTGACCGGTCAACTGTGGCGGCTAAGGGCGCGTTTGGCTTGCACGGAAAAGCTGGAAAACAGAATTATTTCCGATTTTTGCTACTTTTTGATTCCAAATTGGATTTTTCTTCCAACTAGGGTTAGGATAATAATTAATTTTCTTTTTCTTTTATTTTTAATTGTAAATCCTACTAGGGTTTGGACAAGTTAGAAGCCTATAAATAGAGGGCCAATCTTTCATTATTGATTGTAAGCTTTTGGGAGATCTTTCTCCTAATTTCTTGGAGAGAGTTTTTCAACTAGTAGGTATTATTTTTATTATGTTTGGCTAGTTTTTATTTTTCAGTTCTAAAGGGATGTTGAACCTTATTTTTAATTAATGTTCTAATTGAGTTTTATTATTTATTCCTTCATGCATGAGATTTATTCTTGATGATCTGTTTTAATTGATTAGATGATATTTATTTGATTAAGTTGATTTGGCCAGTTGAATTAATTAAGTTTTTGTCACATGCTAGATTAAGATTTGATATTAAGCAAACGATATTTTATCTGATCATAAGTAACAGTTAATAATATTTAATTGTGGTCAAACTTTTGAATATTATTATGGTTATCAAGATGGCAAGTTAAATGGTCCGCGATGTTGAGATTGTTGCTTGGAATAATCTAATTCTCTAATTTTTAATGCAACTGTTATATTAAATCTAGACTGATAGTTCTAGGTTGTATGATAGTTAGGGTCTTTTGTGAGCGATTGCTGCATTAGATTTATAATTTAAGGAGGATTTCGGGTAGCTTGGCGATTGTCGGTTATCTAGGATTATTAATTTCAATTGAAGGAAAAGATAATAATAACTTGATTAATTTGTTGATTAAAAGAAGGGGCTACTGAACTAAGGAACTGAAGTTTGTTTTTAATTGATTTTTCTCATCGTTATTATTTATTAGTTAGTTTTATTTTAATTAGTTATTTAATAATTCAAAACCCCCCATTTAATTAGATATTTTTGAAAACATTAGATTTATTAAAACAATTCACTCTCTGTGGGTTCGACTCTTACTTTCACTACTACATTAATATTTTTCAAAGTAAGATTTTATTTTTGGTTGCTTGCGATAGCTTCCCAAATTTTGGCGCCGTTGCCGGGGATCGAACCCGGGTCACCCGCGTGACAGGCGGGAACCCGGGGAGTGTTTTGTTTTAATTTATTCTTTGTTTTCTTTGTAGTTTATTTTTCTAGTTTATTTATTTATTTTATTTTTGTTTTTCATAGTTTAATTGAGTGTGCAGGTTAAGGATGGAAGACATGCGTGATTATGTTAATGAGGTAAATATTTCTTCTCATGAGCAACAAACGGATAGTCTAACTTCTTTTGTTTATCAAATGGCTGTAGGTACTTGTAGGATTTGTGCGACAATAGGACACCCAACTGATATGTGTCCAATGCTTCGAGAGGAGTCCTATGAACAAGTCAATGCAGCTGGTGGTTTCCTTGGGCATTTTAGCTATGAGAATTCACCAGTGAATTGGCATGAAAATCAAAACTTTCTAAATAATCCACAGTACATGCAACCATATCCCCAACAACAACATTACCAATCGTCTAGTTCTGACATATCTTTAGAAGATATGTTTAAAGCTTTCATGCCTCAAGCACAACAATTTCAACAAGAGACAAAAACTTCCATATATAATTTGGAGAATCAACTGAGTCAGCTTGCTACCACAATTGGTCAATTAGATTCTCAAAGGTCATTCCTTCAATCGCCAATGCAAGAGGAAGCAGACAACATCAGTGCAGAAACAGACAATATTCATGTTGAAAATGATGTTCTTTGTGGTGATGTCATGCCTAAGGTGGAGGGAATTTTTGGGGAAGTAAATAAAGAGAATTTAAAGGATTCAAGGACAAACAAATTGAAGTTAGAGGAAGAGGAAGAAGAAATTGAGCTAAAACAAGATTTGAAGGACGCTGAAGCTACATTCAATTCTTTGCCAATGATTTTAGATAGTCAAGCTATTAGTTCCGTTCCATTACATGCTCCTCACGACAAATTTTTATGTTTTGTTTTGCAGGATCTCATTCCGAATATAAAGAATCTCTCCAATCATTTTACATACTTTTTCATTGATGAGGAAGTAAAACGTTCATGTCACGTGCAAGCGAGATTGAATCTACCGATGAGGAATGTTGTGATGGATGGAGTACGCAAAATTCATGAAATTGGAGTGACGTAGTGGTTTGGCCTGTTGTCGAGCCAATGACAATAAACAAAGGCGCTGCTTGGGAGGCAACCCAAGAAATCATATTTGCATTTCTTTCCCTTTTTCTTTTAATAGTTATTTGTGCCTATTTCTTTGCATTATAGTTTACATTGGGGACAATGTAAATTTTAAGTGTGGGGGAAGGGATTTAGGATATTTGTTTTATTTTTAGGAAATTTTAAAAAATTTCTTTTTTTTTATTTTTTTTTTATTTTTAGGTCAATTTTAAAATTTTAAATTTTGGAATTTTGTGGGTAAATTCACTGCAAACCCTCACGAGACAAAACTCGTCCACTTGGGGTAACCTTGGGGTTTAAAGGCTTGTTGCACATGCTAAGTGTAACCGTGTTTCCTACAAAAATGGGGTAGTTTTTTATTTTATTTTTAGGATGTGTCACTTGAGCAATGAGTTAATTAAATTTTAATTTTTAGCCAATGATAAAAAATTTTGATTTTTATTTAATAGATTTTGGAAAAATGATAAATCTTAGTCTGGATTTTGACTTTTTATTGAATATTTACTTTGTTTGAGATCTTTAAAATTTTTATGCACTTAGATCCACTTGTTTGAGCTAGTTTTAATGGAGAGAAAGTTTAAATGGTTAAATGCTTATATTTTTTAACTCTATATCTTATTTGATCATTAGTTAAAGTGAAATATAAGACAAAATATAATTTGAAAGAGATGATTTAGGTAATTTTTCTAGGATTATTATTGAAAAGAAAAATCTTGTGGTGGGTTGAGATGGAGCGTAAAACGCACTCACTCATAAACACATGAAAAAGCGATATGGAGCGTAAAACGCACTCGCTGGTGAGATGTAGCATAAAATGCACTCACCGTGAAAAAAAATGAAGAAAGAAAGAAAATGGGATAGAGCATAAAATGCACCCATTAAAAGAAAAAATTGAAAAAAAAAATATTTGAAAGAAAAAAAATTGATAATCCTAATATGTTTCATTGATTAAAAACCTTTTGATCTTCTGATTTATATTTGTTTGTATTAGCTGAAAGTGATGAGAAAAATAAATATATTGAGTTTTGTTGTATGTCTTTTATAAGGTAATTAATAACCTAAACTTATCCGAGTTTGATTAGTTTGATACATTTCGATTCACACACTCACAAAAGATCTTGAGTAGAGTAATATTAATAAATATGTTAAAGTTCTAGATTTTGCATGATTTTGAAACTTTCTTTGAGTTATCATTTAAAAAATCTTTGAGGTTGATGTGAAGTTCATATTAATTTATTGCTCATGTAAAAAGTCGAGCTAGTTGAGTCGCTTTAGTCTGTTGGGCTAGTTAGATTTATTTTATTTTTGTTTATTTTTATTTTTGTTTTGCCCTAGGACGAGCAAAACCTAAGTGTGGGGGTATTTGATAGAGCTAAATTATACGATATTTTTATTCCCTAATACTTAGTTTTTATATTTATTGTGTGGTTAAATGTTTAATTATTTAGTTTATTTTGGTTTTAATATGTTTTATAGGATTTTAGTTAATTTATGTTAATTTAGGTAATTTTATAGTAATTTTATATTTCTTTTTATTTATGTGTTTTTATGTATTTTTAGTATTTTAGGAGTTTTATTTATTATTATGTGTTTTTAGGATTTTTAGTATTTTTATATTATTTTTATTTATTTTTATATTTTATTTTGTAGGAAATTAAAGGTGGAAGGGCAAAATTGTAATAAGCTGAAACGCGGAGGGGCAAAACCGTAAATACCGGAAAGTAGAGGCCGCGCATTGCGCGCATGAATTTGTTTCAGCAACGAAAAAACGACGTCGTTCGGTAGGGGTTTGTAACGACCGCGCCATGCGCACGGCACAGTGAAACAAGCACGAAGAGAAACGACGCCGTTTTGGCGAATGGGCAGAAAGCCTCCGCGCAATGCGCGGAGGAGGGCGGTGACGTCAGCGAGCGGTTTCCGCGTTGACCGGTCAACTGTGGCGGCTAAGGGCGCGTTTGGCTTGCACGGAAAAGCTGGAAAACAGAATTATTTCCGATTTTTGCTACTTTTTGATTCCAAATTAGATTTTTATTCCAACTAGGGTTAGGATAATAATTAATTTTCTTTTTCTTTTATTTTTAATTGTAAATCCTACTAGAGTTTGGACAAGTTAGAAGCCTATAAATAGAGGGCCAATCTTTCATTATTGATTGTAAGCTTTTGGGAGATCTTTCTCCTAATTTCTTGGAGAGAGTTTTTCAACTAGTAGGTATTATTTTTATTATGTTTGGCTAGTTTTTATTTTTCAGTTCTAAAGGGATGTTGAACCTTATTTTTAATTAATGTTCTAATTGAGTTTTATTATTTATTCCTTCATGCATGAGATTTATTCTTGATGATCTGTTTTAATTGATTAGATGATATTTATTTGATTAAGTTGATTTGGCCAGTTGAATTAATTAAGTTTTTGTCACATGCTAGATTAAGATTTGATATTAAGCAAACGATATTTTATCTGATCATAAGTAGCAGTTAATAATATTTAATTGTGGTCAAACTTTTGAATATTATTATGGTTATCAAGATGGCAAGTTAAATGGTCCGCGATGTTGAGATTGTTGCTTGGAATAATCTAATTCTCTAATTTTTAATGCAACTGTTATATTAAATCTAGACTGATAGTTCTAGGTTGTATGATAGTTAGGGTCTTTTGTGAGCGATTGCTGCATTAGATTTATAATTTAAGGAGGATTTCGGGTAGCTTGGCGATTGTCGGTTATCTAGGATTATTAATTTCAATTGAAGGAAAAGATAATAACAACTTGATTAATTTGTTGATTAAAAGAAGGGGATACTGAACTAAGGAACTGAAGTTTGTTTTTAATTGATTTTTCTCATCTTTATTATTTATTATTTAGTTTTATTTTAATTAGTTAATTAATAATTCAAAACCCCCCATTTAATTAGATATTTTTGAAAACATTAGATTTATTAAAACAATTCACTCTCTGTGGGTTCGACTCTTACTTTCACTACTACATTAATATTTTTCAAAGTAAGATTTTATTTTTGGTTGCTTGCGACAGCTTCCCACATGACGAGCAGATACCAGTCGAATCTAAGTGAAGGTCACTGGACAGC
This sequence comes from Hedera helix, assembly GCA_947179155.2. Classification (NCBI taxonomy): domain Eukaryota; kingdom Viridiplantae; phylum Streptophyta; class Magnoliopsida; order Apiales; family Araliaceae; genus Hedera; species Hedera helix. The sequence goes on from OX359286.1 coordinate 5,331,831, forward strand.
AGTCAAGAATATCCTGAAGTACTTGAAAATGATTAAGGATTCATTCTTGGTATAAGGAGGTGAAGACGAACTGGCAGTAAAGGGTTACACAGATGTTAGTTTTCAAACTGACATAGATAACTATAAGTCTCAATCAGGTTTTGTGTTTTGCCCTAATGGTGGTGCTGTTAGCTGGAAAAGTTTGAAGCAAGAGACAGTAGCCGATTCTACAACAGAGGATGAATATATTGCTGCTTCTAGTACGGCCAAGGAGGCTGTATGGATTAAAAAGTTCATCACTGAACTTGGTGTTGTTCCAACCATTGTTGATCCAATTGAGCTATACTGTGATAATGATGGAGCCATTGCACAGGCTAAGGAACCCATATCTCACCAACGATTCAAGCATATACTTAGGCGGTAGCATTTCATTCGTGAAATCATTAATAGAGATGTATATATATGCAGAGTGCCAACAGATAATAATGTTGCAGATCCACTGACCAAGGCTTTGTCGCAGCAGAAGCACGAATGTCACACTAGTTCCATGAGTATTAGATACATGAGTGATTGGCTCTAGTGCAAGTGAGAAATTATTAGAGTTCATGCCCTAGTGGCCAATTATTTGATATAATTGATTAACATTTTTGATATTATATTTGATTGAATAAATAAATTATTTTATTGTGATTTTATTTACTGCGTTATATAAATGTTAGCATAATAAAATAATTCATTTACTCAATCAAATATAATATTAAAAATATTAAACAATTATATCAAATAATTTGGCCACTAGGGCATGAACTCTAACACAATGTTCATGTTGAAAGGAAGTAACAATTTGAAGCTACTGAAGTCCCTTCAACATCTGTACGGGCAAGGGCAAGGCAGATCGAGCTTGAATTTCTTGGTAAGGCATTACTTGCTTAAATTACATAAGATATAGATAGAAGTACTACCATATTTGACAACGGTTGTAACTTACTATTCTATTTTCTTCTTACTATGCCTTTGGTGAAAACAATGACGGAAGGAGATATGGCCTTTATCACTTAGAATTTCACCATATTTCCAAATAACAAAACTTTTGCCTCAGAACTTCCCAAGGGTTTTAAACTTCACCACTAGAACATTCTCAGGTGGTGAATCTTCTTCAGGTATATACAATGAGGTTACTATCATCCTAATTTTTTGATTCTTTCTTATTCTTTATTCTTTGAACCTTCTCCTTACGATGAAGCAGTCGTAGAGTCCAACCATACGATTGATGAGGGATCATTAAGTCCAAAACCTCTAATCATAATCGTAGAGTCCCAAAACCCTACAATCGATATACAAAATACTAATTCCCCACTCGCTATCCCAGATACACCTTCACCTGTTCATATATCTTCACCTCATTTATCTCCTATACATATATAGTCGAATTCACCATCTCCGAATTTTTCTCCAATTGTAGAGTCTCCACACCCTATGATTGAAACCTATATTCATGTACAGCCAAACATACCTTCAACCTATACAGATATACCTTCTTCCTCTCATACTCAAAATCTAGACCTCACAATCATTGAATATTCAGAAGACCAGAGTAATAAGGAAGGACTTGAAGCCACAATGGAAAAAATTATGGAGAGAATGTCATAAGTTCCCTCAAGGTGCCAAGTTGTAAGTATTTAAGAAAAGCCTCCTGATGAATACAACAAAGGGATAGTGAACACTGCCACTGAAATTCAGAAGAGTTTAATCCTAATTGTAGAAACGACAAACAAATTGCCTGAAGAGATGTCCAGAAACTTTGAAAAAGACATGAACGAGCTAATTAAGACTATCAATGATAATCTCCGAAAGTGAGATGAGCTCTTCTATAAATAAATTATTGATCATAAGGCAGTTGTTATTGCCATCCAACAAACGAATGACACCAATATCAAGCTGTTCTCCACTCAAATCAACACTCTGAGTGAATCCATGTAGGAAGTCAAAAAGACTATCGCTTATTCAATGGAACGTACAGACACAGCCACGGCTATTGTTGATTCACAACTAATAGAAATGAAAGCCAGACATGAAGAGACCAGAAACAACATTGACTTCCAAAGCAAACAGATGCATGAAATTGTTGTCGCTATCCAAAAAATCTCTATAAACGTAAATGTCATACGCTAAGATGGATATAATGACAAAAAATGAGGAGATAAGTAGACCCCAAGGGGAGAGAAGATGATGATCATCAATTCAATCACCTCCACCTCTCAATGTTATTCCTCTGAACTGAGGACAATATTCATCACAAGCAGAATCTCCGCCAAGGAACAGAATGAGGAGAAGATGAATAACATACACGTAAGAATTTTCATACTTTATAAACCTATACATCCAATTAATAAATTCATTCTTTCTCTCTAGAAATAAAATTACTCATTGTATATAAATCATGTTTAAAATCAAGTATTATGCATATTAGAATTGATGAATGCTCAAAACTACTAGTTTTGCCATTATCAAATAGGGGGAGATTGTTAGTACAAATGCATGTTTTGATTTAATGATGATTTGATTTCATTGTCAATACGTAATTGTAACTGGTATCTTTTGTCAAGTCCTTAAAATGTGAAATCAATGTACAAGGACTTAAAGTAGAAGATCAAACTTATTAGGTTGATCTACGAAATGAATTAAATGTATAGATCATAGAAAGTTAATAGATCACAAAGCTATGTAATCGATCGCAGAGTTGACTGGTATCTTTTGTCAAGTCCTTAAAATGTGAAATCAATGTACAAGGACTTAAAGTAGAAGATCAAACTTATTAGGTTGATCTACAAAATGAATTAAATGTATAGATCATAGGAAGTCAATCGATCACAAAGCTATGTAATCGATCGTAGAGTTGTTCAAGATATTCATATTGTAGAGTTATTCAGAAATCGTAAGGCATGACAATCGCATAATCAACTCAACAAATCATAGAGCTAAAGAATCGTAAAGCTAAAAATCATAAAGCTGAAACATTGTAGAACTAAAGAATCATAGAGTTGAAGATTGCAGAGAAGAACGTAGAACTCACAAATCATAAAGTATGGCAAGCTCTAACAGTAGACTGACAATAGGATGATCTGAAGGGCGAAGTTTCCAAGATGTTTACTAATCATCCTAAGTTCAAAATTAAGATCAGAACAAAGTGTGTCTAACTACTAGTTTACTAATGTAACAACACCCACGAGGTTGGTTCTATAGAAGATTGATGTGACATCCTAGCTAAAAGAAAGCTGACATAATCCCTAAATGTCAATATCAGAGATCTTCTAGGATCGAAGCATTAAATGAATAAATGGCTATATTTCAACAAGCAGATCTAAAGGTTCTTTATAAAAGGACATGATGATTCAATCCAACACAACGCTAAATGAACGAAAAGGTGAACTGCTATAAAAATCTAAAAAGCTCTACTATACGATGAAGAACAACTTGTTCTACTGCTAAGTCATTCTACATCATACTTAAATCCACTTAGCAACACCTTTAAAATTGAAAGTAGTATGCCTTCAAGCCAATCACAGTTGATGTGATAGAGCATTTACTTTGTAATCTTATTCATTTATTAATAAAAGAGTTTATTTATTTAAAGGCATTTATTTATCCATGTTTAATTGTTATAATTAATTATTGGGATAAACCCGTAGTTAATTTGGAGCATTGCTTTTAGAATCATAATGAGTTCATGTTAATGAGATCTAAAATCTAGATAGCTCAAAACTAGAACGTTCCTAATCATACTATATTTGCTCTTTTGAAGAGGATGATTGATCTCATAATTATTTGTATGGAGACACTAAAGTAAGTATGTAGGTGTTGTTCACTGAACGTTACTCGCTTAAAGGAACACCTAATGTAGTTTTACATCTCTGTCAATAGGAATTCCTATAGTGATAGTTGTACAGATGATTCTTGGACTTGAGAACATCATAGTACCTTATGTATTTTGAGTTATACTTTGTCATATTCCTTAAAAATCTTTGGATGTACAAAAATGTATGTTCGGGTATAATAAAGTGTACATAGAGGTAGGCGAATGATCAACAAAGAATCTACCACTTCTAGTAAAGGAAAAGAATGTCTTATGCGATTCGATAAGTGATAACTTAGAAATTCCTGGTCAGGGTTGAATGAAAATTAGATAAAGAGTTTCTAATTTATATTAACTAGAGTTTGCACTTGAGAATTGAAATACATATAATCAAATAAATAAAATTTGACATATAATTCCATATTTTATATTTGATTGGAACATTTGTGTGATAGAATGATTGAATTGTACGATAACTATTTACTAAATAGGTTATTTGTGATTAAACATTGATTTTATATTATCCGGATAGTAATAATATGTTAAGAGGTGTCACTCATGATGTAGAATAAATATTAATTTATAAATGAATTAAAGGAGTTTAATTCATTAGAAATTATATTCGAATGATTCTAATTTATTTATTTTATTACCGGCATAATATTGAACCTAAAGGGTCACGCCATAAAAGAGAAATATTAATTTAGAAGTAATTGGCTAAATAATAATAAATTAAGTATATTTAATTTATACCTTGTAAGAATAAATTAAATAGCATAATATTTATAATTAAATATTTAAGAAATACTAATTATAAATTAATAAGAAGTATTATTTATTTATTTATTTATTTATTATTATTATTATTATTATTTATTTTTATTATTATTATTATTTTATTGTTATTATTATTATTATTATTATTATTATTATTATTATTATTGTTATTATTATTATTATTATTATTATTATTATTATTATTATTATTATTATTATTATTATTATTATTATTATTATTATTATAAATAATTTAGTTCCTAAATAGGTTAGGAATTAAATTAAATTAAAACCCAAAGTCTTAAAGAGTTTTGGAGATAGATGGTTGGTCTATATAAGGAGAAGCCTTATTATAGATTGGAGGATGGTATTTTTGAATACTACGTTGTTATTTTTTAAAACATAAATAGTTTAGGAGAGAGAGATCGGGAGAAATAGGGCTAACCACCTAAGATTTTAAAAAAACCTAAATTTATTCTCTTAGTGGATCACCTTTAGAGTGTTACATGTTCGCCTTTTTCCGTTCAGAAAATACTTCACGCAAGTGCACGTGGTTTAAGCGTAGTATAAGGCTAGCAAGGTATCGTTCCCACGAGGAATTGTAAATTAAGCATTGAATTACTAGTTAATAATTGAAATAACATCAATTGAATTTAGTGGATTAAAAATATTGTTAAGTAATGAAGTTAATTTCAATAATTAAATTACTCAAACTAAAATCTCTAGAATTAAAGACGTTTAGGGTTTACAACTTAATCATTTGTCATCGACAGAATCAAGTTATCACTATGAAGTTAAAATACACGCACTGGATTGCTAATTGAGAACTCTTTAAAAACTAAATAATATCTTTCGATTATTATTCAGCAAATCTTCTCCAATTCTACCGATTATGGAATAGATTGAAGAAGAACATCACTTTTAAACCAACAACCTATATTTCTATGATTGCTGAGTTTAAACAGATAGTAAGCTACAGTTCTCTACCAATTACATGTGGCAATTGAGTATATTTCTATCCCAATCACAATTTACATTAACAGATAAGTCCACATGCTACCATGCAATGGTCTAATTTCATACATAATCTCTCAATTCTATATCAAATACCAAGTTAAATCACTGGCCAAGTAATTAGAAATAACAAACAATCATGGTAGTCAAACCCACATGTATATAACAAGCACAGGTAATAACTTGCTTCAGTTTATACAGATAATTGCATTGCAAACCCTAAAAAATAGAATTAGCTCATGTTCAATCTAAGAAAATATACACAACAGAGAATTCTAGCCATAATAAATTGATAATAATTGAAGTTCAAGAGTTCAGAGATAAACTAAATATATATTCTTTCCCTTCTCTGCACCAAGACTGAATTTTTTCCGTCAACTGCAGTTTTTCTTCTCTTCACTCAATTCGCTCTGTGTATCTTTTTCTCTTGCTCTCTGCGTGTCTCTATTGTATATCTCCCTTTTTTTTCTTTTTCTTTTTTCTGACTTTCTTTCTCTTCTTTTCAAATCCCCCACTACTCGCATGTTAACCGCCCAAAAACTGACTTAGCAACTACTCAGCATCGTGGGAGAAATCAGTCAATTGAACGTGACGCAGCTGCTTCACCCATCACGCAGCTGCGTTGAAATTGCCTGACGCAGCTGCTTCAAAAGTCACGCAGCTGCGTTGAAGTCACGCAGCTGCTTCAATATCTCACGCAGCTGCGTCTGAACATTTTGGAAAAGACTGCTTCTTTGACGTAGCTGCTTCACTTTGTGACGCAGCTGCGTGAACCTGGCTTCGAAATTACTGAAATGCCCTTGCAAGCTATTTTCCATGCAAACCTGAAACAAATGCACAAAAATGCATAAAATTGAAATAAAAATGCTTAAGAACTACAATATATAAGTTAAGAAGCGATTATTTTGAGGTACAAAATCGGCTCAACAAATACCCCCAAACTTATCTAATTGCTTGTCCTCAAGCAAAAATAACTTAACAAAACTAAAATCTAGACGCAACCATGAATTTTTAGCATAGCATGAATTATTGTTACCACATACCAGATTCAGGCCTCAAGCAACTCGTAATAGCCTTACAGAACTTTCAAGAACTACCGAATTCACAAATCTCACAGAATCGACAATCAAGCCCTATTTAAGATTCCTAATTGTGCGTGTGTGTTTCGAAGTTTCAACTAGTCAGAAAAATTTGATAAACTTCTTAGATTAATCACAAGCAGAATTTCACTTTGCATTCACGTCCTTACTTTTACATCTCTTCACCAAGTCAGACAATCACATAAATTAGGGATCATACTACTCATTAGAAATACAAGAGTGAATGCGTTTTACGCTCCATTTCACCCTTAACTCATTAACAATGACTCGTGCAATGCACAATTCCATTAGGCTGTTCAATGTTACCCTTGTAACGAGCTTTTAACCAGTGATTCCCAAACCAATTGGTTTTAGGGCACTAGATGTAAAGACATCCCTAAGGATTTACTTGCTCGAATAGCAAAGGCCACGAAATTCTGACTGAGTCAATTATTTTCATGTATATATATATATATATATATATATATATATATATATATATATATATATATATTTTTATTATTATTTTTTTTTTTAGTCATATGATTCCCCCAAACTTATGTAAAATCCTTAACTCAGCATACGAGAATTTGCACGTAAGAATCATGAAACTCAAAAGAAAATCAAACTTGTAAGTTTTCTAATTCTCAACTAGTCAAAACAATCAAATTTTGTGCTTATAAAGACATAGGAACCAAAAATAACGCAAGACTACTCAATTGTAAGATTGAAATTCAACATGTTCATCCATTTATCATTAAAGGCTAGCAAATAGCAACATTCTTATCATCGGCCTTGCACTAGTTTTCATGATTACTTTAACATTGCTAATTAGAATTAAACGACAACTACAGCTAACCATTTTCGTAGGTTTCACGGTTACACTTAGCACGTGTAACAAGCCTTTTAAACCCCATAATTACCTTATGAGGACGAGTTAAGTCTCGTGAGGGTTTGCAGTGAATATACCCTCAAAATTCATCTACATTCCTAATTTTTTTTTTAAAAGACATAAACAAAAAAATAAACATGACATAACATATGCATATGCAAACGTCCCCCAAACTTATCAAACTCAGTGTCTTCAATGAGAATTAGAGCAGAATTGAAATAACGGGACTTCCCTTTTGGAACATTACTCCTCGACTTCGTCGTCCGGTGAATCAGGAGGTAATTCCAACATTGTCGGAGGAGCTGGAAAATGCAAGGGCTCACGACCAGCATTCATTTCCAAGCGATTAAACGCTTCCGCTAGAGTCGAGGAGAATGCTGCTTGGTACTGCATCATAGAACCCATTGCCTGTGCCAAATGGGCATCCCATCGAGCTTGTCGATGAGATTCTCTCCGAAGCTGCCTTACCTCCGCCACTAATGTGTCAATCGTGTTGGACGATGAAGCTGCATCATGCTCTGGCTCTGCTGCAAATAATTCCTCGGTGTCCGGAGAATGTGGATCACCCAAAAGAAATCATGATCCTTTTGGGTCAGGAGGTGCCCCATTCCATTGCTTGAAATTCTTGATGATTTTAGAGTCGATGGGGACTTGAGGATGCTGGATTGGTTCACTTTCATCCCAAACTACTCCCGCTGCTTCACAAAGTCCACAAATTAACGACGGATGAGGTAGGCCCCAGACTGGTTTCCCTTTTATAGCATACTTGATCGAGATGTTGATCATTTGTCCCTTATCAATGGTTTTCTTATTGACGATGCAGAATAAAAGGACCGCTCGTTCTTTAATTACCTCGGTGAAATGGGTTGTTGGCATTAGTTTAGCAAATAGAAAATAATACCATGCCTTCCCATATCGGCTCAAGTATGTGTAGTTGAAAGTATTGGGTTCACCATCTCTATACTTCCATACGGCATCTGGTTGGCACAATCCTCTAATAATCTCTTCATAATTGACCGGCTCCCTAACAAATGTTGAATACTCATCCGCTTCTGGAAGCAATGGAATACCATAATACTTGTTAATTTTCGTAGGAGAAAAGGAGACCTTCTTGCCCCGAACGATGACCTCATTATGTTTAATCGTCTTGGCATTAGCATAAAACTCTTTAACGATTGAAATGACGGTCGGATTAGGCTGATGAGGCAATGTTCCCCAATTCTGGTTGATCATCCTCTATAATTCACCATCCAAAGGTCCTGGATCAAGACCCCGCTCTGGTATAAGCTTCTTGGCATCAACATGTTCTTCATAGAACTTGGCCGATTCAAAGCTCACAACCCGGCTTGAATCATATGGAGGGGTTGACCGTGAGCTCTCTCCTCGATGACGTTTTGGTGCCATTGATCTCACAAACCTTCCAAACTTTTTGAAACACAAACAAAATCCAAGAACAACTTGGCTTTTTCTTTGAGGACTTTTAACAAACAGTTGGCGGGTACCTTGTTGACAACCCCCAAACTTATAGGCTTGATGCTTGATTAAACCCCCCACTAGTACTCAGAATTCCCAAACAAAACAATTTGTATATATGCAAGAATCTATCACTATCCCCAAGACGAATTATATGAAATTTGTCAAAATAAACTCTTACTTGAATATGTATGAGAAGACGCCGCAACTTGTTAGTGCCTTAGAATCAGAAGGCAATGGAAGTACTGTGATTGTGTTGTAAGCTTGAGAGTTCTACTTATAGGTTCCAAAACACACCATTCAACTTCTTGTGCATGTATAACGGACGTAACTGAGAGCGGAAGTGAAAGGGCCTCACGGAAGAAGCGTAAGCTGTCAAGAGAGGCAGATGAAGTGGCACGCGGTTTATACAGTCGTCCGTTTAACTTTTAAAATTCTACGTCATGCAGCTGCGTAAGATTTTGACGCAGCTGCGTCAAGTCTGATTTAATAAGGTGTGACGCAGGGGCGTTGCTTTGGACGCAGGGGCGTTGACTTGAACGCAACTGCGTTGGATTGTGACGCAGGTGCGTCTACAGTTGCAACATTTCCAGTGAGTTCTGTCGCAGGGGCGTGCTTCCAGACTCAGGGGCGTCAAGTCTCACGCAGCTGCTTCAATTCCTGATGCAGGTGCGTCAACGCCTCAAACGAATTCACTTCAATTACAGTAAGTTCTGACGCAGGGGCGTGCTTTCAGACTCAGGGGCGTCAACCTCTATTTCAACATTTTCAACTCCTTGTCTTCTTCCGTGAAGGTTTGACAACATTGAAGTATTGTACCTGACATACATTATTCAAATTATATGCAACACAAATCATAAACCAGAAATTTGCATAAACTCAACAAATTATTTTCATTAAATTAATCAACTTAAAAGAAATGAAATTTGGGTTGCCTCCCACACAGCGCTTGTTTTATTGTCATCAGCCTGACATTACCCCCTGTTTAAGTTGAGAAAGAGACCGAGGATTTCATCCTATTGAAGGTGTCTCCCCAGTAATGTTTGAGTCTTTGCCCATTCACCTTAAACGTAGTCTCTGAATCATTGCATTTTAACTCCACCGCCCCATACGGATAAACAACATGAATTGTAAAAGGACCTGACCACCGTGATTTCAGCTTTCCCGAAAAAAGTCGGAGTCGGGAATTGAACAATAATACCGATTGACCTGGTTCAAACTTTCGGTCCACAATGTGTTTATCATGCCAACGTTTAACCTGTTCCTTGTAAATTTTTGCGTTTTCATAGGACTGAAGTCGAAACTCCTCCATCTCATTTAGTTGTAGCAACCGTTCCTCGCCAGCTCGGTTAAAATCCCAATTTAACTTCTGAGTTGCCCAGTATGCATGATGTTCTAATTCCACCGGCAAATGACAAGCCTTCCCAAAAACCAACCGATAAGGCGACATTCCAAGTGGTGTCTTAAACGCTGTTCTATAAGCCCAGAGTGCATCATCGAGCTTAACGGACCAATCCTTACGATTAGGATTTACTGTCTTCTCCAAGATCCTTTTTACTTCTCTGTTTGAAATCTCCGCTTGTCCACTTGTTTGTGGATGGTAAGCAGTAGAAATTTTATGCTTGACTCCATATTTCGCTAATAAGGCGTTGAATTGTCTATTGCAGAAGTGAGATCCTCCATCACTGATTATTGCTCTAGGTGTCCCAAATCTCGTGAAGATATTACATTGCAAAAATTTAGTTACCACATTAGCATCATTAGTGGAGGTTGCAATTTCTTCCACCCATTTAGACACATAATCAACTGCTACAAGGATATAAGAATTGTTAAAATACAAGGGAAAAGGTCCCATGAAATCAATACCCCAAACGTCAAACATTTCAACTTCTAAAATAGAATTAAGGGGCATTTCCTGTCTTTTCGAAATATTACCTACCCTTTGGCATCGATCACAATGTAGAACAAATGAATAAGCATCCTTAAATAAAGTAGGCCAGAAAAAACCTGATTGAAAAACCTTAGCAACTGTTCTTTGGCCTCCATAATGTCCTCCATAACCTGATGCATGACATTGCTGAAGAATGCTTCCCATCTCTTCTTGAGGAACACAACGTCTTACTAACTGGTCGGCACAACTCTTGTACAAAAATGGCTCATCCCACAGATATTGTCGTACATCATATAGAAACCTCTTCCTCTGTTGACTTGACAGTTCTGAAGGGATGACCTTCCCAACAATATAATTTACCAAATCGGCATACCAAGGTACCTCAGACGTAATTACAAACAACTGTTCGTCTGAGAAGCTATCGTTGACTGCCATCTCATTGTTTCTGGGCTGCTCCATTCTAGACAAGTGATCTGCTATCTGATTTTCAGTTCCTTTTCTGTCCCGAATCTCAAGATCGAACTCTTGAAGTAACAAAACCCAACGGATCAATCTAGGCTTAGCATCTTTCTTTTGCAACGAGGTACTTAATTGCTGAATGGTCTGTGTAGACAATAACCTTTGTTCCAATGAGATATGGACGGAACTTATCGAAGGCAAACACTACAGCTAACAACTCCTTTTCTGTGGTTGTATAATTTAACTGAGCATCAGTTAAAGTCTTACTGGCATAATAAATAGCTTGAAATACCTTGTCTTTACGCTGGCCCAGAACTGCCCCAATCGCGAAGTCACTTGCATCGCACATCAATTCAAAAGGATGACCCCAATCTGGAGCTACTACCACCGGAGCTGTTATCAATTTCCGCTTCAAAATCTCAAAAGTTGTGAGGCATGTTTCATCAAACTCAAACGGGACTTCTTTCTCTAGTAAACTGCACAATGGCTTTGTAATCTTAGAGAAATCCTTGATGAACCTTCGGTAAAACCCTGCATGACCCAAGAAGCTACGAATACCCTTGACTGAATTTGGAGGAGGCAACTTTTCAATAGCTTCAATCTTCATTTTATCAACTTCAATACCTTTTACTGACACCCGATGTCCCAAGATAATCCCTTCTTGAACCATGAAGTGGCACTACTCCCAATTTAAGACCAAATTCGTTTCCATACATCTTCTCAGCACCAACGTTAGATTCTCCAAACAGACATCAAATGAATCACCAAAAACCGAGAAGCCATCCATAAAGACTTCTAAATTCTGCTCGACCATATCTGAGAATATAGCCATCATGCACCGTTGAAAAGTTGCTGGAGCATTGCACAGACCAAACGACATTCTCCTGAAAGCGAATGTTCCATATGGACATGTAAAAGTCGTTTTCTCCTGATCTTCTGGTGCAATGGCTATCTGATTGTACCCTGAATACCCGTCTAACAAACAATAATATTCATGTCCCGCAAGTCGATCCAGCATCTGATCAATGAACGGCAAGGGGAAATGATCCTTACGCATGGCTTTATTCAACTTCCTATAATCCAAGCACACTCGCCACCCCGTAACAGTTCTCGTCGGAATCAACTCATTATTCTCATTAGGAACAACCGTCATGCCCCCTTTCTTCGGGACACAATGAACCGGGCTTACCCAAGCACTATCTGAAATTGGGTAGATAATCTCAGCATCTAACCACTTAATTATTTCTTTCCTCACCACCTCCTTCATAATTGGGTTTAACCTTCTCTGTTGATCAACTACTGGCTTTGCATCATCCTCCATTAAAATTTTATGCATGCAAAATGATGGACTAATACCTTTGATATCTGCTAATACCCATCCAATAGCTGATTTGTAGTCCCGAAGCACCCTCAGCAATTTCTCTTCTTGAACTTCGTCCAACGATGCTGAAATAATGACAGGCAAAGTAGACGCCTCACCCAAATAAGCATACCTAAGGTGGTTAGGCAATTGCTTCAGCCCCAAGACTGGTGGCACCTCAAAAGAAGACTTCCCATTTTCCTTTGAACTTTCCGAGTAATCAAGTTCCTCAAAATGTTGCCTGAACTTTGTAAACCTCGGTGCAGCATCCATAAATTGCACGTACTCCATCGCTTGCTCACACCCCGAAATTTCCTCAATACTGATTGACTTCTCTAGTGGATCACTGATACTGTTTCCCAAAAACATCTCGTTCACGAATTCATCCACAATATCAACTCTTAAACACTCAGCATCCTCATTAGGAAATTTCATTGCCTTCAGCACATCGAACGTCACTTCTTGGTCCTGCACCCTCATCGTCAATTGCCCCTTCTGAATATCTATCAAAGTTCTCCCGGTAGCAAGAAACGGTCTTCCTAGGATGATAGGAATATCTCGATCCTCCTCATAATCCAAAATAATAAAGTCCACTGGAAATATGAATTTATCAACCTTAACTAACACATCCTCCATTATACCTCGTGGATAAGTAAGAGATATGTCTGCTAGCTGGAGTGTTACGTTTGTAGGAGATGCTTCCTTAAGACCCAATTGTTGATAAACCGAGAAGGGCATGAGATTTATACTGGCCTCCAAATCACATAAGCAACGACTGAAGTGTTGACTCCCAATGGTACACGGTATGGTAAAGCTTCCCGGATCCTTTAATTTTGGAGGCAACTTCTTCTGTAAAATGGCGCTGCACTCTTCAGTTAATGCAACGGTTTCATAATCGCCCAGCCTCCTTTTCTTGGACAAGATGTCCTTCATAAACTTCACATAACTCGGCATCTGTTCCAATGCATCTGCAAAAGGAATGTTAATTTGCAGCTTCTTGAAAACCTCTAAAAACTTCGAGAACTGCTTATCAACCTTCTGTTTCTGCAATCTCTGTGGAAACGGGACGTTAGGTATCTCATTAGGTTTCCTATCCATATTAACCCTCTCTGTAACTTGAGACTTTGAAGTACCCTCGTCTTATTTCTCTTTTTCCAAAACTTCGCCTTGTTTTTCCTTAACACCATGCAATTCTCTACCACTCCTGAGTTCAACAACCTTACAATGCTCTTTACCATCTCGCTTCGGGTTTACCTCCGTATCACTTGGAAATGATCCTTGAGGTCTATTGTTCAATGCATTAGCTATTTGTCCCATTTGGTTCTCCAGATTAATTATAGCTACAGCCTGAGTCTTCACCGTCGAATCAAACTGGTTAACCAACTTAGCTAGTACATCTTCCATCTGAGCCAACTTATCCGGCTGCTAAGGCTGTTGATTCTGCTGACTGTGAAACCCCGGTGGATATGTAGTTCGTGAACTCTGTCCTTGTTGTTGAGATTGATTACTGCTCCAAGAAAAATTTGGATGATTACGCCACCCTGGATTGTAACTGTTAGAATTCCCCCCTTGCTGACTATAATTGGACCCAAATTGCACCGACTCTGGATTAATTGCGCACTGATCAATCGAATGACTCCCGGCGCATAGTTCGCAAATTACCTCCACTTGTTGTACCTTCTGACTTCCCATTGCATCTATCTTCTTAGCCAGAGCCGACACTTGTGCTGACAAAGCTGTAACAGAATCTAACTTGATAACTCCAGCTGCCCTGGGTGGATTCATTCTAGCTGTCGGTCATTGGTAGTTGTTTGATGCCATGGTTTCTAGTAAGGCGTATGCATCGTCACAACTTTTGACCATCAGATCACCCCCCACTGCTGCATCTATACTTGATCTCACTGCTTGTACCAGCCCATTGTAGAATGTCTGAACTTTAAGCCATTTTGGAATTCCATGATGCGGACATTTCCTTGACAGCTCCTTGAATCTTTCCCAAGCTTCGTATAATGTCTCTGAATCCTGCTGAGCAAATGTAGTGATCTCGAATCTTATCTTCACTGTCTTTGCATAAGGGAAAAACTTCGCCAGAAATTTCTGCACCAAATCATCCCATGTAGTAATTGATCCCGGGGGCAGTGAATGAAGCCAACTCTTTGCTTTATCCCTCAAAGTAAACGGAAAAAGCCTCAAACGAATTGCATCATCCGAAACCCCTAGATATTTGAAGGTGTCGCATATTTTCAAGAAACTCCTCAAATGCATACTAGGATCATCATTTGATAACCCCCCAAACTATACAGAATTCTGAACCATCTGAATTGTTCTCGGCTTTATCTCAAACTGTGTCGCAGTGATGGCTGGTCTTGTAATACTCGACTGTATCTCAGTCATCTGCGGCGTGGCATAGTCCCATAAGGACTTTTGCCCATCTTCTTCTGTCATTCTTACTTGCTCCACTTGTTCCTGATCCTGGTGTTGCGTTATTTCTTGAATATAGTTCCGAATCCGACGTAACCTTCTTTCAATCTCGTCTTCGAAAGGAACTGTATCCTTACCCTGTGAACGGGTTTGCATATACAACCAAGATTACCTGAAAACGAAGGGTAATAAACTAAAAATTTATTAACCTTCACAAGAAAATACTTCAATTAAAACTAATATCAACACTTTAATTAAAACAATATCCCCGGCAGCGGCGCCAAAAACTTGTTCGCCTTTTTCTGTTCAGAAAATACTTCACGCAAGTGCACGTGGTTTAAGTGTAGTATAAGGCTAGCAAGGTATCGTTCCCACGAGGAATTGTAAATTAAGCATTGAATTACTAGTTAATAATTGAAATAACATCAATTGAATTTAGTGGATTGAAAATATTGTTAAGTAATGAAGTTAATTTCAACACTTAAATTACTCAAACTAAAATCTCTAGAATTAAAGACGTTTAGGGTTTACAACTTAATCATTTGTCATCGACTGAACCAAGTTATCACTATGAAGTTAAAATACACGCACTAGATTGCTAATTAATAACTCTTTAAAAACTAAATAATATCTTTCGATTATTATTCAGCAAATCTTCTCCAATTCTACCGATTATGGAATAGATTGAAGAAGAACATCACTTTTAAACCAACAACCTATATTTCTATGATTGCTGAGTTTAAACAGATAGTAAGCTACAGTTCTCTACCAATTACATGTGGTAATTGAGTATATTTCTATCTCAATCACAATTTACATTAACAGATAAGTCCACATGCTACCATGCAAGGGTCTAATTTCATACATAATCTCTCAATTCTATATGAAATACCAAGTTAAATCACTGGCCAAGTAATTAGAAACAACAAACAATCATGGTAGTCAAACCCACATGTATATAAGAAGCACAGGTAATAGATAATTGCATTGCAAACCCTAAACAATAGAATTAGCTCGTGTTCAATCTAAGAAAATATACACAACAGAGAATTCTAGCCATAATAAATTGATAATAATTGAAGTTCAAGAGTTCAGAGATAACCTAAATATATATTCTTGCCCTTCTCTGCACCAAGACTGAATTTCTTCCGTCAACTGCAGTTTTTCTTCTCTTCGCTCAATTCGCTCTGTGTATCTTTTTCTCTTGCTCTCTGCGTGTCTCTATTGTATATCTCCCTTTTTTTTCTTTTTTCTTTTTCTGACTTTCCTTCTCTTCTTTTCAAATCCCCCATTGCTCGCATGTTAACCGCCCAAAAACTAACTTAGCAACTACTCAGCATCGTGGGAGAAATCAGTCAATTGAACGTGATGCAGCTGCTTCACCCATCACGCAGCTGCGTTGAAATTGCCTGACGCAACTACTTCAAAAGGCACGCAGCTGCGTTGAAGTCACGCAGCTGCTTCAATATCTCACGCAGCTACGTCTGAACATTCTGGAAAAGACTGCTTCTTTGACGCAGCTGCTTCACTTTGTGACGCAGCTGCGTGAACCTGGCTTCAAAATTACTGAAATGCCCTTGCAAGCTATTTTCCATGCAAACCTGAAACAAATGCACAAAAATGCATAAAATTGAAATAAAAATGCTTAAGAGCTACAATATATAAGTTAAGAAGCGATTATTTTGAGGTACAAAATCGGCTCAACATTACACATATTAAGTAGCTAGCGTTTGATCTGCGAATTTTAAGGAGTGCGAAGGATCTAAATATTGGAAATTGAAAATCAGATTAAGGGTTGATTCATCTTCATAAGTTATATTTTTTATCATTCCTCAATTAATAATATTGCATAAAGGTGATTCCTGGAATTGCAAAAAAAATTAAATATGATTTATGTCATGCTTTCGTTTATTACATCAATTTGATTGTATGTTTTTCTAGTTTCTGCAACTAACATAAATTACTCTTTCTCTTTGAGAACTGGTCTTAATGACCATTATGGTTCCAAATTAAGTGACTTGAAGAGTTCTTTGTGAACTAGTGGTTTCAAGTCTAAATAACTTGAAGAGTTGCTTGTGAATTGATGGTTCTAAGTCCAAGTGACTTGAAGAGTTATTTGTGAACTGATGTTCCAAATTTAAGTGACTTAAAGAGTTCTTTGTGAACTGGTGGTTCCAAATCTAAGTAACTTGAAGAGTTCTTTATGAACTGGCAGTGCTGAGTCTTAGTGACTTGAAGAAATCTTTGTGATTCAGCTGATTGTAATAGTTCTATGTGAACTGGTCTTTGTAATCACCCTATCCTTAATTGATTTTCTACTCGAGTAGTAGAAAAGTGGACTAGGAGCATTTTTTTTTTTCCGAACCACTTAAAATCTATATGTCTCATTTACATTCAGCACTTTACTTTTTGCATTATTTTTATATCTGTTGTGATTGACTTCCATAAGTTAACCAAAATTCAGAACTAAGATTTTCGTAAATCTTGAAGGGGTTGTCAAACTAATATTCCGTTGTGCTTAAAAAAATTAATTTGCTTAATTTATAATCTAATAAATCCTCACTTAAAAAGAAAGAGTTTTCGAAAGATCTATTCAAATCTCTTTCTAGATTTGTTAATGCCTTTGGGAAACAACATTAATCCTTTATCTGCAAATCAAGCGTTCGTCATGGGACCAGCACGACGACGATAGATAGAGGAAAGCAGTGGAGGAGGATAGGGCGATTGAGGGACAGATGGGTTTGGTCAATCTTGTGGTGATGAAGTTGATACTGCCATGGATGAAGATCAAGGGTCAGCACAGGTTAGCAGGTGAGAAGAACTCTAATTAATTCAGCCAGATCTCTGTTTAGCTAGCAAGCTTAAATCCGATATCCTCCATGAAATGTTCTGGCTAGCTTTTTAAATAATCATCATCTATAAACCATTGTCGCCTACTGTTGGATTTTAGGTATCCAAATAGGGCACCCATGGAGGGTCCAACCCATTTGGGTTGTTGGCTTGATTACCCAGCAAGACTTAGTCACGTTCCCGTTTACTGTTTAATCGTTAATTGGCTGACCTATTGGAAAGTTTTTAGGAAGTGGGTTAAACCACTTAACCCATAAAAAGGCCACGAATCTCAGATTATGTGATCAAGTTACAGTAGAGAATATAATACACACTATCAATATAGTGAGCTCCCAACATAATAACTGAATTCATAGTTGTTATAGATCGTGAATTTGTTCTATGTTCTCATCTAACAAGTATTGTAGATCAGAGACGCCGTTTGAGTTTGAGTTTCACAGTATGAGTTTTTTCCGCACCAAAAGTTAACACTCTTCGAGAAGTAAATCTTTGGCTCTCATTTTTTGTAAACAATTAATAACATACATATATTTAATCCTGCACCCACAATCTCCAACACGCTGCATCAAGATCTAATTCTTAGTCCACCAGTTGAGATTCTCAAACCCTCAAAATAATGTGATACCAATTAAGATTATGAATTTATGACATTAATTAATTTATTTAGTTTTTTTTTTATTTTCTTAAACTTATATTTAGTGTTGTATTACTTAATTTGTTGTTTTGGTTAGTTCTTTAGTATTTCGCCAAATTGGTTATTATTATATTATTTAATTAATTAATTGCTATTATACTTATTTTATTTTTTTCTTTTCTAAAAATAATCTTAATTTTTAAACATTAGCTATTAATTGTTATGAGTTATTAATTAATTGTTGTTTTACTATATATGAGTCATTATTTTATTAGTTAATTAATATATATGAGCTATTATTATATTAGTTAATTAATTTGTTACTATTTTAATTATTTTAATATTTAGCTGTTTTAGTTTATTATTTAAATTAAAAGTATTTAGATGAGTTTAGCATTCTACCCTTGAAAAAAGTCTCAACTCAGTAGGAGGACTGAATTGAATCTGACTGGTCCAATTTTGGGCCATATTGAGATTTTTATCTATTAAGGGACCATATTAAAATTGAGTGACAACTTGAAGAAACATTTTTGCTATTCTTTCTTTTTAATTACTACGCCAGTTTGGCTTTGATTGAAATTATGAGCAATTAAATTACCAAATGACAAAAATAATATTTTACTTTTAGCGTTTGAATGTTTCTTAATTTAGCTTAAATGGCTCATTGTTATATGTACACTCGTCGTTTGTCTCGTGGTACCGTACATGCAGGTTGGTATTGATCATTTTTTTCCTATGCATACATCTATTGTAATTTAAACATAAAATAATTTTTACTCAATATCTTCAAAATATAAATTCATTACTGATTTGCAAACGTCAACTGAGATATTATTAAACTAAATAATTATATATAAATTTATTTAATTTTAGTCATAGTGATCAATATTGTTAATTATTTAAAACTTGCAATTAATCAATTGTAAATTTATTATTTTATATTTTTAAATGATTTATCGTATCAATTTTAAAATTTAAAATATCTCGAATTGACTTTAACGAATCCGAATATCTATTACTTATTATAATAGCACAGTTAACGTTTTATTGTAAGTTAACTAAATAGTTTAGTTAATTTTGAACTGAGTTGACTCATTAAACTATACTTGGACTTAATTGGTTGATATTTTTACTTTTATTCTATATGTATTATCTCCTCATTGTGTAGGAATTTAATTGTATCAAATCCTCTCTTTGTGGAAAACCTAAAATGTATTATACATTTATTTAGAAATATTTTTAAATTATTCTTCTTCTTTCTCTTTTTATTTTTTAGTTTCGATGAGTCAAGGTGTTTTATTAAACAATAAAAATGAATATGAATACTATTGTTGGGAAAGATTATATGTGTAACTATTTAATAAAAATAATAACAAAAATTAAAATTTCTAAGTTACTTTATATATATAGGAGTTTTAATTAACACCTAGTCTGTTTTAATATTAGGGATACAATTTTCTTTTTAGTTCGATCCAAAATTAAAAATATATTTTTATTTTAAGAAAATAAAGTGATATGATGGTCTTAATTTATCATTATATTTTCACTATTATTTATAACATCACACTACCATTACTTAACTAATATTAAGAGTATATTTAATAACATAAATTATAAATAAAATAAACATATAAATTCCATACTTGGCATTGGCTTGTGGTGTGATGTCGCAATCACCCAAAAATAAAATCTTACTTTGGAAAAATAAACATGTAGTAGTGCAAGTAAGAGTCGATCCCACAGAAAATGATTATTTAATTTTATGTTTTTGCAAACAAAAATAGGGGGGTTTTTGAATTAAAGAAATAATTTAAATAAAACTAATTAAAATAATTATGCAAGAAATAAATAAAAATAAAAAGCCTTGGTTTAAGTTAACATCCACCATCAAGAATTTACAACTGATCACTGATACAAGAATAAATCAATTCATATTTTAAATATTCAACGTGGAATAATTACTCTCATTCGAATAATTTTCCTATCTCTCCTTAATTTTAGTTAAGCAGAAACAAGCGATCTAAATAACCCTTACTACTAAATAATCTCAGACAAACGCTAAAGATTTAACCTAGTAGCAGCATAAAGAAATAGGGTGATCGTTGAACTAAACAACACAATCCAAGCGTCTGCATTTAATTTAGATGAATATTCTTCCTAAGATAAAATAATATTTTGATAAGCAAAATAATTATTAAATTTAGTTGTTTCGCAAATTAAAGTGACCAAACAATTATGGATTTGATATTTAATTTAGCAATAGATTTCAATGAATAATAAACTAGTGTGCACCCTAGCAATTAAACGAATTAATCATAAAATTAAACACAAAAAAATATTCAATACTCATAATATAAATTGAACAATTAAAATAAATTAGATCTCACAGTGTATAAATCTCGATGGCTTCAATCACTTAAACCAAGAAAAAGAATTTAGCTACTCATAATTGTAGAGAGCATCAAATAATAGAAGAGAGAATTTTTATTCTAAGAAAAGTTGTGTCTTACAATGTGTGTCAAGCCCTCTATTTATAGGCTCCAAAATCCTCCTAAACCTAGTAGGAATTACTCTTTTCAAACCCTAATAGGATTTAAAATACAAATAAAAATAAAAGAAAAAGAAAAATAATTATTATTCTAACCCTAGTTGGAATTAAAATCCAATTTGGAATCAAAAAGTACCAAAAATCCCGAAATAATCTCGTTTTCATAATTAATGCGCCAAACAAACACGGCCTTCGCTACAGTGCAAGTCAACGTCAGCCGCCCCAGCCCGCGCGTTGCGCGGTTCCTTCAATATGCCGAAACGACGTCGTTTTATTCATGCGTTGTGCTGCTGCTTGGCCGCGCATGGTGCGGCCACTTTTCTTAGACCAAAACGGCGTCGTTTCTCCTTGCTGCTGACTCCCATCCACGCAATGCGCGGTCGCAACTTTTTCGGAAATTACATATTTGCCCCCAGTCTTTGCTGATTTTACAGTTTTGTCCCTCAAGCTTTGCTGAAATTACAAAAATGCCATTAGACTTTTATTTCCCTACAAAATCAAATATAAAATAAATAAAAATAATATAAAAGTACTAAAAATCCTAAAAACACATAATAATAAATAAAACACCTAAAATACTAAAAATAAATAAAAACACATAAATAAAAAGAAATATAAAATTACTATAAAATTACCTAAATTAACACAAATTAACTAAAATCTTATAAAACCTATTAAAATCAAAATAAGCTAAATAATTAAACATTTAAACATATAATAAATATAAAAACTAAGTATTAGAGAATAAAAATATCGTATAATTTAACTTTATCAAATACCCCCACACTTAGCTTTTTGCTCGTCCTCGGACAAAACAAAAATAAAAATTAAAAATAATAACCAAACTACTTACTTGAGCTACAGAGCAATATAAATTTCAACATCAGCCTCAAAGATTTTTTAAATGATAACTCAAAGAAAATTTCAAAATCATGCAAAATCTAGAACTTTAACATATTTATCAATTCTACTTTACTCAAGACTTTTTGTGTGTGTGTGAATCCAAATATATCAAACTAATCAAAATTCAGATAAGTTTCGGTCATTAATTACCCTATAAAAGATATATAATAAAACTCAATATATTTATTTTTCACATCACTTTCAGTTAATACAGACAATATAATCAGAAGATCAAAAGGCTTTTAATCAAAGAAACACACTAGGATTATTAATATGCATTTTTTTTCCAAATATTTTTTTTTTTTCTCTTTTAATGGGTGCATTTTATGCTCCATCCCATTTTTTTTCTTTCTCTTTTTTTTCTTTCACGGTGAGTGCATTTTATGCTCCATCTCACCAGGGAGTGCGTTTTACGCCCCTTCTCGTTTTTTCATGTGTTTATGAGTGAGTGCGTTTTACGCTCCATCTCAACCCACCACAAGATTTTTCTTTTCAATAATAATCCTAGAAAAATTACCTAAATCATCTCTTCCAAATTATATTTTGCCTTATATTTCACTTCAAATAATGATTAAATAAGATATAGAGTTCAAAAATATCTTCCATAAGCATTTAACTATTTAAACTTTCTCATAATTAAAACTAGCTCAAACAAATGGATATAAGTGCATAAAAATTTAAAGGATCTCAAACAAAGTAATAATCAATAAAAAGTCAAAAATTCAAACTAAGCAAAAATTTATCCCTTTTTCCAAGAGTTATTAAATAAAATCAAAATTTTATCATTGGCTAAAAATTAAAATTCAATTAACTCATTGCTCAAGTGACACATCCTAAAAATAAAAAAAATAAAAAACTACCCCATTTTCGTTGGAAAACACGGTTACACTTAGCATGTGCAACAAGCCTTTAAACCCCAAGGTTACCCCAAGTGGACGAGTTTTGTCTCGTGAGGGTTTACAGTGAATTTACCCACAAAATTCAAAATTTCAAAAAATTCCTAAATTTTTCAAAATATGACCTAAAAATAACAAAAATCCTAAATTCCTTCCCCCACACTTAAAATTTACATTGTCCCCAATGTAAAGTAAAATGCAAAGAAAAAGGTACAAATAAATATAAAAAGAAAAAGGAAGAGAAATACAAATCTGAGTTCTTGGGTTGCCTCCCAAGCAGCGCCTTTGTTTATTGTCATTGGCCCGACAGCAGCCCAAACACTACGTTACTCCTTCCTCTTGAATTTTGACCATTTCATCCATCTTTACTCCATTTATCATAGTCTTGTTAAAACTCATTTGTAGTGTATATGAAGGTGCTACTCCCTCTTCAATGAACATATATTAGAGACGATTAGGGAGAGGCTTCAAATCTGGAATGTAATCCTGCAAAACAAAAGGTAAAGATTCCTTGTTAGGAACTGGTAAGTTAAAATATGGATCATTACTTGTGTTCGGAGAATCATTCACAGCCGCAACAGTTCTCTTTAAATCAGCACTCAAGACTAACTCCTCTTTCTCTTTCCCAAGATTTGGACTAAATGTCTTTTTCAATTCACCCTTTCCATCAATTTTAGAAACTTTTGCTGCTAAAGAATTAATCACATCAACAGAGTAAACAGGATTATGACATTTCATGGCATCAAAAATATTGAACTTAACAATTTCGCCATCAAACTCCATTGTCAGTGTACCACTATAAACATCGATCTTAGTTTTGGAAGTCTTTAAGAAAGGTTTTTCCAACAAAATAGGAGCATTTTGATCACCGTTTTTCATATCAAGCACATAAAAATCAGCAGGAAAAATCAAATCCTCTACTTGCACAAGAACATCCTCTACTATACCCTTAGGATAAGTGTTAGACCTATCAGCCAACTAAATCACGGTACCAGTTCTATTTAAAGGTTCAAGTTGCAAAGAAGCATATATAGAATATGGCATGACATTAATAGATGCTCCTAAGTCTAACATGGCTTGTTCAAATCTAGTGTCACCTATCTTGCAAGGGATAGTAAACATTCCTAGATCTTGGCATTTTGTAGGAAGTTTTCTTTGAATTACGGCAGACACATTCTTTCCTACTTGTACTTTTTCATATTTTTTAAGTGCTTGCTTCCTCCTATGTGTACACAATTCTTTTAGAAATCTAGCAAAGCGAGGTACTTGTTTAATTGCATCTAACAATGGAATTTTGACCTCGCAATTATGAAAACTCTCATATAAATCTGAATTTTTCTCGTACGTTCTTTTTTCTGTTAAAGCAATAGGGAAAGGGGGTACCGGTTTATACTCAGAGAGAGGTGGAAATTTATGCTTAGGAGTACCATTGTCGACTAGAACATTGTCGTCCGCTTGACTGTTGTCTACCTCCTTATTGTCCACTCCTGTTTTGCTTTGCTCTTTTGGCGCAGACTCTGTCTTTGTTGGAGTTTCGATCTCTTTACCGCTTCTCAACGTGATTGCACTAACATTTGCTTTTGGATTCGCCATTGTTTGCGAGGGTACTTTTTCAGAATTTTGCGCCTCCAATCTACTGATGGCAATTGTCATTTGTCCCATATGTGTATTTAAATTTTGTATATTTGCCTTCGTTTCCTATTGAAATTGCAAATTTTCCTGTTGAAATTGTACAGTGTTAGTACTAATTTGTTTAACCAAATCCTCTAAAGACAAATTAGAATCAGATGATTGGCCCTGTCGTTTGTTAGGATATGGCTGCTTGTATTGTTGGTAGCTTGAGAAATTTTGAGTCGCAGACGGATTCCCTTGTGGATTTCCATAGCCGAAATTCGAATGATCTCTCCAACCTGAGTTGTACGTGTTTGCATAAGGATCATATCTCCTTTGTTGGTGATCAAGAAAACCACCTACTGCATGCACTTGTTCGTGGAACTCCTCTTAAAGAGTGGGGCACATATGCGTCGTATGTCCTACGACCGCGCAAATTCCGCAAGCTTTCACTTGTTGCATATTACCTACAGCCATTTGACGAACAACGGAGGTTAGACTATCAATTCGTTGCTCAAGTGAAAAAATATTTACCTCATTAACATTCTTGGATGAAAAATCAAACCTAGTGCCAAATTGTTGGGAGTTAGCAGTCATGTTTGCAATTAAGTTCCTTGCAGCTTCGGGCGTTTTGTCCACCAAAGCTCCTCCACTGGCAGCATCGATCATGCTCCTATCAGTAGACATGAGTCCTTCATAGAAGTATTGGATGAGGAGTTGCTCGCTGATTTGATGGTGGGGGCAGCTTGCACATAGTTTCTTGAAACGTTCCCAATATTCGTACAGGGATTCTCCATGGTTCTGCCTCACACCATAAATGTCTTTCCTAATATTGACTGCCCTTGAAGCTGGAAAATATTTCTCCAAGAATAGTCTTTTCATCTCTTCCCATGTGGTGATGCTTCCGGAGGGTAGGTAGTAGAGTCAATCCTTAGCCAAATCTTTTAAAGAAAATGGAAAAGCTCTTAGATTGATTTGCTCTTCAGTCACTCCAGAAGGTTTCAGACTTGTGCACACCATATGGAATTCCTTTAAATGTTTGTGAGGATCTTCACCTGCAAGGCCATGAAAATTTAGCAATAGATGGATTAGACCTGATTTTAATTCAAAGGAAGTGTTAGCATCTACATTTGAAAAAATTATGCTCAAAAGTTGTTGATTCAAATCAGGGGCAGCAAGCTCTTTCAAAGTTCGATTTCTAGCCATAATTTCCGTCTTTAACCTGCACAACTCAAATAAACTATGAAAACTAGAAAAATAAAAAAAAACTAAGAATAATTACTAAATTAAATAAATAATTATAAAAGCACAAAATTAAATTAAAATCATTCCCCGGCAACGGCGCCAAAATTTGGTGTGATGTCGCAAGCACCCAAAAATAAAATCTTACTTTGGAAAAATAAACATGTAGTAGTGCAAGTAAGAGTTGATCCCACAGAAAATGATTATTTAATTTTATGTTTTTGCAAACAAAAATAGGGGGTTTTTGAATTAAAGAAATAATTTAAATAAAACTAATTAAAATAATTATGCAGGAAATAAATAAAAATAAAAAGCCTTGATTTAAGTTAACATCCACCATCAAGAATTTACAACTGATCACTGATACAAGAATAAATCAATTCATATTTTAAATATTCAACGTGGAATAATTACTCCCATTCGAATAATTTTCCTATCTCTCCTTAATTTTAGTTAAGCAGAAACAAACGATCTAAATAACCCTTACTACTAAATAATCGCAGACAAGCGCTAAAGATTTAACCTAGTAGCAGCATAAAGAAATAGAGTGATCGCTGAACTAAACAACACAATCCAAGCGTCTGCATTTAATTTAGATGAATATTCTTCCTAAGATAAAATAATATTTTGATAAGCAAAATAATTATTAAATTTAGTTGTTTCGCAAATTAAAGTGACCAAACAATTACGGATTTGATATTTAATTTAGCAATAGATTTCAACGAATAATAAACTAGTGTGCACCCTAGCAATTAAACGAATTAATCATAAAATTAAACACAGAAAAATATTCAATACTCAAAATATAAATTGAACAATTAAAATAAATTAGATCTCACAGTGTATAAATCTCGATGGCTTCAATCACTTAAACCAAGAAAAAGAATTTAGCTACTCATAATTATAGAGAGCATCAAAGAATAGAAGAGAGAATTTTTATTCTAAGAAAAGTTGTGTTTTACAATGTGTGTCAAGCCCTCTATTTATAGGCTCCAAAATCCTCCTAAACCTAGTAGGAATTACTCTTTTCAAACCCTAATAGGATTTAAAATACAAATAAAAATAAAAGAAAAAGAAAAATAATTATTATTCTAACCCTAGTTGGAATTAAAATCCAATTTGGAATCAAAAAGTAGCAAAAATCCCAAAATAATCTCGTTTTCTTAATTAATGCGCCAAACAAACGCGGCCTTCGCTACAGTGCAAGTCGACGTCAGCCGCCCCAGCCCGCGCATTGCGCGGTTCCTTCAATATGCTGAAACGACGTCGTTTTATTCGTGCGTTGTGCTGCTGCTTGGTCGCGCATGGCGCGACCACTTTTCTTAGACCAAAACGGCGTCGTTTCTCCTTGCTGCTGACTCCCATCCGCGTAATGCGCGGTCGCAACTTTTCCGAAAATTACATATTTGCCCCCAGTCTTTGCTGATTTTATAGTTTTGTCCCTCAAGCTTTGCTGAAATTACAAAAATGCCATTAGACTTTTATTTCCCTACAAAATCAAATATAAAATAAATAAAAATAATATAAAAGTACTAAAAATCCAAAAAACACATAATAATAAATAAAACACCTAAAATACTAAAAATTAATAAAAACACATAAATAAAAAGAAATATAAAATTACTATAAAATTACCTAAATTAACACAAATTAACTAAAATCTTATAAAACCTATTAAAATCAAAATAAGCTAAATAATTAAACATTTAAACATACAATAAATATAAAAACTAAGTATTAGGGAATAAAAATATCGTATAATTTAACTCTATCAGCTTGGGACACCAAGTTAGTTATTAATTAAACATCAAACGTGGTTGTTTAACATAATCGAACCAAAACATCTTTTGGTAACATAATTGAACCAAAACGTCGTTTGGTTAACAAAATCAAACCAAAATATATATACGAGTTCAATTTGTTAGATATTTTGCTAACATGTTCGAATCCGTGAACAACTCGTAAATAATATAGTCAAAGACAATCATATTCAGGAACATCATTATATTCGCGAGCATAACTATTTTGCGAACAACTCATGAATAAGGACGAAATTACATGTTACGTTGTGGGGTCAATTGACCCCACTCAAAATAAATAATTACTAATTTATAATATAGGATAAATTTAAAAAAATGTAAATAATATATATAAATTGACCTCACTTAAATTTTATAAATTTTTTATTATACTGGGTCAAATTGAAAAGTTATAATTTTGTCAATCAAATTTTAATTACATATGACTCATATCCCCCTCAATATATGTTCCTCTCTCTATAATATTTTTAAACAAAATAATAATCTAATTTATATTATTTTTCAAAATAACTAATAAATTAATTACTTATGAACAGTTGTGAGAAAAATCTATTATGAGTAAATATAATGTATACATACTATATATTATTAGTTATTATATTATCATTAATTATAATATAACATATATTTTATATTGCATGTGTGTGTATGACCTGAAAATGCAAAAATATTTAAAAAATTGGCTCGGAGCCGCTATTCCCGAACTCCCGTCACATTATTTATAACTTAGTAATAATTTTGACTCTACTAAAAAACAATCT
Source organism: Hedera helix (assembly GCA_947179155.2). Taxonomy (NCBI): domain Eukaryota; kingdom Viridiplantae; phylum Streptophyta; class Magnoliopsida; order Apiales; family Araliaceae; genus Hedera; species Hedera helix. Next base: position 5,360,294 of record OX359286.1, read on the forward strand.
TGACTTCGTCACTGATAGTGAACATATTCACACTCGATCAAATTTTATAACATCATCCTGTTCTCGAACACATTTTACTTATGAACTTATTTGAGAGCACATTTCGATCACAAACTTGTTCACAAGCATGCATATTTAGTAATTACGAACATGATTGTAGAACCAATTAATGATTCTAAAGTCTGAAAAAATTATTTATTATATATTTATTTTCTTTGATAGAACAACGATTGCAACCTTGAGTACCTTGTCACTTGTAAAAATAAAATGAAAAATTTATATAAATAATAGATTAAAAGAAAAAAGACGAAAAGTAACTTTGTACGGTCAAGAGCCAGTCGGCTCCGCAAATTATAGTCTGACCCAATTTTATTTTTTTTTATACTAGATATGCTATATAATTATATAACCCTAAGTTAAAATAGTTTTAACCAATTGAGCCTAATTAAAATTTTTGACTACGCCCATGTGTACAGTCAAACTGATGTTGCTCATTGGTGTTACTTGCAAATGCGCAAACATTTTCTTAAGCACATATTTACTTCTTGGTGAACAAATAGGCTAAAACACCAACATGCTATAGAATAACAACTTTCAACAAAAAGAGAGATTACTTGGGAGGAGTTCGGTTCGTGGAATAGGATTTTAATGTAATATAATGAGTTCTATTATCATTACTTTGTTTATTTCAATATTGAGTTTCGTGCAAAATATTTAATCCTTTTATATTATATTATTCTTAACTTATTATGAAACAAATATAAGAAACATGAGACAATTGTAATAATTTTGACACATAAGGGCATTTTGGGGTGAAACAAGCCCAAAAAGAGTGATGATGATTGACTTAACAAGTTTTGTCTTATTATACATATTCCATCACAGAATGTAACGAGCTAATACACAAATAAAAAATTAATACATATAATAGATAAATTAAAAAAAAAATGTTAAATCAATATAATAGTCAAATACATAGAACTATTGAGTTGTTTAGGGTATTAATAAAAATTTATTTTGTTGTTTAAAAAATAAAATTAACATGCAAGATCAATTTATTGTATTCAAAAATTAAATGTATTGCGTTAATTTTAAGTTTGATGTTTTTTTTAATTTTGAAAATTAAAAATTAATCTTATATTTTAAAATTTATACCATATAAGAAAAGCTTATATGCAATATAAATAGTAGTCTACAAAAAACTTGTGATAGATACTAGTATGAAAGTATGAAAATCCTAGTCCTATAACTTGTGAGTTGGTCAAAATTGGATGTACGTTAGAATAATTACATGAGGGTCCATAAATTATTAGGGTATATAACTTGTAAGACATAGATACCACAATTTACAAAAAAATAGGTTATCTTTATTAAGGATACTTCCTACTTAATAGTAAAAAGTGATTATTGGGAATGAAGTAGTTAACAAAGTGCAAAGCAGCTCATTTGGTAACAAATAAGGATCATTGCATAGATGAAATTTGTTGAAACAGTTTTGTTTAATTCTATTCAAGTAGAACTTAATAATTTCAAAACCACAAGGCAATTGAGGTGCAAACTAAATCGAGGAGAATACTTACTAAAAAACAAATATTTCCACTTGGATGATATTTTCCATACGATTTTATATCACGCGTATGTGGGACTCATGCAAAAGAATCTTATAAAAATATTATATTAATATGTGAAATATCAATTCGATTCCTTACTATTCTTTACTAACTTATCTCATACGGGCGATGTGACAACTTACTACAAAAGCTATTATCTTGCATCACTCAACCTAAATATGATTATGATAACCTCCAAATAGCGCCTAAGAAAAGGTTATCGATCAACGCCACACGTTTATCCTTTTGCTCCTCCATTCAATATAAATAGAGTTACATTGCATGACTCTATTTCAACAATTTTCTTCTATATCTCTTTCACAAAAATGGTTAAAATGACAATAAGTTGTTCTACATGGAAAATCATTATGGTGGTTTTAGTTTTTATCACAACTAATATCTCCGTTAACGGAAATATTAGTTGTGTGGATTCCCTGACTAAAATGATTCCATGTGAACCTTACTTACCTTTTGCTATTTTCAGTGTTATGCAGGATTTTAAGTAATGGCGGAGCCTTTGAGAACGAAAATTGAAGACATATAGTGGTTAAAATCAACCATGCAGGATATAATATGTAATAGTTGATGAATATTATGTGCGAAGGAATTGTTTTCAGTTTTATGAATGATGATATCTTATATTTGTGATTTATGAACAAGAATTAATGAAAATATTGATCCCTTCATGCAATTCTATGGATCACTAGCAAGTTTCTTTTCTCCTCATAACCAAGGAAACCAGTCTCATCAAAAAAAAAAAAAAAAAGGAAACGAGAGAATCAATTTAGGGCGCTTACGATTAGTGGGACCTAAAATTTGACCCGTTAGATTATATGGTCAAATTTTGGCCATTGTTGACAATCATTTGAAAGTTGATAAGTTTTAGAGAAAAAAAAAATATATGTATATATATATATATATATATATATATATATATATATATATATATATATATATTTTGATAACTTGATAAGAGTTCAAAAAAAAATTCAATCACTAAGGTTGTGTTTGATTGTATATTAATGCATCTTAATATTTGAAATTGGTATTAAAAAAAATTCTCTGAATGTCTCTAAATCATTAAAATACAAATTAAATCTGAACTATTCAGAAGACTTGTTTAAGATACATTAAGAAGTAAACTGTTAAGATACATTCAGATGCAATCAAACACAACCTAAGTCTATTGTTTAACGTAGTTTCTTTGTTCTGCAATATATTAATATTCTTTCGGTTTTCAAATCCAATATTGCTATTGATCATTATATTAATATACTCTTTCGGTTTTCAAATCTAATATTGTTACTGATCAATTTTAAAATTAACTTTCGGATTGGGGTCGCAAGTCTTCTAATTCTTCTCGAATTGCAAAATAGACAAGTCTACACACACAACAACCAAACACTACATCTATCTATACTATTAAAAAGTGAGATATGATATGGATTTCAATGTCATGTACCATTTTTAATGATGTAGATGAATGTAGTGTTTGGTTGTTGTGTGTTTATACTTATTCTTGCAAAATACGACTGTTTTAGTACACAAAACAAAAAGGGAGTACTTGGGACCTACTTGGGCGCCAACATGTTGGCACCTGCCCATTTTATGCTATATCCGGCCATTTGCTTCATTTTTTTGGTGAGAATCAAGAAGAGAAAAAAGAGAAGAAAAGAGAGAAATAAAGAGAAAATACCAAAATGGAGAGAAAAATCTCCAAAAAATAAATAAATAATTCTAGATTCATCCTTATTATTCAAAATCATTCAATATATATATTCAAGGATCTACTTGGAGGCTTAAAAAAAGAGAAAAAAGAGCCATCTAATTTGAAAATATCTCACTCTCTATGTTTATTTTCTTCTTCATTTTCCTTTATTATTATAGTTTGTTGATGATTGAGCTTGATTAGTGGATGTCTATTGCTTCATTTTGTGCTCTCTAAGCATTCTAGTTTATTACTAATGGTGTTTGGACCCTATTTTGGATTATGGGTTGTTTCGGAGAATTTCTCATAAATAGAAATTTCTTCTAACTAGCCTAGGAAATCCTCTATGTTTTAATTGATTTGTAGTTAGATTGTTGTGATTTTTGGTTAATTTGTGTTATTTTTATGGATCTATGGAGTTTAGGATTTATGGGTCTCAATCCTTAGATCCTAAATTCCTTTATTGGATCTTATTGGTGTAGTTAAATTTTCCATGATATAATTAGTATTTTATGAATATAATTAGATTCCTATTATGTAATTAGTGTTATGTTTGTGACTTTGTTAGTATTTTGGTTGGATCTATGGATCAAGAATTTATGAGTTTTATTCCTAAACTTTAAAATCGTTGTTATAGATCTTAATGTTTTGTTGGGCTTAGAATAAGTATGATGTGAGCCTAGGAATATGTATTCAAGACCCTTAAAACAATTTAAATGGCTTTAATGCCCAAAAAATGGGTTTAAGGTTCATTTATAGTTTATTGTTATCATTTTGATGTACTTGGGGTTACTTTGATGGCTTACATGCCCATGAATATCTCTAACCCTATTTTGATGATCGGTTTTCTTTTACCACATGAAAAATAATTTAAAAAAACAAAATCCAAAAGCTCTTTTAAAATGGAATCAAATTAGAATACTAGAATAAATTTTAGGCTAGAATTAAAATTAAACTAGTTTAAGCCTTGTTCCTATTTGACAAAAGAATTCAAAAAACTATTTTTCTTACCAAAACTCTAATTGTTCATCATTACTTTATTATATAATCAAATATTTTCCAACTAAAAAGAATATTTTCGTAAAACTCATTTTTTTAAAATATTAATTTCTTACAAATCTATACATATATGATCATTTTGAGAAAAGAATTCCTAGAGGATGATTTTCAAAACCCTGAAATACACATTTTCAATAAATTACTGAAAATAACTTTTAAAAAGACATTCACAAACATTCAAGTTTTCAAAAAACTTTTAAATCAAAATCCCTTGTTTGTAGGAATAAAGGCTCAAATTGCTTTCAAACTCATAATAACTTAAATGGTTTAGGAGACGATACTTTGGACTTTTTTCACTACAAGAAAATAGAGCTACGGCGACGGTATGTAACCATCAGCATAAAATCGAAATTCATCGCCATATGATATTCCGACAATACCCCACCGTGGCCGATAGTTCCGCGGCCATAGACCTATACTAACGCTATGATACACCTATATCGACGGTCGTACCGTCGCCATACCATTTTTGCCACCAAACTTTAGAGTCAAAATGGCGACGATACTGTTACTAACACCGATGGATATAAATTGTCGGCATAGATACCCCTATACCCACTGTTGCACCATCGCCATACCATTTTTTCCACCAAACTTTAGAGTCTAAATGGCGACAATCTCTTTATCAACACCAACGGATATCCACCGTCGGTAAAAAGATAAATATTTACAGTAGTACCGTCGAGGTAGATAGAATAACACCCAGGTTTATGAGACTATAGCAACGGTTGTACCGTCGGTGTAGAGAGACTAATACTTAGTGTGTATACACTATAGCGACGGTACTACTGTCGATGTAGACCTGAAGTTTATAATACTATGGTGACTACAATACTGTCGGCGTAGACCTTTTTATTTATTTATTTATTTAGCATATGGCTATAATAAAGACCTGCTTATTTAAAACCACATACATTAAACTTAAAGGTTAACCAATTTTGAATATTAATTATATAAATTCACTATGCATACAACTGGCAAATACTTAACAAAAGGTGCCATGAACATTAAATTTACATATGATTGGCAAATATTTAACAAAAGTGCCATGAACGTTGAACATTAAATTTACATACGATTGGCAAATATTTGACAAAAGTGCCATGAACGTTAAATTTTCATGCGATTGGCAAATATTTGACAAAAGGTTCCATGAACCATGAATTATCCTTGTCAGATTCATTTGTAGTGTGTACGGATCTGTAAGATACTTGAACAAAAGGTGCATTAATAGTTCTACTCCGTTTCACTTATAGCTTCATATAACTTTAATTCTAATTAAGATATATACTAGAACAAAAGACAACATAACCATCACTAATCATCATCCAACTTTGTAGCTCTAGGCAGCCCCTACAACAAAACACAAGATATACAAATAATTAAAATATTATGATGCAGACAGACAACAAATAGACAACATATATATGCTCATTTAAGACTCATGTAACTAGGGAATGGGTAGAAAAAATTATGATTTAACATATAGCATAAATGATCATAAAAAAGAAACTACAGTACAAAGACAATTGTGAGACTTCTGAATAATTCTCCGAGTAAATTCAATTCATAAAGGCAGAAAAATAAAAAGGAAAACACTCAAAAACTAAGACTAGCTTGAATCGGTTGTTGTGGCAGCGGATAGATGACATTTCTTCACTGAGCTAACAAGTGACAATAAAATGTTGAAGACGCTTTATGGGTGGGCTGTAATTGGCTTTAAACATTCATAACTCCCATGAAATTATTTGATGGCCTAAACCCATAATTTAGAAGAACTCAACGCATGAGAAACTTCAAGGATGTATAATATTTTGCAAATTTAAGCAAAGCTAACAATTGATCTCACCACTTAAGAGCATTGACTTAAAATATCCAAGGAGGCTTCATTTGAGTTGGTAGGTGATCAACTACACAAGGTCACTACTTAGTACTATAAAAAAAAATCATCTCTTAAGCCATGTTTTGTAAATAATGAATCTACTCAATCTCGCTGGCTTCAACTCTCCATAACTCTAAGGAATTCATTCAAATTTCATGTTTAATACTCGATACATGTTGCTTCTGCATAAAGGGTTTAATATTTATCTAATTTAGATGATTTTTACAACAAATTATCCAGCTATATCAACATCAGTATCTATATAATAGCAAAATAAAAGCACAAAATCATCACACAAGTGACAATTGTCCCTATACTCTTCTTCTTAATTTTTTTTCAGTGTTAGTTGATATATTGTTTAATGTATCATACAAGATAGCCATAATTTATATCTCAATCACAATCGCAATGTATAATAGACGGACCATTTAATGCTTAGTGGCTAAACAAAACAGTAGCATGTTGATACTTTAATAAACAGAATTGAAATAAAAATAAAACTTCAACAGGAATAACTTGCCCTTTTTTGTACCTGTTGATTCTCAACTAGTTCTATCAATCTTGTCACCTTTGTTACTAACTCTTCGTGAAGTATTTAGTAAGCAGCAAGTTGTGCCTTCAAAGTATCTATCTCCTGTTGTGTTGCATTATCAAGTACTACAGGTGTGCCACTACGCTCAGTCGATTTCCAAGTGTTTGTTGATGTGGCTTGAAATCTTATAGAGATGATTCTCCAAGGTCCACATTTTCCCAAAGCTTGGGAGACAATGTCATTCAAGCCAGACTTTTCAATTTGGTGTTCCTCACCCTCAAATGCAGCCAATACATCATTAACCTTCTTTACTTCTTCCTATAAGATATTATTATAATAAATTAGCATTTATTTCACAATGCTTACCTATTCAGAACTTAAGTAAATGGACGATAGTAACACATACAACTTAACTAACTAAACACACTAAAACCTTCTCCAAATTATATAGATAGACAAACTTTAGTCTTGTTTCTCAATTATGCTTTGTATAGGGGCTAGACTTATATCTACTATTGAAACCTAATATTGTCTTTCTTAACAGCCTTAAACTTTAAATTAGTTGATTATTCATAAACATGCAACTCTAATATTGCACTGAAACTAACTTTTTCTTGTAGCATTACTTCTTTTTGTACTATTTACCCATCCTTAAAATTCAACTTCAGCAAAAAGAGAACAGACTTTAGGTTTATAAGGAATTGAAAAGACAAAAATCATTAAATAAACTCTCAAATCTATTACGAGACGGAAATATTAAACCATCAACAACAAAAGAAATAAAAATACAAAGGCATTTTTCAACTGTGGTTATTAAATATATATATATATATATATATATATATAATATCAACATTTATAAGTCCTGCAAACATGAAATAAATATTTATTTCTTACTGTTGTAGACTTGTGGACTATACCGTCCTTTTTAGTATAAGATTAGATAAACAATTCAGCTCGAGTTGGACTTTTCCTATCATTATCTTTCTCCACCTGCCAAGTTATAGAAAAAGAAAAGGAATAAAATTAAATAATCTAATCTAGCATATTAGTTGCTACACACACACACTTACCATTTCCTGCATCTTCCTCACAAGTGACACTCGTCATAAAGTATGTTGTCTCTTCAATTTAGTACAATTCTCTTTGTTTCTTTCTGCCTCTTTGTATAAATGATAAACGCCCTAATTATTGATAATTGCATTGAGATGTAAATAAATAAATATATTTAAAACCTGAACTTCTTAGCCACCCCAAACATCCACTAGAACTACCCATTGTTCTTTCTTCACCCTCTTATCCGTCATGTTATTAATTGAAGCTTGACGATTATCCCGGACATAGTATTTATTTTTCAAGTCAAACCTAAACTCTTTCCATGCTCTGCCTATCAATGCTAAAAGATTTATTTTGACCCTAACATCAGATTGGTTGGTGGAGAACCTCTTCTTAATTTGTTTCATGCTTGTTCCTTACCATCACTTGGCACTTTCGTCCAGGACTCGAAATCAATTGGGCAATACTCAGAAATACGAGTCAAACAACCTATGAAAGTTATCAACTCTTTCACCACATTTTTAGGAGCAATCAGATTACCTATGTGGTCATAAACCACATTCACTTATGTCATCCTTCTCCATATAGGCAAACCAAAAGTAGGACCTTGTTTCTTTTTGCTAGTGGAGCCTACAAAAATATAAAAGAAATGTCCATTTTAATTACTTTGTCAGTACTCTATCACGTAGTGGTGTAATAATCTCTGGCTGGTTAAATTGTAACAATTCAAATCTAGAAATTTTGTACTTATCAAATGTTATGCTGGTAACTAAGGCTATGAAAAGCATATCTCAAAAATGAAATATAACAATTTCAAAATGCATCACCTAAATACATCAATGAACCACAATAAGCTTATTAGTAGTAAATACAAGTAACCTAAATCTTATTGTGTAAACGTAAAGTAACATGTTCCCGCATGCACATCATCATGTATTTCCTATTTTTGTTGCAATCTCTCAACATATTCAATCATTTCAGAATCAGTAGGTGTATTGCCATTATCGTGAGCCATGAATGTCTACACATGAAAATTAAGAATAAAAAAAAGAGTGCTAGTTCATCTAATGCAATGATGAATGTAAAAACTAGAGTAAATCAATTTATTAATACCGATAGGCAAATATACCAAACATACATCCTATTGGCTATCAATTAACTAAAGAAAAAATGATAGATCTGTTTATTTTATTGACTCCGCTATTAAGGGTAATAAATCTGTTTCAAAATACAAACCAGCACGATAATATGACTGAACTATTATGAATCAAACATGAAGCTGGAAATATATAACTTCAAAGCAATAAGGTACCAGTAAACACAAGGATTTGTTATCAGTTCATGGCTAAAAGCATAATCTTATTTTAATGAAGGCGTTGAGATGCAATGACTATTTACAAAACAAGCCTCTATAGAAAATGATATAAAGCATAAAAGGAATTCTTATAATAACTATCATAAATGACTTTCAAAATTTACAAAAGTATTCCTCATCCTCTTCTTCGTCTTCATCATCATCCTCTTCTACTTCCTCTACTTCGTCCTCATTCTCTTCATCTGCCCACTCTTCTTCATCCTCGGAGATGACCTCATCATCTCCATCTCCATCTTCATCTTCATAAAAAATAATTAAGTTACCTTTACGTCTTTTAGTTTCCTTACGCTTTCGTTTCTTAGTTCGAGATCCTTGATTACTTTCAACAACTACCTCAGGATCAACATTATCTCTAACCCAATTATAGTCTTCCTCTTCATTCTCTGTAATTGTAGTTGTTGAGTAATCAATTTGGAGTGTTATGTCCTCATCGTCAGATTCTGCTTTAGCACTATCACACATATCCCTTGGCTTTGTTCGTATAACTACATGCCAATCCTTGTCCCTATGGTCATCAACATAGAATACTTGTTCAACTTGAGATGGCAAGACAAAAGGCTCCTCTTTTGACCCAAATTTATTTGCATGCACAAGAGTATATCTATACTGATCAATTTTTACCCCTTTATCACGTGCTATGCTATTATACCATCTACATTTGAATAACACTACTTTTTCATCACCTTCATAATCTAACTCAATTATATCCTCCAAAATACCAAAATACTCCACATCTCTTCCCTAAGATTCAAGTCTCTAGCTGAGAAATAGCCGCGAGTAGTTGCTGCGACATATACTCTGCTATTTTGCGTTTGACTATTCTTCACTCACATTTTGGTGAGAAAGCGAAACCCATTTATCAAATAACCAGTACCCTTATTGGCTACTCTGATTGGACCACGTGAAAGTACTTTAATTTCTTCTGAAAGCTCCATCTATTTACCCTATTTAAACCACAACAAAAACTGAATTAGCAAACCTTTGTACCAATTGTCACTCAATTGACCATAGCGTACCCTACATACAATATTTATGTGCACCATTTTCTTTTTAGAAACTAGACTTATACATCTCTCCAAAAATATGAGGGAGACATGATAGAAACTTATGTGCGATATCATACTTACATAATCTCTAAACCATTATGGATATTCTTTTTTCTTAACATTATCAAGGTCTCTCGCTGATACTTTTCGCTTACGCCCTTGTTGCATCATGTAGGACTTTTCCCGAATACTACAAGACATAATCAACACATATATTTATTTTGAGAGAGATAAATAAACAATATTAATATATATTTGTAGACACCCAAATTTTGCACTTTTGTACTAACCCTGGCAGGAGGGCAAAGTCGTCACTTGACCCGACATGTGAAAAGGAAGGTGGACCCCAACACGAAGTCACCCCAACGACTTACGGTCAAAGCCGCCACAACGAACAACGAGCATCAGGTTACTTGAGGCAAGGCAAACAGTTGATCCAGAAGAACCTGATTTGATCAAAAAAGATGACTAATGGCCACTACGCTTACGATGTTCGGGGGTCTCACTCACCGGTGAGCGAGCGGCTGCCCAGCTCGCCGGTGAGCTGGCGGGGGTGGAAAGGGGGCAGCGCCCCCTGGAAGCCAAGCACAATTAGCAAATTCTATATCAAGTCGCAGCCCTCCGAACTAGCCTCCCAGAACAATATGGCACGTTTCCCAGGGATTTCCGGATTGCAAAATACGAGCCTTCCAGCGAAAAAATGAAAGACCGACATCAAACGTGAAAATCGAGGAAGCACCGAGGACAGCCGCAGTTGCACCTGCGGCTGGCCACAGTTGCACCTGCGGCCAAGATCTGAAGATCTAAATCGCCACTTCCAGTTCATTTCTTCAGGAGACGCGGGCAGGAAAGAAAAATAGAGGGAGAAAGGCGACGAGGAGAGAAAAAATGAGAGAAGAAGAGAGAAAAAAGTGAGATTTCTTCCTCTTTTATACAATTTTTGTATCCTATGTTGATGTTCAAGTGTTAAAGCGTCTATTGCATCGATTTGAATGTGAAAAAATCCGAGTTTTATAGCTTCGTTGTGTTTTATCTAGTAAATCTTTTAGATATAGTTTTATTTCGTTCTTATTGCATTTGTTGGGTGGATCTACTGTAGATCCGAAAATATTTGGTGCATTGCTATGTAAATAGTTTGATTTTGTGTATTTTGAGTTTAGATCCAATGTAGTCAACATATGTTGTAGATCTGTGGATTAGGGATGGTTAGGGAGGATTTATTACGGTTGGAATCTCCTCCTAACCTCCCGATGATATCCTTTTAGTTTATTTTATAGCTTTTACGTATGTAACGATCACGATGCACCTTTATGTAAATATGTAAATTTTTGGGCCTTAAAACGATATCGAGTAGAAAATCGGGTTTAAGGCCCCGTGATAGTGAAATGTGCGATTGTGGGCGTTTGGGGTTATTTGGATGGCTCACATGCCCATGAATAACTTCAACGCCATTTTAATGCTTGATTTTTCCTTTTGACGCGAGAAAATGATTTTGGGAATGAAATGATAAAGATTTGCATAAAATAAATCAAAGTAGGATATTAGATCATCCGTAGGCTAAAATAAAATTGTAAGTGTCGGACGAGCTCTATTCCTATTTGGCGAAAGATTTGAAAAAATATGTTTTACGAAATATCATCGGTTTTATTATCGAAACAAAAAAAATAAAAATGAACTCTTCGATTAAGTCAAATCCTTTGTGCATAGGGTCAACGAGATTTCTGAAGCACTTGCAAAAATAAAACATTCCAACGACATTCATTTAGGCACACACGCACATGCGCACACACACGCGCACACACACGCGCACACACACATTTTAGGATTTAAAAGGATAGGAAAACATCAAGATTGCGGTAACCGTGTTTCACGGAAGTCGAGGGGTGCCTAACACCTTCCCCTCGCTTAAGCAAGCCCCCGAACTCTATGAATCTCGGTTTGCGGACCAATTAACTCGGAGTCACATATGAGCCAGCGATTACAAAAACAAAATTCGGATGAGTTGGTACATCCATTTCAAATATACCAACTGGCGGCTCTGGTCAATTGGCTCATAAAAAAATCGATCTTTCAAAACCCGTCGACATTAAGCCGACCCTTTTCAAAATCACATTTAATTCAAAAGGCTAAAATTGGAAAGGGCTTTTAATTAATAAAAAACGAAACGACGAAAATCCCGGCGTCGACAATATTGATATTTATAAATATTATATCATGACCTAAGATAGCCCATGACCTCCTCGCAATTGAATAACATATATAAATGTGCCATGTCAACATCTTTTTCATCTAGATAAGAGATTTTTGGAGTCCCTAAAAGTCGCCCTATACATCAAAATATAGGACTACTTGATCCATGCTCATCGTACCCATCTCATTTCTTTCATCTCTATTACATGTTGCATCAACATCTTTCAAGTACCTCGAACAAAATGTCAAACATTCCTCAGTAACTACTCCTTCTACAATTGACCTTTCTGGGCGACTTTGGTTACGAATATACCCTTTTGTCTTTCTTATGGACCTAACCGTAGGCATATTTCATATAGTGAATAAAAACTAAAAAAACCAATATTCCAAGAAAAAATAAATTTAATAAGATGATATTATTACCTTTCAAATGGATATATATTTAAAAAATTTACGTTTCCACCTATCCTTTGTTGTTCAACCAAGTGTATCGGCAGATGTACCATTACATCAAAAAAGGCAGGAGGGAATACCATCTCGGGATTACATAGTATCAAAGGTATTTTCCACTTCATTCGTTCATAGTCCTCCTCGCAATAACTACTCGAACACAATTCCCGAAAGTAATGACAAAGGTCAATAATAGCTCTCTTGACATGTTCTGGCAGAGGTGTACATCTCATCACAACTGGAAGTAGTTGTTACATTAGGAAATGACAATCATGACTTTTCAAAACCACAATCTTGCATTCTTTTACATTGACACGTCGTGATATGTTGGATGAATATCCATCCAGAACCTTGATTCCTTTTAGAACTTCAAGAAAACTTTGCTTTTCTTTTTTAGACAATGTGTAGCACGCCGCTGGCAATTGATAAACTGAACTTGATGGACTGGATGTCTTTGCGTGCAAGTCTTTTCGTATATGCATATCTTCTAAGTCTAAATGAGCTTTGAGGGTATCCTTTGATTTTCCCTTCATACCCAATAGTGTCCTAATCAAGTTATCACAAACATTTTTTTCAATGTGCATCAAATCTAGCATATGATGTATTAGAAGTGTCCTCCAATATGGTAATTCAAAGAAAATGCTTTTTTCCCTCTAATTATGTGTTTTTTCATAGTGAACTATTTTCTTTTGAGTTTTCCCAAATGTGACTTTAATGTCTCTAACCTGTTCAAGCACATCATACCCAGATGGAATTGGTGGCGCTTCTGTATAATCTACATCTTCATTGAATCTTCTTTTATCAGACCTATATTTATGATCAGGAGGCAAAAAACAACGGTGCCCGATGTAACATTGCTTACTATGCAAACTAAGAGACCTATTGTTACCTTGGCAAATTGGGCAAACAAGCTTACCTTTCGTACTCCAACCCAATAAATTTGCTAACGCTGGAAAGTCACTAATTGGCCATAAAAGTGCAGCACGCATTTTGAAGACGGATTTGGCCGAGGCATCATAAGTATCAACCCCGTCCATCCACAATGTCTTTAACTCTTCAATTAAAGGCCTTAGGTACACATCGATATCATTTGAAAGGTTGCAAGGTCCAGGTAGGGCATGATGAAATGTTCTTGTTTAAGGCACATCCAATGAGGTAAATTATATATAACAACTTGGACAGGCCATATGCTATAATGTCCATTGTTGAAAGGATTCATGCCATCTGTAAACAATCCAAGCCTAACATTACGGCACTCTTCGACAAATGTAGGATACATTGTATCAAAATATTTCCAGGCAATAGAATCGGCAGGATGACGATAGACTCCATCTTTTCGGCGCCTTAAGTGATGCCACTTCATATCTATAGCTGTTTTCGAAACCTAAAAAGGCGTTGCAACCTAGGAATTAAGGGGAGATAACACAGTTGCTTAATAACTACTTTATTCTCCTTTATAAGCGCGTCATCAATGTCTTTTGTTTCAACACGAATTGTCTTCCACCTTGGTTTATCGCAAACTTTACATGATTTCAACTTTATTTCCTCCTTCCAGTACAATATGTAGTCATTGGGACATGCATCAATCTTTTCATATTCAAAACCCAAGTCACCAACCATTTTTTTTTTGTTTCATAAAAATTACTCGGCAAATCTGTACATTCTGGGAATACTTCTTTCAACTTAATAACGAGTCAAAAGACCAATCTAACCTTCTTCCATTGCTTTTCAAGTTAAATAACCACACTATGAAAGAAAGAGCGGTCTCTGTTTTGCATCCAAGATATAATGGGGAGCTCGTCGAATTCATGTACTTGTCTAAATATTTTCCATAATCACCATAGATATCCCCATCATTTTTAAAGAGATCATTTATCATCTCAAGCATTTGATCTTCTTGATTAGCATCATCATCTTCGACTCTATTACTTTAGATCATTTATCATCTCAAGCATTTGATCTTATTGATTAGCATCATCAATTCGACTCTATTACTTTGAACATTGTTGAAAGCTGAATTTGATGATGTTGTTTCCACATGAAACACCCAAGTTGTGTAATCTAGAGTAAACCCATACTCAATGCAATGTCATTGTACAGTATAACAATCTTGATGTAGTAAATTGTAGCAACTTTTACATGGGCACAATATCTCTGATGTTGTAGACTCAACTTTGTTAAATGCATAAATGATAAAATATTCTACTCCATCCACATATCTCTTGTAAGGGCTTTGTAGTTTTATCCATTGTTTGTCCATAATATTATCCTTAATAAAAGTAAAATTGTTTGAAGAATAAGACAATCAAATAGATCAACTATTAATTCTTAAAATATAATAATCAGCAACTTTTAGTACCTACTGAGAAAAAGAACTATTTATATAATCATGGGTATGATCAAATAAAAGGATCATACCGAGATTATTCTATCCTTTATACTAAGACACCTAATTTGAGACTAAAATAATTATGGCAAAGTTTCAAGTGCAATCTCCTTGATGTTAAACTTAAAACCTATTTAATAAACTAACACATTATAGACAAGCATTTTTCTAAAAGAATCCAACATCGTACTCACATAATCAATTCCTATTTAATAAACTAACACATATCCAATATAGTAAAAGAATGAAATAATAATCCTGACTGCTTAAAAAAATAATGCTCTTATACCAACAAGCTTTGCCATAAAACCCACTAAACCCTCGAGAATCCAAAATCCCATGTTTCATCTCCATAATTACAGTAGTTGAGGTGGAGGAATAAAAGAAACCCAACATCATAATCGAATTAGAAAAGAATTTTTGCCCAATTCCCATTAAAAATCTTAACAATCCAATATCGCATTTTGATAATTAGAACAACATAGAGAACTGGAAAAAATAATCAATATACCCAAATTAGAAGTGAATCCAAAAACTAAACTTGTCTAACCTTTAAAATCGCAGGTCTCAAGCTTAGTAACTCTATATGTACGGTTATTTCAGAAAAAAGATTATGCTTAGTTTGGGAGAAAAGCACGGTGTTTGACAATGAAAGAAATAACTACAGATCTGGGCGCGGGAAGTGAAAAGAAGAGCGCGGGAGTGGGAAATGAGCGGAAGTGGGATTGCAACACTGCCCTTGAAAGCCCCGACGTCCAAAGCAGATTGCAAAAGTGCCCTTGAAAGCCCCGACGTCCAAACAAGCCTGGGATGAAAGCCCCGACGTCCACAACTCAGACCACCTACTGTTTTGAAAACCTCGGCGCCCACCCTCAACACAACTTGAGCACCCTGGGGCTCAAGGTTAAGTTTGTGACACCTAGGATTTTTGAAATAATTTCCAAATAAGGATTATGATGAATTAAGTAAAGGTTGGTACTTAAAACCTAGTGTTGAATGATAAAGGTATTAAGGAATGAATTATGAAATGTGAAGAAGATTTATATGAATTAAGAAAAGAAGGATGAATGTGTAAAGTATCAATAATGTGGAATAGAGAATATGAAATAAGCGGATTGAGTAAGGGTAAGTATGATTAAGGAAATGAAATTTTTCTGAGAATGAGAAATAATCTTGATAAGTATATCAAGAAATGAATTAATGTATTATTAATAAAATTTTAGAGAATTATAAAATGTAATATTACAAAGAAATTATGAATTAAGTTAAGCATTTAAATATTCTAACAGTTATGATTATTGTGGTGTTATCCATGTGAGCTGTGGAAATTAATGAGAAAATATATGATTATTATGGATATAGTGGTGATTTATCAAGATAAAGGTATAGCAAGGTGCTATAAATAAAATACTTATGATTATTACGGTAATTATGATTCCGAGGACGGAATCCTGTTAAGGAGGGAAGAACGTGAGGATCCGAATTTTTAGGATTTTCTTAATAATAGTAAATGAGAATTTAATTGATAAAATTATCAAGGTTGTTTAAATTAATTATTATTTTATGTGATTTAAGGTATGTGATGAGATTTAATTAGTAAATTAAATCTGTACAGAGATCATGCTGAATTATGTTGATTTAAAATAATTGACAAGTAAATAAATTGTTTAAAAACAATTTATGAAGAATAAGAGAAATTTCTTGTAAATGCACAATAAAATTATTATGAAAATACGAAAATTATTATTTAAATAATGTTAAATGGTAATGTGAAATATGTGAATTAGATATGTATATATATAAATTTGTATATATATAAGTGTGCATGTTTAATTGATATATTTAATTGATAATTATAAATTTTATTAATTATGGAAATAAAGGGATTAATAATTAAATTAATCCAAATTTAAATAAAAAGTGAATGAGGGAGTTGGTAAAATTATAATTATTGATTTTAGATTTTATCAGGAATTGTGAATGAAGTTTAGAAATTAATTGAGAAGAAATGTAATTATATAAATTATATAATTTCTATAAGAAAATTAAAATGTTGTATGAAGGAAATAATAATTATATAAATTATATAAGAATAATTATATAATTTATATAAGAGAATTAAATTAATTAAGGATGGAAGAAAATTTATAAATTGTATTTGTGTAAAATGAAAATTATTTAAAAAGGAATAATGTAATTATATAATTATATAATATTAAATTATATAATTTATATAAGGAAAGTTAATGTGAAAATTAAAGAAATGGAAAAGAAATGAGAAAATTGATGTTTTAATTTAATAAAAATTATGGTTATGTATAATGGAATTATTATAACTTTTATGAAGGATAATATTTTAAAAACGTGAACATGTTAATGTAATATGATGTCCAAGTAATGAAGTGAAAAATTATGAAAAATAATTTTTATAAGTTATATGAATTATTTTATGATTTTTAGAGGTATAAATTACCTCAAATAAATACATGCATGTCATTATGCGTATACAAAATTTGTCAAGTAAAGTACTCAAAAAAGATATAAATATTATTTATAAATCATGTTATAATTTTTGGTGAATTAAAATAAATATTTTATATACATTATATAAAATATTTATTACACGAAATAATTGCGTAATGTATTAAATTAATATTGCATGCTTGATTTTGGAATTTTCGAGAAGGGAAAGTCGGTTGTGCGTGGTCGGTGGAATACTTGCTATATTCGAAATTGATTAGCTCTTTGATTATAAAAGGAAAAGATAAGCAAGAAAAAGGGGGGAGAGAAAAAGAAATAAGAAAGAAAGAAAAACCAACAAGAAAGCTTTCATTTTCTCCTTCCTCCACCCATAGCTGCCACCCCCATGCCACCCAAGACCACCTTGCCACCACCGGAAAATTTGGTGCCATCTAGAGAAAGAATTCAAGCCAAGAAAGGTATAAAAGTGAAATTATTTAATTTAATTGTGTATTTTTTTGTGATAAAATAATTGTGTGGAAAAATTACAAATAATTAGTATAATTGTTCTAAATAATTTTTGGTTCTATATCTATGATTTTTATTATTTTTTGAGTATTTTTGTTGGGAAATTATGTGCAACAAAATGGATTAAATTGGAAATTTGGTGTATTGTTTGTGGCTGAAGGAAGAATAATATTAAGGGTTGTCCGCGCATTGCGCGACAGCAATTTTTCCTTCAGAAACGCGGCCAAAACGATGCCGTTTTGGCGCGCGAAATCCGGTCGTCCGCGCAATGCACGGCTGTTCCTAACAGTGGCTCGAAATGACGTCGTTTAGCGTCGGCAGTGGGGGGGGCCGCGCGCCATGCACGGCCGACGCAACGAGAGAAAATTACGGTTATGCTCCCTGCCATTCCAGAATATACCGAGTGTATCCCTTGGCCACGGAAATTACGACCGTGCCCCTGGATTTTTCAAAAAAATTCGGTTATGTCCCTAACGTTGCTGAAGTTACGGAAATGCCCCTGGGCTTTCCGAAAAATACCAAATGTATCCCTAAGGGCGCGAAATTTATCAAAATGCCCCCAGAAGTGATTTTTAATTGAAATAAATGTTTAAAAATTGTTTAAAAATCATAGAAAATTATAGAAAAATACTAAAAATGTAGAAATGATGTTTGGGCATTACATTTAATATTTTTGTAAAAATATTAAATATTGGGGATTAATATTTAAATATTTTAAATATTAATCTATTAAGTTTAAAGGTTAGAAAATGATTAAATGAAAATCCGGACAACCAAATGTGCTAAAATTTATCCGATGAGCCGGGTTGTCCGTATTGAATGTATTGGATATTAAATTAAACGAATATTGTAAGGAACGAGGTTAATATAGTTGGCCATATAAATTAATAATTGGTCTATAGATAATATTGATTAATTAAATTAATATCATAAGAGGATAAATAATTATTATTTGATTATTTTATGATCATAGGTTGATCGAGTAAAGGGTATGAACTACCAATTTAACAGTTAGATTACCAGGAAAGTTCTTCAGTCTCTTAATGTGAAATGATGTCTATTATGATATGTTATTCCTTGTTTAAATGCATATAAATTATGTGTTATGTGATCTGTGGCTAATATGACAACTATGTGTACTTTGTGCAATAATTTGAGATATATTGCTGTAGTAGAAGCACAAGCACATGATATATAACAAACACCGAGCATATTAAGGTATGTGTTATGTGACGCATAAACTGTTGAACTTGCTGAGCCGTTGTGCTCATTACTTGTTTAAAATAAACTTTTGCATGGTAAAGAAATAAGTTACAGGAATATCGGATTAAGTTTGAGATGAATTGCCTAGAAGGTAGGAAACGTAATTGTTATATTTTCAACATCATAATTCAATGTGAATATATTTGCTAAGTTTATATTGATATTTTGTATGTGCATATATGTTGGATCCGGATAGGACGAATAGTGTAAATTATGAACCGTGATTGTTCAAGATGATTATTATGATAGAGACGATTATATATCTATGTTTAAATGATGAATCATGAAACAAAGAATATAGGATGGATATAAACAACATTGAATTTGGTTGTTGAGCTTTATTGAGTTTTACGATAATGATGATAGAAAGAAAAAGGTAAAGGTTGCGATCCAGGGACTAGGATCGAGATATAAGGATTTTACATATTCAAATATTTTAATACAATGATTGAGCAAAAGAAAGAAAAATTTATACCGATAAATTTGGTAATTGATGACGGTAATGTCAAATAATGGGTTAAATAAGGAAATTAAAGATTTATTAATGAACCGAAATTTGGACATAAGAGACATAATGTTTAACAAATAAGAAATTTGAAGTAATAAAGTTGGTCGAATTTCGGGGTCGTTACAAAGTTTGTCATTTTTTGTTCTTTAAAACGCGTCCAGTAAAAACTCCTCATTCCTTCTGTTTCTAACGATATCTCTCTTTCTCTTTGTCTACACCTAAACCCTAACCTCCATCTTCCAAACCTCTAGTCCTCCCACAAACCAATCTTCAAATGGATTATGGGGTTCCAAATTTAACAAAGCTCTCATCAATTGCTAAGTTCAAACCAATTTCTCTCTCTAGCTAAGGTAAGGCAAATTTTGATGGAATTCTTCATGCACGGGATATGTGAGTTAAATTATTGATGTATTTTAATGGTTTTACCCTATTAATCTTATTTGGGACATTTTGTGGTTCATGATGGGTTAGATTACTTGAATAATAATTATGTCAATGTTATGTTATAAGCAATGCTCACCAATTATTTGATGAAAAATCTGTAAGAATGAACACATGTTATTTTCTATAATATTTTGGATTGCGGCATTATACATGTGTTTTTGGTTCCAACATGGATTAATTGACATTGTTACTAGCTGTGAAGCAAGTTTGGGGGACAGCAACAAGCAAAATTCTAGAAAATGAGAAATGAAAATATACTACACCATATCACAAGATATGAGTTTCATTAAGCTAATCTGATCATGTAAAAGTCACATTCAGGCTATTCTAAAAACACCATTGTGTAAGTCTTTGCACACCATTTTGGCCACTCAAGGTTTCCATTAAAAGGGGAGTAGCATATTGCATTGTTCCTTGGTGCTCTTTAGAATCCTTGCAGAATGAAAGGATAATGGTTTTGATTGACATCTTTACAACCGCAAAGAAAAGGGTCGCAACAACATAGCCAAGACCCCAGCATGCCTGCATAAACATGAAGCATGAATAATCACAAGCATTGAGCTTTATCAACCATAGGATATCAAAATTTGCAACGAAAAGTTAATTGCATGATGTATCTATAAGAATTCTACTTGTACTTCTTCCCCAAATTCTATTTATTTTTTTGCCTTGTTCTTCTTCTGTTTCTACTGTTTACTATTTTTGTTTCAAATAAAGTCGGATCAAAGGTCAATCTTGATAGATAGCTTTATATGAATGAATTTAGAATACCATCATGCAAGGCTAGGTGTTATTCTACAATCCTTATAATAAGAATTCTACTTGTACTATAGTTTTACCAAAACATGTGTATTCTGCCTCCTTTTCTCTTTCAATAGTCATTCTTTTATGTTTACCCTATTAATCTTATTTGGGACATTTTGTGGTTCATGATGGGTTAGATTACTTGAATAATAACTATGTCAATGTTATGTTATAAGCAATGCCCACCAAGTGTTTGATGAAAAATCTGTGAAAATGAACATATGTTATTTGCTTTAATATTTTGCATTAAGGCATTACACATGTGTTTTTGGTTCCAACATGGATTAATTGACATTGTTACTAGTTGTGAAGCAAGTTTGGGGAGTGAATTATTGTGTTGATATTAGTTGTTCAAGCTTTCATCTTGCAAATTATTTACCATAAGTTGCTTGATTGAAGTTATCATGTGTTAACGGTGTAACTGGTTATAGGAACGCATATGTCGTCTAAACGTTAACAAGGTGAAGGGTCATCGTCTAAACACTCCAAGCGCTATGACAAGAAGAATTTTACGAGTGTAGAAGCTTATGACCATTTAATCAAGTTAGCCAACAAAACAATCATCCAAGAACATGGACTGCGACCAGATGAAACCCAAGATGGTGATTTTGCTATGATGATTGTCGAGAGGGATTGGTTTACTTTTACAGAACAGCCGAACTCGACGATGATCCCGATAGTTAAAGAGTTCTATGCTAATATAAAGGAACAACGATATTGTAATGTGCATGTATGAGGCAATACAGTGTCTTTCAATAACGAGACTATCAATCAATACTACAATCTGCTGGCATTTGAAAAGGACGAGTATGCTGAATATGTGGAGGGTGGCCCGAATTATGATCAAATCATTCAAGAGCTGTGCCAACCAGGTACGCGATGGAAGGTGAAAGAGAAAGAAGCCATGCAGTTCCCACTGTCTACATTGAGTCGTTATGGAAAGGCATGGTATGCCTTCATCTGTGTTAAATTGATGTCGTCCACACATGTAAGCAATGTTACAAAACAAAGAGCAGTTTTACTATATTGTCTAGTGCAAGGCAATGATATTAATGTGGGCGAGGTGATTAAGCGATCGATCCTCAGAGCTATCGAAAAGGGAACCCGAGGAGGACTACCACACCCATCCTTAATTTATGGGTTATGTTAGTAGGCAGGTGTCAAGTGGGAAAGAGATTAACCAATATTACATCTGATGCCACCGCTAGACCATTCATTGATTATCTGATATAAGGTATGGGGGGAGGTAAGTCTAATCCAAGAGGGCTGGGATTTATTATGCATCCAACCAAACCACAAGCTGCGGAGGAGCCGATGGCTGACCCTACTGAGGGTTCATTATTGAATAAAGTGAATAAACGGGTTCTGAAGTTACAGCGCAAGATAGATCGACAAAGGGATGATATGGATCGTCAAAATCATCGCCTTGCTAAACGCCAATCTAAGATGCACAAGTACAACATCAGTTTCAACATAACAATGGTAGAAATATTTGCTAAGTTGTACCCATCTGTAGATCCACATGAAATCCCTATACCACAAGTTTTGTCAACATATCCGCCTTCCAACTCCGACACACTGAAGAGGAAGACACTGAAGATGAAGTCGACATTGATAAAGAGGTCGATCATGACGATTGACCTAATCAAGAAAGTCCTCAGTCTTGATTTTTCAATCTTTTACTCCATGAGAACATTGTCGTATTTAAGTTTGGGGATATTATCTGTTAATTACTTTGTTGCATTTTTTCATGATAGCGCATTTTTATATTAATAGCATATAGTTTGCATATTTTGCATATATAGAATTGAGCAACGCGTTAATGTGTGAAACTTGATGGTTGGCCAATGACAGAATTTTGATTTAATTAATAACTCAAATAAAATGGATAATGAGTGCTAATTCAATTCTTGACTGTTTATCAGTTTCGTTTTATTGGAAACCCTTGGTTTTAGAATGCACATATTTAGTGTGTTGTTTTGGTTAAGGCTTAGGTTACGTTTAATGAATTTGATGCTAATGAAGGATATTACAAACCTTTATGGCCTATTTGAGCATGTTTTAAACATAAAATTGCTTCAATGTCCATTAAGAAAATATAATATTGTTAACTTAGCAAACATTGGATCTACAAATGGGTACAACTTAGCAAAGCTTGGCTAGTTTGTTTTTGTGGCCTTAGTTATTGAAACAAGTAAGCCTTTAGGAGTGTCTTTACACTTAATGCCCTAAATCCAACTGGTTTGGGAGTTATTGGTGGAAAGTTCACTACGTGGGTGACTCTGAATAGCCTAATAAAAACAGATATTGCACATACCAAGAAAAGAAAATATATACGAGATGGAGCGTAAAACGCACTCATGAATAAAGTAAACCATATGAAAAGTACGTTATAGAGGGGCCTTGTAATTCTCATATCTTGAGTAATATCTTTCATTGAACATTGAAATTCATGCATTTGGCTAAGTTTTAATTGAGTTAATATATTGAATACACACACAATAAGGGTTAAAAATTAAATGAGATTGTGATATGTTAAGTCTTTAAGGATGCATGAATTTGAAGTTTATTTGGGGTTATTGTTAGAAATCTTTAAGGCTAGCTTTTGTTGATTATATTGATTTGTGCTCGAGTTGTGTAAGTTATCATGTGTCTAGTTTGCATGCATTTTTGTTTATTTCTTTTGTTTTGCTTATGACAAGCAAATGCTTAAGTTTGGGGTATTTAATAAGTGAGAATTATACCTACGAATCAGGCACTTTTGGACTTGGTATTTTGTTATTTATAAGTATTTTTAGTGCATATTATTTGTTTTTTATGTTATTTTGTAGAAATTGCAAAGGAGGGATATATCTGGAATTTTTCAGCAGACAATGGCATTTTGGTAAGTAAGATGAAGTTGAGAGTCAGGGCGCCCAAGTGAGTGCCGGGACATTCAAACCAGAATGCGCGTTGGCCCAGTTTTGTAGTAGGACGAACTTTGATGACTTTTAGTAGGGTTTGGTCGCAAATAAACCTATTTTTGGATCGACAACTATAAGTAGAAGACTAGGAGGCTTTATAGGGGGATTTTTGACGTAGATTGAAGATCACAATTGAAGACT
This sequence comes from Hedera helix, assembly GCA_947179155.2. Taxonomy (NCBI): domain Eukaryota; kingdom Viridiplantae; phylum Streptophyta; class Magnoliopsida; order Apiales; family Araliaceae; genus Hedera; species Hedera helix. The sequence continues at coordinate 5,384,699 of OX359286.1, forward strand.
TGTAGAATCATGAAGCCACTCAAAGAGATCAAGACGGGGGATTGGAAAGACAAGAAATTCCGTTTAGAGTTTTTCTTCTCTCTTTCTTTTCTTAGTTTTGTAATCTAAGATGAGGATTTATTTGATGTTCCTAGTTTTTGATTCCATGATGAACTAATTTATCAATTAAGGCTACAATTGAACCTTTTACTAGCATGAATTTAATATCTATTAATTTCCAATTATTGATTTATTTAAAGTTGTCTATCATGTTTTATGCATAATTGTTAATTGTTTTGCCAACAATTAATGGAAATATAGGGTTAGATATGAATGTGATAGCATGTATTCTTAGTTATTAAGTTAATTGAATAACTAGGGTTGTATATAGAATATGAATATATCTATATGCTGCATGTGACCTATTTGGGAATTGGATTTTAATGAGTTTATTTTTCTTATTTTGCAAAGTAAATGAGGTGAATATTTTTATGTGATCATTGAAAAAGATCTTTTAAATAATCATGAATTCCTGGCCAACAACTTTATTTGGTTTAAAAATTGGAAATATATAGACTAGGTTCATGTGATGTAATTGGGGATATTGTGGTCTTAAGTTTTTAATATCTGATATTCATTCTTTGTGATAAATTTTAATTTTAGTTCTAATTTAATTATAATCATACTCAACATTTGTGATTGTTTAAATAAACTCGAATTGATATAAAATTAGTAGTTGAAATTTATTAGGTATAAATCTATGTGGGTTCGACACTCTATATTACTTGTTGATCGTGTATACTTGTGTGTAATTGTCAATATAGATATAAATCGGACAACAATAATACAACCAACAAGTAGTAATACAACACGTGTTGCCTATTTAGATTCTAATTTAATTTACTGAACAAATGTTCAACTTTAGAACTATTTACTAAACTACTATACTATAACTCAGTAGAATGATAACGTATTATTATATAGTTGGTTACTTTGTTCCATTAAAAATATCTTTATTCTCGCTTCAAATATGAATACTACAACTTTAGTTTTATGAAAAAAGCCAAAGCCCCTTATTGGATTTGAACTGATGACTTATGCCTTACCATAGCTTTACTCTACCGCTGAGTTAAAATGTTAGAGATATTAGGTTTGGGTTGGATATACATGCGGGAGTGAAAAACATCTGAGCGGGAGTGTGAAAGAACGGGGAGTGGGAAAAAAGGGAAAAACCCTTGACTTATTTAAATTTTTTATTTTTTAAGGGAATAAGTGTTATTATATTATTATTTTTAAGTTTCTATATGTTTAATTTGGGTTGAATTAATTTGATCCTTTTTAGACCCTATAGTGACGGTACTACGGTCGCCTTTTTTTTTTAAATAGCAGTTAGTTTCCCGCCTACTCTATACCGACGTAGTATAAAAAAGCGTCGACTTATCGGACCTATAGCGACAAGTCTATGGTCGCCATATGTTTCTATTTGGGTGATAGTTCCGACTAATCTATACCAACGGGTACACATGACTGTCGGCTTAAACCTATAATGACGGGAGTATCGTCGCCTTATGTTTTCTAGCAGGTGGAGGTTTTCCCGATTAATCTATAGCAACGGGTATTTATACCCGTCGGCTTATCTATCATATAGCGACGGGTCTACGGTCGCCTTATGATAGATATTTGGCGGTAACCTTCCCGCCTAATATATACCGACGGATTATAAATACCCGTTGGCTTAGGGGTCTTATGGCGACGGGTTTTAACTTTGGTCGTCATATCTCGTCATCATATCACCTTTTTCTTGTAGTGTTTCGCATGTTGACTCCAGGAAAAAATATCCTAAATTTTTCTCTGATCACGACTTAGATAGCTTAGGAGATAATACCCAATGTTTTCTTAGTTTTGACGACTCAAGTTAACGCTAGGAGATGATACCCTAGATATTCCCCTATAACATAACTCACCTAGGCACAACACACGAAGCACACACCTTTTATACATTTTTTTTTAGGGTTAAATGTAAATAAGTCCTGTAAAGTATAGGGTTTTTGGACTTCGAGCCTCTTTTTTTTAGTCAATGCAAATCGAGCCCCATAATATTTAAAATTTTGGATATTGAGCCCCCAGGTGCCATATGTGCGTTGACTGCCTACATGGCACCAGTGACATGGCAATTCAAAGTTTAACTAGAAAAAAAAATGCTTCTACATTGGTTCGAACTAACAACCTCAACATTAACACTTCAACACTTTAACCACTCGAGCACCACAAGCCTAGCTACAAATTTAAGACAAGAAATTCTTCATATACTGTAACAACATATTTCCCCACCCAACACATTAATCAAAAGAGGATCGTACCCCCCCCCCCCCCAACTCCCCACTTGACTTGCACCTTTCGCTTTCTTTTATATGGCAACAACAACAACAACAACAACAACAACAACAATAATTTAGGCAGAAAATGTGAATGGATAAATTTTTGAAAAAAAAAAGATGTTAAATTGGGAGAAAAAATGAAAGATAGATTAGTGACCGTTGGATGTTGAAGCCCCAAATGATTTTAGACTGTTGGATGTTGAAGCCCAAATTGATTTGAGGTCCTTGGATGTTAAAACCTTGAAATTTAAGCTGCTCTATTTTATATTATAGATGTACAAGAATGTTAAATACCCAAATGGACTCTCATCTATATTTAGTAAGATGAGTAACTAGCCTTCCACCCTTTAAGGTATGTTTACTTGTCTCCAAAAAAAAGAAGGGGGTTAATAGCACTTTAATCTCTCGAAATTTAGTTATTTTATTCCGAGCTATTTTTTGTCAAAAATAATCACTTGTGTCGGGCACGTGACCTTATCGCTATTTTGATTACCCAAAAGTACGATTTGACCATATTAAATATCAAACAAATTTATAAAAAAAAAAATAAAAAAAAACAAAAAAAATAATAACAATAGTTTCTCTCTCCTCCCCATCACCACTCATCTTCCACCCCCTTTATCTCTCATCTCCACTCATTACTTCATCTTATACCTCTTTCTCTCTTCCCTATCCACCACTTCATATTTCGCCCCTTTTTTTTTCCTCTCTATCTCTCTCTCTCTCTTCTCCTATCTTTTTCAAATAATCATTTTAATCTCAATCTCAAAAACAACAACAAAAGGGTCAAAGGCATATTCAAATTCAAGATGATGTTCATAATCACCGACAACAAAGAGAGATAGAAATGGATTTTGGTAATGGATTTTATTTAGTTAACTAAACGGGTTTGGTTTGGGTTTGGGTTTGGGTTTAAGTGATTGAATTTAAAGGTTAGTATTTTTTTGTTTTTTATTTTCATTTATAGATGAGTTACTAATTTCAAATTTCAAGTTTTATAGTTCCATGTGTTTTGTTTATGATTCATGTGTAGTGATGCACAATAGGTCAGTCTGGCCTAAGCCTGCTAGGTTTTGATCGTTGACCAGACCAGACCAGAAGTGTCCTATAAATATCTAACTTGTTGATGCCTATAGACCAGACCAAGCTCCACTACTTAGGTAAACCTTAGGCAAGCGATCCTCCAAAGTGTAATGGAGGCCTTGGGCCAGGCTCTATCACTTGGGTAGACCATAGGCGTGCGCCCCCTCTAGAGTGCAATGGAGGTCACAAAGCAAGGCCAAGAGTCTTATTGATCGCCTAGTGCCTTAATTATACTCTTTTGGTACTTTAAATTCTCCATTATAATCAATGTGGGACTTAAGATTGCCTTAAGATTGTTTCACAGTTTGCATGCTTTATACTCTTATGATACTTTGAATTCTCCATTACAATCGATGTGGGACTTAAGATTTTTTACAGTTTGCATGCTTTATACTCTTATGGTACTTTGAATTCTCCATTACAATTGATGTGGGACTTAAGATTGCCTTAAGATTGTTCACAATTAGTTTCAATTACTCTGAATAGGCAATCCTAAGGGACCAAGTCCCACATCGCCTAAACGCCTACCAAGGTTTTTGTAATGCCTCTGTAGTCTACCCTCTCCTATCCAAGGGAACAAGTCCCACATCGCCAACCAAACTTCTCCTACTCAACTCTCATCTATAAATAAAGGGCATCTCACATCTTTTTTTCCAAGCCAGTGCATAAATGTTCAATACTCTTATTGAACTAAATTTGGGTTGCGGTCCTTTTCAGGCCAAGCTTTTGGCTAGGCCAAACAAGACCGGATTTTTAAGTTCAAAATGTAGCTTATTTAAAATCTTTAAACCAGGCCTAAATGAGCTAGGTTTTGACCAGGTCGAGCTCGGGCCGAACTGATGTTAGCCCTGTCTTATAAGTTTCCTGTAGTGTTTTGTTTTAATTTTGTTATTGATTTTTTAATTTTTTTTTATAATTGTGTGTTAGTTATTATATTTAAGTTTAATTAGTTGTATTGATTATTTTGCTTGTATTAATTAATAGGATTAATTATTTTTATTTAGATTATGTAGTTTGTTAATATAAAAAAATTGTGTTAGTAGATGGGATTATTTATTTTTGGATTTAATTTTGGCCATCTATTAATAATAAGTATTTGTATTTATATAATTTCAATACAGTCAAATAGTATTTAAAGTTATGCGACACGCACATGTCATATTTTTTGCGATTAAACACACTGAATTTTTATTTAAGATCCATCGTACTTATTTAAACTTACTTGGGGGACTGTATCGGGAGAATTAATACTTTAAGGTTATAATTATAAAATAACTAGAACTTCAAAGGACTAAAGAGCTAATACCCCTATATATACTAGTGCCCCACACACACGTTATGTGTCTGTATAATTTATAATTAGATTTTACATCTATTATAATTAAAATTGAATAATATTTAGATAAAAACATTTGAAGTTAATAAGAATGAATTATGTGTAAGAATTCAGGAAATGACAGAGTGGAAGAGGGATGAGGAAGTTAAATAAAAGGGAATAAAATATAATTGTTGTTGAAAAACACAATAACTTTTTTTTAAAATCATAAGTTGTGATCCAAAATCACCAAAAAGCAAATTCTAAAGCCTCACGCTTTATTAATATTAGTCGTTAAGACACATGATACGTGTGAACTAATTAGTAAAATTATTAAATAATATTAAAAATAAAATAGTACTCTTCTCTAATATTGACCAAAAATTAATTTTTATAAAATAGAACACTTTTACATACTTATCACAAAACTCTCTTCCCCCGATTTTTAGAAAACTGTTCACCTTCACTCCAACTCTTATGGCATCCAAACCCTCTTCCTCCTTTTCAATGACCACCCAACCCACCTGTCTCCAAAATTAAGGAAAGGGAAGCTGAGATCAGAAAAATCTTTGAAAATGTCTCAACTTACTCCCATGCCAACACCCAATCCATCGTTAACAACGAATTTGTTGAGAACTACAAATTTGAATTCCAATTCCCAAGGGAATATACCCTACAAGCCCCAGCCCCAATGAGAAAATGAACTGGAGACCCATCAGCACCTACCTAGCAATACCGACCCAAGGACCTAGAAATGGGGTCAGATTCCACCTACCTAGAAGTACCGACCCAAGTACTTAGAAATGGGGACAAATTCCCCTTACCTCCATTCATCTCTGACTTCCTTGACTTCGTTGGGATTCGACTTGCCCAGCTGATCTCAAACTCATACATTCACTTAGTCTGCTAAATTGTTGCTTGTAAGCAGTTTAGCATCAAACCGACCCTCGACTACTTTTTCCATATCTTCACACTAACCAAAATAAAGGAGCACGACTTTCGAGCTCTTAACCGCCTTTCTAACCAAAGAGCCTAGATGCAACCCCTCTCCAGCAACAAAAGGGTGGCATAGCAACTGGTTTTACGTCTCCAGCCTGGATACCCAATTCTTTCAATCCTAGGGAAACTTTGAAAAGTCAATCATCGACCTTACCCTTGTCGATGAGAAAAACGATGAGTTCAAACGATTCTGCCAAGTTATCCCATCCGAACCATAGGATCTGAGCCTACTATCAAACCAGCGATGGCTTCACGATCATTGATGTAAGTCCTCGACCTCCTACCACCATATTTCCCTTTAAATTATCCCTACTTATTCTAACTTCCCTCTCCTTCTTCTTTTTTCTTTTTGTTCCAGTAGTGGTTGTTTACAAGACGCAACCCAATATCGTTAAACCCAAACCGATCATCAAATCTGCCCTCTAGTCATCCTCAAGACCTATAACATCCACAACCAACCCCAAACTTTCTACTGTCAACCCCACCACCATCCCTGACAAGAACGCCCATGAACTTACTGACCTCAAAAAATAATAATTACGAAAGAAAAAACGTCGAAGACTAACCAAGGCTTCAGACGTACCCAAAATTACCCCAGAACCCATTTTCGTCGATCCCATATCATTTGTTCGACCCTTCCACCTTCCCCTTTCCTCACCCTCACCCATCTTTCCTGATAAAGACACTTCCCCCCACCCTGAACACCAACCATCCCCTACACAACCTCCACCAGTTATTTACATTGACTCTGAACCTTCTCCAGACTAGGTCAACCTACACTCCACCCCTATCCATTATACCTTCACCAATCCTGGCCTCAACACCTCTTCCTCTGAACCCCAAACCACTACGGTAGACCTTTAACCTTCTTATTGCCATAAAACAAAGCTCTTTCCCTCAATCCCTATCACACTATTTTCTCAACTCTCCTTCTTTCCATCCGAACCCATCATCTTCATACCAAAAGAACTATACAGCTTCTTTAACCTTCCAGCAGACGAAGCCCACTACCATAAATCAAACATTAATGCCCTACTAACAACAACCAGCCTCCACCTCAGACACGTAAACATTTTTTATATTTTGTAAAATAATTCATTTTCTTTATAAAACTTCCAAGACTAACACTTATTCATTTTGATCAGGCACTTGGAGGGTTCACCCGCCTTCTAAACCTTCAAAACAAGAGCAAGGACCAGTCTGACACCATCGCCCAGCTCCGAGCAGAACTCCAACAACTCCAGACCGACCACGCCCAACTCCATGACGACCACACCAAGTTCCAAGATGAACATACCACACTTCAAGTAAAAATCGAAGTCAACGACACTTTCATCAATGCCCTCCAAATCCAACTCGCTGAACAGAAGGACCAAAACCAAACCCTTAAAGAAAAACTAGCCGACATTGTAAGGACCAAGAATTTTAAATTATATTATAAATAAAATTAATAATTTAATTTCTAATTAATTTGTGTGAATTAATCTAAAACCTTTATATGATGGTTTAACTATTTGTCTATTCAGTAAATTTAATTAAAGAAAATCTTATTAATGGATTTAATTAAATTAACGGACTAACTTAATGATTTTTGATATCAAGGGATTTATAGGTTATGGGTCCCTAATTAAATATTCAATTAAAATTTGAATATGGCAAATCTAATTGGACTATGTAATTTAATTTAATTTAATTTAATTATTAAATGGTCTAATAAATTATTTTAAAAAAATAAGGTGAAGGTGAATTAAAAGACTAATGGACTTGTAGGTTATATTATGTGATTTAATGTTTAATTAAACTAGTCCAATCTTTTATTTAATTGTGAGACTAGTGAATTATTTTTGAAGGCCCATGTTGATGAATTTATTTAGTGATCTAGTGGCCCAAACAAATTAAAATGCAAGCCCAAATATTGACCCAATTGAAAAAGCTTCTAAAAGAATTAATTTATAAATTGTGTAATAAAAATAAAGGGAAAAACAAGGATTTATTGGAGTGGCCTACGAATTGTAAGAGTGAGACAACTTAGATGTCAAAAAAAAAATCTATCAATTGATTTACTTGATAAAGTGTGTGGAACACTTAAACCAATTTGCTAGAATTTTTGAGAAAGTTTGATGTTCATTCTATAAATATAGGTGATATATGTATAGAATGTTAGGACTATAAATAGCACACCACATTTTATTTAAGTGGGTTACAAAAATATTGCAAGAGTTCTCTATATTAGGTGTTAGTGAGTTCTATTGAGTTAACTCGATGAGCGAGTGACTTTAAAGAGTTCTTTAGTAAGTTTCAGTACCAAGTCAAGTGAGTTAAGCCATATTTCTTTAAGAAGGTGTTCTTGGATGTTATCACACTTCATAATCTATTTTGGAAAGCAAATAAAGCAAGCCTTTAAGAGCAAAAGGTATAATACCACCTAAAACCCTAGCTCGTATGTTTTTCTTTGTGTTACATATGATTTATATGGTAGAAAAGTCATTTTCAAGCTCTAAATGTTTTGATCTATGCTAGATTGGTAGATCTAGGGTTAAATGGGTTTAACATAAATATTTATATGTGTTTGTGTTGAAAAGTTTGGCGAAATGTATGAAAACAATTTTTAGCGCAGAACCCTAAGCGAACATGTGATTCGAAACTTTATATTTTGAAATCTACATGTTGTATGTGTGATTTTCTTTCTTCATATGATAGGTATGTAAGTTAAGAGTAAAAACTAGTTGGAATCATGTCAAAAGGTTTTAAAATGAGTGAGTTATGATATTTAGAACCAAATGAGTTTACTGCCAAACCCTAATGCATAACAATCCACTTTGAGCTCATTTTTCGTGACCTATACATGTCTACAAATGTGTTTCAATGATGAAATCTTGTAGTTCAAGAATATACGAATCCAACAAAACCAATTTGAGGTCATTTGGATTTGTAAATTTCATTTTATTCAAGTTTGTGCAAATGAGGTAAAAATCACAAAACAAAAAAATCAAGTTGAGCAAACTTTTGCATAAAAACTAGGGGGACATGCGCCTAGGCGCCTGTCTCAATGCCCTTGGGCACCTAGGCACCTGAGTTGGCACCTATGAGGGTCCATTTTGGGGTCGGGTCAGTTTGGCTCAGCTTTGGGTCGGTTCCGTTTTGGTTCGGGTCGGTTTTAATTAATTAAACGGGTCGTAAAATATTTTAAATATTAATATAATTAATATGAAACCCAAATAAATTTAAATATTTATAAATAAAATAAAATAAGAATTTTTAAGATTTTAATTATTATTTCTATAAAATAATAATTAAAATTAATTATTTATTTATTGTTTAATGGCTATTAAATAATAAATAAGAATAATTAAAGGTAATTAATTATTATTATTTAATTTTTATTAAATAATAAATAAAAGAAATTAAGAATAATTATTATGAATTAAAAATAATTAAATTACATATTTATTATTTAATATTAAATAATAAATAAAGCATTTAAGTTCATCAATTAATATTTAAATGATGAAAAAGGTTAATAAAATAATTATTTATTATTTAATTAATATTAAATAAAAAATAAGGATAATAATTAAAAAATTATTATTTAATTAATATTAAATAATAATTAAAGGAGAATAAAATTAATAATCTAAATATTTATTATTTAACTAACATTAAATAATAAGTTAGGATAATAATTAATAAATTATTATTTAATTAATATTAAATAATAATTAAAGGAGAATAAAATTAATAATCTAATTATTTATTATTTAACTAACATTAAATAATAAGTAAGGATAACTAATAATAATTGACCTTAAATAATAATTAAAAGGGGTTAAGATTAATAAATTAATTAATTATTATTTAATTAAGATTAAATAATATATAAGGATGAATAATTAATTTATTATTATTTAATTAATTATATAAAGATGTCTAAAGCATAATTAATTTAATATTACTTAAAGAGAAGTAATATTCGACGGTTAAATCATTTACCTAAATACAACTAGATATAAATGATATGAAATTTCTTATAATGTGCTATGTAATGATCATCGGTGATTAGATGCTAGGTTTAGTAAACTTAAATGTTTAAGTGCACAATTATTAAAAGTAGTATGCCCTTAAGCCAATCACATTTGATGTGATAAGCATATACTTTGTAATCTTATTCGTTTATTAATAAAAGAATTAAGGCATTTATTTATTCATGATTAATTACTTGAATTAATCAAATGGATAAACCCATAGTTTTCGAGCAATGCTTTTAAAATCATGATGAGGATCATGCTAATGAGATATAAATTCAAAATAGCTCAAAACTAAAATTGTTCCTAATCGTTGGATCACTAAAAGGGGATTATTAGATCCGGATAGATTGGTACATACTATGTTTGCTCTTACGAAGAGAATGATTGATCTCATAATTATTTGTGTAGAGACACTAAAGCAAGTATGTAGGTGCTTATAAGAGAATAAGTTCACTGAACGTGACTCGCTCAAGGAACACCTAATAGAGTCTTACTTGCCTGTCAATAGGAGTTCCTTTTATGATAGTAGTACAAGTGATCCTTGGACTTGAGATCATCATAATATCTTGTGTATGATGAATTATATTTTGACATATTCCTTAAAACCTTTAGGGTGTATCAAAGGATATGATTGGATATAATAAGTCATACATGGAGATTGGTGAATGATCAACAAAGAATCTACCACTTCTAGTAAAATAAGATAATGTCCTATGCGATTCGATAAATGATAACTCAGTAGTCCTTGGCCAAGGCAGAATGGAAATTAGAAAGTAGTTTCTAATTTACATTAATAAGAGTTATTCATTTTAAGGATCGAAATGTATATAATCAAATAAAATAAGACTTGACAGTTATACCATGTCTTATATTTGATTGGGACGTTGTGAGATAGAAGAATTGAATTATACGGTAACTATTCCCTGAATAGGTTATTTTATGATTAAATATTGAAATCTATATTATCTGAAAAGTCGTTGATCGCTAAGGGGGCTTACCCTTATTATGGAATAAATATTATTTATTTAAATAAATTAAATAGTTTAATTTATTTATATAAATAAGATTAGAATAGTTCTAATTAATTTATTCTATAACCGGTTTAATATAGAGAACCTAAAGGGTCACACCGCAAATGAAAAATAATTATTTAAGAAGTAAATGGCATAATTGTAATAATGAATTAAGAATATTTAATTTATACTATGGGGATAGAATAAATTAAATAGCTTAATATTTATTATTTAGTATTTAAAAAATATTAATTATAAATTAATAAGAGGAGTCTTATTATTATTATTACTATTATCATTATTATTTAGTTCCTAAATAGTTTAGGAATTAATTAATAAGAGTACTCTCATAATTAATAATTAAATTCCTAAATAGTTTAGGAATTATAATTATTATATTAAATTAATTAAGTTCCAAATTAGATTAAGAGTTTAATTAAAAACCTTATTCCTAAAGGTGTTTGGAGGGTTTACTAAATCTATAAATAAGAAAAAGCCTTATTATGTATTAAGGTTACACACATACACTTCCATAAGTTTTGGGAGAGCAGACACATATTCTCTAGAGAGAGAAAACTAGGGTTTTCCATCACCCACTTCTTGAATTATTATTATATTATTCCTTGGTGGATCACCTCTAGAGGCCAAACACTTGGGTGGATAATGTTGATCATTGGAATCCAATCGATGAAATTCAAGGAGAACGCAAACGATTTGGAGGTGAACTTGTACCCGTTGAAGCTTTGAGTTCTACAAGGGTATATCTCTAACTTCTTCTTTACTAATTAATAGTTGTGCATAAAGGTCGATCCTGGATTATGGTTTGTAAAAAGAAAAAATTAATTTGATTTTACCATGCTTCCTCTATTTTATGAAATTTCATTGTGTGTCTATGAATTTTACAAACCAACAATTATATGTTGTACTAATTAATAGGCCGATGTTATCAATGTTAGGTCTTTCAAAAGGAGTCTAATTTATCTGAATTAGCGGTACGTCGCGAACAAAGCAAGTTTCCCTAACCTTACTCACATTTATATTGAGCAAATTCATAACTCAAACTCGAGTTAGTATTTTTCAATCATGATAATGGTTTAATGTTTGTCAATTACTCCAAATCCATGATAGTTATTGATATCTTCACTTGAATTCCTGTTTTATTATTGAACTGTAAAATATTTTAAGTTCTTCATTCATGAACTGTTTAAAGAATTGGTCTATGCCATTTGTTCGGCTAGACATACACATATCAACATATTTCAAAAGTTATCCAAACTAGTAGTTGGTACGAATTCTTGGACTGAGAGAGCAACCCTTGATAAGGGGAATATAAGTATCGGTTATCCGATGCGTTAGAGTTTAATGTTATACATACACATGGTGTATAAGTGGTTAATCCCCTCAAGTACAAACTGATAGGTTAAAATATAAAAAGGACAGTCAAATGATTGATTCCTTGGAAATGTTCATGGTTTATTTGACCACTCAGCAGTAAATAATCAATATTCATTCTTTCTTTGGAACTTTGATTATATTGTTTAGTTATTTTAAATCGTTGATTTATTCGATTGTCATTCTTATTCATTCATGATATACCTTCATTATTTATTTTAAACTTGCTGAGCAAAGTAGTTGCTCACTCTTGCTATATCATGAACTAATTACAGTTAAGCCTGAGCATTCCAAGAAGGATAAGGGCAAGCTTTAGGAATAGTTATTATTATTCTATTTTGTTAAATCATGATCCATTTTTGTATTAATAGGATATATATGATGTATTTTGTTTAAGGTTTAAGAACTTAGGATTAGTGAAGCTATATATTAATGAACAACATAAGTTTATTTATTTTCGCATTAGTATTAAATATTGTTTAGTGATGATTGGATGTATTTTTTGCGTGAGTACTAAATCCAAAGTATTGGTACCTGAATTTGGGGGTGTCACATATTGATATTAGAGATATATGTTATAAAATTTAGGATGTGAAACCTAGGTTATAACCTTAGAATTAAACTCGTATAAAGTACGCTAGTAGCTGAATCGATGAGATCCTTTTAGTCAAGTTTTGTTTAGACGTGAATTATGGAAATTCATCGAGCCGAGTTTTGCTCATGATAAAATACTATTTCATTTCATCAATTAATATATTTTATTGTGATACTAACGTCATGCTGTTTGTTTGTTTTTTGTTTGTGGCTATAGGATGCCTGAGGTAGGAGAGTCCAGTCAGCATGTTGTTGAGGAGGAGGTTACTGACATACCGGTAGATACAGAGAAGTTGTACAGGGTTAAGCCTGAGACAGAGGCTGGGGATGATTTCGATGATCACACAACTGATACTGAGGAGCCAGTACGAGGTGGCGTGATGCAGTTTAACAGTGATGTTGAGGGTGATGAGGCTCAGGTTGTTGAGACAGACCCCGAGGAGGGGGAGGATCAGGTAGTGGCTGAGGTATCGAAGGACGGATCTCCAGTGTTTCACACTTTTGAGGATGACTTGCTTGGGGAGTATGCAGATCGCATCATTGAGCAGGATGATAAGTTAGAGCAGCATGAGGCTCGGATTGCTGAGTTGGAGGCTGAGGTGAATGGGCGCCGTCAAACTACTACTTTACTAGGAGTTATGGAACATCACCTCCTCAAGAGGAATGTATACTTGGTTGGTGAGCTAGAGTAGTCTTAGATTCAGGCTGAGGGATTTCGGACGGAGAGAGATGAATTACAGACACAGTTGACAGAGATGACAGCTGAGTTTGATTTAGAGATAGCAGACAAGATCCATATTCACGATGAGTGGATAACAGCTGCCAAGAGAGTGGATGAGCTAGAGAAAGAGGCCCGAGTTGGGGCATCTAGTATTGATTCCCTAGGTTTTACGATGGACACGGCCTTCAGTAGGCTAAGGAACAGGGTCAGGAGGTATTCTCGAGAGGAAGAACTGAGTTGCCGCTCCGTAAGCCGTAGGGTAGTCAACATGATTGCCCGAGAGGAGCATGTAGAGGCTATTTATCATGGGATGTACCACCATTAGCTATGTTACTAATTTAGCATGTATATAGATGCAGTTAGTTCCCACTTTTGTTCATAGTAGAGACTGGTATATGTTGTAAATCCCAATATTTTTGTTTAGACTTGGGATAGTGATAGACCCCGACTTTTATTTTGTCATAGGGGTAGGTTGGTTTATATCCCCACATTTTGTTCTTTAGGGGATAGCTATCAGTTGGTGAGCATTTATAACAGTATGCCACAGGTTGTAACTTGATGTATTAAAACGGTGATATATGAATATAAATACAGTTATTTTATCTATGTGTATTGAGATTAAATTGTGTTTAACTGTTAAATGTAAACATAAATAAATGTCACATGAAATGTAAAAACACAAAATAAATAACTTAACTTTTTTTTTACATCAGACCATGCCGACAAGAAGAGAAAATTGAATTCTGCGCATAGAGGAGTCAGTAAATAATGAGGAAGTTCCAGCAGATCCAATGCGAGCTTTTGCAACTATGCTTGCAGAAATCATGCAGAATATACCACCACCCATAGTACAGCCTGTAGTGAATCAATCAGGGACTCACTTGGCGAACTTTAAGGATTTTAAACTGGTAGGATCACCGGAGTTTCGCAGAACTACCGATCCAATTGAAGCCCAGACATGGGTGGAAAAGGTATTCGAGGTCGTTAGAGTGGCCGAAGAACAACAGACGTCATTTGCCACCTTCATGTTGAAGGGAGAGGTGAACTATTGGTGGAAAGCCTACAAAAAGCGTGAAAGAGAAGGAGTGATAATGTGGGCACGATTCAAGGAGCTGTTCTTCGAAAAATATTTTTTGGAGAGCATGCAAGCAAGAATGGAAGTAAAATTCATGGAACTGAAACAAGGAAACATGACCGTTGCCGACTATGCTACAAGATTCAATGAGCTGGCCAAATTTGCACCAAAGCAGGTAAACATGGAGGTCAAAAGAGCCAGGAGATTTGAACAAGGACTGAAGCCTTGGGTGTACGAAAAAGTCGCAGTGCTACAAGTCAACACGTTTTCATCATTGCTAGAGAAAGTTATCCTCGCTGACGGAGGAAATGAAGCATTGACCAAATTCCAGCAAGACCATAAAAGGAAGAGCCATGAGGGGCATAAGGAAGGAAATAGCAGCAAAGAAAGCAATCCTCACAAAAGAAAATGGAATAATAGTTAGAGCTCCGGAAAGCCATCAAGTGAGGCTAAGAAGAGCAACAAGTGCGAAAAATGTGGAAAGAATCAATCAGGGGAGCGCATGCGGGAAAAGGGTGTATGTTTTAACTGTGGACAGTCGGGGCACTTTACTTCACAATGCCTGAAGGTAAAAAGGGGAGATTGTTTCTATTGTGGCTCACCCGATCA
The DNA here is from genome assembly GCA_947179155.2 of Hedera helix. Lineage (NCBI taxonomy): Eukaryota > Viridiplantae > Streptophyta > Magnoliopsida > Apiales > Araliaceae > Hedera > Hedera helix. Next base: position 5,399,882 of record OX359286.1, read on the forward strand.
TCAAAAGAAAGACTGGCCGAAAAGAAAGAGCAATTTCGGGAACGCAAATCAAGGAAATAATAGCAAACTAACAATTGGAGTGCCAACCCAATAGAATAGACCGATGACACGCACTTTCAATATGACCGTCCAAGATGCCATGGAATCGAAGGAAGTGATGGCAGGTATATTTCGATCAATAATATTAATGCATATGTATTATTTGATTCGGGTGCTACCTGTTCATTCATATCAGATAAATTTGCTAATCGATTAAAGTTACCTCATGAGAAATTAGAGAACCCAATGAATGTAGAGGTAGCAAATAAGGAAGTGATCCCTGTAAAGTACATATATAAGAATTGTTGTGCCTAGATAAAGGGACATAAATTATGTGTGAATTTAATTCTAATATGTTTAGGGGAGTTTGACGTAATCCTTGGAATGGATTGGTTGTCTAATCATGGAGATGTGATTGACTTCCAGAAGAAGAGTATAAACCTAAAGACTACAAATAAGTCGAATGTGGTATTTTATGGTAATAAATCGTCGAGACAATCTTTTTGTCTGACAATGATGCAAGCAAGGAGATTGCTAAGGAAGGGTTGCATAGGTTATCTGGCTTAAATAATTGATACTTAGATAGTAGGGGGTGAAGTAGGATAGATACATGTGGTAAGGAAATTTTCAGATGTTTTTCCAGATGAGATACCGAGTTTACCGCCGGATAGAGAGGTGGAATTCATAATTGCCTTAGTACCGGGGACTTGACCAATATCGAAAGCGCCATACAAGATGGCTCCGAAAGAAATGATGGAATTGATGATACAACTGTAGGAATTATTGGAGAGTGAGTATATTCAACCGAGCGTGTCTCCATGGTGAGCGTCGGTGTTATTTGTAAAGAAGAAAGATGGGTCATTAAGACTTTGTATCAATTATCGGGAGTTAAACAAAGTTACGATTAAAAACAAGTACCCGTTACCCAGGATCGACGATCTGTTTGATCAATTGAAGGGAGTGAAGTAATTTTCGAAGATTGACTTAAGAACGGGGTATCACCAGCTGAAGGTGAGAAAAGATGATATACCAAAGACAGCATTCAGGACTCGATACGGACACTTTGAGTTTCTGGTGATGTCGTTTGGTCTGACGAACCCAGCAGCATTTATGGACATGATGAACAGAGTGTTCAAGCAGCACTTGGACAAGTTTGTTGTTGTGTTTATAGATGATATTATGCTTTACTCGAAGACAAAGGAAGAACACGCCGAACATTTAAAGGTAATATTGGAGACTTAAGAAAGGAAAAGCTATACGCGAAATTTTTCAAGTGTGAATTTTGACTACAAATGGTGCAGTTTTTAGGCATGTAATTGATAAAAATGGTGTTTCGATAGATCCAGCAAAAGTGGAGGCAGTTATAAATTGGGAACAGCCGAAGACGCTGACAGAAGTCAGAAATTTCTTAGGATTTGCAAGTTACTACATAAGGTTTATATAGGATTTCTCAAAATTAGCGATGCCATTGACAAATTTGACGAGGAAAATGGTTAAGTTCATATGGATGGAGAAGTGTGAAGCAAGTTTCTTGAAGCTGAAAAAGAGACTTAGTGAAGCACTTGTATTATCTCGACCAAATGATACTGGAGGATTTGTGGTATTAAGTGATGCATCACACAAGGGGCTCAGCTGTGTTCTGATGTAACACGACAGGGTCATTACATACACTTCGCGATACTTAAAGGATTATAAGAAAGGGTATCTAACTCATGACCTGGAGTTAGCAGCAGTAGTGTTCGTACTGAAAATTTGAAGGCACTACCTGTATAGGGAAAAGTGTGAGATATACACAGACCATAAAAGTCTAAAGTATATTTTCACTCAAAAGGAGTTGAACATGTGTCAAAGACGATAGTTGGAATTAATCAAAGACTATGATTGTGAAATTCTATACTATCCTGGTAAGGCGAATGTGGTGCATGATGCTCTAAGTAGAAAGGGCAGAGAAAAGTTATTGATGTTGACAACCCAAGAAGAATTAATCAAGAAAATAGAAAGACTAGAATTAGAGGTCAAGTATCCAAAAGAGACAGATGAAAAGTTATTCGCAGTAAAGGCGAGTCCAACTTTATTAGACAAGATAAATGAGGCTCAAGAAAAGGATGAAGAATGTGTTGCCATAAGGACGCGAATCTTAAAAAGAGAGGAACTGAAGTATAAAGTTAATAGCACAGGGTTGCTGAGATTTGAAGGAAGGATCTGGGTACCTATGGTTCGAAAATTGAAGGAGGAGATTCTATAGGAAGCTCATAGTACAAGGTACTCGGTACAACCCGGTAGTACGAAGATGTATCAAGATTTACGTCAACACTTATGGTGGCCAAACATGAAAAGGGAGGTTACAAAATATGTGGGGCGATGTTTGACATGTCAGATAGTTAAAGCAGAACATCAGAAACCAAGTGGGCTGCTACAATCGTTGGAAATTCTGGAGTGGAAATGGGAAAACATCACGATGGATTTTGTGACCGGGCTTCCACTAACGCAGAAGGGTTACGACGCAGTCTGGGTGATCGTGGATCGTTTGACCAAATCTGCACATTTTCTATCGATTAAGATAAGGTACAATCTGGTGCAGTTGGCAAAGTTATATATAAAGGAGATTGTGTCACGACATGGAGTGTCGGTATATATTGTATCTGATAGAGATCCGCACTTAATGTCAAATTTTTGGAAGAGCTTATAGGAAAGATTGGGAACGCAATTGAGGTTGAGTACGGCATATTATACTCAAACTGATGGCCAGAGTGAATGGACGATTCAAACACTGGAATACATGCTTAAGGCAGTTATGATGGATTTGAAAAGTAGTTGGGATGACCTTCTACCTTTTGTGGAATTTGCATACAATAACAGTTACCATGCTAGTATTGGCATGCCGCCGTATGAAGCACTATATGGAAGGAAATATCACACGCCATTGTGTTGGGATGAAGTTGGTGAACGGAGACTGTTAGGACCTGAAATTGTGCAGCAGACCATGAATGTTATTAATGTAATAAGAGCTCATTTAGTAGCAGCTCGGGATCGTCAAAAGAAGTATGCCGATTTGCATCGTCAGAAGTGAGACTTTGAAGTTGGTAGCTTTGTATTTGAAAGTATCTCCTTGGAAAGAGAAGATAAGATTTTGCAAGAAAGAAAAACTGAGTCCAAGGTTCGTAGGACCATTTTGAAATTTTGAAACGGATAGGTGAAATGGCATACGAGGTAGCCTTACCTCCTGAACTTAAACACATTCACAACATGTTTCATGTTTCAGTGTTACGGCCGTATAAACCTAACCACAAGCACGTGACATCCTATGAACCAATTCAGGTGGAAAAAGATCTATCGTACGAAGAAATTCCTATCCAGATACTAAATAGGAAGGAGCAGACACTAAGGAATAAGGTTATACATTCGATCAAGGTTCTTTAGAGAAATCACGCAATTGAGGAAGTTACATGGGAACTAGAAGAAAAGATGAGGAGGAATTACCCGCATCTTTTTAAGTGACCTTATGTTGAAATTTCGAGAACGAAGTTCTTATAAGGGGAGAGAATGTAAGGACTGAGAATTTTAAGTTACATTATAAATAAAATTAAGAATTTAATTTGTAATTAAGTTGTGTGAATTAATCTAAACCTTTATGTGATGGTTTGACTATTTGTCTATGCAGTAAATTTAATTAAAGAAAGTTTGATTAATAGGTTTAATTAAATTAACAGACTAACTTAATTATTTTTTATATCAAGGGATTTATAGGTTATGGATCCCTAATTAAATATTCAATTAAAATTTGAATATGACAAATCTAATTGGATTATGTAATTTAATTTAATTTAATTATTAAATGGTTTAATAAATTATTTAAAAAAAACAAGTCCAAGGTGAATTAAAAGAATAATGGACTTGAAGGTTATATAATGTGATTTAATGTTTAATTAAACTAGTCCAATCTTTTATTTAATTGGGAGACTAGAGAATTATTTTTGAAGGCCCATGTTGGTGAATTTATTTAGTGATCTAGTGGCCCAAACAAATTAAAATGCAAGCCCAAACATTGACCCAATTGAATAAGCTTCTGGAAGACTTAATTTATAAATTGTGTTATAAAAATAAAGGGAAAATCAAGTATTTATTGGACTGATCGGTGGATTATTAGAGTGACACAACTTGGATGTCAAAAAAAAATCTATCAATTGATTTACTTGATATAGTGTGTGGAACACTTAAACCAATTTGCTAGAATTTGTGAGAAAGTTTGATATTCATTCTATAGATATAGGTGATATATGTATAGAATGTTAGGCCTATAAATAGCACACCACATTTTATTTGAGAGGGTTACAAAAATATTGCAAGAGTTCACTATATTATGTGTTAGTGAGTTCTAGTGAGTTAACTCGGTGAAAGAGTGACTTTAGAGAGTTCTTTAGTAAGTTTCATTACCGAGTCAAGCGAGTTAAGCCATATATCTTTAAGGAGGTGTTCTTGGATGTCATCACACTTCCTAACCTATTTTGAAAAGCAAATAAAGCAAGCCTTTAAGAGCAAAAGGTATAATACCACCCAAAATCCTAGCTTGTATGATTTTCTTTGCGTTACATATGATTTCTATGTTAGAAAAGTCATTTTCAAGCTCTAAATATTTAGATCCATACTAGATTGGTAGATCTAAGGTTATATGGGTTTAACTTAAATATTTATATGTGTTTGTGTTGAAAAGTTTAGCAAAATGTATGAAAACGATTTTTACCGACAGAACCCTAAGCGAACATGTGATTCGAAGCTTTATATTTTGAAACCTACATGTTGTATGTGTGATTTTCTTTCTTCATATGATAGGTATGTAACTTAAGAGTAAAATCTAGTTGGAATCATGTCAAAACGTTTTAAAATGAGTGAGTTATGATATTTGGAACCAAATGATTTCACTGTCAAACCCTAATGCATAACATTCCACTTTGAGCTCATTTTTCGTGACCTATACATGTCTACAAATGTGTTTCAATGATGGAATCCTTTAGTTCAAGAAGATACAAATCCAACCAGACCAATTTGAGGTCATTTGGATTTATAGATTTGATTTTATTCAAGTTTGTGCAAAAAAGGTAAAAATCACAAAACAAAACACAAGCTGAGTAAACTTTCTACATAAAAACCAGGGGGACAGGTGCCTAGGCGCCTGTCTCAGCACCCTTGGGCACCTAGCCACCTGAGTTGGTGCCTATGAGGGTCCATTTTGGGGCTGGGTCGGTTTAGGTTAGCTTTGGGTCAGTTCCGATTCAATTCGGGTCGATTTTAATTAATTAAACGGCTCGTAAAATATTTTAAATATTAATATAATTAATATGGGACCCAAATAAATTTAAATATTTATAAATAAAATAAACTAAGAATATTTAAGATTTCAATTATTATTTCATTAAAATAATAATTAAAATTAATTAATTATTTATTATTTAATGGCTATTAAATAATAATTAAATGTAATTAATTATTATTATTTAATTTTTATTAAATAATAAATAAAGGAAATTAAGAATAATTATTATGAATTAAAAATAATTAAATTAATTATTTAATATTTAATATTAAATAATAAATAAAGCATTTAAGTTCATCAATTAATATTTAAATGATGAAAAAGGTTAATAAAATAATTATTTATGATTTAATTAATATTAAATAAAAAATAAGGATAATAATTAATAAATTCTTAGTTAATTAATATTAAATAATAATTAAAGGAGAATAAAGTTAATAATTTAATTATTTATTATTTAACTTACATTAAATAATAAGTAGGGATAACTACTTATTATTTAATTGACCTTAAATAATAATTAAAGGGATTAAGATTAATAAATTAATTATTTTTTATTTAATTAAGATTAAATAATATATAAGGATGAATAATTAATTAATTATTATTTAATTAAATATTAAATAGTATTTAAAAGGGAATATAGTTAACAAAATACTTAATAGATTTTAATTAATTAATTATTATTCAACAATAATTAAGGATAGTTATCATTTATTATTTTTAACGATATATAAAAATAAATGAGATAGTGAAATAATTATAATAAATTATTTAAGAGTTTAATTAATTATATAAAGATGTCTAAAGCATATTTAATTTAATATTACTTAAAGAGAAGTAATATTCGGCGGTTAAATCATTTGCCTAAATACAACTAGGTATAAATGATATGAAATTTCTTATAATGTGCTATGTAATGATCATCAGTGATTTGATGCTAGGTTTAGTAAACTTCAATGTTTAAGTGTACAATTATATGTTGTACTAATTGATAGGCCGACGTTATCGATGTTAGGCCTTTCAAATGGAGTCTAATTTATATAAATTAGTCGTACGTCGAGAACAAGGCAAGTTTTCCTAACCTTACTCACATTTATATTGAGCAAATTCATAACTCAAACTCGAGTTAGTATTTTTTTAATCATGATAATGGTTTAATGTTTGTCAATTACTACACATCCATGATAGTTATTGATATTTGCACTTGATGCACTTGAATTCCTGTTCTATTATTGAACTGTTTAAAGAATTGGTCTATGCCATTTGTTCGGCTAGATATACACATGTTAACATATTTTAAAAGCTATCCAAACCAGTAGTTAATACGGATTCTTGGACTGAGAGAGCAACCCTTGATAAGGCGAATATAAGTATCGGTTATCCGATGCGTCAGAGTTTAATGTTATGCATACACATGATGTACAAAAGGCTGATCCCCTCAAGTACAAACTGACAGGTTAAAATATAAAAAGGACAGTCATATGATTGATTCCTTGGAAATGTTCATAGTCTATTTGACCACTCAGCAGTAAAGAATCAATATTCATTCTTTCTTTAGAACTTTGATTATATTGTTTAGTTATTTTAAATCGTTGATTTATTCGATTGTCATTCTTATTCATTCATGATATACCTTCATTATTTATTTTAAACTTGCTGAGCAAAGTAGTTGCTCACTCTTGCTATATCATGAACTATTTGCAATTAAGCTTTAGCATTCCAAGAAGGACAAGGGCAAGGGCAAGCTTTAGGAATAGTTGTTATTATTATTATTCTATTTTGTTAAATCATGATCCCTTTTTGTATTAATAGGATATGCATGATGTATTTTGTTTAAGGTTTAAGACCTTGGGATTAGTGAAGCTATGTATTAATGAACAACATATGTTTATTTATTTTCGCATTAGTATTAAATGGTGTTTAGTGATGATTTGATGTATTTTTGCGTGAGTACCAAATCCGAGGTATTGGAACCTAAATTTGGGGGTGTCACATACATCATGAAAGAAAGAACCACATTACTCGAAGAACGCATTTAACGCACCACCAAGCTTAAAGAGGTCCGAGAGCAAAACCAGGATCTCTACCAATAAAACAACAAGTTGACAGCAAAGCTTAACGAGAAGAAAAAGGCCTTCCAAATTTCTACCGTCGTGAAAAAACTTCTGAAAGAAGAAAACCAACAACTGAAGACCAAGGCCCAGACCCTCATCGAAGACAACTGACATGGCATAATTAAGGAGTACAAAAGATCTAAAGAACTGACAGAGGCCATCGTAGACCAATACAATAAAGGATATATCTACGCTAAGAACTTAGAGGCGAAGGCAGGAGTGAACCCAATCAACCTCGGCTTCTCCTCAGATGAAGATGCAGAGGATGAGGAAGAAAAAGAACCTCCAAGCTAACCGAACTCCAATGATCCTCCGAACCTGATAAGTAGGTTTTATACCTACTATTTCGATGCCAACTTGCTTTAACTTTCGCTTGTTCTCATTAGTTTTTATTACTTTTCATGCGTTTACGTCTCTTTTGTAGGTTTCATGCTCCATAGCTTATTATTGGCCATTTCCGCCTTTTTGTGGACAAACCGGCGTGTTTTGGACTAGAACTTGTGCGGGGAGGAAGAATTGCAATTTTTGGGACAAAAGTGGCTCAATGCGGGAGTGATATGCGTGATGAACGGGTGCAGCAGAAAAGATGACACAGAGTCCAAGACTGGTGCACGGCGCAGCTGCGCCGCAATCCTTCACAAACCCTGCGCAGCTGCGCAGTAGCTCTACAAGCTGTTCGACTGGCGCACGGCGCAGCTGCGCCGAATTCCTTCGCATTTGCTGCGCAGCACCTCTGATGCCTCTGTGACTGCCGTGAGGCGCAGCTGCGCCCCATTTCAGTACAATCCCGGCGCAGCTGCGCCGGTCCTTCGCTCCAAAATCTGAGAAGACTTATTTTAAACGAGCCAATTGCAATCTTCTTGCTACAGTGATCGGGCATGAAGCGTTTGGGGCTATATATATCAGTAGTATAAGTCCTAGCAGGATATAGAAGATAGAAAATAGAAAAGCTAGGTCAAAAGGAAGAAGAGAAAGTGCATTGTTGATTTTCATTCTTTGTTTTCTTTGTTCTCTCTTGTTCCTTGTGAGTTAGCTAGAGTAGTATAGCTTAGAGCTGGGCATTGGACATTTGAAGCATTGTGTCAACCTTGTAACTTCGGATTTGAAGAAGAGAAACCGAGCTTTGCATTTCTTAACTTTGTTTTCTCTTTCTTTTCATTTGTAGCTTCAATGTATGAACATATGTGGATGATGGTTGTTATTTCTATTATGAACTAACTTCTCTTATGGGATTATAATGAAACCTAGGGTTTAGTTCAATTTGTATGCTTCCTTGTTTTGGCTAAATGATTAAGTATGGATTGTCTAATGTGGTTTGTTTTAATTGTTTAAATGCTTGATCATCATTTACCGTGTTAACTCACACGGAACCGAGATGGGGAGTGTGAGTTTAGAACCGACCATGTTAGCTTGTGTTCATGATTTCACATGACGTTGGATTGCATGATTAGTGCTAAGGATAGACATATCCGAAGCACCGCACGTAGTCTTTTGAAAACCTGTGCTTAAACCCGTTTTTCTCTAGGTCACATAGACATATAGTGATTTATTTAACTTGGGTGTTCTTTCCCGTTCTGTTGCCCTTTGGGTCGGATCTGGGTTGGATATGGGTATGATGCAACGAGAGTTGGTCATACTTTAGTTTCGTGTTTTCGACTAACAATCTGAATTAATCAGTTAGGTTTAACAGGAAGTAGCGCAGTTGAATGACGCCCTAGGTGAAGTTATAATCCCATACCTCCTTTGTCTGTTAAAATCGTTTATTAATTAGTTGTCTTTAATTTTCATAACTTAAATTCATTTCACAATTCCTTAATTTACTTGATACTGTTTAAAGAAACCAAAATAGTTATAAAGCTGCTGCATGATAGTGTAATAGCTATCCATAGTCCTCGTGGGAACGATACTTTACTTACTTTATATTACTTGTTGACCACGTGCACTTGCGTGTAAGTGTTGATTTGTCATACGCGCGGTTTGACACCCAACAAGTTTTTGGCGCCGTTGCCGGGGACTTTGAGTAGTTTTTATTACTTTCATCGTCAGTTTAAATTAGATTGGTTTATTTAAACAATCTTTTCGTACCTCATTTCTTTTTATCTATTTCTTTGGTTTCAGATACTTGTGACTTGTGCATGCTAACTCGATCAAAGAAACGTAGGTTGTTGGCTCACAACGACAACGGTAATACACAAGTTCAACAAGTGATTGAGAGTTGCCCTGACAGTCAAGAGAAAATTGAACAGCCAGAAGTCATGGCCGGAGAACAAGAGGCACCTAAACCACTAAGAGACTATACAACGCCGCGGATAAATGAGTTGCAAGCAAGTATCACAAGGCCGGCAATCACAGCCCTCTCCTTTGAAATTAAACCGAGCACCATTCAAATGGTGAAGAATTCAGTACAGTTTGGGGGAATGGCTAATGATGATCCGAACGATCACTTGCTGAGCTTCTTGGAAATCTGTGACACGTTCAAGTTTAATGGAGTAACGGATGATGCAGTGAGACTCAGACTCTTTCCATTTACACTGAGAGATAAAGCAAAGAGTTGGCTTCACGCATTACCTCCGGGGTCAATCACTACATGGGAAGACTTGGCACAGAAATTCCTGAAGAAATTCTTTCCTCCTGCAAAGACCAATAAGATGAGAAATGATATTTCTATGTTTGCACAACAACATGGAGAGTCATTATATGAAGCATGGGAGAGGTTTAAAGAGTTGCTAAGAAGATGCCCGCATCATGCACTACCCCAATGGATGCAGATGAACACTTTTTATAGTGGTTTGAGTGGTAACACTCGGACTAGCATTGACGCAGCATCTGGAGGGGAATTTATGGCAAAGAATTTCGATGAGGCATACGAGCTGCTTGAAACTATGGCTGCCAACAATTATCAATGGCCTACTTCTAGGCTAAATCAACCAAAAGTGGCCGGGGTTATAGAAGTAGATGCTATCACAGCCTTAGCAGCTCAATTATCAGTCATGTCCAAGAAGATTGATGCAATTGCGGATAACAAAGTGCAGCAGGTGGCTTATGTATGTGAGCTATGTGCAGGGGAACATCCTACAGATCAATGTGCTATCAACTCAGAATCAGTACAGTTTGTGAGTAGCTACCAGAGGCAACCGAATCAGTATCAGAATACATATAACTCTGGAGCTAGGAATCACCCAAACTCATCATGGAGTAATAATCAGAACCATCAACAAGCTCCAAGACCACACTATCCACCGGGTTTTCAAAGTCATCAACATGCAGCACAACCGTCCCAACCAGAGAGAAAGCCAGACTTAGAAGAATTAATGCTGAAATACATGGCTAACACTGATGTGTTGATAAAGAGTCAGTCTGCTTCCATCAAGAATTTGGAGAACCAAGTGGGCCAAATGGCCAATTTGCTGGCAAACAGACCTCAAGGATCTCTTCCAAGCAATACAGAAGAAAACCCAAGAAGAGAGGGAAAGGAGCACTGCAAAGCTGTCATGACTAGAAGCGGGAAACAGTTTATGCCAACTGGCGCAAATGAGCCGGCAGTACAAAGAGAAACAGAACAGTTGCACCCCGCCTCAGACTCAGTTGGTGCAGAAAGCTCTAAGGAAAAGGAGGAAGTTGTTGTAGAGACTGAAGCAGGAAACAAGGATCAACCAGAAAAGCCTCCGGTTACTCATACACGAGTCTATCCTCCAGTACCTTTTCCACAGAGGCTTCAGAAACAGAAATTGGACAAGCAGTTCGCTAAGTTCCTGGAAATTTTCAAGAAGCTGCAAATAAACATACCATTTGCAGAAGCCTTAGAACAGATGCCGAGCTATGCCAAGTTCATGAAAGGGATTCTGTCAAGAAAGAAGAGATTGGAAGACTTTGAGACTGTGGCTCTAACTGAGGAATGCAGTGCAGTCTTACAAAGGAAACTACCTCCTAAATTGAAATATCCGGGGAGTTTCACCATTCCTTGCGAGATAGGGAGTGTGTCTTTCAACAGATGCTTGTGTGACTTAGGAGCAAGCATTAACCTCATGCCATTGTCAATTTACACACAGTTGGGACTTCCTGCACCAAAGCCCACAAACATATCCCTACAGCTCGCAGATAGATCAATTACATATCCAAGAGGGATTGTGGAGGACATTCTGGTCAAAGTTGACAAGTTCATATTCCCCGCGGACTTCATTATCCTGGACTATGAAGAGGACAAGGATATTCCCATCATTTTGGGGAGACCATTTCTAGCCACGGGGAGAACTCTCATCGATGTACAAAAGGGAGAACTAACAATGAGAGTCCAGGACCAAAGAATAACCTTCAATGTGTTCAGGGCAATGAAGTTCCCGTCCGATGAAGAAGAATGCTTCCGAATGGATGTGGTAGAAAGGGTTGTGGAAGAAGAGTTTCTGAAAATTGCAAGTAAAGATCCGATGGAAACTACTTTGGTGAAGGATAGTGACAGTGACAATGATGAGTCGGGGATGGATGACTGTATCTATGAGCTGGAAGCACTACCACAGGTGAATACATGCAAGATACCTGTTGAGCAGTTAGAAAATGCGGAAGAACCTCCAGATCGTTTGAAACCATCTTTGGAGGTACCTCCTACTCTTGAGCTTAAACCGCTCCCATCACATCTCAGGTATGCTTATTTAGGTGAATCAAATACTTTACCTGTGATTATTGCATCTGCACTAACCCCTTTACAGGAAAGTAAGCTGATAAGAATCTTGAGAGAATTCAAGGAAGCTATCGGATGGACAATCGCCGACATCAAGGGCATTAGTCCGTCCTTCTGTATGCACAAGATTCTTATGGAAGAGGACAGTAAACCAACTGTGGAGCATCAGAGAAGGCTCAACCCCATTATGAAAGAGGTTGTCAAGAAGGAGATTCTGAAATTGCTAGATGCTGGGATCATATATCCTATCTCCGACAGTGCATGGGTGAGCCCTGTCCAATGCGTGCCCAAGAAAGGAGGGATGACAGTTGTGATGAATGAGCATAATGAATTGATACCAACAAGGACAGTGACCGGTTGGAGGGTGTGTATGGACTACAGAAAACTGAACAGAGCCACCAGAAAAGACCACTTTCCATTGCCGTTCATTGACCAAATGTTGGACAGACTTGCGGGTCATGAATACTACTGTCTGCTGGATGGCTATTCGGGGTACAATCAGATAGTCATTGCACCTGAGGACCAGGAAAAGACAACCTTCACTTGCCCCTACGGGACGTTTGCATTCAGACGGATGTCCTTCGGGCTTTGCAATGCACCAGCAACATTTCAAAGGTGCATGATGGCCATCTTTTCTGGCATGGTGGAGCAGAATGTGGAAGTCTTCATGGACGACTTCTCTGTATTTGGGGATTCCTTTGAATTGTGTCTGGAGAATTTGATTCTGGTATTGAAACGCTGCATAGAGACAAATCTGATTCTAAACTGGGAGAAATGCCATTTCATGGTACAGGAAGGAATCATCCTTGGACACAAGGTTTCAGGGAAAGGATTGGAGGTTGACAAGGCGAAGCTGGAGATTATTGAGAAATTGCCACCACCTACAACTGTTAAAGGGGTGCGTAGTTTTTTAGGTCATGCGGGCTTTTACAGACGATTCATCAAGGACTTCTCCAAAATCTCCAAGCCTTTATGCAGTCTACTAGAAAAAGAGGTCCAGTTCAAATTTGATGAAGACTGTTTAAAGGCATTTGAGCTGTTAAAGTCAAAGCTAACATCAGCACCCATAATTGTAGTACCGGATTGGTCTATACCATTCGAGCTGATGTGCGATGCTAGCGATTATGCAGTGGGGGCAGTTTTGGGTCAGCGCAAGGAAAAGATTTTTCATGCTATCTACTATGCCGGCAAGACCTTAACAGATGCTCAACTAAACTACACCACCACCGAGAAAGAGCTATTAGCGGTTGTTTACGCTTTCGACAAATTCAGGTCGTATCTCGTTGGAACAAAAGTTGTGGTGTACACGGATCATGCTGCTATTAGATATCTGATTTCTAAGAAAGATGCAAAGCCGAGACTTATCAGATGGATTCTTCTTCTCCAAGAGTTCGATCTAGAAATTCGAGATAAAAAGGGTTCAGAAAACCAAGTGGCAGATCATCTTTCTAGATTGGAACATCCGGAACAGGATAGGAAGGACGAGGCGGATATAAATGAGTGTTTTCCGGATGAGCAGCTCTTCACTGTGACCTCAGAGATTCCTTGGTACGCTGACTTTGTCAACTACATAGTAAGCAATGTTCTCCCACCAGAGTTAACTCGCCAGCAAAAGAAAAAGTTTTTCCATGAAGTAAAGAGTTACCTGTGGGATGAACCCTTCTTGTTCAGACAGTGTGCAGATCAGATAATCCGCAGATGCATCCCTCACAGTGAGACGTCCAGTATACTGCATGCATGTCATTCTTCTCTCTATGGAGGTCATTATGGAACAGAACGTACCGCATCTAAAGTGCTTCAAGCAGGGTTCTATTGGCCTTCTATATTCAAAGATGCCCACCAGTTTGTAAAAAGCTGTGATCGATGTCAACGAGTGGGTAACATTTCCAGACGAAATGAAATGCCATTAAATTCAATTCTGGAAGTGGAAATCTTTGATGTTTGGGGAATCGACTTCATGGGCCCATTTCCATCATCGGCCGGAAATCTTTATATTCTCTTGGCAGTCGATTACGTCTCGAAATGGGTAGAAGCCAGTGCTCTACCATCCAACGATGCCAGAGTCATCCTGAAATTCCTTCAAAGGAACATCTTCACTAGATTTGGCACTCCTCGAGCAATCATCAGTGATGGAGGGAGCCATTTCTGCAACAGGCTCTTCACAGCATTATTAGCCAAGTATGGGGTAAAGCACAGAGTAGCCACAGCCTACCACCCCCAGACCAGTGGCCACGCGGAAGTGTCGAATAGAGATGTAAAGAGAATTCTAGAGAAGATGGTAAATCCGTCAAGGAAGGATTGGTCAATGAAGCTTGATAATGCACTATGGGCATACAGGACAGCCTATAAGACTCCCATTGGCATGTCTCCTTTTCAGATGGTTTATGGTAAGGCTTGTCACCTTCCAGCTGAGTTAGAGCACAAGGCTTACTGGGCCATAAAAAAGTTGAATTTCGATCTCTCAGCCGCAGGAGAGCAGCGACTGCTCCAACTTAATGAGTTAGATGAATTTCGACTGCGAGCCTATGAGAATATGAAATTGTACAAGGAGAAGGTGAAGCGATGGCATGATCGGAAAATCATCGAAAGGAAGTTCGAGCCGGGGCAAGCTGTACTGTTATTCAATTCCAGGCTTCGATTTTTCCCGGGTAAACTCAAGTCTCGATGGTCAGGACCATTCACTATCAAAACTGTCTATCCTCATGGCGCCATCGAAATTGTGGGAAAAGAGCATGATCGACCGTTCAAGGTTAATGGGCAGCGTCTGAAGCATTATTGGGGAGGCGATATTGATCGCCAACAGTCCTCAATTGCCCTCGAGGAGGCCGAATGAGCCGAAGAACAGTCGAGCTACGACTATAACTAAAGCGCTTGTTGGGAGGCACCCCACTTTTTGTCTCATCTCCATTTGTTAAATTTTTAAATTTTTAAATTGTTAAGCTTACTGTTTGAAATACTCTTGGAGATTTGAATTTTTGTTTTTTGTGATTTATTTCAGGAGGAGTAGAGCTGATTAAGCATGCATGGATCACAGAAAAAGAAGCCTCAGTTTTTGGGCTGACTGGCAGAAGGCGCAGCTGCGCCGTATTTACACTGCCCAGAGGCGCAGCTGCGCCGGGAAGCAGCACCGGTTTCTGAAGACAGGACACAGCGCAGCTGCGCCGTGTTCCCTTGCTTTTGCTGCGCAGCTGCGCCGCACGCCAGTTTCAGTTTTCGAATCTCTTTTAAAAAACCGACCGATTGGCTTCCCTCTTCACTTCTCATCATACCAGTTTCTTATTCCCTTCCTCATCAGATCACGAGAGCTCTCAAAGAATAGCAAACCCTAGTTTCCCCTACCCATTTCCTATCACACTATTGCTCAATATTCTCCATCCATAGAATCCTCCTAGCACACCATCCTCACCTAGCCCTAGTTGAGCATACAATCAGATTACCAACATTAGGGTTGTGTGAAGCAAGTTTGGGGGTTCTTCAAGGTTGAGAAGCAGCGTTTTGACAGAGAAACACATCTAAACCTAACACTTTCAAAATGCCGAAGCGCATCCGTACCCCGTCGTCTTCATCGGCCAGTAGTGATGCGGGGGGAGAAGGCGATGACAGAAACACGCTTGATACCTCCAGATTTGTCAACCTTTCTGCACAACACTATTACTGGGACGTCATGATAATGAAATCGTTTGTGTTAGAAAGGGACCTCAAGCCCAGTTCTGCGGATGGAGGGTTGCTACAGCAAATCAGGAGCCATGGGTGGGTTTTGCTGGTAGAAACGCCCTTAGCGGCACCGATGTCTATTGTGCGGGAGTTCTATGCTAATGCCCGAGAGACTCAGAATGGGATTTCATACGTTCGGGGCAAGCAAGTAGACTACTCCCCTCGAGCCATAAACGAGCTATTCAGGATGCCAGCCTTGACTGCGGAGGCGATTCAGTGGACCCGAGAACTGCGGTTCCAGACCAACTTGGACACCCTGATGGAGGAGATGTGCAGGCCCGGTGTGGAATGGAAGGTTAGGCCAGATACGCATCAGAAGGTGCATTTCCCTCAGACGGCCTTGAGCAGGTATGCTAAGGCCTGGTACAGTTTCATATGTGGCAGCATACTGCCGACGACCCACCATCAGGACGTGACTAAGGAGAGGGCGATAATTTTGTATGGCATCTGCAAGGGTCAGAGTATGGATGTAGGATACATCATCCATCACTCTATGCTTAAATTCATGAGAGCCAGTACTTCGGGCGGAATCCCGCATGCCTCCATCATTACGCAGTTATGTTCAGCAGCAGAGGTAGAGTGGGGTGAGGAGTCTTCTCAGTTGCCAATGAGGGATATCGATCATACTGTCATTGAGAAGTTCACGATCTGGAAGGGGATGAGATCGCATCCAAGGGGTCTCGGTTTTATTAGGGAAGAGGTGCCGTAGGAGCAGGTTGTGGCAGCTGAGGAGCCACAGGCCGGAGGGCTGCCTCCTGATTTTGTAGCTAGGCATGATAGAGAGATGCGTCGCTTGCAGAGGCGCATGGACGCGATGCACACGGACTTCAGTTCATATACTGCCGACTTCTCAGCGGCATTGACCAGTGCATTCTCTCAGCTAGGCGCGGACGTACAGTTCCCGAACTTCGGGCAAGGAGGCTTGTACCCACCGCCAGATTCACCACCCGAGGCCTAGGGGAGTTTTCTCTCACCCTTATCTCCAATGAGGACATTGTTATATTTAAGTTTGGGGGTATTGGGTGCATGCCATATTTAGCTATGTCTTAATTATTATCATATTTTGCTTATCATTTAAATTTGTAGTTTATGTTTAGTTGCATCTCATTTAGTTAAATTTGAAAAATAAAAATAAATACAGCATCATATTTATTTCTCGTACTGCATTTAGGTTATTTGCATCTTATTGCATGAATCCTAGCGTTTTGTCGGTCGAAGTCATATTGGCCTATGATGATACTTGGCTTTGCTTGATCATGTAACGGGGTTGAAAATCGAGTCATAGTCTTAGTGTCATGTTGATTTACGATTCCTAACTTATTTGACTCTGATATAACCGGATAGCACTTTATTTGTAATCGTTTTGTTTGGTTTAATCTAAATTTGTGCATAAGTGTCTTCTGGTGGAAAATTTTTCGTTAAAACAATAGAATTTTGGTGAATGGGTGGTGTCGGCTATAATAACACAGAAATCAAGTTTGGGGGTTAAGAAAGCTTTTGCGTGAGATGGAGCGTTAAAACGCACTCACTTAATAAAAAAAAAATATATATATATATATATATATATATAATAATAAATAAGCACGTTGGCTAGTTTAGTTCTGTGGCCGTAGATACTTGAGTTAATAGGCCCGTAGGGGTGTCTTTACACCTAGCGCCCTAAAGCCGACTGGTTTGGGAGTCGTTGGTCGAAAGCTTGCTACATGGGTATCTTTGAAGCCTAATAGGACTAGACATTGTACAGCCGGGTGTAAGCGCGAGATAGTGCATTTATTGCCCTCGTGGTTGTATATAAAGTCGATTAAGTCTGATTAACCCTGATATGATTAATGTGAAGTCATAGCTGACATTTTTCCTATTATCGTCTTTCTTGAGTTAAAACTGTGATTTTCCCTCTAAGAAGCGCATTATGACAATATTTGCATCATACCAACCTTAATGATGGCCAAGCACACTACACACTGTATCAGTAATAATATGTTGTGGAATTGTCGATTGATATGACCTATTGACGGTTTCTTGGTTAGATGCTATGTTTAATGATCTTTGCATCTTTTCTGAGGCTATTCAATTAAGCTGTGTACTGACTGACGTGGATTCACTTGCATGTAGCGTAAACTGCATTTGTAGCTTAACTTGCATTTCATTTTGCTTATTATGTAGCTTGAGGGCAAGCAACGGGTTAAGTTTGGGGGTATTTGATAAGTAGGTTTTATACCTACTATTTCGATGCCAACTTGCTTTAACTTTCGCTTGTTCTCATTAGTTTTTATTACTTTTCATGCGTTTACGTCTCTTTTGTAGGTTTCATGCTCCATAGCTTATTATTGGCCATTTCCGCCTTTTTGTGGACAAACCGGCGTGTTTTGGACTAGAACTTGTGCGGGGAGGAAGAATTGCAATTTTTGGGACAAAAGTGGCTCAATGCGGGAGTGATATGCGTGATGAACGGGTGCAGCAGAAAAGATGACACAGAGTCCAAGACTGGTGCACGGCGCAGCTGCGCCGCAATCCTTCACAAACCCTGCGCAGCTGCGCAGTAGCTCTACAAGCTGTTCGACTGGCGCACGGTGCAGCTGCGCCGAATTCCTTCGCATTTGCTGCGCAGCACCTCTGATGCCTCTGTGACTGCCGTGAGGCGCAGCTGCGCCCCATTTCAGTACAATCCCGGCGCAGCTGCGCCGGTCCTTCGCTCCAAAATCTGAGAAGACTTATTTTAAACGAGCCAATTGCAATCTTCTTGCTACAGTGATCGGGCATGAAGCGTTTGGGGCTATATATATCAGTAGTATAAGTCCTAGCAGGATATAGAAGATAGAAAATAGAAAAGCTAGGTCAAAAGGAAGAAGAGAGAGTGCATTGTTGATTTTCATTCTTTGTTTTCTTTGTTCTCTCTTGTTCCTTGTGAGTTAGCTAGAGTAGTATAGCTTAGAGCTGGGCATTGGACATTTGAAGCATTGTGTCAACCTTGTAACTTCGGATTTGAAGAAGAGAAACCGAGCTTTGCATTTCTTAACTTTGTTTTCTCTTTCTTTTCATTTGTAGCTTCAATGTATGAACATATATGGATGATGGTTGTTATTTCTATTATGAACTAACTTCTCTTATGGGATTATAATGAAACCTAGGGTTTAGTTCAATTTGTATGCTTCCTTGTTTTGGCTAAATGATTATGTATGGATTGTCTAATGTGGTTTGTTTTAATTGTTTAAATGCTTGATCATCATTTACCGTGTTAACTCACACGGAACCGAGATGGGGAGTGTGAGTTTAGAACCGACCATGTTAGCTTGTGTTCATGATTTCACATGACGTTGGATTGCATGATTAGTGCTAAGGATAGACATATCCGAAGCACCGCACGTAGTCTTTTGAAAACCTGTGCTTAAACCCGTTTTTCTCTAGGTCACATAGACATATAGTGATTTATTTAACTTGGGTGTTCTTTCCCGTTCTGTTGCCCTTTGGGTCGGATCTGGGTTGGATATGGGTATGATGCAACGAGAGTTGGTCATACTTTAGTTTCGTGTTTTCGACTAACAATCTGAATTAATCAGTTAGGTTTAACAGGAAGTAGCGCAGTTGAATGACGCCCTAGGTGAAGTTATAATCCCATACCTCCTTTGTCTGTTAAAATCGTTTATTAATTAGTTGTCTTTAATTTTCATAACTTAAATTCATTTCACAATTCCTTAATTTACTTGATACTGTTTAAAGAAACCAAAATAGTTATAAAGCTGCTGCATGATAGTGTAATAGCTATCCATAGTCCTCGTGGGAACGATACTTTACTTACTTTATATTACTTGTTGACCACGTGCACTTGCGTGTAAGTGTTGATTTGTCATACGCACGGTTTGACACCCAACAGAACCCCCAAAATTAATACTCATGTACTTATTTTTTTTCTTACTATATGTAATTAACAAAGTTTAAATCAATGAAAAGCTCTTTTATTTTATTAATGTGTTATACTTATAACTTTTGACTCCTCACTGTAATACAACTGAACTTCCAAAAATAACTTAACATAAAAAATTGAACTAAACCAATCACTTAAATAATAAAACCAACTATTGATAGTACTTCTTCAACCTACTAGCATGTCAATAATTTTTAATCTCTGAACCAGACATATTCGTAAGACGATAAGTACCAGGTTTCACAACTTCAATAACTTCATACTGACCCTCCCAGTATAGAATCAACTTCCCAGTATTTTGAGGGGTTGAGGCTTCTGCCTCCCGAAGCACCAAATCACCAATGTCGAACCTCCATTGCTTAACCCTTCTATTGTAGTGTGGAGCCGTACGTCTTCTACTGATAGACTGCCAACTTTAAAAAAGCAACACCCTAAACCTCATCCAACAAATCTAAATTGAGCTTCAAACCCTAATCATTGTAAGCCTCTCTAAAATTCACCACCCAGGATGGGGTATCCGATCTCCATAGGAATAAGAGCCTCGATTCCATAAGCAAACCGAAAAAGAGAGTCACTAGTTGTAGATCAAGGGGTAGTTCTATACACCCATAATATACTAGGAAGCTCCTCACACTGCAAAAGAAAAATAATTATTTAAGAAGTAAATCGCATAATCGTAATAATTAATTAAGTATATTTAATTTATACTATGGGGATAGAATAAATTAAATAGCTTAATATTTATTATTTAGTATTTTAAAAATACTAATTATAAAGTAATAAGAGGAGTCATTTAGTTCCTAAATGGTTTAGAAATTAATTAATAAGAGTACTCTCGTAATTAATAATTAGGTTCCTAAATGGTTTAGAAACTAGGGATAACCTAGGCACTGTGCAATTAATATAACAGTTGAGTACTGTATTCAATATTTCTAGATTAAAAATTTTAAAACTGTTGTGGACTCTCAATTCCATAATAGAACTGAGAGTCCAACCATTAATACAAAAAGATTGATTCTAATCCAGTCATAATCTCTTTTTGAGACAAACATTAGTGTGCTACTCATTCCCAACTTAAAATTAGTTCTTAGTAGGTTTGAGCAATTAATTGATTGACAATAACAGGCTCAAGTTTATGTAATATAGTGTTTTCGGGTATCTCACACACCTTTTCTTTATTGGCAAAATGGAATGAGAAGTTTGGCAGCATTTATTTGCCTCCATTATCTCTAACCATCGATCAATATGATCCATGAACAGTATTTCCTATAGAAAAAAGGGTAGTACTGTATGTCATTTGGTGGGATCCAATGAGGGAAAAAATGGATGTAAAAATTCAAAAGAAATGCTTTTGCATATATACCCAAAAGTATAAAATGAGCCCTTTAAGTCCAAACAAAAATATAGTCATAACAACTACTAAATTGTATCTCCGTAACATTTTTTTCTCTATATTTTTTCTTAAAATTGGACAAAAGATTCTCATACCATTCCATAAGTCAGAGCCTACTACAATAGTTACTCTCGATATAGATCGCAAAAACACAAAAGAGATGTCACGTAATTGCCCGTGTCTGAAAGCACAGCGTAGATTAAAATTTCAAAAATACTCTATTACCTAAAGACTCTTTGCAACCTAAAATAACCTACAAATCAATTAGAATGAATTTGAACCGTCTCTGTGATTTTCTGCCCAAATCAATTTGCATGTGAAAACATAACGATCGTAATACCCGAAAAACAGAAAAAGGGCGTCAATGCTAAAAAAGTGACCCATGTTGTTTACGTGCAAATTCATTATTATTTTTTTTATAATTATAATAATAATAATTATTATTATTATTATTATTATTATTATTATTACCTATTTCAAATACTGTGATTTACACACTTGTATAACACAAATATGATCTTGTTGAAAACTATTTGATGCTTATAAAAGAGAATGAAAGTTATCTGGTTCAAATGTTGTTAAGTCCTTTTAAAAGATATATGTGTTCAAAGGACTTAGATTTTAAAGATCAGAATTGTTAAGTTGATCTTTCTGTAGGGGTCACTCTGCATAAAAGATGAATGATATAAGCAGAGTAGCATAAGAGTGAATCATTGTTGTTTTTGTGTATGTCAGAGTCTGTAAAATCCTTTCAATATATAATGATGTAATAATGTAAGAAAGGACTTAGTTAGAAAAGATCAAATCTGTTAGGTTGATCTTATGTTAGATCTGATCAGTCTATATGATCGTAGAATGGACTCTACGATTCCAAGCAAAGAAGACTCAATGATTCAGTATAATTCGTAGAGTGAACTATACGACTCCTTACCTGAATAACTTTACGATCATCAAAGAGAGACAGATGTGCAAGAGGTCTACAAAATATACAAGCTAAATTAAAGAACTGACCAAGTACAAATCGTATAGCAAAACTCTACGATCGTCGAACAGACAGCTAAGCAAACCAGCAGTTAACGTAGAATCAGAGAATAAATGTACTCTACGTTACACTCAATCTAGCAAGATCGTAGAGTAAACTTGAAGAACAAGCACATACGAGAACTATACGATTTGCACAGTTAGAAGAAATCATAGAGTGAAACCGGACGTCAAGACAATACAGAAGACTGTTCTACACATGGAACAATTGTTGAGTAGAAATAAAGAATGTGACAACTAAGACAACAACTCAACGATTCCACTGAAAAGCACTGCAGTCAGTAACTTCACGACTTACAAAGAAGGACAAGCTAGTAGAACGGAATCATAACGCAAAGCACTGCAGACAAACTCTACGATCTGAACAAGACAGCAAGATCGCAGAGTAAAAGAAAATATCGCTCCAACTCAACCTTTTACCCGACATACTTCAAGTAACGAGAGTGGAGCTGAATTCGTAGAGTCTGAATGGGCAGACAATCACTCTACGAATTCACTATAAGAAGCAGCAAATGAACATAACTGCAATATGGTGCGAGATGAGAGAGTATATTTCTCTTCCAGATTTGAAAGAGATTAAGTGCTTTTGAGATACAGTTACATGTCAGAGTCACAGAAGACTTTATGCCTAAACGACTATAAGTCAGGACCCACTGCTCAGGAAAAAGGTGAATAAAGTCAGACTAATGGGACATCTCTAAATGCATCAGAACAGTTGGTTCTAAAAGTCAAGGAAGGTATTTATTGATGTATCAGAAGATTAATTAGCAAAGAATATAATAATCTTTGTTGAACAACTCTGTAAGTACAACGGCTATAAATTCAGAGAGAGCTAAGCTACAGTTTGATATATCAGAACATGTCAGAAAAGGGAAAAAGCACTAACACAAGCAACAGAAAGTCAACATCAAAGATATCAAGGATCTACACAAAGCCAAAGAAACCCAACGGATCTTTTAACGGTAAAATATGCACAAAGATATAAAGGCTTTAATAATTCACAGAAAAGTTGTTGAATAGACAAGAAAGGATGGTGGACAACAACAGATCGTAGAGTGAAATAGGAAATAAATATGCTGAAGAACTCTACGATCCACCAGAACACTAATACTGAATTGAGAGAGACATAGAGTGAAATAACTCTATTACAAGAGAAGTGTTCAGAGCTGCTAGGCACGTGTTAGAGAGAAGCTTAAACGCAAACTTGATACAGACATGGAAGTAACTGAGTACCAAAAGGAAGGAGCATTATAGTCATCTCAGAATCCCATCTCGAGAAGCTATAAACTGTCTATGATAAGAAAGAACAACTGAGTACCAAAAGGAAGGAGCTTCGTAGTCATCTCAGGAGTTCGTCTCGAGAAGTTATCAAGTACCAAAGGAGCTGAAGTACAAAAGCCCAGCAGCATAATGGGTGATCACAAGAAGATATTGAGTATATAAAGAAGCCAAGCATCATTGTCGAACTCAATATCATTTCAAGAATGATCACATCATGCTACTGAGTATTTAAAGACAATGGAACTTAAAGTACAACTTAGTAGCAACTCCAACATCTATTAACAAGCAAGGAGCCAAGTATGTTGGATTTGAAGAGGGCAATTATGTCCTTGTCTTAATGAATAAAGGAGCCAAGTCTGCTGGACTTGAAGAGGGCAGTTATGTCCTTGTCTTAGTGACTAAACTAGCCAAACATGTTGGGTTTAAAGGGTTCTTAGTGAACCAGAGTTTCCAGGCCTGATGTGCTTGAAGGGTTCTGTATGAACCATTCTTAGTGGATTTCCTACTCGTTGTAGTAGAAGAGTGGAGTAGGAGTTATTCAATCTCCGAACCACTTAAAACTCTCTGGTGTTATTTACATTCAGTCATTTACATTCTATCGTATATACATATATAGATATAACTGCTAAAACTGGTTTACTTGACAAGTGGCTATCTTCAATACAGTCTTAACTCAAAGGAGAAGTTTTACTAATCTTTAAGGGGAGCTTTCAAACTAATATTCCGTTATGCAAACAAATCTTGATTAAATGAATTAATTGGTAATAAACTTTTGAAGTTAAGTGAAAAGTTTTTAAGAGATCTATTCAACCCCCCCCCCCCCCTTCTAGATCACTTGTGTACCTCCGGGAACTAACAACTATTACTATTGTTATTGTTATTCTTATTGTTATTATAGTGAATTTGATTTGGACGGAAAATGTGAGTGGATAGATTTTTGAAAAAAAAATGTTGAATTAGGGGGGGAATGAGAGATAGATTAGTGATCGTTAGATGTTGAAGCCCCAAATGATTTTAGACTGTTGGATGTTGAAGCCGAAATTGATTTGAAGCCGTTGGATGTTGAAGTCTGAGATTTGAGCCGCTCTATTTTATATTATAGATTGTAATTATTATATTAAATTAATTAAGTTCCTAATTAGATTATGAGATTAATTAAAAATCCTATTCTTAAATGTGTTAGGAGAGTTGACTATATCTATAAATAAGATATGTCTTATTATGGATTGGGGTTGCATACACTTCCACAAATTTTGGAAGAGTACTCACAAGTTTTCTAAATCTAAGAAATTAGAAAAAAGAGAAAATTAGGATTTGCCACCACCCAATTCTTGAATCATTGTTATTCCTTGGTGGATCACCTCTAGAGGCCAAACACTTGGGTGGCTAACGTTGATCGAAGAAATCTAATCAGTGAAATTCAAGAAGAACACGAAGAAATTAGAGTTAAACACGTACCTATGGAAAGCTAGAATCTAAAAGAATATAATGCTCTATCTTTTTCTTGTTAATTAATAGTTATGCATAAAGGTCAATTCTGGATTATGATTTTTAGTAAAAAATTTAAATTATGATTTACTATGCTTCTGCTGCTTATATGTAATTTGATTGCATGTTCATGGATATTACCAACCAACACCTTCCACCCTTTAAAGTGTGTTTACTTGTCTCCAAAAGAAAAGGAAAAAAAAAGGTTTAATAGCACTTTAATCTCTTGAAATTCAGTTGTTTTATAATTGAGCCATTAAAGTATAAACTATTTCGATATAGACCCTCAAATATGTTTAAGTTGTCAATATAGACCTAAATCGATATTTCAAACTATTTTTCGTCGAAAATAATCACGTGTCGAGCACGTGACCTTATCTCTATTTTGATCATCCAAAAGTATGATTTGACCATATTAAATATCAAACAAATTTTTTTTAAAATAAAATAAAAATAAAACAATAGTTTCTCTCTCCTCCCCCGCATCACTCATCTTCCACCCCCTTTCTCTCTCCTCTCCACTCATTACTTCATCTTCCACCCCTTTCTTTTTCCTCCCTACCCACCACTTCATCTTCCACCCCTTTTTTTCTCTCTCTCTTTTCTCTTTTCTTTTTCAAATTATCATTTTAATAACAATCTCAAAAACAACAACAAAAGGGTCAAAGGCATATTCAAATTTAAGATGATGCTCATAATCATCGACAATAAAGAGAGATAGAAATGGGTTTTGATAATGGATTTTATTTAGTTGACTAAACAGGTTTGGGTTTGGGTTTGGGTTTAAGTGATTGAATTTAAAGGTTGGTATTCCTTTGTTTTTTATTTTGATTTGTAGATGAATTATTAATTTTACATTTCAAGTTTTATAGTTTCATGTGTTTTGTTTATGATTCATGTGTAGTGATGCACAATAGGTCGGTCTGGCCTGAGCCTGTTAGGCTTTGGTCGTTGATCAAGTCAGGTCAGACTTGTCCTATAAATATCTAACCTGTTGATGCCTATAGGCCAGGCCAAGCTCCACTACTTAGGTAAACCTTAGGCGAGCGATCCTCCAAAGTGCAGTGGAGGCCTTAGGCCAGGCTCTACCACTTGGGTAGACCATAGGCGAGCACCCCCTCTAGAGTGCAATGGAGATCACAAAGCAAGGCCATGGGTCTTATTAATCGCCCATTACCTTATTTATACTCTTTTAGTACTTTGAATTCTCCATTGTAATTGATGTGTGCCTTAAGATTGTTCACTGTTTGCATACTTTATACTCTTATGGTACTTTGAATTCTCCATTACAATTGACGTGGGACCTAAGATTGTTCATAGTTTGGATGATTTATACTCTTTTGGTACTTTGAATTCTCCATTACAATTGATGTGAGACTTACGATTGTTCACATTTTACATGTTTTATACATACTTTGAATTCTCCATTACAATCGATGTGGGACTTAAAATTGTTTACAATTTGCATGCTTTATACTCTTATGATACTTTGAATTCTCCATTACAATCGATGTGGGACTTGAGATTGTTCACAATTAGTTTTAGTTGCTTAGAAGAGGCAATCCTAAGGGACCAAGTCCCACATTGCTTAGACGCCTACCAAACTTTTTGTAATGCCTCTGCAGTCTACCCTTTCCTATCCAAAGGAAAAAGTCTCACATCGCCTACCAAACTTCTCCTACTCAACTCTCATCTATAAATAAAGGGAATCTCACATCTTTTTTTCCAAGCCAATTCATAAATGTGCAATACTCTTATTGAACTAAATTTGGGTTATGGGCCTATTCAGACTAGGCTTTTGGCTAGGCCATACCAAATCGGAATTTTAAGTTCAAAAAGTAGGCTGTTTTAAATCTTTAAACCGAGCCTAAACGGGCTAGGCTTTGACCAAACCGTGCTCAGACTAAACTGATGTCAAGCTTGTGTTATAAGTTTCCTGTAGTGTTTTGATTTTGATTTTTAATTTTGTTTTGTTATTATTAATTTTGTTATTGATTTTATTTTTATTTTGTTATTAATTTTTTATTTTATTATATAATTGTGAGTTAATTAGTATATTTAAGTTTAATTAGTTGGATATTTTAATTTGCTTGTATTAATTAGTATGATTAATTATTTTTATTTAGATTATTTAGTTAGTTAATTTTTATTTATTTTTTTGTTAAATGATGGGATTAGTTTTTTTTGGATTTAATATTGGTCATCTATTAATAATAAGTATTTGTATTTATACAATTTCAATACAATCAAACCGTATTTAAAGTTACGTGACACGCACATGTCATATTTTTGGTGATTAAATACTAAATTTTTATTTAGAATCAATCGTACTTACTTAACGTACTTAGAGGTCTATATCAGAAGAATTTATACTTTAAGGTTATAATTATAAAATAACTAGAACTTCAAAGGACTAAAGAGTTATTAGCCCTATATATACTAGTACCCCATGCATACGCAATACGTGTGTATAATTTATAATTAAATTTTATAGGTATTATAATTAAGATTTAATAATATTTAGATACAAATATTTGAAGTTAATAAGAATGAATTATGTGGAAGAATTTAAGAAATGACAGAGCGAAAGACAGATGAAGAAAGTTAAATAAGAGAGAATAAAATGTAATTATTTTTAAATCATATGTTGTGATCCAAAATCATCAAAAATCAATTACTAAGCCTCACTATTTATTAATTCTAGTCGCTGAGACACACAATGCGTGTTAAATAATTAGTAAAAATATTAAATAATAATGAACATAAAATAGTACTCTTCTCTAATATTGACCAAAATTTAATTTTAATAAAATAAAACACTTTGACATACTTATCACAAACTTTAAAAACAAATAATACTTTCTTATAATTCACAAAAAACATATTTATAATTCTGAATAGCATAATAATCTAATTGCAAGGAAGTTAAAAAAAAATTGCAATATAGAGAAAGTAAGAAATAAAAAATTAATAATATTAAGAAAATAAGAAAGAAAAAAAAATGCTAGAGGATAAAAAAATATGTAATTGCTTACTTGATGAACATGGTATAAGAATTGTAAGTGTTATGAAACTTCCGATGACGATGTGATATCTGGTGAATAAAAATTCTCTTATCGTTATAAGGTGTGACCCAATTACACTAAAAAAACCATTAAAAAAGCCAAAAGCTTTAAATTGCGGACCTCCAAGATTTTTATGGACGGTAAAAAGATGGGTAGATTGAAAATAAGCTTATAAATAGCTATGGTTCATTTCCAATAAATCTATAAGGGCATACAAATTAAAATTTTATTTTTATGTAAACTATAAACTCCCAATATTATGCATGTATCCCTTTATTAGAGAAATAAACCACCGGTGAAAAAGACTGACTTTCTATTTGCAAGTTTTGGACAATAGGGGTACTTCAGATGCCAATATCTATAACTTAACCTCAAAAGTACAACCATATAAACCAAGCAGACAAATATACAGATTTATGTCATTCTGAAATTTATACAAGTGACCAGATACATGGCTATAAGTTCCTTTGGTCAGAATGCTGTAAATAGCTAGAAAAATACAATGAACCATAAGAAAAGCCAAAAAGGATTTGACTATAGATAAAATTGGACAACAAAGAAGCGAGAAATCTGTCATTCCAAGTAAATAGAAAATTATGAAATACCAATTGTCTTGTTTAGCAACCAAAGCGTAAGAGACATTTGAATCGCGAAAATGGTATGGAGCGATGTCCGATCTAGCATGAATCCGAACACTGTGATCCCAGCTCTGTTGTTCTCAAAGTATGTCACTGCAACACAGTTTAACCAATTTATGCTCATTGCTAATGTTTAAAAACAAATCGAGCAACTATGGGCCTAAAATTTGGAATAAACACATTTATGTTAGGAAAATGATTTATATGACAACAAGTTTGATGTGTATTGTGACTAATGTGGAACTCAAAACAATAAAGTAAGAATAGCATGTTTGGATACGTAAGTACCAATATGAGGTTCTTTAGGTCTATCTCTGTTTTAGAGATGAAGGTGGTATACACAAGATCCTAGATTGCAAGTTATGGAGGTGTTACACGGACTCTTCACTTCGCCCTGAAATATCCGTGTCCGACACTCGACACTTAAACAAGAGAATGAGTACTGGACACTTCATTTTAGTGTAAAAAATTGGCAAAATTGAGCAACAACCATGTCAAACTTTTCAAAATATCGTGTTCAACTGAATACTCCATCCAAGTCTGTATAACATAGCTCCTATCCCATGTATCCATATGCATATGTATTTAATATCAACATAAATTTTTCATCATGTATAGCAACACTCTTTATGTAATTTGATCAAACTCACCAAGAGCTTGCCTCTTCTGGTAGGAAATTGTATGAGCATAAATAGGCATCATGTTTGTATTGTCCAATTCATCTCCATCGGCTTCTTCATTGTCAGATCCACAATTGGCATAGAGCATGTCCACCCTTGGTGAAGCAATTTGAGCTGTAGAAGTATGAGTATCATCACCCAAGTCATCAAAAGTGCTGATTGTGGCACACGCGTGCCATTTTGCTGCAAGGCATGTAATAGCCTGTGCCCGGTGTGTGATTTTGGCAGCACTACGCAAGCATATGAAGAGCCCAGTCACCAGGCTAAGAGATGTTAACTGCGGCATTATGTATAATAAGTCATCGTCAACTATAAATCTAAAAGGAAACCTTTTGAGAGTTTAGATGGGAACAGCAATGACTTTACATACTCCATTTGTGAGTTAAGAAGAATAAACAAATATAATATTTGCAACCGTTGCACCCTTTTTCTAACCACAAATTGCTCTACATGTATGGGCAAGATTACAGAAGTTTAATTAAATGAGTATCACTTTTCCTACATTTCTTGCTGTTTTGGAAGGGAAATAAAGTTAAGATGGATAAAACATTTCGCGGAAAGTGGTTGAGGCATCATATTACTCCCTCCATCCTAATATAAGAGTCCAGCTTACATTCCAAGAATAACAGTCCACATTGAAATCAAGGATCAATTCCAATAATATTCATATAAGTTTTAATCTTGACTTTTGATAGTATAAGGCCAAAATGTTCATAATATTTTTGATTGTTGAATGCCTATATTTCATAACCGTGTTACCTGGAACAAGGCTCATGGAACCAATATAAGTACGCAATACGCTAGATTATCCTTATACGAGTGTTTATAGCTAGAAATTCTCTTAGAATTTAAATGTAATAAGCCTTGGGTAGTGTTTGATAAGGTCTGAATGCCTCTTAATAGCTAGCCTCTTATTCGGTAAGAGGCATAATGTTGTTTGTTAAAAAAAAAATTCCCTCTCAATGTCTCTAAATGGTTGAGATACAAAATTAAATTTAAACTATTAAGAGGAGCATCTTAATGAACTTGGACAAAAATATCCTCTTCAATATTAACAAATTCCTTTTATATCCAACACTCAAAACATTATTATTAGTATTGTTATAATAATAATAATAATAATAATAATAATAATAATAATAATTATTATTATTATAATAATAATAATAATTATTATTATTATTATTATTATTATTATTATTATTATTATTATTATTATTATTATCATACTTTTTATCATAATTATTATTAGTATTATTATTATTATTATTATTATTAGCAATATTATTAATATAATTATTATTTTTTTATAATTATTATTATTATTTTTATAATTATTATTATTATTATAATTAATATTATTATTATTATAATTATTATCATAATTTTTATTATAATTATTATTATTAGTATTATTATTATTATTATTATTATTATTATTAGTACTATTATTAATATAATTATTATTATTTTTATAATTATTATTATTATTTTTATAATAATTATAATTATTATTTATTATAATTATTATTAGTATAATTATTATTATTATTATTATTATTATTATTATTATTATTATTTTATTATTATTATTATTATTATTATGTTCAACTGTTCATAGGGTTAAAATGGTAAAATACTGTTATTCAGACATCTGAAAAAATTGATTATCAAACAACATTTTTTCATTCAGATACAAGTTT
This sequence comes from Hedera helix, assembly GCA_947179155.2. Classification (NCBI taxonomy): domain Eukaryota; kingdom Viridiplantae; phylum Streptophyta; class Magnoliopsida; order Apiales; family Araliaceae; genus Hedera; species Hedera helix. The sequence goes on from OX359286.1 coordinate 5,430,949, forward strand.
ATTTTTATAATAATTATTATTATTTTTATAATAATTATAATTATTATTATTATTATTATTATTATTAACTGTTCATAGGGTTAAAATGGTAAAATACTGTTATTCAGACATCTGAAAAAATTGATTATCAAACAATATTTTTTCATTCAGATACAAGTTTATTTAGATGCTCTACATTATTCAGATGTCTAAATTATTCAGATCTTAACAGAGAATTTTATCAAACATCACCTTACTTTTATATAAGATTTAAGTTTAATGAACAAGGTGATTGTTTTATAAATAATTTAGTATTAATGCGATGTATGAGCAGTCAATACTAAGTTAAAATATTGTTATTTGTAAAATTATAGGTAAGACAACAACAAAACTTTTCAGTCCACTAAATTTAGAGTATTGGTACATAAAAATACCATGTTTGGGTATATAAGTACCAATACGGGGTTCAATAGGTCAATGCATGAGAATATCTAATAACTCTGTTTTAGAGATGAAGGTGGTATAAACAAGATCCTAAAATTGCAAGTTAAGGAGGTGAGGATGAAGAAGCATTACCGCAAGTTCTCCTGCCGTAAACATATTGACTATAGAGCCAGTTTCTGTAGTAACAAGTAGAGAAGCAAACTGACTTGCCGTTACCAAGATCAGAGTTGACAAAATGAATGCCCGGAACCTATGGCTTATGATCCGAAGATTTCTTCTAATCGTCAAGTGTTCCATCAAGATTAACCCTACATCAGATTCTTTTTGGAAAACCTGAGCAAATTCCTCTAGTCTGAGTATCTGAAGATAGCATATTAACCGAAAGAGAACGCACACAAGGAAAAATATTGATGTTCTGTATAACCACGAGGAAAGCAGCAAAATGCAGGCAATGGTGTTGCTCAAGTAGACATTAATAAAGTACGGAATCTGGCTTGTTCCTGAGATGAACCACCATATCTTGTATAAACAATCAGCAGCAAAGCAGGGGAGGACAAAGGCACACAAGAGCTTCATTGATTTCTGCATAGATAGGAGACAACCATAACAAAAGGAAAGGAATGAAAAGAATTTTGAAACCATTGATTAGCCTTTAGACAGTCTGTGTAAATATATGTTTAAATACATTAAGAAAAAATGTAAATGATGTACTCCTATATTATTAGTTGAGAACTTGGGAGTTTTCACTTCTATGTTTACTTTTTTTGGGTACAATTGGGAGATTTCTCCAAGGTGGTGCAAAATATATAACATTTACAAGATTGATATATAAGGGGGGCAAAGTTTTACTAATAAATTTTCTTTAATTGATAACTTACAGTTTTAAAATGGACATCCGATACCGGTTTCTTGTAGGCCCTAAAACGAGAGTCCCAAATCAGAATATGGAATAGAAAATGACACAATGTCACATTTTGTCTAAAATTAAAAAAGGATCAACCTAACATTCATTTAATATCAATTTTGTTATCTAAGTTTTGCTAGGAGGTAAATTAAATTTTAAAGAATTTTACACAGTTTGAAATGAAGTATTGTAGTTGTATGAGCTCTAGTTGTTACTATCATATGAGTTCTATAATCTTTACACAAGGAAAGAACCATAAGAGCTACAATTATGGACAGGATTTATGCTACAAAAGAACCTACAAATCTGGGCAGAATTCTTACAAACATGAACAGGATTTGGATTCCAAGTAGTAAAAACTGGGTAGTCCATTTGGACAATCCTATAGAAATGAGTTGCATTTGTATAACACGGAGTTGAAACTATATCTAACATTCATTCAATACAAATACAACTTATTTCTATTAACAATCAGGCTGAAATTGCTTTATCATTTTATTTATGTGACCTTCTCATATAAAGTTGACAACGTTTTAAAATGGACTCATATATTTAGACCTATTTTATATCAATCATGTGAACATGATTGCTTTCTCGGTCATTTGATCAAGGAAATTTTGTGGCTTGTGTTAGACTCAAAAGCTACCAAGATTCCCGTGAAACTCAATTTCATACTCTCCCTTTCTCAAGCATCTCTTTTGATATAAAAGTTGCATCTCTCTTATGAGGAAGTGGGGTCAATAGTTATTTTCTTTAATGTTTGCTCACCAACAAAAGCAAAGGAAACTTATCTTGGTCAAAAACTACCAAATTATGTGTTGTAGCCAGCTGTCATTAATTTAATGTATAAAAATTCACTTTTGTGGTTAGAAGCTAAAAACCTACTTTCATTTCTTTAGTAAGGTGTGTAGATACATTATGTCCTAAAAAATAGTACTATTTTCCTTATTAGGAACATAGGGAGTAAAATAATTTTTATTTTATTTAATTTAATGTTTGGCTTGGTACTTTGATCTTAAATGGTGGAAAGGATTTGAAACCAATTGGCATACGATCATAAAAGTAAAGTATAATTAGCTATAATTACAAATTTTTATATGTGTAATTAGCTGCTGGTATGCAGTTCATGTTAGGTGTGGATTAGATTTATTTCTGCCTATAGTTTTGGAAGTTTCTGTTTGTAAGGACCAAGGATATGGAGTCAGCTTTTTAAGTAGTAAATGTCAAATGACATTATTGTGTAGTGAAAATTACCTTTACAAAAGGAAACTTCCGAAATCATAGGCATGACTAAGTAGTCACCTCCCAATAATAAAAAATTACTGCATAACTACAGCTAATTACCCAAACAATTATATTGTCTAATTATATCTGATTAACCCATCAATTTCTGCGGGAAATAATACAAATAACTAACATAGACAATACTTTTCTAATAAAGTCAAAGCAGACCATTACTTTGAGACAAAGAGAAGACAAATTAACTCTAAAGATTCTTCATATTAATGATTTAAAAGAAAATGGAGTTCAGCAGTGCATTATTCACAATTGTGCAAAAATATTTATAAAAAATTAGACCATAGCCTCCTATAAAAAGAGTCCCAAGTTGAAGATTAAAAAAAAAATGTTTTTAAGTATAAAATGACATAATACCATTAAATTATTACATAATATGCTTATCATGCAACCATTACTAGATTAACAGCTTAATATTCTCTTCATTTTACAAAAAATGTCTAAAATATATAATTCAAATTCAATATGTTATCTAAAATATAGTTTATCCTCAAAAATAATAAAAAAAATAATATACTTAAGCGGGTCCAAGGTAAATTCTCAATTTTTATTTAATAGTTGTGATAACGACACTTAAAGTTATAAATGTCGTTAGAATAATTATAAAAATATTATTAAATGTATGTTATTTTCTTTTGTAGCACCATTTTTGGATAAACATAAAATAAAATAAAAATGCATTAATAATACTCTTTTGTTCTATAATAAATATTTTAATATGATTTTAATGGTTAAATTAACTGTTTTTAAAATTAATAATTAAAAATATTTATATAAAAATTTTAAATCACAAAAGTTAACTTTGATAGTAAATTTTTTATAATTTATTATAATCATAATCTTTGGATATATATCTCGAATACTTTTAAAATTTGTTAATTTTAAAATTAGTTAATTTGATTGTAAAAATTAAATTATGACGATTATTATGGACGGATGGATAATAATAAACTACCACCCTTGAAACTGTGTATGCGTAATAAACTACCACCCTTGAAACAGTTTGATCAATTATTAGATGGACTGAAAGGAAGGGAACAAGAAAAAAAAATGAGAAGATAAAGAGAGAAATTAACATACATGTAGCTGCTGCGCATATCCCCGTTGAACCTTATCGCTCACATCCAACAATTTATCTAGAAACAGAAACCGCCGGAGTCCATATTTCCGGGAAAATGACGTTAAACTAATAAACGACAGCGTCGCGAAAACGGAGAGCGACAGCTGAACAATCGCATCGTACGGCCGCTGGTGACTGTGATCGCAGCTATTGCACTGAAACTCAAAGTGGGACAGAATCGGGACGCCAATGGCGAGGAGAGAGAAAATCGACCAGGAGAGACCGGCCCTCCATAGATTTGATTGATCTACAAATACCCATGTGAAGAAACTTTTTAGATCATCGGATCCGTCTTCAATTGATGAGAATAATTGGGCCTTGTTTTTCATCAATTGAGTAGTTTGCTCGCCTTCTTCCATGGATTTTGGGGGATTAGTAATTGGTTGGGACTGGAATTAATGGAGGATGGAATTTGAAATTTGAAAACGTTGGATTAATGGTGTTTAGATTTTAGAAGAAGGGAGGGAAGAGAAATGTTTTTTTTTTCTTTTTCTTCTTTGCAACTTGGCTCTGTTTTTAAGTTTTAAATTGGATCCCTCTTATCAGAAAGCAAGTAAGACGATTTAAATAGGAAACGAAAAAATATATTTTATACTCTGACAAAAAGATGTCGATTTTTGTTTACGGCTGTAAATAGTGATTAGAAAGTTTATATTTAACCATCTTCGTACAGATATTTTTTGTATTTAAAATAAAACACGTATATTCTTATTCGATTTTAAGATATTAATAAATAAATAAATACAAAATGAATATAAAAATATGCATATTTATTTAATATTTGAACAACGAATAACAGATATCCGAATTTATATTCGTATTCAAATAATTTATTATTAAACATATATTTAAACATAATTTATATATACAAGTTATTCGGATATATAATTTTTAATGAATAGGAAAGTGATATTTTTACATGTCTTTAATTAATTTATAATCATAAAACTTTTGGGAGCCCAAATATAAGACCCTAATTTTTATAAAATACAAATTTAATTTTTCTTTATATATTTTCTTCTGAAACAGTAAATGGATAAATTGATAAAAATTAAAGTTAAAAAAAATATTTTATGCAAATTTTATCTTGTCGAAGAATATTTGGTTTGTCGAAAAATATTTAATTCGTACGACGACTCCGAAATAACCAAACGTTGGTAGACCCCACAACAAAATATTGTCGGATATAGAAAACGTTGGTAGACCCCACAACATTTTTAAATAAAATTGGTCAACAATACTATCACTTTTAAACTGTTAAAATACCAGTGGTGAAGGAATAGTAGAACACGGTATTGCACAGTAATATACGGTATTGCACAGTAGCACACAGTATTGCACAGTATTTTATATTATTGAACTAATAAAGTAAATATTGTACAATATTGACTTTATTGAACCAATAATTATCACATGCACAATAATTCATATTATTGAACTGATAATTGTCACAGTAGCATATGCACAGTAATTCACATTACTGAATCAATAATTGTCATTACACAGTAACGTGCTTTTTCTTTTATTTATTTTCTGCATTATTGTTTTCACTATTATGATGTTGATTTAACTGTTGTATTTCATTATTAGTTGGTATTTTTATTTTTATTGTGAGTATCTAGCTCAGAAAGTCAACTACACTGCATTTACAACAATTAATTATAATAATGAATAATTGGTGAATTATTGTTGAATAATTGAATTTATAAAGTTATTTATTTTATATACTTTATATAAAGTTAATTATTTTATATATAAAATTAATTGATTTATATAAAGTTAATTGTTTTATATTTAAAGTTAGTTGATTCATATAAAGTTATTTATTTTATATATAAAGTTAATTGTTTTATTAAGATATGAAATGAACGGTATAGATTAAAAGAAATTTGAATGAATGATTTAGATTAAAGAAATTTTAAAAGATAAAATGTGTGGAACGGATTAAATATTATCTTGAAATGAATGGTTCAAATTAATTTAAGAAATCTTGATTTATGATAAGATTTTTGGACTATAAATAGAGGTCTTAACTTAAGAAATTTTCATAACTTCCCTGTTTATTATTTCTTTCACTCTCTAAAATATTACTTTGTATAAGTTTTCTCTGTGTGCTAAGCTATCGTGGGTATTTATGAAGATCAGTAAGAGCACAAGTATTATTCCAGTAAGTTTTTTCATAATAGTTAGTCAAGTAACCACACACATCACACGGTATTTATAAATCTTCCTTTAGAAGATTCATTTTGAAAAACTTTCTCTTGAAAATTATTTTGAAATAATATGTTTAAAAATTATTTTAAAATTTAATATACTTTATTCTGTATACTAAACAAAATTTTACTATCTAATCACTTTTGATGATTTCATACGAAGTGGTATACATCATGAAATTATATGTGGTAGTTACTAATTAAATTATAAATATATAGAATGGTCAACTTCATTTAAATCAATATCCAGTCACATGTTAAGGTAAGGGATATCTTTTTTTTTCATACTCTTAAACTTACTATGACAAGTATTGTTCGGTAAATTTTCTGAAATTATTATATGTTTCTTAATAGTTTGCACTTCATCTAATATCATTTTATTTTAACATTCCTATTTACCTAAAACTTTCTATTGAACTTCAACTGTTATTTTGAATTATAGATCTTGAATATCATTCTTGAATTTAAATTCACATCATGTTGACAATTTGGACATTGTTTGACTATGAACAAAGTATCATATTATTTTATTCATCATTTATATCTCTGTTGTAATTATAATTATCAAGAATCAAGTTTTGGTGAATATATATGGCTTAGGGTACAGATGATAGAATAAAAGCAATATAATGGCGGTGTGTCTTTTAGGGTACGTAGTGAATGTTCTCTTTGGCCTGAGATAAAAAAAAAACTATTGTTGGTATAATCATGATCAGTGGTGTTTCAGATGATAAAAGTTGATGATATTTTTCTAAAAAAGAGGAACTAGTGGATATTGTAGTCTACATGATTCTTTTAATGGATTGCTCATTCCACTGCTATTATTGATCTAAAACTTATTGTTTATTATATTATATCAAGAACTCAACTATTGAAGGTTAATGATAATTTACTCATTATTATATTAGTCATGATATTTTTTTACTGAACTATTTGAGTTTACCTTTTCATTTGTTTTATTGTTTTTTAAGAAATGAGAGAGTAGTTGGGTTTAGTCGGGAGATAGAGTGAAAGTTCGAGTGATAGCTGTAGTAATTTTCACATATTATAAAATAGTATGACAATAATAGTGAAAATTTAGTTATGTATTATTGAGTTCTGTATTGTTATATTATATACTATTTTGTAATAATTATTGTGTATTTTTTATATCTCAAATTGAATTGTGTAGGTCTAAATTTGGGACATCCCATACTTCACCTAACCAAATGACTAAGTAATATGGATCATAAATAGAGAAAATCAAATACTAAGCATATTATAGATGACTTCCAATTATATAAAGTGAAAATTCAATATTAGTTTTCAAATAATTATTAACAATCAAAACAGTTTGCTTGGTCACTGGGGTAGTATTACTAGCTTGATGTTATCATTAGATTTCGATAGTTGATCTTCTCATAATAAAACGGTGCTATTAAACTAAATTTACATTCAGTGATATTTTTATAATTTTTTTAATAACATTTAATATAATAAATGATATTTATTATTCTAATAATATTATTTTTATTTTGACAATATCAATCGTCTAAACTTAAGATAAATTTGGTGTAAGTTTGGTTTCGAATTTTTGGAGTTCAAGCGCACTGAAAATTTTTATTTGTTTAAATGTACTTTATTTCAAACACAATCTTTTTAGAGAAATAAAATTTTCATATGATTTTTTTAATATTTTCACATATAAACGTAGTTATAGACCTATAGCGATGGTCAAAATCGTCGTTATAAATTTATAACGTTATTTTTTATGTGAAAATATTAAAAATATCCTATAAAAATATCAATTTTCTTTTTTTAATTCATAAACATAATTTTTAAACTCCAAATCCATTGCATCAAAAAAAGTAATGAGTATCTCAAATTTTTAATTTTAAAAAATATTTCAAATAATATATCACTAGTACATTAATTAGATAAATTTCTTATAATTAATTATATTATAAAATATTAATAAAATATTTAATATCAAATTATTTAAAATTTATTTGAAATCAAAAATTTTAAATAATTAAAAATTAATATAATACTTTTGAGACTTAAAAGCCTATAGACACGGACAACCCCTTTGTCAATCATTGAAATAAGAGAAATGCTAATATATTTTTAAAATAATATATCAGCACATACTATTTTTAATGCATATTTTAAGTAAGTTGTCAACCTCAAGCCCCAGGTGTTATGATAGTAGTAGTGGTAGATTACTCATAATTCATAAAGCATTGACCTACACTGCCTGTCTAGTGAAATTTGTTGTTGCTTTGATGGAACTGCCCTACATTGAAATGACAATGTGATAAGCACAAACTGTTCTTGCTCTCCCTATATTAAGAGTACATTAAGAGTCGAAAATAATATATAATATTATTTATTTATATAGGCGCACTGAATTTAATGTATAAAAAAATAATATATTAGTAAATCTCATATATTAAATTCAGTACAATTAAATAAAAAAATAATTTTTAGCAGATCTCATCTTTTATTTTATTCGCTTAGTGTGTACCCTTAAGACACACATTAAGCGAACCCATATAAATATACTAAAGATAATTAGTACCTAAAAATATGGTATAATTAATATAATAATTAAATATTATATTAATTTTTTTTATATTAATAGTTAGACTCTCACTTGATTATTATTATTATTATTATTATTGTCATTATTATTGGTGTTGTTATTATTATTATTATTATTATTAATAATAATAATATTACTATTACTATTACTATTACTATTATTATTATTATTATTATTATTATTATTATTATTATTATTATTATTATTGTTATTGTTATTATTATTTTTTTTATTATTACTATTGTTATATTAATTATTATTATTATTATTATTATTATTATTATTATTATTACTACTACTACTACTACTACTACTACTACTATTATTATAATTATTATTGTTATTATTATATTACTACTATTATAATAATAATAATAATAATAATAATAATAATAATAATAATAATTATAATAGTAGAAATAATAATAATAATAATAATAATTATTATAATTATTATTGTTATTATTATTATTATTCTTATTACTATTATAGTGTAGTGGTAAATTTGATTTGGGCAAAAAATGTGAGTGGATAAATTTTTGAGAAAAAAATGTTAAATTTGGGGGGGAGGGGGAATGAGAGATAGATTAGTTACCGTTAGATGTTGAAACCTAAATTGATTTGAGACTGTTGGATGTTGAAACCTTGAAATTTGAGCCGCTCTGTTTTATATTATAGATTATATTAGTTTCTATCAATTATGTAGATTCTTACTGTCCAATTTTAGATTTGTCAGTTTTAATTTTATAAAATTATTGTTGATATATGAAAATTTATTTTAGATATTTTTAAATTTAAATTTAAAATAATTGTTAAAAATTAAATGTAAAAAAATAAATCTTACAATGAATATTTAGACAGCTTATAATATTTATCATTATATTAAGTAAAATTAAAAAAGTTAATATTAATTTTATGTTTAAAAATATCTTAAATAATTTAAAAAAATCAATAATGATATTATATTTTAAAATAAGTAGATTATAAATTTACTTGACTTTAGTTAATAAAATTGACAATATAAAAAATTACAAGTATGATAACCTATGATTTTCACCTCATAAATTTATATAATATACTTCATTTGTTCTTTAAAAAGAGTTCGTTTTGAAGACATATTTTTATGAAATATTTTTTTATTATAAATTAATAATAATACAAAATAACATAATATTTTTAAATTTTTTATCATAAATTTATTCGACCTCTCGCGTTTCATCGCTCCAACATAAATTCAAAATATTAATAAATAATAAATTAAAAAAGGCAATTATTTTGAATTTTTAAAATTAGATTATTCAGGGGGTATATTCTTTTCATTTCACTGAACTTTAATAAAAAAAAATAATTTATTTAATCTGAGAAGTGCTAAAAGAATAAGTTTATATATTCAAAAACTAACTAAAAAATTAATTTTAATTATTACAAAATATGATTTGACATAAATTTTAAAATAAAATTATATTTTTTAATAATTAAGATAGATATGGTGATTAACTGTAATGTCCTAGAATTTTCACGTCAGTATTAATTAAATTATTAATTTAATTTCTAACGAGTTAATTTTACGAGATTATTTAAATCTTTTTATGTGATTAATTAATTACGTGATTAAATAATTATGTGATTAATTACTAGAATTTATTTAAAGGGGGTCACTAATATGTTATTAAATTAGTGAACAAACCCTAAAGTTTTAATGTAATATCCCGGATATTTAAATGAATTAGAAATAAAATATTTAATATTTAATAAAGGTTGGAGTTTGATAACCTAGTAGTGATAGATAAATAGAGGTCCAAATTTAATTTAACGGACTAACTTAGATATGGTGATATCAAAATTTTTGATAAGTTAGCAAGTAAAGTGATAATTCAATAAACTTGACTAACAACAAGTCTAATTAAATTAAGAGAATTAATTAGTGGAGTTATGTAATTATGCGACGTGGTTGCGTGTAAATTAAATATGTATTTATATGAATATATATATATGCGTGCATATTTAGTAACATAATTTAATGGTTAATTAAATTGTGATAAATAGATAGATTAATATTAAATTAATCCGAATTGAATTAAAAGGTTTATGGTGGAATTAATTTATTCATTAATCAACAATTATGCAAATTGTTGATAAATTATTTGTGAGGAATAATTATGTAAATTATATAATTATAAATTATATAAAGTAGTTGAATTAATTAAAGGAGATTAATAATTATATATATTGTACAATATTTAATTTCATATATATGTACATATATATAAAGGGTTTAAATTAATTGAGAAATTTTAAATAGTAATTGAATATATTAAATGAATATATTCTATAATTAAATAAATCATTGTAAATGATTTATGGGATTGAGAAATTTAATTATACAATTATTTGTGTAATATTAATTAAATAATTAAATAAATTATTTAAATAAGAAATTGAGTAAATATATTATTATTTTAATGTATTTTCGGGTAAATGGAATTATTTCCATAATTGATGAGAAATAAATTATTTAATGTAAATGTATTAAATAATTTAATTTATGGCGTAAATAATATATATTAAATTATATATTGTATTTATTTTTAATTTCATAATTTATTGTGAAATTGTTTTTGAGGTAAAGTAATGTGTATAAATAATATATATAGATTATATATATTATTATTAGCGAACACACTCTAAAGTTTTAATATCAAATTAATTGACAAGTTGTCATTAATTAAATATTCAATTAAATTGAATATAATGAGTGAATTAAATATAATAAATTAATTAATATGATTATTAATTAATGTAAATAATGTGAAATATTAATAATAATATTTATTAGTTCATTTCGTAATTTAATACCTATGGGTTAAAATATTTAATTATTTATTCAATTTAATTATTTATTTAATCATGGATTGAATAAATAATGTGTAAATTATTAAATTAGCCCAACATGGGTCAATTAGTAGCCCAAGTGGAGAATAATAAAATTTGACAATTTAGTAGCCCAAACAAATTAATAGAAGTCCAATTGGTATTTTAAACTAAAGCCCAATGTTTGGCCCACTTGGAAAATACTTAATTTAACTATTATTAATTAAAAAAGTGACTTGGACAATGAATTTGGGACAAGAAAAGAAGAGGTCAGCCGACCATGTAGAAGGAGAGAGAGAAAAGGATTGTTTTGGTGGTTATTTTAGTTTATTTTGTATTTATTTAATTAATGGTTGCTTGTATTGATTTTTTAAAGTACTTGGACCATCCCTCTTCCACCAACTAAGTTATGGACTACTTTTCTTGTGCAAGTATCCAAGTGAGGAGCATCATGACTTATAGATATAATTTTGTATCTAAGAATTTTGCATGTATACTTGAAATGGTAGACATGATACTTCATTTATTTTCTAAGTTCCAAAAGAGAGAGAGTTTGAGAGAAATAGTTTGGGAGAGTAAGAATTTTGAGAGAGAGCATGGAGAAGGTATAGAATGAGATCTTGGTGCATATCTTCAAGTTGCACAACCCATTTTGGAAGAAAAATGAAGATAGCCATTAGAATGAGGTAATGGTTATTTTAAATGTAGTTTATTTTTATTTAATTAAATAAACCAACATGTGTGTATAAATATATTAATGTAGTTAATAATATGTAGTAGTAATATTTATGCCATGCTTGAGTTTAATATGCTTGGTTTGTATTTTGGTATATTTTATATGCTAAAATATGTATTTAATAGTGTGTAAATAAGTTTTGGAATTTATGTCCAAAAAATATTTTTATAAAACTTAGATTTAATGTTATAATATTATAGAACATTAAATCATGAGAAAAACAAAGTTTGAATCACTCAAAATGGAGTTATACACAAAAAGTTATGATTTGTGGTAGTTTATGTGATGTAAAAATTTTTATAAAAATTTTTTAATATTAAATCATGAAAAATTAAAATTTTCATGTTATAAATTGAGATTAAGTGGTTGGTAATTTTTTTGGATTTTTATTGAGGACTTAAAGATTTATTGAAGGTATAAATTTTATTAAGTTGTGTATTAAAATAGCACTGTTCACGTTCTGCTGGGAAACAAAAATAAAGGACTGCCGCGCATTGCGCGGAATCCTATTCACTGTTCGGACACGGAGCCAAAACGGCGTCGTTTTGGCGAATAAAAAAATTTCATCCGCGCGTAATGCGCGGAAGCTAGCTTCGGTGACATTAAAACGGCACCGTTTTGGGACCTAGTTTTGTCGGCGCGCGCAATGCGCGAGATACCGATTTTGGCGAAATTACATTTTTGCCCCTCCGGTCTTTTTTCTACGAAATTACGATACTGCCCCTCCGTTCGGTTTTCAGTTTATTTACGATTTTGCCATTCTGGATAATTTAAATTAATTTAAATGTTTAAAAATTAATTTAAAATTATAACAAAAATATTAATAATACAAAAATGATATTTAGGTATTGAATATTATATTTTTCAAATATAATAAGTATTTAGGATTAATATTTAAATGTTGTAAATATTAATCTAGTTAGTTTAATATTATATTTTTTTAAATATAATAAGTATTTAGGATTAATATTTAAATGTTGTAAATATTAATCTAGTTAGTTTAATATTATATTTTTTTAAATATAATAAGTATTTTGGATTAATATTTAAATGTTGTAAATATTAATCTAGTTAATATTATATCTTCTGAATTTACGATTAAACTAATTATTATTTAATTAATATTAAATAATAAACAAGGATGATAAATTAATTAATTATTATTTAATTACTATTAAATAATAATTAAAGACAACTAAGATTGATTATTTAATTATTTATTATTTGATTAACTTTAAATAATAAATAAATTTAGTAGTTATTATTTATTATTAAATAATAACTAATGATATTTGAGTATTTACTATATAATTTTATTATTTATTATTTAATTAACTTTAAATAATAAATGAATCTAGTTAATTAGTTATTATTTATTATTAAATAATAACTAAAGATATTTGATTATTTTTAATATAATATAATTATTTATTATTTGATTAATTTTAAATAATAAATAAATCTTGTAAGTTATTATTTATTATTAAATAATAACTAAAGGTAGTTAATTACTTACTATTTAATTAATGATAAATAGTAATTAAATGAAATTAGATTTAATGGAATAAAGAAAATGTCTTTTAACTCTTTTGTTTAAACAATTATAATAAATTGTTTAATAGTTTAATAAGTGTGCAACACTTAAAGAAAAATATTTTCTAACTTATTAAATTATTAACCTAATATGATTGAGGGTCTATAAGGTTAATAATATTGTTTTAACTGATGTAAATTATGTGTTAGTACTTATGTGATAGATAAGTTCCTTAATAAGCGTATAGTTGTGCAAATACGCCGTATTAATTATTAGACCAACTTTATTGATGTTAGGTCTTTCCAAGCCAGTTAGTTAAAGCTAGACATTTATTGTAGCTGAGCAGACAGGCAAGTTTCCTAAACCCTACTCAATTTATATTCGAGCAGGATATATTATTTTATTGTTCAAGTTCCTAACTCAAATTCAAGTTATTACGTTTCAAGCATGCTATGGTTTAATTCTGTATAATTATTCCACATCTTTAAATTGTTGATTCGCACATAGTGCTTGTTGCATGTGTTCATCAGGTATGAAAGGCTGATCACCTTCATTACCATAAGGTTCAGTTAAAATTGTTCATGGTCATTATTGACACTCAACATTACTTGATTCAGTCATTCAATTATTGAAATTATGATTCGTACTCTTTCACAATTATTATATTGTTGAAAATCCGAAAGCTTGTTCTTTCTTTCAATCATGATATATCGTTATCGTATTTAAACTTGCTGAGCAAAGTCGTTGCTCACTCTTGCTATATCATGATAACAAATTTCAGAATAATACGAATGTCCAAGGAGAGACGGAGACAGAAGCAACAGACAAGATTATAGTGTTATGCATTATAACTAAATTGTTATATGATGTAAGTAATTTTTGTAAACCTTTTTATGAATCTAAAGGTATATATGTAAGTTAAGGTTAGAAACCTTGGGAAATGTTGTAGAATAAACAATTTATGTTTATATATTCCGCATTAGTTATAGAACGTGTATGAAGATGATGTATCGTGACGTACCAAGTCTAGGGTTTAAGGAACCTGGATTTGGGGTCGTCACAGGTTGGTATCAGAGCTGATAGGTTATAGTTCTTAGGTAGCAGTACCTTAGGCTATAATCATGGAAAGATAATGAAGACAGTGAAATGATAAACTCAGATAGAGTTTAGAAATGAACATATACAGTTCATAAATGAGGAAATAAATCTATATAGATACATAGATGTATGAAAAGATTCAAAGAAGGATCTTCAATGAGTGTAATCCAAATAAATAAAATAAGAATCAGGAAACACTTGATTCAAGAATTTAAAAAGAGAAGGATCGTACAGTAAAATGATCAGAGATGAATGATAAGATGATAGAATTAAACGATCCTAGAATAAAGGAGAAATAGTACAGTGAAATCAATTGTGTTATAAGATCACGATGATCATAGTAAAATCATGGAATGACAAATGGTCTGTTAAATGATTAAGAGGTTGTGTTGATAGCATGGTGCTATAACAATGAAGATACTGAAATAGTAACAAGTGGACTCTTGAAGTGTTGAGTGTGATAAGGTATGAATTGACAAAATTCATATCAAGTTAAGAGAAGTTAGAGGTTTGTAGGTTTTTAATTGAGGACTTATATTAGTGGCTGAGTTGTACAATTCCTTGTATGGGCGGGGAATTAGTGCTTGGTTTTAGAACCGCTTAGCTTTCTATATTGATACAGTGGTTGAGTTGAACAGTCCTTTGTATGGGCAGGGGATTTGTTCTTGGTTTAACGACCGCTTAACTTCCTATATTGATTAGTGGCTGAGTTGACCAATTTCTTGTATGGGCAGGAGATTGTGTTTGGTTTGACGACCACTTGGCTTCCTATAATGATAATCAACTGAAACCTGGTGTCGCGCTATTCACTATATGTATGTTGAGAAGGTGATTCTTTTCTCATGTGTATAACGGATAGGTAGAGGATGTTAAGATAAGTTCGTGTTCTGAGAACTGACACGCATAGTAAGTTCGTGACTCATAGTCATATGGTGGAGCCCCTCAGCGAATGGGCGACTTTGGCCTGACTAGGACAAGTTCCTCAAACCATATGATCGTGGTAAGTTGCTGAGCCCAAATACGTGGTAAGTTTGATGAACAGTAGGTATGGATAGAGTTAAGTAATCAGGTTAAGGCTATAATAGATATAGTTATTAAGCTGGAAAAGAACGTGGAGGAAAAAAAAAAAAAAAAAAAAAAATTTTGAGGTTTTTTTTTTGAGGTTTTAGGATATTCCAAATCTTCTAGCTATGCTAGACTTTGAAATTCTTAAAAATCGTGCCAAATTCGCACTTTTGTGCTTTTGAAAAGACAAATGTATTTTTGAAATCATTAATGCATTTAGTGCAGAGATGATAACCGATGGAGTCATCAATGCAGAGTAACCTAGTGTTGGATGTATTTTTAAGCCCACTATGGTATGATGTAATATGACAAAGTCAAAATGATTTTTAGTATTTTGAAACGTTTAAAGAAGAGTCTATGCTAATTGTTTCGGCTAGACAAATTGATTTGAAAATATCAAAATGTATTTATAAAATCATCACACGCCATTAAAGCCATGGTGCAGAGATGAAAAGACGGAATCCTCAACGCACTGTTGCAACGGTGCGGTATCATGAAGTCCTATAAATGAATTTTTGTTATTTTAACTAATCTGAAATGATTTTTGAGTCGTAATATACGAACAGTTCAATGATGTGAGTCTATGTCATTTATTTTGACTGGACACTTTTTGGTCAGAAATGACTCGAGTTTTATTTTCCAATCCAACTTATGCTGGAGCGGAATTTTGTAGTAAGTCTGAGGTAAACAACCCCGTAATGGGGGATATGTCAGAGCCATGAATAAAGAACCCGCGAGGGGGCGCCCAACAGTGGTGGCATGCTGATATGGGTTGGTAAATCCAAAGAGTTCGACCCCGTGAGAAGTCGTTGTGCACAACGCAGAAGTACAATAGGCTGATCACCTAGCGTACACCTATGGAATGTTTTCAGTCTTTGTGATTGATAAACACTCTGTTTATAAGTATTTACAGAGATAAATACTATTTATTCGGAATTCAGTTAATTCCATGTTCACAGTCTTGATGACCCCTCAGCATATTATGAAAGTTTTAATGAATATTTTGATTTTCAAATTATCCTTCTGTAAGATATTGATTTTCAATTTATTCTTCTGCAAGATATTCCATTGTTCTGGAATTATGAGTTTAGAAGTATGAACTTCCTAGAAAAGGGTGGTCATAGAATTTGATGAGTAAAGAGTTATACTCAGAGATGAAAATTGGTAGAAATGTGTATGAGATAATTTCGGGGACGAAATTTTTAGAAGAAGGGGTGAATGTAATATCCCGGATATTTAAATGAATTAGAAATAAAATATTTAATATTTAATAAAGGTTGGAGTTTGATAACCTAGTAGTGATAGATAAATAGAGGTCCAAATTTAATTTAACGGACTAACTTAGATATGGTGATATCAAAATTTTTGATAAGTTAGCAAGTAAAGTGATAATTCAATAAACTTGACTAACAACAAGTCTAATTAAATTAAGAGAATTAATTAGTGGAGTTATGTAATTATGCGACGTGGTTGCGTGTAAATTAAATATGTATTTATATGAATATATATATATGCGTGCATATTTAGTAACATAATTTAATGGTTAATTAAATTGTGATAAATAGATAGATTAATATTAAATTAATCCGAATTGAATTAAAAGGTTTATGGTGGAATTAATTTATTCATTAATCAACAATTATGCAAATTGTTGATAAATTATTTGTGAGGAATAATTATGTAAATTATATAATTATAAATTATATAAAGTAGTTGAATTAATTAAAGGAGATTAATAATTATATATATTGTACAATATTTAATTTCATATATATGTACATATATATAAAGGGTTTAAATTAATTGAGAAATTTTAAATAGTAATTGAATATATTAAATGAATATATTCTATAATTAAATAAATCATTGTAAATGATTTATGGGATTGAGAAATTTAATTATACAATTATTTGTGTAATATTAATTAAATAATTAAATAAATTATTTAAATAAGAAATTGAGTAAATATATTATTATTTTAATGTATTTTCGGGTAAATGGAATTATTTCCATAATTGATGAGAAATAAATTATTTAATGTAAATGTATTAAATAATTTAATTTATGGCGTAAATAATATATATTAAATTATATATTGTATTTATTTTTAATTTCATAATTTATTGTGAAATTGTTTTTGAGGTAAAGTAATGTGTATAAATAATATATATAGATTATATATATTATTATTAGCGAACACACTCTAAAGTTTTAATATCAAATTAATTGACAAGTTGTCATTAATTAAATATTCAATTAAATTGAATATAATGAGTGAATTAAATATAATAAATTAATTAATATGATTATTAATTAATGTAAATAATGTGAAATATTAATAATAATATTTATTAGTTCATTTCGTAATTTAATACCTATGGGTTAAAATATTTAATTATTTATTCAATTTAATTATTTATTTAATCATGGATTGAATAAATAATGTGTAAATTATTAAATTAGCCCAACATGGGTCAATTAGTAGCCCAAGTGGAGAATAATAAAATTTGACAATTTAGTAGCCCAAACAAATTAATAGAAGTCCAATTGGTATTTTAAACTAAAGCCCAATGTTTGGCCCACTTGGAAAATACTTAATTTAACTATTATTAATTAAAAAAGTGACTTGGACAATGAATTTGGGACAAGAAAAGAAGAGGTCAGCCGACCATGTAGAAGGAGAGAGAGAAAAGGATTGTTTTGGTGGTTATTTTAGTTTATTTTGTATTTATTTAATTAATGGTTGCTTGTATTGATTTTTTAAAGTACTTGGACCATCCCTCTTCCACCAACTAAGTTATGGACTACTTTTCTTGTGCAAGTATCCAAGTGAGGAGCATCATGACTTATAGATATAATTTTGTATCTAAGAATTTTGCATGTATACTTGAAATGGTAGACATGATACTTCATTTATTTTCTAAGTTCCAAAAGAGAGAGAGTTTGAGAGAAATAGTTTGGGAGAGTAAGAATTTTGAGAGAGAGCATGGAGAAGGTATAGAATGAGATCTTGGTGCATATCTTCAAGTTGCACAACCCATTTTGGAAGAAAAATGAAGATAGCCATTAGAATGAGGTAATGGTTATTTTAAATGTAGTTTATTTTTATTTAATTAAATAAACCAACATGTGTGTATAAATATATTAATGTAGTTAATAATATGTAGTAGTAATATTTATGCCATGCTTGAGTTTAATATGCTTGGTTTGTATTTTGGTATATTTTATATGCTAAAATATGTATTTAATAGTGTGTAAATAAGTTTTGGAATTTATGTCCAAAAAATATTTTTATAAAACTTAGATTTAATGTTATAATATTATAGAACATTAAATCATGAGAAAAACAAAGTTTGAATCACTCAAAATGGAGTTATACACAAAAAGTTATGATTTGTGGTAGTTTATGTGATGTAAAAATTTTTATAAAAATTTTTTAATATTAAATCATGAAAAATTAAAATTTTCATGTTATAAATTGAGATTAAGTGGTTGGTAATTTTTTTGGATTTTTATTGAGGACTTAAAGATTTATTGAAGGTATAAATTTTATTAAGTTGTGTATTAAAATAGCACTGTTCACGTTCTGCTGGGAAACAAAAATAAAGGACTGCCGCGCATTGCGCGGAATCCTATTCACTGTTCGGACACGGAGCCAAAACGGCGTCGTTTTGGCGAATAAAAAAATTTCATCCGCGCGTAATGCGCGGAAGCTAGCTTCGGTGACATTAAAACGGCACCGTTTTGGGACCTAGTTTTGTCGGCGCGCGCAATGCGCGAGATACCGATTTTGGCGAAATTACATTTTTGCCCCTCCGGTCTTTTTTCTACGAAATTACGATACTGCCCCTCCGTTCGGTTTTCAGTTTATTTACGATTTTGCCATTCTGGATAATTTAAATTAATTTAAATGTTTAAAAATTAATTTAAAATTATAACAAAAATATTAATAATACAAAAATGATATTTAGGTATTGAATATTATATTTTTCAAATATAATAAGTATTTAGGATTAATATTTAAATGTTGTAAATATTAATCTAGTTAGTTTAATATTATATTTTTTTAAATATAATAAGTATTTAGGATTAATATTTAAATGTTGTAAATATTAATCTAGTTAGTTTAATATTATATTTTTTTAAATATAATAAGTATTTTGGATTAATATTTAAATGTTGTAAATATTAATCTAGTTAATATTATATCTTCTGAATTTACGATTAAACTAATTATTATTTAATTAATCAAGGATGATAAATTAATTAATTATTATTTAATTACTATTAAATAATAATTAAAGACAACTAAGATTGATTATTTAATTATTTATTATTTGATTAACTTTAAATAATAAATAAATTTAGTAGTTATTATTTATTATTAAATAATAACTAATGATATTTGAGTATTTACTATATAATTTTATTATTTATTATTTAATTAACTTTAAATAATAAATGAATCTAGTTAATTAGTTATTATTTATTATTAAATAATAACTAAAGATATTTGATTATTTTTAATATAATATAATTATTTATTATTTGATTAATTTTAAATAATAAATAAATCTTGTAAGTTATTATTTATTATTAAATAATAACTAAAGGTAGTTAATTACTTACTATTTAATTAATGATAAATAGTAATTAAATGAAATTAGATTTAATGGAATAAAGAAAATGTCTTTTAACTCTTTTGTTTAAACAATTATAATAAATTGTTTAATAGTTTAATAAGTGTGCAACACTTAAAGAAAAATATTTTCTAACTTATTAAATTATTAACCTAATATGATTGAGGGTCTATAAGGTTAATAATATTGTTTTAACTGATGTAAATTATGTGTTAGTACTTATGTGATAGATAAGTTCCTTAATAAGCGTATAGTTGTGCAAATACGCCGTATTAATTATTAGACCAACTTTATTGATGTTAGGTCTTTCCAAGCCAGTTAGTTAAAGCTAGACATTTATTGTAGCTGAGCAGACAGGCAAGTTTCCTAAACCCTACTCAATTTATATTCGAGCAGGATATATTATTTTATTGTTCAAGTTCCTAACTCAAATTCAAGTTATTACGTTTCAAGCATGCTATGGTTTAATTCTGTATAATTATTCCACATCTTTAAATTGTTGATTCGCACATAGTGCTTGTTGCATGTGTTCATCAGGTATGAAAGGCTGATCACCTTCATTACCATAAGGTTCAGTTAAAATTGTTCATGGTCATTATTGACACTCAACATTACTTGATTCAGTCATTCAATTATTGAAATTATGATTCGTACTCTTTCACAATTATTATATTGTTGAAAATCCGAAAGCTTGTTCTTTCTTTCAATCATGATATATCGTTATCGTATTTAAACTTGCTGAGCAAAGTCGTTGCTCACTCTTGCTATATCATGATAACAAATTTCAGAATAATACGAATGTCCAAGGAGAGACGGAGACAGAAGCAACAGACAAGATTATAGTGTTATGCATTATAACTAAATTGTTATATGATGTAAGTAATTTTTGTAAACCTTTTTATGAATCTAAAGGTATATATGTAAGTTAAGGTTAGAAACCTTGGGAAATGTTGTAGAATAAACAATTTATGTTTATATATTCCGCATTAGTTATAGAACGTGTATGAAGATGATGTATCGTGACGTACCAAGTCTAGGGTTTAAGGAACCTGGATTTGGGGTCGTCACATTTAATATCAAAATAATTGATAAGTTTCCTATTAATTAAATATTCAATTAAATTGAATATAATGAGTTAATTAAATATAATAAATTAATTAATATGATTATTAATTAATGTAAATAATGTGAAATATTAATAATAATATTTATTAGTCCATTTAGTAATTTAATACTAATGGGTTATAATATTTAATTATTTATTCAATCTAATTATTTATTTAATCATGGATTGAATAATTAATGTGTAAAATATTAAATTAGCCCAACATGGGTCAATTAGTAGCCCAAATGAAGAATAATAAAATTTGACAATTTAGTAGCCCAAACAATTTAATAGGAGCCCAATTGGTATTTTAAATAAAGCCCAAAGTTTGAGCCCACTTGAAATTAAATTGTTTAAACTATTATTTAATTAAAAAGTGACTTAGGACAATTATTTTGGGACAAGGGAAAAAGAAGTCAGCCGACCATGTTGGTAGATGAGAGAGAAAATTGATATTTTTATTTTATTTTAATTTATTTTTCATTTATTTAATTAATGGTTGCTTGTTTTATTTTTGTAGTACATGAATACCATGTCTCTTTTCACCAACTAAGTCATAGCTAACTTTCTTGTGTAAGTATCCATATAGGTGCATGATGGTCTAGATTATTAGATACATTATGTGTATCTATTAATTTTTCAAGTATACTTGAAATGGTAGATACACTTCATTTTATTTTTCAAGCAAAAGAGAGCTAGAAAGAGTTGAGAAAAAGCTTTAAGTGAGAGCATAATATTTGAGAGATCAAGGAAGAAGAAGAAATCCTAAGTTAGTTCATGTCATCCTCCTTCACAACATATTTTGGAAAGAAGAGGAGAATAACTATCAAAACAAGGTAGTTATTTTTAAACCCTAATCTTGTTTTTCTTTCAAGTTTATGGTATAAATATTAGTGTAATAATTTTTATGGTTAATATCATGCTATGTATGTTTATATAGTTGATAATGTGTTTAACTTATGTTTTATGAGTTTTAATTATGGAAAACATGTATTTGGTGGTGTGAAAATAAAATCTCAAAATAATGATCAAAAATAATTTTTGATAATATTTAGATTTAATATTCTAATATTATAGAACATTAAATCATGAGAAAAACAAAGTTTGAATCACTTAAAATGGAGTTATACACAAAAAGTTATGATTTGTGGTAATTTATGTGATGTAAAAATTTTTATAAAAAAAAATATGATATTAAATCATGAAAAATTAATTTTTTCATGTTATAAATTAATATAAGGTGATTGGTAATTTTTTTGAATTTTTATTGAGGAGTTAAAGATTTCTTGAAGGTATAATTTTAGTTAAAGAATGCACTGTTCACATTCTGCCGGAACAAAAAAAAAAGGGCTGGCCGCACAATGCACGTGCCACTATTCACTGAGGACGCGGAGCCAAACGACGTTGTTTGGCGTCTGTAGAAATTTACTCCGCGCAATACGCGCGGAAGCCGTATCCGGCTTTCCAAAAACGGCGTCATTTTGGGCCGAAAAATTTTGTAACGTGGGCCATGCGCGATAGGAAAATTTCGACGAAATTACCAGACTGCCCCTCCGTGTTTTCTTGTCGAAATTACTATTCAGCCCTCGGATCAGTTTTCAACTTATTTACAGAAATGCCATTCAGGTTAAGTTTAATTAATTTAAATATTTAAAAACTAATTTAAAATTATAACAAAAATAATAATAATACAAAAATAATATCGGGGAGGATATTTTTCATTAAGTTTAATATTTAAATATTTTAAATATTAATCTAGTTAGCTAAATCATGGTTAAGTTAAATAAATTATTATTTATTATTTAAAATGTTAATAATAAATGAAGGTGATAAATTAGTAATTATTATTTAATTCCTATTAAATAATAATTAAAGAGAAATAAAAATTTATAAATTAATTATTTATTATTTAAATATTATTAAATAATAAATAAGGATAATTAGGTAATTAATTATTATTTAATTAGCATTAAATAACGATTAATGGAAATTAAGTTATTAGATTAATAATTTATTTTTTAATTTAAATAATAAATAAGGATGAATTGATTATTATTTAACCTTAAATAATAATTAAAATTAATTAAATAATTAATTATTATTTAATCGACATTAAATAATAATTAAAGAGGATTAAAGTTAGTAAACTATTATTTAATTTCCTTAAATTAAATAATAGGAAGGGTTAATTACTTAGTTAATTATTAGTTGATCAATATTAAATTAAAAAAGGTTAAAATTAAATCAATAATTAATTATTATTTAATTATTATTAAATAATAAGTAAGTACAATTAGTTATTATTTATTTTAAATAATAACTAGAGTTAATTAATTAATTTCTATTTAATCAAGATTAAATAGTAATTAAATAAAGATTGAGGTAATAAAATAAATTTAATTTAATTATAATTTAATTAAACAATTGCAATAAGTTGTTTAAGGGTTTAATAAGTGTCCAACACTTAAGAAAAATATTTTATAACTTATTAAATTATTAACCTAAAATGATTAAGGGTCTATAAGGTTAATAATATTGTTTGACTAATGTAAATTATGTGTTAGTACTTATGTGATAGATAAGTACCTTAGTGAGCGTATAGTTGTGCAAATACGTCGTACTAATTATTAGACCAACTTTATTAATGTTAGGTCTTTCAAAGCAAGTTAGTTAAAGCTAGACATTTATTGTAGCTGAGCAGACAGACAAGTTCCTTATCTCTAAACTCATTTCATTGAGCAAATTATTTAAGCTTGAACTGTTATTTCCAAGCATGCTTTGAGTGGTTTAATTACTTTACAATTATTCCACATCGATATTATTGATATTCGCACGTGTTGCACTTGATATCGTACAATCCTTGACTTGTACTTAATTATTGTTCTACTGTTTAAAGAACTGTTCAAAGTAGGTCTAAGCCATTGTTCGGCTAGACATTTATGTTAAAGATTTTAAAAGCTATCCAAATCATTGAAGATGCGACTTCTTAGACTATTATGAACACCCTTTTATTATAGGGGAGTACCCTGTATCTAATATCAGGTACAAAATACGGAAATTAAATGTTATGCATACACATATTGTACTGAGACTGATCCCCTCAGGTACATATTTCTGGTAGTAACCATTGGGTTAACCTGCTATTGACTCCAGTGGATATTTATAGTTCATAGTCTATTTGACTATCCTAATTTTAAAAGCAAATTATTATTCCTATTTATGTTATTCACATTATTGAATTGTTCAAATATTCCCTTTCATTCATGATATATTGTTCTTTGTTGTTATTTAAACTTGTTGAGCAAACTAGTTGCTCACTCTTGCTATATCATGAAACCTTATTGCAGTGCAACCCGAGACTTCGGGAAAGAACAAGGGTAAAGGAAAGATGAAGTAATAGACTTCGAGATACAGCCTTGTAGTTAATTAAATTAATTGTTATGTAATATAAACCCTAAGTACTTTATTAAGGGTATTTGTATACTTTTGTGTAAGGTTATCGTATCTTGGGACTAGTAACACCTTTTGAATGAACAACATATGTTTATTATTCCGTATTTAGTTATTGTATGTTGTTTAGAGGTGAATGTTTGTATTAGATCGTGATGACCGGATCCGGGTATTTGAAACCCGAATTTGGGGACGTCACATTAACAATGAGGGTGCTTAGTATTTAATAAGTAAGAATACAATTAGTTTTACCTCTATTGATAACTTCTCTTTTATAGCTGACGTTCTCCTCTAACGGTTGAGACGTGCAATAGATATTTTAAAGAAGTAACTTACGTTCCCACCACGTCTGGTAACTGCCACAACGTCTTAAGTAAATGTAGTAGGAGTAATTATTCAATAATTCCGGAGCACAGCTATGTGGCGTTTCAAATCAATCATATCTCCCTATTTTAGTAGGTCTTTCCCTATTTTAGTAGGTACAAAACTATATGCAGTGAGATACAGCTAAAATGAGAAGATGCGATTGGCCTGGAATACCACGTAGCTATACTCCGGAAGTATTAAATAATTTTTCATACAATAGTGTAACTATTATGATAATTATTATACTATTCAATCTTTCGGGGTTTAAGACACAGCGAATCAAGTCAATCGGGCTGAGAGCACTAAGCTTAATAAGCTACAAAGTTAATATTCAATTCAGTCAACCCATTTACTTTAATAAAAATACACAGACAAACAATTACCAAAATAAAAATGTCTCCTTTCAAGTACATCATCAACCAGCAAATTCAAGACATTTTTTCGTTTTATACTAAGATGTGAACTTTTGTCTTCAAATTAAAAAGCACTTTGTTACTACAAATAATTTGTATTTACTATAACAATCCCAAAAAATTAAAATTGAATGTAAAACTTATTTCACCTAACCAAATGATTAAGTAATAAGGATTATAAATAGAGAAAAACAAATAATAAGCATATTATAGATGACTTGCAATTATATAAGGTGAAAATTCAAAATTAGTTTTCAAATAATTATTAACACTCAAAACAGGTTGCTTCGTCACTAGGTTAGTATTACTAGCTTGATGTTATCATTAAATTTCGATAGTTGATATTTTCATAATAAAACGATGTTATTAAACTAAATATATATATTTAGTGATATTTTTATAATTATTTTTAGCAACATTTAATACAATAAATGATATTTATTATTTTAATAATATTATTTTTATTTTTGATAATATCAACTGTCTAAACTTAAGATAGATTTGGTGTAAGTTTGGTTTCGAGTTTTTGAAATTTTTGGAGTTCAAACGCAATGAATTTTTTTATTTGTCTAAATGCATTTTATTTCAAACACAATTTTTTTGTGAAGTGATATTTTTCATAGAACTTTTTGATATTTTTACATATAAACTATCGTTATAGACCTATAGTGACGGTCAAAATCGTCGTTATAGACCTAAAACAATATTTTTCATATGAAAATATCAAAAAAACCTGTTGAAATATCAATTTTCTCTTTTTAATTCACAAGCATAATTTTTAAACTCTAAACTTACTGTATCAAAAAAAGTAATGTTAGATATCTCAAAATTTTAATTTTAAAAAGTATCTTAAATAATATAGCACCAATACATTAATTAGATAAAATTCTTATAATTAAAATATTAATAAAATATTTAATATCAAATTATTTTAAAATTATTTGAGATCAAAAAATTTAAATAATTAAAAATTAATATAATACGTTTGAGACTTAAAACCTTTAGACACACGACAAAGGGACAACCCCTTTTGTCAATCATTGAAATAGGAGAGATGCTAATATATCCCTTTGTCAATCATTGAAATAGGAGAGATGCTAATATATTTTTAAAATAATATCTCAGCACATACTATTTTAAATGCATACTTCTAGGTAAGTAGTCAACCTCAAGCCCCAGCCCCAGGTGTTCCGCCAGTAGTAGTCGTAGATTACTCATAAAGCATCGACCTACACTGCGTGTGTAGTGAAATCCGTTGTTGCTTTGATAGAACTGCCCTAAATTGAAATGACCATGCGATAAGCAGAAACTGTTACGGTAAGCTTTGCTCCCCCTATATAAATATATATTCTATTAGTTCCCATCAATTATGTAGATTCCTACCGTCCAATTTTAGATTTGTCAGTTTTAATTTTATAAAATCATTGTTGATATATGAAAATTTATTTTAAATATTTTTAAATTTAAAATTAAAATAATTATTAAAAATTATTTATAAAAAAATAAATCTTACAATGAGTATTTAGACAACTTATAATATTTATCATTATATTAAGTAAAATTACAAAAAATAATATTAATTTTGAGTTTAAAAATATTTTAAATTAATTTTAAAAAGTCAATAATGATATTATATTTTAAAATAAATGAAGTTTAAATTTACTTGACTTTAGTTAATAAAATTGACAATATAAAAAATTATTTGGAAAATACTAATTATAAATTTTGGTGCTTTCAAGATTTATATAAATCCTATCAATTTTAACTTTTTTAAATATAAAAATAAAAATAATCAGTAGGTTAAAATGGAAAGAAAAAATTGTGGTATAGAGGTAGTATTTTTCTTTTATATCTACTTAGAAGTATGATAACCTATGATTTTCACCTCATAAATTTATGTAATATACTCTATTTGTTCTTCAAAAAGAGTTCGTTTTGAAGACATATTTTTATAAAATATTTTTTTACTAAAAAATTAATAATAATACAAAATAACATAATATTTTTAAATTTTTTATCATAAATTTATTCAACCTCTCGCATTTCATCACTCCAACAGAAATTTAAAATATTAATAAATAATAAATTAAAAAAAAAGGCAATTATTTTGAATTTTAAAAATTAGATTATTCAGGGGGTTTATTCTTTTCATTTCACTGAACTTTAATAAAAGAGCAATTTATTTAATCTGACAAGTGCAAAAAGAATAAGTTTATATATACAAAAATTAATTATAAAATTAATTTTAATTATTAAAAAGTATAATTTAACATAAATTTTAAAATAAAATTATATTTTTTTAGTAATTAAGATAGATCTCGTGCATGCAGATTTTGACGTTCAAAATGCAGGCGCTCGCGTACAGAGAAGTTACAGGTGTGGGGCTGCCTCCAGTGCACGTGTTAAACGTAGGCATTACGTGTTAAAGTTGTTGAGTTTGATAGAAACCTACCTTATGCTGCTGTCAATCAACACAAAATATGGTGTAAGACGAGGCCTATTTATGGGAGAAATTTTATTTGTATATCTATTTTTTATTTTGAAATTAAAATTTGTAATTAATTAAATCTAATATTATATTTATTTTAAATTATAAGTTTACTTTTGATTTTTAAATAGTAAAATTTAAATATTTTTAAACTCAAAATTAATATGAATTTATTTCGTTTAAGTTAATATAATTATAAATATCATAAATTATCTAAAAAATACAACTAGTTATAAAATTTATTATTTTTAAAACTCAAATAAGTAATGTTAATTTTAAATTTAAAAATGTCTCAAGTTAATTTTTAAAAAATTAATATTAATCTTATAATTTGAAATAGAGAGAGTACCATATAAACTAAATTGTGTCCAATAGTTTAGGCTTAAAATAAATTTTTACTCCAAACTTTATTTTTCGTTTAAAAACATTGTAAATTTTGCGTGTCAAAATAATTTGCATTCTCTGCACTGAAGTTTAGGATGCAAATCGAATTTGGACATAAATATAAGTTACAATTTATGATTTAAAATATATATCCAAAAAAACTTTTCGATAGGTACTGTTTGGTATAATTATTATTATTTTTTTGTTATTTTCAAAATTTTCAAATAGAAACACTTAAATATATATTTAATTTAAATTTTTGGAGCAATAAATATAGTGACATGGTCATATGGTTTAAAACAAAATCATAATACGGTTGTAAAAAAAAAAAACAAAGTTCATCACACAGAGAATGTAATCTTGTAGAGAAACGGTTACCATTAACACAAAAGTATGGACGTTACAAGGATTTTTCGCATCGAGAACATGCCCCTATAATACTGGAGTTGAATATACGCGAGAAGTGAAGATGACCAAGCTTTCGGGATACTCTCCAATTTGATGACTTTTTTAAACCTCTACAAATGTCTGCACGAGATGACCACGAGGTGCAGTCGTAATACGACTTCAGCAAAGACAGTCGGTAAACATAATTCAGAAATAGAAAATCAAAAGGTGTGTTGGTTCTCTTTGAGTAAAAATTATATCTCTAAAAAAATTCTCTTACTCTTCATAGTTATTTTATATAACACTTCCTAGTGTCTTATTACCTGAAATAGTTGTCGCTCTGTGAGCGATTGTGTGCTCGAGTGACAGTCATGTGGATCCTTTAGCCAGAGATTGTCCCTTAGACCAAGCCATGAATGTGACGCTCCCAAATTCAGATCTCTTGAATCTTGGGTTCAGTGTTCACGATGCTATTCTACCAATCAATGCTAACCATTCATTTCTGAATAACAAAACTTAATTTATAATATTTCATAACCATCTCAGGTTTACAGACCCTTATACATTACAATACATTAACTGCATAACATATTACAAAATATTACATTTACAACGGTTCTATAAATATACAACTATTTCTTGCTCGCTTTTCCCTTCCCTTTATTAGTCTCTGAACCTTCTGCCTGTTCGGGCTTAGCTGAAATATCATTTTAAAGTAAGGATGAGCATAAACTAGCTCAACAAGTATATAAACAGGTAATGACATGATATCTTAGAGTAATGAAATAAAATATTTTATAATAGGGTTGAACTATTAAACAGTGCTGTGAAGAAACTTAAAAACATAACATAAAAGCATAATTGACTTGAAACATTAACTTTTCTAGCTGTACGGTTATAAGACCAAGAACTCGTTAAGAACAATATCAATTGTAAAGACTGATACTGCCAAATTCAGTCATAAGACTACATTTTATTTCAAATGTGTACTCTAGGTGATCAGCCTATCGTACCTTATATTGTGCACAACATAAACATCTAACGACGCAATCACACCATGAGACTTAATGTCTCTCTTTACCTTTATCCCCCTTTTTATTAGGGTTGTTCTGTTACAACATTTTCATATATTTCTCACAATAACAATATGAATTGGAGGGCATAACAATGAATATTTAAATTCAAAATAAACAATCACATATGTCTAGTCGGATTAAAATTGACATTAACCTTTCTCAAAACAGCTCAACTATGAATGAACTTCAAAATGACTTATAGGAATGCATAATATATATAATTGTCCAATGAACTGCAAAAGAGAGTTCGAATAGAACACTTGTCTTTTGTCCTTGTTTACCTTTATCGTTAATATCGTATCTCGTTTATGTCCTACACAACTATTGTGACGACCTTGAATCCGGGTCCCTTGAACCTCGAATCCGGTTCAACACGAGTATAACATTTTTCTTATCAATCATAACTTATAACAATATTAAAATTGATATATAATCATTTATTTACAATTTTACAATATCTCTTTCTATTCCAGAATCGCAATCTTTACATATTCCTAGTATGTCTCAATATCATACATGATACGACATTCTATTACAGTTAATTTGAGTATTTAACACTCATACTACATACTAACAAATTCTTATACTACATAATCATTTTTATCTGTCAAATTCGGATTGATATCTACAATAGTCATGTTAGACTTTCAATGAATGTAATATGCATTCCTGTTTCTTGATCTTTACCAAAACTTCGAATAACTTGCACTATCTAAAAATGTTGGTTTTAAGTAAGAGTGAGCACGATGGCTCAACAAATTTAACAGTTACACATAACACCTTGCATTCTTCACATATTAAACATACTCTGCATTTTATACGTATGTCATGCTTTTCATGCCTTTTATTTTATGAATGCTTCATACTTCTTATGCATCGCATATAATACACATCTAACATATATCAAGTCATGCTTCTTATTCCGTACACACTTCGCATATAATCATATTTCATGCGTTTCACATAACACAATTATCATCAATATATTTGCATATCAATAATTTAATAACATATGGTTGCATAAAAATGCACATAGGAGCAAGTTCTGAAAAAACTTGTCTGGTTCGCTTCTACCATATATGCTTATTTGCGTCATTCGTTCAACCTACAATTTATATATAAAATTGACATAATCATTAGTTACAATGACTAATAATTAGTCTTAACTTAAGACCTTAACTTTAAATTATTAACTCTTAAGATATCCGATAAACGAACCCTTAAGTTCCGGACAAAAACGCTAGTCCAAAATATAATTCGGACATGTCGGGTACGCTTAACCCACTTACGCCTTCACTACACGTCATCGTACAACCCACTTTTAATAAGTTGTCTAAATTAGTCATCAATAGACTATTTACATTGGTTTAATTCAATTAAACTTTCTTCTTTTACATAACTTAATGATTTGGACATTTAATAATGTACCAAATACCTCAAAATATTATCTACATTTGATAATGTACAACTACATTCAAATATTATTAACCATTTAACAATATTTTAATCACTTATTAATATTATTAACCATTTAATAATATTTTAATCACTTATTAATATTATTAATCATTTAATAATATTTTAATCACTTATTAATATTATTAATTATGTAATAATATTTTAATCATTTAATAATGTCATTAATTATTTAATAACATTTTCATCATATACTAATGTTATTACTCATTTAATAACCTTTTAATCTTATACTAATATTATTCATCATTTAATAATATTTTAATATTCTTCAAACATTACCAATTGCTAACTTTTTAATTGTGTTAACTTTAGTCTTTATTTTATAATTTAGATACCATTAAGTCACTAATAAACTCTACATATATAGGTTTAGTATTCAAACATATTCATTTTACATATATTTCAACTTAAATTTCCACTAAAAACTCAACCCGGACCGACCCGACCCGGACGGCTAAAACATGTCTTTGGCAGAATGTTTGACCGCTGCGACGGTGGTACAAAATTTTCGAAACCCTAACTTGAGGACTGCCCGACCCTCCTTTACTAAAATTCCCATAACTTATTCATTTCAAAATATTTTTGGGTGATTCTTGAGTCCATTCTCATCAGAATTTCCCTCTCTACAAGTTCTCTTTAGATCACAAATCCAAATTCGAAATGAAACTAGACTAAAAACTACTCACAAGGACAAAGTAAAATCTAACTTCACAAATCCTTGATTTTATTGGTTCAAACTTGAACAAAATAACATCTACACATCCATATGACACCAACTCAGTGCTGTTGTATTCCTAACTTCTTGTTTTACAATATTTCATGGTTCGATTACATTTTAAAAACGTTTTGACAAGAAATTTAAGATCGAATCATTTAGGGTTTTACTGGTAAATCACTATATGGATTTTTTTCTTCCCTTTATTTGCGTAACACATATACCAATACATTATTTAAACATATCAAACTATGAATATACATATATAACACAGTTTAAGACTTCTAGACCATCAAAATAAGTTTTGATTGGTTAAAAATACATTTTGTCGATACAAAACATATTTAAACCATATAAATGATATTAGGAAGAGATAGAACACTTTTGAACCTTTAATGGAAATCTTCTTCTTGCTAAAGCTAGACTCTTCTTCTTCTTCTCTTCCCCAAAATGAGTAACACACTTTCAACTCTCAAGTATTTTCTCATAAAAGCTCTAGCTTCTCTCTAGAACTTCTTTCTCTATAAGTTAGTAAAAATAAGCAAATGAGCAAACAACCTATACAAGGCTTTACTCCTCTTTATTTATAGAAGTCTAGGAGCACACCATTAGCTCTCCTAATCAACCAACACTAGTCAATTAGTGCTCCTAAGTATGCTTACTATTCTCATGAATGACTAGCTTGATTGACCATCTTGAATGACCAATATGAATGACTTCCATCAAAACTCAAAACAAGCAACCAATGGAGTCTTTTCCACTCAACCACAAAGCTTGCTAGACACCCCATTGGGTCCCACAACCACTAGCCAAATGGCCTTTTTATTCTCCATTTTTGATTTTTTTTTTATCTTATATAATCATTTATACATCTATATATATATATATATATATATATATATATATATATTGACCAACCTTTTGACTATGATATGGGCTCCCCTTTGGGTCATTTAAATAAATTCAATGAGGGCTCCTAGATTAATTTTGTTTGGACTCTCTCATTAATTCACATTGGACTACTTAATAGGTATTACAAGTAACCTTGTTTGGACTACTATTTAAAATTCATAATTTCCCATTACTAAACTTAATATTAAATGAACTTGGGCTACTAGTTTAATTCATTTGGACTTTAATTAATTAACCCCTTGGGTTTAAACACATTAGCTTAATTACATAATCCAATTAGGCTTGCTATCTATAAGTCCATTGGACTACTTAATTGAGTTAGTCTATTAAATCACTAACACTTAATATATCTTGGGTTTATTTAATTAAAATCCTAATGCTCATATATACTAGTACTTCAATTTGATTCAATAAACTATAACTTTTCAAACAGTCTATACCACCGCTGTGGCAGTAGTTCTAACTTTCACATTCTAGGGAGTTTCACCGCTGCGGCGGTAGTGCTGATTTTAATACACATTAATATAAGTACTTCGACTTGATTAAATTTAATTCATTAACTACCCTTTGCCATTAACTTGGGTTCATAATATAATTACCCATACCCATACAGTTATTCCCACATTGGGTTACTCAATTAACTCACACATCTTTCATAACTTGGGCTGGTAATTAATTTAATTGGACTACCCCACCATTATATACCATACTTGTCAATATTATTTAATTGGACTTATCTTAGCTATCTCTTGGACTATCATTTAACATAACATTTGGGCTTATTATTTAATTACCCACATTCGTGCAAGTATTCTTATATTGGGCTAACACATATAATCTTTTTGGGCTAGTTCACTAGTAATAATTAAATTACTTGGACTCTTCATGAGGATAAATCCTTAAATTTATTTGGACCTATTTATAATTACCAACATGACTTAAATTAATTAACATATTGGCTTGATTTAATCCATTATTGAACTCTATATAACAACTTATTAATTAAGATAATTACTTAATTAATTAACTTCTTAATATTGTCATTCTAGAAAAACATTCTAGTTTTTCTATAACTTTAACTCATAACTATTATAATTAACCTAGTTAATTATATTTCATGACTTTCTTGCTTACTTCATATTTAAACTAATCAATTTATTAGTTTAACTAAGTATTAACTTACTCATCCACTTATTTGGCTAATAAGCACACTTTTATATATATATATATATATATATATATTGAACGAATTTTGATTTGAGTCAAGTTCATTACAGTTTCGGCAGTAAACAGCAAAAACTAGTTTACTGATTAGCTCGAGATCATCAGTTAGCTCAGGCGTCAACCGTGTGATCCCTTGTATCAGACACAGTCTGATTTTATTTTTAAATTTTTAACAGAATTAATGAAATTCTTGTGATTGATGACCAGTTTTTCGGTGAAAAATTTTCTTCCTCTTCTTTTAAAATTATACTTCTTTTTGGGGGTGGAAGGGTGATAAAAATTCCGACGTGGGATAGTATGGGGAGATGGTGATCTATCTGGAAAGATGATCAACAGAACCCTCCGGCACCGAAGGAGTCGGATCAGAGAGAGTCGGACCTCCAGTCAGACGAAGCTGGCCACACAGGCCCCACAGTCATCATCAGATGCGCATGCATCTGACAAGAGTCAATCAATCAGCAGAAAGCAAAAGCAGATGTCAATCAGTCTGCAAAAGCAAAGATGCTGTCCCCCAGTCAATCAGCGTAAAGTAAAGTTAAAGGAATCTACTTTTAACTTTTACTTTACTTTTACTTTTACTTTTACTTTCACTTTAGTAAATGTAAAATGTTTCTTACTTTTACTTTAGTAAATTACTTTTACTTTGTACTTTTACTTCAGTAAATGTAATAGTGAATCCTGCGTGATTCAATAGTAATTTACTTTTCAGTTTTCTATTTAAACGAACTCAAGTGTTAGAGTTCGATAGGTTTTGTTCTAGACAGAACAGCCTCACTAGGAGGTTCGCTCTGCCTTCTCTCTACCCTCTCTCTTCTTAGTAAACGAAGAAGAAGCTTGTTGCTTCCTTCTTCTAGTAAGATGAAGCAGAAGTCTTCCATACTTCTGTCTTCCATTTATCTTGTAAACCTTCCACCAATGTATATATAAAGAAAGAAAGAATCACTTGATTACACCGGTCATCTTCTTACTTAATTTCTTTTTATTTAGTTTAAATTTTTAATTTAAACATCACGCGCTGTCATATGGTATCAGAGCCATATATATATATATATATATATATATATATATATATATATATATATATATATATATATATATATATATATATATATATATTTATATTTATATATCCACCTTCCTTCACTTCTCAATTGAATTTATTTCCTTAATAAATTCTCTACATGCATCGTTAAAATATTCCCACATTTAATTTCTAACAAATAAATTATGTTTAAAAAAAAATGTTTACCCATTTTCTACACATCTCACTTCGACAACTCTAAGTTTTAAACCATAACCATTAATTAATTATTTCAAATCTTATTTACAATTATTGTAAATATCTGAGATATTACAACCATAATGTTGGTTCATGCATTAGTTATATACATTTACATACTTTACTTTCACAAGCAAGTTATCAATTACCTTTAAATGTATCTTAACACATAACATTTCGTTTATTTATACCTTAATCTCTATCATATTGATTATTTTTATTAATTTATGATTTACAATACATGTCTCTATCATATAATATTAAAAAATTTCATTTAGGTTCAAAATAAAATTTTTAAAAAAAAAACAGGACTGCGCCCCGGCGGAGAACAACTTGCCCCAGCGAGAAGCTCTGGGTTAACTATGCCCGACGGAGTCTTTAGAGCAAAACATCCCACCCCGGCGCCGACTGTAGACACCAGTTTTTTAAATTTTTTTTTCAAACTTTTCTCATGCTATTTTTGGACATACACTACATTTCTTTATTCCAACACATGATTTATCATACATATCATATATATGACTTGTTTAGGCCTTCAAAAACCTTAAAAGTCTTCAAATAACCCTATTTTTTCAATTTTCACATTTTAGGTGTCGGTTAATATTTTTAAATGTCTAAAATTCACTTTTATCGCCATAGACACCAATTGACTACCAAATCGACACGAACATGTGTATTTACACAAAACTTAGTTATTCGATTTCTTTTTACCATTAATTACACAAAATGGCTAAAATCACCTTTTTGTAGGATTTTGTCAACTTAACAAAATTTACCCTAAAACTTATACTTAAGTTATTGAACTCCATACACCATATACACTATCACAAGTTTATTTACTAACTTTATATGTTAATATAATATCTATATGCACCTTCTAAGACATGCTGCCAACTTTGATTTGGTTTACATGCATAACGTAGCCTAATGTTAGATTTTCATATACAAGTCATGCTTTTCATCCTTTAAAAAGCCTATTATGTTATCTAGCAAGTGATCACACATGTTTCTAACATGTTCATCCTTTTAATTTAGGATTTCACTAAAATTATCAACACATAACATATAATCTACATCAAACCATGCTTTCTAGCCATGGATACATGCATGCATACACCTACCACCTTTATAATACTACTATAATACTTAGGGTTTCTTCATAAGTCACTCACATAATACATAAACTTACATAACTTACACTTATAACCATAAATACATGCATGGATACCCATATTCTTATATTTAAACACATAGATGAAGAGTTTTAAGGCAAAAACACTT
The DNA here is from genome assembly GCA_947179155.2 of Hedera helix. NCBI lineage: Eukaryota > Viridiplantae > Streptophyta > Magnoliopsida > Apiales > Araliaceae > Hedera > Hedera helix. The sequence continues at coordinate 5,467,992 of OX359286.1, forward strand.
TTAAACCTTCTTTGAGCTCTTATTCTTCTTGCTATAAAGCTTTTTAGAGATGGATGATCCACTTTTGTTGTTAGTTTTACTTCTCTTGTTCACTTTCCTTGCAATCTCAAGCACTCTCAAGCTAAACCCTAGCTTATCTTCTTCTCTCTATGAAAACTCTCAACACTTTGCATAAAATGAAATGAAATCCATCTCCTAGCTTATACTTGCAACATATATACATACATAAGTTGTATGTATTCCTCCAACACTTAACCATCCTTTAGTTAAGCTAATTATGCCTAGTTAAGGTCATTCAAGACAATTCACCTCAACATTTAATGGTATAATGGACAATTCACACTAACTAGGACACCAGGGTCATTTTCTAATTTATTGAGGCTAATATGGACATTTCTCAATTCCTCTAGTCATTTTCTATTTAATTAAATCCTTCTTGCTTCAAATTTGCTTATTCAAGTCTTCTTTAATCCAAATTAAGTGCACTTAGCTTAAAAATTAATCTAAAATTAATTAATACAAAATTTGCTCGTCCCAAAATATTTGTCACACCTCAAAAATTTAACTTCATTATTTATTTATAATATTTACAACATTATCGAATTTACATATCATTACGTTCTCCCATCTTTATAAGGTTACATAAACAAATTCGGATAATTCTTTTTCTTTTTCTCTTCAAGTTCCCACGTTGCTTCATGAACAGTATGATTCCTCCACATTACCTTTACAAAATGTATTACCTTGTTTCTTAAAACTTGCTCATTCTTATCAATAATTTGAATAAGAGTTTCTTTGTACGTTAAGTCTTTCTCGATATGAATAGGTTTATATTCTATTACATGCTTATAGTCTGGCTTATACGACCTTAACACCGATACGTGAAATATGTTGTATATATGTTCTAACTCTAGAGATAACGCTATTGCATAAGCTACCTCTCCTATCCTCTTCAGCACTTAAAATGTTCTAATGAATCTTGGACTCAACTTTTCTTTCTTCCCAAATCTTATCTTCCATTTCCAGGGAGATACCTTTAAGAACATATAAGACCCTACTTCAAAGTCTCTCTTTTATTGATGTAAGTTTGCATACTTTTTCTATTTATCTGTGCTACTACGAGCCTTGCTTTTATCACCTTGACAATCTCTGCAGTCCGTTGCACTATTTACGGTCCCAATAGCTTACGTTCTTCTACCTCATCCCAATATAGAGGTGTTCTGCACTTCCTTCCATACAATTCCTCATAAGGCGGCATACCAATACTCGCATGATAACTGTTATTATACGTGAATTCAACTAATGGTAAATAGTTGTCCTAATTACCCTTGACATCCATCAGGCATGCTCTCATCATATCTTCTAACATTTGAATTTTTCATTCACTCTGTCCATCTGTTTAAGCATGATACGATGTATTCAACCTCAACTACGTGCCCATACGCTCTTCGGAACTATTCCAAAAATTTGATGTGAATCGCGGATCTTGATTTGAAATAACAAATATCGGAACTCCATGTCTAGAAATAATCTCCTTCACATAGAGCTTTACTAATTGATCCAAGTTGAATTTGATCTTGATCGGCAAGAAGTGTGCAGACTTTGTCAGTCGATCCACTATCACCCATATCAAATCATAACCTTTCTGAGTAGTTAGAAGCCCCCCCACAAAATTCATTGTAATGTGCTCCCACTTCACTCTAGAATCTCTAAGGGTTGTAATAGTCCACTAGGTCTCTAATGTTTTACCTTAACTCTTTGATAAGTTAGGCATTTACTAACGCATTCTGCCATGTCTTTCTTCATGTTGGGCCACCAAAAGTGTTGACGTAGATCTTGATACATCTTCGTGCTACCCGGATGAATTGAATATCTCGAATTGTCCGTTTCCTGTAGAATTTCTTCTTTCAATTTGGATACCAATGGCACCCATGCTCTTTCTTCGAATTTGAGTAATCCGCTATCATCTACTTTGAATTTTGTCTATTATCCATCGAACATACGTTCTCTGATTTTGCCGCATTCTTGATCCTGAATTTGAGCTTCCTTCACTTTATCTAATAACGTTGGATGAGCTTCTATGACATATAATTTCTCTTCCGGCTCCATTGAATACGTTACTTCTATTTCCATTCTTTCCATCTCTTTAATTAATTCTTCCTGAGTAGTCATCATTTCCAACCTTTCTCGACCCTTCCTACATAAGGCATCGACCACCACATTAGCTTTCCCTAGGTGATACAGAATTTCACAATCATAATCATTGATTAATTCTAACCACCTCCTCTGCCTCATGTTCAAATCCTTTTGAATGAAGATATATTTCAAACTTTTGTGATTTGTGTATATCTTACACTTCTCTCTATATAGATAATGTCTCTATATCTTTAGAGCAAAAGCCACCACTGCCAATTCTAAGTTACGGTATGATACCCTTTTTCATAGTGTTTCAGTTGCCTTAACGCTTATGCTATGACCTTGCCGTGCTGCATCAATAAACAATCAAGTCCCTTATGCGATGCGTCACTGTATACTACGAACTCTCCCGTATCATCAGGCAATGATAACATAGGTGCTTCACTTAACCTTTTCTTGAGTTCCATAAAACTCTCTTCACACTTTTCCGACCAAACAAACTTCACACCTTTCCTTGACAAATTAGTCAGAGGTCCTGATAATTTTGAAATATCCTTAATGAATCTTTTATAATACCCAACTAATCTAAGAAAACTCCGCACCTTCGTTGATGTCTTTGGCTGTTCCCAATTAATTACTTCTTCTACCTTTGCTGGATCTACTGATATCCCCTCTTGATCAATCACATGTCTTAGAAATTGCACAATTTTCAACCAAAATTCACACTTTGAAAACTTGGCATACAACTTTACTTCCCTTAATTTTTCCAGCACGATTTTCAAATGTTTCGCTTGATCTTCTTGAGTCTATTCATCAAATCCATAAATACAGCTGGTGCATTCGTCAAACTAAAAGACATCACCAAAAACTTGTAATGACCATAACGAGTCCTAAATGCTGTCTTATGTATATCTTCAGGTCTCACCTTTAACTGGTGATAACCGCTTCTCAAGTCTATCTTCGAGAAATACATTGCTCCCCGTAATTGATTAAATAAGTCGTTGATCCTCAGTGATGGGTACTTATTTTTAATTGTTACTTTGTTTAATTCCCTGTAGTCAATACAAAGCCTTAGCGATCCATCATTCTTCTTTACAAATAACACTGGTGCTCCCCAAGGAGACACACTTGGTTATATATACTTCTTGTTTAATAACTCCTGCAGTTGAATCATCAACTCTTTCAATTTGACTGGAGCCATTCTGTATGGTGCATTCGAAACTAACGCCGTCCTTAGTACAAGGTCTATTACAAATTCGATTTCCTTGTTTGGCGGAAGACTTGACAATTCATCTAGAAACACATCCACATAATCCTTTACCATCGGTATTTGACCCAATTCAGATCACCCTTTCTGAGTATCAACTACATGAGCCAAATATCCAATACACTATTTCCTTAATAGCGTTTTGCCGCCCTACATCATCGACAGACAACAAGATTGCCTTGACGATTTTCTACCATAAAATACTACCTTAAACTTAGTAGGAGTCTGAAGGTTCACACATTTTTTTTGGCAGTCAATCACCACCCCGTGGTTATACAACCAATCCATCCCTAGTATTACATCAAACTCTCTTAATTGAATAACAATTAAATCGATTGCTAACTTATGCTCTCTTATTGTCAAACAACAATCCCAATGAATATTTTCCACCTGAATTACTTCCTTATTCGCTACGTCTATATTTAACATATTTTTTAACCTCACTCGGGATAAATTTAATCTCTTTGCAAATTCGTCAGACATAAAGGAGTAGGTAGCATCCGAATCAAATAATACATAAGAATTTACATCATTGATAGGAATGATACCTGACACCACGTCTTTTGATACCACCGCATCCTGTATTGTCGTATTAAATGTGTGCTGTTGGTCTCCCCGACTGAGTAGGTCCGCCAATAGCAAGCTTCTAACTATTATTATTCTTGCTTCCACTTCCTCCATCAGCTTTCTTCTCAGGACAATCTTTGATTTGATGCCCCAATTCTCCACAATTGAAACATCCTTTACTTGACTTCGATGTTGGATAGTTTGGTGCAATGTGTCCTTCTTGACCACACTTAAAGCAGACATTGTTCCCCTTCAAACATACTCCCAAGTATCCCTTACCACAAGTGGCACACGGTTCTACTTTCTTTTTCTGCTCTCCTTGCTTGCTTCCAGAGGTGTTACTGTTGTTGTTCCATTTTCGTTTATTGGAGTTGCTTCCTCCACTGCTTCCTTCTTTATTGGCCCCATTACTTTTCTTTCCACGCTAATCTTGTTTGTACTTTGTCAAGGTGTCATTGCCTCTTTCAGCTAAAATAGTCTTTTCCAATACCCCAGTAAAGGTCCTGTTTTAAAACATTGAAACCTTATTGTAAATACAAGGCTTCAATCCGTGTTCAAACCGTTTTGCCTTTCGTTGCTCTGCGTCCATCTGATGTGGAGCAAATCTTGCTAACTCATTAAATTTAGTTGCATACTCGGCCATAGTCATGTTTCTTTGTTTTAGCTCTAGGAATTTCACGCCCATCATATCTCGTGTAACCGGAGGAAAATAGGCCTCGAAGAACATTTCCTTAAATTATTCCCATGATGCTACTCCCGTTCCTAATCTTCCTTTGTTGTCTCCCCACCAATAGTTGACTTCTCCTTTAGCATGAACATAGCAAAAAGAGTTTTATGTTCTTTTGCCACGTTAGCTATGTCGAACACTTTCTCCATCTCAATTACTCAGTTCTGGGCCTCTATCGGACTTGTAGTCCCCTTGAACTCCGGGGGTCCTATCCTTTAAAATCTTTGAACGTAGCAATAAGGGCAGTTATAGGTTGAATACCCATAGGATTAATATTTCTGTTCTAAAAAGCTCCCATTACAAGTCTACAAATTGCTGCATGAGATTAATTGGCTCATCTAGAGAATTAACTGACTCATCTGGTAGAGGTTAAACATTATGTCTTCGTCTAGGCGGCATTTCTGTTTAACAATTTACGTCAAGATTATTATTTTATCATTCACATATCACATTCTCATGTTAATTTAAACACATAGCCATTTCAAAGCACATTTAATAACCGAGTTTATATTCATATGAAAATTGACTAGTATCAAGCACCTTAAATCACATTTAGCATATTGCTATAAACTTTTCTATCTCTCAAACCACAAAATTCGGGATTCACATTTCATAACTTTAAACAAAAAAATAGGACTTCACTCCTTATAACAAAAAGGGTTGCATAACACTACCTATCCTAATTTTATAACAAAAGACTAGGGATTTACTGTAACGACCCCGAAATTCGACAAAACTTATTACCTTAAATTCCATATCTATTATTCATTATTTCCTTAACGTTCAAATTTCGGTCCGTTAATAAATCTTTAGTCACCTTAATTAATTCATTTGTTGACATTATAGTCATCAATTACCAAATTTTCGGTATAATTTTTTTTCTTTTCTCAATTCAATCATTGTATTAAGATATTGGGATATTTAAAATCTTATCGTCTCGATCTTAGTCCCTGGATCGCAACCTTCACTTTTTCTTTCTATTACACGCATCATAAAACTCAACATTCAAAATTTAATATTGTTTATATTCATCCAATTATTTTTGATTTCATAATTAATAATTAAATATATTTTACTCTTTATCGTAGCAGCAATCTTGATCCTTACCATATACCATTTAAATTTATTTGTCTAATCTGGATCCAACTTGCATATATATACAACACATATAAATAAACTTTGCCAATATATCCCCATTAAAGTATCATATCAAAAATATATAACAATTACTTTTACAACCTTCTATAGCAAAATCCATCACAAATCGATATTTCTGATATTTGTTTCTTGACCTGCAAAAGTTTATATCATACAAGTAATGAGCACAACGGCTCAGCAAGTTCATCAGTTTACACCTTTCATGCTTCACGTAGCACATAGCGTAACATGCTATGTGTGTGTCATACATCATGTGCTGTGCTTCTATTATAGCATTATATCTCACATCATTGCATAAAGTACACATAATTGTCATAATATTCACATATCACATAACACATAATTTATATGCCTCTGAACAGAAATTAACATATCATAACAGACAAATATTTAACATTAAAGTACTGAAGAACTTGTCTGGATTGTGGAATTAATAATTACCCATTCTATAATGCTTCTCGTACAACCTATGATCATAAAATAATCAATTAATACCTATTTATCCTCTTAGGATATTAATTTAATAAATTAATATCATCTCTGGGCCAATTATTAATTTAGATGGCCAATTATATTAATCTTGTCCCGTAAAATATTAATATAACTCAATATCAAACACATTCAATACGGACAACCCAGTTCATTGGATAAAATTTAGCATATTTGGCTGTCCGAAATTTTATTTAATTATTTTCTAACTTTTAAACTTACTAGATTAATATTTAAATTATTTAAATATTAATCTCCAATATTTAATATTTATGCAAAAATATTAAATTTAATGTCCAATTATCATTTCTATATTTTTAGTATTTTTCTATAATTTTCTATAATTTTTAAATAATTTTAAATCATTTATTTAATTAAAAATCACTTTCCAGGGTATTTTGGTAGTTTTCGCGGCTTTAGGACATAATCGGAATTTCTGGAAAAGCGCAGGGGCATAGCTGTAATTTTGCCGAGCCAAGGACACACTCGGTATTTTCTGAAAAGGCTAAGGGCACGTTTGTAATTTCACAGCGTGCCGTCGGCCGCGTATGGCGCGCGGCCCCCCACTGCCGACGCCAAACGACGTAGTTTCGAGCCACTGTTCGTGACAGCCGCGCATTGCGCGGACGATCGAATTATTGCGCCCCAAAACGGCGCCGTTTCATCCCTGCGGCTGAAAAACATTTGACTGCGCACATGGCGCAGTCGTCCCTTACATAATTTCATCTTTTTCCTTTACAAACAGTAGACCACCTTTCCAAGAATCCTCCATTTTAACACCAAAATTTCACAATATACTTGCACCAAAAATCATTAAACTCATAAATACACAGCCATAAATTATTTAGAATAATTATTTATAATTTTTTCGCAAAATTAATTTATCACTAAAAATATCCAAATAAATCAAATAATTAAATTTATACATTCAAAGCTTGGTAAATCTTCTTAAGAAGCTTGTTATACTCCTTGTTGGCACCAATCTTTCTCTCTTTCTTGGCGGCTATGGAGGTAGGGTGGTGGTCGGATGGTGGTGGCGTAGGTGATAGAGAGAGAGTTTGTGTTGTTTTGTTGCTTTTTATTTCCTTTTCCCTTGCTTGCTTTCTTTATTTCTTTTTCTTTTATAACCCAAAGCACTTAACCAACTTTTAGAAATAAAACAATTCCACCGACCTTCACACGTAGCCGACTTAGAAAAATTCGGATTAGCATAAAAATTAAAGCATACATGAAGTGTTTTTATACATTATGTAATTATATCATGTAATAAATATTTTATATAATGTATATAAAATATTTATTTTAATTCACTAAAAATCATAAATTGATTTATAAATAATATTAATACCTTTTTCAGGTCCATTATTTGATAAATGTTGTACACGCATAATGACATGCATGTAATTATGTGAGGTAATTTATACCTCCAAAATTCATAAAATAATACATATAACATATAAAAATTATTTTTCATAATTTTCACTTCGTTTCTTGCACAACATGTTACATCAACATGTTTACGTTTCCGAAATATTATTACTCATAAAAATCATAAAAATTTCATTATACATAACCATAATTTTTAATAACTTAAAACATTTATTTTTCACATTTATTTTTCATTTCTTTACTATTTACATTAACTTCTTTATATATAAATTATATAATTTAATATTATATAATTTATATATTTACATTCTCATTTCTTAAATAATTTCTTAAATTCCTCCATAATTATCAATTAATTATATAACCAAAATTATACATTTATTAACTCTCTCATTAATTTAATCCTCTTATATAAATTATATAATAATTCTTATATAATTTATATAATTATTCCCCCATTAATATTTTACTTTAATTTCCCTATATAAATTATATACTTTATTAGTATATAATTTATAAAATTAATTCCTCTTCTTAAATAATTTCTAAACCTTTACCATAATTATTGATTAATTATATAATCAATATTTTAAATTTTACTAACTTCCTCATTAGCTTTTCATAAATTTTCAGATTAATTTAATTATTAATCCCTTTATTTTCATAGTTAATGAAATTTATAATTATCAATTAAACATGCCCCCCCACACATATATATATACAAACGTATATATATATATATATATATATATATATATATATATATATATCTAATTCATATATCTCACATTACCACATAACATCATTTAATTTCTGTACCTCCACAATAATTTTTAAATATCAACAATTTCATTGTATAATTATATGAAATTTCTCTTATTTTCCATAAATTGTTTTAAAATAATTTATTTATTCTTCAATTATTTTTATTCAACATACTTTATCATGATCTTTGTACAAATCTAATTTATCAATTATATCTCATCACACACTTTAATTTACATAACATATCTCAATCATAAGTAATTTAAATAACCTTAATAATTTTGTTATTTAAATTCTTATTTAATATTATTAAAAATGATCCCGAAAATTTGGGTCCTCACATTTACATTACATACACACATAGATACATACACAACTATTTACATCTATTACAATATGCTACAGAAGCATCCTATGCCAAAGTCGATCATCTTCCATCTGCTTAAGATACTACGAGTCTGGTCATACTCCACAGGGTAGTAGTACACCCTATCTTGTGCCCTTCCAAAATCTGTGCGAAAAACATAGCTCATATCATCTATTTTCACACTCATGTGATTTATTCGAGCTTTCTTAGCCCTCACTTCCTCCTCTACTAAGTTCACCCTCCTTACTACTTTGACCCCGACATTTTCATACACGGTGATCTCAATAGTTGCCTACTTTAGTTTAGCCTCCATAGCTTCCCTTTCATTCTTAAGTTTCTAAACTTTTTGTTCTTCCTGACTCAGTTTATTCCCCAATTCCACATTTTTACTGACCAGTACTTGCACCGCAGTCTCATTCTACTCAACAGTTGTCTGACGTTCTGCTGCCTGAGTTTCTAACTCTAGAATTCTGTCTACAAACTCACTATTCTGTTGTATTAATTCATTCACCCATTCTTGATCAGCTTTCCTTTGCTTAGATGATGCATTTTCAGGCAATGATCCATTAGATTCTCCTTCCAATTCATTTGGATCTTCTTCATACTCACCTCCCTCTACTTGTACTATATCAGCAACTGGTGGAGCAGCTACTGGAACCATAGGGATATCACGCCATTCTTCATCTATTGCCCGACTGGATTCTCCAATCTCTGGCATACTACAAAATCACATGAATAATTATTTAGTTCAATGCAATTAACTTATTTCTATTACACATAACAAATATCACATAATGTGAAAATTTTAACTTTGACAATTTCCCAAGTTTCGCCTCCTAAGACTCTAAGTGAGTTTTACTATCTTCCTTAAGGTCATATTCCTAAGGTTTCCCCCCACATAAGGTTTATAACCTATCAGCCCTGATACCAAACTATGACGCTCCCAAATCCAGGTCCCTCGAACATTGGGTTCAGTTCTAATGATACTATTCTACCAATCAATCTCAACAATTTATTTCTAAATAACAAAACTTAATTTACAATATTTCATAAATATCCCAGGTTTATAGACCTTTATACATTACACTACATTAACTACCTAACATATTACAAAATATTACATTAACAACGATTCTATAAATATACAACTATTGCTTACTCACTTTTCCCTTCCCTTTGTCAGTCCATGAACCTTTTGCTTGTTCGGACTTAGCTAAAATATCATGTTAAAGCAAGGATGAGTATAAACTAGCTCAGGAAGTATATAAACAAGTAATGATATGATATCTCAAAGTAATGAAAGAAAATATTTTATAATAGGGTTAAACCATTAAACAATTATGTGAAGAAACTTAAAAATATAACATGGACTTTTGCATAATTGACTTGAAACATTAACTTTTCTAGCTGTACGGTTACAAGACCAAGAACTTGTTAAGAACAATACCAACTGTAAAGATGATACTGCCCAATTCAGTTATAAGACTGCATTTCATTTCATATGTATACTCGAGGTGATTAGCTTATCGTACCTTATATTGCGCACAACATAAATATCAAACGACGCAACCATGCCATGAGACTTAACGTCCCTCTTTACCTTTATCCCCCTTTTTATTAATGTTGTTCTGTTACAACATTTTCATAGATTCCTCACCATAACAGTACGGATTGGAGGATATAACAATGAATATCTGAATTCAAAATGAACAATCACATATGTCTAGCCGGATCAAAATTAACATTGACCTTTCTCAAAATAGTTCAACAATGAATGAACTTCAAAATGACTTATAGGAATGCATAGTATATATAACTGTCCAATGAATTGCAAAAGGGAGTTCGAATAGAAAATTTTCCTTTGTCCTCGTTTACCTTTACCGTTAATATCTTATCCCTTTTATGTCCTACATAACCATAATGTTTGTTCATGCATTAATTATATACATTTACATGCAAAACATACAAGTTATAAATTACCTTTACATGTATCTTTACACATAACATGTCGTTCATTTATACCTTAATACTTACTATATTGATCATTTTATCAATTTATGATTTATAATACATGTCTCTATCATATAATATTAAAACATTTCATATAGGTTCAAAATAAAATTTTTTCAAAAAAACCAGGATTGTGCCCCGGCGGAGAACATCTCGCCCCCAGCGAGAAGCTCTCAGTTAACTGAGCCCCGTCGCAGTCTTTAGAGCAAAACATTCCGCCTCGGCGCCGACTGCAGACACCAGTTTTTCTGATTTTTTTTCCAAACTTTTTTCATGCTATTTTTGTCCATACACTGCATTTTTTTATTCTAACACATGATTTAGCATACATAACTTATATAAGACTTGTCTAGGCCTTTAAAAATCTTAAAAGTTTCTAAATAACCATATTTTATCAATTTTCACGTTTTAGGTGTCGGTTAACGTTTTTAAACGTCTAAAATTCACTTTTATCGCTATAAACACCAACTGACTACCAAATCGACACGAACACGTATATTTACATAAAACTTAGTTATTCAACTTTTTTTTACCATTAATTACACAAAATGGTCAAAAATCACATTTTTGTAGTATTACCCTAAAACTCATACTTGAGTTATTGAACTCCATACACCATATACACTATCACAAGCGTATTTACTAACTTTATATGTTCATATAACATTTATATGCACCTTCTAAGACATGCTACCAACTTTGATTTAGTTTATATGAACAACATAGCCTAATGTTAGATTTTTTATATACAAGTCATGCTTTTCATCATTTAAAAAACCTATTATGCTATCTAGCAAGTAATCACACATGTTTCTAACATGTTCATCCCTTTAATTTAGCGTTTCACTAAAACTAACACATAGAATATAATCTATATCAAACCATGTTTTCTAGCCATGGATACATGAATGCATACACCTACCACCTTTATAATACTACTCTAATACTTGGGGTTTCTTCACAAATCACTCACATAACATATAAACTCACATAACTTACACTTATAACCATAAATACATGCATGGATACCCATATTCTTATATTTAAACACCTAGATGAAGAGTTTTAAGGCAAGAACACTTTTAAACATTTTTTTAGCTCTTCTTCTTCTTGCTATAAAGCTTCTTAGAGATGGATGATCCACTTTTGTTGTTAGTTTTACTTCTCTTGCTCACTTTCCTTGCAATCTCAAGCACTCTCAACCCAAACCCTAGCTTCTCTTCTTTCTCTCTATGAAAACTCTCAACACTTTGCATAGAATGAAATGAAATCCATCTCTTAGCTTATACTTGCAACATATATACATACAAAAGTTGTATGTATTCCTAATTAAGCTAACCATGCCTAATTAAGGTCATTCATGACAATTCGCCCCAACATTTAATTGTACAATGGACAATTCACACTAACTAGGACACCAAGGTCATTTTATAATTTGTTGAGGCTAATATGGACATTTCTTAATCCCATACAAAAGTTTGTTTGACTTAGCTTCTATCATGAGTCCTCAATCAAAATCCAACGAATACCTAACTTTCTCTTAACATAACTTTTCTAAACGTATTCTTTATCATTCATACTCTTTATGAGTTCATCTCTAAATGTCTACTGCAGATCACTTTACAATCTCATAGCATTCTTTCTGCTCTTAAACAATCTTATCATAAGATATTTCTTATCATCTCTCTTCATCCATATTTCTTAAATCGGGTACCCCATGACCCTCTTTCTATTCATTCCCCAAATATCTTTTTAAATTCAATTTTGGACCTTGTTCTATATTTTCTTATAGTCTTACACTTATCTTTTATCTCGAATTTTCCAAATTCATCTCTTATTACCTAAACTCTATCCGAGTTTATTTCTTGTCGTCTTCATTACGATTATAGCCTAAGGTACTCTTATCTAAGGTTTATAACCTAACCGCTCTGATACTAACCTGTAACGCCCCTAAATTCATGCACCTGGTGCAACACGACACAATTTATATCTTAATATTTACAACATTCAACCACAATATAATGAATACAACCTCGCTTTGATACTAATTAAATACAAACATTTCCTTTTATTCTAGAATTTGCAATATTTACAATCCCTTATTACAATTTTAAATCATATTTACTATGATTTACTCTATAACAGTAGTCATGAGAAATACTTAATTCATAATCCAACACTAATATTTCCTTTCTACACATCATTCTTTAACTAATCATTTGCGATTTATAGTATTAACATTCGTCTCGAATAGCTTAAGGTTACACTAACATGTCTTTGAACCTTTGACATTACAAGTTTTAATTACTAAAAAAAGAATTGCACCAATGTGTTAGATCAATTCTAATAACAGAGCTTCATTACTGACAACTCAAAATTCGCAAACGCTTCTATCTATTGTTCCTTTCTTTCTCCGTCGTCTCTATTGAGACCTTCGAAGTTCATAACTTAACTGCAAAAGTTCATTTAAAGCAAGAATGAGTAACTATGTTGCTCAACAAATTTAACAGATAATAACGTAACACATAATTCACATTCCAGACATGTTTTACCTCTTTCATGCTTCGTATTTATACATGCTACACGTTATTCATGCTTTACATTTACTCATACTTCATGCTAATCGTGCTTACACATTTTTACATGTTTCAAAACTATAACTCATAGAAGAATTCATATAGATCATTAAATGAATATCAACAATAATTGTCACAAGTTTGCATGTAATGTACGTTAAAACAAGTTCACACAAATTTCACATATCATAGAAAATTTTGCATGTAACACATAATGATAAAGTCTGAAAAACATTTTTGTACTGGCGTTTTACCACTACATTAACTTTAGCGTCCCATGTACAACCTACACGTTATGGAATAATCGATAACGTAGCATTAACCCATGTTTGACAATAGCTCAGTTCTATTTTAAGACCCAAACTTTAGTTTATCGTTCTTCATATCGCCTTCATAATTAATATAATTTGCATACCAATGAGTTATTCATATAACTCCACCCACTTTGGTTGTAAATGCTTATAATGCTAATTTATTTTACTTGCTCCGTTAAATCATTCTCAATTTGCTTTAACTAAACTCATGTATTTATTTAATCTAACCACATACTCCATTGATACCCAAATCATTATTCTGGACCCTTTTTACTTTACATCATAGTCGGGCCCTACTTAATTAATTTAAATTTTTTTTTCTCTGGTACAAAGCTCCAGGGTGCTATATTTTGAACTACAAATAGTGCCGGGGCATTATTTGGCAGAGAGGCTCATCGCTGGGGACACTTATTGCACCGCTAGGGCGCTCTACCTGCACACCAGATTTTCAAATTTTCATATTTTCAAGCCACTTTTGTGGATTTTTAACTTCTTCATCTTTAATAGAAATATGCTCAAATTTGGACAGTAGGTAGTCCACACTACATATTATTTAAAAAAAAATAAGACTTGGCTCAGATGACTTTGTTAATATTAGAGAATAAAGGCCTGAAAAATTGCGTTTAACGCATTTTTCACATTTTTAGTTTTCTTTAAAAAATCCATAATCTCATTTTGGTTTCTTTTTCCCATTCCAATCACTTGGAACAATTTTATAATTCTTAAATACACCACATACAACTTATGATTTTCTAATAATGTAATCTTTCATACAAGGTTTTGTAACCATAAATAGCTTGAGAACATCTATTATACATATACATATGGATCAACCTTCATATACATTTTGAAATCCAAAGTTTAGTAAAAATAGTTCTTTTAGGCATTTTATCAAACAACTTATGTGCATTAGATTAAAAACCTCATTTTTCATATCACGACTTCCCTCTAGGCTCCATTTATACCTTCTTAGTTTTTTAGACATGAAAACTATAATTTCATTTCATACACACCATCCTTATTTTACCGAACCCACCATGATCCACCAAAATGTCAAACTCCCACAACAATATGTTTATGTATGTAAACATATACATATGTATGAACAAATTTTTAGGTGGAGATCATTATACCTTTTTGATTTCTTCTCTTGATATGGCTTGTTAGAACAACATGAGAGCTTCATTTACTTCCATGATAGTTTCATCCATCACGACTTCTACTAATTTCCACATTCTTGCTCTCAACTCTCTCTAATTTTACTAAGTAAAATAAACCAACTTTGCTAAACTCTCCAAAAATTTTCAGCAAAAATGCTAGGGTTCCTTATTTATAGAAAAGTCAAGACCATGGTCAAAATGGTCACTAACTATTATTAGGGAAGGATAATTTGGACATTTGCACATTCTCTAGAATTTTTTCAAGGTCATAATGGTCACATCACATTTTCTTTAAGGACAAAATGGTCGTTTTGTCAATTGGACATAATGGTCATATACAATTTTCTCCAAGGGTAAGATAGTCACTTGCTATGGCTTAGGAATTTCCTAGAAATTTCACCAAGGGCAAAATGGTTTTTTCACTATAATTAGGAAATTTTCTAGAAATTTCCTACAAGGATACCATGGTCATTTGAAACTTTTATCAAGGGCATTCTAGTCACTTGGCCTTTTTCTAGGAAACTTCGTAGAAATTTTTCTCCAGGATACATTAGTCATTAGTAATATTCTCCAATGATAATTTGGTCATTTCATCACTACTAGAAACTTTCTAGCAATTTTTTCAAGGGCATTTTGGTCATTATCAAATTTTTAAGGACAATATAGTCATTTCACCATTCTTGGGACACATTAGTCATTAATCACTTTCTTTTAGATAATTTAGTCATTTCTCACCATTTCCTACATTTAACTTAAATATGGTTATTTCTTAACCATAGTCATTATATAAATACATAATTCTTTCAACACATCAACTTATATATATACCCATGTACATTTATAATTTTCTACAATTAACTCAAGCTTGGTCAAACATTAGCCATAGCTATCTTACATATCACATTAAATTTACATATCACTTTCCTAACACATGTTTATTAACTTGGCTTTCAAAATAATTTTTCATTAGGCTTCTTGGTACAAGCTTCTAATTAAATCTCTCATCTTTCAACATCTTTCAACACATTTCTCATAGCATTCTTTTAGTTCTTCAATAATCTTATCATAAGATATCTCTTATCATCTCTTTTCAAATCCGCTTTTGGACCTTCTTCTATATTTTCTTAGGTGAGAAGGTGATTCTTTTCTCATATGTATGTCTGATAATTATAAGCAAGTTCTTAAAACTCATACTTATGGTACGTTCATGAGTCACAATCGTATGGTAAGTTTTTGTGCCCCTCAGCATATGGGCAGTCATTCATTTATTCCTGGACTACATATTGCTAGGACAAGCTCTTAAACTCACATTATTGTGGTAAGTTTCTGAACTCATAATGTGTGGTAAGTTCGACGAACGATGCTTGTGGCGGGCTAGGAAAAAGGTGGTAGAGTGAGATTTGAGTAGAGAAGGAATGAGAAAGCTGGAGATGATTGAAAATTGTGCGTATGATAATTCTTTTAGCTATGCTAGATCTCAAATTTTCTTACAGTTGTGATCTTATTTGCACTTATGTGCAAATTCCTTAAAATTGTGATTGTATTCGCACTTATGTGCTAATTTTTTAAAATTGTGATCGTATTCGTACTTAGGTGCAAACTTCTTGAAATTGTGCTTATTCTTGCATTTGTGTACAGTTGTCTTAAAGATCGTACTTGTATTGTTTGTATTCGTACTTATGTGCTTTTGAAATGCTCTATTCAATTTTTGAACTATCAAATTTTCAAAAAAGTTTCTTCATTCGAATGTCTATGCTAATTATTTCGGCTAGACAAAATTGATTTGAAAACGCCAAATGCATTTTTTAAAAGAGTCATCAACGCACCATTGAACATGGTGTGGCATGATATGTGTTGGAATCGTCAATGCATGGAAAGGTGGTGCGGCTATGATTAATAGGGAATCATCAACGCATTACTACACGATGCGTTATAAGAAAGTCATAAAATGATTTTTGGTTTACTTAAATAATTCAAAATTTTGGAGTTCATGATTCATGAATAGTTTGATGATGCTTGTCTAGGCCATTTGTTTCGGCTAGACCCTTTTTATCAAGAAAGGATAATGTTTGAAAGCTGATTGAAATTTCCAATCCAATTGTTTTGATGTAGAATCTTATGTTAAAGTTGAGGTGAAAAACCCTGAAAAAGGGGTATATTGGGTTGGTTAACGTGGTTCTACCCAGAATATGATGTGCACAACGCAAGGGTACGATAGGCTGATCGCTTAACGTACTAGCAAAGGTAGTTTACTATCTTTGTGATTGTAAACAAACCTAGCAGAGAATGTTTACAGTCTGAATGATTGCTAAACGTTCTATATGAGGTTTGTGATGGGAATACCCTTTAAACCTGGTTAAGAGTTCACGGTCTTTATGACCTTTCAACATGATATGAAAAGTTTTTCTTAAAGGAATCTTCTTGTTTCCTAGTTATTCATACTGCTTCACAATTATTGAACAATTGTGAAGACTCTTGAAAGATATTCCAATACTCTGGAAGCTGAATGTGTAGAAGGTATAAAACACCTAGAGAAAAGTGATTGAATGATACGGTGATTGAAGAGAAATTCTCTGAGAATTAAATAGAAGGGTATTAATTGGAGTGAAAATGTAAAGGTTAGTTTGAGGACCTAATTGTAATGAATGAAGTGAGTAGAGACAAGTACGTTACAATTTCGAGGATAAATGTTTTGAAGGAGGGGTGAATGTGATGATCCGAATATTTATGAAGCTAGTAAACATGAGTTTTAAATTATTGGTGTGATAATGGTATATGTTGATCTTTATATAAGATAATTAAAGAAGAGATATAGAAATAAAGATAAGGTTAAGAGGTAAAAATCTAAATTTGTCAGAGAGAAATATGTAGAGAATTGATTAAAACTTTATTTAATTTATGTGAACATATATGATTAAATATGTAATGAGAAAGAGGCTTTTGTTGAAAAAGGCTTTAAGGAGGATACACAGAAATGTTAGTAGATCAGTAATTAAAATAATGTATTTTAGTAACCTATAGACAAATAAATTAAAAATTATATATATAAAAGAATAGAATTGTTGAAAAGTAAGAAATGAAAGGATGATGAAAGAGTGATAAGATTGTGATATATATATATATATATATATATATATATATATATATAGTAAAGTTCAAGAGCATACCTCCTTAAAGGACATACCTAGTATACCCCCTTTAGCGATGGACCCGGCGACGGTTTGGTCCGTCACCACAGGTTCGTCCTTCGCTATATGTTTGTCCGTTGCGATATGTTGTCTGTGTTAGGGTTTCGACACAGTGAAAGCAGCGGAATTTAAAAAAATTTTTGAAACCCTAAAACAGGATCCATGCGAATACAGATTAATTAGAGGTTTAGAATTTGTTTTACCGATTATGTAAGCTTAAATGGAGACGCTGGTGAATTCTGAAGCAGCCTCGAATCCTTAACGCAATCCAACGACTGCATTTCTACGGTATCCACACGAACGCTCCGCGAATCGTCCCACGATCTGTAGCAAAAGGAAACGCGATACTAGCCACCAAAATCAGGATTTCCGAATTATTTTTCCCTCTAGCCTCTATCTGAAAGCGGCTAGGGTTTTAGTTTTTGTTCCTTACGTGATTAAGACTACTGATATATCATATATATAGTAGTTAATAGGAATTAACCAAAACCTAATTTAATTAGAAAAATAAAATCCAAATTTATATATATTATATTTTAATTAAGTTTAACTTAATTAATATACATATATATAAATTATCCTATTAATTTAAATTCGTAATTTTAAATACTATCAATCATATTGACATATTTAAATACTCACAATTTAAATTAATTCCTTTTTAAATACGTTCTAAGTGTGTGACCCTAAGGTTATTATTATGTTGGCAATAAATTTAAAATCATATTATAAAATTATAAACAGTGAGCGGCATCTAGTAATGCATCACTGCTACTTTTTCGGTATAAAATTTTCACTTCCTCAATTCAATCATTGTGTTAAAATATTTGGATATTTAAAATCCTTATATCTGGATCCTAGTCCCTGGATCGCAACCTTTACTTTTTCTTTCTATTACAAGTATCGTACAACTCAACATTCAACATTTAGTATTGTATCCGTACAACATTCTTTGTTTCATGATTCATAACTAGCTATATAATAGTCTCTATCATTACAATCATCTTGAACAATTATGGTACACAACTTTAACCTTTATCATATCCAAATTCAACATATATGTACATACAAAATATTAATGTAACCTTGACAAATTATCCATATTGAATCAATAATATAAACATATAATAATAACGTTCACAACCTTTTAGGAAAATCCGTCCCTACATAATCTGATATTCTTGAAATTCATTTCTTAACCTGCAAAAGTTTATTTTAAGCAAGTAATGAACACCACGGCTCAGCAAGTTCAACAGTTTATGCATCACGTAGCACATACCTTAATATACTCGGTGTGTGTCATACATCATATGCTTGTGCTTCTACTATAGCAATATATCTCATATCATTGCACAAAGTACACATAGTTGTCATATTATCCACGTATCACATAACACATAATTCCTATGCATTTGTCAAGTTTTAACATATCATAACAGTTAAACATTTAACATAAAAGTACTGAAGAACTTGCCTGGAAATCCAACTATTAAATTGGTAGTTCATACCCTTTACTCGATCAACCTATGATCATAAAATAATCAAATAATAATTATTTATCCTCTTATGATATTAATTTAATTAATTAATATCATCTCTGGACCAATTATTACATAATACGGTTAATTATATTAACCTCGTCTTTTAAAATATTAACATAACTTAATATTTAATACATTCACTACGGACAATCCGGCTCATCGGATAAAATTTAACATATTTGGTTGTCCAAAAATTTTATTTAACCATTTTCTAACTTATACCCTTATTAGATTAATAGTTAAACATTTAAATATTAATCCCCAATATTTAATATTTTTACAAAAATATTAAATTTAATGCCCAAACATCATTTCTATATTTTTAGTATTTTTCTATAATTTTTAAACAATTATTTCTTTAAAAATCACTTTCTAGGGGCATTTTGGTAATTTTCGCTACTTTAGGGACACAACCGGCATTAACAGAAAAGCTCAGGGGCATATCTGTAATTTTCCGGGCCAAGGGACACGTTCGGTAATAATTGAAAAGGTCAGGGGTAATTTCGTAATTTTGCCCCAAGACTGGCCGCACATGGCGCGACATCCCCTCCCCCGGCTTCGCCCACGCCAAACAACGTCGTTCGGCGTGACAAAATTTTCTTACCGCGCATTGCGCGGATGACAGAAAATCTGCGCTTCAAAACGGCGCCGTTTAATTTCCAGCAACAGAAAAAAATTGGCCGCCGCGCAATGCGCGGGTGGCTATTTTTTTTTTCTTCTTCCTGTTCGTAACAGTAGCCAGCCAAGAGTTAAATCCTCCATTTTTACACCATTTTTGTTCTACTTTTCCACAATATAATTACACTAAACATGATAAAATTCATAAATACACTTCCATAAATTATTTAGAATAATTATTTTAATTATTTACTAATTTTTCACAATAATAATTTAATACCATAAATACCAAAAATAATCAAATAATTTCATTTTTACACCTTCAAAGCTTTGCAAATCCTTCCTTGAAAGCACCAAATATTTCTCCTTCTCGGTTGCTATGGAGATTTTCCGGTGGTTCGGTTGATGGTGGTCGGGTGGAAGGAGATCAAGAGAGTGAGAGGTTTATATTTGTTGATTGCTTTTTCCTTTTATTTCTTTTCTCCTTTTATCCTTTATAAACCCACATGTCTAACAATTTTTTTGGAATAAAAAAGTTACCACAGACTTATGCATGCAACCGACCTAGCCATCTCTCGAATGTTCCAAATTACGCATCCATAATTCTAATTTAATACATTACGTAATTATATCGTGTAATAAATATTTTATATAATGTATATAAAATATTTATTTTAATTCACTAAAAATCATAACATGATTTATAAATAATATTAATACCTCTTTTAGGTACTTTACTTGACAAATTTTGTACACGCATAATGACATGCATGTACTTATATGAGGTAATTTATACCTCCAAAAATCATAAAATAATTCCTATAACATATAAAAATTATTTTTCATAATTTTTTACTTCGTTATTTGGACATCATGTTACATTAACATGTTTACGTTTCTGAAATATTATTCATCATAAAGGTCATAATAATTTCATTATACATAATCATAATTTTTAATAACTCCAAACATTCATTTTTCTAATTTATTTTCATTTCTTTACAATTTACACTAACTTTCTTTATATAAATTATATAATTTATTATTATATAATTACTTTATCTTTAATTAATTTTCATTTTATACAAAACACCATTTATAAAAATTTCTTTCATCCTTATTCAATTTAATCCTCTTATATAAATTATATGATTATTTTAAAATAATTTATATAATTATTATTTTCTTCATACATTACTTTAATTTCCTTATATAAATTATATAATTTAGTATTATATAATTTATATAATTACATTTCTTTCCCAATTAATTTCTACACTTCCTTCATAATTCTTAAGTAAATATAAAATTATCAATTATAATTTCACTAACTTCCTCATTACCTTTTTATTTAAAAATTGGATTAATTAAATTATTAATTCCATTAACTTCCATAATTAATAGAATTTAAAATTATCAATTAAAAATGCACATTTATATATATATATATATATATATATATATATATATATTTCACCTTACCACATAACACCATTTAAATATAATTTTCGTATTTCCGTAATAATTTTATTGTGCCTTTACAAGAAATTTCTATTATTCTTCATAAATTATTTTTTAACAATTTATTTACTTTGCAATTATTTTTAAATTAACACAATTCGTCATGATCTCTGTACAGATTTAATTTACTAATTAAATCTCATCCCATACCTTAAATCACATAAAATATCATAAATAATTTAAAACATCTTGATAATTTTATCAATTAAATTCTTATTTAATTTTATTAAAAAAATTCTGAAAATTCGGATCCTCACACATTTCATAGTCCTACTCAATCAAGAGACCTATGGATATCACCCCTAATACATATGAGGGTTAAATTCCATCTAGATCACTCATATTTCTCACACGATTCATGATGTACCCAATAATCACCTTTATTGTCCACCCTATTAAATGTGACATTTGATGATATCAAATTACATAAATTCTCGTGTAATAATATAGTGATCTCAGGTCGGAGGATCATTACATCATTGTCACTATGAGAATTTCTTATGACACTTTGCATAATGCTCCACGTAGAATTCTCATGGTGGGTCAGTCCAATACATTGTTCTCTAACATGTACCTATGCATTGACTCAAAGATCTCATATATTTATGACCAATGGGATTTGGCCATCAGTCAATCCACATACTAGTCTTAATGCATCATTGTTGTCCCGTTAACAATGATACTCGACTAGGGACATTTAAGAGCAATGCTACTAATTGTAATTATATAATCTCATGTTCAAGTCACATACTTGAAGCTATATAATTCGTATCACTATTTTAAGGACTTTTATTATGCTAATATTTATATAACGTAGCAAATGAAATCATAATAAAATAATCTATTTATTCAATCAAATATAATATTAAAAATGTTAAGCAATTACATCAAATAATTAGTCTCCAGGGCATCAACTCTAACAGTCTGTCGCTAAAAACTTTAGCGACGGGCGAACCTATGACGACGGACTAAACCGTCGTCGGGTCCATCGCTAAAGGAAGTGTGCTTGGTATGCTCTTTTAAGGGGGTAAGCCCTTGAACCAAGTCATATATATATATATATATATATAAAGTCCTACAACTAAAAAGAGGAATGCTATAATATTTAATTTTAAAAAATTTGATTACTTGATAATATGTAGGTCGTGTCATGAATTAATGGAGGTAAGAGATAATTATAGAAAATGGGAAATGAAGGGGTAAGAGTGAAAAATGTTATGATAAAAGAAAATTTATGTATAAAATAGGTGGCGATAAAATAATAATGCCTGAAATAAATAGGTAATGATGAGTCGGAATAAGTTTTATAAGACTTAGACTAAGAATAGATTCTCATCTATGAATTGTATAGAAATGAGGAATGAAAAGGGGTGGTAATGTAACAACCATGATAACGTAAATTGATGAAATTATTTGGTGGAAGAAGATTATGTGAGAATGGGAAGTAAAGAAAATTATAGTGTTACGATAATAGTAATTTTGAGGAAGGAATCTTGAAATAAAGGAAAGAAATCTAAGGATTAAGAACATCATGTAAAATGTTATTAATGAGAGGAATTTTCTTTGAAATTTTTTATGTGTAAATTATGCAGCGTATATAGACAAGTTATATATTGTGAGAAAAGTGAAATTAATGATTAACAGACTAATTAATTTAATTAGTTTTAATTAACTAAGAAGTGAAAATGGAAGTTAAGAGGAATGATTAATTGAAATTAATCATATAAAATATGATTTAAGTTACGTTATTAAATTAATAAAGTTTGATTATTGGTCTTGAATGACAATATTAGAGATTTTTATTAATTACGTTAACTATATGTGTTATGATTTAAGCTTATGTTATTAATTAACAAAGCTTAAGTGGTTGGCATTGTGAGGTAAGATTAAATATTTGAATTAATTAATTATTAAACTTAATTATGAGAATAGGGAGAAAAATCCAATAAATGGATTAAAGTTATTCAACAATAAGAATTTAGGCTAATTAATTAGTTGGTTTAAAGTGTGAAAGAAGGATTATAATTAATTTAATTGAAGAAAAGTAAATTAAAGTTTGAGTTAGTGAATAACTAAGTTAATGTGTAAGTCTTGGATGACATTATAAGAGGCTCAATAAAAATTATGGAATTTAAGGCTCATGGAGCATCTAAATAAATTAAATAATTGTGAATTAGTTCAAGTGATATGAGAAATGTTAGACAAGTATGAAAATTAAACAAGGCCAATAACATGTTTAAGCTTATACCAAGAAGCCTAATGAGAAATTAGTTTGAAAGCCAAGTTAATAAACATATGTAATGAAAGTGATATGTAACTTTAATGTGATATGTAAGATATCTATGGTTAATGTTTGACCAAGTTTGGGTTAGTTATAGAAAATTATAAATGTACATAGGTATATGTATCAGTTGTTGTGTTGAAAGAATTATGTATTTATATAATGATTATGGTTAAGAAATAATCATACTTGAGTTAAATGTAGAAAATTGTGAAAAATTACTAGATTATCCAATAAAAAGTGATTAATGACTAATGTGTCTCAAGAATGGTGAAATGACTATATTGTCCTTAAAGAAAAATTGTTAATCATCAAAATACCCTTGAGAAAATTACTAGGAAGTTTTCTAGTAGTGATGATATAAACAAACTACCCTTGGAGAATCTTACTAATGACCAATGTATCATAGAGGGAAATTTTTAGGAAGTTTCCTAGAAAATGGCCAAATGATTAGAATTCCCTTAGTGAAAGTTACTAATGACCATGATGTCCTTATAGGAAATTTTCTAATCATAGTGAAAAGACCATTTTGTCCTTAGTGAAATTATTAATGACTAATGTCCTTGTGGAAAATTTTTAGGAAATTTCCTAAGCCATGACAAATTACTATCTTACCCTTGGAGAAAAGTGTATATGACCATTATGTCATAATGACAAAATGACCATTTTGTCCTTAAAGAAAATGTGACATGACCATTATGCCCTTGAGAAAATTATAGAGAATGTGCAAATGTCCAAATTGTCCTTCCCTAGTAATGGTTAATACACATCCAAATTGTCATTCCCTAGTAATGGTTAATGACCATTTTGCGCATGGTCTTGACTTTTCTATAAATAAGGAACCCTAACATTTTTGCTAATTTTTTTTGGAGAGTTTAGCGAAGTTGGCTCATTTTACGTAGTAAAATTAGAGATAACTGAGAGTAAAAATGTGAAAATTAGTAGAAGCCATGATGGATAAAGTTATCATGGAAGGGAATGAAGCATTTTTGTCGTTCTAACAAGTTATATCAAGATAAGAAATCAAAGAGATATAATTATCTCAACCTAATAATTTGTTCATACATATTTATATGTTTACATGCATAAACATATTGTTGTGGGAGTTTGACATTTTGGTGGATCATTGTGGATCCGGTAAAATAAGGATGGTGTGCATGAAATGAAATTGTAGTTTTCATGTCTAAAAAACTAACAAGGTATAAATGGAGCCTAGAGGGAAGCCATGGTATGAAAAATGAGGTTTTTAATCTAATGCACATAACGTGTTTGATAAAATACCTTAAAGAACTATTTATACTAAACTTTGGATTTTAAAGTTTATATGAAAGGTGATCCATATTTATATGTATAATAGATGTTCTCAAGCAATTTATGGTTACAAAACCTTGTATGAAAGATTACCTAATGTGAAAATCTATGAAACTTAGGTTTTTCTAAATGAGGATATTAAATAAGGAATTTACATATTTTGATTGTTTTTTAAAATCATAAGTTGTATGTGGTGTATTTAAGAGTTATAAAGTTGTTCCAAGTGATTGGAATGAAAAAAGAAACCAAAATGAGATTTATGGATTTTGAAAGAAAACTAGAAATGTGAAAAATATGTTGAATGCAGTTTTTTGGGCCCTTATTCTTGGATCTTAACAAAGCCATTTGAACGAAATTTTATTTTTGTAAAATACTATATAGTGTGGACTACCTATTGTCTAAATTTGAGCCTATTTCGATAAAAGATGAAGAACTTAAAAATTTAGAAAAGTGGTTTGAAAATAATAAAATTCAAAAATCTTGTGTGCAGGTAAAGTGCCTTAGCAATGTAATAAGCCCCCCAAGCATTGAGCCTCTCTACCAGACAGTGCCCTGGTGCTGTGTACCAGAGAATAAAAAATTTATTTTTAAAAGTAATTAAGTAGGGCTCGACTATGATGTAAAATAAAAATGTCCAGAATTATGATTTAGGTATCAATAGTTTATGTGGTTAGATTAAATCAATACATGAGGTTAGTTAAAGCAAATTGAGAATGATTTAACTGAACAAGTAAAAAAAATTAGCATGATGAGCATTTAAAACCAAAGTGGCTGGAGTTATATTAATAATTCATTAGTATGCCGATGATATTAATTATGAGGGCGATATGAATAATGATAAACTAAAATTTGGGTCTTAAAATAAAACCGAGTTAAGGTCAAACATGGGCTAATGTTAGGTTATCGATTCTTACATAATGTGTAGGTCATACAGGGGACACTGAAGTTAACGTAGTGGTAAAACGTCAGTACATATAAGTTTTTCAGACTTTATCATTATGTGTTACGTGTAGAATTTTTTGTGATACATGAAATTTGTGTGAACTTGTTTTAATGTACATTACTTGCGAACATGTGACAATTATTGTTGATATTCATTTGATGATTTATATGAATTGTTCTATGTGAACTTTATGAGTTATAGTCTTGAAACATGTAAAAATGCATAAGCATGATTAACATGAAGTATGAATAAGCGTAAAGCATGAGTAACATCGCATGTATAAATACGAAGCATGAAAGAGGTAAAACATGTTTGGAAGGTGAATTATGTGTTACGTTATTATCTTTTAAACTTGTTTAGCAACATGGTTGGTCATTCTTACTTTAAATGAACTTTTACAATTAAGTTATAAACTTCGAAGGTCTCGATAGAGACGACATAGAAAAAAAGGAACAATAGATAGAAGGGCTCGTAAATTTTGAGTTTTTAGTAATGAACCTCTGTTATTAGAATTGATCGAACACGTTGGTGCAATCCTTTTGTGGTAATTATAATTTTTAATGTCAAAGGTTAAAAGACTTGTTAGTATAACCTTTAGCTATTTGAGACGAATGTTAATTTTATAAATCGCAAACGATTAGTTGAAGAATGATGTGTAGAAAGAAAATATTAGTGTTGGATTATGAATTAAGTATTGCTCATAACTACTATTATAGAGTAAATCATAGTGAATACGATCTGAAATTATAATAAAGGATAAGGTTGCGAATTTTAGAATAAAAAGAAATGTTTGTATTTAATTGGAATCAAAACGATGTTGTATTCATTATATTATGGTTGAATGTTGTAAATTTTAAGACAGAAAGTGTATCGTGATGCATCAGATCCACTGCAACAGGTGCACGAATTTGGGAGCGTTACACCTATGGTCGCTAGCTGTACACTATAAATGTGCAAACATGGGGTTTCGTTGCCCATTATTATGTGGTACATGTACCACTCGAATTGGGATACGCACGATGTTCAATTTCCCCTATACGTTAGGAAGGTAAATTAATATCTACCGTTAGATTCAAATTAAGGTTGGGGATTTGTGCCATCCTTAGGGGATACAAATAGGGATAAATCCTCAATCCAACACTTTTGCCTATTCTTTTGCCCTAAGCTAGTGAATTTCTTACTGCCACAACTATTCTTTGCTATCGGAGTGTGTAAAATTTATGGGAACTCACTTTTTATCGAGCTGAATTGCCTTGCCGACCAATTTCTCAAGTAAATTTAATCAAATTTGTTTTGTTATTTTGATAATCCTATTATTTCTTGCGTCTAGTTGCTTGTCCCTTTAGGATCCTATTTTTAACTCTTCAATCACTGTACTTCACCATTCCTTATAGATAGAACCCTAAAAATTTCCGAGGCTGCCTCTTCCAGCGGGGGTTTAATAGAGTAATGGTAATGATACCCCCTGAAGCTAGGGAGGCTAGGGAGGAGAGGATAGGACGCCCCCGATGTGTACTCTGACGAAGATGACGAAATGGCGACCTTAATTTATGAGCATGAGGTCAACCCGCTAGCTTTCTCTATTGACGATGTGGAGCATAGTATCCTCAGGCTCGCCATGCCTTAACCTCTCCCAAATTATCTTTGGGACCTCTTCACTGAGGCAGAGTACGAATGAGTCAATAGGGCTTGTAGATTTGGCCCGACCTCTTTATAATCGTTAATGACTGTGGTCCTCTTTCTTGAGGAGTATGAGCTAAGGCCATTAAACGTATCTGAGCACAATATGACATCCTCGAGGGTGGTTGGGTTAGTGTCCCGATGATGCACTTTAGATACGGGTTTAGGTTCCCATAACATCGGTCCATCAGGTCATTACTTAGGGATTTTCTGCAAATTGCCCTCTAGCAATTAATGCCCTAGTCCATACTCCTTTTATCGGACTCCATTGCTCATTATGCTGAGAAGAAACTCAAGACTATTTTTTTTACACGTTTAAAGTCCAGAAGTTTAAGAGAAAGAGATTTTATAAAATTTACCGATAGGACAAGGGGCTGGGTTTGGAGTTACCCCTTTAGAGCAATAAGGGTTGGCATCAGGAATAGGTGTTTGTCAAGGGTAAGGAACTCTTAAGCCTACCCCGATTCATGAGTCCTAGGGATCCAAATGCCCTTCGGGTGTTGGAGTATTCCATCCCTCAAATGGATGGGGCTCATTATAATAATTTATGTAAAACCTTGCCCAAGCAGCCCTGGTCCCTGGGGACTTCCAAGACCCTTATTTCTAGTATGACCATAGATATAAGGATATGACTTTCCTATATGTGACTTTATTTTAACGTTGTTACTTTTATCATCATTATTTTTTATCTCTTATTCGATACTGGTCATTTGTTTAGGATGACCAACCAAAGGTTTAGGGTGGACAAGAAGTCTTTTGCCATTGTATCCAACTTAGCCCTGGCATCGACTTCTAAGCTCGTGCCAAAAAAGGCCTTGGGTTCAGGAGCCTTGAAAGAAGGAAGGTCTAAAAGAAAGAGCTTAGAGACTCCCATGTTGGCTTCACCCAAGCGAGCCAAGTCCGGGCCCCCCAAAAAAGTACAAACAAGCGGGGGCCCAAGGAAGGGAGTGGGGCATCGAAGGAGGGAGCGGGAATCTCGAAGGGCCCATTTGCAGGGAGAAAACCCGTTTTGACAAGCCCCTTAGACACTGTAGCATTGGCATCCTCAACATATGCCTCTAGGTCATCATCATTAGGAGTCGGGGAACCATCGTAGCAATTAGCTTTAGTGCCCACCAGTTACCTCAATCTCTATGGTCTGTTCAAGGAATACTGTTTCACCTTCAAGTAGCATCGAGTGTGGTTCACTGGGGACCATGGTTGGGGTAAAGGGGTAACGGACAAAGTGCTTCAAGGCCTTTAACTTGCCCTAGGACTTGAAGCACTACGAAAAGTATTCCTTGGTGTTCGTCAGTGACGAGTTCATGGCGTTGGGACTGGTAATAATTTATGTTTGTACTTTTCTTTTTTAATGCATGAATTGTTTGTTATACCAAGCTAACTTTTCTTGTCAAAAATTATAGCTTAATTCGCTGGTGTTCAGATAGCTAAGATGGGCAAAAATTTATCCACTAACATCAACGAGCTGTGAAGGAAAGACGACCACCTCGTGGAATGGGATGCGATTCAAGATAAAAATTCCAATAAGTTAGCCCTGACCCTAAAGAGGGAAATGGAGTTAGGAGAGGCTCGAAAGGGCTAAATCAAGAATCTTAAGGACGAGTAGGATGTCCTTTGTGATTGCCCGAAGATTCTTAAATAGGAGAAGTGTAATATCGCAAACATTTATGAGACAAATAAGTATGATCTTGAGAGTTTATATACATGTTATTAATTGAAACCTAGTTTTTGTGAAACGAATACCTAAGGACCAATTGTTCAGGTATACATTAAATTATGTTAAAAATAAATACGATTCGAAGATACGATCATATATGACTAGAGGTTAAATTTTAACATAAACTATGTGCTGTGTGAGTACCAAAGAATTAAACGTTTTTGACCTACTCTTTGTGTTAGGAATCTAATGTGTGTAAGTGCGTGTTTTGGTTCAATTATCCAACCTTAACATTT
This sequence comes from Hedera helix, assembly GCA_947179155.2. Lineage (NCBI taxonomy): Eukaryota > Viridiplantae > Streptophyta > Magnoliopsida > Apiales > Araliaceae > Hedera > Hedera helix. The sequence goes on from OX359286.1 coordinate 5,497,953, forward strand.
ATTAAAATCTAGAATTGATTTAAGGGTCAAAACTTAAAGAGAGTTGAAAGGGTTAAAATCTAAAAGGGGTTAAAATCTAAAAATTAGGGTTATAACCTATAAATCACTATTCACAAATACAAAAATAATAAGAGTATAATATAAAATTCATACGAGAATAATATGAAAATTATACGATAGAAATACGAAAAGTCAATGTATGGAAAATAAAGTCAACAATTGCGGCTAGTTGAAATCAAACCAGTAAGCTAACTAGTTTGGTTAGGATTGAACTAGAAAGCTAACTAGTTTTGTTAGGAATGAATTAAATGTCTAACTAATGAACTAGATGACTAACTAGTTTAGTTGGAAATGAACTAGATTAGTTGGTAATGAACTAAGTTATGTGATAATTTAGTTGGAATCAAACTAGAAAACAAACTAGGTTCGGTGTAACTAAGTTAGAGAAACTACACCAGAGCTAACCAAGTTAGGCATTGTTAGTTTTGTTATTTGTGTAGAGATTTTGAGAGCATGTTGGTTATTAAGGAAATTATGAATACTTACATAATATGTAAGTATGCAATTTATCTAGCATTTCAAGTAGCAATGTGAAACTTGGCTTCATTGGTGTGTTGTGAAGCATAGGATGGAGAGGTGTGGCTTGTTGTGAGCCTAGGGTTCCTAAGTAAAGCTACTAAACACAATTAAGCAAGTTAAGTGAGGGTTAGTTACAATTAATTAACCATGTAAGTAAGATTAACAAAAACTAATCAAGGTTAATTTAGCTAACCTAGTTAATGTTGGAAAATAATTAAGTAAGCCATTGAATGCTTGGGGGAACAAGGGGACCCAACCATTAATGGGAAATAAAACTATATATCTAAATGAAGGTATTGGTAATACGGATTGATCATGTTATTACTAATACTATGAATTTCAGATGTACAGATTTTATGACATGATGGAATATCTATCTTAGACTTGATAGATGTTATAAATGATAAGTTTTTTTTTTTATAAAAAAAAACTTAGAAGGAAGTAAAGCTCGATGAATGAGGTGTTATTTGTAATAATGGCTATAAGTGAAAAAATAGTGTCAAAACATAAGGATGATTTAAGTTACAATTCAATGAATAAAAGTGAAGAAATTAATGAAATGTCTGTAATAGATTAGTTAAACCTATAATATTATTGGTAGATGTTATCAAAGATAATGCACAAAGTCTGCTGTAGCAAGTACGGGGATTTTGGGGCATTACAAGAAGAAGGAAGTTGAGACTTGGGAAAGAGAAGCGCTCAAGCGTGCCAAGGTCATAGAGGCCCGCGTTGCGTCACCTGAGTGGCAGATGGGATAGGACAGTTGTCAGAGATTGTAACACCCTAAAATTCCCATACTTTCTACTGCGGACTTTATGCATTAACTTCCATAACATCTACCAATAATCTTATTGGTTTAACTAGTCTATAACAGATAAATTCTATATTTCCTTCCCTAGATCATAAGTTTGATCATCCTCATATTTTGACACTATTCTGTCATTTACATCCATGATTACAAATAACACCTTATTCATCAAGTTTTGCTTCCTTTTGAGTTTTTTTTTTATATTTAAAAAACTTATCATTTATAACATCTATCAACTCTAAGATAGATGTTCCATCATTTATAATCTCTATCTATCCAAGTTTCACAGTACCAACACAAGAGATTGTTCCCAGTCTTGAGGGAGCTTTTTGACAAAGATAAATAAATGTTGGTGCCAAATTAGATTACCTAGCCTCATTTCTTAGTTAGAACGTTCAATTTGCAAAATACCCTTACTTGGATACATAATTTCATAAATAATGGACATATCTTCATATTGATAATCCCTACTTATCCGAAATTTATAGTATTAAACAATAAGATTATTCTTAGAACGCCTTTTGGTAAAGATGGCACCTTACCGGAGCCTAATCAAATAACCCTGGTTCTTATAGAACTCTTAATATCATTTAACACCCTCATTCAGATGTATAGTTCTTTATCAATACTGTACCAAACTCTAACAATCTAAACATCCAAAACAAACTATCTTCAACTAACTATCAGGTACTAATGTTCTATCATATAATTTACAACCTTAAATGTAAAATACACAACTCATTTTCATAACAAATATCATTTATTCATATTCTCAAAGTCCTTACAGCTTAATTCATTCCCATTACAATAAGTCTTTTGACTTAAGTCTTATTACAAATAAGAAAAACAATAAGTACATGCTTTCTAATCTAATCTTCATTTCTTTACTATCATATTCTTTTTATAATTCTTCTTTAACTACAAATAAAAGATATTCATAAGACTAAGCACGACAGCTCAGCAAGTCTAGCAAATAATACATAACATATTTCATGCTTATCGTAGTCTATAAAGATAATAGAGTTCACAATCCTCAAGTTTATACAAGATATTCATATAAACAATTAACTTCACACAACAACTAAAATTTAAAACAGTTTAATAGCACATTGCACACAGTACTGAAAGAACTTGCCTGATTCTCTTATACCGTTTACACTTATTTTGCATTCTTCATATCACCTATATTTATATGAGATTGACATACTTATTATTCATAATATGACTCATTACAATAAGTTATCTTTATTTCAAGTATTTAATTACATTTTGTTAGGTTTTACAATACTCGACAAGCGAAACTATGAGTTATGAACAAGCCAAAACAAAACCTTAATCAAAACCCTAGCCAAACCATAGTCGGTCAAAATGTTAACTTTTAAAAAGTCTGGACCAGCGTCGGGACACTAGATTTAAACCTATTTTGGGCATTGATAAGGAAATCACCAAACCCTAATTTTAGGTTTCATAAGATTGCTCGACCTTCCCTCACTAAAATTGCCATAACTTATCTGTTTCTTAACATTTTTGGGTGATTCTTGAATCAATTTTCATAAAAAAATTCCCCCTCTACAAGTTTGCTTCAGATCAAATTTAAGATGCCAATTAGAAGTGGACTCAAAATCACCCATGTTGACAAAATAAAAACTAAATTCATAAATCATTGATTCGATTTCTTAAGTCTTGATGCCACAAACATTATATTGCTTAGCCATCATGTTATATGACTCTAAAAATCTAATTACATAACTTTAAACCTACTCATTCTTTAATTCATGAATTCTACTCAATAATATAAGAACAACAAATTGCTCACAAGAACGAACATGAAAACTAGTTTCATACGTACTTGATCCGCTTGCTAAAACATGATGGCACAAGCATTAATTTGCTAAACCATCATGTTTTATGCCTCAATAACATCTAAACATATAATTATAAATGTACTTATGTAAAAAATTATGACTTAATAACAAGACATGAACTACAAAACTAGGGTTTTATTTACATCTTGAAGTGCAAGCTTTTCGATCTTCGATCATACTAAATTTCTTGCTTCTTGCTCTCAACTGTCAAACAAACTCGTACTTATGCTTATAATAGCTTCTTAAGCTCTTAAATACTTGGTGAATTGGTGAGCTAGGGTAAAATGGACATAAAGCCATAATACTTAACCTCCAAGCTTGTTACAACAAATATGTAAGTATCAAGGAAGCCAAGTCTCACTTTGCTATATTAAATGCTAGAAAAATTTCATACTTACATAATATGTAAGTATCACATCCTTTCATAATGACCAAAATAGCCCCCCTTACTCTACAAAGGTAACCAAACTAGAATATTATAACTTGGTTAGACCTAGTTTGGTTTTTTCAACTTTGTTACTCAAACCTAGTTTATTTTCTAGTTTGATATCAACTAAATATCTCTCAACTTAGTTTATTTTCAACTAAACTAGTTAGTTATCTAGTTCATTGGTTAGACATCTAATTAATTCTTAACCAAACTAGTTATCTTTTTAATTCAATCCTAACTAAACTAGTTAGCTTTCTAGTTCTATTCTGATTCCTATTCCAACTAGCCAAAATCTTTGAATTTATTTTTTATACTTTGACTTTTTTTATTCCTACAGTATAATTTTTGTATTTTACTAGTAAAATATTTCATATTATACTCGTATTTTATTTCGTATTTTTGAATAGTGATTTCATTTTTAGGTTTAAACCTTTATGTCTAGGTTTCAACCCTTAGGTTTAACCCTTAAATCAGTTATAGATTTGAATAAATATTAAGGTTGGAAATTAAACCAAAACATACACTTACACATTAAATCACTAACACAAGGAGTAGGTCAAAAATATTTATTTCTTTAGTAATCACATAACACACAGTTTAGATTAAAAGTTTAACCTTTAGTCGTATACGATTGTATCTTTGAGTCGTAGTTACTCTTAACATAACTCAGTGTATACCTGAACAATCGTTCATTAGGTATTTTATTTCACAAAAATTTAGTTTTAATTAATAACCTTTATTTAATCTCTCAAGATCATACTTACTAGCCTCATAAATGTTTGGAATATTACATTCACCCCAACTTATAAGAATTTCGTCTACGAAATTACAGTATAATTATCTTCAGTCATTTAATATCATATTTATAAGTTTTATAAATATTTAGGATATTACAGTCACTTCTCTTTATCAAAATTTCATACTCGAAATATTGCTATAAATTTTGCTAATCAAATAAAGATTGAGAACTCCTTAACTTTTTTTCCACAATCACTTACATAGACTGAGAACTTCTTACTAATGTCCACAGTCATTTACACAGACAGAAAAATCTTTTTACTGCTACTTTATTCTTTTCTCCTTTGAGGATCACTATAATTGATATTGAGGGGTCATTAAGACCATAAACTCTACACATACATTGGGTGTTATATGACTCTCAAATATTTAACAATCACAAGTACTGAAAACACTCTCATCCAGTACTCTAAGTGAACAACCTTTTGTACTTCTGTGTTAAACATGACATTTAAACAATTCGTGCAAAGTCGGAACACCGACATACAGTTCCCCTTTATCAGGGATGTTCATCCTTAGCATAAGCTTTCACACCAGAACAATTTGGATTGGAAGATTTTAATAATTTTCTAATTTTATCATTTTTTTACCAAAGGTGTCTAGCCAAAAATAATTATCATTGACTTGTAACTTTAAATACTTCCAAAATTACTAAAAAATATTTTATGACTTTATCATATGGTACCCGTCGGTTAGTTAATGATTCCATCATTTATCATATCTACACCAGGTTCCATGGCGCGTTGATGACTTTTAAAAATTCATTTTTCTTTCCAAATCAACTCTGTCTAGCCAAAATAATTAACATAGACATATGAACAACATATCTTCAAAAAATTTCCAGTTCAACAATTGAACAAATCTTTTCAAAGGCACTTAAGTGCAAGTATAGTAAAAATTTTAGAATTTCAAAGTCTAGTATAACTAGAAGATTTGAAATACCCTCAATCCTCAACCATCTTCAATATTCTCTAGCGTCATTCATATCTAGGTCATTAACTTTTTGGTCTGGCACTATAACTATAATAATTCAGTACATATATAAGAAAAGAATCACATTTCCAAGATATATATATAAAGAATATCTTAACACACGTTTTATCAATATAATAATATAGTACACTGAGTGGTTGTTAAATCGAGAATAAATATATCAGTTTCCCATCCTATTGACACTGGGATGAAAGTGTCCTCAGTACATATCGTACAGTAATACCACACTGAGTATGACAATTACGTAGCAGCACCCCATAAGTCGGTTAGCTAATATATCATAGCTCCTACCCATACAAGGGTTCGTTCACATAATTACTAACATACATATATCTTTAAAACTATTAGATTTGACATAACAAACTAATAACTATTCAATATACATATGAGAAAAGAATCACATTTTCATAATATATATAAAGAATAGTTTGACGCAAAACTTTAATCTATTATCATGATAATCAACTGAGTGGTTCCCCACCTAAGAAATAATGAATTAGTTTTTCGTCTCATCAACATTATCACCAATGTCCCATCAGTGTGTATTAGTCTCCTAATAAAAAACTGATCGTGAACCATTCGTATCAAAAGTGTAGTTAGATCGATTTCCTAATGCATCTTAAACTCTTGACTCCTACAAGATAGTTCAACTAAGATAATAACATGAGTTTTCAAAGTTCATACTCATTATCTAACTATGAATTTTCTTTAATTCATTACTTATCACTTACATTTCTCTATGAGTTGACTTTCTAAGGTTTTATATAATAATGCTATAATTTCAATCGCATAGCACATAGTCTTAGTCAAACATTAATCTTTATAAAAAATATTACATTATAGGACTTAGTACAATAATAACACATATATTATTTTATCTATAAGCTCTAATGTAGCTTTTTCTATAGACTAAGTCCTCTTAAAATCCTACTAAAAGAGTTTTAATTGATTTAGTATTTTGTTTAATGAAACAGTGTTAACAAAAAAAAATTAAGATTTTATCTTATCTTATTACTTGCCTAGGAACCTTTTTACGATTTCTTTTTATCTCTATCTTTACTAATTCTCTATTTCCACTGCTTTGATTCTTTATCTCATTTCAAGGTTATGTCCTAATATATTCCCCCTAGGGTTAATAACCTATCAGCTCTGACACATAACACATTTTATTATTCTTTTAATAATGAAATGTATTATGTATTTTACATTTTAAAGTTAATAGAAGTCATGAAGTGAATACTATAAGATGCTTAGTTTATGTTAAAGTTTTGATGCACTATATCAATTAAGTTGAGTTAGCGTAGTATTGATAAAGAACTCTACATCTGAATGAGGGTTTTGAATGATATCGGGAGTTCTGTAAGCACTGACGTTACAATTAATGAGTGTCAATAAGGTGCCACCTTTACAGGAATGCGCCCCTCGGTTCCAAGAATAATTTTATTATTAATACTGTGAATTTCATATAGGTAGGGATTATCAGTATAAAAGAGATGAGTTCATTAGTAAATAAAAGTTATACATCTAAGTGAGGGTATTAGTAATACAGACTGATCCTGTTATTATTGATATTGTGAATTTCAGGTGTACAGATTTTATGAAATGATAGAGCATCTTTCTTAGAGTGATAAATGTTATAAATTATAAGTTTTAGAAAACTCATCAAGAAGCAAAGCTCGATGAATGAGGTGTTATTTGTAATCATGAATGTAAGTGACCAAATAGTGTCAAAACATGAAGCTAGTTTAAGTTACGATATAGGGATGGAAGTAAGAAAATGTCTGTAATAGACTAGTTAAACCATTAAGATTATTGTTAGACATTTTGGAAGTTAATGCACAAAGTTCGTTGTAACAAGTACGAGAATTTTGGGGCGTTATAGAGATTCTTGGCTGAAGGCAGCGTTCAGATCCCTATGGGGTTGACCGCCAGAGACTTCTGGGCTAAGCACCCTAAGGGGAATCCGGACGAGGAAGAAGTGGCAGCCAAGAAAGCATCTAAGGCACTTGGGAGTCCTGAACCTCCTCACCAACATACTCCCCAACAGCCACCTAAAAGTAGTATGTCCTCAAGTTAATCACATTTGATGTGATAACATATACTTTGTAATCTTATTCATTTAATTAATAAAAAGTTTAATTTATTTAAAGACGTTTATTTATCTATGTTTAATTAGTTGAATTAATTAATGTGATAAACCCATAATTTTTTAGTAATGCTTTTAGAATCATAATGTTTATCATGTTATTGAGATCTAAACTCTAGATAGCTCAAAACTAAAATCTTCCTAATCATAGGATAATTAATGTGGCTTTAGGCGATCCAGATATATTAGTATATACTGTGCTTGCTCTTTAAAAGAGGATAATCGATCTCATAATCATTTGTGTGGAGACACTAAAGCAAGTATGTAGGTGCTTATAAGAGAATAAGTTCACTGAATGTGACTCACTTAAGAACACCTAATTGAGTTTTACTTGCCTGTTAATAGGAGTTCCTAAAATGCTAGTAATATAAGTGATCCATGGACTTGAGATCATTATAGTACCTTTTGTATTTTGAATTGTACTTTGTTATATTCTTTAAGGCTTATTGGTATATCAAATGGTATGTTCAGATATAATAAAGTGTACATGGAGGTAAGTGAATGATCAATAAATGATCTACCACTTCTGAATGAATGGGGATAATGTCTTATAATTCGATATGGTCACTCAGAAGTAGAGATATGATCTAGCCAGGGTTGAATGAAATTAGAAAGGAGTTTCTAATTTACTTTAACTAGAGTTGTGCATTTGAGAATTAGAATACATATGGTCAAATAAAATAAAACTTGACAGTAATTCCATATCTTATATTCGATCGGGATATTGTGTGATAGAATAATTGAATTGTATGATAACTATTTAATTAATAGGTCCTTTGTGATTAATTGTTAATTTTATATTATCCGAAAAGTCATATTTATATGCTAAGATGCTTCACTCTTATTGTAGAATAAATATATTTATTTATTTTGAATTAAAGGATTTTAATTAATAATAAATAATATTAGAATTATTCTAATTTATTTGTTTTACAACTGGTATAATATTGAACCTAAAGGGTCAAACCATAAAAGAAAAATATTTATTTTAAAAGTACTTGTCATAATAGTAATAATAAATTAAGTATATTTAATTTATACTATGGTGATAGAATAAAATAAATAGCTTAATATTTATAATTAAGTATTTTAAAAATACTAATTTTAAATTAATAAGAGGAGTCTTATTATTATTATTATTATTATTATTGTTGTTGTTGTTATTGTTGTTGTTGTTGTTGTTGTTGTTGTTATTATTATTATTATTATTATTATAAATAATTATATTCCTAAATGGCTTAGGAATTATAATTATTATAATAATTAATTTAGTGCATAATTAGATGGGATTGTTGCAAGTATTATTAGAAAATATTTATAAATTCTTTACATCTAATGAGTTAGAGAGAAAGAGAGAGAGAGAGAGAGAATTAGGGTTAGCTACCTAAGATTTAGTTGAATCTAAATTATATTTCTTTAATTCATATCCTCTTGGTGGATCATCTTTATAGTGCTGCACACTTGAGTAGTAAGCATTTAATCGATGGCATTGAAGAATCGTGAAGAATCAATGGAGGTGAATTAACTTGTAACTGATCAAGAGTTGATTCATCTAAAGTTATAAGTCTCTTCTTCTTCTTGAATTAATAATATTGTATAAAGGTAGATCATTGGTTTGGTTGTTGCAAAAAATATTAAATTTGATTTATGATTACTTCTATTGCATTACATCAATTTGATTGCATATATGTATATTTTTACAAACTAGCAGTGACATCAAGAGCCAACCTTATGTCAATTATTAATTTTTTTGATTCTGTATATGTACAAGTCTGTGTTTAGAACAATTTATTAGGCATAATTTGTTGTATAAAATCATGTTTTTGGAAAATAAAAGGCAAAATTACGATATTGCGAACTAAAATTAAGCTGCAGCGCTGTAATGCTAGTCTACAGTGTCGTAATGCTGGGTTGCTATTTTCATTTTAAAAACTGATTCATTGTCATTGTGCTGGGCTACTATTACTACAGCGTCCAGTATTGGAAACAAATTGAGTCAAAATTTCAAATTTTGTTTTAAATTTAAATAAAGAGTTTATTTTGGACATAAAAATGGATTTTATACAAATTAAAATTGCCCATTAGATGATATATATATATATATATATATATATATATATATATATATATATATATATATATATATATGAAATGTTTTAATTCATGTGATAAATGGTTTATTGATACATATGATGATATGTATGATAATAAATGGGTTAATTATGTACTATTGACCAATGTGATTAGATTTATATTTGATGGATGCTTGAATAAATGTATTTTAATAAATGGGGTCTGCGTACCTCGCTTATTTAATTATTCTTGTGGAAATTCTTCCTCTCTCCTATATAATTTTCCTTGACTGCTAATCAAGATTTTTGTTTTATGAAAATATATTGTAATAAGATTAAATAGAATTACTTAAAAAATTGGAGTTGGAGTGCAAGGAGTATTGAAGACTCATTTGTATTGGAGCTTGAGTTTTGAATGTAATGGTTATATTCAATGCATTGTTCTTACACCCAAGGTTTGACATTTTGGTTCATTTAGTGGCTTGAGTGAACCAAACTAATATAAAGTCCATAATCATCCCAAGTAGAATATAGTATTCTATATGTGCATGCTATTTATATATTAATATATTATTATGCGTGAGATGTATGTTTAATATAATGCGTATTTATATATATGTGTGCATGCGTGCTAAACAATATGAGACTAATAATAACATACCCCTTAAGGAATTAAATATTAAGTTATAACGTTCAAAAATATTAAGAATATCAAACGTCGCATTCTATCATGATAAAGTAATGGAGTATTAAATATTTAATATGAGCATGTTATGAACACACAAGACTAATATTAAATATTTAAGATGTTGGCTTTATTACATTGAATGTTTATAAGGAATTGAACAATACATGTTTTGTTGTGCAAACACAAGAACTGTATTTTTCTTTTCACTTACATGAAAATACTAAGTCAAACTTAACTTAGATAATTTTGATTCGGATGTGCACACACTTGATCATAATAATCTAAGAGGCAAAATAATAAGGAGTTACATGGTGATGTAATTGACAAAGAGTTTTCTACCTATTTATAAATATATAGTTTGTCGTGCCCACACAAGTCTGTATATTTATGAAATACGATCCTTAATCTCATTAGTGAGCCTGTAACTAGATTTGCTGAACTGTATATGGAGGGTTATATAGTTTGAAAAAAATAGTGGGAGACACCATTTTAAATAAAGACCTAATTAATTTGGTGATTAATAAAATGAATAAATGCTAAAATGTTGTTAATTTCACTTTTAGAATTTTACTATTTCTAACTCACTATCACTGCGGAGCATATTAGATTTTAATAAGTTAATTGGACTGAACTACATGGATTGGTTAAGGAATCTATGAATTGTTCTCATTGCTAAAAAGCTAGTGTATGTCTTTAACTCGCTTGTACCTACAAACATTGCAGATACTGCCTTTGAGGAAGAGGTTTCTACTTTCAAGAAGTGGCAGGATGATGCACAGGTGGCTCAGTGCATCATATTGGCATCCATGAGTAACAAGTTACAGCGTCAACATGATAAAATGGATGCCCTTATTATGTTGATTTACTTTCAGGATTTGTATGGTAAGTAAAGTAGGTTAGTTAGATATGAGATATCTAAAGAGCTCTTCCGATCAAGAATGTTCGACGACACCATAGTGCAGACACATATCATAAAGATGATCAATTTGATTGAACAATTAAGATAATTGGGCTTTGTTATGGATAGGAAATTGAGTCAATATTTGATCTTGTAGTCACTCCCCGACTCTTTCTTATAATTTGTTGTGAACTTCCACATGAACAAGCTAGACATCAATTTGCTTGAGTTGCTTAACATATTGAAAGACCAAGTCTTATTGGTGGATGATTCTTCCAAGAAAAGGAAGAGGGCCAAGGGCAACTCAGAGAAGTTTGAAAAGAATAAAAAGAAGGGAAAGGGAAAGGCACCCAGCAAGAACAAAAAGAAAAGTGATCCAAAAAGCAAAGGAGTTTGCTTTCACTGCAACGAGTTGGGATATTTGAAAAGGAATTGCAAGGAGTATCTTATAGTAGCTAAGCATAAGAAGCATGGAGGAGCTTCTACTACTACTAAAACAGATGTGTTCATGATTGAAATAAATCTTTCTATAAGTCAAAGTTCTACTTAGGTATTAGATATCGACTGTGGTTCTCACATATGTAATACTATGTAGGGACTAAGAAAAAGTAGAAGGCTAAACAAAGGAAAAATAGTCCTACGAGTAGGAAATGGAGCAATGATTGATGTATTAGTTATAGGAACTTATAGTATACCAATTCCTACTGGCGAATCTATCAAGCTTATAACTATGTTCCTGTTTTAATATGAAACATTATTTCAATTCCGTTATTGGACAAAGAAGGATTTAATATTATAATTAAGAACAATTGTTGTTTAATTTATAATGATAATGTTTTGTTTGGAACTACTAAATTGCTTGATGGACTTTACATACTTGACTTGCAGGAAAATATATTACAAATTGAACAAACTAATAAAAGATAAAGAGATGATATAAATCATACCTTTATATGACATTGTAGACTCGACCATATTAACGAAACATGATTAAACAAGTTACATAAATATAGGCTTTTAGAGCCTTTTGACTATGAATCATATCCAACTTGTGAATCTTGTCTCATGGATAAAATGACTAAATCTCCATTTAATGGACATGGAGAAAGTGTTGTAGGGTTGTTAGAGTTGGCATATCTGTGTGGACCTATGACAACACACGCAAGATGAGGTATTTGTACTTCATTACTTTCACTGATGATGATTATAGATATGGATATGTGTATTTGATGAAATACAAATCCAAATCATTTAAAAAGTTCAAAGAATTCAAAAGTGAAGTAGAGAAACAAACTGACAAAAGTAATAAAGTTCTTCGATCAGATTAAGAAGGAGAATACTTAACCAGTGAGTTTCTAGATCATCTCAAATATAACGATATTATCTCACAATGGATGCCTCCTGGTACATCATAACTAAATGGTGTACCTGAAAGAAGAAATTGTACCTTGTTACACATAGTGCGATCCATTATGAGCTTTATCGATCTTTCAGTATTCTTCTGGGATTATGCCTTAGAAACGGCTACGTATTTATTAAATAAGGTACCTTCGAAATCCATCCCTAAGACTCCATATGAGTTATATACAGGGATGAAGACAAGTCTTAAGTATGTTAAGATTTGAGGTTGTCCAGCTTATATCAAAATATTTGAGAGTGATAAGTTTGTGATAAGATCTAACAAGTGTAAATTTGTGAGATATCCTAAAGAGAGTTTAGGATATTACTTTTATAATCCTACTAAACAAAAGGTGTTTGTTGCAAAACAAGCTACCCTTTTGGAAAAGGAATATATCCTTGAAGGGGTCAGTGGGAGTAAGATAGATATTGAAGAAGTTCAACAATCATAAAACACTACAGATCAAGTGAAAGAACCTATTCAAGTAAAGGAACCTAATGTACCACAACCGACTCATAAATTTAAAAGAGTATCTGTGACACCCCAAATATGAGTTCCCTCAAACCTCGATTCGGTGCTCACGACACTACACAAATATTACCCCTATATCATCATTCATAAATTAAAACATAATTTAAATACAATATCCTTATACAAAATATATATCTAGTCCCAGGTAAATGTGACCTTTATGAATTACAAGAGATATAATAATATGAAGTTTATTACACATTATTACATTATATAAACAAAACATAAATTAATTAACATCTATTCGGATGCTTTTCATTTTTCTTTGTCTTTACCAGATCTACTGGCCATTTCTGGTTTAGCTGAAGTATTATGTTTAAAGTAAAGGTGAACATTTAAATAGCTTAGCAAGTATAAAACAATTAAGAATATAATATCTTAGGGATTAAAATATTTTTGGATAACCTTAAACAATTGTTAAATAATTGCGAAGAGTTTTGAATAATAGAAATAATATTTCTCTAAATTTTAAAATCATTACTTTCATACATAAGGGTTATAAGACAAAGAACTCATGATGGACATTAATAATCATATAGACTGCAAACTCTGATAGGTTATAAGACCAAGTAACTCTAGATGTGTACTTTAGGGATCAACCTATCATACCCTATATTGCGCAAAACATAACCATCAAATTTAAGCATCAACCGAAATCAAAATGTTCAATTATCTGGCTTTTAGTTATCCCTACTATGATGGTTGTTCGTTCTTTAGCTTTTAACACAGGATTTTGCACCAAACAATTTGGATTGGATTAGCTTTAAAGAATTATTTTGAATTCAATAATATATCTCAAATGTCTAGCTGAAACAAATGGCATAGACTTATACTCTAAAATAGTTCAAGCATAGTGGACTTTAATCTGTAAAATAGTTCAATAACTGAACAAACTTTTCGATGCACTTGAGTGCAAACATAATATACAATTTATGCTTTAAAGAACTTAAATAACAAGTCCAGATAGAATACTTGCTTCGTTTGTCGTTTACGTTTAATGTTAAGATCTTGACACGTTTATTGCCCATATAGTTACAATGTCGGCTCACTAGTTAGTTATACACATAACGCATCGTTATCCATTATTTAAGCTTACGCGTACTAGTTTATATTGCTAGTCTCTAACTCATACATACATATACATAACATATAGCACATTGGTTAAGTAGTCTTGGTATCGGTCTAGCCAACTTAACTCATAACTTAGCTCTATGTCTTTATTTTGTTTTAAACATTCCACAATTTAGTTTATTATACCATTTATTGTTAACTTAGGTTTACATTTGTATGCCACAACATCCATGTAGGTCAATTAGTTCATAGTTAGGCATACATGACTTATAATTAGAAAATCAAATCATATAACACATAAAAAACATATCTTGGCAATAGCAAGGTTGAGCGCAGCTACGCTCGGTTCAGCGCAGGTGCACTGTACGCTCCTTCACAATTTCCCGGACAATGAGCTTGGGTGCAGCTATGCTCACCCCTAGCACAAGTGCGCTCAAACCAATTTTTTGAAACTCTATTTTACACTTAAGGTTTTTTGCACTTGCTATACCAATAAATACACATAAGCATTTACAAGTTCTAACCATGCTTCTTAACTTCTACCTCATTCATTTCTTGACTCATTTTCACAACAAGTCATACTTTGGCACTTTTAAATTTTGAAAACCTTTTTATGCCACACATGGCACATAACTTAAATCTTTTTACCCACATATGTTTTGCTTATAACCCTATACCAGTCATGTTCAACCTATTATGAAGTTTTAAAAATCTTTACATATCATTTATAGAAATCCATTTTGGTTTCCATTTTCATAATGTATTCCACTTGAAAACATTAACACTTTCATTTTTATTCTCTTAATCCACATCATGATACTAGGTGATCTAATGAACAATACACATGTTCCATGATTACAACATGTTTATTTTTATTAACCTTAACATATGAAACTTTAAGTTTTCAGAAAAAATGCTTCTTTTGGGAATTTTAACAAACACATCATGAGCACTCTTTTATAAGCTTGAAATATGCAATACACATAGGCACATAAATCCATTTCTATAACCTTCCTTATCTCAACCTTAGATCCACCATGATCCCTCACAACAAATAGGACTCCTACGTCATTCATAATGTACAAATTAAACATTACACAAGTTTAAACTAGAGTTTACGATTTTAGGAGTACTTTTAATCTTTTATAAGCTTTTTTCCTTCTTGATAGGAAACTTGCTAACTTAGGGTGATACACCTTGCTTAAATGCTTAACAGAAATCTAGTTGGCTCCCTCTTGAATGCTACTAACTTCTGAAATCTCTCTCTATATAACTCTGTTGATAGCTTAATTATTTTTTCTTGGTAGAGGAATGCAAGTGTATTAAAGGCTAGAAGTGCTGAGCTTTTAAAGGATTACTCCCTCCCTTTCATCAGCTGATATACATACATAAATGTGTGTATATACTACAATCTTCTATAGTCTAGTTTGCTCAAAGAAGCTGACCAAAGTCTCCCAACTTTGTTTAACTTATACACACACACACACACACACACACACACACACACACACACACACACACACACACATAATATACACAATCATCAGTAATCAATGCACCTTCTTGCCACTTATTTTATTGACAAATTTGTACTCGTACTTGGTTAACCAGCTGCTGAAAGTCCATAGTCAGCCTACTTGTTTGACTATTGAGACTTGAATATATGATTCATTTTGAATACCCATTTGGTTGAACTTACAGATTACATACATATATATAATCTTATGTAATGCATGTCCCCTTGACTTCCTCTTTTACCACATAATGCATTGCCGAAAATTGTCACCACAAATGCAATATGGCTGCTGAAACTCCCTAATCACTAAGTCTTGTGTCTGAGATTAAATAATAATTAGATCACATAATATGACAAGAATTAAATTAAATTACCAACCCACTATAATTAAATAAATTAAAAATTAACATTTCTTTAAATCAAAATTAATGTAATTAATTAAATAGCTTAATTTAACTTACATGACTTTCCTTTTCGTTTTATTTCAAAAGAACAAATATACACACATATCTATATATATATATATATCCATTCAATCACATTAATGCGTAAAAAAATTAAACACACACACACACACACACAGACACACACACACACACACACACAGACACACACACACACACACACACACACACACATACATATATATATATATATATATATTCATTCAGTCACATGAATGCGTACAAAAACTTAATTAATGTCATTTCATTAATAAAGTTTCGTTTCAGAAATTTATGGTCATTATAGTATTGAAGATACCTGAAAGGTCCATTCATCATAGATAATGATGATGAGGTACGCATCATAGAGGATGATGATCTAGTTATATACGATGAGGATATGAATAGTAAATATTCAGAAAAATGGAAGGAAGCCATGAAATTCGAAATTGACTCCATGTATGAGAATCAAGTATAGACTTTGGTTGCTCCACCAGAAGGCATTAAGCCTATAGGGTGTAACTGGATCTTTAAGAGAAAGACTAGAGCAGATGGCAAAATGGGGACCTATAAGGGCAGACTGGTGGCAAAAGGTTTCAAGCAAAGGCAAATAGTTAACTATGATGAAACCTTCTCACCGGTAGCTATGCTCAAGTCCATTGAAATTTTGTTTACAGTTATAAAATGATTACGAGATCTGGTAAATGGACGTAAAGGCTTCCTTAATGGGAAACTAGAAGAGGGTATATATATGATACGGCTAGAGGAATTTATCTCCAAAGATGGAGCAAATCACATATGAAAGCTACAATAATCTATTTATGGTTTGAATCAAGCTTTTCAAATATGGAACGTCCTTTTTGATAAGATAATCAAAGAGTTTGATTTTATCAAAAATGAGGATGAACCATAAATGTACAAGAAGGTTAGTAGGAGTGTTGTGACATTCCTAGTATTATATGTTGATGATATATTACTGATAGGGAATGATATACCGATGCTACAATCAATAAAATATATGGATGTCTAAACATTTCTCCATGAAGGATTTGGGAGAAGCATCCTACATTTTGGGAATAAAGATCTATAGTGATAGATCAAAGTGGATGCTTGGCTTGACCTAAAGTACGTTTATTGATTCAATACTAAAGAGGTTTAGCATGAAACATTTTAAGAATGGTCTCATACCGATGAGCCATGGAGTATATCTCTCCAAGAAATAGTTCCAAAAGACACCTAAAAAGAGAGATCGCATGAATAAGATTCCTTATACTTCTTAATAGGATCTATCATGTATACGATGATATGTACAAGACCTGATGTTGCTCATGCACTAAGCGTGACAAGTAGATATCAATCTAATCTTGAAGAAGATCACTGAAAGGCAGTGAAGAACATCCTAAAGTACTTAAGAAGGACTAAGGATGTGTTCCTTGTATATGGTGGGTCTGATTTGAAACTAGAGGGTTATATAGACTCAAGTTTTCAGACTGGCCAAGACGATAGCAAATCCATTTCAGGTGATATGATTACCTTGAACGGTGGAGCAGTGAGTTGGAAGAGTTCCAAGCAACAAAGAGTTACTAATTTAGTGGCAAAGGCATAGTATATAGCTGTAAGTGAATCTGCAAAGTAAGTCTTTTTGATGAAAAGGTCATTATAGAACGAGGTCTCATCTGAAATTTAAACATGTGTTACGACACTTTCATTTGATTAGAAAATCATTAAAAGAGGAGATATCACCATAGAGATAGTAGACTTTCATAACAACATTGTGTATCCATTTACTAAAGCATTAATTCAACAATAGTTTGATCGCAATTTAGAGAAGATGGGTATTAGATACCAAGGCGGTTGACTTTAGTGTAAGTGAGAGATTGAAAGTAGTATACTCTTAAGCTAATTACATTTGATGTGGTAGCATACTTTATAATCTTATTTATTTAATTAACAAAAGTTTAATTTATTTAAAGGTATTTATTTGTCCATGTTAATTAGTTGAATTAATTAATGTGATAAACTCATAGTTTTTAGCAATGCTTTTAGAATCATGATGTTGATCATGTTAATGAGATCTAAACTCTAGATAGCTCAAAACTAAAATGTTCCTAATTATAGGACTGCTAATGTGAGGTTAGTTGATCCAGATAGATTAGTATATACTATGCTTGCTTTTTGGAAGATGATGATTGATCTCATAATCATTTGTATGGAGACATTAAAGCAATTTTGTAGGTGCTTATTGGAGAATAAGTTCATTGAACATGACTCGCTTAAGGAATACCTAATGGAGTTTTACTTAATTGTCAATAGGAGTTCATAACGTTATAGTAGTATAAGTGATCCTTGGACTTTAGATCATTATAGTACCTTGTGTATTCTAAGTTATCCTTTGCTATATTCCTTAAGGCTTGTTAGTATATCAAAAGGTATGTTCGGGTACAATAAAGTGTACGTGGAGGTAGGTGAATGATCAATAAAGGATCTACCACTTTCAAGTAAAGCAAGAGAATGCCCTATGTAATTCGATAAATGACAACTCAGAAATCTCTAGCCAGGGCTGAATGGAATTAGAAAGGAGTTCCTAATTTATATTAACTAAATTCGTGCATTTGAGAATTGAAATACATATGATCAAATAAAATAAGCCTTGACAGTAATTTCATGTCTTATATTTGATCGGGACATTGTGTGGTAGAATGATTGAATTGTACGGTAACTATTTACTTAATAGGTTTTTGTGATTAAACGTTGAATTCTTATTATTCGAAAGGTCATATCTCTATACTGAGACGCTTCACTCGTATTGTAGAATAAATATATTTATTTATTTTGAATTAAAAGAGTTTAATCCATAAATAAATAATATTATAATTGTTCTAAATTATTTATTCTACAACCGATATAATATTGAACCTAAAGGGCCACACCATAAAATAGAAATATTTATTTAAAAGTAGATGATATAATAGTAATAATAAATTAAGTATATTTAATTTATATTATGGTGATAGAATAAATTAAATGACTTAATATTTATAATTAAGTATTTTGAAAATAATAATTATAAATTAATAAAAGTCTTATTATTATTATTATTATTATTATTATTATTATTATTATTATTATTATTATTATAAATAATTAAGTTCCTAAATGATTTAGGAATTATAATTATTATAATAATTAATTTAGTTCTTAATTAGATTGAGAGTTAAATTTAAAGGGAAGTGATATTTTCACAGAATTTTTTGATATTTTCATATATAAACTGTCACTGTAGACCTATAGCGAAGGTCAAGATCATCGCTACAGACCTATAGCAACACTTTTCATGTGAAAATATCAACAACAAAAAAATCCTGTAAAAATATCATTTTTCAAATTAAAACCCTATTCCTAAAAAGTTTAGGAGAGTTGAGCAAGTCTATGAACAAGAGGGGTCTTATTATAGATGGGGTTGTCGTAAGTATTATTAGAGAATACTTATAAATTCTCTACATCTAAGGAGTTAGAGAGAGATATATATAATTACGGCTAGCCACCTAAGATCTATTGAATCTAAATTCTACTTCTTTAATTTATGTCCTCTTGGTGGATCACCTTTAGAGTATTGCACACTTGAATAGCAAGCGTTTGATCGGTGGAATTGAAGAATCTTGAAGAATCTTAAAAAATCAAGGGAGGTGAACTTGTAGCTGATCAAGACTTGATTCGTCTAAAGGTATAAACCTCGTCTTATTCTTGAATTAATAATATGGCATAAAGGTCCTGGGTTTAGATATTGCAAAAAAATTTAAATCTGATTTATGATTAGTTCCATTGCGTTACTTCATTTTGATTGCATATATGTATATTTTTGTAAACCAACACCCCCCCCCCTCCTGGAGCATAGTTAAGTCGATATGTATTTATATTTTTTTTCCTTCTTCTTGCTTTTAAAAATGTAATGAACTTCGGTCCCACATGTACAAGCTTGTTATGTATATAAAGAAAAATTTATTAAAGTGCTTGTGCGTTCGATTAATACAATGTACAGAGAATATAAGTTGTGCATATTTTGTCCTTAACTGTATGGAATATACTGTTCAGTCTACTAAAGAGATTGCAAATGTACAATTCTTTAGGTAATAGAACACAAGTTTAACTTAAAGTCATGCTTGTGGAAAAGTGTCAACCCTCGGGGCCCTCAAGGTCCTCCCGAGGTATTGATCCCAATTACTTTCAAAGTGTATCTCCATTGAACTAAATATAACACATAATGTCTATTAAAGTAAACAAAACAAATGATATTAACTTCAATTTACCGTGACTGGGCTCTTTCCATCGGGATATGCCGCTTTAAACAGAGTGCCATTTTGAAATATTGCAAGTGTTATCTCCTCGGGGTATCCAAAGTCCTTTCGAGACTATGAGCCCCAGTAAATTTCAAAACTGTTGAACATGTGGGCTCTTCCGAATGGGATATGCCCCTTAAAGAGAGCACAATTTTGAAATATTACTAGTGCAATCTCCTTAGAGCATCCAAGGTTCTCCCGAGGTGTTGCTGCCTAATAGATTTCAAAACTGTTGAACATGTGGACTCTTCCCAAAAGGATATGCCCTTTATTACTCAGATAGAATAGTGTTAGGGAGGATATATGGTGAACAAAAGGCATTTCATTAATTAAGTATTGCATACAATATCTACGCGTACATGATTACTAGTAATATTTTTTTAGACTAGAATATTGTATACAATACTTAAACGTGCATGATTACTGGTAATATTTTTTCAGTTTAGAAACATGCCAACTATTTCTCACTTATGTTCCATCCATCTGTTGGTCGAAATCGAAACTGTTTATTTATATTTTATTTATTAGTTAAATTCTGATCTCGAATTCATTTGAATGAATAACGTGCAAGCATACACGGTCAACAAGTAATAAAGTGAAAGTAAAAGTCGATTCCACGAGGAATTAGTTCTAATGATTTCCCAAATATCGAATCCATCGAGTCAATCTTAGTTCAAACATTTGATTGAATAAAGCAAGCGAAAAGGAAATAAGCATAATGCAAATTAACATTTAAACTAGAAAGCAATTAAAGATAGGTAAATCTAAGACTGCAATTTCTCCCAATATGTCATTTTCATCTCTTAACTCTCCTCTCAATCTTACAGTCACGACGAATTATCAACCGAGCCTTATAGGTATCTTTCAATAGCCAAATAAGCATATCTCATCCAAACCTATCCCATTTGACCGAATTTAGATAAAAACAACCCAAACAAGATAATTCACTACATTTCTATGAGAACTAACACAAGCAGGGTTTTTAAGCACAGACTCTCACGTTGGCTACACGCGGCACGTAGGTATATGTTTATCCTACACACAGATATGAATTTAATCCTAAGACCAAATAACATAAACATGTTAACATATTCATGTCAAAACTTATAATTCATCTTCCGATTTCATACAAGTTACCAAAGCGATTACAAAGCCAAACAATTATCAATCAGCACAAAACATGACAACCCACTCATATGGCCTTAACCACAGAATGGTTAACCAATAACACTACAGTACTTATACGTCTCTGTCGATAACAATACAAGCATACCCAAGTCTAAATAATCAACTATATTTTTATAAGAATTAACATTAAACAAGGGCTTGAAGCACAAGTTTTTAACTGGTTACACATGGCATACATGTATATTCTTATCCAATAAGCAAATCATGCATCCCAACTATGTAGAATAGCACAATCACATATTATCACATTTAAATCAATCATATACTCCATTTGTCAATTTCATATAGGAATCCACAGTAATTGAGTAACCAAGCAATCAATACATATGACGAACAAAATATGCTAATTCAATCCATATGGTGCCAATCAAGAGAGAGAAAATTAATTCAAACAACTATTTGGGTTCCAAAACAATATATAGATTCCAACGTAAGAAGAATAGTCAATATTCATTACATAATTCATAAGAATCATCATACAACGAAATACAAAGACAAATAAAGAGTTAAAAGATACACCTATTATCATCCAAGCTCAACCTCTGAGCTTTATCCATCCATGGCTCCATCAATAGATTCCTTGGTTGTTCTTCATCGTTAGATTCCAAAAATAGGATGATTTAGGATTAAGAATCAAAGGAACAGAGGTTTCCCATGGTAAAAAATCACTGTCCTTCTTCTTCTTCGTCGCCCAAATCGTCGCTCTCTCTCAGCCTCAAAGAAAAAGGAAATGAGATTTGGTCTTTATTTGTACACTTTCGTTCCTTTTCTATTATTTTTTTCGAAATTAGTAGCCAAAATCAAGCCCAGGGGCCTAGGCGCTCTAATTCCTTTGTATTTGGGCATCTAGGTGCTTAGGAGCCTAGGTGTCATTCTCCTTTATAATTTGGGCACCTAAGCGCTCTTCTTTCGCACCATATTTACCAAAATGCCATCAGCTGAGATATTTATGTAAAATCAATAATTAATATATATATTAATATAAATTAACTAAAATACAATTAAAACACATAAAATTAATATTACATCATATTTTACAATATAACATAAAAACATATAAAACTAACTAAAATGCTAAAGAATTCATAATATCATTAAGTTCAAAGGTATTAAATAAATAGGTATAAAAACCAGTCATCAAATACCCTCAAACTTAAATATAAACAAAAATAAATAACACGAACTTGAGTAATGAATCGATATGGAAAATAAAATGGCCACACAGATTATTCAAATGATAACTACAAGAAAACTTTAAAACATTGTCAGGTCTAGAATTTCAACCTATATGTTAATCATACATTACTCATGATCCACTTGTGTTTGTGTGTGCACCATTTGTAACAAACTAATTATAGCTCAGATTAGCTTATGTAAACAAATTACCTTATGAAAGAAATCAAAATTTTCAAAAGCATGCAAAATACATCACTCTACACTAGTCCCAACAATAATTCAAATTTTAATCTTGACTTGTGCAATGTCTCCTTCTATTAGGCTATATAGAGTTACCCATGTAACGAGCATTTGGCTAATGACTCATAAACCAGTTAACTTTAGGGCATTAGGTGTAAAGACACCCCTAAGAGCCTATTAACTCTAGCAACAAAGGCCACAAAATTGGACTAGTCAAGCAACTTATTATATTTTATTTATATATTTACTTTGTTTATCTTTTCCATTTTTTTCACTTTTTCTTGTTATTTTTTTTTACTATTTTTTTTTTATAAATACATATATAAGTGTGTTTTACGCTCCATCTTATTCTACCACTTAATAAACATATCCAAAAATGGGAAAATAGCTTCGAATGATGCATAAACAAGTTCTAAAGTAAAAGCTCACATCCATAAGCATATAGTCCTATAAACCAGCATTAAGCAACCAATAGGCTTGAACAAATGGATAAGTGCTCAAAAGCATAAGGGATCACAAGAAATGTAAAAACCAACAACATATCAAGCACATACACTACTAACATTAATCCATTTTTTACGAGTTATAATAAGAACAATCAATAGCCCGATCCTTGATTGAAGTATTAATCCCATCAAAACAATGCTCAAGAGACTCGAACCTATACTACAACGACTCTAAAGCAAAACACACGAAGACAAAACAAAAACAACTATAACAAATCTATTTTCGTAGGAAACACGGTTGCACTTAGCTCGTGCAACAAGCCATTAAACCCCAAGGTTGCCTAAGAGTACTAGTTTTATCTCGTGAGGGTTTGCAAAGAATATACCCACAAAATTCAAAACAAAATAAAATTAAAACAAAATAAAACTAAACAAAATACAAAACATAACAAAACGAAGTGTCAACGACTCTCAAACTTAAAATTTACATTATCCTCACTATAAGCAATGAAAGAATTAAAGCAAAGGACTTCCCTAAAACCTAGGCTAGTTGTCAACTTTCGCCCCCATAATTGTAACTGTCTCCCATCATTTGTTACGTTATAACCTGAAAAATAAAAACAAAACTAAACGAAGCATTAGAGAAACTTGGGTCGCCTCCCAATTAGCGCTTATTTTATAGTGTTCAGCATGACTTCTTATTTCTTATTCTGAACCTTGAGAATGTCGCGAACACAATTAAGAGTCCAAGCGAAAAGTAAAAACAGAAAAACATGTTTAAACAAAGACTAACTCGAATGAAATCAATATTGAAAAACAATTAGAAACTAATTCTCCGGCAACGGCACCAAAAACTTATTGGTCAAAATTGAAACTGTTTATTTATATTTTATTTATTAGTTAAATTCCGATCTCGAATTCATTTGAATGAATAACGTGCAAGCATACATGGTCAACAAGTAATAAAGTAAAAGTAAAAGTCGATCCCACGAGGAATTAGTTCTAATGATTTCCCAAATATCGAATCCATCGAGCCAATCTTAGTTCAAAAATTTAATTGAATAAAGCAAGCGAAAAGGAAATAAGCATAATGCAAATTAACATTTAAACTAGAAAGCAATTAAAGATAGGAGAATCTAAGACTGTAATTTCTCCCAATATGTCATTTTCATCTCCTAACTCTCCTCTCAATCTTACGGTCACGACGAATTGTCATCCGAGAATACGATAGTACTTATAGGCATCTTTCGATAGCCAAATAAGCACATCTCATCCAAACCTATCTCATTCAACATAATTTAGATAAGAACAACCCAAGCAAGATAATTCACTATATTTTTATGAGAACTAACACAAGCAGGGTTTTTAGGCATAGACTCTCACATTGGCTACACACGACACGTAGGTATATCTTTATCCTACACACCAATATGAATTTAATCCGAAGACCAAATAACATACACATATAAACATATTCAAGTTAAAACGTATAATCCATCTTCCGATTTCATACAAGTTACCAAAGCGATTACAAAGCCAAACAATTAACAATCAGCATAAAACATGACAACCCACTCATATGGCCTCAACCACAGAATGGTTAACCAATAACACTACAGTACTTATATGCCTCTGTCGATAACAATACAAGCATACCCAAGTCTAAATAATCCACTATATTTCTATGAGAATTAACATTAAATAGGGATTTGAAGCACAAGTTCTTAACTGGTTACACATGGCATATATGTATATTCCTATCCAATACGCAAATCATGCATCCTAACTATGTAAAATAGCACAATCACATGTTATCACATTTAAATCAATCATATACTCCGTTTGTCAATTTCATATAGGAATCCACAGTAATTGATTAACCAAGCAATCAATACATATGACGAATAAAATATTCTAATCCAATCCATGTGGTGCCAATTAAGAGAGAGAAAATCAATTCAAACAACTATTTGAGTTCCAAAACAATACTTAGATTCCAATGTAAGAAGAATAGCCAATATTCATTACATAATCCATAAGAATCACCATACAACGAAATACAAAGACAAATAAAGAGTTAGATACATTTTTTATCATCCAAGCTCAACCTCCGAGCTCTATCCATTCATGGATCCATCAATAGATTCCTTGGTTGCTCTTCATCTTCTTCATCGTTAGATTCCAAAAATAGGATGATTTAGGATCAAAAATCAATGGAACAGAGGTTTCCCATGGTGGAAAACCACCGCCATTCTTCTTTTTCGTCACCCAAATCGTCGCTCTCTCTCAGCCTCAAAGAAAAAGGAAATGTGATCTGGTCTTTCTTTCTACGCTTTCTTTCCTTTTCTATCATTTTTTTCGAAATCAGTAGCCAAAATCAAGCCCAGGTGCCTAGGCGCTCTATTTCCTTTATATTTGGGTGCCTCGGTGTCATTCTTCTTTATAATTTGGGCACATGGGCACTCTTCTGTCGCACCATATTTACCAAAATGCCATGAGTTGAGATATTTATGTCAAATTAATAATTAATATATATATTAATATAAATTAACTAAAATACAATTAACACACTTAAAATTAATATTACATCATATTTTACAATAATAATAGAAAAACATATAAAACAAACTAAAATGCTAAAGAATTCATAACATCATCAAGTTCAAACGTATTAAATAAATAGGTATAAAAACTAGTCATCACCATCCTGTTTAGTTCATAGGTCCTTAATTGAACCACCCTACACACTTTATACGGACCTTCCCATTGGACATTAGCTTGCCAATGTGAGTGGCATCAAATGCCTCAGCCTCCCACAAGGCTAAATCTCCATCACGAAATACCCTTGGTTAGACTCGTTGATTGTAATGCCTGGTTACCTTCTGTCGATAGTCAACAATTTTAAGTATAATTTTATCTTTGGCTTCATTTAAGAGGTCAAGTTTTAAGTGAATTCCTTCGGTATTTGTCTCTTCTTAGAAGTGTAGAACCCTGAAGGATGGAGTTCCTATCTCGACTAGGATTATCGCCTTGATGTTGTATACTAATTTGAATGGGGCCTCCTTGATCACCGACTGCGGGGCTGTATAATATGCCCATAGTACACTCAATAATTCTTCCGCCCATTTTACTTTAGCTTCCTCAAGCCCTTTTTTCTACCCTTCAGAGCAAGGTCCTATTGGTGACCTCAACTTGTCCATTAGCTTGAGGATGCCCTACTAAGAACTTTTTATGTATTATGCCTAGTTCATCCAAGTATTCTATAAATTCTTTCCCCACAAACAAAAGCCCATTATCAGATATCAAAACCTGAAGGATGCCGAATCTTATGATCACAAAGTCATTGAAGAACTTTTTGCAATCCTTTTCTATTATCCTTTAGAGAGCCTTGGCTTTTACCTATTTTGTCAGGTAATCTACTGCCACAATGCAATACTGGAGTCCTCCTAGTGCCTTTAAGAGAGGGCCTATTAAGTCGATTCCCCATACTACAAAAGGGATCGGGGAGAAAATTAAAGACAAGGGCTCGACTGGTTATCGGGGTATATTGGAATGGATATGACACTGGTGGCAGTTTTGGACATAATTTTTAGCATCTACGTAAATGGTCGGCCAGAAGTATCCTTGTTGGATAATTTTGTATGTTAAGGCTTTTCCCCTAGGTGTTCGCCACATATTCTAGAATGAACTTCCTTAAGGCAATAATCGGCCTCGGGTTTGTTGATACATCTGAGTTGGGGGAGCCAAGAAAGCCCTTATATATAACACACCCTTTCTCATACAAAATTTTGAGGACTTAAATATAATTCATTTTGCCTCCTTATGGTCTTCAAGTAATACCCCTCGTTCTTGGAAGTTAATTACCTGTGTCGTCCAACTTGCCTTGATGATTATCTGCATAACGTCTTCTTTGGTGATGCTCGGTTATTTTAGAAATTCTAAGTATAGCGAACCATCAAGATTTTATTCCTCAGAGACAGTTAACTTGGAAAGGGCATCAACAAATTGATTCTACTCACAAACAATGCTCGATCTGTATGGAGAAACTCTTGAAGAAGCCTATCATCCTTTTGACTTCAGTCAAGTATTGGGTCATGTTCACTTCCTAAGCTTCATATTCTTCGAAGACTTGCTTGATGACCAACTGTGAGTCACTAAAAGCTTGCAGTTGTTAAGCATCTAGGTGTTTAGCTAGCTTTAATTTGGCCAGAAGGGCTTCATACTCAAATTCGTTATTGGTGATATGGAATTTAAAGTGGGGAGCTTGTTGGACCGATAACCCCTTCTGGTCTTGTCAAGATGACTCCCGCATCGCTCTTTTATATTATCAAGGATCCATCTACATATAAGGTCCAAACGAGTTTCTGTGTAGTTAACTTAAATTTGGGCTCGGGGATTAAAGGATCCAACTGCTCAAGAGAGGTACATTTCATCAAGAAATCGGCCAAGGTATACCCTTTAGTTGTTAATCAGCTCAAATATACGATGTTGTATTGGTTAAGCTATACTTCCCAAGCAATCAGCCTTCCCGAGAGGTCGGGTTTGAGTAACACCTTCTTTAAGGGATGATTGGTCATAACTTTTATCGGTTGTCCTTGAAAATAATGCCTCAATTTTCTTGAGGTCATGATAAGGATGTAGGCTAATTTCTCTAGTTTAGGGTATCTGGTCTCTATATCTTTGAAGACCTGGCTGACATAATAGACCGACTTTTGTAAGCCCCCCCCTCCGCCCCTCATCTTTTCGAATTAGAGCAGCCCCTATCACCTTTGGGCTAGCTACTAAGTAAATAAAAAATGGCTCTTATGGTTGGGCTTTAAAGAGTATGTGGGTTTTGTCAAGTACTCTTTGATCCCCTTAAAGACCTTTTGGCATTCATCAGTCCACACAAAACTTTGACTTTTATGGGTTCCTTTCAAAGTATCAAAGAAGGGTAAGCAAGCTCGACTAATTTTGAGACAAACCTCCTTACAAAGGTTAGATAACCAGTCAGCTTTTATACTTCTTTATGTTGCCTCGGGGGGAGTATAATTAGTATGGCCTATATTTTCTTTAGATTCGCCTCAATCCCCCTTTGACTATTCAGGAAGCCTAAAAACTTGCCCAACCTGAGGCCAAACTTGAATGTTTTTTGGATTCAATCTCATGTTGTACCTTCTCAAGTTCTAAAAGCACTCTCGTAAATCTTTGATATGATTACTCAGGACAAGGCATTTGACTATCATGTCGTCAATGTAGACTTTTATGTTTCATCTAATATGTTCCTCAAAGACAGTATTCATCATCCTCTGATATGTAGCCCCTATATTGATCAATCTAAAAGACATGGCTTTAAAGGCATAGACCACTCAGTGAGTGATGAACGTCATTTTTGAGTTATCCTCATTGACCATCTTTATCTGATTATAGCTAAAGAAGGCATTCAAAAAATTGAGTAGGAGATGCTCGACAGTGGAATCGATAAGTTGGTCAATAGAAAAGAGAGGGTATGATTCCTTCGGGTAGATCTTGTCCAGTTCAGTGTAATCTATGCATATCCTTTATTTTTTAAATTATTTTTCTTAATTATAATGACATTAGCCAACCACTCAGGGTACTTGATTTCACATATCAAATTAGCCTTTAATAACTTATCAATTTCCTCATCAATAGTGGCTTGTCAGTCCAGGCCAAAATTTCTTCTCTTCTACTTGATTGGTTTCCTGTTTGAGTCAATATTGAGCCTGTAAATTGCGATAGATTCATCGATCTCGGCATGCCTCTTGGTGCCCATGCAACTATGTTTATATATTCCTGAAGGAAGCAAGTAAGTTGTTCTTTGAGGTCGGCGTGCAGCCTTGCTCCCACCTTCAACCTTTTTTCTGGCTCCTCGGGGGTTACCTTGACTTCCCTACCTCTTTTGCCACTGTGACACCCCAAGATTTAACAAGAATTTTAAATGAGGATTATGGTTAATTAAGTAAAGATTATTAGTCAAAATCTAGTGTTGAATGACAAATGTATTAAGGAATGATTAAATGCAAATTATTATGTGATTAATATGTTATAATGACCTGTGTGGTTGAAATGGTATAGAAGGACTTTAAGTGTAAATTTGGATTTATAGATCTATTATGGATCAGTTAGCTATATAAAGTGTATTAGTGATATGTTAGCTAATGAATTATAATAAAGATGAATGATGGATGGTAATGTCTACATTAAGACAATTTGAAAGGATTTATCGTAAGACACGATGTTAGGTGTCAACAAGTAATAGATTGATGTTGTGTATATGGATATTATGTGTATATGTATGTATTTGAATTGGTAAAGCTAGAAAAATTTAAAGTTTTGAAAATAATGGAATATTAAGTGTTGATATATGAATATGTGGATTTGTTAAGGAAATGGATATTAACTTATGGAAATAAGATAATCGTGATATGATATGTAAAAGCAAAAAGGTAATACTCTTAATTATGAGTATAGGGAACGTAGGTTCCAAGAATGTTGAGAATTAACATGTGTATGAAGTAAATAAGTCAATGGACATTAAAGTCAAAATGATGACATTATGAACTTTAAAGGACAATGATGACGAATTTTGGTAATTTGGATGAGATTTGCTTCTCGAGGAAGCGGTTTATGGAAGAAGTGAGAGTGTTGGCTATTTGAAATATTGTTAATTGAAATTTATTGAAGTGGAACCAAAAAGGTCCGTAGAAAGTTAAAAAGGGTGATGATGTGTAAATTGGTAAACTATTGTGAATTATTATATTAATTAATGAAATTCATATTTTAAAGTGTGACAAATAAATTGGGACAAGCCAAGTGTGGACTAGTTGATGATGGAATAAAATTTAAGCATGATAGAACAAGTTTGGATAAAAAAGGAATTGATTTGGATGAAAAATAAGCATGTATGAATTATATGGGATTTAATTCTCTAGATTTTTGGAGAAAAGGCAATGTTGCCCTTAATAATTTGAGAAATGACCTATGTGTCATAGAAGGATTTATTGACTAATATGTCCTTAACTAGTAATGGGAAATGACCTATGTACCCTAATCATGCAAGGGTTAAATTAACCAAGTTTTGGTTAAGTGTTGGAGGATATTTATATTGCTTATATATGCATATGTTTATATTATCAGCTTTGTTCCTCTTGTTTCATTCGAAAGTGGCTAGCAAGTGAGAGAAAAGAGAGTAAAGATAGGGTTGCAAGTAAATCTTGGAGAATTCATGAGAAAGAGTTCAAACCAAGTGAAAATCATCTTCAAAGTAAAGAGTCTAGCACTAGCAAGCTTCATAGTAAGGAAAAGGAAGAGCTACAAGAAGACAGAGTTTGAAATGAGCAAGCCGACAAGACGGATAACGAAGGATGATTGAGGAAATACAGGTTAAGTAAAATAATGCAAATCAGGCAAGTGTTCAGACTATAAGGTGCTATTGTTCTATGCGAACTGTGTAGTAGTAAAAGATTTGAAACGTGCCCTACGTGCAACTATGTGATTTAACTATTAAGTGAATTAGGTAGCATTCATGTATAACATGATAAAGTAGAGATGCATGGCGCATATTATAAACTGTAATCATGAAATGTGTTATCTGAATTACTTGTTGAGCCTATGTGCTCACCCTTGCCATGAACTAACATTTCAGGTGAATTACGAGAAGACCGGGGGATTCCGGTGCAGCTAAGGTATAGAGTGTTGAATGCATGAAATAGGCATGAACAAAGTTGTTATATGTGAAATGTGTATGTAAAGAGATGTTGTAAATCTATAGAGATAGAATTGTATGTATTGTATTATTTGATGAAGGGATGTAAAAGTTATATAGTTTTGTAATTCATAATGATAGTAGTGACTGTAAAGTGTTCCGAGAAATGTTGCAAAAGGATAAGATAAATGTATATAAACAAGAATATGTATGATACAAAAATATGTATGAAGGTATATATGAACAGGAACATGTACAGAACAGGTACATAAACAAGACCATGTGTACACCATTCATGGTGAAATTTTATTTATAGGATATATAACTCCTAAACTATATTGGATTATGAAATGTAATAGACTGTCACAAATTATAAATGTTTGACCTAAGTTTAATGAAGGGTAAGTGAACGTTGCGATCCTGAGACAGGTAAGGAATGTAAGTTAAATAAGATAAAGTTTTAAAAAAAATTTGGACCGCATTTATGGTCAACTGAAATGTTTTTGATAGGTTAAAGGTTAAATTTTGACGCACGGGATCCCGATTAATGTGGTTTAAGGTTCATGTTTATGTCATCCAAAATAGAATGGATAAAATTAAGGAAGGTGGGGATCTCGGGCTATCACAGCCACCTTTGGATTCGCTCCTTTTTTTCCCGAACAGTTCTACCTCCAAAGGGACTTCAGCCGGCATCTTCGAGGACATGATCATAACTCATTTTCCTTTTTCTTTTTTCCTTTTGAGAGCTGCTTGTGATAAGCATAAGCCTGTGTTATATTAGGTTTTAGATAACTCCTGATTGGCACATACTTCCCCCACCCAGTAAGGGGTCGTGAATTTCATTTTCATGTGTGTAATTGATGTGATTGTCCTTAAGTTAGCCAGGGTCATATGCCCAATTATAACATTATATGAGGAAGCTCCCTCCAGGACATAAAAATTCACTACTATCCCCACTTGACATGGCGATGACTCAAAAATAACGCACAAACTAATAGTCCCTTAGACAAGCACTAGCTACGTTATTCCTAAACCCATACAGAGGCGGCTCAGTGCATTCGATCTCGCGCTTGTCCAACAACATGTGGTTATGGGCATGGTTGTAGAGGATATCTACAAAAGAACCATTGTCAATCAATACCTTTATTACATCTTGGTCAGCAATATCCAGTTTTACCACCAAAGCATCTGTGTGCCCAGGGTTGACCAACCCGTAATCCTTGTCAAAAAAAGTAATTAGATTGTTGGGGTTAATATTTTACTTACTCGGCTAGTGCCCTTCAACCATGAATACCCTTTTCACATACTTTTCCTTGGCACAATGTGAAGTCTACTTGTTTCTCTTTTTTTAGGGGCCTAATGAGTTTTACTACTCAAGTGAAAAATTACTTACCCCTGATCTCCTCCAGAATGTTTGCTCGGGATTTATTAAAGGGAGTATATTCTTCATCTTTTCTCCATACAACGACGTCGTCACCTCTTTTGGCTTTCCTTTTCTTATTTTTTAAGTTCTTTCCATTTTTACAACAGCCTCTTTCATTCCCATTTTTAACTTATTCATTTCTCCTATCCAAGCTTGGGTACAATACTTTGAGGGCCTCCTCGACCGAGATATGCTCCTAAGAGATATTATAGACTGTCAAGCGTTTAAAGGCCCTTGGTGATCAGATACTTGATGAAGTCTCCTTTGTTTCAGATGTTGAGGTTTCTAGTAAAGTGACTAACTGCCTCTTGCATCTTTAACTCCTTGACGGGGGCTACACTTTTCTTAAACTTTTCAATACAATCCCTAATAGATTCATCATCTTCTTGTTTGAGCTGTATCAGGTTGAGTGGAGATGAATAAGCGGCACTTAGTGATCTCTATGTAATTTAACACATATATTAAACTTTCATAATACCCGACGTGGTCCCTCAGATCTGTTATGCCATTAAAACATTCTAAGCCAGTGACCTTAACGTTAAAGTCCAAGGCTCATTTCAATTGTTTCTAAAAAAGGGGGATAATCACCCACAACATTTATACCCCTTACCTCCCTTTCCAAATCTTTAAACCTTTAGGCCCAGGTATCGATTGAGTTTTATCATGACTTGGACATAAGTTTGGTCTTGGCCCTGGCCTTTAGCTTTGCTTGGTGGTTGGAAGCACTGGCGGACTCAGCTTGCCGATTAACTGTGATGGGTGGGCGATCATCCGCCCTTTGTAGCCCGATGAACACATATCATCTCCCCTCGGGTCGGCGCTCACTCCTTCCTTTTGGGTGTAGGGATGGTCTTCTTTTTATAAATTGACTCCTTGCTTCTGCGTCGGGGGTTAAACACCTTCGTTTGACTCACCCACTACGGGCTTCACTCCGAGTAGAATGCGGTGAACGCCGGTCACGATGGGAAATGGTTTGGGATTGTTCTCGCTCTTAGGCAATCAAGGCAGCCATTTCCTTAAAACTCATCCCTCGTTTCTTTGTGTTGCAACTGGAAGGCCTCTAGGTCATATAAACAAGCTAGTCATCTAGTATTTTTCGCTTATGTTTAGGCTTTCTCTTAATGGCATCTACTCCCCGAGGTCCCTCACTAATTCGGGCTCTATTTTTATTCAGTTTCTCTCTTAAATCTGGCAAAGCTCAAGAATGAACGAGGTAAACTAAGCGAACAGAATGTGCAGAATGGCCAGACTACTCATCATGTGATCCCCCATCACATCGGCTCTGGTAGCGGCTGAGCTAGTGGTAGTTGGTGGTCGCTCCACCAATCCTTCCACATCATTGGCTTAAGCCTTCATCAATGTGTTTATCTCCCCTCCCCAACCCCTTCTTTTACCCCTTGTTTGAAGTTTTTTCGATCCCTTTATTCCTTCACTTTCCATCTAATTCATATACGCAATAATATAACATGAGACATGATACTCACATTACCAAAATACATAGTATAACATTAACAACCATTAACAAAAAAATGTTTAATATATATTTACACCAACTACACTTAAAAAGATGCAACCTTATCGCTTAAAAGGTGTCATTCCTTGCATCTATTTGGGAAAAAGCTTTTAGGGCTTTTAGTGAAGGTTTCATTTTAGATCTTCATTGGAAAAAATGAAGGTTGTCCTTTATTAAGAATTTGTCTCTTTTCCTTTTCAAAATTTTATCTTATATGGAGGACTCCTTGTCCTCATCGACTATATCTCTTTCTTTATAATAAAATCTTCTTTCTCTATGTAATCAGAATATCTTCAACATTATAGTTAAGAAATGCTTCAACAGTATAAATTGTTCAAATACTTTCAAACACAAAATATATAATGCTCGATGACTGAAAATAGAGTTATCCCTTATGAATTAAATAACTACTACAAGTAGTTTCATTTTTTTATGACCAAAACCTAGCCTATAGACCAGGCACAAAACTTAATCCCAGCTAACCAACTTAGTTAACAATGTCAGTAATATTTTAACACTAAAATCGGCAATTGATGAACTTATAGATCAATATTTTTGTCAAAAATAATGCAGAATGAAAAATTTTAGTTTTCTGGGAAATCTATTTTATGATGACCAACTGATAGGCATTTTCTAATCTTCACTAGACACTCCTAACATAAAGTAGTTCTTAAAGTACAAAGTTAATAGTAGTATTGCTCATTACATGTCAAAGCTTCATTTTATGTCATCATTGAAAATTTTAAAAGACTTTCCGAGTAGCTAAAATGAACACTGGACTTTCTTAGCCGAATCAACTAGACCTTAAAAAATATTAATAAATTCTAAAGACGAGAGAACAACAACAAAGATATACATGAGAAAAAGAAGTATACACTGTGTATTCCAAATTTATCAAGTTCTATTATAGCTCAGAAGGATTATGAACTTTTTTAAAAATAAAAAAATCTCAAAAAGAAATACCGCACATTTTTGTCAATCTATAAATACCCCTAAATTGTCAATTGTACCTTAATATGTTTCAAATCTAACACATGTCACATAAATACATAATACAATAAACAAGCATTCATCTATATATATATTTGTAAGCAGTGATATATGTATGAATGAGAACAATTTACAAAAATTATTAGTAAAATTGTTGTGAATTAGGGTTGAAGCTAAAGAGAGTGAGAGAGCAATTACATGGTAAGAGAATCTAAGGGAACAACAGTGAGAGCAGCTTCATTTTTGGACGCTATGAAAGGTTTGAGTTGGGCTGGAGACAAATGATAAAGCCAGTATATAAGGAGAAAAAATTAGGAAAGGTACCTGGATCCGCTAGGAATTGAAGGCCATGAGAGAAACTGGAGCAGATCGAGCACGAGAGAGTGATGAACTAGCACGCAGATAGAGCAGAGCAGAGCAGAAGAATGACGATCGGGCAGTTGTGTTTACGTTATAGAAGAGATCAAGATTTTTAGTTTGAAGGGATAGAGATGCAATTTAGCAAAATTGAGGTGGGACAAAATGAACCTTACATTTGATCAAACCAAATTATTAAGAATGACTTATAAGTCCTTTTTAAATAAGTACGAAATTCTTGTTTATTTATTTTGACTTATAAATTAACTTATAAGTTATCAAACAAGTAATTAACAAATGCCTAGCAAATGACTTATAAGTTGATCAAGTTGATTTGACCACCTTCTAAGTCATTGCCTCATGTTATAATTCATTTTTGAATTTTCAATTTAATTCGATTCTTCTGATCATAGAGAGAAAAAGAGTATGGCAATTTCTACTTTGTTAACGTTTTCTTCAATTTTAGCCTCATCTTCTTTGTCTTTGAAACTGTAGAGTTTTAAGAATTCCCAAAACTCTTTACAATTTAAT
The DNA here is from genome assembly GCA_947179155.2 of Hedera helix. Classification (NCBI taxonomy): domain Eukaryota; kingdom Viridiplantae; phylum Streptophyta; class Magnoliopsida; order Apiales; family Araliaceae; genus Hedera; species Hedera helix. The sequence goes on from OX359286.1 coordinate 5,534,096, forward strand.
CCTCTATATTCAGCTCACAGTTCATCTTGTTCTTCTCATCGGCTGCAATCGAGGTAATTCTCAATCTAAGGCTTTTCATCAATTTATGAGCTTGTGTATTATTATTTTTTTAAGTTTAATAATTTTTATGCATATGGATACATAAATGAGTTAACCATTAATTCCGGAGTTCATTTTTTTACTTAGTAATTCGCTTGTTGAAAAGAATTGGGAATTAGATTTTCTGAACTTTTAGTAAAAAAAGTTGAATTGATAATTTAGCGTGACTTATATCATCTATTTAGCTATAAGAAATGAAAAAGTACGCTTATCAATCTGTTTAAAAAAAATATTAGGAGTCTTTGTCTAACACACATTGTAGTTCAATTGAGCTGGTTCAGTACTTTTATATGCTTACAATAATTCTAATTTTATCCATTGATATGATTTTATAGCAATGAAAAATAAAAAACGTAGTTTTAATGAACACAAGTCCAACTATATATAACTTTGAAAATTTTAATATCATGCATAGTGCTTAAATAAAGAGCAATGGTGTCTTAAAAATTCTCTTAACATTTTCTAGTTTTCATTTCTCAAACTTTCAAATTCCAAATAGAGGTTTAGATTGGGATATGTAAGAGACTTTTCCAGATTGCATGTATTTTAGATTAGGATATGTTGAAAGTTTGGCTGGTTGTATTTTAGTTGGCTGTGATTATAGTTTGTACACTTTCTGTAGAGTTTCCTGGAATAGTTTCTTTGGATTATGAACTTTCCAGTTTCCACAATATGCCAAATAAAAAAGAATAACCCACACTTAGGAATCAGGATACACATTTGTTAAACTTGGTATAATTAATAGTTGGTTCAATCGATTTTACTCCAGAGAGATCGACAAATGTATCAGTCATTCTGGCATTCTCTATGGTAGTCGTTATCTATCTGCACTTGTGTTGTATACATGGATGTACATTGACGTACTATAGAAGAGATGTATATTAGTTGAAATATTTGCTTGTGAGAACGTAGAATCATCCTACCAATTGGCAATGATTAGAGTAGAGCATCAAGGTTATATATGGAGTCTTTATGTCTTATTTGCCCGATGTAGGACATTATATCACAATCAACCTCATGTGTAGTGTAATTTAAAGCAAAACATGCAGATAGTTTTAATTGGGTGCATTGGAGTATGTGGGCCACTACTCTAATCCCATGTGGAAACATCCAATTTAAAATCAATTAGTACCGAGTGGTGTAAGCCATTAAGGTTATATATTGAGTCTTCAGATCTTATCTACCTAATCTCAACATGCGCCTTCATGGGTGGCATAATTTTAAGCAAAACACGTAGATAATTTTAATTAAGTGACATATAACATGTGGGCCGTTGGGCCTAAAAATGAATGAATTTGTGCTCTGATACCATCCTGATGCATCCAATCAAAATTAATTGACAATGAGTTGATTAGCCTATGAAGGTTATATGTCGAGTCCATAGGGCTTATTTGCCTGACATGGGACTTCATATCTCAAAAAACAAAAAAAAAATAGAATTTTGAATTTTTGAAATTAATAGCTTCAGTAGTTCAAGTTAGAACCCTGTCTTTGACTTTTATTGGCATACTGATGCACCATTAATAATTATTGTTAGTTTGTTTTGAAACTTCTTTTAATTCAGGTGGTTTCTTATAGTTAAGTAAACATTTGCTTATGATTATTTTTAATTTTCATTTTCCCAGTGATCCATCTAGGAAGTTGCTTAAAGTTCAAGCAACAACTTTGCAATAGAACGAGGAGAAAGTAGATGTGGAGTCATTCCAACCAAAGAGTTTTCCTGAAGGAGAAGGTAATAGAACTCATAGGGAGCTTGTAATATCCCGAATATTTATAAGGTTCGAAAATGAGAATCAAACATAATTAAAGGTTAAGGTTCAAAACCTAGATTGGAGGAAAGGATAATGTAGATGAGTAATTAAACATTTAACCTAATTTATGTGTTAGGAATTAAATGTGAGTAATCATGAACTACGAGAATTAAAACCTATAGTCAGTTAATATGAATATTTTGTAGTATTTTAAGAGATAGGTATTTATACGATGTGTAAATACAAAATTACGAATCACGAATACGAAATAAAATACAAGGAATGAACTTTTCATAAATATAAAGTTTCCATAAAAGGAAAGTTTATAGAAAATGAGAGATAACCATTTTGTTCAAGAGTATTTTGTAATGGATATGATGTCCTAATAATCACCTAGAGACCATTTTACCCTTGGTTAGTAAGGAGTAATGACAAGTTTGACCTTTGGGTGAAATTGAATTTTAATTGGCCTAAACTCTAATTCATTAATGTTTAGAGCCAAATTGTTGTAAATTTTATTAGTTAGCCCAATGTAATTTAATTAGAGTCCCAATGTGAATTGTGGAGAGGTCTAAACGGTTGAGAAATTTTAACTAGTGGATTAAATTAAAGAAATTAAATTATGTAGGCAATTTAAAATAACAAGTCTAATTGTATTATATAATATGTCCAAAAAATTATTGAATTAAGTTCAAATTAAATTAAGCTAGTAGCTTAAGTGGCATATTAGTAAGAATTAAAAGATAGCCCAAGTATATTAACTAAATGAATTAATTGATAGCCCAAGTGTGATAACTAAATGAATTAATTAGTAGTCCAACTTAAAATTAATTAGAAGCCCAATGGAATGAATAGAGAAGCCCAATGTTGAAATTAATTATTAAGCTCAATGATTTAATTATCAAGGCCCAAATCTTAGCCCAATGAGTTAATTACTGTAGCCCAATCTTGAGTGCAATTAATTTAATTGTTGGGAACCCTAAAGGATTTAGCCTAGTAGCCCAAATAGATGTAAATTGGGAGCTCAAACATAATTAATTATGTAGCCCAATGAAAGTTAATACATAGTCCATTATATAGCCCAATAGAATGCATGTGTTGGGGAAATGAATGTATGTATTAATATATATATATATATATATATATATATATATATATATATATATATATATGTACTTGATGGTATAAATGAATAAATGAGCAATAAAAATAAATCAAAAATTGGAAGGGAAATGGGGGAGTAGCCGGCCAAAGGGGGGGGGGGGGGGAACCCTAGGGGTGTAATGCTCCAAGCTGGAGATATTTTACTCTAAGAAAAACTCTCCTCAATGCAAGTCTAATCTCCTTAAATTGTGGATCTTGTTCCCTATTTGGATTAGAGGCCTAATTAACTATATGTTGTTTGATTAGGGTTTCGACAGATAAACGCAATGAAATTTCAAAAAAAAATTAAAACCCTAAAACAGGATCCATGCGAAAACATATTAATTCAGAGGTTTAGATATATTTTTTACCGATTATCCAAGCTTGAATGGAGACGATGGAATTCTGGAACGGCTTGGAATCTTCAACGCAATCCAACGGAACTGCGTCTCTACGGTATCCACACGAACACCTCCGCGAATCGTCCCATAATCTGTAACAAAGAGAGTCATGATACTAGCCTCCAAGATCTGGATCTGGATCTGGATTTACTGAGTTTTTTCTCTCTAGCCTCTTTCTAAAAGCGGCTAGGGTTTAGGTTTTGATTTTCACGTACTTAAAACAGCTGATATATCATGTATATATAGCAGTTAAAAGAATTAACCAAAAACTAATTAGAAAAATAAAATCCGAATTTATATATATTATATTTTAATTATGTCTTACTTAATTAATATACATATATACAAATTATCCTATTAATTTAAATTCGTAATTTAAATACTATCAATCATATTGACATATTTAAATCCTAACAATTTAAATTAATTCCCTTTTAATTACGTTCTAAGTATGTGACCCTATAGGTTATTATTATATTGACAATAATTTTAAAATCATATTATAAAATTATAAACAGTGAGCGGCATCTAGTAATGCATCACTGCTGCCTAAATAATAATAAGATCGTTGATTTGATGCAACCTTTTCGTGACCAATGTTTTAATGTAATTTAATCCTTTTAACCTTGACATCCTAGATTAAACTCGAGGCATGGAATGTGTCATACTCTTCATAATTTAATCTGAGTTTTCTTGATCAATAAGTAGACTATATGAAACAAATCACTATTTGAGCATAGCCATGCATTTCATAGTCATACTCAATCAAGAGGCCTATGGATATCACCCCTAATATATAGGAAGGTTAAATTTCATTTAGATCATTCATATTCCTCACACAATTCATGATGTACCCAATAATCACCTTTATTGTCCACCCTATTAAAGGTGACTTTTGATAATATCAAAGTACATAAATTCTCGTGTAATAATATAGTGATTTCAGGTCGAATGATCATTACATCATTGTCACTGTGAGAATTTCTTATGACACTTTGCATAATGCACCACATAGAATTCTCATGGTGGGTCTGTCCAGTATATTGTTCTCTAGTATGTACATATGCATTGACTCAATATCTCATATATTTATGACCAATGAGATTTGACCATCAGTCAATCCATATACTAGTCTCAATGCATCATTGTTGTCCCATTAACAATGATACTCGACTAGGGACATTTAAGAACAATGATACTAATTGTAATTATATAATCTCATGTTTAAGTCACATACTTGAAGCTATATAATTCGTATCACTATTCTAAGGACTTTTTGAAAGTAGTATGCCCTTAAGCCAATCACATTTGATGTGATAAGCATATACTTTGTAATCTTGTTCGTTTATTAATAAAAGTATCAAGGCATTTCTTTATTCATGATTAATTACTTGAATTAATCAAATGGATAAACCCATAGTTTTCAAGCAATGCTTTTAGAACCATGATGAGGATCATGCTAATGAGATCTAAATTCAAGATAGCTCAAAACTAAAATTGTTCCTAATCGTTGGATCACTAAAAAGGGGATTAGTAGATCCGGATAGATTGGTACATACTATGATTGCTCTTATGAAGAGGATGATTGATCTCATAATCATTTGTGTAGAGACACTAAAGCAAGTATGTAGGTGCTTATTAGAGAATAAGTTCACTGAACGTGACTCGCTCAAGGAACACCTAATGGAGTCTTACTTGTCTGTCAATAGGAGTTCCTTTTGTGATAGTAGTACAAGTGATCCTTGGACTTGAGATCATCATAGTATCTTGTGTATGATGAATTATGTTTTGACATATTCCTTAAAACCTTTAGGGTGTATCAAAGGGTATGATTGGATATAATAAGTCATACATGGAGATAGGTGAATGATCAACAAAGAATCTACCACTTCTAGTAAAAGAAGAGAATGTCCTATGCGATTCGATAAATGACAACTCAGTAGTCCTTGGCCAAGGCATAATGAAAATTAGAAAGTAGTTTCTAATTTACATTAATTGGAGTTATTCATTTAAGGATCGAAATGCATATAATCAAATAAAATAAGACTTGACAGTTATACCATGTCTTATATTTGATTGGGACGTTGTGAGGTAGAAGGATTGAATTGTACGGTAACTATTCGCTGAATAGGTTCTTTTGTGATTAAATGTTGAAATCTATATTATCTGGAAAGTCGTTGATCGCTAAGGGGGCTTACCCTTATTATGGAATAAATATTATTTATTTAAATGAATTAAATAGTTTAATTTATTTATATAAATAAGATTAGAATAGTTCTAATTAGTTTATTTTATATCCGGTTTAATATGGAGAACCTAAAGGGTCACACCGCAAAAGGAAAATAATTATTTAAGAAGTAAATGGCATAATTGTAATAATGAATTAAGTATATTTAATTTATACTATGTGGATAGAATAAATTAAATAGCTTAATATTTATTATTTAGTATTTTGGAAATACTAATTATAAATTAATAAGAGGAGTCTTATTATTATTATTACTATTAACATTATTATTTAGTTCCTAAATAGTTTAGGAATTAATTAATAAGAGTACTCTCATAATTAATAATTAAGTTCCTAAATAGTTTAGGAATTATAATTATTATATTAAATTAATTAAGTTCCTAATTAGATTAGGAGTTTAATTAAAAACGCTATTCCTAAAGGTGTTAGGAGGGTTTACTAAGTCTATAAATAAGAGAAGTCTTATTATGGATTAAGGTTACACACATACACTTCCACAAGTTTTGGGAGAGTACTCACATATTCTCTAGAGAGAGAAAACTAGGGTTTGCCATCACCCACTTCTTGAATTATTGTTATTCCTTGGTGGATCACCTCTAGAGGCCAAACACTTAGGTGGCTAACATTGATCATTGGAATCAATCGGTGAAATTCAAGGAGAACGCGAAGGATTTGGAGGTGAACTTGTACCCGTTGAAGCTTGGAGTTCTACAAGGGTATATCTCTAACTTCTTCTTTATTAATTAATAGTTGCGCATAAAGGTCGATCCTGGATTATGGTTTGTAAAATTTTAAATTTAATTTTACCATGCTTCCTCTATTTTATGCAATTTGATTGCGTCTATGAATATTACAAACCAACACTTTTATTATGATAATATTTATATAACACAGTAAATAAAAAATTCATTTATTCAATCAAATATAATATCAAATTGTTAAGCAATTACATCAAATAATTGGCTTCTAGGGCATGAACTCTAACGATTTGATTAGTGAGGCTAAGTGCATTTACAAGTGTTCTATATATAGAGTGCTCCACCAAGTAGTGTTGTTTGTTAGTCATTTTGCTAGAAGTTCTAAGAAGAAAAGAGAGAACTCTAAATAAAAGAAAGATAGAAAGAGAGGAGAAAACCTAGATCAAAGGAGGAAGAAAAAAATCATCTAAACATCAAGATGGATCATCCAAACTTGGTTTCATTTCTATCTAACAAGGAAGAAAGCTCACAAAAAGGTTTAAATGAGTTCAAACCCTAGCTTATTTAATCTATGGTAGTGTAATCTTTGTTATGTGAGTTTTATTATTTTTGTGATGGTTCATAGTGGCACCGAGGAGATCAAGAGTGAATCTAGGTGGAGGTATATATACACACACACACACACACACACACACACACATATATATATATATATATATATATATATATGTGTGTGTGTGTGTGTGTGTGTGTGTGTGTGTGTGTGTCTAAATATGCTCAATGTATTTTTCATGGTAAAAAGGTATTTAATGTGGTTAATATAGATTTCATATGGTCAAAATGTATTTATAATGGTTCAAAACCTATTTTTATACTCTATAATGTTAGATATATAATATTTATGTAGATCTATGGTTAAACATATTTAACATAGGTTTTGATATGTTGGTTATATGAATAAGTGTAAGAAAAGTGTATATGGTCACTTTCCAGTAAAACCCCTAATTAGTTATGTGGTTTGTTGAGCTGTGAGATAAGTTGTGGTTCCTATTTTTATGAAATCTATGGCTTGATAGATAGCTCTAAAAGTTATAAAAATACCCCAACTTGAATTGTTGAAAAATGTGTTAGAATGAGTTTATAATGACTTTTATGGTCAAGTATGTTCTTAAACTAAACCTTAAGGATTTTGGTCAAGTTCGATCATGGTTGTGGAGTATGAAAAATGGTTGTTATTATGAAAACTCTTTGGTTTTGATAAATTTATGAATCCACAAACCCATGATTTGAATTTGAGCTCGATCCGATAAGAAATGAATAATTTATAAACTTTTGAGTAAACAAAACTATGAAATTAGTTTGCATTCTATGTTGTGCGCAGTTTTTAGTCCAGTAAAGTTTGAAATTTGAAAGTTTGATCTAAAGAGAAGTTGTGTAGGAAGAAGTTACGGACATGTGAGCGTTTGAATCACTCAAAAAGAATAAGAAATGAGAAAGTTATGGACGTCAGAGTGAGCGGGGGTCGAGCAATCAAAACCCTAGAAAACTTTCTGTCGGAACAGGGCTGGGGCCCTCTTTTGTGGTACAAAAACAGGGCCCATGTCCAATTTTTTGAAAAAGTTAGTTGTAGTTCTGGGTCAGGTCGGGCCATTTTTAACTGGTCGGTTCAGAGCAATTTAAGTCAAAATATTTTAAAATTAATATAACTAATTTGGGACCCAAGTTTAATAATTATTTATTATTTAAATAATAAATAAACTAAATAAAAACCATTAATATGATTAATTATTATTTAATTGATATTAAATAATAATTGGAGCAAATAAAGTTAATAACTAACTATTTATTATTAAAGGGGGATATAAAGTTAATAAAATAATTATTTATTATTTAATTAATATTAAATAATTAATAATGATAATTAGTTATTTAATTATTGTTTAAATTATATTAAATAATAATTAATGGGAGTTAAAGTAAATAAAATAATTTTTTATTATTTTATTAATATTAAATAATGAATAAGGATAATTAGTTAATTAATTATTATTTAAATGATATTTAAAGGGAGATAAAGTTAATAAAATAATTATTTATTATTTAATTAATATTAAATAATGGATAAGATAATTAGTTAATTAATTATTATCTAAATGATAATTAAAGGGAGTTAAAGTTAATAAAATAATTATTTATTATTTAGTTAATATTAAATAATGAATAAGGATAAATAGTTAATTAATTATTATTTAAATGATAATTAAAGGGAGATAAAGTTAATAAAATGATTATTTATTATTTAATTAATATTAAATAATAATTGGGGGTAATTAATTAATTATTATTTAAATGATATTAAATTATAATTAAAGGGAAATGAGGATAATTAATTAATTAATTTTTATTTAAATGATATTAAATAATAATTTAAGGGAAATAAGGTTAATAAGATAATTTTTTATGTAATGATAAATAACAAGTAAAGTTAATTTAATTAATTATTTATTTAATTAATATTAAATAAATAAAGTGAATGAGTTAAGAAAATAATAATGTGATTAAACAATTTACATTTTATTGTTTAAGCATTTAAATATTACAAAGGGTGTAAATTATTATTAAATGATTTATGATAATTGTAAGTGTTTAAATATTATTAAAGGATAAATAATATTAGTAACCAATTAAGATGTTGTCCAATACTTAGTAACGTTTGTAATTGAATGAGGTATTATTAGTGTATAATAATATTGATCGGTAATTAAAATATTATCTAAGAGTGATAATATTGTCCTATTATTTATGATTTAGTAAATAGGGAACTATGTTTTGTTGTGTCAATTTATTTGAGAATGATAAATGAATTCCTATGCGCATTACTAATTGAAAGATAATCACATTAGGTCTTTCAAATGAGGTAAATTGAATTGTGTAAACGTAAGTGAGGAATTAATTCAGGTAAGTTTTTTAATACTATATGACGTTCTTGCAAAGCTGTTATTTGTGCACTTATTGTATATGCTAATTGATTTTAAATATGCATTTGTACAGTTATATGAAGTGAATAACTGATATATGATTGATGGTAGGAGTTGAGCTGTTATATATGATTTATGTAATTTGAAAATATTGATATGCATTGTATGCATGAAGTAATTGGATAAATGCAAAGCATGAGTAGTATGATGAATATATTAAATGTGACGCATGACTTAAAAATGAGCTACGTGTTATGTGATAACTGTTAGACTTGTTGAGCCGTCGTGCTCACTCTTTCTATAATCAAATATTTTCAACGAGGTGCGAGAAATTTAAAGATCTCGATAAACACGTAGGAAATGATTGAAGTTATTTTTGGATTATAAAACCTTGTGGTTATAATGGTTTATATCTCTTGATGTAACATGTTGGGATAATTATAACTTTGTATTATTCTTGAATTAAGACATTGTAATAGCAGTGAAACGAAGTTATACATTAAAACAAGTGATAATAATTGTGAACTCGGTTAGTTAAGAGGAGTCGGCAGATTGTCATAGGGACTTATTGTTGAAGTGTAAGTTTTTGTATATTCACAATAATTGTAATACACTATGTCATGATTTATAAATTATCTGAGTTGTAAAATTAGTGTAAAGATTTTGATTCTAAGACAAAATTCAAGGAAATGTTATAAAAAATTTAATTTAATGAGTTTTTAGCAACATATTATTATATAGTGTTATAGATTTTATAAGAAGGTTGTACATTAACGCACAGGAGTCACCCATAGTTAGTGCAGATATTCTCGGGGCGTTACAGTGCCACTAAATGGTTCATCCTCTAGTGTCGTAGATGGGGTTATAAAGTTAGAACAATCTATAAACATCTTACTCACGGTAAATAGTTAACTTTCTTGAATTTCTCAATTACATCACATTCAGTGTATTGAGTGATATTTTTCTGGTCCATGTTTGAATCTTTGTCTTGAAATTTGTGTTTGTTTGATGCTCATGATAACATTTTCTGTTTTTATGGTGCTTTTGAATTACAGCAGATTCATCAGTGTATTAATTATGTTTGAATCTGATTTTTGACCTCAGTTTCATACCCTTTGATATAGAATTCTGGATATTTCAGTTGTTTTGTAAATTCTTTTAGTCGTGATTGTTAGTGTAAATTCTTTTAGTCACGATGTAATTCATTGATCATATCAGGACTCTGTGATAAAGATTCTTGACACTTTGAACCATGCCAAGACTATGCAAGGTTTTTTGTTCTGGAAACTATTGCAAGAGTTCCATACTTTGGTGAGTTCTTTTATTTTATTTTTATTCACGTATACATTTTAAATCAATAACTTCTTTTACGTGGATTCTTTTGAAAGGTCATATCAAAATATGCTGAGTCGTTTTTTAATCTGGCGAACTTAAAATGTTGTTCACAGAATTCCAGTTTAAACATTCAAGACCACTGTGGTTGATACTCTTAATCGGAACCTGTAACTTTATTTTCTCATGGCAGCCTTTATGTCTGTTCTACACATGTATGAGAGTTTTGGTTGGTGGAGAAGGGTAGACTATCTGAAAGTCCATTTTGCTGAGAGCTGGAATGAGATGCACCATCTGCTTATAATGAAAGTAATGCTCTTTTTTCAAAACTCCTTACTTTCCTGCTTCAATCCTACATTCTCTGTTTCAAAGTTAACTTTGAATTTTTTCCCCTTGAATCCCCAGTACTATCTTGCTAGATTTTCTTTATTTCCATCTCAAGATAAAATTTACACTGGCATGACATGAGTTCAGAGAGTAGAGGGTAGAGACTAGCTTCAGAGGGCAAATTGGCTTTGGGAGGTCTTGAAAGTAAAAGTATCCATGAGATACATACTGGGGTACATTTGCATTCTGAATCTACTTTTCTTTAGTCATAACACGTAGGATTATATATATATATTTTCCAGAGAACAAACACGTAGGCTATGTTTGTTTACAAAAAACATACTTAGAATTAGACTATTTGTATTAATTTAATACTATTTCGGACTATTTTATCCCATGATGGGGGATTAAATAGTCATATGGACTATTTTTTTTTTATCATTCCTAAGGCTATTTATATGGGATTATATAATCCCATAAAAAAATTGAGATTAATAGTCCCCCTCATTTTAAGTTATTAAATGGCCTTATGAGACTATTAATCCAACATTAAAGGATTAATAATCCCGTATCGAATGATTAAATAGTATAAAGTGGTATTAAATTAACGTAAATAGTCAAATCCTAAATATGTTTTTTGCAAACAAACATAACCGTAGGGAATTTTAGTTGTCAAAATTTTTATGACCATTCATGTAATTCCAGAAGTGTGAAGAGATACATGATGGGGAGGCTTTGTACATATATTGTTGTTCTTATTAATACATAAAGTAAACAGGGAGATGAAGCAGATTTTGTATAAACCTGTTAGCGTCCATGTATTTTATTTTATTTTATTTGTGACAACTCTGTTAGCTTCTATAATCACTTTTAGATTTAGTCATCTACCTATCACATGCGGCTTCAAGCTAGACTAACTATTTTATGTATTTTTTACCCTAAGTCTCACTTTATATTCAAAGTTCACCAAGTATTGGGATCTTATTGCAGGAACTGGGAGGAAATGCTTGGTGGTTTGATCGATTTCTTTCACAACATATTGCAATCTTGTATTATTTTATGACAGTCTTTGTGTATGCTTTGAGCCCAAGAATGGCATGTAAGTTTTAATATATTGTTCTTACTGTGTGTAAAATTGCCACATTTCTCACTTATATCCTGCTAGTCTTGTCTTTCTCAATGACCATGGAAATCCTGTACTTTCATAAAAACTATATGAGAACCCTTTTGTAGAAGCCGAAAAGGTAAATTTGTCCAAGTTTTGCAACCTCTGTTGTAATTCAACATATTCCAGTAGATACTGAGTTACTGTACAAAACTTGTGTTCCACGTCTCTCCATTTTACCAGTAGGTTTAACTTGTCTACAGTCTCCTTAATTTTCTTGTACATCTGGTTGCAACTGTTTTGCTTTGCTGATTTGTTACCGGAAAATGAAATAACCCCAAGTTTACGCACGTTAATTTTCTTATAGTTTCAAAAATTGTGCTTTACTGATTTGTTACCAGAAGAAAAACCCCAAGTTCTTCCATGATCCAAAACCCCAAGTTCTTCCATGATCCATCTTCTTCTTTCTCCTACTTCTTTTTCGTGTTTCTGTTTTGAATGTTTGAGTTCACTTCACTTTGAGAGCGCTGAAAACCTTCTTGGTAATACTGGAATGTTGGTCTGTGTTGGTATTATAAGGTTCTAATGATTACATAACTGTTCCTCTCCTTTTGCAGATCATTTCTCTGAATGTGTGGAGAACCATGCATTTGAAACATTTATCAATGCCCAGGGAGGTATTTTCAAGATTCTAAGCGTCTTCTAACTTAGTTGAGTAGCAAATTGACAATGTAATCCCATGCACATTGATAAAACCTATGAAGCACTCGGACACGGGATACAGACAAGACATGATATCTCGTGACATAGAATACGGCATTTTTAAAAAACAACAGAATACGATACGTCAGAAACACATTCAAATATATATATTTTTAATATAATAAATATATTTTTTATAATAAATAAATTTAATCTTAATAGAGCATGATAAAAACTTGAACAAAATAATAAGAAACACAAATACATAATAAATATCTTAAAGTCACATAATAATATCTAAATTTAAAAGACATAAAATAACTCATAATTTTTATATTATAATTTAAGTACCGTAATTTATTTTTTTTAAAATTTTGACACCAAATGTGTCCTCTAATGTACAAGTTCAAGGCGAGTCCCGACTGAGTGCGCGTCTCAGATAATTATGCAACAATGATTTGTACTTATCAGAAATTTATTGACATGCTAAACTCAAAAAATTAAATAAAAAAATCTTGGTCATCTGACCATCACATAATTTAAATATTTTATGTATGCAAAGGTAATTAGCTTATTTCATGTTACAACTTCTACTTTACTAAAGCTTTATTAAAATACCGGTCCACAAAACTGTTTATTTATATGCATGATCCTAATCGTCTAATACCTGCAGATAGGTAAGGAAATAACTGAATATTAATTACCAAATGTATCAATTTTAATCCAATCATCTAGTTGCTGCCTTTTATAGTGTGTTATCCGGTCACTATATTATTTTCACCTAGTTGGTTTTCTTTAAAACACAACTAGGGCTTTAAATGAGCCTAGTTTCAAACCTAGTCTGACCTGACTCGCTTATTCAAGCCTTGTTTAAGTCTTGCTCTTGCTCGACTCATTTAAGCCTTGCTCGACTTAGCGAGTCGAGCTCAAGCAAGCCCTCTTTCTGTTCAAACAAACATTATTTATTTTAAAATATATTATACAAATAATACTTAATTATATGTATAATGTAAGCCCAGATAAAGCTTGATCGCTTAAAGTCGGGCTCAAGCCTAACTCGACTGGTTTATTAAACAAGCCACTTTGTAACACCAGGATTAGGGTCTTAGGCTATTTAAAACTTGACTTAACTAGTTTAAATATTACTATATTAGTCACACTCGAGTTTGGCAAGCCAAAAATTCAACTAAACTCCGTTTTTTTTATAGCCCTAAACACAACCAAATCATTCTAATAGAAGTCATACTCTTGTACTTACTTCTTTTGATGTGCCCTTTTTCAGAGAATTTGTACGATGTGTTTGTGAACGTTAGAGAAGATGAAGCGGAATATGGTAAGACAATGAAGGCCTGTCAAACTCACGGAAACCTTCGCTCTCCTCACTCGGATCCAATTTTCTAAAAGGCGCTAGGCGGGCGCCCGGAGGGGGGGGGGGGCTAGCGCCTAGGGGGCCTGCGTGGGGCCTAGACAGAATTTTTTATTTTAAGTTAATTTTAATATTTTATCTTATATTTATCCAAACAAAACAATAATATAAAGCAAAACAATCTATAACAAAAATAATAAAGGCATTTGCTTAAAGTTCAAACACATATTCATATTGTCAATGTCAAAGTTCAAACACAAACATGCAATTGTTCAAAGTTCAAACACAAACAAATAATAAAAAATACAAACTAATAGTCCTTATCTCCATATCCCTCTATATCTCTAACTATTTTTCTTCATATCCCTTTAAGATAATGTTCTCATCGGACTCACATTTATACTCCTCATATCCCTCTTCCTCTGTGTCATCATCAGACAAAAAATATTCTTCATGGAGTTCTTTTACTCTAACATTTATATTATTTTTCTTAAGTTTTAGCACACTATCTGTTCCGGATGCTTCACCAACCACCTCTCAAGTAAGGCCCAAATAGCCCTAACTTCATTATCCATGACGTCGTTTTGTAGCTTAGTTATTAAAAAAAAAAAACAATTGTAGCCCTAATTTCTCAATTTTGCCTGCTTAATCCCGTCTAATTTTCTGGAGGGATTTTTTTTTCAGTCTTAGGCCTAGGCGAGGCACCAGGGAGGGTCTAGCGCCTAGGGGGGGGGCCTAGTGCCTAGGCAGGGCACCAGGGGGGCCTAGCGTCTAGGTAGGGATTAATCGAACTTGGGTAGAGATTTTTAGAATACTGCTCAGTTCTAGATAATGCTTTTGAAGATGATGCAGGCTGTATCCTACCTGATGCAGATTGTGAAGTATTGTAGATTGTATAAAGAAATCTGTTACATATCCTCAGGCAAGTGAAAAGTAATTTACAAATGCGACTATGAGAACTCAATGAAATATACACTATAGTAGGAAAAATTGTAGTTATAGTAAAGATATAAATCAAATGAAGTTACCCCATTTCCATGAGTACCTTGTTCTTTTAGCCTCTACTACATGTAGTAGATTGCCTAGGGTCGGTGCTATAAATCTTGAGATTACAGGTACCGGTTCTTTTGTGCCCTTAAAAGTATATAGGAGTATAACCAATTTGAGATGTCATCACATACGAAATGTAAGAGAGACAATTAAAATGTTGTTTTGAATATATTCAACGGTAGTTTATAATTCTCAGTGGCCACAGATTGTTAACTACACTTGCTAAATTGTGCAACAGATTTTATTAATTTTGACAATTTTAGAAGGAATCTGTGCGTAGCTTCCGAAAAACTTGTTCCACTACGGTTAATATTTGGCAATTTAGGTGACAAATAACCCATAAATGTTTTAGATATTTTTTACAGACTGCATGTTACTTTCTGGGAATTCTTCTTGTCCTTCTTCCCGAACCTCTAAAACAATGTAGTGAAAGCTCTGGCTTGTTTTAATTTGTACCTGGTGTCGTTTGTTAGGCTTTTCCATTTTACCATTGGATATTGTTGGAGTAAATTTTATTACTGGAGTTCTTAATCAACAAACATAATGGAAGGGAATTAAACAATTAGAAGAGTTGATTCTCTAAAGAATTGGGAAATTGCAAATTTATTTGCCTTGCGAAAGGACTTATTTGATGATTTGCACAACGACTTATTTGATGTTCAGTTCTAAAAATGGAACAAGAAGAAGATAGATGAGATCTAAGGAAACACTTTATGACAAGCATTAGAAGTGCATTATCTAAAGGGACAGAATTGTAATCGCAAGAAACATGGTAGTAGTTAAAACTTATTTATAGCAAGTAAAACAAGCCAACTACTACTAGAAAGCAAATGCATTTTAGGGTTACAAGTGTCCATCTAATACAAGTGCTTTAAAATAACTTGTAATGACTACTTTTAATTTCTCATTCTCTTCAACCTATTACTTGAAGCACTTTAGCCATTTTTAGCATTATTTGAAAGAACTTTTTTTTTTTTGTTGCAATTTTAAGCAGAAATTAAACTCACACACACTACTTTGTCACCGTAAAAGTTAGTCACTAAAAGTTATTCACCGTAAAAATTTGAACTCTTACTCTCTTAGTACACAAGGTGGTTGGGGATAACCATTGAGCCAAAGCCCTTTGGTTAACCTATTATCTTTGAAGCTCCTTTGTTCCTACAATGTCAATTGTCCCTTTTTTATTCTACTTAAATTGTCTCCACTCTCCATATCTTTAGTACATTCGCAGGTCCTTGGACCTTCTCGTCAGATTTAATTATTTTTGGGTTCAATAATGCCCCTCTATAGCTCGAGAAAATTTAATGTAGACGATTTTCCACCATTTTTTACGAGTTAATGATTTACATTTATTTATATCGTATAAAACAAGGTACAACAAAATTCTTGAGAAAAACACCTTAAATTATAACAATCTCTGATAAATTAAGCACCAAAATAGTATCAGTAATATGCCAAACAAATAAATGCAGTCTCACCAAAATAAAACCAATCCAAAGGTAGAAAATAAAGTATCGAAAATAGATCAAACATATGTTATATTTGTTTGTAAAAAATATATTTAGGATTTGACTATTTGTATTAATTTAAAACTACTTCGGACTATTTTATTCCATAATGAAGGATTATTAGTCCCTTCATGTTAGACTATTAGTTCCATAAAGCAATTTAATAGCTTAAAATAAGGAGGACTATTAATCTCAAATTCATCATGAAATTATATAATTTCTCGTAAATAACCTTAAGAATGATAAAAAAATAGTTCATACAACTATTTAAAGGACTATTAATCCTTTATCATAGGATAAATTAATATAGTCCGAAATAGTGTTAAATTAATACAAATAGTCAAATCTCAAATATAATTTTTACAAACAAACATAGTCTTAGTTTTACGTTAAAAACTATCTCAATATGAAAAAAATAAATTCAATGTTCTAAGAATAAATGAACAACATGCTCTCTCTTCTCACATAAGAGTGTGGTCCACAAGAACCCTACCACTTGTAGACTTATGTAAAAGGGGGAAGTATACTGTCATTTACTTATGGGACACTAAATAAGTTCTCCTCAATATGGAGTAAAAGGTAAGAATCGTCATAATGATTTCTGAAAGGGTGATGATGCTAGGAGTATCAAACTTTTAGTTTCAAAAAGTGTCATAAATAATGTGTTATCATAATATTAGTTGGGTAGATCTCATGTGATTGGTAGTGTCATAGTGTCATAAATTATCATTAAAATAATAAATGTCATGTCATTAGAAACTAAAAAATTGAGATATCTAGCATTACTCTTTTTGAAATAACTCCCTATTGTCAATTCTCACTATAATAAACTGTAAACTGTGAATACAATTAATCTTCTTAATTCTTTTAAAACACCAAAACTTGAAATATAAAAAAAAAATGAGAAAGTTCAGTATGACCTTAATTAATTTGAATAAAAACTCAAATTATTTCATCATTCAAAATTCTCCAAATTAATTAAAGTCTTATGGTTATTAATTAATATGAGCAGATGACATAAACACCAACAACCAAACAATTTTCTACTGCCTCCTGATTTAACTGAACCTACAAGTGTTAAAGTCACTTTTGTTGATATTACACTACCTGATATTCCTGTTGTCTCACCAAAATCATCAACACACACACATAGCCCAACACAATTTGCATCGTCTATCATCTACACCATCCAAATCCCAAGCACAAGTCAAGTCCAAATGAGAAATTTCTACTTTATTCTCTCATATTGTCTAAAGAAGAGCCAATATTATCCCTACTCCTCTTGATACTTCCATAGTTCAAACAGTAGTATTTTTTTAAATAAAATATTAAATATTTCAAAGTCAAAATAATATTTTTATAGTCTTTTGTTGTTGACTGTGTCAACCTACTAGTAATAAATTTGTTATAAGTTAATTAATAAATTATATATGTATTAAGATTGGGCCAAAAAGTTTCTTCCGTTGCAAACTTATTTGACCTATTATTGGGGATAGAATTTTTAAAGTTATAATTTAGCCTATAGGAGTTTTTTACTGTTGGAGTTCTTTAACGTTACAATTTATTAACGTTGCAGCTTGTGATTAAGCCTATAAAAAAGAGCATGCTTCTTTCTTTTGGAAATACACAATTCACAACTTATTATAGTTTATTCTTTTCCTT
Source organism: Hedera helix (assembly GCA_947179155.2). Classification (NCBI taxonomy): domain Eukaryota; kingdom Viridiplantae; phylum Streptophyta; class Magnoliopsida; order Apiales; family Araliaceae; genus Hedera; species Hedera helix. Next base: position 5,552,466 of record OX359286.1, read on the forward strand.
TTAATAAAGCTGCTGCCTTTTTTCCGCAAAAATAAAATTGCAGCCCGGTATATATATGTATGCTCAATTTTGTGAGGAGTAAAAGAATAATTGAAGCTATTTTGGGTCATTTGAATAGTTCGGTGAAAAGCCATTGAATTCTGAAGTAGTATTTGGTCAGTAACTTTAGCACTAAGAAAAAATTGTACAAGAGATTAAATTTCTACTTAAGGATAGTGCACCGCACACCTCTGCTCAACATAATTTGTTTTAAATTGATAACTTCAATTTCTGTCTCTCTTTATTTTATAGTCAAATCGTGTATTTTATTTTTATTTTTCAACACAAAGTCCATCAGAAACTCTTCTAGATGACAACTAAATGCTTGTAGTCACATTCTTTACTCATTTGATCAATCTAAAACCCTAACAATCTTCCATCGATCTCTGACTCACAATTATACTATTTTGACTCGTAGAGGTCTCAAGCCCAATTTTTCTAACCCCAATGTGACCTATTCCAAGTCCAAACCCCTACTTATTCTTGCCGTTGTAACAAGAATTTATTAATCTCAATGAATTCATTGAGATGTTTGAATTTGGAGGTTCTTAGGTTGAAAAATCAACCGTCTGCTGGTCATTTTAATGTACATTTTTTGCTTATGACAAAAAAGGGAAGAATAAAGGTATGAATTAAGTGCTTGACTTAATTCAAGCGCAATTAAAGGCACAAATGGCTCTAGAAATTAGTTCAACATTAGAAAGAAGTGATAGAAAAGAGGATAATTTGTCCGTCCAAACTGAACGCAGAGCAATTGACTGTAAAGGTTCAAGCACTACTTCTAAAAATTGGACAAGTTCCTACAATGACTGAGTCAACCACACGGACAGTACAAGTAGAAGCTAACAAACAGGTGATAAAATCATGTCTTTCCTATAATTGAATTGTAATAATATAATTTTCAAAATATAAATATTTTATCTAATCGCATCCCACCGTATAATTCTACTAAACGGACACAAAATAGCTAATATGAGCCCGTCTCTTCTAGAGTTGATGTTATTTCTTAAATAATACCTTTCTCGTTCTAAATTATAAATTTATTATTATTATTTAAAATTAATTTAATTTTTTTTATATAAGTTCACTTAATTTGAGTTAATTTAGTGATATATTATGAATTCTCTAAAAAATACTGCTAATTATTAGAATTATTATTTTATAATTTTTAATAAATGCCAATAATTTTGAGTTAAAACTATTTGACTTTTAAAAATTAACAATAATTTTGGAATTTGAAAAGGGGGAATATATATGTGCCTATATATAAAAAAAAAAGACTTGTTTTTAAAAATCAAATATATATATATATATATATATATATATATATATATTAGTTTAAGAAAAATTAACATTTTATTTTTGGCAAAGATGGATGTCAAAATGTACTCAAAAAATAAATTTAATCACCGTGTAACAAAGGAGACTTGATATTTTAAAAATCAAATATGACTTTGATCTACAACGGGGGGAAAATACATTCAACGGCCGCCTAATATGTACGGTGCATGCACCTGACGTGTCGCCTTAAATATAACAAAAGCTGCTAAATTACTACGTATATTTTACGATTTATAACGCTTTAGTATATATAATCAAAATTAAAAACGCCCGCGTAACGTGGTTCATTCCTGCCCTCACAAAAAAAACACCCTTATTCTCTCTCTAAAACAACAATCTCACACAGGGAAATCATCATATACATATATATATACAAATATAGGGAGAGATTTTTAGAGAGGGAGAGAAAGAAAATGGCGGCGAGTACATCAGTAGGTGCAATTGTACCGTCGGTGAAGTCGGAGGCAGTTATGCTCTCCGATTTGACACCGCCGGAGGAAGAAGAAGGCGGGGGAAGTGGCGGAGGAGAAGCAACACCGCCGCCCGCGGTGGGACAATCTGCACAGCAACAGCTAGTGATGCCGTGGCCGCCGGAGACGGCGGGGGAGGGGGACGAAATAGATAAGGAGTTGCTGTGCCCGATATGCATGCAGATCATAAAGGACGCGTTTCTGACTTCGTGCGGACACAGCTTCTGTTATATGTGCATTGTGACTCATCTTCAAAACAAGAGCGATTGCCCCTGTTGTGCCCATTTTCTCACCGCTAATCATCTTTACCCTAATTTTCTGCTCAATAAGGTTTCATTTCCCTTATTTTTTCTCCAAATTTTATTTTGTCTAATTTTGATGATTCAAATGTTTAATTAATTCTTAACTTGGGTAAATTTTTTAATTAATGGAAATTTGGTGCTATTCTTTTTTGGTTAAAAATAAAAATTATGATGCTCAAAATTTGGTGCATGTAGCACAGTCCTTGGTAATTGTTTATTAAATTATTGAGACAATGTGGGATTTGATTTTAAATTATATCTTGTATTAATTAGAATATAAAACTACATGACTTTATAATTTTTTCTTGGTCAATAATTCCAGGTGATTCCAGTTAATATTTTTTAAATGTATATATGTGTGTATAATAATGCAATTTGTTTGGTTGCGAACATGGGTAACAAGTGAAGAATTATTAAAAAAAAAAAGTTGAAAATTTTGAAGTGATTCAATTCTTGCATTTTTTAAGTACATAGATCGCAGGAAGCAATATTCTTACTTTTTTTCAAAAAAAAATATCATTATTCAGTTTTCTTTTTTATGAATTTGGGATGTTAGTTTGCTTAAATTTTAAAAAGTAGAATTCGGTGTCCAAGTATTATGTCACTCTTTATGTAGATACTATTGTTTTGTTTCATTGCCTTTTGTTTTTGGAGTAACTGATGTGTAAGAGTAACTGATGTGTAAGGTTACAGATAAAATTCTTTCTTGATGTGGTTGTGAATAGCTTTTAGGGCCCGTTCGAGAATGACTTATTTTTTTTTTGACTTAAAGTTAAAATTTTAGTAGATTTATAAGTTAAAATTTAGTAAATTTATAAGTAAAAGTGTTCGGCATCACTTTTACTTATAAGTCGGGAATTATAAGTAATAGTTGTGGATGTATTCGGCTAATAATGACTTATAAGTTAAGTAAAATGGAAATATTACTAAAATATCCTTTAGTAAGAAGAACATTAGAAAAATAAAAGAGGGCATTTCTGTCATTTCGTAATGGTTGACCGACTTAAAAAAATGACTTATAAGTCATTTTTTTTAAGCAACAATTAGTTGCTTATTTTTTTCTATTTTTTTTTTTTTTAACTTATAAGCAAAAAAAAAAAAAAAAAATTGTCCCGAACACTTTTTTTAGCTTAACTACTTATAAGTTGGGTTGCCAACTTATAAGTAGGTCCTGAACATGGCCTTAGTTTTGTCAGCTAAAAGTGGAATCCTCTTTTTGCTAATTTTTGCATATGGTAGGGTAGTTGGGGATTTTTCAAAAATTTTGAAAATATTAAGGATGTATTTTCTTCCCAGTAGTATTATTCAAAGTTTCTAGGTCAAAAACAAGACGCTAGTTGTGCTGATCATGGAGTTGATATTGAACAAGTTTCCCACTGAGCAATCAAGTACGAAGTACGAACCTCTTGTATCCTTGTCTTACTGATAGCTCTATTTGAGCCCTAACATGCGAAATTGAAATATTGAATAACTATTGTGATGTTGAAACTAAGCTTGAATGGCCCAATTTATCATTACTTTCTTTATTTTCTTGCCATATAATGATACAAAGCCATACTTGGGGTGATTCATACTAACACGAGTCCACGATGTTGTTGTTTGGTGGCTTACTCCGAGGGAAACCGAAACCTCCATCGATAAAAGTACAAAGTTTTCTGATAATAATCTCTCACACACACACAGACACGAACGCGCACACACACACACACTACAACCAACTTCCTACAAAATACTTTTATACTTCCGACCTTTGCAAACCACTACTTCCCTAAGAGTAGGATTCTAACTACTAAAAATGTTACAAATTGAAATTAATAAACATAAAGTTTATTAACTAAGGGGATGTTTGATAAAAACTGAATGAAATAGTTTTGAAAGCTTAAGTAATCTGAATTTGCTGAATGGAGTAGATTTCTGAATACCGAATGAAAAAAGTTGTTTGATAAGTGATATGTCTGAAATATCTGAATAACATATTTTTAATATTTTACTCATTTGAAAAAATTCAAAGTTGTTATAAATTTATTTAATATTACTTAATATAATATTTAATATATATTTTTTAATTTTTAAAAATTTAAATTTTTTTTTTTTACTTTATTCAGTCGGAACTTAACCATTCAGCCAAAAAAATTAAACTTAATCATTCAGCCCAAAAATCTGACCGATTCGGCCATTTAGCCCCATTTAGCTCTAAACAAATGCAGTGAATGGCTGACCGATTTAGCCATTCAGTCTCATTCAGTCCTAATCAAACAACCCCTAAAGTTGAGCAAGTAACATATAAAAGTGAAAGAAAGTTAACAACAGAGATAGATGGTCAGTAGAGAATGGTTTACCATGTTTATAGGATTTCAACGTGAAGCACCAAGTCAGCTGATTTTTTTCTTTTTTCTATTAAACTTTATTAAGTTTTTATATAAAAATATTATATCTCTAAATTCCATTATGATGTGGTTTATAAAAATTCAACTTTTAAGGACGGATTGTTTTTTTGGATGGAGGTGGGTTTCAGGGTGCACAAGGAAGGTAACCTATTTTCTGTAGCGTATATCTTATCTTATCTTTGGAAGCTAATAACACATTTCGAATGTATTGCTAAACTTAATTTTGCAGTTATTGATGAAGACTTCTGCTCGTCAAATAGCAAAAACTGCTACTCCATTTGAACAACTTCGTCAAGCACTGCAAGAGGTCAGTTTCTTATCAAATTAGAAAAAATATTGAAAGTGAAACTTGGTTAGTCTAACTATTGTTTGATGTAATAATTAAACTTCATACTGTCCTGTTGTGATGATGTCATAGTTTGAGGAGAACTTCCGCTTGTTCGGTATGTTGTAATGCATATGGGAAATGCTACTTCAATATATCAGCATTATTATTCTGCCAGGCATGTTAGATGACTTTGATACACCAAATTATATATTCTTTCTCTATTAAATGCACCATAGTAGTTAAGTTGCGTTCTTGTAGGTGGTGTTATTGTATGCCTAGCACTTCAAAGATACTAGTGTGAAAAGTATGCTTTTCTTAGTAACATCTTATTGTTACTGGTATTTTCACATGGTATTTCTGGTGGGGGAAAGGGAAGGGAACAAAGCTCAATTAATTCTTATTGTTATTCAATGTATCTAAATAATGAAGTACATCAATATTTATAATATTCCTAAACAAATTTCCTAACCTAAATTGGACTCTAATAAGATAACTACAAATTAAAGAAACTAATTAAAAAGAAACTAAAAATACAACTTCTAATTAGGCTTCCAAAGCCTTTTATATTGTTCCAACCAAGTTTCACGAGCTCGTCCTGCATCATTTTTTCTCCGCTGAGAAAAACTCGACTCCGTTGAGTTAGCAACATAAGAACAATCACGTCAGATCGCCAAAGAATTCTTTGCAAGCTTCAAATTCGGCATGTCGAGAGCACAAGAGTGAACTTAATATTACCCTTAACAATTGAATAAGTATTAGCACGAGCATCATGTTGTGCGTGACGATCCCATGACCATGTATGCCCTAAGATAATGCGTCATTGATAAGCTGAATATTATTAGTAGTTATTTAGCGTTATCCTTATCTAAATAAACATTAGTAGTTGTTGGACTTTATGTTGATTAGAATTAGTAGTTATTTGGTTTTATAGATAAGGATTAGTAGTTATTTGGTTTTATCCAGATAAGGATCAGTATTAATATAAATAAACAAGTAAGAAGTAGCAGTGGGATAACCTTATGTAAATTGAATTCCTAACTACTTTTCAATCAATAATATTTTTGTTTCTCTCTATAGCTCTCAATTTGTCTTCTAGATTTTATTATCTCTCTTTATCTTTTCTTCCAATTATTCTTCTTCTTTCTTTCCTTAATCCTTCTTTATTTCTTTTAATTCCAACAATCTAAAACTGAAACCATAACAATTGGTATCAGAGCTACTACCAATTCTGTGACATTTAGTTTTCCAAACAGTCTTTCCCTCACCATAAAACATTAAACATTACCAGACGAGTATTGCAGTAGCAGTAACAATGGATGAACTCACAGTCCTGTAGCTGAAATATTATAATCACAATTTGTGATTGTTTTGGACAAATGACAGGATCATCAAACTCACAAGTTATGCTGCAGGAGGATTCCTCGGCTTTAGACAGTTTACATTGAGAGGATGTAATCTCTAGAAGAAAAGATGGACAGGCTTCTAACTGAGATTCCTAGGATAATTAAGGAATGCACCAAGTTAGCAATGAGTAAAATCACAGTGAAAATGAAGAGTTCAGGAACCCCTTTGGAAGAAATGGAATGGAAAACGAAAGGAGGCCAGGAGAAGGGCTATTTAGGAATCCAATGCATGCAGGCTTCGAAAGACAACGAAGGGGAGAAGTGATGGAGAACAATAGGGGCAGGGATGAGGAGTTGAAGCATATCAAGTTGATGTTTCCACAATTTGAGCGGGCACCGATCCTAATAATTGGGCAAGAGATTGCAAGGAATATTTCGATATCTATGGGATTAGTGAGGCTAGGAAGGTTCCAATAGCCTTTATGCATGTGCACAGTACTGCAAAAAGTTGGTATAAATCTTATTTAATGGGCAGAAACAACATTCCTTGGCATACATTCACATCTGATTTGATCAACAAATTTGCACTGGAGGGACATGAGGACATTTGGGATATGCTTAAACAATTGCATCATGAGGTTCCAGTTACTGATTATGTTGATAAGTTTGAAGCTCTTCGACGGTTAGCTTTGACAGAAAATCCTACGCTCAATGATGGGTATTTCATCTCCAATTTTGTCAGTGGATTGCAAGATAAAACAAAAAAGATGTTCAAACTATTGGAACCAACTGGCCTGTCTCAAGCCTACAAAAAAGCCAAACAACATGAAAGTATGCTAGTTCCCAGCAACAAAACAATAACTAGTTTCTCCCCTAAACCCGTTTTCAGCCATCCTAAATATTATGATCCTTCTCATACAACCTCTAGTTCCTCAAAACCTTGTTGGAGTGTTCCAACTATCCCGAAACCTTTCCCAAACTCGACACCCTACAACACAGAACCTAGAAGGATTACTGCTAGCCAAATAGATGAAAGAAGGGCTAAAGGACTTTGTTTTTTCTGTGATGAAAAATATACCTTGGGTCACACTTGTAAAAATCCACAGAATTTTATGGTAGTAGCCGAGCTGGAAGATCATAACAGTGCTTATGAAGGGCCCCCAATTTATGATGAGGCATCAGTAGATAACATGGAGCTACTAGAAGGAGAAAAGATCGACATGGAGATATCTACCAATGCTCTTCTGGGAAATCAAAGGAACAACACCATCGAAGTGTTAGGGTGGGTGGGAAAACAGTCGTTCACTGTTCTCATTGATGGTGGAAGCACCCACAACTTTCTTGACCCTCTAATAGTTGAGAAATTGGGATGCGTACAACAACCTACAAAGCCTACGAGAGTGGCAGTGGCAAATGGTAAATAGCTCTTAAGTACTGCAAAATGTCCAACATTTAAATGGAAGATGAATGGGGAGGTGTTTGTAGTAGAAATGAGGATACAACCACTAGGGGGATGTGATGTAGTTCTTGGGGTACAATGGTTGCTACAGTTTGGACCTATTACCTTCGACTACCAACATTTGCAGATGATCTTTAAAAGAAACGGGTAGAGGATAATGCTACAAGGTCAGCGCCAAGAGTAGGGAGTGAGTTTGAAAATGATGACAGCAAAATCAATGTCCAAGACTTTCAAACCCCAATCGTAAGGTACTTTCATACTTCTACATTCAATCACTATAACCTCATAAAGTAACTCCATTTAACCCTTGGAACTCTGGACAGAACCAAACACCTCATATTTCCACTATTGAATCTCATTCTCCTAATACGTAAACCCAAAGATTCTAGCGCTGCTTTCACAATATGAAGATGTATTCGCAGCACCTACATCCTTACCTCCCTACCTCTACAAAGAGTCCTAGATCATCACATAGAGCTGAGACCCCATGCCTCTCCTTTCTCCATCAGACCATATAGATACTCTTATGACCAAAAAATGAAATCGAAAAGCTCATCAAAGAAATGTTATCAACTGGAGTTATTAGACCCAGCCAATCTCCATTTGCTTCTCCCGTTCTTCTTGTTAAAAAGGATGGAACTTGGAGGTTTTGTGTTGACTATAGACAACTCAATTCCTTAACCATCAAAAACAAGTTTCCAATACCCTTGATTGATGAACTTCTTGATGAGCTAGGCCAAGCAATTTTTTTTTCCAAACTAGATCTAAGGACTGGATATCACCAAATTAGAATGGCTTCTGTAAATATTCCCAAAAACAGCATTTAGGACTCACTTTGGACACTTTGAATTCACGGTGATGCCCTTTGAACTCACCAATGTTCTTGCTACCTTTCGAAGCCTTATGAATCAAGTTTTTGATCAATACCTCAGAAAATTCATTCTTGTTCTCTTTGATGATATCCTAATTTATTCCCTAGACCTAAACACTCACCCAACCCACCTACAATTTACCCTTGACACACTAAGACAACATCAATTCTTTGCTAAGCAGTCTAAGTGTGCTTTTGTCCTTCATGAAGTTGACTACTTGGATCATGTCCTCAGTGAACATGGGGTGGCAGTGGATCAATCAAAAATTGCAAGCGTTGTTCAATGACCTGCTCCTACAACCATAAAAGGATTAAGAGGATTTTTGGGATTAACGGGGTACTACAGGAAGTTTGTTAAAAATTACGGTCAAATAGCGAAGCCACTCACAACCTTATTGCAAAAAGATACCATTGGAGTGAGGATGCAGAAAAGTCCTTTCGAAACCTTAAAACAGCTATAGCCACAACCCTAGTGCTTGCCTTACCAGATTATACTAAGGAGTTTGTAATTGAATCAGATGCTTCCAACACAGGAATTGGCGCAGTGCTCATGCAAGGGGGCAGAGCCTTGGCATTTTTTAGCAAGTCTTTAGGACCTAAGGGTCAAAGAATGTCCACTTATGTGAAGGAACTAATGGCTATGGTCATAGCAGTAAAGAAATGGTCTCATTATTTGACTGGTCATAATTTTCAGCTCAAAACTGACCACCAGAGTTTAAAATTTTTCCTAGAGCAAAAGGTAACTTGCTACAACAAAAGTGACTGAGCAAACTCATGGGCTATGATTACACCATCACATACAAGAAAGGAAAAGAGAACATTGCCGCATATAGTCTCTCTAGAATGAATGAAGGATCAGTAGCTACCATCACCACTATATTACCTTTATGGATGCAGCAATTGATTAATTCCTATGAAGGAGATGAGCATCTACAAGGTATCATTGTTGAACTAGCAATATGTCAAATAGGTCCTTAACTTTATGAACTATCAAATGGAATTGTGAAGCATAAGGGAAATTGGGTTGTGGGAATTAATGGAAATCTTAGAAAACACATTTTTGAAGAGTTGCATTGTCAAGGCATTGGAGGGCATTCTGAGATTGCTGCCACTCTTAAAAGGGTTCAACAAAATTTTCATTAGGTTGGTTTAAAGCAAGATGTGCACCAATAGGTAAGGGAGTGTGACGTATGCCAGAGGATCAAGTCAGAACATGTGCCTTATCCTGGCCTTCTTCAACCCTTGCATATTCCTGAGGTAGTGTGGAAAGATATTTCCATGGATTTCATCACTGCTTTGCCAAAATCCTAAGGAATGGAAGCAATTTGGGTTGTTAGTGATAGGCTAAGTAGATATAGTCATTTCATTGCTCTATCTCATCCTTACATAGCTAAAATGGTTGCTCAGTCCTTCTTTGATAACATCTTCAAGCTTCATGGTTTACCTTCTACTATTGTAAGTGATAGGGATCAACTTTTCTTAAGTGATTTATGGCAACAATTGTTCAAATTATTAGGTACTAAACTCCACATGAGCACAACCTATCACCCTCAAAGTGATGGTTGCATCGAAAGAATCAATCAATGTGTGGAACAATTTCTGAGAGGAATCTTGGGACACTCTCCAAAACAATGGGCTAGGTGGTTAACAATGGCAGAATGGTGGTTTAGCACCACCTATCACCTAGCTTTGGGAACAACACCTTATAAAGCTGTATATGATAGGTCTCCTCCACTCTTAATTTTACCTCAACAAGAGGGTACAAGAGTAGTAGCAGTATAGGAGTTCCTTCGAGGGAAAGCAAATCAGATGAAGCTGATCAAACAGAATTTGGAAGTAGCTCAAAGTAGGATGAAGGCTTTTGCTGATTCTAGAAGAACTGAAAGGGAATTTGACGTGGGCACTTACGTTTATCTTAAGTTACAACCATATAGGCAAGTTACTGTAGCCTTAAGAAGGAGTCACAAGTTATCCCCCAGATGCTACGGACCCTTTTGAATTGTTGCCAAAGTGGGGGCAGTAGCTTACAAGCTGAGCTTACCATCTACTGCTAATATTCACCCCGTGTTTCATGTTTCACAGTTAAAGGAAAGACATCATTCCCATGCCAACTCTACCTGCAGTGCACTATTTTGGCTCAATAGAAATGCAGCCTTTGAGGGTTCTAAATACAAGGATGATTATTAGAAAGGAGCGGCAAGTTTCTCAGGTCCTAATCCAATGGCAGAACACAAGTGTAGAAGATGCTACATGGGAAGATGAGGAGAGCATGAAACATTATTTTCCCGAGTTTAATCTTAATACACGAGGTCATGGATTCTCCGAAACAAGGGGGAATGTCATTGATAAGCTGAATATTATTAGTAGTTATTTAGCTTTATCTTTATCTAAATAAACATTAGTAGTTATTGGACTTTATCTAGATAAGGATTAGTAGTTATTTGGTTTTATAGAGAAGGATTAATAGTTATTTGGTTTTATCTAGATAAGTATTAGTATTAGTATAATTAAACAAGTAAGAAGTAGCAGTGGGATAGGCTCATGTAAATTGAATTCTTAACTACTTTTCAATCAATAATATTTTTGTTCATCTCTCTCTTTATCTTTCCATATTTTATTATCTCGCTTCATCTTTTCTTCCTTATATTCTTCTAACTATCTATAATTCTTCTTCTTTATTTCCTAAATTCTTCTTTATTTCTTTTAATTCCATCAATCTAAAACTGAAACCATAACATAATGTGACAAACTTTAACGAGTAGAACATCACACATAATAGTATCATTAAGCTTGCTAACAGAAAATGTAACCAAACACCTCTGGGTGACCCGCAACTTTGTATTGGTAATCCATACAACATACGGCTCCAAATAAGGTTCAACTTATAACCCAAGTTTCTTGACTGCTTCCTCGGAGATTACATCTGTACAACTCCCAGTATTAGTGACGAGAGCATACCTGTTCTGCATATTTAACTCGTGTCTGAAAAATTCGCTCACGATGGATTTTAGGATCACCTTTATGTTTTTGAGCAAATGAGTAAAGGTCGAAGAACACCTAAACATCTTCCAAATGAGCTTCAACTTCCAAATCCTGTTCATCAGGCTCATACTCTACATCTAACGGTTGGCAAATCTCTTCGTTTAAGTCAGTTTTTTCACTCTGTCAACAATAGCAAATTGCGTAGAGGGAGAAAAGGTAACTTCTCTCTCTGGGGAGGGACACTCGAAGGACATATAACCAAAACCACAATAGTTATAGCACCTAAACGTAGGGTTATTGCTAGCACTAGAAGAACTTGAGATACGATTAGGCCTACTAGTAGCTGAAGGGCTTGCAGACGATTTTTCCAATGGTCTGTTTTTAAGAGACTACAAAAGTACGCTCACTCCGAGTTTGGACTGATAATGGAGGCCTAACAAAATTCTTTTTCAAATTATTTTCCACTTGGGTGGCAACTTGAACGGCATCATCCAAGAGCAAGAGTTTAACTGAAGTTACACCACTTGCAATCTCTAGATTTAATACCGACGGTGCATGGAGATTAAAACGTCTTCAATCCAAGAGAATTCGAACCTTGTAACCAAACTGTAGAATTTTGAAGTATATTTGGTGACAGATCTACTTACTAGAACTAATTCAGTCAACTGCAAATATGTTCGCTGCCTATAATCTGAAGACACAAAAAGTCGTGTCAGGGCAACTTGTATATCTTCCCGTTTTCTTGTAGCTGTATATAAATTTCGCTGATGATGATCTCACCAAATATGAGCATCTATTACAACACTTGAAACAACATTTACTACAAATGTTCAGACATCCATTACAACACTTGTCACTTAAAGCAAAAGTTGATGTAGTACTCATAGAACGCGTAGATAAAGGACATGAAGATGCTCGCCGGAATTTTGAAGATCCACTTCCAGAGCCTAAACAATTGAGACTCTTACAACAACAAGGACCTCATCTACGTGATAATCTTCATGTGCCATACCTCGAATTGAATGCAGTGGATAGAGTAGCAAAATTAGATGGTGATTTCAATAGAGGTCAAGGTTCCGAATCATTCTTCGATTGGAATTATAGTTTGTAGAGTTTCTTTTATTGGTATAAACTAACCGATGAGAGAACTTTTCTTTGTTGAAAGGGACATCTCGTATTTGGATGGAATTTGGCTCAAATACCAAAAATAGTGGGGAACGGGAAGGGAACAAAAGAAATTTCTCACACAGATAATCTCACACAAAAACTCAATTAATTCTTATTATTCAATGTATCAAAATAATAAAGAACATCACTATTTATAATACTCCTAAACAACTTTTCTAACTTAAATTGGACTCTAATAAGATAACTACAGATTAAATAAGATAAATATAAATTAAAGAAACTAATTAAAATATAACTTCTAATTGGGATTCCAAAGCCTTTTATATTATTCCAACCAAGTTTCACAGGCTTGTCTTGCATCAATTTCTCTCACGTAGAGAACATTCATAACAATTGCATTTTGTGCATGCTAATCTCAGCTAAATTTAAGTTTCTTAGGTCATTATATGTCAATTCATCACTGATTACCACTTTATAATATACTCCCTCGGTCTAAGTTTACTTTTCCTAATTTTTTTTTTTTAGTTTGTCCAAATCTATTTGTCTTCTTTCCTTTTTAATACTATTTTTGACCTTGTTTTTTCAATATTACCCTTATTTAACTTTTAAAAAAAATTCATTGAAAACAACATGACATAAATTGAAAAAAGTAACACTATTAATTTTGACATTAGAAGTACATTCACGCTCCTTTTTTCTTCTTTCTCTCTCTCTCTCTCTCATCTATTTTATTATTTTAAAAAAGAGTTAGGAGATTAATTAAAACAAAAAAGATGATAATTGAGTAGTTAAGATGAGTAATTTGGAGATAAATTTTTTTTCTTAATAGACGTGTAGTTTCAAACTAGGACAAGTAAAATTGGACAGAGGGAGTAACATTTACTTACTCCCTCCATCAGGCTTTACTTGACCCCTTTTCTTGAGTGCATAGTATGGATTTTAAGATGTGAAGATAACATATTTTATTGATTATTTTTCTAATAAATAATTATAGTTATAATATCTAAGAATGTTGAATGTGTAAAGGTATTGGAAAAATATTATATAGATGTGTTTTTGGCAAGCCCCGAATATTGTGCTGAACATACTTAATGAAAGGGGACAAGAAAGTGGGATGGATATTTGATAACCAAGGCCAGTCCAGTAGTCTGTAGACGAGTCTATCTAATCATGGTTGTTCAACTGTTACTCTTTCAGCTTGGTTGGAAATTGAACTTGTAAGGGAGGAAAGGGAGAAAGTATCTTATTTATATAGTGAACCATATCCTGTGACTAACACAGCCTTACCATATATACTAGGGAACGTAGGCCGTAGCTATACCCAAGCTAAGATTTGCAATCAGTCCAAAGCCCATCTCTCTTGGCGCATGAGTTAGTATTTAGTAGGGACCAGTACGCTATATATTAATATGCATGTGAATTTGTTAATTATACATTAAAATGACCTCTTCATTTATTCGGTTTATAAAACCCTCTGGAGGCTTTATTATGTTTAGCTCTAGTGTAGAATTGAACAATATGCTTTTAAAGAATTTTATGGTGACATCTTTGCACTGTTTCACCTGTTTTATGAGCAATAGCAAGGACATTTTCATTGATCATGTTATTTGTACCTATATTAGTTTATAATAATGTAATTTCAGACTACATGTTTAACAATTTGAACCCTACTGGGTACCCTGTTAGATATTATGAATAACAACATTTAAAAGCATTGTTTCATCACATTGACATATTTATATGTTAAGTGACCAGGTGGAGGTGGGGAGGATTATACTATTGTTGATTAAGAAAAAATAAAAGAAATAAAAACAGCATGCAAGTATTGAATTAATTTATTTCCTTTTGTTTTATAGATCATCATCATGTAATATATATTGAAAACCATATTAATAAGAATGTTTTGAGATACATTTTCTTGGGTGATGCAAAAGATTCAATCCATGTATTCCTTCAGGAAAGGAAATAAGTATATAATCTTAACTTATAGTGGACTATACTCTTTACATATTCAACTGCAGCTAGCTGCCAGTGGAAAGAGGTGGTTACTTAAGATGATTGTGCATGACAAGACATAAATTATAAGAGATGTTTCATGTGAAAATACCCCCTCCCTCAATAGGTACAATCTCGAGTTAGTATCTTCTATTAGTTACTTGGAGAAGGGGTTGGGGAGGTATCTGCAATAGTGGAACCGAGATTTTTCTTCAGTCGGGGGTGTCATGTTGATGACCAATTTTTTCTTTTAAGGAAGAACATTACAATTACAACCATATTCTGATCTAGTTTTTGTTACGCAGCAAAGTTGTTGAAACGTTAATGATGCAATAATTTTACTGGAAAATGAAAATTTCCATAGAAGAATGTCTGCCAAGGCTACATGTGAATGCAAACTAATAGAGCAATAATAAAGAGAATCCCAAGACTATAAGGGTAATTCTTGAAAAGACAATTTTAAAGCATTAAAAAGTCTCTACTTCACAACAAAAAACTAAAAGTGAACGCATAAGAAGAAGAGGATCTGCACAAATTATAACCACAAAATTGGACTAAGAAACGAGTGCAGTATGATCTTGAAACAATGTAATATGCCGTGGAAAGTGACCAATATGGCGTGTAGTAGTAGTGTAAAGGCAGTGGATGTAGATTACTGTATGTCAAAGGACTCGTGAAAGAAATTGGATTTTTAAGAGTAATTTTTTTTTTCAGTTGGCTACACAGTGCATTAAAAGTCATATGTAGCTAAACTGTTACCAAAATTGAAACATTTTGTATTGCCAAGCACGTGAGGATAGTGAATTCACACTGGCTTGTTTAAACAAAGACTAGGACTGATCTAAGGTTTAAAAGTACATTCATGACAAAATTTATTTTATTTATTTATATTCACTTATCTACATCATAAAGAAAATTGACAGAAATTTAGTGGGGGAACCAGCTCCCACTCACTCATTATGACTTCGCCATATCTTTTTATGATATGTTATAGTTTTGTGGAAGAGTAGACACTTTACCTTTTACTGTTCCTGTACCTCATGTTTGATTACCTTTCCGCCCATGTTTGATGGCCTTGCTGTATTAGAATGTGACCCTTGTCTACTTCTTAGACAGGGATGTGAGGTCTCAGTTAAGGAGCTAGACAGCCTATTACATATGCTAGCTGAGAAGAAACGGAAAATGGAGCAAGAAGATGCTGAGACAAATCTGCAGATAATGCACGACTTTTTGCAATGCCTAAGAAAGCAAAAGCTTGAAGAGCTCAATGAGGTGAGTGAACTTGACTTTATTAGTTGTGGCTTAGTCATATTATGTTTTTCATTTCCAAGTAAAGAAAAACTCCTTCAACAAGGAATTGTTATTGGAGATTTTTGAAGGTGCCCCACCAACTAAAGGAGTTTTAGGCATATGTGATGGTCAATTTGGAATTTACCTGGGATCCGGGTCCATGATGCAGAACATAATAACTAACTGGATAAATTAAGCAACCATTACATGACCTAACATATATCAGTGTCGTACCTTGATAGTTGATGTTACAGGACAAAATATATTTTATTTTGTTCATGCCAGAGTATATCTGCATTTTTGTTTGCCTTATTGGCACAACAGAAAGCACTTCTGACCTTTTTTTTCATCTGATAGGGGTTATGGTGTTTCAAGATATCTGTTTTATAATGTAGAGGCCCATGAGATAACAGTTTTGCATGTGTCAGTGTGTTGTATAGCTATCTCCACAACTACACCAACTATAATGGTTGTCAAAGACATGCTTACCTTTTATAAATGAAGATGTTTAACACTCTGTAATTGATTCTCTCCTGGTCTTTTTATATTTTTTATTTGCTTGTAGATACAAACTGATCTCCAATTCATTAAGGAGGACATAAATGCTGTTGAGAGACATAGAATAGAGTTATATCGAGCAAGAGAAAGATATTCAGTAAAAATGAGGGTGCTGAACAAAGATCCTTATGCAAAAACTGTGTGGCCTTCGTTGATTGATAAATGTAATAGTGGTTTCATGTCTAGCATCCCCACTGTACAAGGTCAATGCTGGATGGGTTCAGGCAGTTCGCAGAATGTGAGAGCTGATGCAAAGGCTCTTGTAAGTTCCCAAATACCGCAAAGGAAGGATGCTTGCAGGGGGTCTGATTCAACTCATGGTACTCAATCAGGAGTCTCTGTAGCACGAAAGAGGCGAATCCGTGCACAGGTCAGTACTCTTTGCACATTTCATTTCATCTAAGCTTAGGGAGTTGTAATGTTAAACTAATGTCTTTAGCAGTTGAGAGTTTAAATTACTATTTAGCAGAGGAATGGTGATGGGGACCACGAGTCAAGAGCAAAGAAGAGATTATATTTGGAATTTTTATTATGTTCAATGTGAGAGTAATTGATGTAATTTATTTATGTTATTTATTTGTGAGGGTTTATGGTATTTATATTTATTAGGAAATATTATTATTTAGTTAGGATATTTTAGTCGTTTAGTACTTTTATTGTTCCCCTAGTAATATTGAATCTCTTTAGGGATGTAATCCTCACAAGGTTATTATGCAACAGATTATTGGAATATTATTTTGAGACCTAAGTTTGATTGTGATATTCTTCTTCTTCTTCTTCTTCTGCGGTTGAGGATCCTAGGGGTAGTGGAGTTAGGAACTACACCCTAGTTTTAGCTTCTTTTTTTCCCTATAATTTCCAGAATAATTCGTCTCCTGAATTCGTCCTACATCAAATGGTAGTTAGCAAAAAAACAGGCGACAACCTGCGGATTATTGTTCGCATTCAGAGGTTGGTCATGGCATTCATTGAATCCTTAAGAATTTCCTGTACCAAAGACAGTTTTAATTTTCTAGGAGTTTCTTTATCCTCACCTGAGTCATCTGTACTTGCTGTGCTATTGTCCACTTACTCTTAGTGCTCCCTCTTTGTAAACTTATGCTCAACCTTTGAACATCTCAATATGATTAGGTTAACATTATCCTGTCGCTGCAAAATTGTAATTTAACTCAGTATAGAAGTTTGTCTGAATCTGTTTTCTAATATCGTTTGCAATAGTTCAATGACCTACAAGAATGTTATCTGCAAAAGCGGCGTGCCTGGGCTAGACAAGCACATAAACAGGAAGATATGGACAAAAGTGCTGTAAACAGAGAAGGTTATACTGGAGGACTTGAAGATTTTCAATCTGTTTTGTCTACCTTTAGTCGATACAGGTTATAATTTTTCAAATAAATATTACATTCTTATGAGGAAATCTCCTGTCTGTCTTTACTTCCCTGAAACTGCTTTTATCTACTTGTGTCACCTCTTTGTTTTCCTTCAAATTTATTTTGTGGAGACTGTGTTGACGTTTGTTTTCTTCAAATAGCCGGCTGCGTGTCATTGCTGAACTTAGGCATGGGGATCTTTTCCACTCAGCCAACATTGTATCAAGGTGAGTTAAGTTTTCATACTGCAAAATATAGCTCAGATAGAACTTCTATACCTTATATATTTTTCTTAAGTGACTTCCCTGTCGCACCTACCTGAAATAATAAAGTAAAATTACATTGGTAGAAACTAGCAAAACTTGGTTATAAGTTTATTATTTCCCAAATGCTAAGAAGTGGGGAACAGAAAGATGTAGCTGAGTCGTACTCTCTTAAGAAGAGTCCTAATTTTTCTGTTGACCTTTTTTCCCTACGTAAGTTTGCTTAAGATACAGTTAGATATAACTTTTTCAATGTTGTTTTTTCAATATTAAACTTTGAAGACTAAATTTATTAATGGGAAAGAATTATTGAAAATTTATTTCGAATTGTGTTATGTGCAATCCTTTCTAGTCCTAAAAAGGCAGGGGGAAAAAAGAAAGAAAAATACTCTTTTTTAATGACAAAGGAAGTATCTGTTTAGCAATCGCTGAACTTTTAGATTATTGGTTAGCTGATCAAGTGTATATGTGGTTGTGCACTAACTGATACAAATGTAAACCTAAGTTTTGGATGTCTGTCTGTCTGGTATTATATCTACAATGCGTATATGGTATGTTCTTTTAAGGTACTAGTGACTTGGGTTGTCTAATATTCAAGTTATCAGATTGCTGGTCCGGAAATCTGACATCTTGATGACTAGAAGGTCTTAATTAATTCTGATATCTGTATCATGGATGATTCTAGATTCGTCTAATCCTTGGATATTATGTTTCGTGTGTTAAACATATTGTTATGCCATATCTCTATTTTGTTTTGGTATCATTAAGAACTTTCCCAGGTGGCCCAGGGGTGGGGGTGGGGGGTTGGATCTGTGATCTAACCGCCTCTCATTAGGGACTGCATATCTCTTGCTAAACTTCTGTTGTGGCTCAACCTTCCCTTTTCCATTTTTGCAGTATAGAATTTAATCAAGATGATGAATTATTTGCTACGGCTGGAGTTTCACGACGTATCAAAGTTTTTGAGTTTTCCTCTGTAAGTCTGAAGTTCTATGTGCTACCGGCATGTTAATTTATAGTGAATATATGAACCTCTGTTTTTTTTTTTTCCTTGTGATGGGAATTGTGTAACAGTTAGTATCTCCGCTATGCAAGTGTGCAAGTATAATGTTTCTGCAATTGTGTTACACCTTGCCTTTTTTTAAGAAAAAATTAAGTAATTATTGTAGTAATAACTGAATATAGCATTTGAAGTTCCTAGCTGATACCTTTTCTTTTGTAACCTTGGTGAAAGATCAGTCACCCTCATCTCATGTAATTTGAGCAACAATTTAACAGTTATGTAATAAAAATTTCAGGTGGTGAATGAATCAGCAGATGTGCAATGCCCTGTCGTGGAAATGTCCAGCCGCTCCAAACTTAGTTGCTTAAGCTGGAATAAGTACACGAAAAACCAGTTAGCCAGCAGTGATTATGAAGGGATAGTAACTGTATGGGATGTAACTACTCGTCAGGTAAAATCTGTTCTTAGATGTTCGCATTTGCTTTTACCCCTATTGTTAGTACAAATAAGATTATTTCATCTGCAAATGCTACAACTTCTAATACTTTAAACTTTATCTTCAGAGTGTGATGGAGTATGAGGAGCATGAGAAAAGAGCATGGAGTGTTGATTTTTCAAGAACTGAGCCTTCAATGCTTGTATCTGGGAGTGATGATTGCAAGGTACTTTGAAAGTTTGAGAAATTTAAAATTTGTTTCCTCGAGGCAATATGAATCTATTATTGCCTTAAAGACGGTATCAACATAATGGATTTTATGCATTTGGGAAGTCGAGGAACATTGCTTTCTATATGGAGATTGGGTAATAGCAAAGATGAAATGTGATGATGGGCTTTGGGTACTGAGATTGTGAACCCTTTTTTCTTTATCTTAGTTTATCCAATCATTTAGGTAAGCTTTTAAGAGAGACTCTTTAAAACTTCAAGTTAGCTTGATTCAAAAAAGTTGGGTTAATCAAATTAATAACTGTTATTGCTTCGTTAAATAGTGAGAGTTTGGGGTGACAACCATATAGTTGTGGGTTTGAATACATGGGAGCCAATTTGCCATAATGTGAAAGTAAATGTCTATCAAAATCACCTCCACCAGTTAATGTTTCTATGTGAGTTTATCAACAGATTCATCCAAGTTAGGCTGACAACAAATTAGTTATTTGTTATTATGTACTTAACAAGAAAAAAGAAACGAACCGAAAAGAGAGGAAATATTTAGGTTTAAGCTGAAACATGCAATTTTTCATGAAACAGGTCAAAATTTGGTGTACAAAACAGGAGGCAAGTGTTCTTAATATTGACATGAAAGCAAATATATGTTCTGTGAAGTATAATCCTGGATCCAGCTATCATGTGGCAGTAAGTTCTGCTCCACTATTGATCTCTCTGATTAGTGAATACTGATTTTATCAACATGTTAGTTTAGATGAATGACTTCCAATTCTAAGGTATGCTACTCGTGCATCTTGCAGGTGGGTTCAGCAGATCATAACATTCATTATTACGACCTGAGAAATATAAGCCAACCTCTAACTATCTTCAGCGGCCACAGAAAAACTGTTTCCTATGTAAATTTTTTGTCCAATAATGAGCTTTCTTCTGCATCTACTGACAGCACATTGCGCTTGTGGGATGTCAAGGAAAACATACCAGTAAGTTGTTGTGCTCATGTGCTTTGTTTTATGCATTCTGACTTGGGTTCATAACCTTAAGTTTAGTCTCTTAGTTAAAAATATGGCATGCATCCTTTTTCACTTGAATCAGCTATTGCTATTGAAACTCTTTACAATCTTCTTTAGTTGTAAATAAGAAATTTGTGCCACTCCTTGCATCTTAAAAGCTCGAGGGAAGAACATGATTGACTTCTCTTTTGGAAAGAAAGTGTATAGTGTTGATGTGCCTCGTGATAATAGAATCTCACATCGGTTCACAAGGAGAAAAGTTGAGGACATATATGTACAAATAGATTAAAGCCTAATAGGTTTATCTTTTGGTGCATGATGTAATTCTAGATGAGTGTATATTCCCAATTGGGTATCATAGCCATGGGTTTAGACCATGGGTTATGGATGCATGGTGGCCAATATAACTCATTAAGCAGGTGGTAGTCTCTTTTCATAGATGCTCTTGGGTGGCTTTTCTCAAGGGATATTGGGGAGTGTGGGCTCGTTATTTAGAAGATGTGATGAGCTAGGTTCAATGTGCTATGGATGTTTGGTGGTATTAGAACATCAAATAAGGTGAATGAATATTATATTATTGTGTATGAAATAATAATACATCATCCTAATATATAATCATGAGTTTGAAGAGTTCTCAAGTAATACAAATACTTGAATAATTATCTCATAATTCAAAGTCTACTATATCCTAATCCTAATATAACAACTTGATAAATATAAAACTATCCTAAATTATTATTTCTCTAATACACCCCCTCAAGCAAAACGTAAGATACTGAAGCTTTTGCTTGCACTGGAAAGAACATCTGCGTAAACAGAAAATCAAGGAAATAACAAAACCGCCAACAATAGACAACACGAGCAATCTCAACGCCATATTGAACAAGAGCATGACACGCATAGCTATAATATCAAGCCAGAAATATTGAGCTTTTGGTTTGACGCACACTTGCAACAAATAAGAACCTTGACATCCTTGGTTTGCATCTGTGCAACATAAAACTCCGGAAACATGCGTACCAATGTCGGACAAGGCATCATGAATAAAAAAGGATCCTGGACCGAAGTGAATAGGTTCTGGCTTCATATGGAATGAAGATGAAGGACATAGTAAAAATGAATTATCCAGGACATGTGAATGAAGACGGCCATGGAGACTTGCGTAGAAATAGTCTAATAATTGGGATTTGAGAATAGTGCAACTTTTTGGAACTGCTAAACAAGAAATCTCATCTGAAGAGATATTAAATGGACTTGTGTTATTAGTAGCTGTCTTGATTGGAGTTGCTGGAATTACCGGCAGTGTACTAGATGATGAGGAGGAGGGCACAGGAACTACGGAAGGAGTTGGGTTTAAAAGAGGCTGATGAAAGCCCGGTAGAGATGGTGGTACAACTTCATGCTCAAGAAGCAAAGTACATAGAGAAGTGAAACAAGGATGCATCAAATAGTAATAAGATTGAATTCTTTTAAAAAGATATTCATCTAACCCTTCAACCAAAAAATCAGTGAATTCAGAGTCAGAGAGTGACCCTCCCGCGTTATTTAATGCCGTTAGAATTGATTTGGCTTCTGAAACATAACTCCGAATAGATTGAGTAGGATGCTTTTGTAAGCAAGCAAGTTGATCAAACAGATCATCCGTATACCAACTTAATGTTGCTTCACTTGCAAAATTGTAATCATCATTTTCATCAACGAAGGAGTCGTCAAAATCTGGAAATGGACCGTATATCTGATCGGCCATGGAGACAGGATTGTTTATGGAAAATTTATCTTGCAACTCATGAGAATAATCATAAGCAAAATCATCTGAAATGGTTGAATAAGATGGAGGATCAAGCCACCATTTGGGATCGTATGGAGAGGATTGAAAATCTAGAGATGGATAAATAGTATTTTCTTCCATAGAGATGGAATCTGAAAAAGTGGAGAACTGTGTTGCAGAATTTATGTTGCAACAGAAGTGCAGAAACAGAAATCAGCAAAAACAGAAGTCTGCAGAATAGAAACAGAAATCTGCAGAATTGGAAAACGAAACAGAAATCTACAGAATTGGAAAACGACAGAGTTGCAGAATTCTAATTCTGCAGAATTGCAGAACTAGAATTTAGGTGGTAACCATAGCTTGGCTGATGAAGGATCGAAAAATAGATAAATTGTCGTTAGACATTAAGGCTCTTGATACCATATTAGAACATCAAATAAGGTGAATGAATATTATATTATTGTGTATGAAATAATAATACATCATCCTAATATATAATCATGAGTTTGAAGAGTTCTCAAGTAATACAAATACTTGAATAATTATCTCATAATTCAAAGTCTACTATATCCTAATCCTAATATAACAACTTGATAAATATAAAACTATCCTAAATTATTATTTCTCTAATAGGTGGCTTACTTATTACTCTTTGAGCAAGTGGTAGATCAAACAAGAGATATTGAAAAGGTGAGTTCGTCAATTAGGAGATTTGATGAGCTTGATAGAAGCTCCTGGTGGATCACAGGAGATATTAAGAAAAGGGCAAGTTCGTCAGTTAAGAAACGTGATTGCATAGGCTCAAAAGAAAATGGTTAAAGTTCAAAGGGGGAAGTTGGTCTTGATGAGTATTGGAGATCAAGTGTTTAAGGGGGAGATTGTTGAGGCACTGTATGATAATAGTGTCACACATTGAAATACAAGGAGAAATATTGAAGATGATTATATACACAAATTGAACAAGTTGTAATAGGTTAACCTTTTGGGTTATAGTTTCAAGCGCGGGTGCAGCAGATAGCGTCTACGTTCTTGCGGAAAGATCTAAGAAATGGATTAATTGGATAGTCTCTATCAGCTAAACCTCCCGAACAATTCGAATGAACTTGATTGACTTCTTTACATTCGAATGAACTCGATTGACTTCTTTACATGTACGTCTAATTATAGCTCTGATGAGCGTATATGGGCCTGCAATATCCCAACAGTGAGTTTGTGGTTTCAGATGACTCTTTCATTCCATAATAACAATTTTTTTCTATATAGGATTCGAGCCATTGGAGTAGAGTAGGAATAAAAGCATTAAAAGCATTCTTGTTTGTACAAAATTTCCATTGCATAAGCTACAACTTGGGCTGGAGTCAAACGTTGTCTTTACCTTCTTTGTTTTTTTCCATTTGTGGGTTTGAAAACGAATTTAGTAATTTTTCCTTGCTTCATTCATTTCTACAGCTGCTTACATATAGAGGGCACACGAATGAGAAGAATTTTGTGGGTCTCTCTGCAAATAGTGAATACATTGCATGTGGCAGCGAAACGAACGAAGTGTTTGCATATCATAAGGTTATTACATCATTTTATGTTTGTGGAGAAATAACACCTTTTTGTATCAAATCTTAAACTAAAATTATTCTTTTTGGGAAAATTTATAGGCTATCTCTAGACCGGCAGCATGGCATAGATTTGGCGCCGATTCTGACGATGCCGAGGATGACCCAAGGTCTTACTTCATTAGTGCTGTGTGTTGGAAAAGTGATAGTCCAACACTGCTCACTGCAAATAGTCAAGGAACAATAAAAGTACTTGTACTGGCTGCGTAATTGGTGTACAAGTAAAAATGAAAAATCATAGAAGTTATGGGATTTAAAATAATCCTCAATTCACTTGTATATAAAGCTTGTATATTCTCGTTAGTGCGACGCAGATTCTGAAGTTGGTCAGCTGTCAAAGTTTCTCTTTTTAGTGAATTCCTGAAACTGCAGATGCAGTCTTTTTTGTAGCATTTTTGGTTTTGGTTAAAAATGCAATGCTATGCGATTTTATAAAGAAACTCAAAATGGGGTGAGACGAAGCAGTATTACCTTATTCTTGTGATCTTTTATCCTTCGAGATAAATTTGATTGCCAATATATGGCTTTTCATTTGGTTTTATACATAGTTGTCGGGGGCAGACGCAACGATAGTTGACAGTCGGGACACAGGTGATAAGACGTATGTTATAACATCTAACAATGTGTAATTTATATATTATTTATTTTATTTATAAGGTATATTGAACAATAAATTTTTATATACATTAAAACTCAAAATATAATAATTAACATTCGAATATACTTAAAATGACAATCAAATGAATATTTTATAATTAAAATTTAAAAATAAAATACTTGATATGAAAAATTAGTAGAACAAGTAATTTAATATTACGTAGAAAATAAATAATCAATCAAGTCAATATCATGAATTATTATGACGATCAGGTTTGACAATATAACCTATAAGTCATGGGTCAACTAAAATTTAATTAGAACTGTTAAGCTGATTAATTGTTTTATACTATTTGGGTTGATTGAAGTTTGGAACTATATTTTTGAAATAAAAAATAGATCTAAATTGGATAATCATATTAAAGTGTCATAATTCATAATTTCTTCAATTCATATCTCTGGCATGATTACTAAGAATTGTGGAGTTGTTGACTTCACAAATATTAGAAGTGTATACAGAAACTGTATAAATATGTACAATAAGAAAATATATACAAATTTTAGAGAAAGTGTATACAAATTTGAGAGAGAGAGAGAGCGTAGGCAAATTTTAGGGAGAGAAAATGTAATCTTATTTAGAGAGAAAATGTTATAAATTTTATAGAGAGAAAATGTTACAGATTCTAGAGAGAGAAAGTTTCAAGAATATAAAAAATAAATAAATAACAAATAATTTGAGTCATTGAATCATATCAATAGTAAGTTTATATTCTGAAATATGAGTTGACTTATATTAGACTTATAATTATTTAGTTCTAATTCACATTACTCATATTAAAAATAAGTTAATGATTTTAGTTCTTAATGGAATTATAACCCTATTTTATAATGCATAACCAAACTAAGTCCACTTTTGATGATGAGTCCATGAGTAAAAAATAATTTAATCACTTAACTTAGATTAACTACCAAGTAATCGTTGATAATGCCAATGTTTTTCTTACTTAATTAAGATAATTGAATATTAAATTGTCTATATTTAATCCTACATCACATACATACATAGAGAAAAAGCATATTTGTATCTAAAAATCAATGATTGAAAATTGAGAGAGCGATCCACAAACACACTCTATCATTACCCAATTTTAAATAGAGAATTATTATTTTGTACAAAATATTACTTTATTTTCTAGAAACTAAAATTATTATTATCATATGGAATTTACAATTACTAGTATTATGCTTAAATAATATATTTCCACAAGTGCATTTACTTTTATAATACCTCCCCATCTTTTTAATAGTTGCTTTAGAAGAAATCACATAGATTATAAATATAATTAATACTTTACTTAATTAATTAAATTAAATATAAAATTTTAATATTATCTTCTTAAAATCCATTATAAGGGTAAAGAGGATTTATATCTATAAATAAATATTTAATGAAAAAAATTAATAAAAATTGGAACCCCAGATTCCTCTGTACATAGTGCATCAGCCCATAGAAACATATTCCTCAAGGATGATTTCTATCAATCTCCAATAGGTTCAAAGTGAAGAAATGATAATTATGATCATCATCTGCACTATTGAATTTTTTTCCTTTTATCTCTCCCCGATGATATATAAGTGTATATATATAGAAATTATTATAGGAAAACAAGGAAATTGTGGACGAGCAACAATCGAATCGTCAATCTAATGAGCCGACGACTGAAACGATATCTCGTCATCATTTCTATACCTCCTGTTCTTCTCAATTAAGAGAGAATCAAATTTATCTCTTATTTTCTTAATAACGAACAGAGGGGTTCACAAATCAAAACATTTCACTAATAATTAAAACCCTAAACAAAAAGAAACTGAAGAAATAAATCTACAATAGACAAAGAGAGATTCAAGAGAAATCTGCCATTGCGCAGACGCAGAGGGTGGTGGCCGCCGCCGTCGAAAGGGGGGAGCTATAAATATAGACATATGATTGCGGTGTATACGCCAGTCTGTTTATATAGGCCTTTTACCAACCCTCAAAACGCATGGATTTCTTAATTACCACCATACCCTTCCTCTATTGATTTTTCCGTCAAAAGAAATTATTGGTTTTGATTCTAGTGATTTGTGTATTAAACATATTTGTTGTCAGAATTAAAAATTCTGGTAGGTTAATTAATTGTTTATTTATTTCTTTCCCAAAATGAGAAACCTTTACTTTGATTTTCCAATTCGTTTCTCTCTCTAGATCCCATTTTGTTTCAATAGAAATATCAGATACTTTGATTTTTAGGGTTTGTATATACAATAATTAATTAATTGTTTATATTAATTTTTTTTTATATGTAACCAATACACTAATACGTTAAAACCGTTACTGTACTGGTATTGAAGTGGCCAATCGGTTTGAGATGCCGGTATAACTGGTACCAATATCGGTATCTAATTTAGGTTACTTGGGTAATCGAGACTGTCCAATTCAGATTGGTACGATACGATAATTTACTGTTGAATAGCCTTACATGCCCTTACAAGTAGAGGTGCACAAATAGGCCTTTGGGCCTTGTTAGTTTTAGTACTTACGTTTATGTTTATCCTTTATTTGATTTAATAATGACAAATAAATTAATGTATATTTGTATGAATAAGTAAGAATTGTACAGTCCTTAGAAAATATTATATGTAAAAGGATTTAGGGATCAAATTTGTTAAGTTAATTTAATTCGCAGAGTTAAGTTATATTATAACTAAACTATCCAAGATCTTCGAGTAAAAGACATAGTCACTCTGAGATCGTAGAGTGAACTAAGACAGTCTTGTAGATCGTAGAGTAGAAGGCAAATACACCATAACGTAAAGTATAATCGCACAGCCACTGCAACTGTAAAGTGAAAATAGTAGAGTTAAGTCACTCTACTATATAAGGATTGACTCTACAATTTTACAATCAACTTTTGACATGTTAGTGGCAGGTTATATCAAGAATCAGAAGCTTTAACACATAACTCCTCTCTGTTGATCCTTATGTATGTTGGCAATAAGGAAAAGTCAAATCACCTTTATCCAAACGGCTATAATATATAGCAGAGTCTATGGACACATGTTTGCTACTACACTAAATAGAGCACTGTCAAAGTTGACTTAAGGGGTTTCAGTAGAAAACAAATTAGAGAATGAAGATTTGTATCTTGACAAGTGTTCTAGACTCATTGGAGAAACTATAACATCCAACGGGCAAATCCCAAGGAATATATATAAAAGAATTATTGCCTCAGACACAAGAACATTATCCATTGAATTGATCAAACAAAAGTTCAAGTGTTCTAGAAAGCTATACTCTACGGTCCAAAGCTCCACTCTATGATTAGAGTAAAATCGATCTGCTACTAAGTCATTTAAAGAGGACTTAAAGCTACTTAGCAGCACCTCAAACAAATATCATTTCTTAGTGATTCTAGATCTTAGTGATCTTTCTAAGTTAAGTCTAAGTGACTTGCTTGATTATAAGTGAATCAATCTGCCTGAAACTAAGTCTTAATGACTTGTGTGATTCTTAGTGAATCACTTTGCTATACTGGTTCTAAGTGAACATTTGGTTTTTGTAACCAACCTATCTTAAGTGGACTATCCCTTCTCTTGGAGAGGAAGAGAGGACTAGGAGACTTTTGGGCTCCGAACTTCTTAAAATTATTGTATCTATTTACTTTAATTCCTTTATATCTTCTTCTATATTCTTGCATCTTTAAGTTATCTTTTGTGACTTCTTTCTGCATTATCAATAAATTTAGAACTGTGATATTTCAATTAATTTTTGAAGTGTATTTTTTAAACACATTTTGTTGTACTTAACTGAACAAGTTAACTATTTAATTAATTTGGTAATCAATATTTAAATAGAGATTTTTTGAAGAATTTATTCAACCCCCTTTCTAGATCTCTTTTATAACCTTGGGGAATAACAGGTCTGCCCTGGTCTTGGCCTTCCAGTCCTTGACTAGTAAACTTTTTCTCGACTAGTCCAGACCTTGCATCATACTGGGCTTTTTTCAGGCCCATGGTAGACATTGTAAGGCAGGGGCCGTATTTAAAATATGATTTTTTAAAACTATTGTAAGTAATTTTTTTTGTTAAGGGTCTGTTCAGCAATGACTTATTTTAAAAAGACTTATAAATTAAAACTTAAAGTGAATATCCACAAGTTTTTCCTTTTTCTATTTTTTGACATAATATCCATGAGTTATTAATTAATATTATTATAATTTTCTTTTAAACATTTTAATATAGTATTATTTTGTTTATTATTATTATTATTATTATTATTATTATTATTTCTACATTATGAGATTTGCAAAACTCAAAATAATTAAAAGAAAGCAAAACTTAAATAAATATTGAGAAAAAAATTATCCTAATGAATGTAAATGTAATTATTATTTTTAAAAGTTTAATATCAACTAAAAAATTAAAATATAGAGTGGATGTAAAGAGAGAGACTAGAAGTAATTTGGGTAAAAAATGAAGGGTAGAATAGTTATGACATTTGATCAAACTTACTTATTTAAGATGACTAATAAGTTGTTGTTCAATTTTAGATACGGACACTTAAGCGCAAGTATACGCGATCAATAAGTAATACAAAGTAAATATAGAGTGTCGAACCCACAGAGATCTATGTCTAATTAATTTCAACTACTAATTTTATATCAATTCGATTATATTTAAACAATCACAAATGTTGAGTATGATTAAGATTAAATTAAAACTAAAACTGAAATTTAACACAGATTGAATACTAGCTATTAAAAGCTTAAGATTACAATATCCCCAATTACATCACATGAACCTAGCCTCTATATTTCCAATTTTTAAACCCAATAAAGTTGAGCCAGGAATTCACAATTATTTAATAGATCTTTTCCAACGATCACATAAAAATATTTACCTCAATTACTTTGTTATATTCCTATGCAAAATAAGAGAAACAAACTCATTAAAATCCAATTTCCAAACTGGTCACATGCAACATATAGATATATTCTTATTCTATATGCAATCCTAGTTATTCAACACACTAAATAACTAAGAATACACGCTATCACACTCAGATCTAACCCTAGGTTTTATCTTCCGAATTCATCTAGGGTATCCCACTAATTGTTGGCCAAACAATTAACAATTATGCACAAAACATGATAGACAACTCTAAATGAATCAGTAATTGGAAATTAATAGATATTTAATTCTTGCTAGTAAAAGGTTCAATTGTAGCCTTAATTGATAAATTAGTTCATCATGGAATCAAAGACTAGAAACATCCAATGAGTCATCATCTTAGATTACAAAACTGAGAAAAGAAAGAGAAAAGAAGAACTTTAATGAAATCTCTTGTCTTTTCAATCCTCCGTATTGATCTCCTGTAGTGGCTCCTTGATCCTCCAAGTCTTTAATTGTGCTCTTCAATTCTCGTCAAAAGTCCCTCCCTAAAGCCTCAAAGTCTTTCCTTTATAGGTTCTCCTTAAAATTGGGCTTTAGAGCATCCAAACCTTAGTATGAATCATTAAAGTTCATCCAAACTGTAAAATTGGCCCTGCACACATTCTGCTTTGAATGCCTCGACGCTTACTTGGGCGCCTCGACACTCAACTTCACTTTATTTATCAAAATGCCTTCGCTTTCTAAAAAATTTCAGATTTACCCCTCCTTTGCATTTTCCTACAAAATAGCATAAAAAACAAATAAAATGCACTAAAAATACTTAGAAATATCAAAATACTAAGTCCAAAGACGTCCGATTCGTAGGTATAATTCTCACTCATCAAATACCCCCAAACTTAAACATTTGCTTGTCCCCAATCAAAACAAAAAAAATGAACAAAATGCATGCAAACTAATATGATAACCTAAACAACTAGAGCATGAACCAACATAATCAACAAAAACTAGCCTCAAAGATTCTTAACAATAACCCCAAATAAAACTTCAAACTCATGCATCCTTCAAAACTTAACATATTACCAATCTCACTTCAGTTTTAACCCTTATTGTATGTGTGTATTCAATACACTAACCCAATCAAAACTCAGCCAAATTCATGAATTTTAATACTTAATGAGAGATATTACTCAGAAATAAGAATTACAATGCCCCTCTATAACTTACTTTTCACACATTTTATATTATTATTATTTTTTTCGACGAGTGCATCTTACGCTCCATTTCGTATATATATTATTTTCTTGGCATGTGCAATGTCTGTTTTTATTAGGCTTTTCAGAGTCACCTAATAAGCAAACTTTTCACCAATGACTCCTAAACCAGTTGACTTTAGGGCACTAAGTGTAAAAACACTCCTAAGGGTTTACTTGTTCGAGTAACTAAGGCCATATAAACAAACTAGCCAAGCCTTGCTTATATCCATCCGTTTATCCCTATTATATAATTTTTCTTATATCTTTTCTTGGCGTACATTAAAGCAATGATATATTCATCTATATTTGTTTAAAACATGGTCAAATAAGCCATAGAGGTTTGTAATATCCTTCATAAGTATCAACTTCATTAAACTTAACCTAAGTCTTAACTAGACCAACACACTGAATATGTGTATTCAAAAACCAAGGGTTCCCAATAAAGAAAAATTGACAAACAGTAAAAGGTCAAATTAGCACTCAATATCCATTTTATTAGGGTTATTAATTAAATCATCAAATTTTTATCATTGGCCAACTATAAAGTTTCATATATCAATATGTTGCTCAAGTTTTTCCTAAATGCAATGAACATTACCCTAAATGCAAATATTTTCTATCATTTTTCCTAATATATGCAATATACTCTATGAAACTAAATGCGAATTATTATTATTATTATTATTATTATTATTATTATTTTAAAAAAATAATAAATATGCAAACTCTATGTCAATAATATAAAAATGCCCTATCATGAAAATGTGCAACCATGCAATTAACATATGCAACCCCCAAACTCAAATATGACAATGTCCTCATGGAGTAACAGATAGAAATAAAAAATGAGGACTTCCCTGATTAGGTCAATCGTCATGATCGACCTCCTCACCATTGTCGTCTTCATCTTCACTATCTTCCTCTTCAGTGTCGGAGTTTAAAGGCAGATACGTTGGCAACGATGGTGGTAATGGGACTGAAATAGATTCAACAGATGGATTCATTTTAGCAAACATTTTTACCAATGCCATGTTGAAATTGACATTGTACTTGTGCTTCACAGATTGACGTTTAGCAATGTGGTGGTTGTGGCGATCTATATCGTCATGTTGTCGATCTATCTTGCACTGTAACCTCATAACCCGTTTATTCAATTTCCCCAATAATGAACCCTCAGACGTCGAAGATGCTGCCTCAGTAGGATCAGTAGCCATGGGCTCCTCCTCAGCATGCGGTTCAGTTGGATGAATGATAAATCTCAGTCCTCTTGGATCGGACTCACCTCCTTCCCATACCTTATATCTGACAAACAAGGAATGGTCTAGGCGGGCATCAGATGTAAAATTAGTTTAGCCCTTTTCCCACTTGACACCTGCCTGCTGGCATAACACATAAATTAAGGATGAGTGTGGTAATCCGCCTCGGGTTCCCTTTTCAATAGCTCTGAGGATCGATCGCTTAATCACCTCGCCCACATTAATATCATTGCTTTGCACGAGACAATAGAGTAAAACTACCCTTTCTTTTGTGACGTTGCTAACATGTGTGGTTGACATTAATTTGGCACAGATAAAGGCATACCATGCCTTTCCATAGCGACTCAATGTAGACAGCGAAAACTGGATGGCTTCCTTCTCCTTCACCTTTCACCACGTACCCAGTTGGCACAGTTCTTGAATGAATTTATCCTAATTTAGGACAACCTCCAAATATTTATAATACTCGTCCTTTTCTAAGGCCGGCATATTGCAGTATTAATTGATGGCATCATTGTTAAAAGACACTGTCTTGCCTCTTATATGCACATTACAATGTGTGTGATCATTTGCATTGGCATAGAACTCTTTAAGGATCGGGATCACCGCGGGGTCCGACTGTTCTGTAAAGGTAAACCACTCCCTCTCAACAATCATCACAGCAACATCACTATCTTAGGTTTCATCCGGTCGCATTCCATGTTCTGGGATGATCGTTTTGTTGGCTAACTTGGTAAAATGGTCATAAGCTTCTGCACTAGTAAACTTCTTCTTGTCATAGAGCTTGGAGTATTTAAATGATGAACCTTCACCTTGTTGACATTTAGATGACATATTTGTTCCTCTAAACAAGTACACTGTCAATACAAGCTAACCTCAATCAAATCAAACGCAAAATATAGTTCACAAGTGCAAGATGAAAGCTTGAACAAACTACTATAAATACAATAATTCACTACCCCAAACTTGATTCACACCTAGTAACAATGTCAATTAGTCCATGTTGGAATCATATTATAACCAAAACACACATGTGTAATGCCCTAATGCAGAATCATTACAGAATTGAATCAAATGGCATATATTCCTTCTCACAGACTTTGCATCAAACACTTGGTGGGAAGTGCTTAAAACTTAAGAGAAGTATGGCAATCATTAAATACATCTTGCCCAAATATGTTCACATCATAATCCAAACACATCGAAGATTAAAAACATATACTTTAGATCACAGTTTTGATTCCATAATACCATGAATGAAAAGATTCATTGAACTAGTCATACCTTTGTTGGAGAGAGAAAAATTGGTTTGAAATTGGATAATTTGTGAGAGCTTTGATCAATTGTTAGTTCCCAGAGGCACACAAGTGATCTAGAAGGGGGGGTTGAAATCTCTTAAAAACTTTTTACTTAAATTAAATAATATTACCAAATAGTTCATTTAATCAAGATTAGTTTGCACAGTGGAATATTAGTTTGAAAACTCCCCTTAAAGATTTGTAAAACTTCTTAGTTGAGTTTAGACTATATTGAAGATAGCCATTTATCAAGAAAACCAATCATAGTAGTTATATCTATATATGACAGAATGTGAATGACTGAATGTAAATGACACCAGAGAGTTTAAGTGGTTCTAAGACTGAATAACTCTTACTCCACTCTTCTACTTTAACGAGTAGGAAATCCACTAAGGATGGCTCATACAGATCTCTTCAAGCCCAGTAGGCCTGGAATCTCTAGTTCACTAAGAACCCTTCAAACCCAGCAGGTTTGGCTAGTTTAGTTACTAAGACAAGGACACAAATGCCCTCTTCAAGTCCAACAGACTTGACTCCTTTAGTCACTAAGACAAGGACACAACTGCCCTCTTCAAGTCCAACAGACTTGGCTCTTTATTTGTTGATAGATGTTGAAGTTGCTACTGAGTTGTGCTTTACATTCCATTGTCTTTAAATACTCGGTAGCATGATGTGATCATGTTTGAAATGATGTTGAGTTTGGCAATGCTGCTTGACTTCTTTATGTACTCAATAGCTATTTGTGATCACCCATTGTACTGCTAAGCTTTGGCAATTCAGCTCATTTGGTACTTGATAACTTCTCGAGACGAACTTCTGAGATGATTGTGAAGCTCCTTCCTTTTGGTATTCAGCTGTTCCTTCTTATCATAGACATTTTATTGCCTCTCGATATGTGCTTCTGAGATGACTGTGAAGCTTCTCCTTTTTGGTACTCAGTTGCTAACATGTCTGTATCAAGTTGGCATTTAGGCTTCTCTCTTTCACATGCTTAGCAGCTTTGAACCCTTCTATTGTAATAGAGTCATATCTCTCTATATTTCTCTCAATTCAGTTTTTAGTGTTCTGGTAGATCGTAGAGTGTTCTTCAGCATAGTCATTTTTGTTTCACTCTACGATCTATTGTTGTCCATCATCCTCTCTAGTATTTTCAACAACTACTTCTATCCCTGTGAACATCTATGTTTTTATATGCTTATGCATATTTTATCGTTGGAAAAGGTCCGTTGAATTCCTCTGGCATTGTGCAAATCCTTGATATCTTTGAAGTTGACTTTCTGTTGCTTGTGTTAGTGTTTTTTCCTTTTTCTGACATATGTTCTGTCACATCAACCTGTAGCTTTGCTTTCTGCATTTTTAGCCGTTGCACTTCCAGAGTTGTTTATCAAAGATTATTATATTCTTTGATATATTTAATTTTCTGATCCATCATTAAATATCTTCCTTGACTTTGATAACCAGCTGCTCTATTGCTTTCAGAGATGTCCCATTTGCCAGACTATTTTCACCATTCTTCTGAGCAGTAGGTCATGTCTTATAGTCGTTTAGACACAAAGTCTTCTGTAACTCTGACATGCATCTGATCTTTAACAGTACTTAATCTTTCTTTAATCTGGTTAAGGAATATTCTCTTTTCTCTCACACCATATTGCAGTTCTGTTAATTTACTGGTTCTGATCTTCACAGTGAATTCGTAGAGTGGCTGTCTGATCATTCTGACTTTACGAATTCAACTCCATGATTGTTACATGAAGTAAGTCATGTAAAATGTTGAGTTGGAGCGATCTTCTCTCTCACTCTAAGATCTTGCTATTTTGTTCAGATCGTAGATTTACTGACTGCAGTGCTTTGCTTTACGATTTCGTTCTACGATCTTGTCCTTCTGTGCAAATCGTAGAGTTGCTGACTGCAATGCTTTGCCTTACGATTTCGTTTACCTGTGCAAATCGTAGAGTTCTCGTATGTACTTGCTCTTCGAATCCTCTCTACGATCTTGCCAGTTTGTGCATATCGTAGAGTACATTTCTTCTCTGGTTCTACGTTTCCTGAAGGCTTGCTTAGTTGTTTGTTCGACGATCGTAGAGTTCTGCTCTACGTTTTGTACTTGATCAATTCTTCAATTCAGCTTGTATATTCTGTAGAACTCTTGCACAGCTATCTCTCCTTGATGATCGTAGAGTTATCCTGGTATGGAGTCGTATAGTCCACTCTACGAACAGAATGAATCGTTGAGTCTTCTTTGCTTGGAATCGTAGAGTCCATTCTACGATTATATTGACTGAACAGATATAACATAAGATCAACTTAACATATTTGATCTTTTCTAACTAAGTCCTTGTACATCATTACATCATTACATTGAAAGGACTTTACAAACTTTGTCATACAACAATGATTTAATCTTATATTACTCTGCTTATAATATTTATCTTTAATGCAGAGTAACTTCTACGGAAAGATCAACCTAACATTTCTGATCTTTTACCTAAGTCCTTTGTACACATAATTCTTTTCAAAAGGACTTTACAACATTTGAACCAGATAACTTTTACTCTTATTATAAGCAGCAGATAGTTTTTAACAAGATCATATTTGTGTTATATAAGTGTGCAAATCACAATATTTGAATCAGGTAATATATATCATACACACATGATCATGTAGACACATATTTAGATTAACATGTAATCACTTAGTCAATTAACCACATAAGCACTTTAAAACATATACGCACATAATCAAGTAAGCACATAGGCACATTAACACATAAGCACTTAGTCAGATACATATGGACAATCAACCATATAAGCACATTTACCACAATCATTTTTGCACAACAGTCATCATCATCAAATCAAACAACCTTCAACAATTTGTAACACCTAGAATTTGTTTGAAGCTTAATTTGTGGGAGAATTAGAGGTTTGGAAGATTAAGGTTGGGGTTTAGATGTAAAGAGAGAGAGAGAGATCGTTTGAATTGGAGAAGGAATAGTGGTGTGTTGTTTTAATTTACCTAAACGCTTATTTTAAAAACCAAACTTGACCTTGAGCGCTGGGGTGCTTAGGTTATATGTAATGTGAGCGTCAGGGCATTCCAAACAGTGGGTTGTTTGGGTTGTGGACGCCAGGGCGTTAAGCCCAGGCATGTTTTGGACGTCAAGGCGTTCAGGGTCGTTGGTACTTTCTGCTTTGGAAGCCGAGGCGCTCAACCCAAAATGTTTACATTGAACTTTTTCTCTTCCTTTTCCAACTTGACTTAGAAAGTTTTATCCTTCTTGCTTATTGATTATTTGCATACCTGAAAAAAATTGAAGTAGCCATTAAAGAACGCAAGGAATTCAAACTACTAAAATTTAATCCTATAAAATCATAAGCTAGCAAATTATTAAATCCTATAATTTGACTGAATTAAACTAAAGTAGTATAAAAATGAAAATGCATGAAATAATAAACTAAATTTGGGTTGCCTCCCAACGAGCTCTTAATTTAGAGTCTTTCAACCTGACTTTATTCCCCTGTTCTTGTTAGCTTGGGTCAAAATTACGGTTTGAGGACCACTTGTTGAGCCATCATTTTGTCATTCCTTTGAAGCACTTTATTTTCTTGTAAGGTTGGCGACCTTTCATCATTACACTTTCACCCGTTTGAGTCAGCTGAGACAAATTGTACTCATTCATTTTTCCTTTTTCTATTCCTTCAACCAGGTTGACTTAAATGCACTCATCCTCATCATTCGGAAACTTCGTGGCTTTAAACACATTGAACTTTACCACCTAATCGTTGACTCTCATAGTAAGCTCACCTTTCTACACGTCGATGAGAGTTCTACCAGTGGCTAATGGTCGTCCTAAAATGATAGGGATGTTGCGATCCTCTTCATAATCGAGAACTAAAAAGTCTGCTAGAAGGATCAGTTTATCCACCTTTACTAGAACATCTTCAACGATTCCCTTCGGATAAGTAATGGATTTGTTTGCGAGTTGTAGGGTGACATTTACAGGCTTAGCTTCTTTTAACCCGAGCTTTTGGTAAGCCGACAATGGCATCAGATTTACACTAGCTCCCAAATCAAATAGAGCTTGTCTTACAAACTGGTTTTTGATTGTATAAGGGATCGTGAAGCTTCCAGGATCCTTTAGTTTTGGAGGTAGCTTTTTCTGCAAAATGGCACTACATTCTTTCGTGAGTGCCACTGTTTCGAAATCCCCTAATTTTCTCTTCTTGGAAAGAATGTCACTCATGAATTTCACATAACTAGGCATTTGTTCTAAGGCTTCAGTATACGGAATGTTGATGTGTAGCTTTTTGAATATCTCCATAAACTTAGCAAACTGCTTGTCGAGCTTTAATTTTTGGAGACGCTATAGGAATGGCATTGGGACTTTGCTTTCCTCTATCTAGATTTGCAACTGTATTCCTTTCCTTCGTCTTTTTAGTTTCCTCACACTTGCATTCCTCATTGTCAAGCTTGCTATTCTTCGTTAGTGCCTGCTTTGAACTTCCATCAACAGCCTCAGACAACTCTTTTCCACTCTGCAAAGTGATCACCTTGAAGTGCTCTTGCCCTTCCTTCCTAGGATTAATTTCTGTATCGCTAGGTAATGCTTCTTAAGGGTGTTTATTAATGGCATGAACTAACTGAACCATCTGATTCTCTAAATTTCTGATTGACACCGCTTGACTCTTCACATTCAAATCTACTTGATTCAATAACCTGTCTTGATCACTCATTCTCCTTTCGGTTGACTTGCAGTTATGAATTTGGCTAGTGCATCCTCTAAGCTTGGCTGTTTTTCTGCTTGATGAGTGACTAGATTTTAGAAACCCGGTGGATGAGCTTCCCTTGGAGCTGAATTCTGAGCCTGGTTGTTACTCCAAGAGAAATTGGGATGGTTCCTCCACCTAGGGTTATAGTTGTTCTGATTATTCTGAGGTTGCTGTCTATTGTAACTCATTACATACTGTACTTACTCTGCACTGATAGTGCATTGATCACTAGCATGATTTCCCGTACAGAGTTCAAACACAATTGCCACCATTTGCTTTGACTGTGGTCCCCATGAATCCATCTTCTTAGATAGTGTAGCCACTTGTGCAATTAAGGCTGTGACTACATCCACCTCAAAGATTCATGCTGCTTTCTGCTGATTGATTCTCGTTGTTGGCCACTGGTAGTTATTGGCAGCTGTGATTGTGACATCCCAGGATTTTACGAAAATTTTAAATAAGGATTATGATTAATTAAGTAAAGGTTATATGATAAAACTTGGATTTGAAGGACAAAGAATAATGATAAGTGATTATATATGATCTATTATGTGTGATCAATACGTTACAGAGACCTATGTGGTTGAATTGATAAAGCAAGGTTTATGATATAATTATGAGTCTATGAAATGTATACGGATCAAATAGTTATTTAAGGTGCAATGGTGATATAGCAGATAATGCAATTGGTATGAATACAAAATTTGATGGTTGAATGGTAAAATAAAGAATTCATAATGAATAATTTATGGCAATACCCACAATAGGGTTATTTGAAAAGAATTAGTATAAGATATAGTGATATGGTAGATATATAATGTTTGAATTTGTGTAAATCTATGTAATTGAACAGGTAGAGGAAAGAAACGTGAATGTTAGGAAATAAAGGAAATAAAAATATATATAAGTAAATGGAATATGAGTTATGAATATTGATAACAAGCTTAATGAATATGCCTGATGAGGCGAGAGCATGAGAATGACAAGTAAATGTAAGTCGGTACATGCAGTAAAGTGGGAACTGTGTGATCAAATCGGTTGATTAAGGATTTATGGAATATTATGGATATGATATGTGGTTATAAGGAATTTGTTAAGGAATTTGATATTAAAGGATGAAAATAAGATAATTGTGGCATAATGTATAAATGTATAATGTAATATCCCGAGAGGGTGAAGAAAGAGCGTTGTATGCAAGAATGTTGAGAATTAGCATAATGTGTGTTATGTAAATTAACGGAAGGACGTAAGGGTCATAAAAGGATATTAGGAAAGTAAAGGATAAATATTGATAGAATTCGATAAATTGGTCGAGGTGCACTTCTCGAGGAAGCGGTTATTGGAAAAGAGGAGTATTACGACTATTTGAGATGTCGGAAATTGAAATTTATTTATTGTGAAATCGAAAGGTTCATAGAAATTGAAATTAAAGGAATAATATGGAATTTTGGCAAATATTATAGTAATTAAAATGTGATTAATGAAATTGATATTTTAAGTGTGATAAGTGATATGAGACAAGCTATTTATGGATTATTTGATGATGCAATAAATGTTAAGCATAATGGGACAAGTTTGGAACAAGAAGGATTTGAATTGAAGTAAAATTGAGCAATTTATGAATTCAAGAGAATTAAATTCTCTAGATTTTGTGGCAATGGACCAAAGTGCCCTTTTGCAAGTTGGAGAATGACTTATGTGTCCTAAGATGATATAATGACCAAGCTAACCTTGCTTGTTAATGTGAATTATCCAAAGTGTCCCTAACTAGACTTGAGTTAACTTAACCAAGGTGGTTAAGTCTTGGAGTTGTGATATAATATATGTATATATATGTTAAGTTTATTAAGCTAAGTCATTTAGCTGATTTTCTTCATGTCATCCGAAAGTTCTAGCAAAGAGAAAGAAAGCGTAAGAGAGAATAGCAAGAGAATGTTAGGGTTTGACAAAAAGCCGTGAAGAATTGCTAGAAAAAGGACTCAAGAGGAGTAAAGAGGCCATCAAAGGGAAGAATTCAGGATTATCAAGCTTTATAGTAAGAGAGAAGGAAGTTACAAGAAGGTATAATGTTATTCAAGTCATAAATTTTGGTATTCATGTGTTTAAAGTTAAGAATTTGTGTAGCCATGCATGAATTAGTGGGTAAAAGTAAAGATTTTTGTGAGTTGTGTATTATTAGTTTAGTAAATGATGAAACCTTAAGTCCAAGATAGTTTTAACAAAGGTGACACACTATTCATGCATGTTTTCAAAGTTAAGGAGTATGATTCAAGGAGAATCATGTGTTACTTGTTGTTAGACATAATGGAAACCTAGTTCAACGTGATGGTCATGTTGTGTATATGAGAAATTTCATGATAGATGGCTTCAAAGTGCACAAATAGAAGAGAAACATGTTTTATTTAAGGAAAGAGTAATAATAAACTATGATTCATGAAGGATTATATGTTATGTGTTGCTAGATGTGATAAAAACCTAACTAAGAAGGTTGAACATGTAAGATGGATGCATAAATTTCATGCTAGATAGCCTAAAAGAATTATGGAAGATTGAAATTATGTTTTGTATAAGGAAGTTACAATATTAGGCTATACTTTTTGTATAGAATGCGTAATAATCTGTAAAGTGCACTAGAATGTGCATATGGAAGTTATAGAGACGTGCAAAGTCGTTAAATGTATTTGTGATAACCTATGTGGTGCTTGGAGATTTAAATATCAAGTGAGCTTAAGTTTTGAATTTTGAAAAGTTTGGAAATTTTATGAAAATCCAACAAGAAGGTGATTTTTGGCAATTTTGAGGAATTAAAGGTGAAATGAAGTGAAATAAGTCATTTTCATGTTAGTACACATGTTAGCATCGATTTAGTATTCAACGGATTTGAATTTGAGTAAAAGGGCGATTCGAACGATTGAAAACGATCGTTTTGAATCGAAATGGATTTTTACGGACAAAACTCGCCTCGTGCGAAGTTTTATCGTTTTGAAAGTTGAGACATGTCATTTATAACTTATGTGAACTATGTCAAGTGTTGGAATGGAGTTTTAAAGCTTGTGGCCAAAAATCACAAAGTTAGTAAAACTTGGTTTTAAAGTTGAAAAATTCTTCTAAGTCTGAAAATTGTGTGAACAACCCTCTTACGGGCTAGTATATCTATGATTTTGAGTAGCCAATTGTGCCAAGTAAAATTTTTATAAAATACTATGTAGTAAGGACTAGATGTGGTCCAAATTTGGTCTTAATTGGATGTATGGTGAAGGAGTTAAAAATCACCAAAGCAGCAACAAAAATCAAAATTTCAGATTTCTAGGCCACGGCCTAGGCCAGATTTTTCTAGGCCAAAATCCGGCCGGGGCCAAGTTTGGCTGAGAGGTCACGGCCGGGGCCGTGGTTTCTTAGGCCAAAATCCGGCTGGGGCCGCAGTTGCCAGATTTCAAAAAAAATGATATTTTTGACCCGAAATGAAATGTTTTGATACTAAATGATATAGATAAGTTATGTAAACCCTAGATTGATATAAATGGACTATGTAAAGGCTGTTAAGGTATAATGAGATAATGAATAGCATAATATAACATGCCTAAAGCTAAGCCAAAATATGCTAAAGGTTATGAAAAAGGTCGGGAATAAACTAAGATGTATTATTAACCTATATAAGATATAATACATCAAATGTAATATGATTAGAGACGAATGGTCGTGTAATTATGAATTAAGTTTGACAAGTTAAATGAGTTTATGATCCGATAATGATGAATATAGATTGTGTGTTTACGGATAGCGCTCGAAGTAGCAACTCAATGCAATGAAGGATAGAAAGGCCAAGCGAGGCAATAAAGGTTAAGTATATAAAGGCGTACAGGCAAGTTTTTCAGACTTAAGTACAGTAGATATTTTATGTGAGCTACGTGATAGCATATGAGTTGAATGTGCCTTACGTGCAATTATGTGATTAAGTGCTAAATGAATTACGTGACATGAAGCATGGATATTAAGGTAAAGGATGTATGACGCATATTATAGATTGTAAGCATGAAAGGTGTTAGTGATGAGTGAGTTTTATACCTATGAATTGAATACATTTAAGCTTGATAATTTGTGGTTCTTTAAGTGTTTTATGTGATTTTATATGTGTTTTTATGTTATTGTATAATATGGTGTATTATATTATTTTTAAGTATTTTATGTAATCTATGTCGTTTTGTGTAATTCATTCGTATTATATATGTTAAGTGTTTGTTTAGTTGTATGTGTTTTTATACCACATTGTATAGGATGTGGTGTTATATTGTTTTTATGTGTTTCTATTTCATTTTGTAGGAATTATAATAAGGGCTTGGTGGATCAAGGCTTGGAATTGTCCGGTTCGCATTTTCTGCGCTCCGTTTACGCAGCAGTCACTTGAAGCTCAATTTGGGCCGTGATCCATTCATTATCTCTCAATTCATCCAACATGAAAGTTGTAGATATACTTCTCAGCTTTCCAAAACATCTTAAATCAACTCAATCGGAGGTCGGATGAGAGAGATATGCCCAAAACATTGAAGGAGGCTGCGACAGTCAAAAAAGGAACATTTCTGGGAATTTTGTACTAGCGCCGCAGCGGTGGTTTCCACCGCCACAGCGGTGGTACAAACTCAGAAATTAGCAGAACGTTTGACCGCCGCGGCGGTGACTTTGACCGCCGCGGCGGTGCACTGTTCCAGGTCGCGATTTCCAGTTTTTAAGCCATTTTTGAAGCCCTAACTTCATATATTTGATTTTTCTTTTCATTTTGGAGAGAGAGATAGGCGATTTGGGGAGGAAGAAGATGAGGGATGTGGGTTTTCCTTCATTGGATACCTACATACCTTTGATTCTTAACCCTAATTCCCCCAATTTTTGGCTATCAATGGATGAAGAAGATGAAGAGCAAGCAAGAAAGCTATGGATGGAAGCCATGGATGATGAGATCTGGAGATTGAAGCTTGGGTGACATCCCTTTAATCTTTTAGACTCTTATTATTCTTTGTATTTCATTTTATTGTTGAATCTTGTGGGATTTGTAATGAATATTTGCTAGTTTTCATTCATTGGAATATAAGTATATTTTTGGTACCCAAATAGTTGTTGAATTGATTTTCTCTCTCTTGATTGGCACAATGGATTGGATTAACATGTTTAGTTATTCATATATCGATTGCTTGGCTTAATGATTAGTGTGGGTTTCTATATGAAATTGACAAATGGATTATAGGAATGACCTAAATGTGATAACATGTGATTGTGCTATTCTACATAGTTGGGATGTATGATTTGCGTATTGGATAGAAATATACCTGTATGCCATGTGTAACCAGTTAAAAACTTGTGCTTCAAACCCTTGTTTAATGTTAATTCTCATAGAAATATAGTGGATTACTTAAACTTGGGGATGCTTGTATTGCTATCGAGAGAGGCGTATAAGTACTGTAGTGTTCTTGGTTGACCATTCGTGGGTTACGACCATATGAATGGGTTGTCATGTTTGTGCTAATTGTTAATTGTTTAGCTTTGCAATCGCTTTGGTAACTTGTATGAAATCGGAAGATGGATTATAAGTTTGGGCCTGAATATGTTATCATGTGTATGTTATTGGGTCTTAGGATTGAATGCATATTTGCGTGTAGGATAGACATATACCTACGTGCCACGTGTAGCCAATGTGAGAGTCTGTGCTTTAAAAACCTTACTTGTGTTAATTCTCATAGAAATATAGTGAATTATCTTGCTTGGGTTGTTCTTGTCTGAATTCTGTCGAATGGGATAGGTTTGGATGAGATATGCTTATTTGGCTATCGAAATATGCCTATAAGTACCTTTGTACTCTCGGTTAGCCGTTTGTCGTGACCGTACGATTGAGATGAGAGTTAGGAGAGGAAAACGACGTATTGGGGGAAATTGCATGCT
Organism: Hedera helix; assembly: GCA_947179155.2. Taxonomy (NCBI): domain Eukaryota; kingdom Viridiplantae; phylum Streptophyta; class Magnoliopsida; order Apiales; family Araliaceae; genus Hedera; species Hedera helix. The sequence continues at coordinate 5,596,677 of OX359286.1, forward strand.
TAGATTCACCTATCTTTAAATGCTTTCTAGTTTAATTGTTTATTTGTGTTATGTCTATTTACATTCCACTTTTCCATTCAATTAAACGTTTGAACTAAGATTGACTCGATGCAATCGGTATTCGGAACTCGTTAGAACTAATTCCTCGTGGGATCGACTTTTACTTACTCTTTATTACTTGTTGACCGCGTATGCTTGCGCGTTATTGTTCATTCAAACGAACTCGATGTCGGAACTTTACTACTAAATAAACAGTTCCGATTTCGACCAACAAGTTTTTGGCGCCGTTGCCGGGGAATTAGTTTCTAACTGTTTTTCACTATTGATTTCATTCGACTTGCTCTTTGTTTAAACTTGCATTCCTGTTTTTAATTTTCGCTTGAACTTTTGATTGTTTTTGCGACATTCTCAAAGTTCGGAATAAAAAAATAAGAAGTCGGGCTAAAGACTATAAAACAAGCGCTAACTGGGAGGCAACCCAGGTTATCTAATGTTTTGTTTAGTTTTGTTTTTCAATTTCAGGTCATATTCTAGCGATTCGCAAGAGCCAGTCGTGGAAGGCGACAGTTGACAAAATTGGCCCAATTTTTCAGGGAAGTCCCTTGTTTTTACTTCTTTCATTGCTTATAGAAAGGACGTTGTCAATTCCGAGTTTGGGGGTCTTTTGCGTTTTGTTTTGGATATTATTTGTGTTGCTTTAGTTATTTTGTTGTGTTTTCAGATTTTGTATTTAGTTTTATTAATTTTTGTTGCTTTAAGTTTTATTTTAAGTTTTGAATTTTGTGGGTATATTCTCTGCAAACCCTCACGAGACAAAACTCGTCCACTTGGGAAACCTTGGGGTTTAACGGCTTGTTGCACGTGCTAAGTGCAACCGTGTTTCCTACGAAAATGGAGTTTTTAGTGTTATTTTTGTTTTGTTTTCATCGGTTTATGTTTTTATTTTTGTTTTGTGTTCGTTTGTTTTGTTTTCGTGCGGTTTTGTTTTTGAGTCGTTGTAGCATAGGTTTGAGTCTCTTGAGCCTTGTTTTGATGTGTTTTGAACTTTAATCGAGTATCGGACAATTGATTATTCTTATTATAACTCGTAGAAAATGGATTAATATTGCGTAGTCTGTGTGCTTGATTTGTTGTTGGTTTTTACATTTCTTGTGATCCTTTCCGCTTTTGAGCACTTATCTATTTGTTCAAGCCTATTAATTGCTTAATGATGGTTTATAGGACTACATGCTTATCGAGGCAAGCTTTTACTTTAGAACTGGTTCATGCATCATTCGAAGCTAGTTTTCCCACTTTTGATTTGTTTATTTAGTAATAATGTGAGATGGAGCGTAAAACGCACTCATATGTGTATTTACTACGGAAAAAAAATAAAAAATAAAAAAATAAATAAAAAGAAAAGAAAAAAAAGAAAGAAAGAAAAAGAAAAATAAATATATATAAATAAAATATAATAAGTTGCTTGACTAGTCGAATTTTGTGGCCTTTGTTACTCGAGTTAATAGGCTCTTAGGGGTGTCTTTACACCTAATGTCCTAAAGCCAACTGGTTTGGGAGTCATTAGCCAAACGCTCGTTACACGAGTAACTCTGTATAGCCTAATAGAATGAGACATTGCACAAGTCAAGATTTTAATTTGAATCTTGCTGGGACTAGTGTAGAGTGATGTATTATGCATGTGTTCGAAGTTTTTGCTTTCTTTAATAAGGTAATTTGTTTACATAACCTATCTGAGCTTTAATTAGTTTGTTACGAATGGTACACACACACACTTGGATCATGAGTAATGTATGATTAACATATAGATTGAAATTCTAGACATGGCAACGTTTTGATGTTTTCTTGTAATTATCATTTGAATAATCTATGTGGCCATTTTGTTTTGCATATCGATTCATCGCTCAAGTTCGTGTTGTTTATTTCTGTTTGTGTAGTTTGTCTTTGTTTTGCTTGAGGACAAGCAAATGTTTAAGTTTGGGGGTATTTTGGTTATTTAATGTTATATGTATGCTTAGAGTACTCCTGACCTTGATAATTTGTGATTCTTCAAGTAATTTCCTGTGATATTTAACTAGTAGAATTTTTTTTTATTTTGATCTATTTATTTGGTTATTTTGCTTTATTTAGTTGGTCTTTGTTTTGCTTGAGGACAAGCAAATGTTTAAGTTTGGGGGTATTTGATGAGTGAGTTTTATACCTATGAATTGAATACATTTAAGCTTGATAATTTGTGGTTCTTTAAGTGTTTTATGTGATTTTATATGTGTTTTTATGTTATTGTATAATATGGTGTATTATATTATTTTTAAGTATTTTATGTAATCTATGTCGTTTTGTGTAATTCATTCGTATTATATATGTTAAGTGTTTGTTTAGTTGTATGTGTTTTTATACCACATTGTATAGGATGTTGTGTTATATTGTTTTTATGTGTTTCTATTTCATTTTGTAGGAATTATAATAAGGGCTTGGTGGATCAAGGCTTGGAATTGTCCGGTTCGCATTTTCTGCGCTCCGTTTACGCAGCAGTCACTTGAAGCTCAATTTGGACCGTGATCCATTCATTATCTCTCAATTCATCCAACATGAAAGTTGTAGATATACTTCTCAGCTTTCCAAAACATCTTAAATCAACTCAATCGGAGGTCGGATGAGAGAGATATGCCCAAAACATTGAAGGAGGCTGCGACAGTCAAAAAAGGAACATTTCTGGGAATTTTGTACTAGCGCCGCAGCGGTGGTTTCCACCGCCGCAGCGGTGGTACAAACTCAGAAATTAGCAGAACGTTTGACCGTCGCGGCGGTGACTTTGACCGCCGCGGCGGTGCACTGTTCCAGGTCGCGATTTCCAGTTTTTAAGCCATTTTTGAAGCCCTAACTTCATATATTTGATTTTTCTTTTCATTTTGGAGAGAGAGATAGGCGATTTGGGGAGGAAGAAGATGAGGGATGTGGGTTTTCCTTCATTGGATACCTACATACCTTTGATTCTTAACCCTAATTCCCCCAATTTTTGGCTATCAATTGATGAAGAAGATGAAGAGCAAGCAAGAAAGCTATGGATGGAAGCCATGGATGATGAGATCTGGAGATTGAAGCTTGGGTGACATCCCTTTAATCTTTTAGACTCTTATTATTCTTTGTATTTCATTTTATTGTTGAATCTTGTGGGATTTGTAATGAATATTTGCTAGTTTTCATTCATTGGAATATAAGTATATTTTTGGTACCCAAATAGTTGTTGAATTGATTTTCTCTCTCTTGATTGGCACCATGGATTGGATTAACATGTTTAGTTATTCATATATCGATTGCTTGGCTTAATGATTAGTGTGGGTTTCTATATGAAATTGACAAATGGATTATAGGAATGACCTAAATGTGATAACATGTGATTGTGCTATTCTACATAGTTGGGATGTATGATTTGCGTATTGGATAGAAATATACCTGTATGCCATGTGTAACCAGTTAAAAACTTGTGCTTCAAACCCTTGTTTAATGTTAATTCTCATAGAAATATAGTGGATTACTTAAACTTGGGGATGCTTGTATTGCTATCGAGAGAGGCGTATAAGTACTGTAGTGTTCTTGGTTGACCATTCGTGGGTTACGACCATATGAATGGGTTGTCATGTTTGTGCTAATTGTTAATTGTTTAGCTTTGCAATCGCTTTGGTAACTTGTATGAAATCGGAAGATGGATTATAAGTTTGGGCCTGAATATGTTATCATGTGTATGTTATTGGGTCTTAGGATTGAATGCATATTTGCGTGTAGGATAGACATATACCTACGTGCCACGTGTAGCCAATGTGAGAGTCTGTGCTTTAAAAACCTTACTTGTGTTAATTCTCATAGAAATATAGTGAATTATCTTGCTTGGGTTGTTCTTGTCTGAATTCTGTCGAATGGGATAGGTTTGGATGAGATATGCTTATTTGGCTATCGAAATATGCCTATAAGTACCTTTGTACTCTCGGTTAGCCGTTTGTCGTGACCGTACGATTGAGATGAGAGTTAGGAGAGGAAAACGACGTATTGGGGGAAATTGCATGCTTAGATTCACCTATCTTTAAATGCTTTCTAGTTTAATTGTTTATTTGTGTTATGTCTATTTACATTCCACTTTTCCATTCAATTAAACGTTTGAACTAAGATTGACTCGATGCAATCGGTATTCGGAACTCGTTAGAACTAATTCCTCGTGGGATCGACTTTTACTTACTCTTTATTACTTGTTGACCGCGTATGCTTGCGCGTTATTGTTCATTCAAACGAACTCGATGTCGGAACTTTACTACTAAATAAACAGTTCCGATTTCGACCAACAGTTAGCTGAATTACTTGCTGAGCTTTATGCTCATTCTTGCTATGTACTAACTTTTCAGGTAGAATATAAGAAGACCGGAGGTTCCGGTTATGCTAAGGTAAGGAATGTGATTACATGGAGAAGCATGAAGGAATTTGATAATTTCATGTATGTAATATTTTTTTGTATAATGGATAAATGTAAACCTATTATGATAATGAGGGATAGATGATTTGTAAATCATAGTAATAAAGGTGCATGTATGTATCAATTAAAGTAGAGGCGGTAAAGAGGTTGTATGATTGTGTTATTGTGATAAGTCGAGTATGGATATAATGAAACTCGCAAGTATGTTGTAAATGTATATAAATATATGAATGCATATAAATATAATGGTTGATTGTATATGTGAACAAGAACAGGTATACGTAAACAGAGCCGTATATAAATACTTCATGGCAAAATTCTAATTACAGGTTAAATTTAATCTGAGTATTGTTGATTATGAAATAAAATCGATTTGGTCACAATTAATTAAGTGTTGACCTAAGTTTAATGGTAGTAAAGTGAATGTTGCGATCCTGAGACAGGTAATGATTGTAAGTTAAGTAAAAAATATATATATATATGGACCAAATTTAAGGTCAACAGAACGATTTTAAAGGTCAAAGGTTAAAGTTTAACGCACGGGATCCCGGTTAATAAGGTTTTAAGTTAATCACTATGTAATCCAGATATAATTGGACATAATTAAGGAAGGTGGGATCTCGGGCTGTTACAGTGATTTCTAATAGTTGGTATACCTCATCAAAGTTTTTTCCCATTAGAGTTCCCTCAGCTGCTGCATCAAAGCTTATCCTTGTGGAGCTGAACTATCCGTTGTAAAATGTTTGCACCTGTAGCCACTTCAGGATTTCGTGATGAGGGCACTTCCGGAGTAAGTCCTTAAATCTTTCCCATGCCTCATACAATGTCTCTAAATCATGTTGGGCGAATGAGGTGATGTCATTCCTCATCTTTACTATTTTAGTTGGTGGAAAAAACTTAGCCAAGAACTTCTGTGATAGATCCACCTATGTTGTAATTGAACCAGGCGGTAAGGAGTGTAGCTAACTTTTTGCCTTGTCACGGTGTGTGAAAGGGAAAAGTCTTAATCTGATAGCCTCCTTTGTAACCCTATGGAACTTGAAAGTGTCGTAGATTTCCAGAAAACTGATGAGGTGCTCATTCGGGTCGTCATTTGGAAGCCCCCCGAACTGAACTGAATTATGCAATATCTGAATGGTACCCGGCTTGATTTCTAAGCTGTTGAAGTTTATGGCAGGCCTTTGTATGCTGGATTGAATTTCTATCACCAAGGGCAGTGTATAATCCCTTAGTGACTTTTGCTCTTCTTCTGCCATGTTGCCTTGTATATGCGTTTCCTCACAAAATATTCTCAGCACTCAGAACCTTCTCTCGATCTCTTCCTATAATGAACCAAAAATTTCGCGTGCTGGCCACGCTGGATCCCGCTCGTTAGACACACAACCTTGTACTTAAATCCACAATATGCCTCAATAATATAATTGATCAAACTAGTTTATTTTTAAAACTATTATAACTTCAATCATAACCTACAACAATCTTATAATTGTTAAAACACAATTATGCTACAACAGACTTGGTTTGTAAAGTACATTCTCATTCTTATCATCTACTATATTTATCAATAATTTAATTGATAAACTTAATTAATTAAAACTCTAGATCATATACATTATAATTCAATATTTAATCTTTACTTCTATAAGTTATTCTTTATAATTCGGTAAGCTAAATACATGATTCAGCAACCTAAATTACCAAAATAGCAAGCTGAATTATTAAAACAGCAAACTGTTTTCCCATTTCAGCATCCTAGATTTCCTATTCAACATACTATATATACATTACAACAAGCTGAACTACTAAAACAACAAACTGTTTTCCCATTTCAGCATCCTGGATTTACGATTCAACATACCATATATCCAATATAGCATCTTACATTCCAAATTTAGCATATTGAATTCATTACTTCAGCATACCGTAATCTTGACATATGCTAATTTACTTAAAGTATTTCATTTGTATAAGTTTACATTGATAAAATGTAAAGTATACAACTTATTTTCATAATGAATATCCTTTATTCATTTTACCAAAATTTATTACAACTTAATTCATTTTCTTTATAACAGTATGAGTAATTCTAGCTCATAATTTAACTTCATAAATTTATGCAATATATTCTTATTTACTTGTTCGTTCAGAACACGTAACATTTACAAATTGTTTATCATAGCTAAAAGCTTTACTAACTGAACAACAATAAGTTTAAATACTAAGACAATTATATTGAATGGCATTTTAACAACGCCACAATATCCGTCTTTCATAATCCAGTATCTTCAAGAATTTCTTCATTTACTTTGCTGAAAATGTTAATTTAAAGCAAGGATGAGCACGACGGCTCAACAAGTTTAACAGTTTCACATAACACGTAATCGCATTTCATCATGCTTCATGCATCTTATGCTTTGCAGTGAATATATATCTCATACATATCATGTTTTGCATTAAATCTATGCTTCATGCTTTTATGCATGTCCTTTATCATGTCATATATTTCAATACAGAACAATCATAATAAGTCATCTACTGCATATTAACAGTTCATTTCACCTCATTGCACATAGGCACATTAACACGTCATTGCACATAATAACATATGTGCACATAACAGTTTAATAACAAATTTATAAATCATGCACATAATGCAACACGTCCTGAAAAACTTGTCTGATAAGTTTATCCGGTACACGCTAACATTACATTCCTCGAATAACCTACAATCATAATGTGGTTGACATATTAATATTAGTCACAATTTGACGCATTACAAGTCTTAATTATGACCCTAGCTTCCAATTGTTTTAACTTTTACATTAACCGATTTTAAATCTTAGTTAATTTATAACTCATTCATACCAACTCGGAATTGGCTCATCTTTGGACAGTGACCTATCTATAACATGGTATAACTATCCCCATAGGTTTCATAAACCCCAAATTACTCAAAGTCAAAAAGTTCCAAAACAACCCACTTAAAACAGTGAGTGGCAGTGCACATTTGTCCCAACCTATTTCACAGTAAAATTCATATAAAATAATCTATAAGGAGTTTTAACGTCATTCTTTTTGCTATCTCTTCATAACTTCTATATCTACAACTTTTGTTTAGGTTTGAGAACCTAATTCAATACACAAAATGCTGTACACCTCAAAGAATAGCTAGGTTAAAAATTGTCCCAAGAAAAATTGGCAGTCAGACCTTAGCTCGCTATAAAATTCATAACTTCTTCGTTACATGTCCGTTTTTGATCAATTTTATATCAAATTAAACCTTATGAAGTCTACTTTAAATATTATTTAGGCATTAACTTCATATAATGTACCAAACAACACAGATCTAATCATTTACACAACCTGTCCAGAGAATAGAATTTCATGGACAGTCACACAACTTAAATTTTTTCAAAAATGTTTTATTCCATAAAATCGTTCAATCACCTGGATAATTCTAGATAACTTTCATATCTACGACTTTGTAGTTTACACCAACACCAAATTCGAAACACACAATTTTATACAATTTTTACAAGCACAGAATTCGTGGCAGATTCTGGGCAGACCATTTTCGGTCCGACCCAGACTGCTTCAATCAGTCACCACGAACAAATTCCAAGGAATTTCTGTGATCTATAATTTTTTACTTGTACCTTACTTCCATACCTTTCATTTGACATATTACCCACTCTCTAACTCCAAATATTCAATTTTTTAAAAATCATGAACCAACAGCAACAAAACACACTATTTCTGCAAATTGAGCTTCAACTTTTCTTTCTTTTTCATTTAATCCGTAAATCACATACTAGATTCAAGGCCATATATGGTTAGACCTTTCTACACAAGGTAATCCATGATATAAAACCAACAATTTTACAACCCACAACATATTGTTAGGGTTTCGACACAGTGAAAGCAGCGGAATTTAAAAAATTTTCCCAAAACCCTAAAACAGGATCCATGCAAAATCATATCAATTCAGAGGTTTAGATTATTTTACCGATTATCCGAGATGGAAAGGAGACGATGGAATTCTGGAACGGCTTCGAATCTTCAACGCAATCTAGCGATTGCGTCTCTACGGTATCCACACGAACGCTCCGCGAACCGTCACACGATTTGTAGTAAAAGGGATTTGCGGTACTAGCCAACAAGATCAGAATTTCTAAACTATTTTTCTCTCTAGCCTCTTTCTGAAAGCGACTGGGGTTTTTAGTTTTTTCCTTACGTGATTTAGACTACTGATATATCATCTATATAGTAGTTAATAGGAATGAACCAAAACCTAATTTAATTAGAAAAATAAAATTCGAATTTATATATATTATATTTTAATTAAGTCTTACTTAATTAATATACATATATACAAATTATCCTATTAATTTAAATTCGAAATTTTAAATACTATCAATCATATTGACATATTTAAAATACTTACAATTTAAATTAATTCCCTTTTAAATACGTTCTAAGTGTGTGACCCAATATGTTATTATTATGTTGACAATAATTTTAAAATCATATTATAAAATTATAAACAGCGAGCGGCATCTAGTAATGCATCACTGCTACTCAAATAATAATAAGATCGGTGATTCGATACAATCTTTTCGTGACCAATGTTTCAAAGTAATTTAATCCTTTTAACCTTGACATCCTAGATTAAACTCGAGGTATGGAAAGTGTCATACTCTTCATAATTTAATATGAGTTTTCTTGATCAATGAGTAGATTATATGAAACAAATCACTATTTGAGCATGGTCATGCATTTCATAGTCCTACTCAATCAAGAGGCCTATGGATATCACCCCCAATATATAGGAGGGATAAATTCCATCTAGATCAGTCATATTCCTCACATGATTCATGATGTACCCAATAATCACCTTTATTGTCCACCCTATTAAAGGTTACTTTTGATGATATCAAAGTACACAAATTCTCGTGTAATAATATAGTGACTTCAGGTCGAAAGATCATTACATTATTGTCACTATGAAAATTTCTTATGACACTTTGCATAATGCTTCATGTACAATTCTCATGGTGGGTCTGTCCAGTACATTGTTCTCTAACATGTACCTATACATTGACTCAAATATCTCATATATTTATGACCAATGAGATTTGGCCATCAGTCAATCCACATACTAGTCTCAATGCATCATTGTTGTCCTATTAACAATGATACTCGACTAGGGACATTTAAGAGCAATGATACTAATTGTAATTATATAATCTCATGTTCAAGTCACATACTTGAAGCTATATAATTCGTATCACTATTCTAAGGACTTTTATTATGCTAACATTTATATAACGCAGTAAATGAAATCATAATAAAATAATCCATTTATGCAATCAAATATAATATCAAAAATGTTAAGCAATTACATCAAATAATTAGCCTCTAGGGCATCAACTCTAACACATATACCCAAGAAAAATTAAAAATTGAACAAGGGTTTAACAATATACCTTTTTGGCTTAGCTTTTCTTACATTTCTTCCATGGTAGCCTTCTTTCCTTTCTTTTCTTTCTGAGTCGTGAGCTTCCTTTCCTCTCTCTAAATGCTGAGAATGCTCTCAAATGAGTGGGTTTAATTAGCTAACTTCAATGATATAATCCAAGATAAGAAGTGAGAGGTGAAATGAATTTTGATTGGTGGATAGTAGATTTCCTTAAGATAAGATAAGCTATGATTGGCTCCTACTAAGCCACCTCATTAAAAATCTGAGATACAGCTGGCCCACTAAAAATCTGTGGATTAAATTATCTTTTGGGTCCCTCTTTTAATTATCCGACCCGCTCTTTAACTGTCTGACCCAAAAAACCAAAATTTTAATATTACAGTCAATTCCTACTAATTTGGACGTTCCCGACGTCATGGTAACATCCGTTTCTTCAAATTAACTTCCAAACTTTAAGTTTGACATTTTTTTCTTAGAAAGTCAAACGGTCAACTTTGACCAAAAAGTCAACCGAAACGCATATTGTGTTTACATCCCATACTTACTAAATTCGACGTTCCCGTCGCAACGGTGAAGTTCGTTTCTCAAAATTCTTCTCTAAACTCAAACTTTCACCTTTACAAGTCAAATGGTTGACTTTGACCAAAAGTCAACCTCGACACCAAATTGTGTCTACTACATCTCTTCGCTAAATTCGACATTCTGAACTCAACGGTGCAGTCTGTGTCTCCAAAATCTCTTCCGAACTCCAAGTTGGAGTTTTTTTGACTCTTCTCTCTTTTCTTTAGTCAAACTTTGACTATTTACCCACTTTGGTCATTTCTTAACATTTCGATTTGCTAACTTGTCTTTACACATGTAATTATACTTGTGTTATCAGGTATACATTACATCATTCTCTTCACACCGCTATTCCATGTAATCACAACCACGCAAGGTTCATTCTTAATTTGAGACATGTCTCATTAATAACTTGGCCATACATATAAGTCTTACAATTATTAAATGTGTAGGCTTATTCACTATATTCATATAGCTTGACATATAAACTAATCTGACTCGCCATAACCTTAATCCATGATGGACTATTATTTAATTTCCAACACTTGTCTATTAGGTTAGATTTAAACTTAATTTCCACCACAATACCAAGCTTGTCTTTTCCCAACTTACTAATTTGAGCTATCTTAATTTACCATTCAATGTTTAACTTTTCATAAGCTTATTTAATTAATATATTAAGCTTTACATTATTCTTGATGATTTATTCCGTTAATCATTTATCACGATCGGCTAAAATATAATTAGCGTACCTCCAAGTATATACGTATCTATACATATACACTTTCACGTTAACTTAAAAATATCTCACTAATTGAAATTTATTTCCATAATAAATTTCCTCATACCTCAAAGTAAAAACTTCTTACATAATCTCTTTTAGTCCAATAAATTCATCGAACTTTAAAGGTATTATATTACCGTATTATCAATATACCTCCAAGTATACACATAATCAAATTCTAGGTTTTAAAATTTAGAAACCTACAATCACTTACATTTAAATCCTAACACCACATTATGGTCAAATGTTTACTCCTTTCTACACCTTTTATTTTTTCCAAATCTAGGTTTTAAACTCCAACCTTTATTTCAACATCAAGATCTTATTTATAAATCTTGTGAAATATCCGGAATATTACACTTCCTCGTATGGTAGCAGTTCCTCACCTTTAGACCTTATGTGCATACACAAATTAAGAGTACCTAACTTTAATTCCGAGAAAACATAGTTTTACGCACGTTAGCAAAATTTGCGGCTACGGTGACTACGTAATTTGTGTTAACCAAGATAGGCAAGCCCACACTTGGTGTACACTTGAGTCTAAGATCGATTATTTGCAACTACAGACTCGAACGATTGAAAGCCTACAAAAATAAAGAAGACAGAAAATTAAAAACGTTTAAATTAAAACCAAATTGATTGTAACTAATATTGAAATAACTACTAAACACAAATCCTTAACAACGGCGCCAAAAACTTGTTGTCCAATTTTAGATATTGACACTTACGCGCAAGTATATGTGATCAACAAGTAATACATAGTAAATATTGAGTGTCAAACCCACAGAGATCTATGCCTAATAAATTTCAAGTACAAATTTTTTATCAATTCGATTATATTTAAACAATCACAAATGTTGAGTATGATTAAGATTAAATTAAAACTAAAACTGAAATTTAACACAAAGATTGAATACCAGATATGTAAGACCCCGAATTTTATGAAATACAAAATTTAATTTTTCTTCATATATATTTTTTTGAAACAGTAAGTGGTTAAATCGATCAAGTTAAAAGTTAAGGATGTTATCTGCAAATTTTATTTTGTCGAACAATATTCGCTTTGTCGGGGAATATTCGTTTGGTCGGGGAATATTCGTGTCGTACGACGGCGCCGAAATAACAAATTATTGGTGGACCCCACAACGGAATATTTGTCGGATATAGAAAACGACAGAAATAACCTTTTTAAATAAAAATAGTCAACGGAACTGTTAAAATACCAGTGATAAAAGAATAGTAGCATACGGTAGTTTTTGGTATTTTCTGTAGCACACGGTACTCTACAGTAACACACAGTATTGCATAGTGTCTCATATTATTGGTCTGATAATTGACACCGTAACTGTTACGCATCATTTCATCGATAATTGTCACTGCATAATATTTTATATTATCAATTCAATAATTGTTGTTACACAGTATTTTGCATTATTGATTTAATAATTGTCATTACACTGTATTTTATATCATTGAGTCAATAATTGTTGCTGCACTGTTTTTAAAATTATTGAACCTAATAATTGTCACAGTAACATATGCACAGTAATTCACATTATTGAATCAATAATTGTCATTACACAGTAACGTATGCTTTCTTTTACATTATTGTTATCTCTATTATGATGTTTTTTAAACAGTTGTATTTCATTAATTTATTGACTTGATATCTAAGAGTTAACTATACTGTATTTATAACAATTAGTCATAATAATTGAATTGATAAAGTTATTTGTTTATAATATAAAGTTAGGTGATTATTAGGTGATATGAAATGAATGGTGATTATTTGGCTGCCGAAACCTCTCTTACTCATTTGGTCATAACTTTATTATACGGAAACATTTTGAGATGATTTTTGAGTCTAAATTCATTATAATTTCATGATATACAATTTCTCTTTATATCACAAATCCAAATTCCAAACGTAAGTATTCGTAAAATCGCTCACAAGGACAGAATAAAAACTAGTTTCATAAATCATTGGTTCGATTCAAACATTGATAAAATGAAATCTACACATCCAAATAACACCAAATCAGTGTTGATGTGTTCCTAACTTCTTGTTTTACAATATTCCATGGTTCGATCATCTTTTTGAAAATGTTTTACACGAAAATTACGGATCCAACCACCTAGGGTTTGAAAACGACATCTTTTGCGGTAAAAGCTATAACTTCTTCGTTTTTCAATATTTTTGAAAGCTTCAAGTTGGGTTTTCTTTAAAACTCAAAGATCTAAATTTCTAGCCATAAAAATCCAATTTTTAACTTGTATATTTCAAAATACAATATTAAACATCACATGCTCAACTAGGTTTTTACCGGTAAAGTGTGTTATGAACATTTCTACTAATTTTATGCTTTACACGCATACTAAATCATGATATAAACACATCAAACTATGAATATACATATATTACATAGTTAAATACTTCTAGATCATCAAAATGAGTTTTGATCAGTTAAAAATAGATTTTAACCGTTCAAAATCGTTCTAGACTACAAAAATGAAATAAAGAGAAGTTTATAGCACTTTTAAACCTTTGTGACTTGTGTGCTCTTCTTCTCCTCCTACCAAAGTATGTGATGATTTTGTTGGACATCCACCAAGCACTACCTCTAGCTCTTTCTCTCAACACTTAGGTGTTTTCTCTCAAATACTCTCAAATGCTCTCTCTTTTTCTCTAGGAATTCTCTAGCAATGAATTAGCCAACATAGAACAAGTGTGGAGTGCTTCTTTTATAGCACTCTACTAATACATCATTAAGCTTCCTAATTCACCTATGTTGGTGGAATTAAGGACTAAGTGAGCTTACTATTGCTTTGATTGACTAGTTGATGGAAAGTGTGATTGACTAGGGTTGTTCACCAACTATGACAATGAGTGATTTAGAAGCAACATTGCAAATCAAGCCATCCAAGTGGGTCCCTCAAAAATCTCAGCAAAAATGGGATTTAAATCCCCCATTTTTGATTTAATTTTAATGCTAAAATATACATATATACATCTATATATATATATATATATATATATATATATATATATATATATATATATATATATATATATATTGACCAAAGTTTTGACCTCATTTGGACTCCACATTGGGCTTGGGAATAAATTATATTGGGCTCATTCAATTAAATTGTTTGGGCTCAATTTATATAACACATTGGGCTAGCATTTAAATAACTATGCTACCTTTAATTAAAATAAGCAATTGGGCTTGTTAAATTAATTACATGGGCTACTAGGTTAATACCTTTGACCTAGTTTAACAACTCATTTGGATTTAAAATATAATCCAATTAGATTTGCTTTAGTTAATTATACTCTCTTGCTTCATTGTTTTAAATAAATATACACATACACAAGTATATCTATTTAATTATCTAATGCACAATTAATTAGTACAAGAATTTTTAATTCATTGTTAATTATATAATAATTATAATTACAATGTTTAATAAAATTCGTGGTCATTACAGGAGTTATATGATTTATATAACTTAAAAATATTAAGATGCATTGTAAGCATGAAGTAATTGTATAAATACAAAGCATAACAAGCATGATGCCTATATGAAATGTGAAGCATGGAGCATGAAGCATGATTTAAAATGTGATCTACGTGATATGTGATAACTGTTAGACTTATTGAGCCGTCGTGCTCACTCTTGTTATAATAAAATATTTTTAGCAAAGTGCGAGGAATTTAAAGATCCAGGTAGTCGTAAAGGAAATGATTGAAGTTATATTTGGTTATAAAAGCTTATCGCTAGAATTATTTAAATCTGTTGATGTAACATTTAGGGATAATCACTACTTTGTATTATTCTTGATTAAAAACCTTGCAACGGTAATGGGAGACAATTATATATTAAGACGAGTGCTAATATTTGTGAACTCGATTAATTAAAAGCAGTCGACAGATAGTCATAATGACTTATTGTTGAAGTGTGGGCTTTTATATACTCACATTGATTGTAATACACTAGGTCATGATTTATAAATGACCTGCGTTTGTAAGATTAATGTAAAGATTTCGATTCTGAGACAAAGTTTAAGGGAATATTATAAAAGTTTAAATTTATTGAGTTTTTAGCAACATTATATTATATTATGTTGCGATTAGTAAGAAAAATGTTGTACATTAACACGCAGGGGTCGCCCATAGCCAGTGCGGGGATTCCCGAGTTTGTTACAGAAACTGACATTAAAGTCAGACAAACAGAGATTAGTAAGTCTATAAAGATAGATTAGCTACAATGACTCACAACTTAGGCTTGTATACTCATAGTAGTAGAAGCATGACATGTAAGCAGAGTAATATACTAGATTACGGTTGACTACTAGGTACTGATGACTTAGACTTGCTTAATCATCATTAAGTAAGAGGTGTAAAGAAAAGAAGATATTTGTAAAAATAAAAGATAGAAGAGCTTTGACCTAAACTTAATGAAATCATGGGGGTAAAAGTTGAAATACAATCACTACTATAAAAAGGGAGTAAGCATTTTTTCATTCTTCATCAAATCAAATCTGTATTCCAAAATAAAAAAGAGAAATAGGACAGGAACGTAGAGCTAATAGAAGGTTCAGAGAAGAGTACGAAACAACTTCCTTAGCTTACTTAAACTTCTATATTTAAAAAAGTTCTTAAAAATGTGTAGATTCTTATGATGATGCAAATCCTAAAACCTTATTACAAAAGTTTTTCCTAAATAAAGGCAAGTTTTCTAAGATTTATGTGAACTCATGATTCTGCACAGATAAAATTCTTCACTCTACTTTTTGAATAAGTTTTGAATATCCGAAGTTATTAAGTTATTAGAAGTAAACAGTATGTCATTTATTTGGGCTAATCTAGTAATTCTTAAAGTAAATAATTGTTGAGTTTGTGTCATAATTAAATGTTTATTCCAAATTATTTTGATGCGGAATCTTAAAGGTAAGACTAAGAATGAATAACCTTGTTATACAGGTGATATTATTAAAACATAGTCTAAAAATTGACTTGACGCTTCGGCGTGAAGAAGATGTCATGCATAACATGAGGTATGTTAGGTTGATCACCTAAGATACTTGAAGAGTTTGTGGTATGTCAACTACTAGATATATCTACAATCTATGTGATTGTTAGACAAAGGAAAAGAGTTTGCAGTCTGTGTGATGGTTAAATAATGGAAAAGTGTCTACAGTCTGTGTGATTGTTAGGCGAAAAGAAGAGTTTGTAGTATGTATGATTGTTAAGCGAAAAATGTTCCCAACTTTGAGCTGTTGAACATAAGAAGAAGTTTTTGGTCCCAATGACCACTCAGTATGATGAAGAAAGTGATTAAAGTCATTGTGTTTCTTAATTATCAGATTATTGAGAATTCTTTGACTGTTTTATTCAGCTATTCATGCTGAACTGTTAATGGTCGGTCTTCTTATACTTGTTGAGCATATTTGATGTTCATTCTTACATATATTAAAATGTTACAGACATGTTTGATAGGACAGAGGTGTCTGGATCGAGAGATAAAGGAAAAGAAGTACGTAAAGAAAAAGAGTAGTATAATTAGCATATTATTATACTAATTATGTAAAACTTTTGAAGTAAAGTTGTAATGAGATAGTAAAGTCTACGGTTCTGGGTATGTAATATACTTTGAAAGATATATAATAAATCAGTTTTAAATAGTAAATTGTTAATGAATGTGATGGAAGAAGTTGTAAAGTGAGCACCAGATCCGTTGTAGCGAGAACATGAATTTGAAGGCATCACAGGTTGGTATTAGAGCTATAGGTTATAAACCTTAGGTGAAAGAACCTTAGGATATAACCTTCAGAAAATTATAATTAATAAAAGATAAATTGAGGAAAACTCATGAATACTTTATAATTCTGTGAAATACTAAAGATGGTTATTACTGGATGTCAGATGTTAGAGATATTTATGAGGTGGTGAAGGAGGATCCTTTTAAGGAACCACAAGAGAATCTGGAAAAGGATTCAGAAGAAGATCTTCAAGAATTGGAAGAGGAGGATTAAGGAATACCTGACCTAGTAAATACAGAGGAATAAAGTATTAGAGTAAAAACACCGGTAGAGCAAGCATCAATTGAGGTGCAAGCTCTTAAATAAAAAATTAGAGATTTAGAAAACATATAGGAAGCTAAGTACCGCACAAGTATTTAGCTACAAACCCTTATAGAAAGGCTAAAGGATCAGCTAAAAAATTTATAAGGCGCTTTAACTGGCAGGAGTATGTCTATAAAGTGTCCTATCAGAGATGTCAATGGAGGGTTAAAGAGTACCACTATCGAGATCGGACAAAGTGGTAATACCATTAGCAGGTCTAAGGTCTCTAGGATATTATGGGAGCCTTATAGGACAGCAATGGATGGACTCTTATAATAGGGAAGTATGATGATATAATAGTTATGACAATATTATTGTAGATGTTATAAACAATATGTAAGCAATGCTAAGTGTACTAGCTATAATATAAAGAAATGTATATGATGAGTTTTGGTAAAAATATCTTAAAATATTAAATTGTGTTCAAATAACTCTGTAGCAGTAACACTGTGTAATGTTTTCTAGGAAAATGCCGCCTAAAAGAAGATAGTAAATAGAAAGAGATAACGAAGAAGAAAATAGGGAAGTTAACCCTTTACAGCAATTCATAAAGCTATTAGTAGGAGCTCTTTTGGGAATGCCTAGTATATAACTTTTAAAGATTTTAAAAATGTAGGACCTCCTGATTTTAAGGGCACTACTGAACCTATAGAAGCTCAGTCCTGGATTAAAAAAAATTGAGAAAGCTTTTGTAATTGCAAAATTAAGAGAAGAATAAAAGACAATTTTTACTAAGTATATGTTAAAAGGGGAAGCGAACTTTTGGTGGGAAGTAAACCAAAATAGGAGAAGGAATTGTATCATGGGTAAGATTCAAAGAATTGTTCTTTGAAAATTATTTTTTCAGAAGTATGCAAAATCGGATGGAGATGAAATTCTTAGAGTTAAAGTAAGGGGACATAACAGTACCTCAGTATGCTTCAAAATTTAATGAATTAACAAGGTTTACTCCGCATCAAGTGAATTCAGAAGAAAGAAAAGTAAGAAGGATCAGACAAGGTTTAAAACCTTGGTTATATAATTGATTGTCAATATTGCAAATTGGTACATTTGCAATAATTTTAGAAAGGACTATTATAGTATAAAGGGGAAGTGAAGTCTTGAGTAAATATAATCAATACTAGAAGAAGAAGAAGAAGAAGAAAAATGAGGGAGGTAATAAGGGAGAGAGGAGTGGAAGAAGTGAAAATTTTAAGAGAAAATGGAATAATGATAAGAGTGAAAAAGAGGAGGAATCTAAAAAAAGGACTGAAATGTGTAAGAAGTGTGGAAAAAATCACCCAGGAATATGTTTAAAGGGAATGAATGTCTGTTTTAGTTGTGGTCAAAAAGTATATATTGCTCCCAATTGTCTAAATCCAAAGAATAATGGGTGCTTTGAGTGTGGTGCGGTAGGCTATCTAGAACGAAATTGTCCCAATAAGGGGATTAGAATAGAAGGAGGAAATAAAAACAAGTTGGCAATAACTGGGCAGACTGTTCACAGTCGACCAATGACGAGAACTTTCAATATGATGGTTAAGGATGTTCTGCCATCCAAAGATGTAGTATTAGGTATCATTCAAATCAATATTATTAATGCTTATGTATTATTTGATTCAGGTGCAACCTGTTCTTTTGTATCGCATAACTTTACACAACAACTAGATTTACCATATGAGAATCTAGATCATCCCCTGAGTGTAGAAATAGCTAATAAGGAAGTGATTCCTATTAGCTGTATACATATAAATTGCTATGTATGTATAAGAGGATATAAAGTCCCGATAGATTTGATTTTGATTCAATTAGGGGAATTTAATGAAATATTAGGAATGGATTGGTTGATCAATCATGGAGCTATGATTAATTGCCAACAAAAATACGTGAACGTTCGAGCTGCGAATCAGCTGAAGGTAGCATTTTATGGGAATCGTTTGCCTAGTCAGTCTTGTTGCTTAACAATAATGTAGGCTAAAAGAATACTTAGAAAGGGATGTACTAGTTATTTAGCTCATACTGTAGATACTCAATAGAAAGGGCTAAAAATTGGGCAAATACTAGTAATAAGGGAATTTGTAGATATATTCCCAAAAGATTTACCCAGACTTCCACCTGACAGGGAAATTGAGTTTTGTCATTAACATAGTACCAGGAACAACTCATGTATCAAAGACACCATATAGGATGACTCTAATAGAATTGAAGGAATTAATGGTTCAGTTATAGGAATTATTGGATAAAAAGTATATTCAACTAAGTGAGTCTTATTGGGAAGCCCCAGTGTTTTTTGTTAAGAAGAGGGATAGATCTTTAAGATTTTGTATCGAGGGTTGAACAAAGTAACGATTAAGAATAAGTATCCATTTCCTAGGATTAATGATTTATTTGATCAGATGAAGAGAGTAAAGTATTTTTTAAAGATAGATTTAAGATCTAGATATCATCTACTGAAGTTGAAGGTAAAAGATGTAAAAAAGACTGTATTTAGGACTCATTACAGACATTATGAATTCCTAGTGATGTCTTTTGGACTGACAAATGCACCAACAGAACTCATGGACTTGGTGAACATAGTATTCAAGAAGTATTTGGATAAGTTTGTAGTGGTGTTTATAGACAATATTTTGGTCTATTCAAAAATAAAGGAAGAACATGAGGAGCATTTACAGGTAGTGCTAGAAATTTTGAGAAAATAAAAGTTATATACCAAGTTTTCTAAGTGTGAGTTTTGGTTGAAAATAGCCCAATTTTTAAGACATGTGATTGACAAAGATGGAATTGCAGTGGATCATGCAAAAGTAGAAGTAGCAATAAATTGGGAACAGCTAAAGACACCAACAGAGATTAGGAGTTTCTTAGTATTAGCAAGATATAGTTCTTATAAGAAGGAAATGGAGTACGTTCTTCATCAGAAGAAGAAATCAAAAGAAGTATCATTTTCTTGGGCTTGACAATTTTCTTCGTCCTACCAAGCCTATGATACCTTCTTGGAAAAGGCTGAGAGGCCTCGCCAGATTCCTTCACAACCTTAATCTGAGTCTATTCTCTTTCAAGTTTAGTAAATGAAAATTCCTCAACTTTCTCGAGCACATCCTTGGTCTGCTGGACCAGCTTTAGCTTGGATACCTTCTTAACCTTAAGCCTCCTAGGATTTGGGCCTGAGAAAGTAGCAACAGAGATGTCGGTACCTGAAATACAGAAGATAGTAATGTAAGTGCCACATACATATAGAATTTGACAGAATCAACATACAAATACTAGAGATAACTATCAACACATTCTCTAACATCGCATTATCTACAACATGGATTGGAAAGTAATCATCCCACCATGTTTTAAATAGAATTATGGCTTCATCAGCCTTGTATGTCTATCTGGACAACAAGAACTACATGTTCCTAACCTCATAATCATCTAACATATCAGCAATTGGTTTGGGGGTTTTAAAAATGAAACCCAGCATGTCTCGGACTTTCAAAAATTTACTTGGCAGATGAGGAGAAGGAATGCTCTAAACAAAACAAAACTGGTGAGCCAACTAACTAGGGTTGTATAGCTCATAACTACATAATATCAAATAAGATATGTCCATTTGACCCCAATAGGAATTAACGTGGGAATCAGATATGAGGCCCATTATTGAAACCTATCAATTTTTTCTTCCATTGTCAAGGGTTTGTTCTCAAAATAAGAAAGGACAGACATCCATTTGGACATGACATCTGAAAAAGAATGTATAAAAGGGAATAAAGAAAGTACTCTTGGAATCCTGGTACTTTATGGAAAGGTTTGCCAGATCAGAGAGGCAGGTCGGCAATAACCTTATAGGAACATCATTTGACAAAAGCCTATGCACCATACAAAAAGGATTGGCTACTACTATATTGGTAGGCTTCAAGTATAAAAAGTATAGGTATATCCAAGCTTGAAGAAGCTAAATACGACCCCTAATGGTGTCATATATACCTTTTTCAAGCATTTGACCTAAACTTCTATACAAAAAGCCAACCATATAAGGAGCCATTGCCACCTTTTGATCTCCCTTAACCAAATTCAAGGACAGATTCACATACTCCTTTGAAACTCTCTATACATTAGCACAAAACATGAAATTTATTAAATAAATGAAGATGCTCAATCCTGTCAAGGTCAGTTTTACATCATAAGATTGTTGGGAAAATTCTTCGAAAAGTAGTTTTAAAAATTTAATAAAACAGGATTATCTTTATGGTTTTATACAAAAGAACAATTATATATTTACCGTATATCTATAGTATGAATTGTTGCCTAATGCTTGGTTGGATTAGCACGTTTGAATCTTCGAGTATCCTCAAGATCTTCCTTCCTATGACCTTATGCTGAATTTGGAGTATGGTCTCCAAAGCACCCTTCTAAAAAAATATTTTTACGTATTTTTTCTTGGAAAATAGAGAGAAAGAGATAGAGAGAGAGAGAGAGAGTATACGCTATTTGGTCTTTTCTTTTATTTGGAATAATAACCTCATTCATGTATCTAATCAATGATATATTTATATCCTTATTGATCATTATCTCTCTAATGAAACTGATTCATATTAGGCTAGGATGGGGATCTTAAGAGATCCTTATTCTGACTCTAATACTTATTCATATATTATTATCTAATAATAATATACTAAATAAATATTAATTACAATTAATTTCGCTAAATAATTATAATTGCACTTCAGTATAGGAATTAAATAAAATAAACCATTTACTAATAAACTGTAAATATTTCTTCTATAGATGTACATAAATATTTCAGAATTAAATATAATCCCAATATATTTAAACTAATTTCATAAGTATATAATTTATCTTCATTTGATCATAAATTGATTTAACAATTAAATCAATCCTTTTAATAATAAATATTAAAAGACTTGGTCAAGATTCTATGATCAATAATAAATTATCTTATGAAAAATCTTATAGATGTTTTAACAATAATAATGTTTCTGATATTAATTAAATATATTAATTAACATTCTGATGTATTAATTAATACAATGTAATTTCAATCGTTGAAATATTAAATTAATATACATAACAATATTAAGTTCATTATTATTTCAAAATTAAGAAACATTAACAAATTAGTATTTATGTGAAAATAAAATATTATCACATGATCCGTTTAATGCACACTGTTAATACACTAATACTTTAATTAGAAGTTTAACTTTTATGATCAAGATAAATCATCTCTATTAAAGCACTATAACCTACATGATAATATCTTCAAATTATCATAGGTTATAAACAATTATATCTTTATTTATAGATATTACATATGATTTATATCTTCTGTGTATAATACTTATTTATACACATAAATCATAACATATATAAATTTGGAGATTTATTTATACAAAATAAATGACCATTTAATGAATGACGAATGATATACTTTTATTAATAAATAAATGTCCAACATAAATAATCATTAAATAAGTAGATAAATAGAATTTTTATAGAAAAAATCCAACATCTTTTACATTGAAGAATAAAGTTAGTATAAGAGAGGTGAGACTTGAACTAGCTGTCGACCTCTTTTACAGGTTTAGGTTTCTTTAAAATAGTAAAAATCTCATCGTCAAAGGGAAATAAGCCCAAAAGCAAGGATACATCTAACACCGTAATGGACATGGGTCCAAGCGATAAAAGGAAAGTATTATATCCCACACCGAAGAATGAAGTAAATTCCACAATGACATTTTTTGTCCGGAGAAACACTGAAGGTGGAAAACTTGATACATTCATAAATTCCAACCTTTAGCCATTGATTGGTAAAGTGGGACTCCATCTGATCTACCCATTCTAACCAAGAAGGTGAAGAAGTAAGCTAATACCTAAAGCTTTTTTTAGCAAATCAGCCCTTCCAAGTCAAACCACTCCCTTTAATAAAAAAAAAAAGGGCATGTCCTTATAAGTGGGAAATTCTTGAATGAACAATGGCAAAGGATCATCGTCGAAATATGGTCCAAGCCTACAAGTTAATCGCTAG
This sequence comes from Hedera helix, assembly GCA_947179155.2. Classification (NCBI taxonomy): domain Eukaryota; kingdom Viridiplantae; phylum Streptophyta; class Magnoliopsida; order Apiales; family Araliaceae; genus Hedera; species Hedera helix. The sequence continues at coordinate 5,620,100 of OX359286.1, forward strand.
TTTTGCTAATAGGTAAACCTTCGCTCACCATTTGTGTGAAAATCTAGGACTTTTTGGGGCATAAGGGTGAGTTGTCGCTAGAAGATCCATGATCGATTTGGAGAAAAGGCTGCAAGGTTAAAAAGAGAGAAAAAAAAAAGTACCACTAGAAAACCTGAAAACCTAGGGCTTGATTTATAGGCAGGAAATCCTTTACCAAGTTGGATACGGAAATGATTTAGCAATAGAAGGAAAGTTAAGTAGTTACACGATTTAAAAATTCAATTTCGTCCTCGTGCCAAAACAAATGCAAACTTATTTAATACAAAAAATTAGTACATTTATCATATTAAATAAAGGGAGCATGTGTTGAATACCCATATTTTATTTATTGATAAAATATAAATAAAAAAGGAAAGACTAAAATGTCCTTTAATTGCTAAAGCCTACAAATATTTATTAAGGACATATCGGATCTTATTGCAAGTAAGGGTGTACACGATCGGTTTGGTCGGTTTTTTGGGAAAAAAAATAATCAAACCATTTAAGTCGGTTAAAAAAAATTAAAAATCAAAATCACCCAAATTTTTACATCGTAATCGATTATCGGTTTATTCGGTTTCGGTTAAATCGGTTGGTTTATTCGGTTCCGTAATTGATAATTTGATATTCATTATATTGTCAATTTTCTATAATAATTAATAAATCACTAACTCAATAACTACTAATTAGAATAGAAGTTCTCTAAATCCGAAAAATAAAAATCGCCTAACTCATTGATTGGAATAGAAGTTTTACAAATTCGTCATAATAAAGACGTATAATAAATATATAATTATATAAAATAAATATTTAAAAGTTTCTGTGATATTCATCACTTTTTCGTAAGGATATAAATTGGAGGAGCTAATATTACTACTTTATTGCTGTCAAATTTGCTGTTCAAATGTGTGCGGTGGCTATTATTGTCTCTCCTAATTGTACGTTGCTCAAGTTTATATAGTAGTATTTGTTGCTCAGGGTTTTTCCTATTTCCAGCAGGAGAAGAAAGGGAAAAAAATGCAAAAAGTAACTTTACATTCCAAATATATCTATCTATCTATCTATCTATATATATATATATATATATACACACACACACACACACATATAACCTTAATTTCTAGGAGTGTTATATAAAGGAGATTTCCAACACAGGACAACACCAATGCATGAATGATCATAATTGGCATTCAGAAAGAGTTTTCTTATTTTCCATAACTAGCTACTTCTGGACAAAAAGAAATTGAGATAGAAGATGGAGGGACTCTTTATGTTCTCAAATTCCTTTTCATTATTTTTTTTACTTATAAAATTGAATTATATTATAATTTTAAATTGTTCGGTCGGTTTCGATTTTTTGAGAAGTCAAACCAAACCGGCCGAACTAGTCTCGATTTTTTAGTTTTATAGTATTCGGTTTTATATTTTTCGGTTTGAAATAGTAACGGTTCGGTTCGGTCCGGTCCGGTCGCTTTTTCGGTTTTTTTCGGTTGTGTGTGCACCCCTAATTGCAAGACCAACACAGCAGCACCACGTGTCAGATAAGAATGAAGCGGTTGAATAAGATGTAGTAGTTAATCACTTAATTCCTACTACCGGCTGATTCAGGAAGTTAGAGGATCATGGTTGCAGGAGTTACTCCAGTTACCAAGAGATGAATAATTATAAAGTGGCAATGTCCAACTAAGAAGCAACATTCACACGATAATCAAACAACAAGAAGATAAATCAACTCTCTTCAGAGTCTTTATCAGAGTGTTAGGATTAACTATTCATCAAGTGCTTGCCAGGCCAGTTTAGGAGGAAGGATTTAGTGTATTTGTAATTCTATAAACAGTTCCCAGTTCTGTGTTACTAGAATTGTATTGCAGTAATTAAATAACAATTTTTACTCTTGTGTTACTGAAATTGTGTTGTAGTAATTCAAATAGTGTTATTGTTCACTTTGCACCAAAACTCTTTGTGTTTCAAGAAGTACTCGAGTCTAAGGTATTAAACGCACAATCACTTGATCCTTAATAAATAAATTTAAAATCTGAATTGTTTATTGTCTAAAATAATTTTTTAACGTTATGATTAAACTAATATTTAATTTTTTGTCCACGATGATATATAGAGCTGAAGAAATTAACAATGATATGGTTCACCTATAAGTAGAAAGTGCAAAACTGTTAAATTTATTACATGAAAAATGCCAAATGATCATTGGTTCAAAATGAATGTGGATGGAACCTCGTAGCACAATCCAGGAGAGTGGGAGATGGTGGCCTTATTAGAGATTGTTTAGACCAGTAGCATGTAGGGCTCATGGATAATATTGGTACCAATTCTAATACAGTATGCAGAACTATAAGCTATGTGAAAAGGCCTGAAGCTTGCCTCGAATGAAGGTTATCGGAAGGCGGAGTGTGAATCGAATTCTCAAGCGATTCTCAAGTTAGTTTCTTTAGTCTCCTGTGAAGATCCCTATTTCTTCCTCATTTAGAGGATTCTCGAGCTGATAAATAGATATTGAAATTGTGTTTTTGATTCACTGTTGAAGAGTTGGGTGAATTCTTGAACATGGATGTTATGGGGACTGAAATGCAAAATTGTCCTTTGGATTGTATTATTTTTATAAAATTCTCTATCAAACTTTTATTTTGGCAAAACTGTCCCTCCAGTTTATATTATTTTTACAAAACTCTCTCTCAAACTTTTTTTTTGGGCAAAATTATCCCTCCAAGATTTATTAATTAGGCAAAAGGGACCCTTATATCTTTATTTCATTTATTTTTTTTATGTGATGTTTATTTTCTATTTTGTAATTAAATATTTAATTAAATAAATGATATGTAATTAAATAAATAACTAATTAATTAAAATTAAATATGTTAACTAATTAATTAAATATATAAATAAATAAATAAATAACTAATTATGTGGTTCATAATAATATTAAATTAGTTATAAAAAAAAGAGTTAATTCTTAAAAAATCATTCATATAAAAACAAAAACTATTATTGCTGTAGCTTGTTTAGTATGAGTTATGCGTCCTAATGTTCTGTAAACAAATAATTATATTTTTTATATGGATTTAGAAAGAGGAGAATAAAAAGGGTCTAGGTTCCCCTTTTACTTTTGTCTAAGAAACTCGATATTCATATAAAAACTAAAAAAAAAGACTACAAAAACTACATCAGATCATATGCATTTTCGTGCATGATAACATTGTGTTCATGCCTTGTGTGAAAACTAATGTGAAGCCATGAATCTTCTTCTAAAGCAATTTTATTCTTCCAATTAAACGGACATATTAAAGCAATAATAGTTTTTGTTTTTATATGAACAATTTTTTGAGAATTAACTCTTGTTTTTTTAACTAATCTAATATTATTAGAAATCGCATAATTGGTTATTTATTTAATTAATTACATATTTAATTAATTAGTTAACATATTTAATTTTAATTAATTAGTTATTTATTTAATTATGTATCATTTATTTAATTAAATATTTAATTACAAAATAGGAAATAAATTTCAAATAAAAAAAATTAAATGAAATAAAGATATAAGGGTCCCTTTTGCCTAACTAATACATTTTGAAGGGATGATTTTGCCCAAAAAAAAGTTTGAGGAAGAATTTTGTCAAAATAAAAATTTGAGGAAGACTTTTATAAAAATAATACGAACCGGAGACATAATTTTGCATTTCAGTCATGTTATGGGGGTAACTACTCTTATATTCTGCTTGTATTTTCTTTTTCTTTTTCTAGCTTTAAACCTCCTATGAAAAAAATCGAAATTCAATAAATTCACAAATTTAAATAAGAAAGAGATCAAGCATAACTTTGAAAATATAACCGCTTCATGTCCGGATGACATAATAACGCTATTTTATCATTAAAATAAAAGCCGTGTTTTTTTTTCTCTTTTTATTTTCATATTTCTAATTTGTTAATACCTAAGAGCCAAGTTGTAAGAAGAAACTATAGAAAAGTATGGACTGGACTTGGTGTTCTAGTGAACTAAACTAGTAAATTGGTTTAGAATTTGAATGTTATTCAGAAATAGGCTAAACCATCCGTGAACTGAGTCAAAATGGGTTGGGTAAAAATTGGGTCGTACAAAAAAACCCATATTTTATCTAATAGTAGTGAAATTATATTTCAATTGTGATTATAAATTTAAAATTCATTTTGTATTTATACTGAAGTGGATAAAAGGACCGAAGACCAAAAGCCCAAACTAGATCGAATTGAAAAAAGCTTAAAAAAATTCGAATCGGTCTAGGAGCAGTTAGGACTAGACTGGGCCTGGAGGCATAGATTAGTCCATGGATTTGGGAACATAAGATCGGATTGGACCGAACCAGTCTGGAGACTGAACTAGCCTAAAGATCGAACTGTAATAAAGATTGGATTGGACTAATCAAGTCGCTGGTCTTGGGATTGGCCTTTTAAGACTGATTTGGGATTGAAAAATCAATCTTTTAGGATTAAAATTTCAATCTTTTCAGACTTATCGTTAGAATTGCACATATTTTGATTTTTTTTTTAGCACTTTACCCCTTCTTAAGTTTGGAGGGGCATTTTGCTCAACACATTTCAACTCTTTTTTAATTCCTATAAATACTTAATACTTCATTCCAATTTTTTTCGCAAATCATTCTTACACTTTCTTATTTACACTTTCTTATTATCAATATTCATTCTCTCTTTACTAAGCTTACTAAGTATTCCAATTTTATTTTTAATTTCAACTCTAGCATACTTATAATTAGGGGTGAGTAAAAAACAGAAATTGGTCCCAAAATAGCACAAAAATGGACCAAATTGTATCAATGGTTTTGACGTATATGACGATTTTAGGAGGGTTGAAAAATTACATTTACGATTTGGTTTCAGTTACCGCACCGCATCAATAATGGCCAAAACGACGTCATTTTGGTTTGTTTGTTTGTTTGTTATTTAAATTACATGGTATTTATTATAATTTTCTCTTATTTTTTGTTAGGATATCATTAATTTCTATAGTTGTCTCTCGTATGACTATTAATTGTAGTTTTGAAAATTTTTAATTGTGAATTTTACTTAACTAATCAAATTTTTTATTGTTTGATTGTCAATAATATTTTTGCAATTACAAAGATTCATTATAACGTGGATGAAGATGAATAAATTCAACAGTGATGGTCTTTTCGTATAAACAATACACAATCTACTTTTTTGTTATAAACAACTATTTATCATGGTCTTACTTTACTTTTTCCTAAGTAGTTATTCTAATATCTTCTATACACATTTGTCCGCACTTGAAAATTAAATGATTCTTTCAGCGTCTGTATTATTTCAATCCTAATTTTTTTAGATGTTCAATTGGTTGTAAAATCGGAACTACACCAAATGAAGCCACAATGTACGTTTCAAAATTGCACCGCACCAATCGCAAGCGATTTCGTGTGCGATTTTGAATTTGTCAAACCGCACCTAAATGATTTCATATGCGATTTGGACTTCAAATCACACAAAATCACATCATGTTCACCCTTAGTTACAATTTCAATTTCATATTTCTATTCATTTTAAATTATGACATCATTAAGTACTAATCTCAACCCCACCATAATTTCTTAATCAACCGGTTACTAGATAAAATTATGACCGAAAGATGGTTCAACCGATCCTGACATAGACGATATACTAGAAGGCATAGAAAATCAATAAATTATTATTAATTACTCATTTATTAAATTATGTAATTTTCACATTTATTAGTAATTACATTTACACATTTATTCATTTTTTGTAATGACACAAATGTTTCATTTTTCTAATTTTTCTTTGAAATACAAATATTACGTTTATTTTTTTTTATCTTTTTTGTAATTCAAACTATTCAATCAATGAAATATTCAAGATATACATTTATGATTTGTTCCATCAATTATATTTTAAAATTTTAATTAGTATATGTAATATATTTTTTAAGTTATAAATAATATCATTTGAACTATACTTTGATGTTAGTTTTAAATTTTTGAAAGTAAAATAGATATATTAATTTATAAAAATTAATAAAAAAGAAATAATAATAATAATAATAATAATAAAAGATCGAAAGACTAAATTGAAGACCGCGGTCTAAGTGTGGGGTCCTTATTTGGTTCTATTTTTAGCCAAAAACCCAGATCAGACTGGACTGATCGAAAAACAAATTTGAGAAATGATATTTTTTGTTTCAAAAAAGGGTAATAAATAAATAAAATAATTGAAACATATTATAAACATAATCAGAAGAGGAAAGGAATGGGGTGTTTGAACACGTACCTCGCCACCCCGACGTAAAGGCCACGGAGAGGAGATTTCCGATGAGATTTCGCCGACGATCGGCTTCTGAGGTCATCCTATCATGCATTTGCCTCATGTTTTTCAATATACATACATGAGATGAGATATACATTTTTTTTATTTCAATTTCTTTGAATGAATTAATCTTGATGGGTTTGAATAATTAAATAGTAATCAATCTGTATTTAAAAATTTTAAGCTTTTTCATTATCATAAGTTTAGGGGTTTAATTATTGCGTGTCTGTTAGATTATTTGGAAACAATGTTGTAGTTTTTCTCAAACAAATAGTTCAAATAATTCCAGGTGTGTGTGTATATATATATAAACTGTTAAAGGAAATTATCTTAAAATGAATACACACTGATTAAAGGTAATAAATGATCTTCAACATCTATGTTATGGCAGTAAATTCTCAAAGTGTGATCCCCCCCCCCCCCCCCCCCCCCCCCCCCCCCCCCAAGGCCTGGTTTAATTGACCAGGTAAAAAGGCTATTTAAGTCGATATGAAACCTAACTACTTGAGGTTGAGCTATGATTAATCACACTAGCGGGACCTTGGCGGCATAGGGGGAGCCTAGACCAGGTGTTTTCATGGGTATTCTCATTTATTTTTATTTTTATTGTATATATTTGTTATATTATACAAAACATATAGTATAAGTATTTTTTAAAATTTTACTTCAAAAATTACCAAAAAACAATATTCTAAGGCTTAACAAGTTCATTTTGAGTATTGTGAAACTTCAAAACCTTTATTAAATCGACGACGTAAAGGTATATGATTCCGCCCAGGCGTTCAACCAAATGTAGGCGTTAGAGGACCCACCTAGCGCCTAGGTGGGGATTAAACATACTTAAGCGAAAATTTTTAGAACACTGATTTTGATAGAAAAAATAGCTAAACTTGGTAATACTGCCTCCATTCCACAAAAGGATTCCTACTTGCAAAATTTGTAAATATTAAAGTTATATCTTTACTCCATGTTTATCAATTAAAATTATAAGTTGTTAGATTAGTAGTGGTCGCATGTTAATGAAGTTATGCTAACAAACATGAGGATATTGTGTCATATTATACCACTATCAGTAAGAAGATGACCTTTTTTAGGAAAAGAAAAGACATATGAGACTCTCTTTGTGGAATAGATGGAGTATAAATTAAATGAAACAAATCAAATGTCATGCAAGCAAAGATATGGAAATATATTGATGAGTTGGAGAGATTTAATGTCAGGACACAATGACTTTTGTTCGACCTGGCTCAAGTCTTCATTATTTACTCGAGCTCTTCCTTGTCCTGTTTGTTGATCATTTCTTCAAGGCTTTTCTGAGAGTTGCTCCATTAACTTGGTCAAGGTAAAGACCAATAATTTTCATGCCCCATTGTTAAGAATCCCAATGAATATCTATCCAACACTAAATCTCACCATATGCTACATTCATGAATGAAAAGCTATGTTCACATGGAATGATTGGCAGAAGTACCTTTAGATTTCTCACGGGGGTTAAAATATATTTTGGTCACTGTATTAGGGGTCAATTTTCATTGTGGTTACCGATTCTTTTTTTTATTACAAACACATTACTATACTCGAAATTTTTTACAAAATAATCATTACTTAACATTCAGTCCAAAACATCAATTAACTCGATCCACGTCACCTGCCACATAATTAACACGTGTTAACCGTTAGTCTACTCAGTATTTTCGTCCACTTTTTTGGGCAGAATGTTAAGTAATGATCATTTTGTAATTTTTTTGAGTATAATAATGCGTTTGTATTAAAAAAAGAGTCGGTAACCACAATGAAAATCGACCCCTAGTACAGTGATCAAAACATATATTAACCCTTTCTCACAGTGTAAGATTTGCATGTCAAAGAGAAGAGAATGCAACACTCACAAAAGCACAAAGAATACGAGTATCTATCCCCAGAGAATTAGTAGAGAAACACACAAAAAACAAAGCTTATCACAAATCTTTATGTAAGAAGTTTAGAACTCTACGAACTTAGTGACCAATCAAAGAGTCCTAATATAAAAAGGAAATATTCTCTTAATTGGAATCTACTATTACAATTAAAACTAATCTCTTAATTAAAATCTATTACTATAATTGAAAACCCTAATTTTAAAAAGTAAATAATCTCCTAATTAAAACTAGTACTAGAAGAGTATCCTACTTAATATAAATAATAAATAATTACACTAGTAATTAAATACATAACTCTAAATAACAATACAAGTATAATAATAAATTTCTTGATTTTTTTTTCTTCCTGTTTGCATCACTTACAGCAAGCGGTTGACTGCATAACTCAACCTGCTGACCTTTTCAACTTGATCTAGGAGAGTTTTAAATCATGGAGTCGACTGGTTAACAACTTAAAGGACAGGTTTTAGATGTAACTGATTTCTGCAGGAGAGTTCCACCCTAATTTTTACTCAGATCGGTTCAACATTTATGAAAACAAATACTGTTCATAGAGAGAACATGGAATACTGATAATTTTTATACTTCATTTTGTTTCAATTTCATTAAGGTTACTATTCAAATCCAGCCATTTCTTTGTCAATCCAGGCCTTAGGCTTACTGTTAATTACACTTCCAAGACTAGTAAATAGTAATTAGTTTTTTTTTTCTCGAGTCTGCGGGACCAACTCATTTAACTTTAAAGCACAAACTATGTTTTCATTAATATGAAAATTCACCACATCATAATACAGTAATTACATCCAATCAATGACATTTCCATCATCAGAATACATGTTTCGAAACACTGGGGGCCAACGTATTTAAATTGTTTGGACTGCGTACATCTTTGTTCTTAAGTGTTCCAAAACCTCTACCGACTACAGTTAATATCATTTTCTTCTGTTCTTTGACTTAGTTTTTAGATGATGTATATGCTAGTTTGAATGTTGCCTATAAAAGGTAAGTTACATATTAAGAAATCATATAGTCCATGCTAGATCTTCACTGCACTTCCTGAAAGTACCTTAAATCTAAGCTGCGTTGCTTTTGGGAGACGACGGCATGTAATCAATAATCATCGAATTGACAGTGTACACCATGTGCGTAGGTATGAGCTAATTTTCATATGCACATATATTGTCCCAATAAGATACCCAGTCTCAAGATTCAGCAATGGATTTTAGAATTTTATGTTTAGCCTATAAATCGATTTCATATGCACTGGATTGAAAAAGTTTTAATCATTCAATGATGTCAAATATCGCCTATCTGCCCAAATTTGAACTGAATTATCCATAGGTTGAGGGTCTGAGACTCCTACTGTGCTGGGAAGATATATTCAATGCAAAATTTTAGGGTATCAAGTCAATGTTATTCAACAAAATTTTCTTTTGGTTGTTGTCTTGTAGAAATTTTAAACTCAACTGCATCGGGGTCTAGGGAAAGTTGTTTGCTTGATATCAATGGCAGCAGGTGGCAATCCGCAACAAAATTTAAGAAAAGCTATCGGAGCTATAAAAGACTCCACAAAAGTTGGACTGGCCATAGTCAATGGTGAATACAAGGTGGGTTTGTTGCTTTAAACCTGTGTGTGTGTGTATTTGTCGGTTCTTTATGTTTGACAGTACCTGAAATTCACAGTTTTCTATACAGGACCTAGACATTGCTATTGTCAAGGCCACAAACCATATTGAATTATCGCCCAAGGAGAAACATGTACGAAGTGAGTTAAACTTCTTGCTTTCAAGATTTCTAGTTCTCAAATGTTTATTATGCTTTTGGATTGGGGTGAATTTTTTTAATAAATTATATTTTACTTGAAAGTTGCCAAACATTTCATTATCGTTGGTTGGAAGAACTTTAGCTCAATGATTAGCATGGCTTGATCCTTACAGAAAACATTATAAACTAGTCGAGTTATCCAAGCGAGATATTTTCCACTCTTTTATAATTTTTCCATTTGATTTGCAGCGTTATCACTCTCCTTTAAGGAGTTCTCCTTTGAATATGGATTCACTAATTTTCAATTTAGTAATTCTAGTTTCAAGTGTACTGGGAGCTCTGGAGCATTGACTATTTCTGAAGTATTATTTTGTGAACTTTCTAATGTCAGAAGTATAAATGTTCATTTGTTCTTTCTTTTTCAGCCATATTTGATGCACTGTCTGCTTCAAAACCACGGACAGATATTCCATACTGTATACATGCTCTTGCTAGGCGTCTTGCTAAAACACATGCTTGGCCTGTATGTTCGTAAGCAGTTTTTGCTACTATCGAATTTTTGCACATTTTTAAGTGTTTCCGTATTCCAACCCCCCCCCCCCCCCCCTCTCTGTGTATGTTTGACAACCATGCTTATCCCAAGCTATACTTTCTTGGGTATAACGAAATCTCTAGATGATGGTTTTAAGAAATTATCATAAATCATGCCCATGACTTCCATTTCAAGTTTAATGTCAGTTATTATTATTATCAATAATTTTGAACTTTCCATTTTATATCTGTCAAGCATTTTGTGACATCGTTACAGATTTCCTTTTATCTGTTGTTCCTTTAACTACTTCCATTTTTGCTCAATCTTCCATTTCAAATAAAGGGTTCTACAGGATTGTTATCATTCCTTATGCTTTGCCAGATTTTGAAAATACTGCTCTCTTTAAGTGAACAGGTACTGATATTGTAATTTACTACTGTAAAAATTGTAAACCATTGAGCTAAATCTGATCCATTAACCTACGGTTTGAGTCTATAGGCATAAAGAACAAATTTTGTTCCTAAGATTTTATCATATTTTCGCGTTGTGAAACAATTTGATTCTACATTATCTTTACTACAATTTAAAGCCGATCGACAAGAAAAAGGTCATGTTCCTCTATTATGTGATTATGTTGTATTATGTATCAGTATCAAGCGTGTTTCTTAATATTCTAATTGATTAGTGTTTCGTTCATACTAGCTCAGCCCCCAGCATAATAGTTTCACTCACAATGTATTCTCTTTTTTTTAAAATCAGGTTGCATTAAAAACTTTAATTGTTATACATCGTGCATTACGGGAGGTGTCTCCTACAATTCACGAAGAACTGATTATTTATATCCAGAGCAGAGATCTTGTGCTGAACATGTCTCATTTCAAGGATGAATCAACTCCCAATGGTATAGCTTAACCTTAGTCTTTTTGTGATCAGCTTAACTTTCCAATTTGAAGGAACCTGACTGGTGGAGATTTCTGGTGTCAAGCATGGGATTATTCTACTTGGGTTCGTACTTATGCGTTGTATCTTGAAGAGCGCCTGGAGTGCTTCCGAATACTGAAATATGATGTCATCACAAATAGCTCGGTAAAGGAATCTAATCTTCTAGTGCTTTTTGTTTCATTTTGTTGTGAGTTTAACTTTAAAATTGTCAACTAGTAAATTTGAAATAATTACAAAATAGGTTTGGTAAGTAAGATGCGTTAGTGTTGCTTCAGATAGAGCCTTCGGGATCAAAATAACAAATATAAAATAGTTTCAGATCCATTGAAAGATATCATAAAAGGCAGAATTGGTAGTGAACTGAAGAATTAGCATGAACACGAGCATTTATGAAAGCATATAATTTTTCTTCAGTACTCAAGTATGCTGCCCATTACTGTTTGCCCTTTTTTTTTGGGCTAAAAGAGGACTCTACTTAACTCAGCTCTGATTTTCACTGCTGGCAGTTCAAGTTAGATGATTGATTATGGCAATAAAATTGGACCATTGATTGTTGTTTATTTCATAGACTTTCTCCATATCTTTCTCCTTACTTTTATTGTCCCAAAAATATTGTGTAGACTAATTTATTGCTAATTTATTAAAGAATAATGTAGAATTGGGAAGTTATGTTTTTCGTTATTCATCACGTTTCTTCTCATGGATGTAAATGGTCTAGATCCCCCTGAATGCAAACAGTCTTGTTTAAGTTAAAATGGAATGTAGTTCGTTCAGGGCATGGTGCCTGCACAAGTATGACGCGTAGACCTGGCAAACGGACTGGGCTTTTGGCGGGCCAGGCCAAAAATAGGCCGCCTTTTTGCAGGCTGAAAAAGTTAAGCCCGTGGCCCGCCCGGGTCGGGCCAGGCCACGGGCCATTTGAGTAATTTTTTATTTTATGACTTATAATTTGAAATAAATACTAACACTTATTATTTACAATTATGACACATAATTTCTACATAATCATTTAATTTTATTAGTAAATAAAATAAAACAATCAATAATTTTATAGATATTTTGTACTCTTATACATTAAAATGTAACTAATCTTGTGATTAATTAATTGATAAATGTATATAATATTAATTATTAAGGATAAGAGAGTAAAAGAATAAAAGAAATAAGACTAAAGGAGATATATATCTTATTCATAATACTTTTTTGTATTATTATTTAAGATCACATGTTAAAATTTATTCTTATATTTTTCATAATTCTCTATTTGATTCATTTTCTAAGTTTAATATTTTTTTTGGTCAACAATATCAAGCAATAATAATAATTAAAATATATATATATAAGCCCGCGGGCTGGGCCAAAAACGGCCCAGCTTTTCTTGGACTACATTTTGAAGGCCCAAAGCCCGTTTTTTGGCCGGCCGGCCGAGCCGACCCACGGCTCGGGCCAAAATTATCAGGTCTAATATTAACGCACACAAATCGAGAAATGGTCCAAGTTTTTTACTTACCATAAAGGAAAAAAAAAACGAAATATATTCTTTATGAGAGAAAATTTAGACGAGTGGACCTTGAGCTGTAGAGCTATAGTTCAAGCTAAGTTTGGCACATATACGAGCCAAGCTCCTCGATAATTTTCTGTTGAGCCGAGTTTGAATGAATATTAAAGCTCGATTCAAGTTTGAGGCAAGCTCAACATTTTTCCAGCTTAATGAGCTGAGTTCGACATTTTTCCAGCTTAATGAGCCGAGCTTGAATATTAAGTACTAGGCTTAACTTAGCTCAGTTACACCCCTACCCTTAGCTTTGCATGGCAAGTTGCCCTCTTGCAGGGCTACGTTATGCATGGCAAAATGCCCCTTGCCAGATGAGCTTTGCATGGAAGATTGCCCGCTGTTGGAATGAACTTTGTGTGGCTGGATTACTTTTAGGGGCCAATAAAGCTTGGTAATGTATTTGTCATACTTGGTATATTTGGTGCAAAATTTTGATCTACATGGCGTATTGGGAAACACATACTACATAACATAAAAAAGTACTTCGTTTACAATTAGAGTATAAAAGAACTTTTGGGAGACGATAGAACTTGGTGCTTTTGAAATTGTTTTTATATTTAAACTTAAAAATTATCAACATATCCCTATAAAGTGCTTTTAAAATGGATAATGCTAGGGGTCTTAAATTTTTTGTCTCAAATGATGTGGTTTCCTTGCATCTCTTGTGATATAGTCAACCACATCTCGACATAGCCAATCACAAGAGATAGCATTACCCTTTTTAAATTATTTGTCAAAAAGTAATTGACTATTACATAAAGCACTTTTTAAAAGTGCTACATCTGATAGCACAAGCAAACAGACACTTAATGAAAAAGTGCTATTGGACTGTTAAAATTTTACTCAAGACTTCAGAGTGATGTTCTTTTTTTTCAGTTTTATTTCACATTTTAGGGTGTTTTCAAACAATGGCCTTCGCACATAAAATTGCGGATAAATTATCTGCCTTCCAAGAGTGAATGATATAGGACGTGGCCTTTGAACACTACTTCTGTACACCAACTAGGACACTCAAGAAGTCCTGTATATACCATGTGATCGTTTATATCTAAATGTTTCTTGCTTCTTTGCTTGTTATTTTTGGCAGTGATGAGGATGAGGGAAAATGCTCTGCTTTTGTTGTTTTACTTAAATGAAACATCTTATTCTTTTATAGTTACTGTTAACAGAGAATTAAGGAGCTCTGCATCCCAGACTTGCTTGAGCAGTTACCAACTTTACAGCAGCTTCTATTTCGCCTTCTTGCTTGCCAGGTGATGCATCATTTAGTTATCCTTTTAGTTTTTCCCTTATTTTTTTCTTTTTCTATCTGAATTTTAGATCCTGTGCCATTTATGCAGCCAGAGGGAGTGACTAGAAATAATTCCTTGATTCAGTATACCCTCTCAATAGTAAGTAATTAGTTGAAACTTTATCAGATGAATGCCAGTAATTTGGTTTTTGTTAAATATTTCCCCTCTTTTTCATCTTTTTAATTCAGATCGCAGCTGAAAGTGTTCACATCTATGTAGCAATTACTGCTGGAACTCTCAATTTGGTGGACAAAGTACGATATTGTTTTGATGTGTTGGCTCACAAACCCTTGGTATTGCTTGTGCTTCTAGAAAAAAGTTATGTTAACTTGCAATATGTAACAGTTTTTTGAGATGCAACGCCATGATGCCGTTAGAGCACTCGATATTTATCGGAAGGCAGGGGACCAGGTATCTATCTTACATTTGACTTCCTTTCTTCCTGTTTTCTACGCGTTTTACACTTTATTTCCTTCCATATTATAATTTTTTTTAATCAAGATGTTGAGTACACCTTATGTAACTGCAGGCACAGAAGTTATCTGAGCTCTTTGAGGTCTGCAGAGGGCTTGAATTTGGATTAGGGGAGAAGTACGTCAAAATTGAACAGGTTTTTGACCTCTTATTTGATTTGGAACTCCTTTAGTGTTCCATTGCATTATAAACTAATTGCAGTCTTTCTAATATTCATTATGCTCTAATCGCCGTGACTAAGTTCAATTTATGGAATGTCCAACCACAGACCCCTGCATCATTTTTGACAGCTATGGAGGAATACGTGAAAGAGGCCCCACAACCGTTAATCCTTCCATGGAAAGGGGTATGTTTAAATGTTCTTTAACTGGTAATGGTCATGGTTAGAGATTCAAATCATAATTGAATCGACTAAAAACAATCTTGTCAGACATATTTGTAGAAGTAAGGAATGTCAGTGTTGCAAGCATTTCACCCTACATCATAACCTGATAAACTCTAGTGACTGAACCAACAAATAGAATCATATGTTGTTATGTGCGTCTCGAATTCTAGTTCAGAATCCGACATTTGACCCGACATGAATAATATATTTGTGGCGACCCCAAAAAAAGAGCTAGAAAGATGAGAATTAATTGTGGTAGTGAAGGGCTGAGGCCAAGGGCAAAGCCCTCGCGGTATGGACTTGTTATGCTATTTGGACCTATTATTTTTTTTAGCCGAGCTATATATATGTTACTATAGTTAGGGTTTCAGTATTTATTTATTTGCTTTAATTTTATAGCCGCCTTTAGAAAGAGAGAAAGTTGGGTGTATCGGGATTTTGGGTTTGTGAGAGATCTCTTTACTGATTGTATTCTTCAGATTCTGATCTTGTTATCTTCTGCCTCTCGCCCATGTTCTTTCCCGATTTGGCTTTTCCACGTGAATCTCACGTTCTTGTTTTAATTTTTTTCAGGATTATTGTATTTGCCATAGTTTTTTGTAACATATCATGTCATTTCTAATATCAGGCCAGGTGTTTTAATAGGTTGTTAATGAATCATCTAGTAAGAGCAACTCAAGTTTGCATACCAAGTTACTCTCATAAGTGGTACACTTTTTAAAACCAAGTTCCTAACTGTTTTGGGTCTTTCCATCTGTGTCATCAGAACAGTGATGAAATGAGTACTAATCGTAAAGCAATTGCTACTCCTAAAGCAATTGCTGCTTCAGGACCTGATTTTCGAACACCTTTGCCTCGGTCTTTTGCAAATCTTGCAGCCAATGATGACAAGGATGCTACTCCCAGAGTAGTGGCTACTTCTGGAGGACCTCCTTCACGGACTTATCACATGCAGGGTGATGCTGAAACAAAATCACACCCTTCTATCACATCACCCAAGCTCCCAAGTGAGCCACAAGTTACTGATCTCTTGGTACGGGCTTATTTGGGTTGATACACTTTCTTGACAGGGAGATTTTTCCATTTTCTTTGAGTAATGCGGCAGATGTTTTTTTCTATCAGGGCCTGGATGATTTAACTCAAGAATCATCTGAATTGGATGATACAAATGCCCTTCCACTTGCGATTGCAAGCCCTAGTGAGTTAATTTCTTGACATCAACAATTTATCATCCTCGGGAAGTTACTAATTTATAGATGTCCAATTTTTTGCAGTTATTGTTGTAGGCGATTTGCCTAGTTCTTCCAACCCGCCATCTCAATCTTCCGATTGGGAGATTGCACTTGTCACGACACCTAGCTCTAATGAGGCTGCAGTTACAGAGAGTAAACTGGTTAGTCTTGCATGAACTGTGCATGCATAAAACAGTGCTGTCATCACTGGCCATATAATGATGCATCATTATCCCCTTCTCCTCCAGTTAGCGCTTTTATATACAAAGAACATGTACATGTTCTATCACCAAGTGTCATCAAAGACCTTGTTTTTCATTTTTGTTGGAAAAATATTCCCCCAACAAGATTTTTTTCAGAATTTTTATAATTTCCCTAAAGAAGAAACTAACAAGTGCCCAGTTCAACTTTACATTTCTTAGCTTACTCTAATGCTCACTTTATGCTTAAAAAAATGATTCTAATCGAAATATTGTTGGACCAAATGATTTACTACGTGTTTCACTCCAGAGAGTAATAATGATTGATGACCTTAGCGAAATATATATATATATACACTCTTCTTTCTGCAGTCCATGCCATGCTTTTTGTTGCGTCTGTGCTGATATTTGCAAATGCAGGCTTGTGGGTTTGGCAGATCGACCCTCAATAGGCTATACGATATTGCAATGGCAAGAGCAGACCAGAATGAAACACGTCATGTGGGGCAGGTGACATCCAATCCTTTTGAGATTACCCAAGACCCCAGTTTTGCTTCGAGCAGCATAGGACCACCCACTGGTGCACAGATGTCAGCGATGGAGCAGCAACAAGAAGATTTCATAGTTCAAAAGAAGCAACCACTTGTAGGTGATGATCCCGCAAATCCCTTTGGGAATCCCTTCCTTTAGCAGAGTTTCTTATCATCTCAAGGTTAGAGCCCAAGTCCTTGCACTGGTTTAATTTAGGCAAATCAGTGGGAAAAAATGGTACCAAAACTTAGAATCCAGAGTTGTAGGCAAGCAAAGAGGCCACAACCATTTGAATCTTTGGCTCTGTTTGGAACTTGGAAAACTCCAGGGAAAAGGAAGGCAAAAGAAAAGGAAATGAAATCTAAATTAAATGCAGTAACTGCTTATGTGAAAATTTTGTGATAACATGTCAACTGATTTTCAATCACAATACGAACTACTGCTTATACGAAGACTTGTGATAATATCTTTAATAATATACATGTGGACAAATATACGATGAATTTAGATTATAATCAATGTGGAAGTTTATACAATAAGATAGAATAAGTAAGGGTAGATCGATTTTCGGTTGAAATTTTTTCCAATACATAGCAGAATACTTTTCCAATCACAAAATAATTATACCAAGAATCTATTTTAAGCTTTTATCTTTTCTCCTTATTTCGCAGAATAAATTTGGGATGTGGTATTTTATGTGTTTATGATATGATATCGTATTTGGTAAGACGCGGGCAGACGTTAAAAACTAAGTCGAATATATGGAAAAATGCATTGGCATGTAATGTGATATTTGGATTAAAGAAATAAAATGGGTGAAAAAATAGAATAGAGAAAAAAATATAATAAAGAGTGGAATGATTCATTTCATTATAGTTAAAATGAGTCATTTTATACTCTCCTTTAAGGAATAAAATTTATAAATTTGGGAGAAATAAGAATGGTACATTCCATTCCAATAGAATAACAAAACACAAATTTTTTATTTCATATGAATGAGTTATTCTATTATCATATTTATTACTCTAATCCAAACGTAACTAAGATTTTTAAACTAAATCACAGTTACAAAATACATGGAGTGCGACTGTGCAAGATCATGACTGTAAGACGGATGTAAATAGCACCTAGTATTATACGTGTTGCGTGTGTAAATTATATGAAATTAAAATATAAATTTTATAAAATTTGAAAGACTAAATAAAAAAAATAAAATATATATATGTAAGGATAAAATAATAATATAATTAAACTTGTAGGAGTTAAAGAGAGAAAAAAGAAAGAAAAAAAAAAAGGATGTTGTTGGGTATTTTCTATATGAATATATGCGTGCAAGTATACACAGTCAACAAGTAATAAAGTGATAAAGTAGAGTGTCGAACCCACAGAGAATTAAATAATAATAATTACCAAACACTAATTTAATATCAAATTAATTCTATTTAAACAATCTCAATTTAATTATAAAATAAACTAATCAAAATTACTAACTAAGTTAAACTACTAAAAATGATTAAATCAAATTAAAATAGTAAGATCACAATTTCCCCCAATGCTTCATTTAAATTTCTTTATTCACTTTTTAATTAATTAACTATATAGAATTGTTAACTGAGATTTCTTAACTATTTACTAACCTTTTTCAAGAATTAATAAAAAGATTTACTCCAATTTATAATGCTATATTTCTATGCAAATTAATTTGAAATAAACTCATTAAGATCCAACTCTCAATAAAGTTACATGTGGCATATAGATATTTTCATCCTACACACTATTATGCTACTATTCCTAGAAAGAATCAACAAATTCACATGTTATCATATCCGGATCTAATCTTAGAATTCCTTTTACAATTGTAATGACCACGAATTTCATTAGTCATTGTAAATATACTTAATAAATATTTAGCAATGAATTTAAATTTTTTCTCATTAATTAATTGTGCATTAGATAATTAAATAAATGTACTTATGTGCTTGTATGTTTATTTAAAGGATTAAAGCAAAGTGTATAATTAAAACAAATCTAATTGGATTATATTTTAAATCCAAATAAGTTGATAAACTAGGTTAAAGATATTAACCTAGTAGCCCATGTAATTAATTTAATTACTAGCCCATGTAATTAATTAAACAAGCCCCATGCTTGATTTAATTAAATGTAGCATAGTTATTTAAATGCTAGCCCAATGTGTTAATTAAATTGAGCCCAAACCAATTCAATGGATGAGCCCAATATATTAATTTCCTAAGTCCAACATGGAGCCCAATAGGAAGTCAAAATTGGTCAACAATTGAACCCATGTATATATATATATATATATATATATATATATATATATATATATATATATATGTATAATTGAACATTAAAGCATGAAAAAAATAAAGGAAAAATGGCCAATAATAGGCCATATGGCCGGTCAAGTGAGGGCCCCACATGGGGGTGGCTTGATTTCCTAGTTGCTTGTAAAGTGATTCTTGTCATAGTTGGTGAGCAACCCTAGTCATTTCATGAGTCAATCAAATGGTCATTCAATCAAATAGTAAGCATGATTAGCAATTAAATTGACCAACATGGGTGGATTAGTGAATTAATGCTAGATTAGTGATTGGCTATAAATAGGATGCTCCACACTTGATACAAGGTTGTTAGTTTATTTGCTAGACATTTCTAGAGAAAAGAGAGAGAGCATTTGTTAGAGAACACACTTGTGAGTTGAGAGAAAAATCTAGAGAAGGTCTTGGTGGATGTCCTCAAGCTACACAAACTACTTTGGTATAAGGAGAAAGAGAGCCAACAAATCACAAAGGTTTAAAAGTTCTCTAAACTCCATCTTATTTCATTTTTGTAGTCTAGAAAGCTTTTGATCGGTTAAAATGTATTTTTAACCGATCAAAACTCGTTTTGACGATCTAGAAGTATTTAACTATGTAATATATGTATATTCATAGATCTATGTGTTTATAACATGATTTGGTAGGTTAGAAATGCATAGAAGTTAAAGAAATATGTGTAACACAATTTTACCGGTAAACCCTAACCATGCATGCTATGTTTGATGTTGTATTTTGAAATGTGCAAATCCAAAATTGGATTTTTATGGCTAGAAAGCTAGATCTATGAGTTTTAAAGATAAAACCTTTTGGAAGTTTTCAAAAATAATGAATAACAAAGAAGTTATAGCTTTTATCAAAAAGGATGTCGTTTTTCAACCCTATGTGGTTCGATCCGTAAATTTCGTGTAAAACGTTTTCAAAAAGACGATCGAACCATGGAATATTGTAAAACATTTAGTTAGGAACACATCAACACTGATTTGGTGTGATTTGGATGTGTAGATTTCATTTAATCAAGGTTTGATCAAAGGGTATCAAAACTGTCAAGAAATCAAAATTAGGGCTTGCATTCTGTGAGTCAGCGCCGGGGCGCAGTGTGTAGAACAAAACACTGCGCCGGGGCGCAGTCCACTGTTTTGGAAAAAAAATAAAAACCCGAACCGGGTCGGGTCGAGCCGGGTCAACTGGGTCGGGTCGGGTCTGGTTCGGGTCAGAAAATGAAAAATGTTCCAGAAATCATTTTAGTATTTTTGGACTTAATAAATATATTTTTAAATATATATATATAATTGATTTATTGATTTAAAGGTGTATAAATATTATTATTGAAATAATAATATAATAAAGGTAATGAAATATTATTAAATAAATAATAATATTAGAAGATTATTAAAATATTATTAAGTGTATAATAATATTATAAAGTCAATAAAATATTATTAAATGGTTAATAATATTAGATAATCAATAATGTATTATTAAAGGAATAATAATATTAGATATATATTAAAATATTATTAAATAACTAATAATATTAAATAATTAATAAAATATTATTAAATGATTAATAATATTAGATACTTAATAAAATATTATTAAATGATTAATAATATTAGATAATTAATAAAATATTATTAAAGGATTAATAATATTAGATACTTAATAAAATATTATTAAATGATTAATAATATTAGCTACTTAATAAAATATTATTAAACGATTAATAATATTAGGTAATGAATAAAATATTATTAAATGATTAATAATATTAGATACTCAATAAGGTATTATTAAATGATTAATAATATTAGATATTTATTTTGAAATATATTAAACATGTAATATAAGTTCTTTGTGTTTGAAATATTCTCAAATAATGATAATATTTCCTAAGTGTTTAATTACCCATAATTAATCAATTATGTGGATTCGTAAGGTTTATAAAGGTCATTATACTTACAGGTATATGATACTAATTTAAGATCAAATTGATTTAATTGTTAGGTCCGTTCAAGGATTGTTAGATTAATTTGATTAGCAGTAGACGACGCACGGGGCAAGTTTTTCCTAACTTTAACTTGTAATTCTTATTGCAAGTCTTCTACCCTTAACTTGTACTTATTGTTGCAATTATTATTCAATCATATTTATATTTCAACTATTGTTGAGCAAGTATTCTACACTCGTAGATATTTGACAGACCTTTAAGTGAATTAATTATCAAAAATTACTTCACATCGCTATTGATTATTGTATTCGCACATTGTGCTTTGCAAACTGTTTAAGAACGTCTAAGCTAATTGTTTCGGCTAGACAAATGCATGTTAAATTCATTTAATTGAATATTATAAAAGCTTATCCAAACCATTGGCTGGTGCGGATTCTTACAGTAAGACTGAGATAGAACAACCCTAGTTAAAGGGGATTTTTATTTGTCGGAGACCCGACAGCGCGCAAGAAAACTAAATGTGATGCATATACATAGGACATGAGAGGACTGATCCCCTCAAGTGTCCCGTTATTTTTAAACAAGGAGTCAGACATTGTATGTCTGTTTTACCTTAGTAGCAGTTCATGGTCCTTAAAGACCACTCAGCAGTAAAGAGTCAAGCCCTTCTTTTATTGAGCATTGATTCTTGTTATCTTTCACAATTGCTATTGTTGAAACCTTGAAGTTATTTTCATTCATCATGATATATCGTATGATTGTTGTTTATAAACTTGCTGAGCCATTTAGTTGCTCATTCTTGCTATATCATGACTATATTTCAGCCATTCCCGAAAGCTCTAAATCGAACAAAGGCAAGGGGAAAACGAATGCTTAGTTTTAAGTAATTGCATGCTAGTTTAATTTACTATTATGTAATTACTGTTGTAAATCTTTTGTATTTCTCTTAAGATATGTAATGTTTAAGATTTAGGTAATAGACCTTGGGAAGTGTAGCCTTTTGATTAAGGAACCTTTTGTATTATTCCGCGAAGTTGAATACAATTTATGTATTTCATTATGGTTAAGTATTGTACAGTGAGAACCAAACCCGAGGTTAAAGAACCCGGATTTGGGGTCGTCACAACAATTCCTTCTAAGATATCACAATTAATTATTGCGCAAATAATTATACATGAACGCACAAAATATGATAAACAACTCATATATAATCATCAATAATTAAAAAGAAAACAAATTAAATTAAACTACACGTTGGGTTCAATTGTAATCTCAAATAAAAATTAACTCATAATTAAATAATTAATTAACCACAAATAATTTAACATCTCAAAATTACAAAAATAAAAGATAAAGAAAAGAAATCAAATCTGTGTTGATATCCGTCTATCACTCGGATCACAGTCTTCAATCTCCAAACTCTGCCTTCAATTCTTGAATCATTCGCGTTAAATATTTGCTCCTAAAACTACTCCTAAATTACTCTAATAATCTGCTATTCTATCATAATCTATTCTAATCTATGTAAAAATACTGAATGTAATAGCTACATAGTGTATTTATAGGAGTACAATAATAATCCTAAGCTAATGTGGAAAAAAAATCCAATTTGGAATCAAATTAATGCTAAATTTCGCGAATAATCTGGTTTCCAGAATTTTCGTGCTTGCCAAGCGCTGCCTTCGCCTCTTTGACCGGTCAAAATGACCTCCGTGCGCATTGCGCGCTTCTTATTTCCTTCTAGAACAAAAACGACGCCGTTTTAATGCCGTGTAGCTGCATTAATGTCCGCGCAATGCGCGCAGTTCTTTTTCTGGCTGAAACGACGTCGTCTGGTTCCCGGTTGCAGCTTATATATTGCGTGCATGGCGCGGATACTGTTTCCATTATTACGAAAATGCCACCGCACCCTTATTTACAGTTATGCCATCCGGTTTTGCTTAATTACAAAAATGCCACTCCATTTTGCAGAATTTACAAAATTGCCACCAAAGATTATTTCTCCTACAAAATAAAATATAAATTAATTAAAAACAAATAAATAATATAAAAATACTAAAAATAATAAATACACATAAAATTAAATAAATGATCTAAAATTAATTAAAATACTTAAAAACTAACAAATAATTAAGCCTAAATATATTCAATAAATAGGAATAAAATCCAATTATCAAATACCCCCAAACTTAACTCTTTGCTTGCCCTCAAGCAAAAATAAAAATAATACTAAAACTCTATTAACTCAACAACTCAAGCAATGAATCAATATGAATTTCAAATTTAATCTCAAGAATTTTTAAATGATAACTTAAAGAAAATTCAAAATTATGTAAAGTCCAAAATTTTAACATATTTATTAATCTTACTCTACTCAAGACCCTTCGTGTGTGTGTGAATCTAAATGTATCAAACTAGCGAAAAAACTTAGATCCGTTCACATAATTAAATGCCACATAAAAGATATCAAAAATATATACAACAAAACTCTATACTTTTATTTTTCACATCACTCGAAGCTAATATATGCAAATATAACTTAAGGGATCAAAAAGTATTTAATCTTTCAAGCACCACTAGAATTATTAATTTCTTTTAAGCTCTTTTTTTTTTCTTCCAATTAAATGGGTACATTTTATGCTACATCCCATTTTTTTTTCTTTCTTTTCTCTCTTTCTTTTTTCAACCACGGTGAGTGCATTTTATGCTCCATCTCACCAGCGAGTGCGTTTTACGCTCCATCTCGCTTCTCTTCACATATTTATGAGTGAGTGCGTTTTACGCTTTATCTCAACTCATCACATAATTCTCTTAACTATTTTTTCCTCCACAAGATAAATTAATTTTAATAATCCCTAGAAAATTCACTTAAATCATCTCTCCTAAATCATATTTTACCACAATTTTACTTCAAGTTACGATCAAATAAAAATATAGAATTCAAAAATATCTATCATGAGCATTTAACCAAATAAACTTCACTTAAGTTAAAATAGCTCAAACAAATGGATATGTGCATAAAAATTTAAAGGATCTCAAATAAAATAATAACCAACAATTAGTCAAAATTCAAACTAACATAAATTTAAACATTTTCCAAAAGTTATTAAATAAAAACCAATTTTTATCATCGACCAAAATTTAATTCAACTAATTCATTGCCCAAGAGATTCTACTAAGTTATCCCATTTTCGTAGGAAACACGATTGCACTTAGCATGTGCAATAAGCCTTTAAACTCCATGGTTACCCCAAGTGGACGAGTTGTGTCTCGTGAGGGTTTGCAGTGAATTTACCCACAAAATTCTAAATTTTAAACAAAAATAAAACCTAATTTTTAAAAAAAAAATTCTTTCAAATTTACCCCACACCCCCAAACTTAAAACAGACATTGTCTTCAATGTATAAAATAAAGAAAATTAAGAACAAGGGACTTCCCTGAATATATAGCATATTTCCTCCTCATCTGCTAAGTCTGAGCTGCATTGAATAAACTTGACACAAACAAAAAACAAAATAAAATATTAAAATAAACTAAAATTTACTACTAAAATAAAAAGTACTAAAAATAAAATAAAATAAAAATAAAAAATAAAAACTAAAACTTGGGTTGCCTCCCAATAAGCGCTTGTTTTTAAGTCTCAGCCTGACTACTTCATTTTCTTCAGCCCGGGTCGAATTTATGCTTGATGAATCACCTTGGAAGCCATGCCTTGACCATTCGCTTAACTTTCCCTTGAGACTTGAGACCCCCAAACTTGTGTTCATCTTTCATCCTCCAATAAAATTGATCTTTCAATCCCACAACATCAACCCGGAAACATTCTTCTTGACCACTCGAAAATTCCATTGTATTAAACACCTTGAAGGTCACCTCTTCATCTTGAACTCTCATAGTTAGCTCGCCTTTTTTCACATCAATCAACGTTCCCCCCGTAGCTAAAAATGGACGCCCAAGAATAATCGGCATATTTTTATCCTCCTCAAAATCTAGTACAATGAAATCCGCGGGGAAGATAAACTTATCCACTTTTACAAGAACATCTTCAATAATCCCATTTGGATAAGTAAATGATCGATTTGCCAATTGTAAGGTGACATGGGTGGGCTTCGCTTCATTCAAACCAAACTTTTTATAAACTGATAGAGGCATTAAATTTATGCTCGCTCCCAAATCACACAGACATTGATTAAAGAACTGGCTCCCAATGGTGCACGGAATGGTGAAACTACCCGGATCTTTTAGCTTCGGTGGTAGCTTCTTTTGCAATACAGCGCTGCACTCCTCCGTTAGAGCCACTGTTTCATAGTCACCTAGCTTCCTTTTCTTAGACAAAATCTCTTTCATGAACTTTAAGTAGCTAGGCATCTGCTCTAATGCGTCTGCGAATGGGATGTTAATATGTAATTTCTTGAATACCTCCAAAAATTTTAAAAATTTCTTGTCAAGCTTGTTCTTTTGAAGTCTTTGCGGGAAAGGTACTGGTGGCACAATCTGATTCTGCTTCAAATTCATAACTTGTTTTTCCTCTTTATATCCATGCAGCTCATTTTGTTTATTCTTCTTTTCAGATTCACTATCATCATCCACATTTGGATTTGCCCTTTTCAAATTTTCTCTATCATCATCATGTAATTCCTTACCACTCCTAAGTGTGACTACATTACATTGCTCATTGCTCTCCCTTCTTGGATTTATCAATGTATCACTCGGCAAAGCACCTTGAGGCAAAGCACCTTGAGCCCTCACATTCTTCCCCCCTTAACAAGATTCCGTCATCAGAATCATAATTGTCGTAATAATCATACGTATTTTATTTATAGCACATTACTATATCTTTATCTTGATGAATAACAATTTAATCTATAATAATTATATTTTACCTCTTTAATATCCATAACTTACATGGATAACCTCATAATGATCATTACTGTCAAAATATTCAATTCATAACTTACTCTACAATTTCTTTGATTTCTCATTCTCTGAAATATTTCCTTTCTTTAATCGCACATCTCCTTACTCCATTCACTTATTTCATACTCTCTATTGCACATCCTTTATACTCTGCACATTTATCCTTCTTTTCTTTAATTCACATAAATCTTCTTCATATTTCATAAATCATTCCTTAATACCTTTATTATTCAACACTAGACTTTAAATACTAACCTTTACTTAATTCCATTGTAATCCTTATTTGGAATTACTCCAAAAATCCTGGGTGTCACAGTAACTCTGTATTTGTATTATCAAAACAGTCATTCAACTCCTCAAGTTGACTATCAATCACAGTGAAAAATAACTGAACTCGAAAGCGATGAAGGTTTGTGATTTCTTTAAATTGCGTTGTGGTCTTCCTTGAAACACATAAATATCCTCCATCCTTAGGACATCTATGTTATGCAATGCTCAAAATTCACAAGTTTCTGCTAACAAACCATCCTAGTTTTTCTCATGCATTGTAGTCGTTGCTTTGTTACACTAACTAGAGCTATGGCATTTACAAAGTCTTGATCTTTCCTCTATAAGGCTTGTGATAAGTCATTTTTAATTCCCATGACTCCTTTCAATAAATGTAACAAGAGCACAAACTCAAAATCATGCATGAATTTCAAAAGTGTACTAGCTTCTATACTTTTCTCCCTTTCGACATCATCTGCTATAAACTCAAGCACATCCATTATTAGAGAAAACAAAGTAATAACACTCAAAATTTTTTTAAAATGTGAACTCCAATGCATGTCTTTGGGTCGCTTTTGTAATGTTATGAACTTTCGAGAGAGTTGTAATCCGGCTTTATATGAATAAATAAAGCTTGAATTATATCTTATATGTATTCTGGACTCTTCGTTGTTGTTTATTTATGTGTTTCGGTTCAAGTATCCAACTTTAGCACGTAAAAGGAGAATAAAAGTTTTTTTTTCAAAAATAAAAAAAGAGGATAAAACCTAAACCCTAGGAAGTCTAACCTAGGCCCTCGAGCGTTACGTATACGTCAAAATGATATTTTTCTTTAGGATTCATCTTTTCCACGCTTTGAAAACACGTTATAGCCAATAAAAGTCTTTTTTGAAAAGCGCGTCAGGAATAGGACGAAATAGGAAAAAGACGGAAAAAAATTCGCCTTTTTGATCGTCTGACCATTTTCTGAGAAATGGTAGTCGAAAATACTATTCACAAAAAAATGTGCAACGTCTTTTGGACTTTTCACTTCATAGAATAGTGTTTATACGGAGCAAAACTCAGTAATATCAAAATTTTAAATCAGTAGAAGTTAACCATTTAGTTGGAATCAGACTATTATATAATTAAACTGATAATTCATCCGTGTTGTTTTCTTCAAACGTAACATGAGATAGGTTAACATAAAATTTGAATAATCAAATTTATGAGATTAATACGTAATTATATTATTCAATCATAATTTGTGTCTAGAATGAAAGAAATTTATCAATTGCATCGCCCGGTAGGTGTATTTGGAAAAACTACACGGAAGATTATCCGAGATTAATTTAAGGAAAACTTTGAGGGTCAGATGTGATATCATATTGATAATGTTTGATGTATTTTATGAATAAAATATGTATACCTAATTAAAACTGATATTACTGATGCGAAATATTTCAAAATAATCGCACACGATTTATCTGATGTACCGAAAACGGAAAGAGTGGGAAAGAGTGTGGTTGGCACATGCTGGCACATGCCTGGCACACGCTGGCACACTCTAGGTACGAAAAGACTAAAATTCCCTTGGTCTTTTACACTAATGACCAAACTACCCCGACCCTTGATTTTTCTATAAATAGGAAGCTAACCTCTTCATTATTCCAAATAATTTTTAAAGCAAAATTCCTGTAATCAAGAAATTGCAAAGAAATAGTTAAAGCTTGCAAATTTAAGAGGTACAATCTTTAGTAGTTATTATGTTTGATTTTTTTTCCGTCTTTAATTTTCAAAAGCTCAAGAACGCGAGTCGTAGCCATATATGATTGTCGTTCTCCGTGTTCTTCACGTGTTCTTGAGCCTTTCTTCATTTTGTAGTAGTTATAATGTCGAATTTCATTTCATAGTTTAAATCTCAAGAACGTACGTCGTAGCCATGTACGGTTTTTTCGTTCTTTGTTTTCTTCATATGTTCTTGAGCAATTAATATAAATTGTTATAATCAATTATACAAGCCGTTATAATGACCAAAATTTGTCAATTATAAAGTGTCATAATCACTTATGTAAGCAATTATAATACTCAAACTATTTCAAGTATGAAACCAAGAGCTCAAGAACATAAGTCATTATCATGTACGATTTTTCTGTTATTCGTGTTCTTCCTGTGTTCTTGAGCAAAAGTCATGAATCTTTCTATGTAAAGGTTTATGATTTATTATTTTTATGTTGTTAAGTTTTATTGAGTATTATAAAATGATTTCTTAAAGATTTAAAGCAAGCGATACCATGTTTCACATGGTTAACCCTAAGAATATTGGTCAAAACATCTTTGTTGTCTGTTTTTGCCATTTTTCAAAAACTTAAAATTTGAATTTGGCTTAGAAATACAAATGAAAGTTTTATATCATGAAATTCTAAGCAACTTAGACTCAAGAATCACTTCAAAATATTTTCGTATGACAAAGTTATGACAGTTACCGTAAAGGATATCAAGGTTGTGAAAAATAAGGAACCCTCGGATTTTGGCACCAAAATTTAAAGTTTTGAGTTAGCCAAGCCGCCTAAACATTCCGCCAATGAAAATAGTCTAGTTTAGTTATAAAAATAGTTACAGAATAAGAAAATTTGATGAACTAACATTAGAGTACGCAAAACCCTTTATATAGGCACTTTAAGTGATTACCGAAAAACCCTAATTGTGCATTAAGACAAGTTTTCTATCCTTAACCTTTGTTTACTTACTTTTTATGTGATTTATACATTTTGTACATGCAACGTGTTATAAATCTTTGATATGAGAGTTATTGCTTCTTGTTTGACATAACTTGCAAAATGAAATGCTTATTCGTGATATATTTTGAATCATGCTTTATTATATCAAACCAAGTTGTCTTGGGGCGATCCTGACATGTAAAGTAAACTGAGATGAACAAATATGTATCGTTGTTCCTGATTTGTCCAGTGTAGGTATGTTATGCATACCATAGGATGTCGTTAGGTTGATCCCCTTTCTATATCGACTGTAAATGGTTCTAAGTCGAAAGATAAAGAACAGTTCAAGGTCTAATCACCACTTAGTCTTGCTATGTTAAAAAACATTTGTAATATCAATTGTTGTGCCATGAATCCTTACAATCCATATCGGTGTGAGTTCACTTATATGTTATGTGTTTAAGACTTGCTAAGCATCTTCGCTCACTCTTGCAAATAAACCTAACTTGTAGACAAATCTGAGATCTCCGACTCAAAGATGAAAGGAAAGAAGAAATGCGTAAACTAGTTTACTGCTTTCCTTAACTGTTCTTAATTGTAGTCATAATGACATTTTATAATAAGAACAAGTTCCACACATGTAACCGAAATTATATAAATATTATCAAGTTTTATCACATTCTCTTGTTACGTCTTTACTTTGATTAAACCTAGAATTATTAAACCTGGATGAGGATCGGTAAATAACTTGTGAGTGCTGTACATCGGAGACAGGATTAAGTGATGTTGACTGGTCAAATCCATCGTTAAGGTTCATCAGACCCAGATATAACTCGTTATTACTATTCTGAATGTCATATAAGTAAGATTATTAATATGAAGAGATATAACTATAAACAAATATGTTTCGAATGAGAGTTTTAACTAGTTGGGTAATGTTCTCTACGGAAAGAGAATTTTGCATCGGACAAAGATACAACCATTTGTCACGGATAAAGATGCAAAGATTATCACGGGTGAAAATGCAAGCATTCACCGCGAGATTCTCTGTTCCCAAGAGTTGTCCTAATAATTTAATGCCATGGATGTTGGAACATGTAAAGTTATAGAATATCTAAATATTAAGGAGAAAATGTTATGATTGAGTATCAAGTTCATTGCATCGATTAAAAGGACTTGGTATGAAATAATGAAAGATCTTTGGGAATTAAGATGAGAACTTTGTTTATAAATAAAGGAAATTAGCTATAAACTTAATGATTTAGCATTTATAGTGAGCACCAAGTCAGCTATAGTAAATATAGTGTTTTGGGGGTGTCACAGGTGTAACTCCCCGGGAATCGCCTTGCTGGCCGCGGGTGACCCCCGGTCGTTAACGAACAACCTTCTCCTTGCTAACCATGACATAATTACGGTCATTACAACAGGTTGGTATCAGAGTTGTAGATTATAGCTCTAAAGTAGCAAGTACTTTAGGATATAATCTGATCGATTAAGTTAAATAGACTTATGAAGAGTCTAATAGATAATTAAAAAATGATAATAAACTTTAAATCTTAAGTACTTAAAAGACATTATATGAAAAGAACTATACTAATTAAAGTCAACCTTGTTTTATAGAAATGGTTGGCATAAACGGATTAGACATCATGGAAGACATCGTTCAAGATTTGGGCAACGACAGTGATCCGAGCAAACATTTCAGTGACGAGTCTGAAATAGAAGAGCCTTATCATAATATGGAACTACATGATGTCAAAGAGGTTAATCAAGTTCCCTCTGTAGATGATGAAGATGTCATAGACCTACCAACTTACGATGAGATCATCGCCGAGTTGGAAGAACAGACTGCTGAAATGTTGGCATATGGAGAAGCTCAAGAAAAGCGTGTTGAACAACTCCAAACTGAAAACCAGGCCAACATGAACAAGGCCAATTGTATAATGGAAGTGCTTGAGAGGCGATGGTTGAATGAAGCTGAAAGAAGCTACCAACTCCAGATTCAGTTGGAAACTTCCGAAGAGGAAGTATCTCGCCTACAAATAGATCGGGGTTGAATCAAACGAGCGTATGGAGCTACTTACTCCACACCCGAGGAACAAATAATTGAATTTCCTTCACCCGTTAAAGATTTAGGGTTAGAAATCAATAGGTCTGTGGTGATCAGTATGATCCACAAGATCAATAAAAAGGCTAGAAAGATCTAGCTATAATCAAACAATGTGTAATGTAATAGTATGTTTTAAATGTTGTAATTTAGCATTTCCCATTTTTATAAGGGATGCTAATAGTTGTAGGTGATTTAACTCACTCGGATAATGTAATGTACAAATTTTAATATAAGAAGTTTGTTTAAGAAATATGTCTTGTAATTTTAATGCTTTCATATTTACACATAATTTTTTTTTCCATTTTATATAGAAAATGGTACCACCGAGACCAAGAACGAGGGCAACAACAACAATAAGTGTTAGTGATGAGAGTAATGTTCAGACTCCAGATCCTATGCAGTAATTCTTTAATAGGTTAATAGGAGTCCTAGATAATCGTACAACAAATAATATCCCACCACCACCCCCACAACCACAACCACAAATACCACCACCACCTCAACAAAAACTCCAACCACAGAAAGTATCATTTAAAAACTTTAAGAATGTAGGTTCTCTCAATTTTAAGGGAACCGCTGAACGTATAGAGGCTCAGTGCTAGATAAAAGAAATAGAGAAAGCTTTTGACTTAGCAGATGTTGCTGAGGACAAAAAGACTAAGTTTGCCACGTACCTTATGAAGGACGAGTCTAACTTCTGGTGGGAAGCCAACCAAACCCTTGCAGGAGAAGGTGTGGTAACGTAGGAAGCATTTAAGGAGTTATTCTTTGAGAATTACTTCCCACGAAGCATGAAAAATCGAATGGAGGTACAATTTTTAAATCTAAAATAGGGGGACATAACTGTTTCCCAGTATGCCTCCAAATTCAATGAACTTGCACATTTCATTCCAAATCAAGTAGATATGGAGGAACGAAAGGCAAGGAGGTTTGAGGAGGGTTGAAACCTTGGATACATGGTAAAGTAGCTGTCTTGCAAATGGAGAGTTACTGCCAATAACTAGAGAAGGCTATCATTACCGAAGTTGGCAGTGAAGCCATATCAAAATTTAATAAAGATAAAAATAATAATAAAGGAGGGAACGAGAGAGGAAATAATAATAAGAAAAGGTTCAATGGCGGAAACTCCCAGTAAGGAGGGGAAAATAAAAAGAAAACATTAGAACCATGCAAAATTTGCGGAAAACCACACTCAGGAGTGTGTCTAAAAGGAAAAAATGTTTGCCACAATTGTAAACAAGAGGGACACATAACACCCACATGCCGTAACCTTAGGAAAGACTCTTGTTGTGACGCCCCCAAATTCAGCTCCTTGAATCTCGAATTTGGTGCTCACGATTCATATATTCTAACTTCATTTACCACTATTCAAAAGTATTATTAATATATATTACATCATTATGGTTCAACATTATATAAAAGATATCTAATCAACTTCCCAAGGTCATCAACCTTTATATACATACAACATTACTAGGATACATATTCCGCATCTGCAGCCACACAATAGATTTAAAACTACTAGCGAGGGACATTTCATCATTTCTTCATTCTGACATCTTTCCTTTGCCTTTGTCTTTTTTATTTATATCCTCAGATTTAATATCTTTGTCTACGTCATATTAATCAGGCAAGAATGAGCAACCGAAGTGCTTAACAAGTAAAATGAATTGAATAACAATGCATCATGAGGAAAAGAATTTATAATAATAATGTAACATGATCTCATTTCAAATGAAAGCAAATAACTTAGGGAATTATACTTTGACATATGATAAATGAGAATTATACTGAGGGTCACAAGACCATTGAACATAGGTTAACCAATGGTAACACTGATAACCTGTATATGTCATAAAGACCATAAATCCTTAAATCCGTACTCGAGGTGATCGACCTCTCGTACCTATGACTGTGCACATCATATTACCGCATATTGCGGGGGATCGGAATTTAAAGCATCCGACAAGCTATATTCCCTGGAAACAGGGTTGTTCATCTCAGTTTCTAGGAGTCCGCACCAAAATAATTTGGTTCGGCTCAGCACTTAACTATATAGAGTAATTTGAAATTCAATTGTATCAAAAGTCTAGCCGGACAAATGGCATAGACTCATAACCATCAACTCATTAATCAACAATTATGATTCGTTATAGATGACATTTAAAAATGAATGTGGGTAACAACAGAGATTTTTAATTTTAATTGAACAATCCATAACATCAATCAAAATCAATATTCAAGAAAGTGGAATAATGATAAAACTTAGGAAATAGAGCTCAATGAGGATTTTAATATCTAACATACGATTAATGGTTCAAAATTAGGGTTTGGGAACTTGCCTCGATGTCCGTTTACTAACTTAACAGCTAATTATCCTTTCTTGGACAACCTATAATCATAACATAATCAAATAATAATAATTTAGTAATCTATGATATTAATTTATGTAATTAATATCACTCACAATATAATTATTCTACCCATCGAATTTATATTGGTGTTTATAATTAATTATAACCAAATTTGGTTATTTAATTTAATCGTATTCTTTTATGTCTTCACGTATAAAACACTTAATTATTAATTGGAATTATTCCTCAAAATTGGAAAATTGTTAAATTTAAATTATAAAACATTTTTATATATATTTTTTTCCTGATTTTATATGATTTTTATATAATTTTTATTAATTTTAAAACATTTATTTTAATTAAATTAAACCTGAGTGACATTTCCGTAATTATCCTTAAATTCAGAACCGGTGGCAAATTGGTAATTACGCGAAACTTTGGTTCTCCGCGCATTGCGCGGCACTGTTCCTCTCTTTCCCAAAACGGCGTCGTTTTTCTCATGCTGGCTATAGGAATTCGATCACCGCGCATGGTGCGGCCAAAAATCCGTTCCGCTCGAAACATCGCCATTTAATTCCTGATTCGAAAAAAAATTTTGGCCGCACGCAATGCGTAGGCGGCCTAAAAAATTTTCTTCCTTTTTTTTCGTTAACAATAGCCAGTCGGAAGCATTTTTTTACCAATTTTTGATCATTATTTTCACCACATAATTACCCCAAACATCATAAAATTCGTAGATACACATCTAAAAATTATATAGAACAATTATATAATTATTTACTAATTTTTTTCATTAAATTATTTTATCACCACAAATACAAAAATAAATCAAAGAGACTATTTTTATACCTTCTAAAAGCTTGGAATTTTTTTTCTTGGAGGCTTGATAGACACCTTGATGGCACCAACTATTTTCTTCTTGGTGGTGATGATAGCTATGGGTGGCGGATAATGGTGGTGGGAGAAGAAAGGAAATATAGAGATAGGATGTTTGTTTGATGTTTGGCAAATGGGTATTATTGTTATTATTATTATTATTATTATTATTATTATTATTATTATTATTATTATTATTATTATTATTATTATTATTATTATTATTATTATTCCTCCAAGCATGCTTAATACTCAATTGGGTGAGTAATTTTTAAATGTTCACTCCAAGTCCACCTACTTGGAGTTAAGTTGGTGAAAATTTTAGGCATTGTTCCTAATTTAATACATTACGCAAATAAATATTTTATATAATGTATATGAAATATTTATTTTAATTTACCAAAATTCATAAAATAATTTATAAATAATATTTATATATTTTAAAAATACTTTACTTGATAAATTTTGTACACGCATAATGACATGCATGTAATTATATGAGGTCTTTTATACCTTTAAAATTAATAAAATAATACACATAATTTAATAAAATTAAATTTTTCCACGTTTCAACTTTGTTACATATACATTACGTAAACATCCATGTATTTTCCATTACTACATAATATATACATATATCAATTTATTTTTTATATATATATATAATAAATTGATATATGTATATATTATGTATTGTAATCATTTCTTTTACATACATAATTCACAAAAATATTAAATCTCATAAAATAGAAATAATTCTATTTTACATAAACACAATTTATCTTATTGATAGAAGAATTATTCATATTTATTTATTATTCTTTTTCACTATTTCATTTATTTTATATAAACTATATAATATAATTTTGCATAATTTATATAATTATTAATCTTTCCTTAACAAATTTATTTTCTTGTACAAATTATATCTTTCTTCTCATATAATTTATATAATCATAAATTCTTTTATATTTAATTATATTTCCTTATGTAAAATATATAATTTATTTATTATATATTTTATATAATTAGTTACCCTTCTTAATAATTCCCACAATGTACCATAATTATTAACTAATCTGTAATCCATAATTATGACCTCGTTAATTACCTCATTAACTTTTAATTTAATTTAGGATTAATTTTCCAATATTAATCCCCCTTTTTATTGACATCATTCATTTAAAAGTAATAACCGTACAATAGCATATATTTATACATAATTAATTTACACAATTCACATTACCTACCAAGTTTAAATAATTAAAATTCATACATTTTATTTATTTAAACTTTTTACACATCATAATATCCTGGATATTACATTCTTCCCCTCTTATAAAAATTTCGTCCCGGAATTTCTATACTAACTATTCAAATAAACTAGGATAATTCTTTCGCATTTTCTCTTCTAATTCCCACGTGACTTCTTCAATGTTATGATTTTGCCATAGCACTTTAATGGAAGGAATCACTTTATTTCTTAGGACTTGCTCTTTTCTATCTAATATTTGGACAGGAATTTCTTTATAAGTTAAATCCTTCTCTATCTGAATAGGTTCATATGCTATGACGTGCTTATAATCTGGCTTGTACGGTCGTAGCACTGACACGTGGAAAACATTATGTATATGTTCTAATTTTGGAGGTAGAGCTACTTCATATGCCACTTCCCCAACTTTCTTTAATACTTCAAACGTTCCAATAAATCTAGGACTTAATTTACCTTTCTTTTCAAATCTGATTTTCCCTTCCATGGAGACACTTTGAGAAACACGTGGCTTCCCACATCAAAATCCTAACTTTGCCTATGCAAATCTACATATTTTTTCTATCGATCCTGAGCTGCTACTAACTGAACTCGTATTAACTTGACTGTATTCGCCGTTTGTTGAACTAATTCAGGTCCTAGCAGTTGACGTTCGCCAACTTCATCCCAACACAAAGGAGTTCTGCACTTTCTTCCATATAAAGCTTCGTAAGGCGGCATTCCTATACTTGCGTGGTAACTGTTGTTATATGCAAATTCCACCAAAGGTAGATGATCGTCCCAATTTCCTTTGAAATCCATAATACATGCCCCCAATATATCTTCTAAAGTTTGTATCGTTCTTTCGCTTTGACCATCAGTTTGAGGATGGTAGGCCGTACTCAACCTCAGTTGCGTCCCTAACCTCTCTTGCAGACTCCTCCAAAAATTTGATGTAAAGCGCGAATCCCGATCTGACACAATTGACACTGGTATTCCATGCCGCGATATCACTTCTTTAATATAGATTCTAGCTAATTGATCCAATTTGTATTTAATCTTAATTGGCAAGAAGTGAGCCGACTTTGTTAGTCTGTCTACGATCACCCATATAGCATCGTAGCCCTTTTGAGTAATCGGAAGCCCTACCACAAAATTCATGGTAATATGTTCCCATTTCCATTCTGGAATTTCAAGAGGTTGTAGTAGTCCACTTGGCTTCTGATTCTCAGCTTTGATCCGCTAACACGTCAAGCACAGGCTTACATAATCCGCAATTTCTCGTTTCATGTTTGGCCACCAAAAATGCTTTCGTACATCTTGGTACATTTTCGTACTTCCTGGATGAATCGAGAATTTCGAATTATGTGCTTCCCGTAATATCTCCTCCTTTAATTCAACTACTGCTGGTATCCAGATTCGTCCCTCAAATATGAGAATTCCATTACTGTCTATTTGAAATTTTACTTCATCATTTAAGGTAACCCTATTCCTTACCTGAGTACATTGGCTAATTGGGACTCCTTCACCTTATCTAACAGTGTTGGTTGCATCTCTACAACAAATAGCATCTCATCTGCTTCAGAGGGGTACCTCACTTCAATTTCTAATTTTGTCATCTCCTGAATTAGTTTATCCTGAACAGTTACTTTCATTAACTTTTCTCTCTCCTTTCTACTTAAAGCATCCGCTACTACATTAGTTTTTTCTGGATGGTAGAGGATTTCACAATCATAATCTTTTATTAATTCCAACCACCTCCGCTGACACATATTTAACTCCTTTTGTGTGAAGATATATTTCAGACTCTTATGGTCTGTATATATCTCATATTTCTCCCCATAAAGGTAATGTCTCTATATTTTCAAAGCAAATACTACTGCTGCCAATTCCAAATCATGTGTCGGATACCCCTTCTCATAATCTTTCAACTGTCGTGACGTGTATGCAATAACCTTACCGTTCTACATAAGCACACAACCTAACCCTTTATGAGAGGCGTCACTATACACCACAAAATTCCCTGTTTCATTAGGCAAAGTTAACACCGGGGCTTCACTTAGCCTTTTCTTTAACTCACAAAAACTTTCCTCACATTTATTTGTCCACACAAATTTTACAGACTTCCTAGTTAAATTGGTTAGTGGAGTTGCTATCTTAGAGAAATCTTGAATAAATCGTCGATAATAACCCGTTAAACCTAAGAAACTTCTCACCTCTGTGGGTGTCTTTAGCTGTTCCCAATAAATTACAGCTTTAACTTTTGCAGGGTCCACAGAAATTCCATCTTTATCAATAACATGACCCAAAAAGTGAACTCTTTCTAACCAGAATTCACACTTTGAGAATTTGGCATATAAGTTTTCTTTTCTCAAAGTTTCTAACACTATCTTTAAATGACCTGAATATACCAAGATATCATCTATGAATACCCCCACAAATTTATCCAAATAGGGTTTAAAAATCTTATTCATCATATCTATGAATGTCGCTGGTGCATTCGTCAATCCAAATGACATCACCAGAAACTCGTAATGACCATAATGAGTTCTGAATGTTGTTTTCGGCACATCCTCCTTTCTTATTTTCAACTGATGATACCCTAACCGAAGATCAATCTTTGAAAAATATTTTGCTCCTTTTAACTGATCGAAAAGATCATCAATCCTTGGCAAAGGGTATTTATTCGTGATGGTCATCTTATTTAACTCTCTGTAATCAATACATAATCGTAAGGTTTCATCCTTCTTTTTAACAAGTAATACTGGTGCTCCCCATGGAGACACACTCTGTTGAATAAACTTCTTATCTAATAGCTCCTGTAGTTGTTTCATCAACTCTTTCATTTCCACTGGGGCCATTCTATACGGAGCCTTAGATATTGGAGCAGTTCCCGGTGCTACATCAATTATAAATTCGATTTTTCGATCTGGTGGAAGACCAAGTAAGTCATCCGGAAACACATCGGGAAATTCGTTCACTACCGGTATTTCCCCCTTTTTCATTTCTCCTTTCTGGGTATCTATCACATATGCTAAGTATCTTGTGCCTCCCTTCCTTAACGCCCTACTAGCTTGCATGATTGACAGACAACTAAATTGTCTTGGTAATTTACTACCATAAAATACTATTTTCGACTTTTTAGGAGTCTATAAAGTTACACACTTCCTTTGACAATCAATTATGGCTTTATGGTTATACAACCAGTCCATCCCTAAGATTACATCAAATTCCCCAAGACGTATCGGAATTAAATCCACATCTAACTTATGTTTTCTTATCACCATAGGGCAATGTTTATGCACATGATTAACATGTATCACTTCTTTATTTGCAATCTCTATATTCAAGGGTTGTTCTAAGTTTTCATGAATCAACCCTAGTCTTCTAGCAAATTCATCAAAAATAAAAGAGCACGTAGCACCCGAATCAAAAAACACACATGCATTATTATTGCAAATTGAAATGGTACCTGACACCACATCTGTAGACTTTTCCGCATCCGGTACCGTCATGTTAAAGGTTCGAGCGGTAGGACGACCTGGTTGAGTTGGTGTGGGGAGTGTTAGTTTCCCTCCACTCGTTACCTCCATCGTCTTCTTTGGACAGTTTCGAGCAAAATGATTTACCGCTCCACAGTTAAAACATCCAGTTTTCTTCAATTTTGGGCAATTTGGTGCAATGTGTCCTTCTTGTTGGCACTTATAACAAACCTTATTCCCCTTCAAACAAACCCTGAATGATTCTTCCCACAATTACTACACGGCTCAATTTTTTTCTTTACACCTCCGGATTTATTTCCGGAGGTGTTGGTACCACCACTCCACTTTTTCTTACTAGGAGGGTTGGTGCTACTACCACTCCCCCCTTGGAATCTCCTTCATTCTTCCTTTTCTTTTGCTCTTGATGATATTTTGTAATAGCTTCACTACCTCCCTCGGCTAAGATTGCTTTTTCCAACACATCAGTGTATGTTGTTGTCTGAAACATATTCACCTTGCTATAAATCCAGGGCTTCAATCCCTGTTCAAATCTTTTGGCTTTCCGCTCTTCTATACTCACCTGGTATGGAGCAAACTGGGCTAATTCATTAAACTTGGCTGCATACTCAGCTACTGACATGTTATTTTGCTTTAATTCCAAAAACTGAATTTATAACTTATTCTGCATGCTAGTTGGAAAATAATTCTCGAAAAACAGTTCCTTAAGCCTCTTCCAAGGAACTATTTCTCCCGCCTCTCTATTTTAATTTGCTTGCCACCAGTGGGCAGCCTCTCATTTCATCATGAAGGTTGCAAAAGCAGTCTTCTGCTCCTTAATTACTGTAACCACCTCAAAACCCTTTCCATCTCCATAATCCAAGTTTGAGCTTCTATAGGGTTTATATAGCCCTTAAATTTTGGTGGTCCAACTAGTTTAAAGTCTTTAAAATTTACAAAATGAGGGGGTTGGGTATTTTGTTCAGCAGGAGTTGGGTTCCTATTTTGCATTGCACCTGCTAGTAAATCTACTAACCTTTGCACTAAATCAACTGGGGCTGTTTCTGGTTTTATTCTTGTAACTGTCCTAGTGATTTCATTCACTGATTCCTCTAGTGCTTTTCTAGCAGGTCTACCTCTTTTTGGCGGCATTCTAAAATATGAATTTTATATTAATTTACATTACTATATTTACAATGCAGAATTTAAGACTAGCAAATTTTTTTACCAAAACATACTTTATAACATTACCATTCAAATATTTACATTAACAACCAACTATTTTACAAGATACATACATACCCCAAGTCACATATACGTCCTATTTCCATATCCTATCTCGACTATTTGTATCAAAAGTAGGATCCCATACTATTTATATAAACACTAATATATATATATATATATATATATATATATATATATCCCAATACCACCTCACCTTACATTCCATGGATTCATTGCTCTTCTCATTGCATCTTAATATTCTTGTCTTATAATATTGATCGCCACATCGCGATCAATGTCTCGCCAATATTAACCTTCCTCCACTCGAAAGTATCGAATTCTGTGTTATGCCTTTTTCGATGCGCACTTAAAGGCGTACTCCATATCCCTAACCTCTTCCACTTTAATTCTATCCCCACTTGGCTCGCCTGCTTCCGTCATCCTATAAACAACACAATAATCCTCTATTAACATTAATCTAACAATTACATAAAAATTTTTTTAAGTAACACATAAATTATTAACTTTTGGACGTCCTAGATTTCCCTACTTCCCTTTTCCCTTAAACTCGATTTGAGTTGCGCACTTATACCTAGGTTTTGTACTAACCCTGACAGGAGGGTAAAATCGTCACTTGACCCGACATGCGAAAAGGAAGGTGGACCCCAACACAAAGTCACCCCAACGACTTACGGTCAAAGCTGTCATAACAAACAACGAGCATCAGGTTACTTGATGCGAGGCAAACAGCTGATCCAGAAGAACCTGATTTGATCACAAAAGACGACTAATGGCCACTACGCTTACGATGGTTCAGCGAAAAAACGAAAGACCGACATTAGTACACAAAAATCGAGGAAGCACCGGAGCCGGCCGCAGCTGCACCTGCGGCCAAGATCTGAGTTTCGAAATCACCTCTTCCAGTTTCATTTCTGGAGGAGACGCGGGAGGAAGAAAAAAATAGGACGCGAGAGAAGAAAAAAGAGGGGATCCGAGAGCAAAAAAAGAGAAGAAAAGAATAGGAAAAAAGAGAGAGATCCATGGTGTATTAAATAGTAGATCTAGTCTATTTTTGTTTAATCTTTGGGTGTCAAAAGTTAGATCCATGGTGTATTGAAGCTCTTTCTTGGCTCTCCTTCTGAATTCAAGGTGAAAAGGCTCAATTTGTACGATGTTGACTCTATTGTAATAGATCTACCGTTTATTTTGTTATTTTGTGGAATTGTGCTATTTAATATTTGTTTCCGTGTATTATCTGAGCATTTCTACCGATTATATTTGTGTTATTGGGTTAGATTTATAATTTGGACTCACCTATGTGAGCTCCGGTTATAAGATCTAGATTTCATTTGATTGAGTAAATATTATTGTATTAGATTGGCCTCGTTGCAATATTTGTGGTTTGATTCATTAAGTAAGCCCGGATCGAGGTTGGCTAAGGAGCGCGTTGCGTGCATTTTTACGGCCTAGCCTTCCGATGATGTTCGTGTGGGCATTTTGATTAGTTTTAATATATTGGTTTGATATTTTGGTTGTGAGCCTAGGGATGAAATTAATGCCTTGAAATACCGATTCAAGGCTATTAATAGAATCCAGAAGATGGACTGTTGGGTTAATTGTGATTCTTGTTATTAGTCATTTCGATGTAAAATGTATCTTTTGGGCCTTAAAGCGATATCGATACCGAAAATCGGGTTTAAGGCCCTATAATAGTGAAATGTGCGATTGTGGGCGTTTGGGGTTATTTGGATGACTCACATGCCCATGAATAGCCTCAACGCTATTTTAATGCTTGATTTTCCTTTTCGACATGAAGAAAATGGATTTTGGAATGAAAAGATGAAGATTTTCATAAAATCAATCAAAGTAGGATATTAGATCACGCGTAGGCTAAAATAAAATCAAAAGTATCGGATGAGCT
This sequence comes from Hedera helix, assembly GCA_947179155.2. Classification (NCBI taxonomy): domain Eukaryota; kingdom Viridiplantae; phylum Streptophyta; class Magnoliopsida; order Apiales; family Araliaceae; genus Hedera; species Hedera helix. The sequence continues at coordinate 5,662,683 of OX359286.1, forward strand.
CCATTCCTATTTGACGAAGGATTCGAAAAACTTATTTTATAAATGTCATCATTAAAGATTTTGTTATCAAAACGAAAGCTTAAAAATGAACTTTTCAGAACGAATCGAATCCTTCGTGCATAGGGTCAACGAGTTTTCAGAAGTACTTTCGAGAAATAAAGCATTCCAACGACATTCATTTAGGCACACACGCACACACATGCGCACACACATATTTTAGGATTTAAAGGACAGGAAAACATTAAGATAGCGGTAACCGTGTTTTCACGGAAGTCGGGGGGTGCCTAACACCTTCCCCTCGCTTAAGCAAGCCCCCGAACTCTATGAATATCGGTTTGCGGACCAATTAATTTGGAGTCATACATGAGCCAGCGATTACAAAAACAAAATTCGGATGAGTTGGTACATCCATTTCGAATATACCAACTGGTGACTCTGGTCAATTGGCTCATCATAAAATCGACCTTTCAAACCCCGTCAACACTCAAACCGACCCTTTTCAAAAAAACACATCTTAATCCAAAGGCTAAAATTGGAAAGGACAATTAATAAAAAACGAAACGATTTTTCTGGCATCGACAACCGTACAATAGAATATATTTATACATAATTAATTTACACAATTCACATTACCTACAAAGTTTAAATAATTAAAATTCACACATTTTATTTATTTAAACTTTTTACGCATCATAATATCCTACATATTACACTTGTTTTAACTGTGGAGTCATGAGGCACCAAGCTAGGATGTGCCCTAAGAAAGGGGGAAATGCCAAAGGGGACAATAGCCACAAATCTACCCCAACAACTAACCCAGGTCGTCCAACAGCTAGGACATTCAACATGACTGTGGGAGATGCCACAGTATCGCAGGATGTAGTATCAAGTATCATTCCGATCAACACCATAAGTCGGGTGCTACTTGCTCTTTTATTTCCCATGAATTTGCTAAGAAACTAAATGTGCCTAGTGAATTGTTAGAAAGTCCTTTAATGATAAAGATTGCTAATAAAGAACTAATTTCTGTTAATAAGATAATAAAAGGTTTTTGCATAGTGATCAAGGGTCATGAGTTGAGAGTCGATCTAATTCCAATCCAATTAGGGGAATTTGATGTAATTCTAGGCATAGATTGGTTGACCAATAACCAAGTGTTGATCGATTATCAACAAAAGTGCGCTAAACTTCTTACAACGTCCAAGTCAACGGTAGTCTTCAACGGAAGTCAGTTACCAAAAAAATCCCGATGCCTAACTGCAAATCAAGCAAAGAGATTACTTCAGAAGGGATGTCAGGGATATTTGGCATATATCGTAGACACCCAACAAAAAGGGTTAGATATAAACCAAATACCAGTGGTTAGAGAGTCTCAGGAAATTTTTCCAGATGACCTACCCGATTTTCCACCTGATAGGGAGATTGAGTTCGTTATTGATTTAGCTCCTGGAACTGCACCTATTTCAAAGGTCCTATGTAATATCCCGGATATTTTCAAGATTGTAAATAATATCTTAATTTATTTTATTAAAAGTTAAGGTTTAAAACCTAGAATTTGAGAAGTAAGATGTGTAGAAAAAGGATAAACATCTTTTTTTAACATAATTTATTTGTTAGAAATTAAATGTGAAAATATTTTAATGATGCATGTAGAGAATTTATTAAGGAAATAAATTCATTTGAGAAGTGAATGTGATTATATATATATATATATATATATATATATATATATATATATATATATACCTAAAGCGTACTTGTTAGCCAAATAAGAGGATGAGTAAGTTAGTACTAAATTAAACTAATAAATTAATTAGTTTAAATATGAACTAAGAAGTAAAGTCATGAAATATAATTAATTAGGTTAATTATATTAGTCATGAGTTGGAGTTATGGAAAAGCTAGAATGATTGCCTAAGGTGGCAATAATAAGAAGTTAGTTAATTAATTAATTAACTTAATTATTAAGTTATTATATAGAGTCCATTAAAGGATTTAAAACAAACCCAATATTGGAATACTGACATAAATGAGGGTAATTAAATAATAAGCCCAAATGTTATGTTAATTAATAGTCCAAGAGTTAATTAATATAAGTCCAATTAAATTATGTTGGCAAGTATTGTGATAGTTTAATTAAATTAATTACCAAGCCCAAGTTATAAATGATATGTGAGTTGTGTTGGGTAGCCCAAGTAATTAAATAAGAGAGTCCAATGTAAAGTAAGCTATGTAGCCTAAACATTTAAAAGTCCAATGTTGGTCAAAGTGTTGGGAGATATTGTTGAGTGTAGAGAATTAACTAATGTAAGGTTAATTGAATAACCCTAGTTGGTAGGCAAGATAGAGAATTAACCAAACATTGGTTAATTGCTAGAGGAAGGAAGATAGTGATGAGAATTAACTATGGATGAGTTAATTGAGTAACCCAATGTGGTAGAATTATTTATAGCAAGTCTAATTGGATTATATAATAAGTCCAATTGAGGTATTAATCTAGGTCAAATAAATTTACCTAGTAGTTCATATAATTAATTTAACATTAATCCATGGAAATCCTTGATGGAAATCTAAACCTTATTTTACACTCCAAAAGTTACTTACAAGCAACCTTGATGGAAATCTTTCGTGTTAGTCATTCAATCAAGTCTTTTCCCTTAAATCAAGCCAAGTTTTGATGGTTGCAAGTAATGTTGGTCAAATTGTATAAATATACATATTATAAGTAATAAAAAGAGATGATAGAAAGGCCTATAAATAGAAACCTTGAATCATGTGTTAGTTTTTGTTCATTTGTTTCAACAAATATAGAGAGAGAAGCTCTAGAGAAAAAGTAAGTAAACCTTTGGGAGATTGATGATCCACCAAGAAAAAATGCTAGAGAATAGTCAAGGATGAGTCCTTAGCATCTTCATGTCCAAGAGAAGAAGAGCATCCACCTCCAAAAGGTTAAAAAGTGTTCTAAACCATCTTTAGTTCATTTTTATAGCTTAGATATTATTTGAACGGTTAAAATATATTTTTAACTAATCAAAAGTTATTTTGATGCTCTAGAAGTCTAAATCTATGATATATAGGTAGATTCATGATTTAGTATGTTTAATACAAGTATTGGTATGTGTGGTATGTAAATAAATAGAAGAAAATTCTATATTGTGTTACCGGTAAAATCCTAGATGGTTTAATTTTAAATTTTTTGTCAAAATATTTTAAAAAATGTGATCGAACCATGAAATATTGTAAAACAATAAGTTCGGAAGACAACAACACTAAGTTGGTGTCATTTGGATGTGTAGAGTTTATTTTATTCAAGTTTGAACTATTAAAACCAATGATTTGTGATTTTAGTTTTTACTCTGTCCTTGTGAGCCATTTTTAGCATAGTTCCGTTTGGAATTTGGATTTGTGATCTAAAGAGAAGTTGTAGAGGGGGAAATTATGATGAGAATGGACTCAAGAATCATCCCAAAATATTTTAAAATGAAGAATTTATAGCTGTCAGAGCGTTGGAGGGTCGAGCAGTTAAAAAGTTGACTTTCGGAGTAGTTGGCCGAGCGCCTACTGAGCGCCTACCAAGGCGCTTGGACCGGCTGTCTCTGGGGGCAGATTCGGTCCGGGTCGGGTCGATCCGGGTAGAGTTTTTTATGCAAATTTAAGTTGAAATACATATTAATTGAATGTATTTGAATACTAAACTAATATATGTAGAGTTTATTAGTGACTTAAAGATATCTAAATGCATAAAATAAAGACTAAAGTTAACATAATTAAAAAATTAACTATTGATAATGTTTGAAGAATATTAAAATAATATTAAATGATGAATAATATTAGTATAAGATTAAAATGTTATTAAATGAGTAATAACATTTGTATAAAATGAAAATGTTATTAAATAATTAATGACATTAATAAATGATTAATAATATTAGTAAGAGATTAAAATATTATTAAATGGTTAATAATATTAATAAGTGATTAAAATATTATTAAATGGTTAATAATATGAATAAGTGATTAAAATATTATTAAATGGTTAATAATATTAATGGGAGATGAAAATATTATTAAATGGTTAATAATATTAATAAGTGATTAAAATATTATTAAATGGTTAATAATATTAATAAATGATTAAAATATTATTAAATGGTTAATAATATTAACGAGTGATTAAAATATTATTAAATGGTCAATAATATTAATAGGTGATTAAAATATTATTAAATGGTTAATAATATTAATAAGTGATTAAAATATTATTAAATAGTTAATAATATTTGAATATAGTTGTATATTATCAAAGATAGATAATATTTTAAGGTATTTGGTACATTATTAAATGTCCAAATCATTAAGTTATATAAAAGAAGAAAATTTAATTGAATTAAACCAATGTAGATAGTCCATTTGTGACTAATTTAGACAACTTATTAAAAGTAAGTCGTACGAAGAACATGTAGTGAACGCGTAAGTTGGTTAAGCATACCCAACAGTCCAAACTATATTTGGGCTAGGGTTTTTGTCTGAAACTTAAGGGTTCGTTATCGGACAACTAAAGAATTAATAATTTGAAGTAAAGGTCTTAAGCTAAGACTAATTAATAGTCATTGTAACTAATGATTATGTCAATTCTATATATAAATTGTAGGTTGAACAAGAGACGCAAATAAGCGTAGATGGTAGAAGCGACCATGCAAGTTTTTCAGAACTTGCTCCTATGTGCATTAATATGCTATAATGTGATTTAAATTGATAATATGAAGTTATATTGATGATGTTTGTGTTAGATGAACAACTTGTGGTATGGTTACATGAAAACTATGTACAAGATTGAAGCATGATTTGCTAAGTGCTAGTTTATTATTGTATGTGATACATAAGAGGTAGAATTATTATTAATATGGAAAGCATGATGTAAGAATAAGATACAAAGCATGTATATGATGTGAAGCATGTAATGTGTTATGTGTAACTGTTAAACTTGCTTAGCCGTCGTGCTAACTCTTGCTTAAAACCAACATTTTCAGATAATGGAAGTTATTCGAAGTTTTGTTAAAGATCAAGAAACAACAATGCATATTACATTCACTGAAGGTCTAGCACGACCATTGTAGATATCAGTCCAAATTGGACAGGTAACATGATAGTGTAGTATAAGAATCAGTTGGTATGTAATATGAGTGTCAAATACTCAAATTGATTGTAATAAAATGTCGTATCATGTATGATATTGAGACATACTAGGAATGTATAAAGATTGTGATTCTGGAATAGAAAGAGATGTTGTAGAATTGTAAATAAATGCTTATTTAGCAATTATAATATTGTTGTAATTAATAAACCATAAGGTAAAGGTAGTACTAGTGTTGAACCAGATCTGAGGTTAAAGGAACCCGGATTCGGGGTCGTCATAAGTTGGTATCAAAGCTGATAGGTTATAAACCTTAGGTAAGAGTACCTTAGGCTATAACCGTAGTAGGAGATAAGTAAAATGATAAATGAATAAACTCCGGAAGAGTTTAAGTAATAAAAGATGAATTTAAAAAATTCATATATAGAAGATTATCCAAAGATGGATTTGAAAAGATGTAAGAGAAATGAAAAGGGTCATGTTGTACCTAATTTGAAGAAATGATAGAAGATATCTTATAATAAGATTTTTAGAAGTATAAAGAAAATGCTAATAAGGTCATGAAATGATCTAGGGAGATGAACTCGTAATGAGGCAGATGTGTTAAAATATGAACGGAGAGAATTCGTATTCAGTTAAAAAAAATTAGTGGTTTGTGGGTTTTTAATTGAGGACTCATATTAGTGGCTGAGTTGTACAATTTCTTGTATGGACGGTAAATTTGTGCTTGGTTTTAGAAACACTTAGCTTCCTATATTAATATAGTGGTTGAGTTGAACGAACCCTTGTATGGGCAGGGGCTATGATATGTCAGCGAACCAATTTGGGAGATGCTGCTGCGAAACTTGCACGATCAGTGTGTATCGAAGAAGAAAGATATGCACTGGTGGCATGTGTTTCCTTACAGTGTTGAATAGTTGGGAAACTGATGTATTTGTTCTTGGTTTAACGACCGTTTGACTTCCTATATTAATTAGTGTCCGAGTTGACTAATTTCTTGTATGGGCAGGAGATTGTGTTTGGTTTGACAACCACTTAGCTTCCTATAGTGATAATCGATTTAAACCTGGTGTCACGTTATTCGTTATATGTATGTTGAGAAGGTAATTCTTTTCTCATATGTACAACGGATAGGTAGAGGATGTTGAGATAAGATTGTGTTCTGAGAACCGACACGTATGGTAAGTTCGTGACTTATAGTCATGTGGTAGAGCTTCTCAACGAATGGGCGACTTTGGCCTGACTTGGACAAACTCCTCAAACCATATGATTATGGTAAGTTCCTGAGCCCAAATACGTGGTAAGTTTGATGAACAGTGAGTGTGGGTAAAGTTAAGTATCAAGATTAAAACTATACTAGATATAGTTATTAAGTTGGAAAAGATGAGGAGAAATTTGAGGTATTTTGAGGTTTTAGGATATTCCAAATCTTCTAGCTATGCTAGACTTTGAAATTCTTAAAAATCGTGTCAAAATCGCACTTTTGTGCTTTTGAAAAGACAAATGTATTTTAAATATCATTAATGCACTTTGCAGAGATGATAAACGATGGAGTCATCAATACAGAGAAACCTAGTGTTGGATGTATTTTTAAGCCCACTATGGTACGATGTAATATGACAAAGTCATAAAATGAGTTTCAGTGTTTTAAAACGTTTAAAGAAGAGTCTATGCTAATTATTTTGGCTAGACAAATTGATTTAAAAATATCAAAATGTATTTATAAAATCATCACACGCCATTAAAACCATGGTGCAAAGATGAAAAAGACAGAATATTCAACGCACTGTTGCAACGGTGCGGTAGCATGATATCCTAAAAATGTATTTCAGATATTTTAATTAATCTGAAATGATTTTCAGTTCGTAATATACGAACAATCTAATGATGTGAGTCTATATCATTTATTTTGATTGGACACTTTTGGTCAGAAATGACTCAAGTTTTATTTTCAATCCAACTTATGCTGGAGAGGAATTTTGTATTATTTCTAAGGTGAACAACCCTATAATGGGGGATATGTCAGAGCCATGAATAAAAAACCTGCGAGAGGGCACCCAAGAGTGGTGGCATGCTGATATAACAAAATATGGGTTGGTAAATTCAAAGAGTTCAATCCTAAAAAAAGTCGTTGTGCACAACGCAGAAGTACGATAGGCTGATCACTTAGAGTACCGGATATTACAATTGTAATGATTGTTAATATTTAAAACAAAATGGGAGTTTTCTGTCTACCGGGTATTGTAAATACTCAAAATGTATGTTCACAGTCTTTATGACTCCTCAGAATAGTATGAAAGTTTTAATGAATATTTTGATTTTCAATTTATTCTTTTACAAGATATTCTATTGTTCTGAAATTGTGAGTTTAGAAGTATGAACTTCCTAGCAAATGGTGGTCATAGAATTTGATGAGTAATACCCAGAGATGAAAATTAGTAGAAATGTGTATGAGATAATTTTGGGGACGAAATTCTTATAAGAAGTGGTGAATGTAATATCCCATATATTTTCAAGATTTTAAATAATATCTTAATTTATTTTATTAAAGGTTAAGGTTTAAAACCTAGAATTTGAGAACTAAGATGTGTATAAAATGGGTAAACATTTTTTTTAACATAATTTATTTGTTAGAAATTAAATGTGGAAATATTTTAATGATGCATGTAGAGAATTTATTAAAGAAATAAATTCATTTGAGAAGTGAAGGTGATTATATATATATATATATATATATATATATATATATATATATATATATATATATATACCTAAAGCGTGCTTGTTAGCCAAATAAGAGGATGAGTAAGTTAGTACTAAATTAAACTAATAAATTAATTAGTTTAAATATGAAGTAAGAAGGAAAGTTATGAAATATAATTAATTAGGTTAATTATATTAGTCATAAGTTGGAGTTATGGAAAAGCTAGAACGATTGCCTATGGTGGCAATAATAAGGAGTTAATTAATTAAGTAATTAACTTAATTATTAAGTTATTATATAGAGTCCATTAATGGATTTAAAACAAGCCCTATATGGGAATACTGGCATGAAGGTGGGTAATTAAATAATAAGCCCAAATGTTATGTTAATTAACAGTCCAAGAGGTAATTAATATAAGTCCAATTAAATTATGTTGGCAAGTATTGTGATAGTTCAATTAAATTAATTACCAAGCACAAGTTATAAATGATATGTGAGTTGTGTTGGGTAACCCAAGTAATTAAATAAGAGAGCCCAATGCAAAGTAAGATATATAGCCTAAACACTTAAAAGTCCAATGTTGGTCAAAGTGTTGGGAGATATTGTTGAGTGTAGAGAATTAACTAATGTAGGGTTAATTGAATAACCCTAGTTGGTAGGCAAGATAGAGAATTAACCAAACATTGGTTAATTGCTAGAGGAAGGAAGGTAGTGATGAGAATTAACTATGGATGAGTTAATTGAGTAACCCAAGGCGGTAGAATTATTTATAGCAAGTCTAATTGAATTATATAATAAGTCCAATTGAGATATTAATCTAGGTCAAATAAATTTACCTAGTAGTTCATATAATTAATTTAACATTAATCCATGTAATAATTATACAAGCTCAATGCTTGATTTAATTAAATGTAATAAAGGGTATTTAATATTAGCCCAATGTAATAATTAAATTGAGCCCAAACCAATTAATTGGATGAGCCCAATATATTAAATTCTAGAGTCCAATGTGGAGCCCAAATAGTAGTCAAAGTTGTGGTCAATGTATATATATTCGTGTGTATATATATATATATATGTATATATATATGGATACTTATATAATGATATAGGATATAAAAATAAAGCCAAGTTGGTAAAATTTATTGCTATTCCCGAATTTTGAGTGTGGCTTCATTTTGCTTATTTTACACTCCAAAAGTTACTTACAAGCAACCTTGATGGAAATCTTTCATGTTAGTCATTCAATCAAGTCTTTTCCCTTAAATTAAGCCAAGTTTTGATGGTTGCAAGTAATGTTGGTCAAATTATATAGATATACATATTGTAAGTAATAAAAAGAGATGATAGAAAGGCTTATAAATAGAGACCTTAAATCATGTGTTAGTTTTTGTTCATTTGTTTCACCAAATATAGAGATAAAAACTCTAGAAAAAAAGTAAGTAAACCTTTGGGAGATTGATGATCCACCAAGAAAAAATACTAGAGAATAGTCAAGGAGGAGTCCTTAGCATCTTCATGTCCAAGAGAAGAAGAGAATCCATGTCCAAGAGGTTAAAAAGTGTTCTAAACCATCTTTAGTTCATTTTTATAACTTAGATATTATTTGAACAGTTAAATATATTTTTAACCGATTAAAAGTTATTTTAATGCTTTAGAAGTCTAAATCAATGATATATAGGTAGATTCATGGTTTAGTATGTTTAATACAAGTATTGGTATGTGTGGTATGCAAATAAATGGAAGAAAATTCCATATTGTGTTACCGGTAAAATCATAGATGGTTCGATCTTAAATTTCTTGTCAAAACATTTTCAAAAATATGATCGAACCATGAAATATTGTAAAACAAGAAGTTAGGAAGACAACAACACTAAGTTGGTGTCATTTGGATGTGTAGAGTTTATTTTATTCAAGTTTGAACCATTAAAACCAAGGATTTGTGATTTTAGTTTTCACTCTGTCCTTGTGAGCCATTTTTAGTGTAGTTCCGTTTGAAATTTGGATTTGTGATCTAAAGAGAAGTTGTATAGGGGGAAATTATGATGAGAATGGACGAAAGAATCACCCCAAAATATTTTAAAATGAAGAAGTTATGGCTGTCGGAGCGTTGGAGGGTCGAGCAGTTAAAAAGTTGACTTTCGGAGGAGTTGGCCGAGTGCCTACTGAGCGCCTACCAAGCGCCTAGGCGCTTGAACCGGCTGTCTTTGGGGGCAGAGTCAGTCCGGGTCGGGTCGGTCCTGGTCGAGTTTTTTTTATGGAAATTTAAGTTGAAATACATATTAATTGAATGTGTTTGAATACTAAACTAATATATGTAGAGTTTATTAGTGACTTAAAGGTATCTAAATGTATAAAATAAAGACTAAAGTTAACACAATTAAAAAGTTAACTATTGATAATGTTTGAAGAATATTAAAATATTATTAAATTATGAATAATATTAGTATAAGATTAAAATGTTATTAAATGAGTAATAACATTTATATAAGATGAAAACGTTATTAAATAATTAATGGCATTAATAAATAATTAAAATATTATTAAATGATTAATAATATTAGTGAAAGATTAAAATATTATTAAATGGTTAATAATATTAATAAGTGATTAAAATATTATTAAATGGTTAATAATATGAATAAGTGATTAAAATATTATTAAATGGTTAATAATATTAATGAGAGATTAAAATATTATTAAATGGTTAATAATATTAATAAGTGATTAAAATATTATTAAATGGTTAATAATATTAATGAGTTATTAAAATATTATTAAATGGTCAATAATATTAATAAGTGATTAAAATATTATTAAATGGTTAATAATATTAATAAGTGATTAAAATATTATTAAATAGTTAATAATATTAATAAGTGATTAAAATATTATTAAATGGTTAATAATATTTGAATGTAGTTGTATATTATCAAAGATAGATAATATTTTGAGGTATTTGGTACATTATTAAATGTCCAAATCATTAGGTTATATAAAAGAAGAAAGTTTAATTGAATTAAACCAATGTAGATAGTCCATTTGTGACTAATTTAGACAACTTATTAAAAGTAAGTCGTACGAAGAACATGTAGTGAACGCGTAAGTTGGTTAAGCGTACCCGACAGTCCAAATTGTATTTGGGCTAGGGTTTTTGTCCGGAACTTAAGGGTCCATTTATCGGACAATTAAAAAGTTAATAATTTGAAGCTAAGGTCTTAAGTTAAGACTAATTAATAGTCATTGTAACTAATGATTATGTCAATTCTATATATAAATTGTAGGTTGAACAAGAGACGCAAATAAGCGTAGACGGTAGAAGCGATCAGACAAGTTTTTCAGAACTTGCTCCTATGTGTATTAATATGCTATAATGTGATTTAAATTGATAATATGAAGTTATATTAATGATGTTTGTGCTAGATGAACAACATGTGGTATGGCTACATGAAAACTATATACAAGATTGAAGCATGATTTGCTAAGTGCTAGTTGATTATTGTATGTGATGCATAAGAGGTATGAAGTATTATTAATACGGAAAACATGATGTAAGAATAAGATACAAAAAATGTATATGATGTGAAGCATGTAATGTGTCATGTGTAACTGTTAAACTTGCTGAGCCGTCGTGCTAACTCTTGCTTAAAACCAACATTTTCAGATAGTGGAAGTTATTCAAAGTTTTGTTAAAGATCAAGAAATAGGAATGCATATTACATTCACTGAAGGTCTAGTATGACCATTGTAGATATCAGTCCAAATTGGACAGGTAACATGATTGTGTAGTATAAGAATCAGTTGGTATGTAATATGAGTGTCAAATACTCAAATTGATTGTAATAGAATATCGTATCATGTATGATATTGAGACATACTGGGAATGTATAAAGATTGCGATTCTGGAATAGAAAGAGATGTGTAGAATTGTAAATAAATGCTTATTTAACAATTATAATATTGTTGTAATTAATGAACAATAAGGTAAAGGTAGTACTAGTGTTGAACCGGATCTGAGGTTAAAGGAAGCCGGATTCGGGGTCGTCACACCGTATATAGAATGGCGCTTGTGGAATTGAAGGAGTTGAGGTACAGTTACAAGAACTCTTAGAAAAGAAATACATTCAACCAAGTGTTTATCCATGGGGAGCACTAATGTTGTTTGTCATGAAAAATGATGGAACTTTAAGATTATGTGTTGATTATCGTGAACTTAATAAATTAATCATAAAGAATAAGTATCCATTACCTAGGATTGATGACTTGTTTAATCAACTCAAAGGAAAGAAATATTTCTCTAAGATTGATCTACGGTCAGGATACCATCAACTGAAGGTTAGAAAGGAAGATGTGCCGAAGGCAGCGTTTAGAACACGTTACGGACATTACAAGTTTCTAGTAATGTCCTTTGGATTAACGAATGCACCGACAAACATTCATAGACTTGATGGATAGGGTTTTTAGGTCTTGCTTAGACAAGTATGTTGTAATGTTCATCGACGATATTTTCATATACTCAAAAACACTGGAAGAACGTGCTATGCACTTAAGAAGTGTACTAGAAACCTTACGACATGAACAATTCTATGCCAAATTTTCAAAATGCGAGTTCTGGCTAGAGAAAGTTCAGTTCTTAGGTCATGTGATTGACAAAAGCGGAGTTTCAGTGGATCCAGTAAAGATAGAAGAAGTTATGAATTGGGAACAACCAAAAACCCCAACCGAAGTGAGAAGTTTCTTAGGTTTAGCGGAGTACTATATACGTTTCATTAAAGATTTTCAAATATAGCAACCTCGTTAACCAACTTAACTAGGAAGACCGTAAAGTATGCTTGGACAGACAAATATGAAGAGAGCTTTCAAGAGCTAAAGAAGAGGCTAAGTGAGGCACCCGTATTATCATTGCCTGATGATAGTGGAGGTCTTGTAGTCTACAGTGATGCCTTACATAAAAGATTAGGTTGTGTTTTAATGTAACATGACAAAGTAATAGCTTATGCTTTGCGACAGCTAAAGGATTATGAGTTAAGGTATCCTACTCACGATCTAGAATTAGCGGCGGTAGTATTTGCTTTAAAGATATGGAGGCATTACTTGTATGGAAAGATGTGTGAAATTTATATAGATCACAAGAGTTTAAAGTATATTTTTACACAATGAGAGTTGAATATGAGGCAAAAACGATGGTTGGAATAGATTAAGGATTATAATTGTGAAATCCTATATCATCCAGGAAAAGCCAACGTTGTTGCAGATGCTTTGAGTAGGAAGAACCAAGAGAAGTTAAATGTGTTAACAACTCAGGATGAGTTGATTAAAGAGTTTGCTAGTCTCGACATAGAGGTAAGAGTTCCTTCAGTCTCGACGATGAATTTTTTTGTAATGGAGGATCACTCAACCTTGTTAGGTAACATTAAGGAGATCCAAAAGGAGGATGAAAACTATAAGAAGTTGAAGAAGTCAACAGAGATTGTAGACAGCAAATACATGATGGACAAGGAGGGAATTATTAGATTTGAATCTAGAATTTAGATTCCTTCAGTTCAAGAACTCAAGGAAGAAATCATGTCAAGAGCACATAGTACTAAGTTTTCAGTACACCCAGGGAGTACCAAAATGTACAAAGATATAAGTTAACATTTTTGGTGGCCAAACATGAAAAGAGAAGTAGCTGAATTCGTTAGTAGGTGTTTAGCATGTCAGCAAGTTAAAGATGAGCATCAAAGACCAAGCGGATTGTTACAACCATTAGAGATCCCAGAGTGAAAATGGGAGCATATTACAATGGATTTTGTAGTAGGCCTACAAACCACACAGAAGGGTCATGGTGCCATATGGGTAACCAAGTCAGCTCACTTTTTACCAATCAAGGTTAAGTTCACTTTAGATCGATTAGCAAAGCTATACATTAAGGAGGTTATCTCTAGACATGGCGTACCAGTTTTAATTGTGTTGGATCGAGACCCAAGGTTCACATCGAACTTCTGAAAAAGTCTTCAAGAAAATCTAGGTACACAGTTGAGAATGAGTACTGCTTACCACCCATAAACAGATGGTCAAAGTGGAAGGACTATCCAAACTTTGGAGGATATGCTAAGAGCTTATATAATGAATTTTGAGGGAAGTTAGGAAGATCACTTACCTCTGGTGGAATTCGTATACAACAATAGTTATCACACTAATATAGGAACGCCACCATATGAAGCTCTGTATGGAAGAAAGTGTAGAACACCGATGTGTTGGGACGAAGTCGGTGAATGAAAGATGCTTGGGCCAGAATTGATTCAACAAACTGCGGAGATAGTTCAACCAATTCAACTAAGGTTACGAGCTGCTCAAGAAAGACAGAAGAGATATGCCGATCTACATCGACAAAAGAGAGACTTTGAAGTCGGTAGTCATGTTTTCCTAAAAGTATTTTCCTGGAATGGAAATATTCGTTTTGAAAAGAAAGAAAAATTGAGTCCAAGGTTTATAGGACCATTCAAAATATTATTGATAGAGTTAAATTATACGATATTTTTATTTCCTAATACTTCGTTTTTATATTTATTGTGTGATTAAATGTTTAATTATTTATTTCATTTTGGTTTTAATAGGTTTTATAGGGTTTTAGTTAATTTATGTTAATTTAGGTAATTTTATTGTATTTTTATATTTTTTTTATTTATGTGTTTTTATTTATTTTTAATATTTTAGGTGTTTTATTAATTATTATGTGTTTTTATTATTTTTATTTATTTTTAATTAATTTATATTTATTTTTGTAGGAAAAATAAGCTCTGGGGGCAATTTCGTAAATTCTGCAACGCTCTGATGGCAATTTGGTAATTAAGCAGCACAGTGGCAATTCTGTAATTTCTGAAAAATTCGGCTCGCGCGCATTGTGCGGGGATGGAATAGCAATGCGGACAAGAAACGACGCCATTTTGGTCTAGGCGACAGAAACAGGGTCCGCGCAATGCGCGGCTGCGTTCTTTTGGCACAGACGCGTGTATTACACACGTCAATGGTAACAAAAAGGAAGGCGGCTGGATACTTGAACTAAAACACACAAATAAACAATAATGAAGATTCCATAACATATATAAGATGTAATTCAAGTTTTATTTATTCATATAAAGTCGGATTACAAATCTCTCGAAAGTTCAGAACCTTACATTCACTTCTTCTTAAAAGAATTTTGTCCCCAAAATTAACTTATACAATTAAGAAAACAAATGTGGATATTCTATCTTCCAATTACCACATTGCTTGCTCCATTAATTGATTTTTCCATATGACCTTGACTGAAGGTATAACTTTGTTTCGCAAGACTTGTTCCTTCCTATCAATAATTTTAATAGGAATATCCTCATAGCTTAGATCATTCTCGATTTGAATGGGTTTGTAGCTGATTACGTGTTTATAATCGGATTTATAAGGACACAATACTGAAACATGAAATACATTATGTATATGTTCCATCTCTATAGGTAAGGCTACTTCATAAGCTATCTCACCTATTTTTCATAATTGATGTGATATCGCAAGCACCCAAAAATAAAATCTTACTTTGGAAAATAAATATGTAGTAGTATAAGTAAGAGTCGATCCCACAGAGAATGATTAATTAATTTTATGTTTTGTAAACAAAAATTTGGGGGTTTTGTAATTAAAGAAATAATTTAAATAAAATTAATTAAAATAAATATGCAAGAAATAAATAAATGAGAAGAAAAAGTATTGGTTTAAGTTAACATCCACCATCAAGAATTTACAACTGATCACTGATGTAAGAATAAATCAATTCATATTTTAAATATTCAACGTGAAATAATTACTCCCATTCGAATAATTTTTCTATCTCTCCTTAATTTTAGTTAAGCAGAAACAAACAATCTAAATAACCCTTACTACTAAATAATCTAAGACAAGCGCTAAAGATTTAACCTAGTAGCAATATAAAGAAATAGAGAAATCATTGAACTAAAGAACACAATCCAAACGTCTGTATTTAATTTAGATGAATATTTTTCCTAAGATATAACAATCTTTTGATAAGCAAAATAATTATTAATCTTAGTTGCTTCGCAAATCAAAGTGACCAAACAATTACGGATTTGATATTTAATTTAGCAATAGATTTCAACAAATAATAAACAAGTATGCATCCTAGCAATTAAACGAATTAATCATAAAATTAAATACAGAAAAATATTCAATACTCAAAGTATAAATTGAACAATTAAAATAAATTAGATCTCACAGTGTATAAATCTTGATGGCTTCAATAACTTAAACCAAGAAAAAGAATTTAGCTACTCATAATTTTAGAGAGCATCAAAGAATAAAAGAGAGAATTTTTATTATTAGAAAAGTTGTATCTTACATTGTGTGTCAAGCCCTCTATTTATAGGCTCCATAAACCTCCTAACCCTAGTAGGATTTACAATTAAAAATAAAACAAAATAATTATTATCCTAACCCTAATTGGAATTCTAAATAAAATATTAAAAATAAAATAAAGAATTATTGCTTCCTTTTCTAAATTAAAATCGGATTTTTATTCTACTGATTTGTTGCGTTGCAGTGTAGGAAATCCAAAATAAGGAAGGAAAAAGGAAAAAATCTGTCAGCCGCCTCTTTCTCTCTCTTCTCTGACGCGTCAGCGCGTGTATTACACGCGTCTGACTTGTTACTGTTAGCGCGTGTTGGTCACGCGCCTGGTGCTGAACATGGCCTCCGCGCATTGCGCGAGGTTCTTCTACTCTGCTGAAACAAACGACGTCGTCTTGCTGCTCCGCGTGCTGTTCCACGCATTGTGCGGATTACTCCAATTTGCTGGTATTTACGATTCTGGCATTGACCGGTTTATTTACCATTTTGCCATCCAAGCTTTAATTTTCCTATAAAAATAAATATAAATTAATTAAAAATAAATAAAAATAATATAAAAATAATAAAAACACATAATAATTAATAAAACACCTAAAACACTAAAAATAAAATAAAAAAGAAATATAAAATTACTATAAAATTACTTAAATTAACAAAAATTAACTAAAACCTTACAAAACCTATTAAAACCAAAATAAGCTAAATAATTAAACATTTAAGCATACAATAAATATAAAAACTAAGTATTGGGGAATAAAAATATCATATAATTTAACCCTATCAAATACCCCACACTTAGCTTTTTGCTCGTCCTCGGGCAAAACAAAAACAAAAACTATAAAATTAAAACTAATAACCAAACAACTTTCTTGAGCAACAGATCAATATAAATTTCAACATCAACCTTAAAGATTTTTTTTTAAATGATAACTCAAAGAAAAAATTCAAAATATGCAAAGATCACAATTTTAACATATTTATCAATTTTACTTTAATCAAGACCTTTTGTGTGTGTGTGAATCCAAATGTATCAAACTAATTAAAACTCAGATAAGTCTAGGTTATTAATTATCTTATAAAAGATATACAATAAAACTCAATATACTTATTTTTCTCATCACTTTCAGCTAATACAGACAAATATAAATCAGAAGATCAAAAGGTTTTTAATCAATTATATACACTAGGATTATTAATATGCATTTTTTTCAAAAAAAATTTCATTTTTTTTTCTTTTAATGGGTGCATTTTATGCTCCATCCCATTTTCTTTTTTTTCTCTTTTTTTTTCTTTCTTTAGTGAGTGCGTTTTACGCTCCCTCTAACCAGCGAGTGTGTTTTACGCTCCATCTTGTTGCATGTGTTTATGAGTGAGTGTGTTTTACGCTCTATCTCAACCCACCACAAGATTTTTTTTTCTTCAATAATAATCTTAGAAAAATTACCTAAATCATCTCCTTCAAATTATATTTTGTCTTATATTTCACTTCGAATAATGATCAAATAAGATATAGAGCTCAAAAATATCTTTCATAAGCATTTAACCATATAAACTTCTCTTAATTAAAACTAGCTCAAACAAATGGATATAAGTGCATAAAAAATTTAAAGGATTTCAACCAAAGTAATTGTCAACAATAAGTCAAAATTCAGACCAATCAAGAATTTATCATTTTTTTAAGAGTTATTAAATAAAAACCAAAATTTTTATCATTGGCTAAAAATTTAAAATCCAATAAACTCATTGCTCAAGTGACACATCCTAAAAATAAAATAAAAAACTACCCCATTTTCGTAGGAAACACGGTTACACTTAGCATGTGCAACTAGCCTTTAAACCCTAAGGTTATCCCAAGTGGACGAGTTTTGCCTCGTGAGGGTTTACAGTGAATTTACCCACAAAATTCAAAATTTCAAAATTTATAAAATTTCCTAAAATTTTCAAAATATGACCTAAAAATAACAAAAATCCTAAATCTCTTCCCCCACACTTAAAGTTTACATTGTCCCCAATGTAAAATAAAATGCAAAGAAAAAGGCATAAATAACTAAACTATAAATGCAAAAATAAAAAGAAAGAAAATTATACTCCCCTTAGGTTGCCTCCCAAGCAGCGCTTTTGTTTATTGTCTTTGGCTCGACAGCAGGTCAAAGTATTACGTTACTCCAATTCCATGAATTTTGAGTACCCCATCCATCACATTATTCTTCATCAGTAGATTCAATCTCCCTCGTATTTGACATGAATGTTCAACTCCCTTTTTAAATAATAAATATTGGAGATAACTATGAAGATTCTTTAAAGTTAGAATGGGATCCTGAAAAATAAACGATGAAAATTTGTTATGAGTAACAGGTAATGGAATGGAAATAATTGCATTATTATCAAAAATCATTGGCAAAGAATTTAATGGAGCTTCATCCTCCTTCAAATCTTGTGTCAGTTCAATTGCTTCTTCTTCCTTTAACTACAAATTGTTGGTAATTGCAATCCCTAACGTTTCCTTATTTATCTCCTCAAAAACTTTCGCCACCGTGGGCATGTCATCATAAAAAATAACATCATTGTCTATATTAACACTGTTTGCTTCATTGATGTTGTTGGCTTTCTCTTGCGTCGGTGATGGAGGTACTGTCTTTTCTGGATCTTCTATATCGTTACCACTTCTTAACACTTGTGCACTTGTATTCTCCGTTAGATTATTCACTGTTTGAGAAGGTACTAGCTCAGACTTTTGCTCCTCCAATTGATCGATTCTGATTTGTCCCATTTGAGTACCCAAACGCTGAATAATTGCATTATTTTCTTGAATACGAGCCTGCATGTCTTATTGAAATTGCAAATTATCCTGTTGAAATTGTAAAGTGTTAGCTTCAATTAATTTAAGCATATCTTCTAAAGACATATCAGAATAAAATGATTAGCCCTGTTGTGATTGTAAAGTGTTAGCGGTAAGTTGTTGAATCATATCATCTAAAGACATATCAGAATTATTTGATTGACTCTGTTGTTGTTGGGGATGTGGCTGCATGTATTGTTGATAGCTTGAAAAATTCTAATTTGCGGGCGGATTCATTTGTGGATTCTCATAGCTAAAATTAGGATGATCCCTCCATCCTAAATTATACGCGTTTGAATAGGGATCATATCTCCATTGGGGTTCACCAGGGAAATCACTTGCTATATTGACTTGCTCATAAGACTCCTCTTGAAGAATGGGGCACATATTAGTCGGATGTCCTACCACCGCACAAATCTTACAAGCTTCCATTGGTTGTGCATTACCTACAACCATTTGATAAACAAAAGAAGTTAGGGTATCAATTTGTTGTTCAAGAGAAGAAATAGTTACCTCATTGACATAATCATCCATGACTTCCATTCTTACCTTCACAACTAAATTAAATTGTAAAAAAATAAAATCTAAAAAAAATTTACTAAATTAAATTCATATTTACAAAAGCAAAAAATTAAATCAAAATCATTCCCCGGCAACGGCGCCAAAATTTGGTGTGATGTCGCAAGCACCCAAAAATAAAATCTTACTTTGGAAAAATAAATATGTAGTAGTGCAAGTAAGAGTCGATCCCACAGAGAATGATTATTTAATTTTATATTTTTGCAAACAAAAATTGGGGGGTTTTTGAATCAAAGAAATAGTTTAAATAAAATTAATTAAAATAATTATGCAAGTAATTTAATGAAATAAATGAGAAGAAAAAGCCTTGGTTTAAGTTAACATCCACCATCAAGAATTTACAACTGATCGCTGATGCAAGAATAAATCAATTCATATTTTAAATATTCAACGTGAAATAATTACTCCCATTCGAATAATTTTTTTATCTCTCCTTAATTTTAGTTAAGCAGAAACAAGCGATCTAAATAACTCTTACTACTAAATAATCTCAGACAAGCGCTAAAGATTTAACCTAGTAGCAGCATAAAGAAATAGAGAGATCGTTGAACTAAACAACACAATCCAAGCGTCTGCATTTAATTTAGATGAATATTTTTTCTAAGATATAACAATCTTTTGATAAGCAAAATAATTATTAATCGTAGTTGCTTCGCAAATTAAAGTGACCAAACAATTACGGATTTGACATTTAATTTAGCAATACATTTCAATGAATGATAAACTAGTATGCATCCTAGCAATTAAATAAATTAATCATAAAATTAAACACAGAAAAATATTCAATACTCAAAATATAAATTGAACAATTAAAATAAATTAGATCTCACAGTGTATAAATCTTGATGGCTTCAATAACTTAAACCAAGAAAAAGAACTTAGCTACTCATAATTTTAGAGAGCATCAAAGAATAAAAGAGAGAATTTTTATTATTAGAAAAGTTGTATCTTACATTGTGTGTCAAGCCCTCTATTTATAGGCTCCATAAACCTCCTAACCCTAGTAGGATTTACAATTAAAAATAAAATAAAATAATTATTATCCTAACCCTAATTGGAATTCTAAATAAAATATTAAAAATAAAATAAAGAATTATTGCTTCCTTTTCTAAATTAAAATCGGATTTTTATTCTACTGATTTGTTGCATTGCAGTGTAGGAAATCCAAAATAAGGAAGGAAAAAGGAAAAAATCTGTCAGCCGCCTCTTTCTCTCTCTTCTCTGACGCGTCAGCGTGTGTATTACACGCGTCTGACTTGTTACTGTTAGCGCGTGTTGGTCACGCGCCTGGTGCTGAACATGGCCTCCGCGCATTGCGCGAGGTTCTTCTATTCTGCTGAAACAAACGAGGTCGTCTTGCTGCTCCGCGTGCTATTCCGCGCTTACTCCAATTTGCTGGTATTTACGATTCTGCCATTGACTGGATTATTTACCATTTTGCCATCCAAGCTTTAATATTCCTATAAAAATAATAATAAATTAATTAAAAATAAATAAAAATAATATAAAAATAATAAAAACACATAATAATTAATAAAACACTAAAAATAAAAAAAGGAAATATAAAAATACTATAAAATGACTTAAATTAACATAAATTAACTAAAACCCTATAAAATCTATTAAAACCAAAATAAGCTAAATAATTAAACATTTAAGCATACAATAAATATAAAAACTAAGTATTGTGGAATAAAAATATCATATAATTTAACCTTATCACCAGTCAGATGATATAGCAGTTATATAAAGTAGTAAATGGCACGACGATTTTTAATAGGTTTGGAGCCTAAACTA
The DNA here is from genome assembly GCA_947179155.2 of Hedera helix. Taxonomy (NCBI): domain Eukaryota; kingdom Viridiplantae; phylum Streptophyta; class Magnoliopsida; order Apiales; family Araliaceae; genus Hedera; species Hedera helix. The sequence continues at coordinate 5,684,115 of OX359286.1, forward strand.
CTCTTAGTCATCTCTTCCACTCCACCGAGCATGATTCATCCTCTATGGGATAAGGTTCCACTAAATCAATTACAATCTCCCACTGGAGAACTGATTCCTTCAGAATCAGGCAAGCACTTTATCTTAACTTTACGACCTCCCTCCTGGAGCTGGCCCGCTTAGGATTAGGCAAGATCTCTGTCTCAACTTTACAACCTCCTACTGGAGTTGATCCCCTCATAATCAGGTGAGATCTCTGTCTCAAATTTTTCACCTCCCTCTAGAGCTAACCCACTTATGATCAAGTGAGATATCTGTCTCGACTTTTTTATGTCCCTATAGTTGACTTTGAGGTGCTGTTAAGTTGTGTTTAAGCTCGTCTTTTTAATGACTTAGCAGCATGATTGATTTTTTTTTCAAGGTGTAGAGTGGCTTTTTAAAAAGCGTAGAGTGACCTTTAGATTTTAGGGATACTTTAAGCATTTAAACTTGTAAGCTTTATCTCATTAATTTGGTTGATCGATCGACAACTTTGAAGTCTGGAGATGAAATCTATTTATAGATTTTTTTTCTAAAAAATATCCATTTGAAAGCTACCATTGCTTTGTCTGATATCTGTCTCAAAAGTTGTCTCAAAAGTCTTCTGTTGTAGATTGGTACACTGATAGATTGGTACAGCCGCCTAATTTGTCAATTTATTGTGTGTTATGGGAAATTTGGTTTTCGCAATTTAGGCGTTGAAAACGCGGCTGATTGGACATCTTTCTTTCAGTTAACACCCTTTGAGGATATTCATGTTGAAGGTGTGTTGGAGAAGTTTCCTGTCATAACGACTACTGACATGTCAGGAGATACACTCTATGATGCCATATGTCTAGGATTGTAGAGTCAATCCTTAGATATGTTCACTTTGTGCTCTTTGTAGCTTTTCATCATTTTGTGCTTCTCTGTAGCTCAACATCGCTCTACTATACTTTGTAACATAGTCTTCACTCTACGATTCTTTATAGATTCTACATTCTATTCATTTACCTGAAGTTGTTCTGCGATCTTGGAGTTTTCTTTAGTCACTCTGTGATCTTGATATCTTCATTTCAGCTCGACGACTCTGTCAGACATACTTAGTTCATTCTGTGATCTCAGTGAATTAAGTCTTCAATTTTGTGAACTTGGACTTTCAGTCTTTTTATAAGTTCTACACTCTACTATTTTGGATCAACCTAACAAGTTTGATCCATAAATCCTTATACATTGAAAGACTATATAAGGACTTTACAAAATGATAAAACTTTAATTCCTAAGTCCTTTTACAACGATTATCTTTTTTAAGAACTTTACAATATTACTTATTTTTTTTATACACATATACAATAAGCTCATTGTCATCATATCATCATTAGATACATCATCAGAGTTTAAACATAAATGCATTCACATGGAGAATTCATTAAAAATCATGAAAAAGTAAATCTTGCAATGAATAGATTTTTTTAAATTGTTTACAATACTCATCATTATATTAACTAAAATTAAAGAAATTCATGTTAATTTTGAATTTAAAAATGTCTTAAGTTAACTTCATAAAGTCAATTGATGACCGTCCATAATTTATACATTTTAATTACCTAATTTTGTTTGTTTTAATATTCTTATTAATTTAATTAATTAGTTTTATTTTGCATTTGCAGGAATTAGATAAATAGATGAAGTTGAGTTCAAAAGGGAGTTCTAGAAGCTTCCTAGTTGATTTTTATTTGGACTCCAATAAAGAGCTGTGTAAAAAAATATACTTGAAAGATGGAGATACAAAGTTTGATCTTATTTAGAATAATGAATTTTTTTTGACCAAGTTCATTGTTTCTACTTTGGAGAACAAGTAATTTATCCCTATAAATAGATAAAAAACAAGAGAAAATTATAATGAATTATGTATTAGTTTATATTAGGAGTAGGAGTATAATTAAATTATTTCTTCATTGTAAGCTTGTTGGAAGATCTTAAATAAATAAAGTTTTCTTATTTTATTTTATATCTAATTTTCTTCTTTTTTACCTTAATTGTTTTATTTATTTTAATGTCTAGCTAATTTGTTAGATCTAGAGTGAAGGCTAAACAAAATATTTATTCAAAATAGCATCTTCTTTCTCTTCTATTATATGTGCTTTTAATGTTTACTTGATTTCACCTTTATGTTTCGTTACTGAAGCACCTTCATTTTTGTAGTTCTTATATGATTTTAAATTAATAAAGAGATTTTGATAGATTATTGTTAAGATATGAGTTTTTCAAAATTCATACTTGCTCGAATAAATTTTAATGAATTATAGTTAATTCTTACATTTTCATAATCTATACTTACCCAAGTTAATTATAAAATTATTAAATTAAATAGAAGGGAGATCAAAAGTATAGTTAATTTAATTTTGAACGTTAATTGATTTATTTTTCAAATTATGTACACCAAATTAGTGGCGTAATTTGAGTTATAAAAATAAAAAAGATTGAATTATTTGTTATGTTTATTGATAAGTCGATTTTATATTTATTTATTGGGTATTTTTATACTTAAATATTTGTGAGTTTTTAGGTATTTTTAGTGTTTTAGGTAATTTATTTAATTTTATGTATTTTAATTATATTTATTATTTTTATATTATTTTTATTTATTTATAATTTTATTTTGTAAAAAAAATAAAGTTTATGGCAATTTGGTAATTTAGCAGCTTTGATGGCAAAACGGTAATAAGTGCAGCAGCAGGTTAACGCCATACGCGCATAATGGGTCAGCAAGCTAACAATGACAGGGTGTCGTTTTTCGGTTCATGATGTCAGTAGCAGATTCAGCACATTGCGCGAGGGAGGTTGCAGGCAATTAATATGGCGCAATGCGCGGAAGGTTTTGTTTGGCAGCATCTAAGTGCGTGGTCAGCTGGTGTGTGACGGCTTTGTTTTTCTCTTCTTTTATAAGGACCCACGTGGATATCAGTAGTTTGTTTCTTTTGTTTTCCATGTGTGGGGATCTCAACCAACAAATAAATTAAAGGATAATTTAGGAATCCAATTGTAATTTGGAAAAGAAAAATAAATAGGAATTTTTATATTTTATTATTTTGTATTTTAAATCCTATTAGAGTTTGAAAATAATAATTCCTATTAGGGTTAGAAAAATTATGTAGCCTATAAATAGAGGACTTGAGATACAATGGAGGACACAACTTTTTGCTAGAAAAAATCTCTCTTTTATTCTTTAGTACTTTCTATAGATATGTGTAGCTAAATTATTTTTCTTGGTTTAAGTGATTGAAACCATCAAGATTTATACACTGTACGATCTAATTTATTTTAATTATTCAATTTATATTTTGAGTATTGGATATTTTTCTGTGTTTAATTTTATGATTGATTCGTTTGATTGCTAATGTGCACGCTAGTTTATTATTCGCATTAATTTACTGCTAAATTAAATATCAAATTCGTAATTGTTAGATCACTTTAATTCATGAAGCAACTAAGATTAATAATTATTTTACAGATCAAAAGATTGTTATATTTTAGGAAGAATATTCATCTAAATTGAATGCAAACGCGTAGCTTGAGTTGTTTAGTTTAATGATCTCTCTATTTCTTTAAGCTGCTATTAGGTTAAATCTTTAGCGTTTGTCTGAGGTTATTTAGTAGTAAGGTTATCTAGATCTTTTGTTTCTGCTTAACTAAAAATAAAGAGAGATAGAAAAATTATTCGAATGAGAGTAATTATTCCACGTTGAATATTTAGAATATAAATTGAGTTATTCTTGCATCAATGATCAGTTGTAAATTGTTGATGGTGGATGTTGACTTAAACCAATGCTTTTTTCTTCTCATTTATTTCATTAAATTACTTCCATATTTATTTTAGTTAATTTTATTTAAGGTATTTCTTTAATTAAACCCCCCCCCCCCCCCAATTTTGGTTTACGAAAATAAAAAATTAAATTAATCATTCTCTATGAGATCGACTCTTACTTACACTACAATATTAATATTTTTTCAAAATAAGATTTTATTTTTGGGTGCCTACGACAGCACACTAAATTTTGGCGTCGTTGTAGGGGATTGATTTAAATTTAATTTTGTCCTTTTGTAGATTTATTTTAATCTAGTAATTTTTCTTAGATTTTATTATTTTTGTTTTTCATAATTTTATTTGAGTTGTGAAAGTTACGGATGGAAATCATGACTAGAAATCAAACTTTGAAAGAGCTTGCAACCCCTGATTTAAACCATCAACCTTTAAACATAAGTTTTTCTAATCTAGATGCTAACACTTCATTTGAATTAAAATCTGGTCTAATACATTTATTGCCCAATTTTCATGGCCTTGCAGGTGAAGATCCTCACAAACATTTAAAGGAATTTAATATGGTGTGCACAAGTCTGAAACCTTTTAGAGTGATTGAAGAACAAATTAATTTAAGAGCTTTTCCATTTTCTTTGAAAGACTTGGCTAAGGATTGGCTCTACTATCTACCCTCTGGAAGTATCACCACATGGGAAGAGATGAATAGACTATTTTTGGAAAAATATTTCACAGCTTCAAGGGCAGCCAACATCAGAAAAGACATTTGTGGTGTGAGACAGAACTATGAAGAGACCCTATACGAGTATTGGGAAAAACAAGAAATTTTGTGCAAGCTGTCCCTACCATCAAATCAGTGAGTAGCTCCTTATCCAATATTTTTATAAATGACTCATGTCTACCGATAGAAGCATGAGTGATGCTACTAGCGGAGGAGCTTTAGTGGATAAGACTCCCGAAACTATAAGGAACTTGATTGCAAACATGGCGGCTAATTCCCAATAATTTGGCACGAGGCTTGATTTCTCATCCAAGAATGTCAATGAGGTAGAAATTTCTTCACTTAAACAACAAATGTTAGTATAACCTCTCTTGTTTATCAAGTGGTTGTAGGTAATACACAACAAGTGAAAGCTTATGGAATTTGTGCGGTAGTAAGACATCCAACAGATATGTGCCCCACTCTTCAAGAGGAGTCCTATGAACAAGTGAATGCAGCAGGTAGTTTCCCTGATCAACCACAAAGGAGATATGATCCTTATTCGAACACGTATAACTTAGGTTGGAGAGATCATCCTAATTTTGGCTATGGAAATCAACAAAGGAATCTGTCTTCAGCTCAAAATTTCTTAAGCTACCAACAATACAAGCAGCCATATCCCAACAAACAATAGGGCCAATCTTCTAATTCTAATATGTCTTTAGAAAATATGATTCAACAACTTACCACTAACACTTTGCAATTTCAACAGGAAAATTTGCAATTTCGACATGAAATGAAGGCAAATATGCAGAATTTGGAAATGCAGATGGGACAAATAGCAACTGCAATCAGTCGACTAGAGGCGCAAGGTTCTGGAAAATTACCCTCTCAAACGGTGGTGAATCCAAAAGAGAATGTCAGTGCAATCACTTTGAGAAGTGGTAAAGAGATCGAAACCCCAAAAAAGACAGACTCTGCACCAAAAGAGCAAATTAAAGCAGAAGTAGACAATACGGAAGCAGACGACAGTAAGAAAGACAACAATGTTCTAGGTGACAATGGTACCCTTATGCATAAATTTTCACCTCTCTCTGAGTATAAACCGATACTCTTTTTTCTTCTTGCTTTAACAAAAAAAATGAAATATGAGAAAAATTCAAATTTATATGAAACTTTTCGTAAATGCGAGGTAAATATTCCATTGTTAGATGGTATTAAACAAGTACCTCATTTTGCTAAATTTTTGAAAGAGTTGTGTACACACAAGAGAAAACAAGCACTTAAAAGATATAAAAAGGTACAAATAGGAAAGAATGTGTCGGTAATAATTTAAAGGAAACTCCCTACTAAGTGTTAAGATCCAGGAATGTGTTACTATCCCTTGTAAGATAGGTGACTAGATTTGAAAAAGTCATGTTAGACTTAGGAGCATCCATTAATGTCATGCCATATTCTATATATGCTTCTTTGAAACTTGAACATTTGAATAGAACTGACACAGTTATTCAGTTAGCTGAAAGATCTAACGCTTATCCTAAGGCTATAGTAGAGGATATTCTTGTGAAAGTAAATAATTTAATTTTTCCTGCTGATTTTTATGTGCTTGATATGGAGAATGGTGATCAAAATGCTCTTATTCTTTTAGGAAGACCCTTCTTAAAGATCTCTAAGACTAAGATAGATGTTCATAGTGGTACACTGACAATAGAATTTGATGGCAAAATTATTAAGTTTAATATTTTTGATGCCATGAAATATCCTAATGATGATAATCCTGTTGATGTGATTGATTCTTTAGCACATAAAATTTCTGACACTAAAGGGAAGGATGAATTGGAAATGACATTTAGTCTGAATCTTGGGGAAATGAATGAGGAGTTAGTCTTGAGTACTGATTTGAAGAAAATTGTGGCGGCTTTAAATGATTCTCCAAAAATAGGTAACGATCCATATTTTGACTTACCAGTTCCTAACAAGAAATATTTACCTTCTATTTTGCAGGATCATATTCCAGATTTGAAACCTCTCCCTAATCATCTCAAATGTCTATTCATTGAAGATGGAGTAAAACCTTCGTATCAATTGCAAGGAAGTTTGCACATGTCCATGATAAATAGAGTAAAGATGGATGAGATTTTCAAAACTTACGAAGTTGGAGTGACGGTAGTGTTTGAGCATGTTGTCAAACCGATGACAATAAATAAAGGCGCTGCTTGAGAGGCAACCCAATGGGAGTATAATTTTCTTTCTTTTTATTTTTACATTTATAGTTTCATTATTTGTGCCTTTTTCTTTGCATTTTACTTTACATTAGGGACAATGTAAATATTAAGTGTGGAGCGAAAGGATTTAAGATTTTTGTTATTTTTTTAAGGAATTTTAAAAATTTTAAATTTTGTGGGTATATTCACTACAAACCATCACGAAATAAAACTCATCCAGGGTAACCTTAGGGTTTAAAGGATTGTTATACATGCTAAGTGTAATCATGTTTCCTATGAAAATGGAGTAATATTTTTATTTTTTTTAGGATGTGTTACTTGAACAATGAGTTAATTGAATTTTAATTTCTTTTACCCAATGTTAAAATTTTGATTTTGATTTAATAACTCTTGAAAAAATGATAAATGTTTCCTTAGTCTGAATTTTTGACCTATTGGTAGTATTTACTGTATTGGAAACTTTTTAAATTTATATGTACATATCTATATATGTTGAACTAGTTTTAACTTAGAAGAAGTTTATGTGATTAATTGCTTGTGGAAGATGTGAATTTTCTCTATAACTTATTTTAATCATGTTTTAAAGCCTGGTATTGAAAAATATATAATTGGAGGATTGAAAGGAAAAAAAATAAAGTAAAAAAAATAATTTGACTGTTTAATTTTGTGGCATTTGTTACTCGAGTTAATAGATTCTTAGGGGTGTCTCTACACCTAGTGTCCTAAAGTCAATTGGTTTGGAAGTCATTGGTCAAAAACTCGTTACATGGGTAACTCTAAAAAGCCTAAGAAAATTAGACATTGTATAGTCATATATGCAAAAGAAAAGTGAGATGGGGTATAAAATACACTTACTGAGGAAAAAAATGGTGAAATATAAAAAGAAAATATATATGAAAAATATTAGGAAAAAAAAGAGAAAAAAACTTTTGATTCTTTAAATATTTTTTTGTCTATATTAGCTTTGAGATATGTTCAAATTGAGTGTATATAGTGTTGAGTATCTCTCATTTGACATTTGATTATATAAATTCATTTGAGTTCTGATTGGTTTGATATATTTGAATTCACACACGCACAAACAGTGTTGAGTAGAGTAAGGTTAATAAATATGTTTACATTCTAGATTTTTCATGGTTTTGAATTTTTTTTTGAGTTTTCATTAAAAAATCTTTGAGGTTAATGTTGAAATTCATATTGGCTTGTTGTTCAAGTATGTCGTTTCTTTATTAGCTTTAATTGTATAGTTTTTATTCTTATTTTTCTTGAGGACAAACAAAGAGTTAAGTGTTGGGGTATTTGATAAGTAGATTTTATAATTATTTATTGTGTATTTTTATACTTAATTATTTGTGAGTTTTTAAGTATTTTTAGTGTTTTAGGTAATTTATTTAATTTTATGCATTTTTATTATATTTATATTATTTTTATTTATTGTGTATTTTTATACTTAATTATTTGTGAGTTTTTAAGTATTTTTAGTGTTTTAGGTAATTTATTTAATTTTATGCATTTTTATTATATTTATATTATCTTTATTTATTTTTTATTTTATTTTGTAGGAAAAATAAAGGTGATGACAATTTGGTAATTTAGCAACTTTGATGGCAAAATGATAATAAGTGCAGCAATGGATTAACGCCATGTGCGCATAATGGGTCAGTAATCTAACAATGACAGGGTGTCGTTTTTCGATTCATGATGTCAGTAGCTGATTCAGCGCATTGTGCAAGGGAGGTTACATGCAATTAATATGGCGCAATGCGCGAAAAGTTTTGTTTGGCAACATCTAAGTGCGTGGTCAGCTGGCGTGTGACGGCTTTGTTTTTCTCTTCTTTTTATAAGGACCCACGTGGATATCAGCAGTTTATTTCTTTTGTTTTCCATGCGTGGGGATCTCAACCAACAAATAAATTAAAGGATAATTTAGGAATCCAATTGTAATTTGGAAAAGAAAAATAAATAGGAATTTTTATATTTTATTATTTTGTATTTTAAATCCTATTAGGGTTTGAAAATAATAATTCCTATTAGGGTTAGGAGGATTATGTAACCTATAAATAGAGGGCTTGAGATACAATGGAGGACACAACTTTTTGCTAAAAAAAATCTCTCTTTTATTCTTTAGTGCTTTCTATAAATATGTGTAGTTAAATTATTTTTCTTGGTTTAAGTGATTGAAGCCATCAAGATTTATACACTGTGAGATCTAATTTATTTTAATTGTTCAATTTATATTTTGAGTATTGAATATTTTTCTACGTTTAATTTTATGATTGATTCGTTTGATTGCTAGGGTGCACACTAGTTTATTATTCGCATTAATCTACTACTAATTTAAATATCAAATCTGTAATTATTTGGTCACTTTAATACATGAAGCAACTAAGGTTAAAAATTATTTTGCAGATCAAAAGATTGTTACATCTTAGGAAGAATATTCATCTAAATTAAATGTAAACGTTTGACTTGTGTTGTTTAGTTCAACGATCTCTTTATTTTTATAAGCTGCTACTAGGTTATATCTTTAGCGCTTGTCTAAGGTTATTTAGTAGTAAAGGTTATTTAGATCGTATGTTTCTATTTAACTAAAAATAAGGAGAGATAGAAAAATTATTCGAATGGAAGTAATTATTCCACGTTGAATATTTAGAATATAAATTGAGTTATTCTTGCATCAATGATCAGTTGTAAATTGTTGATGGTGGATGTTGACTTAAACCAATTCTTTTTTCTTCTCATTTATTTCACTAAATTACTTTCAAATTTATTTTAGTTTCTTTTATTTAAATTATTTCTTTAATTAAAAACCCCACAATTTTGGTTTACGAAAATATAAAATTAAATTAATCATTCTCTGTAGGATCGACTCTTACTTGCACTACTACGTTAATATTTTTTCAAAGTAAGATTTTATTTTTGGGTGCCTGCGACAGCACACCATTTATCGTTGGCAAAACATAGTATTACCCCATTGATGTTGACATGTTTTACTTGATACACTACTGAACTTTTAACTTTACAAATTATCACATTAAACTAATTTTAAAAAAAAATAATTGGGTCATTCCTTTAAAATAATTAGACGGACGTTTATTACTTATCTATGTTGCAGCATGAAAAATAAAATAAATTAAAACATAAATACATGGCAAAAATATAATAAAAAATAACTTTGAACAATGACATGTATTTTTTTTTATTATTATGTTATCAATTCCAAATCAAATATAAAACTATAATTATTTAAAAGAATTTAAAACAAAATAATAAAATCCAAAAAATAAATTAAAACAAACATTTAAAAGAACAAATAAAATTAAAATAAACTTGAAAAATTATAATATAACATTCAAAACAAAATAATAAAATTTTAAAACAAATAAAATTAAAATAATTTAGAAATTACAACAAAAAAATAATAAAAAATAATAAAATTTTAAAAATACAAATTAAATTAAAATGAACTTGAAAAATTACAGTAAAAAATTAAATATAAAATAATAAATTTTGAAAATATAAAATATTTTTAAAAAAAATATAAAATAAATTTCAAAATTAAATTATTAAAAGTTCTTAATGAAATTAAATTAAAATTGAAAATTATTATAAAAAAATGATAAATTTTTTGAAATACAAAATAAAATTAAAATAAACAAATAAATAAAAAATACAAAATAAAAAGTAAAAATAAACTAATAATTTTTAAAAATAAAAAATAAGGATAGTAAGCTAAGTAATAAATAATAATATTAGTGAGTAAGATATTAATTAAAAGAAAAACAATGGTAAAATTATAATTAGATCAAAGAAAGATGCATGCCAGTTTAGCTTACCTATCAAAGTATCCATCATTCTCAACATCATCCAAATCTTCGATCTTTGTGTCACCGATCGCAACCAAATTTCAAACAAAATCAAAGCCCTGATCCCATTATCGATCAAAAAGCTTCACAAAATCAAGGTTTCTCTCTCAGCCATTAATGTATTCAAGGTTTATCTCTCCAAAAATTTGTTAGGTTTTCATTTTCCCTTTTTAAAAAATAAAACAAATTGGAGGTTTTCTTAGGGTTTCATTTACAGAAGGTGTAAAAGATAGAACCATAGTTTGCAAGCGGCACTGAAAATCTCCGAGCTCTTTTTGCCATTCGGGTCATTGCCGAAAATCTCTGACCTCATCCCGCCTCTCGATCTTTGTCGTAGAAGATGATAGTTACGTGGGTTTGCATTTGGGGTTTTGAAAGATTTTTAGAACATTAAGTCGTTAATTATTGTAGTGTCACATCAGTAGCATCCCACCATATTCATACATATATATATTTGCAAAATAAACCCAGATCTTCATCACTATTTGTGGTTAAGATGAATAGATTTTTTTTTTCTTTCTAGAATTTGATTGTTAGACCTGAATAAAAATATTGTTTCTAGGGCTTTTGGGATACCCATTAAAGAAGATGAAGAACACTATAATAGATTTTTGAGAAAGAAGAAGAAAAAGGGGAGAGAGAGAGAAGAGATTTTGTTAGAAATGTACCTATTACAAAGCAAAACCACGTCTGATAGGCCACGTTTGATAGGCTAGATGTGTAAGTTTTCGTTTTTTCTTTTCTTTTCATGTTCCACGTAGGAAAATAGCTGATAAGATTTAACGACCGTCTGCTCAATTTAACATAATATCCCAATTTGATTATCTTAATTAGTTTAATATGGTAATTTATAAAATTAAAAGTTTAATAGTGTATTAAATAAAACGTACAAACTTCAGTGAGGGAAATCATAGTTTTGCCATTTATTGTTTAGTGGATTCTGATTCCTAGATTGCTTCCTTATTATTACTTTTCATCCTCTAATTAGTTTAATTAGTGTGTCACTGTAGCTAATCAATTTTTCATCTTTATTTCTAATTCATCTGATACATATATTAAGGATATTTCTATACTCACGTAGAGTTCATCAAACTTACCACACATTATGAGTTCAAGAACTTACCACAAGAATATGAGTTTTAAAACTTGTCCTAGCAATATGTAGTCTAAGAACAAATCAAAGACTATCCATATGCTGAGGGGCTCAAAACATACCACACGATTATGAGTCATGGACTTACCATATGCATGAGTTTTAAGAACTCGTGCCTAAACTTAATATTATTTATCTATCAAAACTGCAAGCGCGAACATTTCAATGATTATCACATAGTAACTAAGTAAACACAAGTCCCCTGCCCATACAAAGGATTGTGCAACTCAGTTACCACGTGAGTCCTCAATTGAAATTTTGTACCCAAGCTTTCTGCCCCCTCATTATAACATTTCTGTCATTCACGCTTTATCTATCTCTGAATTCTTCTTGTACTATTTCATAGTACCATATACCTTTTGGACCATTAACAGGTCTCTCTGTTATTTCACATTCTCATTTGATCTCATCATGATCTTGTTTTACAATCTATTCCTTATTCGCTTTCCTTATCTTATGATCGTATCATAGTACAATCCTCTTACCGTTCCTGATCATGTTATTATGATCTCTTCCTATACTTTATAGATTACTTTATCATTTTTATTGCTTGAATCAGGTGTCCCCTGATTTTCTTTGAGATTCATCTTTGAATCATTTTAATTATTCCTTCAGATATATTTTTAATTAAACTTATAAATTTTCTCAATTCCTTACCTTCGTTCAGATCTTTCTTAACATCTGTATCTCTTTCTTATAATCTTCTATCTTTCATATTTCCTTTACTTTAACCCATATTAGAGAACGGTATCTCTTAACTTATATCTTTCTATTTTAATTCCCCCATGTTCATCAAACTTATCACGTATTTGGACTCAGGAACTTACCATAATCATATGGTTGAGGAGCTTCTCCTAGTCAAGCCATAGTCGCCCATTCGCTAAAGGGGCTCCACCATATAATCATGAGTCACGAGCTTACTATACGCTTGAGTTTTCAGAACACGCAACAATCTTTACCCTTCTTTACTTAGGTTATAGCCTAAGGTATCATTTACCTAACGTTTATAACCTCTGGCTCTGATACCAACTGTAACGACTCCGAAATTAGACCCATTTTATTACCTTAAATTCCATATTTATTAAACATTATTTTCTTTACGTCCAAATTTCGGTCCGTTAATAAATCTTTCATTACCTTAGTTAATTCCTTTATTGACATTATAGTTATCAATTACCAAATTTTTGGTATAAAATTTTTCTTTTTCTTAATTTAATTATTGTATTAAAATATTTGGATATTTAAAATCCTTACATTTCGATCCTAGTCCCTAGATCGCAACCTTTACTTTTTCTTTTCTTTCTTGTATCATAAAGCTCGGCATTCAAATTTTAATATTGTCCATATCCATAATAATCTCTATCCTGACCATCATCTTGAACAATTACAGTTCATAATTTAACATTATTCGTTTTATCCGGATCCAACATATATGTACATAGAAAATATTAATGTAACCTTGACAAATTATCCACGTGACATTATAACATCAACATTTCATATTAACGTTCACAACCTTTTAGGAAAATTCGTCTCTACATAATCTGAAATTCTTGAAATTTATTTCTTTCCGGTAAAAACGTTTATTAAGCAAGTAATGAGCACAACGGCTCAACAAGTTTAGCAGTTAACACATTTCATGCTTCATGTAGCACATACCTTAACATGCTTGGTGTGTGTCATACATCATTTGCTGTGCTTCTACTATAGTAATATATCTCACATTATTGCACAAAGTCCACATCGTTGTTATATTATCCACATATCACATAACACATAATTTATATGCATTTAAACAAGTATTAATATATCATAACAGTCAACATTTAACATTAAAGGACTGAAAAACTTGCCTGTCGTCCAATTATTTAAATTGATAGCTCAAACCCTTAACTCGATCAACCTATGATCATAAAATAATAAAATAATAATTATTTATCTCTTTATGATATTAATTTACTTAATTAATATCATCTCTGGGCCAATTATTAATTTATATGGTTAATTATATTAACCTCGTCCCTTAAATATTAATATAACTTAATATCAACTCCTTCACTTCGGACAACCCGGCTCATCGGACAAATTTTTAACATATCTGGTTGTCCCAAAAATTTTATTTAATCATTTTCTAACATTTAAACTCATTAGATTAATAATTAAAATATTTAAATATTAATCCCCAATATTTAATATTTTTACAAAATTATTAAATTTAATGCTCAAACATCATTTCTATATTTTTAGTATTTTTTTATAATTTTCTATGATTTTTAAACAATTTTTAAATATTTATTTAATTAAAAACTAATTTTTGGGGGCATTTTGGTCATTTCTGCAACTCTAGGGACATAACCGGAATTTCTCGAAAAGTTCAAGGGCATTTTCGTACTTTAGCACTCTTAGGGACACGTTCAGTATTAAAAGAAAAGCTCAGGGGCATATCCGAAAATTCACGTGGCCAAAGGACACGCTGGTCCTTTCCGAAAAAGGCCGGGGGCAAAAGGTAATTTCCGTGTCGTCGGCCTGCCGCGCATTGCGCGACCTTCCCCCTTCTGCCTGACTAAACGACGTCGTTCGACCCGCTGGATTTTGGTCACCGCGCATTGCGCGGACCATCCCCAGCCGCAGCCTAAAACGGCGTCGTTTTGGCCCGGTTTCCGAAAGAAATGGCTGTCGCGAATTGCGCGGATAGCCCAGAATTTTGTTTCTTCTTTCCTTCGCGAATAGTGCAACAACTTTCCAAAAATAACTGATTTTGCTTCAAATTTTCCCAACAAAATTGTTCCAAAAATCATGTAACCCATAGATAAACATCCAAAAATTATTTAAAATAATTATTCTAATTATTTTCTAATTTTCCACAATAATAATTTAACATCATAATTACCCAAAATAATTCAAAATAAATTAATTTATACCTTCTAAAGCTTTGCAAATCCTTCTTTGAAAGCACCAAAATTCTTCCTCTTGGTGGTAGCTATGGTGGTTGCCGGTTGTGGGTGGTGGTGTCTTCGGTTGGGAGGAAGAAGAAAGAGAGAATTGTGTGTGTTTGTTTTTCTTTTCTTTGCTTTTCTTTTCTATTTCTTTTGCTTGCTTTCTCTCCTTTCTTTTATACAAACTTTATTCACCCACGTTGGCCAAAAATTCCACCGCCTTTAAACCATCCCGAAACTTCCGGATTTGGCAAAAAATGAAGCATAAAAATATTTTAAACACATTACGTAAATATTTCGTATAATAAATATTTTATATAATGTATATAAAATATTTATTTTAATTCACCTAAAATCGTATCATGATTTATAAATAATTTTAATACCTCTTTTGGTTACTTTTCTTGATAAATTTTGTACACGCATAATGCCATGCATGTAACTATATGAGGTAATTTATACCTCCAAAATTCATAAAATAAATCATATAACTTATAAAAATTATTTTTCGTAATTTTTCACTTTTTTATTTGGACAACATGTTACACTAACATGTTCTCGTTTCTAAAATATTATCATTCATAAAAATCATAACAATTCACTTATGCATAAACATAATTTTTAATCAATTAAAACATTCATTTTTCCTCATTTAATTTCATTTCTTTACATTTCACATTAATTTCTTTATATATATAAATTATATAATTTATATAATTACATTGTCCTTTTAAATAATTTCTTGAATTCCTCCATAATTATTAATTAATTATATAATCAATAATTATACATTCATTAATTCTCTTATTATTTTAATACTCTTATATAAATTATATAATTATCCTTATATAATTTATATAATTATAATTTCCTTTATACATCACTTTAATTTTCTTATATAAATTATATAATCTATATAATTACATTTCTTCTCAATCAATTTCTAAATTTCCTCCATAATTCTTGATAAAATCTAAAATCCATAATTCAAATTTTACTAACTTCCTCATTAGCTTTTCATTTAAACTTGGATTAATTTAATTATTAATCCCTTAATTGTCATAATTAGTAACATTTATAATTATCAATTAAACATAACACACACACACACACACACACACACACACACACATATATATATATATATATATATATATATATATATATATATATATACATATTTAATTCATGCCTTTCACATTATCACATAACCTCATTTAAAATTATAATTTTTGTACTTTCACAATAATTTAATTGTACAATTTATTGTACCTTTACCTGAAATTCTTTTATTCCTCATAAATTGTTTTTAAAAAATTTATTTACTTTTTAATTATTCTAATTCAACACAAATCATTACCATCTCTGTACAGATTTAATTTATCAATTAAATCTCATCGCATACCTTAAATCACATAAAATAATAATTTATTTAACAACCTTGATAATTTTATCAATTAAATTCTCATTTGATATTATTAAAGAAATCCTGAAAATTCGGATCCTCACATTCTTCCCCCTTAACAGGATTCCGTCCTCAGAATCATAATTATCGTAATATCATATGTATTTTATTCATAGCGCCTTGCTATGCCTTTATCTTGATAAATAATAACTAAATCCATAATAATCATATTTTACCTCTTTAATATCCATAACTTTCATGGATAACATCATAATAGTCATAACTGTCAGAAGATTAAATTCTTAACTCAACATTATATTTCATAATTCTCTAAAAAATTATTCATAAAACTTTAACTTATTTCTTGATGCACTTATCAAGATAGTTTCTTAAACTTTAACTTATTTCTTGATGCACTTATCAAGATAGTTTTTTATTTTTCGAAAGCTTTCCTTTCTTTAATCGCACTTATCCTTACTTAATCAACTTATTTCATACATTCTATTACACCTCATTTATACTTTGCACCTTCATCCTTCTCTTCTTAATTCATATTCATGAATCTTCTTCACATTGCATAAATCATTCCTTAATACCTTTATCATTCAACACTAGGCTTTAAATACTAACTTTTACTTAATTTATCACAATTCTTATTTGGAATTATTCTATAAATCCTGGGGTATCACATTCACCCCTCCTTCAAAAATTTCGTCTGATAAGTAGGATTTTATTCCTATTTATTAGGTATTTTTAGGCTTAATTAATTGTGAGTTTTTAAGTATTTTTAGTGTTTTAGGTCATTTTATATAATTTATGTAATTTTATGTGTTTTTATTATTTTTATTATTTTTATATTATTTTTATTTATTTTTATATTTTATTTTGTAGGAAAAATAAGCTTGGGGGCAAATCTGTAAATTCTGCAAAAGTTAAGTGGCAAAATGGTAAAAAACCGGCGCTGATGGCAAAATTGTAAATAAGTTTAAGATGGAGACCGGTGGCATTTTCGTAATTAAACGGAAATTTGGGCAGCGCGCAATGCGCGCACGGAAGTCAGAAAGAGAATATGAGACGACGTCGTTTCTGTCTGGGCTGAGAATACACCGCGCAATGCGCGGAGTGAACAAACTGAGAACGCGGGCGGGCCGGACGACGTCGTTTGGACAGATAGCAGAAAGCCTCCGCGCAATGCGCGGAGGAGCGTGGTGACGTCAGTAACGCGGCTGACGCGGGTTGACTTGGTCAACTGGCTTAGGGCTTTGTTTGGTGCGCGGAAATTGTTCCAGAAGCAGATTTTTCGCGATTTTTGCTAATATTTGATTCCAAATTGGATTTCTTTTCCACATTAGCTTAGGATTATTATTGTATTTCTATAAAATATTAGGAGACTCATGTTTTCAGTTTCATATAATTTTTCAGCAGATTATTAAAGAGAATTAGGAGCTTTTTCTCTCTCTAAGGTGTATCATATCTCTCTCAATTCTTTTGCATATTAATATTATTATTATTATTATTAATATGTTTGGCTAATTTTTATTTATTCAGTTCTAGGGGATTTCAAACCTAAATACAATTAATGGATAAATTAATTCAGTAATATTATATATTCTTCCTCGTATGAAATTATTTGTGATAATCTGTTTTAATTGCTTTTTGATATTAAATTTGGTTGGTTTGATTGGAGCTCATTAGATTGATCAAATTATTATCAATTGCTAGATTTAGGAATTATATTACGTGTAATTGATATTGTTCCTAATTGTTGGTAGTAAATAGTGATAGATGATTGTGGTCAAGCTTTTGTTTATTGCTATGGTTATCATGATATGAGTTAAATAATCCGAGCTTATGAGATTGTTGCTTAGAATAATCTAATTTCCTTGTGATTAATGCTTCCATTATATTAAATTTAGAGAACTTGTTCTAGGTTATATAATGGTTAGAATCTAATAAAGAACATATTTTGTTAGATTAAAATTAAGGGAAATTATAGGTAGCAGAGCTTATTGTTACCTAAGATTATTAGTTTCATGCGAGGATATAAATATATATTGATTAATTGATCTAATTAATTGTAAGGGTAAGAATGAACTGAAGAACTGAATATTTTAATTTATTGATTAATCTTTTTAATTTATTTTCGTTTATTTAGTTACTTATAGTTAATTCAAAAAAATCCCCCTATTTATTTATTGTTAATTAGAATAGAAAATATTAGAATTTATTGAAGCAATATCACTCTCTGAGGGTTCGACCTTTACTTGCTATTATACTGATTTTGTGATTAGAGTAAGGAATAATTTTGGGGTGTTAACGACAGCTTCCAAATTTTGGCGCCGTTGCCGGGGAGTGTTTAATTGTTTTTATTTATTCTTTGTTTTCTTTGTAGTGTATGACTCGATCCTCTCAATCTAGTGAATTAAATTTTGATCCAGAAATAGAGAAGACTGCAAAAAGGATAAGGAAAGAGACTCGTCAATTTAGAAGAACAACCGCAGACTTAGACGAAGCTTTTGTTCCATCACCAGGCCTCAACGTAGCACTTGAACTACTGTCAAATAGTTCATCAAGTGATTCTGAAGAACAAAAAATGGCTGGCCCTAATAACAGGACTATGAGGGAGTTGTCTACTACTAATTTACACCAACAACCATTATGCATAGAGTATCCTAATTTAGATGTGGCTTTTGAACTTAAATCTGGACTAATTCATCTTTTGCCTACCTTCCGTGGTCTTACAGGTGAAGATCCATACAAGCATCTAAAAGAGTTCCATGTGGTATGCTCTACCATGAAGCCACAAGGAGTAGCCAAAGAGCAGATTAAGCTTCGAGCATTCCCATTCTCCTTGGCAGACTTAGCAAAGGATTGGTTGTATTATCTTCCATCCGGTTCGATACAATCGTGGAATGATATGAAAAGGCTATTCTTGGAGAAGTATTTTCCTGCTTCAAGAGTCGCCAACATAAGGAAGGAGATATGCGCAATCACACAGTTCAGTGGAGAAACTCTTTACGAGTATTGGGAAAGATTCAAGAAGTTATGCTCGAGTTGTTCGCCACACCAAATTGATGATCAACACCTCATTCAGTACTTCTATGAGGGATTGCTACCAATGGATAGGAGTATGCTCGATGCTGCAAGTGGAGGAGCATTAGTCGATAAGACTCCAGAGGCTGCGAAGAATTTAATTGCAAACATGGCAGCTAATTCACAACAGTATGGAACTAGGATTGACCATGCACAAAAGAGGGTGAATGAGGTTGGTTCAAGTAATATGGAACGACAAATCTCAGACTTGACTGCTATGGTTCGTCAGATGACTACAGGAAATATGCCAACTGTAAAAGCTTGTGGGATTTGCTTGCTGACAGATCATACTACAGATACTTGTCCAACACTGCAAGATGATGACAGTATGCAACAAGCCAATGCAGTGGGTAATTTTCAAGGACAACCTCAACGCCGATATGATCCGTATGCCAACACGTACAATCCAGGATGGCGAGATCATCCTAATCTGAGCTATGGAGGAAATAGACCACCGCAACTAAATGCCTTTCCGAATAGGCAGCAAGGTTTCCAACCAGCTCAACAACAGTACCCACTTCGACAAGTAACACCTGTAAATTCTGGGACATCTTTGGAGGATATGTTCAAAGCCTTTATGAACCAAACCCAACAGTTTCAACAAGATACAAGGGCTTCCATTCACAATCTAGAGAGTCAGATAAGTCAGTTGGCTACAACCGTTGGTCGATTGGATTCTCAAGGCTCAGGAAAGTTACCTTCACAAACCGTTATAAATCCTAGAGAAAATGCAAGTGCTATTACGTTAAGGAGTGGAACGCAGTTGGACACACCAAGGGCTACTGTTGAATTTGATAAGGATAAGGCTAAGGAAGAAGCAGAAATTTCAAAGGTAATCCCTAACCCTCCTATCCAACTTAAGTCTAATCCTTTACCTTTTCCTCCCAGGAATCGTAGAACTTCAAAGAAGGATGAGCAAGAGAAGGAGATTCTAGAGACCTTCAGGAAGGTAGAGGTGAATATTCCTCTATTAGACGCAATCAAGCAAGTTCCAAGGTACGCCAAATTTTTGAAAGAATTGTGCACTAATAAGAGGAAATTAAAAGACGATGAAAAAGTGTCTGTTGGAGAAAATGTATCTGCAGTCCTTCAAAGAAAAATGCCCCCTAAATGTAAGGATCCAGGTATGTTCACAATTCCCTGCAAGATAGGTAATACCAGATTTGAAAAGGCTATGTTAGATTTAGGAGCGTCAATTAACGTTATGCCATTGTCTATTTACGTTTCTTTAAATCTAGGACCTTTAAAGAATACCGGTGTTATTATTCAATTGGCTGACCGTACTAATACTTACCCTAGAGGGGTGATTGAGGATGTGTTGGTGCAGGTCAATGAGCTTATATTTCCTGCAGATTTTTATATTGTGGATATGGAGGATGATACATCTCCAAACCCTGCTCATATACTGTTAGGGAGACCATTTCTAAAAACAGCGAGAACAATGATTGATGTGCATAATGGGACCTTGACCATGGAGTTCGACGGCGAAAAGATTCAGTTCAATATTTACGAGGCCATGCGGTACCCTAGTGATGTTAATTCTGTTTTTGCTATTAATATCATTGATTCTTTGGTGCAGAAATCCTTCAACCAATTACATAAGGAAACTTTGGAGGTTGCTATCGCAGATAGTTTGGAGCTAGAACAAGAAGAAGAGATTGAACAAACTTCAGAATTAAAGGACACAATAGCTGCATTACATTCTTTACCAAAGATTTCAGATAAGTATGCTGTCTCGTTTATTCAATTACCTGTGACTCATCAAAAATTGTTAACTTCCATTGTGCAGGCTCCCACTGTGGAATTAAAGCCATTGCCAACCCACCTGAAGTATGCATATTTAGGAAGGGAAGACACACTGTCAGTAATCATTGCCAAGAATCTTACCAAAGTTCAAGAGGACAAATTACTTAGAGTTTTGAGGGACCACATCACAGTCTTTGGTTGGACAATTGCGGATATTAAGGGTATAAGTCCGGCTGTGTGCACACATCGAATTCTTCTGGAAGATGGAGCTAAGTCGACAAGAGAGGCTCAAAGGAGATTGAATCCACCCATGATGGAGGTGGTGAAGAAAGAGATTATCAAATTATTGGATGCAGGTATTATCTACCCTATTTCAGACAGTCGATGGGTGAGTCCAGTTCAGGTAGTTCCAAAGAAATCTGGTATAACTGTCATTCAGAATGAAAATAATGAGTTAGTGCCTACTCGTAAGCAAACAGGGTGGAGAGTATGTATTGATTATCGAAAATTGAATGCTGTAACTAGAAAAGATCATTTTCCTCTCCCCTTTATTGATCAGATGTTAGAAAGACTAGCGGGTCATACTTATTATTGTTTTCTAGATGGTTTTTCAGGTTATAACCAAATTGTGATTGCACCGGAAGATCAAGAAAAAACCACCTTCACATGCCCATTCGGTACATTTGCATACCGTAGGATGTCTTTCGGACTCTGCAATGCACCCGGTACTTTTCAAAGATGCATGGTAAGTATATTTTCTGATCTTATTGAGAACTGTATTGAGGTATTTATGGATGATTTCACAATTCATGGTGATACTTTGGAGGCATGCTTAGATAATTTGACACGTGTGTTAGATAGATGCTTAGAAACTAATCTCGTTCTAAATTGGGAAAAGTGTCATTTTATGGTAGAACAAGGTATAGTACTTGGACATGTAGTTTCAGCTAAAGGATTAGAAGTAGATAAAGCTAAGATAGAAATTGTTACCGCTTTGCCTTACCCCGCAAGTGTGCGGGAGATTCGTTCTTTTCTTGGTCATGCAGGTTTCTATCGCAGATTTATCAAAGACTTCTCACAGATAGCGTTGCCATTGTGTAAGTTGCTACAAAAAGATGTGGAATTTCATTTTAATGATGAGTGCAAGGAGGCGTTCGACAAATTGAAGAAACTATTGACCTCAGCGCCAGTCATTCAACCACCAAATTGGAAGTTACCTTTTGAAATCATGTGTGATGCAAGCAACTATGCAGTAGGGGCCGTCTTGGGCCAAAGAATTGATAAAGCTGTTCATGCCATTTATTATGCTTCTAGAACTTTGAATGCTGCTCAGATTAACTACTCTACCACTGAAAAAGAATTATTGTCTGTTGTTTTTGCTTTAGACAAGTTTAGATCTTATTTACTTGGTACTAAAGTTGTAGTTTATTCTGACCATGCTGCTCTCAGGTATCTGCTCACCAAGAAAGAATCTAAACCTAGGATCATAAGATGGATTCTGCTCTTACAAGAATTTAATTTGGAAATTAGAGACAAGAAGGGAGCGGACAACTTGGTGGCGGATCACTTAAGTAGGCTGATTCAAAACGAGGAAGCACTACCACTGCAGGATTCTTTTCCAGATGAGCATTTGTTTTCCCTTGATACAGCTGCACCTTGGTATGCTAATATTGTCAATTATTTAGTGAGTGCCTATTTTCCAAGCGAATTTTCTAAATTTCAAAAAGAAAAGCTTAAGAGTGAGGTCAAATATTATGTATGGGATGACCCATATCTGTGGAAATTTTGTGCTGACCAGATAGTTAGACGATGTGTGCCTAATAGTGATTTCTTGTCCATCCTAACTTTTTGTCACTCGTATGCGTGTGGAGGACATTTTGGCCCTAAAAGAACAGCTCATAAGGTTTTAGAATGTGGTTTCTATTGGCCGACTATTTTTAAAGACTCTTATATGTTTTGTAAATCATGTGAAAATTGTCAAAGAACAGGTAATATCTCAAGTAGAAATCAAATGCCACAAACTCCTATTCTAATTGTTGAAATATTTGATGTGTGGGGTATTGATTTTATGGGACCATTTCCTGTTTCTTTTGGTAATCTTTATATTCTTTTGGCTGTTGATTATGTTTCCAAATGGGTGGAAGCTAAAGCCACTCGCACTGATGATTCTAAAGTTGTTGCAGATTTTGTGAAGTCTAACATATTTGTCAGGTTTGGTACTCCAAGGGCAATCATCAGTGATCGAGGAACGCATTTTTGCAATAGGATGTTAGAAGCATTGTTCAAGAAATATAATGTGATGCATAAGGTTTCTACATCCTATCATCCACAGAGTAATGGCCAGGCTGAAGTGTCCAACCGTGAAATCAAGTCCATTCTAGAGAAAATAGTCAAACCAAATAGAAAGGATTGGAGTCTGAGGTTAGATGATGCACTTTGGGCTTATAGGACTGCTTATAAGACTCCTATAGGTATGTCACCCTATAGGCTGGTATTTGGTAAACCTTATCATTTGCCGGTGGAATTAGAGCACAAGGCTTTTTGGGCTGTCAAACAATGTAACTTGGACATGGAAGAAGCGGGAGGTCACAGGAAATTGCAATTACAAGAGTTAGAGGAATTAAGAAATGAGGCATATGAGAGCTCTAAGATTTACAAGGAAAAGACGAAGGCCTTTCATGACAAGAGGATTTCTAGGAAGACCTTTGCTGTTGGACAAAAAGTTTTACTTTATCACTCACGGCTTAAGTTATTTCCTGGTAAGTTACGTTCTCGTTGGGTTGGTCCTTTTGTTATTACTAATGTCTTTACTCATGGTGCAGTTGAGCTTCAAAGCCCAAAAACAGGAAAAGTCTTCAAGGTGAATGGACATCGACTTAAACATTTTCTTCCAGGTTTTCAAGTCGAGAATATTGAGGTTGTGGAGTTAGCAGAACCAATTTATTTGGATTGAGAAAGACGGGCTGAGTCGAGCCAATGACGTTAAACAAAGGCGCTGCTTGGGAGGCAACCCAAGAAATCAGATTTGCATTTATTTACCTTTTTCTTTTTATAGTTATTTATGCCTATTTCTTTGCATTATAGTTTACATTGGGGACAATGTAAATTTTAAGTGTGGGGGAAGGGATTTAGGATAATTGTTTTATTTTTAGGAAATTTTTATGCTCCATCTCACCAACGAGTGCGTTTTACGCTCCATCTCGCTTTTTCATGTGTTTATGAGTGAGTGCGTTTTACGCTCCATCTCAACCCACCACATATTTTTCTCAATTTAATAATCCTAGAAAAGTACCTAAAATATCTTCCAAATTATATTTTGTCTTATATTTCACTTTAACTAATGATCAAATAAGATATAGAGTTTAAAAATATCTTTCATAAGCATTTAACCATTTAAACTTTCTCTTCATTAAAACTAGCTCAAACAAATGGATAAAATTTTGAAAAATCTCAAACAAAGTAATAATCAATAAAAAGTCAAAAATTCAAACTAAGCAAAAATTTATCATTTTTCCAAAAGTTATTAAATAAAAATCAAAATTTTATCATCGACTAAAAATTTAAAATCCAATTAACTCATTGCTCAAGCGACACATCCTAAAAATAAAATAAAAAAAACTATCCCATTTTCGTAGGAAACTCGGTTACACTTAGCATGTGCAACAAGCCTTTAAACCCCAAGGTTATCCCAAGTGGACGAGTTTTGTCTCGTGAGGGTTTGCAGTGAATTTACCCACAAAATTCAAAATTCAAAATTTTAAAAAAAAATATGTGGTGGGTTGAGATGGAGCGTAAAACGCACTCACTCATAAACACATGAAAAAGCGAGATGGAGCGTAAAACGCACTCGTTGGTGAGATGGAGCATAAAATGCACTCACCGTGAAAAAAAAAATGAAGAAAGAAAGAAAATGGGATGGAGCATAAAATGCACCCATTAAAAGAAAAAATTGAAAAATTATTTGAAAGAAAAAAATTGATAATCCTAGTATGTTTCATTGATTAAAAACCTTTTGATCTTCTGATTTATATTTGTCTGTATTAGCTGAGAATGATGTAAAAAATAAATATATTGAGTTTTGTTATGTGTCTTTTATAAGGTAATTAATAACCGAAACTTATCTGAATTTTGATTAGTTTGATACGTTTGGATTCACACACACACAAAAATCTTGAGTAGAGTAAGATTAATAAATATGTTAAAGTTCTAGATTTTGCATGATTTTGAAATTTTCTTTGAGTTATCATTTAAAAAATCTTTGAGGCTGATGTTGAAATTTATATTGCTCTGTTGCTCAAGTAAGTTGTTTGGCTATTAGTTTTATTTTTGTTTTTATTCTTATTTTGCTTGAGGACAAGCAAAGATTTAAGTGTGGGGGTATTTGATAAGTAGGATTTTATTCCTATTTATTAGGTATTTTTAGGCTTAATTAATTGTGAGTTTTTAAGTATTTTTAGTGTTTTAGGTCATTTTATATAATTTATGTAATTTTATGTGTTTTTATTATTTTTAGTATTTTTATATTATTTTTATTTATTTTTATATTTTATTTTGTAGGAAAAATAAGCTTGGGGGCAAATCTGTAAATTCTGCAAAAGTTAAGTGGCAAAATGGTAAAAAACCGGCGCTGATGGCAAAATTGTAAATAAGTTTAAGATGGAGACCGGTGGCATTTTCGTAATTAAACGGAAATTTGGGCAGCGCGCAATGCGCGCACAGAAGTCAGAAAGAGAATATGAGACGACGTCGTTTCTGTCTGGGCTGAGAATACACCGCGCAATGCGCGGAGTGAACAAACTGAGAACGCGGGCGGGCCGGACGACGTCGTTTGGACAGATAGCAGAAAGCCTCCGCGCAATGCGCGGAGGAGCGTGGTGACGTCAGTAACGCGGCTGACGCGGGTTGACTTGGTCAACTGGCTTAGGGCTTTGTTTGGTGCGCGGAAATTGTTCCAGAAGCAGATTTTTCGCGATTTTTGCTAATATTTGATTCCAAATTGGATTTCTTTTCCACATTAGCTTAGGATTATTATTGTATTTCTATAAAATATTAGGAGACTCATGTTTTCAGTTTCATATAATTTTTCAGCAGATTATTAAAGAGAATTAGGAGCTTTTTCTCTCTCTAAGGTGTATCATATCTCTCTCAATTCTTTTGCATATTAATATTATTATTATTATTATTAATATGTTTGGCTAATTTTTATTTATTCAGTTCTAGGGGATTTCAAACCTAAATACAATTAATGGATAAATTAATTCAGTAATATTATTTATTCTTCCTCGTATGAAATTATTTGTGATAATCTGTTTTAATTGCTTTTTGATATTAAATTTGGTTGGTTTGATTGGAGCTCATTAGATTGATCAAATTATTATCAATTGCTAGATTTAGGAATTATATTACGTGTAATTGATATTGTTCCTAATTGTTTGTAGTAAATAGTGATAGATGATTGTGGTCAAGCTTTTGTTTATTGCTATGGTTATCATGATATGAGTTAAATAATCCGAGCTTATGAGATTGTTGCTTAGAATAATCTAATTTCCTTGTGATTAATGCTTCCATTATATTAAATTTAGAGAGCTTGTTCTAGGTTATATAATGGTTATAATCTAATAAAGAACATATTTTGTTAGATTAAAATTAAGGGAAATTATAGGTAGCAGAGCTTATTGTTACCTAAGATTATTAGTTTCATGCGAGGATATAAATATATATTGATTAATTGATCTAATTAATTGTAAGGGTAAGAATGAACTGAAGAACTGAATATTTTAATTTATTGATTAATCTTATTAATTTATTTTCGTTTATTTAGTTACTTATAGTTAATTCAAAAAAATCCCCCTATTTATTTATTGTTAATTAGAATAGAAAATATTAGAATTTATTGAAGCAATATCACTCTCTGAGGGTTCGACCTTTACTTGCTATTATACTGATTTTGTGATTAGAGTAAGGAATAATTTTGGGGTGTTAACGACAGCTTCCATCGTCCTTGAAATTTCGATGTACCAATATCTCATTTATTTACAAGTTACACATTCCTTTGCATTTATTCCACATATCTGTCTTTTATTCCTTTCTCATGGTCATTGCACATTGCAATTTTCTAATCCATAATTTTTCATAATTTCTTTACTTCACAGTTATTACTTTCATTATCGCTCACTGCCCCATCCTACCATCCAAACTTCATAAGAGTAGAGAAATTTTAAGAAAATTTAAACAAAACTTTTCGTAATATGCTGAATGAACATTTATCCCAGTTTACAGTACTTCGCTCCCCGAGTACTTCATACTGCAAACTCTGACAGTGGATCAGTCTGTCATTAAAGTGATGTATATTTAATCCGTAATTTGGCACTCCGGTAGAACAATCTGTAATGCATGTGTCTCTTATGCCAGGTGACCATTCGATCGACCTGCAACATTCTTAATCTTTTGTTCATCTCAGCCTTAGAATTCAAAATAATTTAATTAGGCATAACTTTCAAAGAATATGAATTCAATACTTTACAAAATTTGTCTAGCTGAATCAATAGCTCAGACTTATATTTCTTCAACGCTTGTCTAGCCAAATCAATTAGCATAGACTTTCTTTTAACAATTTATAATCCGCAAAAATTTTAAAACATTTATCATGTCAAAACTTTTCAAAACGTCTAGCCGAGTCAAATGGCATTGACTTATAGTTTTGACATACTTTCATAAATCAAAATCATTTATGACTTCATGTTACCGCATCATCTTGACAGCACGTTAAGAATTCCATCATTAATAATTCCTACACCATACTCTATGGTGTTGAATCATCTTGTGACGAAATAGTACCGCACCGTCTCAACAACACGTTGAGCATTCCGTCATTCATCACATCTACACCGGGCTAAAAGGTGTATGGATGATTATTTTGAAATACATTTTGATGTTAAAAATATTTTTGTCTAGACGAATCAAGTAGCATAGACACTTTTTAAATCGCTTATAAATTCATTTGCATTTTTCAAAACATATTCGTGTCAAATTAGCTTGAGGTCAAAAATTTTGAAGTCTAACAAGGCTAGAAGAGTGGGAATATCCTAAACTCCCTAACATTCACCTTCTGCTTCTTCACTTAATTATTATATTTATTCCTAGGACTATTATTACTATTATAAAAAAAAATTCTAACTACTCCAACATTTTTATACCCCCGTATAGTTCATCAAACTTACCACACTATGAGTTCAGGAACTTACCACAAGAATATGAGTTTTAAAACTTGTCCTAGCAATATGTAGTCTAAGAACAAATCAAAGACTATCCATATGCTGAGGGGCTCAAAACATACCACACGATTATGAGTCATGGACTTACCATATGCATGAGTTTTAAGAACTCGTGCCTAAACTTAATATTATTTATCTATCAAAACTGCTAGCGCGACTCTAACATTTCAATGATTATCACATAGTAACTAAGTAAACACAAGTCCCCTGCCCATACAAAGGATTGTATAACTCAGTTACCACGTGAGTCCTCAATTGAAATTTCGTACCCAAGCTTTCTGCCCCCTCATTATAACATTTCTGTCATTCACGCTTTATCTATCTCTGAATTCTTCTTGTACTATTTCATAGTACCATATACCTTTTGGACCATTAACAGGTCTCTTTGTTATTTCACATTCTCATTTGATCTCATCATGATCTTGTTTTACAATCTATTCCTTATTCGCTTTCCTTATCTTATGATCGTATCATAGTACAATCCTCTTACCGTTCCTGATCATGTTATTATTGTGACGCCCCCAAATCTAGGCCTACATAGCCCAATTTGAGACGCCATAAAATACATAATCTTTAATATAAATAGTTCATAGAACAGAAATGCAAAACTCAATAATACACAACTAAGTCTTCACTATTATTTTCACACTATATACAACATGTGAAGACTACAATAGCTATCACTCGGACCGTCACTCCATTCCCCTGCTAGACCCGGCTACTCTCTCTTTTTCTGAAAAACAATGGAACAAAAGAAAGGGTGAGCTCAAATAGCCCAGTAAGAAATATCATGACTAAGATAACGACAAATAAATTATCATTAGCCTTCAACAGATGAGTTCTTAATTGAATATAATAGACAATAAGCTTTGTATCAATAATAGCAGCGGAATGAGCAATCTATTAGAAGAATAATGCAGACTATAATGTCCACTCGGTTCTCTTTTTAGGAAAAACATCCTCAACTTTTATCATCTTAAACACCGCTGGTCATGATAATATAAATTTCCAGTTCCTGATTATAATCATGCCAGTCAATAGTTCATCTTTGCATTACGAGCCAAAGATATTCAAATATAACACCAACGGTAATGATTATACCAGTTTTCAGCCTTTGGTCATAATCATACCAACAACAGTTCATCTTTGCCCCAGGCCAAAGAGAATATTCACCACGTGCCCTAAAAGACACAATAATTATATCGCCTTTATCCTATCAACTGTGCCCCAGGCCACAGATATTCACAACAACATGGTTCTTGATGATTAGAATAACAACCGTGATATAGATGATGAATCAGAAGAAACAGTATGATCAATAAATATCAAAAGTTTATGACTTTACTTTGTGCAGATTCAAATAATGTCCAAATTGCCAACATGATGTGGACTAAAATTCAAGAATGATATTTCAGATCCACAGTTCAGAATAACAGTTAAGGTTCAATAGAAAGATTTAGAAAAATAGGAAGGTTCAGTTGAAATGATATTAGATGAAGCGCAAACTATTAAAGAATATGTATTCATTTCAGGAAACTTTACCAAGAAGAGACAAGTAAGAAATGAATACGAAGAGTAATTCACCAAACATGCGATAGTCCGCGTAGTCAGGTTATTCCCACAAATTAATAAGGAATGAATACGAAAGGTTATTCACCAACAGGCGGTAATCCGCGCCGTAAGGTTATTCCCACAATTCAATATATGGAAATAAATACGAAAAGTTATTCACCAACAGGCGATAATCCGCGCCGTAAGGTTATTCCCACAATTTAATATATGGAAATAAATACGAAAGGTTATTCACCAACAGGCGATAATCCGCGCTGTAAGGTTATTCCCACAATTTAATATATGAAAATGAATGGCACGTCTTATGAGTAAGAAAGAAACGATATTATTTTCGAGAATCAAATAATGATAATCCCTTACCATAGTAAGTTTGAATAATGGAAGATGAAAAAGATGGTATCCCTTACCTTAACACGTGACTAGATATGAACTCGTACACTTACAGCTCTTTACAAATACTCAAGATGACTTTAGCACACTCAAAGAGAACTTATACTAAGAAATATTTGGAGAGTGAAAGAAAGAATAAGCAAGGAAGTTTTTATGAAAAATCCTTAAGTTAAGGCTTCTATTTATAGCAAAAATTCTTATCATCACTAAGATTTCCTAATTTAATCCAAACCGTATATTTCAAGATAATGTTTAATCCATACCACTCATTTTATCTTTTAAGATTTCTTTAATCTAAACCATTCATTTAAAGATCATCTTTTAATCTATACCATTCAATTTACTTTATATATAAAACAACTAACTTTAAATAAATCAATTATCTTTATATATAAAAACAAACAACTTTATATAATTTATCATAATAAAAACAAATAACTTTGTCAATTCAATTATTCAACAATAATTCACAATTATTCATTATTATGGCTAATTGTTGTAAATGCAGTGTAGTTGGCTTTTCGAGTTAGAAAAATAGGAAAATCACCCAATAATAGAATACAACAGTTTAATCAATATCGCAAAAGAGATAACAATAATGCTGAAAATAAATAAGAAAATAACACGTTACTGTGTAATGACAATTATTGATTCAGGAATGTGAATTATTGTGCATATGCTACTGTGACAATTATCAGCTCAATAATATGAATTATTATGCATGTGACAATTATTGGTTCAATAAAGTCAATATAGTACAATAACCACTTTATCATTTAATAATATGAAACACTGTGCAATACCGTGTGCTACTATGTAATACCGTATGTTACTATTCTTTTACCATCAGGTATTTTAACAGTTCAAAATGATAATACCGTTGACTATTTTTATTTAAAAAAGGTTACGTATGTCGCTTTCTATATCCGACAATAAGTCGTTGTGGGGGTCCACTATTATTTTGTTATTTCGGCGCCGTCGTACGAATCGAATATTCCCCGACAAAACGAATATTCTCCGACCAAACGAATATTGTCCGACATAATAAAATTTGCACATAACATCCTTAACTTTTAACCTTATCAATTTAACCACCTACTGTTTCAGGAAAAATATATATGAAGAAAAATTAAATTTTGTATTTCATAAAATTCGGGGTCTTACAACCTCCCCTCCTTATGAAATTTCGTCCCCGAAATTGACGTACCTGGCATTTCGAAGAGATAAGGATACGTAGATTTCATCTCAGATTCTAGCTCCCAGGTCATTTCCTCAGTATCTTGGTTTCTCGATAAAACCTTAACTTGAGGTATAACCTTTGAGCGTAGGATCTGTTCCTTCTTATCTAAGATCTTGACAGGTACCTCCTCGTACGTTAAATCATCGGCTATAACGTCCGGTTCTAACTCAATGACGTGGTTTGGGTCCTTCACATATTTACGTAACATAGATATGTGAAAAACGTTATGGATGCGAGACATACTTGGGGGTAGGGCTAGTCTGTAGGCTACGGTTCCTACTCGATCGAGAATTTCAAATGGGCCAATAAATCGAGGGTTGAGCTTTCCTCTCTTTCCGAATCTCGTAACTCCTTTCCATGGGGAAACACGTAAGAATACATGATCTCCGACGTTGAATCTCTCATCTCTCCGATGAAGATCAGCATAATTCTTTTGTCGTTCTTGCGCGGTCTGTATTCGTTGTCGGATCATTTGGATCTTTTCTGTTGTCAAGCGTACCAACTCGGGTCCCAACAATTTTGCTTCTCCTACTTCATTCCAACATACTGGAGAGCGACACTTTCGTCCATACAAGGCCTCAAATGGAGTCATGCCTATGCTTGCTTGGTAACTGTTGTTGTAGGAGAATTCAACCAATGGCAAGTACTTGTCCCAACTTCCTTTGAAGTCTAGCACGCAAAGTCTCAAAAGATCTTCGAGAGTCTGAATCGTCCTTTCAGATTGTCCGTCTGTTTGAGGATGGTATGCAGAACTAAATCGTAGCTCGGTGCCCATAGCTTTTTGTAGACTGATCCAAAAGCGTGAAGTGAATCTAGGATCTCGATCAGAAACTATGGAAACTGGCATGCCATGCAATCTTACAATATCATTTACGTACATACCGGCCAGACGCTCGAGTGAAAAGTTTTCTCTTATAGGCAAGAAATGAGCAGACTTGGTCAATCTATCTACGATGACCCAAATCGCATCAAAACTTTGAGAAACTTTGGGAAGACCCGTCACGAAATCCATAGTGATGTGTTCCCACTTCCATTCTGGAATTTCGAGTGATTGCAATGGACCTTTAGGCACTTAATGCTCTGCCTTGACACGTTGACAAGTTAAGCACCTTGAGATGAACTCTTCAATCTCCCTCTTCATATTGTTCCACCAAAATGTATGTCGAAGATCACGATACATTTTGGTACTTCCCGGGTGAATTGCAAACGGTGTGTTGTGTGCCTCCATCATGATTTTATGTTTCAATTCAGAGTCGTTAGGAACACAGAGTCGAGAGTTGAGTCGAAGTATTCATTTCTCGTCGATTCTTGCTTCTGGAATAGTACCTTCTTGTACTTTCTTCATCATACTCATCATTTCCGGATCAGTAGCTTGAGCAGCTTTAATTTTATCAATTAAAGCTGGTTCTACTTGTACGTGCACAATCTTCATGTGGGTCCCTGGTGGCTTTAATTCTATCTCCATCTTTTGTAAGTCGTACAAAATACATTTTTGCGTAGTCAGCATTGCACTTGTACTCGCATAAGATTTTCTGCTTAAAGCATCAGCTACAACGTTTGCTTTTCCTGGGTGGTACTGGATGGTGTGGTCGTAATCCTTTAACAGCTCAAGCCAACGTCGTTGCCGCATGTTGAGTTCCTTCTGGGTGAAGAAATACTTGAGGCTTTTGTGATCCGTGAAGATTTCCACTTTCTCCCCGTACAAGTAGTGCCTCCAGATTTTCAATGCGAAAACAACTGCTGCCAACTCTAAATCATGAGTAGGATAATTTTTCTCATAATCTTTGAGTTGTCGAGAGGCATAGGCTATAACTTTTCCATGTTGCATAAGTACACAGCCTAGACCTTTGCCTGAAGCATCGTTGTAGATAACAAATTCCCCCGATCCTGATGGTATAGTCAGAACAGGAGCTGAAATAAGTCTCTTCTTAAGTTCTTGAAAACTCTTCTCGCATTCCTCGTTCCATATGAATTTTGTGCTTTTCCGAGTCAGCTGAGTTAATGGAGTGGCGATTCGAGAAAATCCTTCTACGAATCTCCGATAATAACCAGCTAAGCCCAGAAAACTTCGGACTTCAGTTACGGACCGAGGTTGCTCCCAATTTAATATTGCTTCAATCTTTGCAGGATCAACTGATATTCCCTGACTGGAAATCACATGCCCAAGGAACGTGACTTCCTTAAGCAAAAACTCACACTTCTTCAGCTTGGCATACAACTTGTTCTCACGTAGCTTTTGGAGTATTAATTTCAGGTGTTGTTCATGATCCTCACGACTCTTGGAGTATATAAGAATGTCATCAATAAAGACAACTACAAAATGATCCAAATATTCTTTGAATATCCGGTTCATCATGTCCATGAAAGCTGCAGGAGCATTTGTTAGTCCAAAAGGCATGACTAAGAACTCATAATGCCCGTAGCGGGTTCTAAAAGCAGTCTTTGGAATGTCATCAGCTTTAACTTTTAACTGATGATATCCAGAGCGGAGATCAATCTTTGAGAAATGTTGAGCACCCTGCAATTGATCAAACATGTCATCAATTCGAGGTAACGGGTACCTATTTTTGATGGTGACATGATTCAACTCTCGGTAGTCAATACACAATCTCATACTCCCGTCCTTCTTCTTGACAAAAAGAACAGGGGCACCCCAAGGCGATGCACTCGGACGAATGAAACCAGTATCTAACAATTCCTGTAGTTGGACCTTTAGCTCTTGAAGTTCAATAGGAGCCATTCGGTATGGGGCTTTGGAAATAGGCTTGGTATTGGGTTCAAGATCAATACAGAATTCAATTTCCCGATTTGGAGGTAAGCCGGGAAGTTCATCAGGAAAAATATCAGAAAACTCATTAACAATAGGAATATCATTCAGGTTTGACACATCTTTGTTCAAGTCAGTGACATGAGCTAAAAAGGCTTGACATCCATTTTTCAATAAACGAGTGGCTTTATGGCTAGAAATGACAGTTATGGATTTCAATGGTTTAATGGTTTGAATTTGTATGACAGGTTGATTAGGAATATGAAAACTAATGATCTTTTGAAAGCAATCAATTTTACCATGATGATTAGTCAACCAATCAATTCCTAAAATCATATCAAATTCATGCATTTCCAAAGAGATAAGGTCAACGGGTAATATAAGGCTATTGATTTGAACTAAGCAAGATTTATATGCCGTAGACGTAATGGCTATTGCTCCTAATGGGGTTTCAACTGATAAGTCAAAGTCCAAATTATCAGGAGTTAAGTTTAATCGTTGAGCACACGTAGGTGAGATAAAAGAATGGGTAGAGCCAGTATCTAACAAGGCATAGACTTCATGAGAATTTATGAATAGCTTACCGGTTATCACCTCGTTCGGGTTTCGTGCCATTTGGGATGTCACAACAAAAGCTCTCCCTTGAACTACAGATTTTCCCTTATCCGTGCTAGCTTTTGGTACCATCATTGCAGCTGGACTTGATTTTGAAACACGACAAAATCGAGCCACATGACCTTCTTTTCCGCAACTGTAGCACAACTTGGACAGTTGAGTACAGTTTGGGCTGATGTGACCCTCCTGACCACACTTGTAACATCTTACCGGTGGTCGATCTCCTCCCCTTGGTACTGGTGCTGGTGCTGGTACTGGTGCCGGTACTGGTGCCGGTGCTCTTCCATAATCATTATGGAATCTCTTTCTCTTGAAATTATTCCCACTGGATTCTCCTCTTCTATTATTCGATGCGTGATTACTACCGAAGTGCTGGTTACCTCCCTTATGGTTCTCGTTCCTGTGATTGTTGTCATTTCTCTCTCTACGCAGATCATTGACTCTTGGCTGCAATTTTTCATCTGTTTGCTCTACCCTTTGAGCCCTATCGACAACATCTGAATACAAGGTCAATTTATGAGAGCTAAGCTGTTGACGAATTTCGAATCTCAAACCTCGTAAGAACATCCGACTCATCCGTGCTTCGTCATCCACTAGATGAGTTGCGAAACGAGATAGTTCGGCAAACTTAGCTTCATATTGTGAAACAGACATATTTCCTTGCTCTAGTTTTATGAACTCCACCTCCTTCATATGGCGGATGCTTTCTGGAAAATACTTTTCGTTGAACAGCTCTTTGAATTCTAGCCAAGACATTTCGAGAGCCGAATGATGGATGCGTTTTACTGCCTCCCACCAATGGTCTGCCTCCCCTCGAAACATAAAGGTGGCGAATGGCACTTTCTGATCATCTGCACATCGCAGGACATCAAGGATTTTTGTCGTTTGCTTTAACCATGCCTCCGCTTTGAGTGGTTCAGGCTTCCCGAAAAATTCAGGTGGTCCCAACTCTTTAAATTGTTTAACGGTGACAATCCTTGAATTATCAGCATTTCCATCGTTACGACCTCCCCTCGGCTGATTTTGAATAAATTGCATGAAGTTTCTAAAGAAACCATTCTGCTTTGCATGATCACAAGCATTATTTTCTGAAGCTGCAGGAGGATTGTTTGTAGCTTCCTGATTCTCAGCTACGTTCGCCTCGTGAAGTGGATAATTCATTCCCTGATTTTCAGAAGTCATTCTTAACTGCGGTCATAAGATAAAGGTTAGTTAAACAAACTGACTCGTCACTTCTTGTCCCCACATTCAAGCCAACTTATTAGATAACAAAATTTTATGTAGGACATACTAGTGACGTAATCTATTCGTCTCTCTCCTCCTACTTCTACCCCAGATCTCCATTAAAGATCATATCCCTAAGCTCTGATACCAAATGTGACGCCCCCAAATCTAGGCCTACATAGCCCAATTTGAGACGCCATAAAATACATAATCTTTAATATAAATAGTTCATAGAACAGAAATGCAAAACTCAATAATACACAACTAAGTCTTCACTATTATTTTCACACTATATACAACATGTGAAGACTACAATAGCTATCACTCAGACCGTCACTCCATTCCCCTGCTAGACCCGGCTACTCTCTCTTTTTCTGAAAAACAATGGAACAAAAGAAAGGGTGAGCTCAAATAGCCCAGTAAGAAATATCATGACTAAGATAACGACAAATAAATTATCATTAGCCTTCAACAGATGAGTTCTTAATTGAATATAATAGACAATAAGCTTTGTATCAATAATAGCAGCGGAATGAGCAATCTATTAGAAGAATAATGCAGACTATAATGTCCACTCGGTTCTCTTTTTAGGAAAAACATCCTCAACTTTTATCATCTTAAACACCGCTGGTCATGATAATATAAATTTCCAGTTCCTGATTATAATCATGCCAGTCAATAGTTCATCTTTGCATTACGAGCCAAAGATATTCAAATATAACACCAACGGTAATGATTATACCAGTTTTCAGCCTTTGGTCATAATCATACCAACAACAGTTCATCTTTGCCCCAGGCCAAAGAGAATATTCACCACGTGCCCTAAAAGACACAATAATTATATCGCCTTTATCCTATCAACTGTGCCCCAGGCCACAGATATTCACAACAACATGGTTCTTGATGATTAGAATAACAACCGTGATATAGATGATGAATCAGAAGAAACAGTATGATCAATAAATATCAAAAGTTTATGACTTTACTTTGTGCAGATTCAAATAATGTCCAAATTGCCAACATGATGTGGACTAAAATTCAAGAATGATATTTCAGATCCACAGTTCAGAATAACAGTTAAGGTTCAATAGAAAGATTTAGAAAAATAGGAAGGTTCAGTTGAAATGATATTAGATGAAGCGCAAACTATTAAAGAATATGTATTCATTTCAGGAAACTTTACCAAGAAGAGACAAGTAAGAAATGAATACGAAGAGTAATTCACCAAACATGCGATAGTCCGCGTAGTCAGGTTATTCCCACAAATTAATAAGGAATGAATACGAAAGGTTATTCACCAACAGGCGGTAATCCGCGCCGTAAGGTTATTCCCACAATTCAATATATGGAAATAAATACGAAAGGTTATTCACCAACAGGCGATAATCCGCGCCGTAAGGTTATTCCCACAATTTAATATATGGAAATAAATACGAAAGGTTATTCACCAACAGGCGATAATCCGCGCCGTAAGGTTATTCCCACAATTTAATATATGGAAATAAATACGAAAGGTTATTCACCAACAGGCGATAATCCGCGCTGTAAGGTTATTCCCACAATTTAATATATGGAAATGAATGGCACGTCTTATGAGTAAGAAAGAAACGATATTATTTTCGAGAATCAAATAATGATAATCCCTTACCATAGTAAGTTTGAATAATGGAAGATGAAAAAGATGGTATCCCTTACCTTAACACGTGACTAGATATGAACTCGTACACTTACAGCTCTTTACAAATACTCAAGATGACTTTAGCACACTCAAAGAGAACTTATACTAAGAAATATTTGGAGAGTGAAAGAAAGAATAAGTAAGGAAGTTTTTATGAAAAATCCTTAAGTTAAGGCTTCTATTTATAGCAAAAATTCTTATCATCACCAAGATTTCCTAATTTAATCCAAACCGTATATTTCAAGATAATGTTTAATCCATACCACTCATTTTATCTTTTAAGATTTCTTTAATCTAAACCATTCATTTAAAGATCATCTTTTAATCTATACCATTCAATTTACTTTATATATAAAACAACTAACTTTAAATAAATCAATTATCTTTATATATAAAAACAAACAACTTTATATAATTTATCATAATAAAAACAAATAACTTTGTCAATTCAATTATTCAACAATAATTCACAATTATTCATTATTATGGCTAATTGTTGTAAATGCAGTGTAGTTGGCTTTTCGAGTTAGAAAAATAGGAAAATCACCCAATAATAGAATACAACAGTTTAATCAATATCGCAAAAGAGATAACAATAATGCTGAAAATAAATAAGAAAATAACACGTTACTGTGTAATGACAATTATTGATTCAGGAATGTGAATTATTGTGCATATGCTACTGTGACAATTATCAGCTCAATAATATGAATTATTATGCATGTGACAATTATTGGTTCAATAAAGTCAATATAGTACAATAACCACTTTATCATTTAATAATATGAAACACTGTGCAATACCGTGTGCTACTATGTAATACCGTATGTTACTATTCTTTTACCATCAGGTATTTTAACAGTTCAAAATGATAATACCGTTGACTATTTTTATTTAAAAAAGGTTACGTATGTCGCTTTCTATATCCGACAATAAGTCGTTGTGGGGGTCCACTATTATTTTGTTATTTCGGCGCCGTCGTACGAATCGAATATTCCCCGACAAAACGAATATTCTCCGACCAAACGAATATTGTCCGACATAATAAAATTTGCACATAACATCCTTAACTTTTAACCTTATCAATTTAACCACCTACTGTTTCAGGAAAAATATATATTCGCCTCTCCCCTCCTAGTTCTAACCCCAGATCTCCATTAAAGACCATATCCCTAAGCTCTGATGCCAACTGTGACTCTCATCCCACCATAGG
This sequence comes from Hedera helix, assembly GCA_947179155.2. Lineage (NCBI taxonomy): Eukaryota > Viridiplantae > Streptophyta > Magnoliopsida > Apiales > Araliaceae > Hedera > Hedera helix. The sequence goes on from OX359286.1 coordinate 5,723,029, forward strand.
GACAGCACCTCACAATGGTACCTATCAGTTTGCCACCTGTACTATAGGCGTCCCCTACGGAGAGTCTGGCTTCGGTGCATCCCCTTTCCCTAGGAAGTCACCAGCGAGAGGCTCGGGGCTCTTCGTTATATGGCTCTGATACCAACTGTGACGCCCCCAAATCTGGGCCCACACAGCCCAAACTTGAGTCGTCAAAAGACTACAACAAAATTATTACAACAAAGCACAACGTACAACAATACAGTGTATAATAATACACAACTAAGTCTTCACTATTATTGCCACACTATTTTACAAAACGTGAAGACTATGATAACTATTCCTCGGACCCTCACTCCATTCCCCGGCTAGACCCTGTTATGTTTTCATTTCCTGTTGAAAAACAATGGAACAAAAGAAAGGGTGAGCTCAAATAGCCCAGTAAAGAATATCATGACTAAGATAATGACGAATAAATTATCATTAGTCTTCAACAGTTGAGTTCTTGATAGAATACAATAGACTACAAGGTTTATATCAAAGACTGCAGTTAAATTCTTAAACAACGTTCATATCAATAATAGCAGCGGAATGAGTAATCTATTAGAAGAATAATGCAGACTATAATGTCCACTCGGTTCTCTTTTTAGGAAAAACATCATCAACTTTTATCATCTGAAATATCATTAGTCAAGATAATACAAATTCACAGTTCCTGATCATAATCATGTAGATCAACAGTTCATCTTTGCACTACGGACCAAAGACATTCAATATAACACCAACGGTCATGATTATACCAGATTCAGCCTTTGGTCATAATCATACCAAACAACAGTTCATCTTTGCACTACGGGCCAAAGATATTTAATATAGCACTAACGGTCATGATTATACCAGATTCAGCCTTTGGTCATAATCATACCAAACAACAGTTCATCTTTGCACTACGGGCCAAAGAGAACATTCACCACGTGCCATAAAAGACACCGAACAGATGTATCGCCTTTAACCTATTATATCGCCTTTAACCTATCATCTGTTCAACAAATATATCACATCTGTGCCCCCGGCCACAGATATTCACAACAGCTTGATTTTTGGATGATTAGAATGATATAAATGATGAACAGAAGAAATAGGATAACAATAAGTATCGGAAGTTTACTTTGTACAGATTCAAATAATGTCCAAATTGTCAACATGATGTGGAGTGAAATTTAAAAATGATATTCAAGATCCACAGTTCAGAATAACGGTTACAATTCAATAGAAAGGTTCACGTAGATAGGAAGGTTCAGTTGAAATAATGAAGTTCAACTATTATGGAACATATAATATTTTCAGGAATTATAGAAGCAATAGTTCCATAATAAATTTCGATTTAGGAGTATGAAAGAAAATAATATCCCTTACCGTAGCAGGTTTGATTAACAAAAGGTGAAGGAAATTAATACAAAGGGTTATTCACCAACAGGCGGCAATCCGCTCCGTAAGGTTATTCCCACAATTTAATAGAATTTGAGTACAAAGAGTTATTCACCAAACAGGCGGCAATCCGCTCCGTAAGGTTATTCCCACAATTTAATAGAATTTGAGTACAAAGAGTTATTCACCAAACAGGCGGCAATCCGCTCCGTAAGGTTATTCTCAGAGATTAATAATGAATGAATACGAAAGGTTATTCACCAACAGGCGGCAATCCGCTCCGTAAGGTTATTCCCATAATTTAATACATGGAAATAAAAGGCACGTCTTATGAGTAAGGAAGAAACAATATTATTATCGAGAATCAAATAATGATAATCCCTTACCATAGTATGTTTGAATAATGGAAGATGAAAAAGATGGTATCCCTTACCGTAGTAAGTTTTAATAATAGAAGATGAAAGAAGATGACATTCCTTACCGTAATAAATTTAAGAGTGTGAAAAGAATGATATTCCTTACCGTAATAAATTTAAGAGTGTGAAAAGAATGATATTCCTTACGAGTAGTAAATTTAAGAGTATGAAAGAAAATGACATCTCTTACCGTAGTAAGTTTTAATAATAGAAGATGAAAGAAGATGACATTCCTTACCGTAATAAATTTAAGAGTGTGAAAAGAATGATATTCCTTACGAGTAGTAAATTTAAGAGTATGAAAGAAAATGACATCCCTTACCGTAGTAAGTTTTAATAATAGAAGATGAAAGAAAATGACATTCCTTACCGTAATAAATTTAAGAGTGTGAAAAGAATGATATTCCTTACCTTGATATTGTGAAACAAGTTTATAGCCGAACAAATCCTTCCTTGTTTGTAGCAGTAAGGAATCTGACTTTTGAGTCTTCTAGAGTTTTTAAAATCTCTTTATGCTTTTAAAATAATGTTACTCTCGGAAAGATAGACGGCATAGACTCAAGAATCACTCAATTCGGAGTTAATATGAATGAGTTATGAATTTTCAAAACTAAGACTGAAAATAGTGACGAAAATCAGAATAGGTTACGGTTTTTAGTATTTTAAGGCATGAAGATGATTTCAGATGACTTTTCTTCCTTCTTCAAAGTTGTAGAGGACGAAAAACTGAAGAGACAGACTTTTAATTCATTAAATTCTGACAAATAATGAATTTACTACGATTTTTCGAAAGAGTTGTTGTACATAAGAAAATTCTACTCGGGAATTCAAAGAAGAATACAAAAGATTTCAAAACTAGGAATGACTTAAGAACACTTAGAGAGAACTTACACAAAAAGTATTTAGAGAGAGAAAGAAAGAACAAGTAAGGAAGTTTATGAAAAATCCTTAAGTTAAGGCTTCTATTTATAGCCAAAAATCTTATCATTCATTTAATCTAAACCATTCATTTAAAGATCATCTTTTAATCTACACCATCCATTTCAAATATTATATTATCTTTAATGTACACCATTCATTTCATATCACCTAATAATCACCTAACTTTATATTATAAACAAATCAATTCAATTATTCAACAATAATTCACACTTTAATCTACACCATTCATTTCATATCACCTAATAATCACCTAACTTTATATTATAAACAAATCAATTCAATTATTCAACAATAATTCACACTTTAATTTACACCATTCATTTCATATCACCTAATAATCACCTAACTTTATATTATAAACAAATAACTTTATCAATTCAATTATTATGACTAATTGTTATAAATACAGTATAGTTAGCTCTTAGATATCAAGTCAATAAATTAATGAAATACAACTGTTTAAATAACACCGTAATAGAGATAACAATAATGCAGAAGGTATGTAAAAGAAAAATACGTTACTGTGTCATGACAATTATTGATTCAATAATGTGAATTACTGTGCATATGTTACTGTGACAATTATTAGGTTCAATAATTTTAGAAAACAGTGCAGCAACAATTATTGACTCAATGATATAAAATACAGTGTAATGACAATTATTAAATCAATAATGCAAAATACTGTGTAACAACAATTATTGAATTGATAATATAAAATATTATGCAGTGACAATTATCGATGAAATGATGCGTAACAGTTACGGTGTCAATTATCAGACCAATAATATGAGACACTATGCAATACCGTGTGTTACTGTAGAGTACCGTGTGCTACAGAAAATACCAAAAACTACCGTATGCTACTATTCTTTTATCACCGGTATTTTAACAGTTCCGTTGACTATTTTTATTTAAAAAGGTTATTTCTGTCGTTTTCTATATCCGACAAATATTCCGTTGTGGGGTCCACAAATAATTTGTTATTTCGGCGCCGTCGTACGACACGAATATTCCCCGACCAAACGAATATTCCCCGACAAAGCGAATATTGTCCGACAAAATAAAATTTGCACATAACATCCTTAACTTTTAACTTTATCGATTTAACCACTTACTGTTTCAAAAATATATATATGAAGAAAAATTAAATTTTGTATTTCATAAAATTCGGGGTCTTACATTACTATTCTTTTACCATCAGGTATTTTAACAGTTCAAAATGATAATACCGTTGACTATTTTTATTTAAAAAAGGTTACGTATGTCGCTTTCTATATCCGACAATAAGTCGTTGTGGGGGTCCACTATTATTTTGTTATTTCGGCGCCGTCGTACGAATCGAATATTCCCCGACAAAACGAATATTCTCCGACCAAACGAATATTGTCCAACATAATAAAATTTGCACATAACATCCTTAACTTTTAACCTTATCAATTTAACCACCTACTGTTTCAGGAAAAATATATATGAAGAAAAATTAAATTTTGTATTTCATAAAATTCGGGGTCTTACAATTATGATCTCTTCCTATACTTTATAGATTACTTTATCATTTTTATTGCTTGAATCAGGTGTCCCCTGATTTTCTTTGAGATTCATCTTTGAATCATTTTAATTATTCCTTCAGATATATTTTTAATTAAACTTATAAATTTTCTCAATTCCTTACCTTCGTTTAGATCTTTCTTAACATTTGTATCTCTTTCTCATAATCTTCTATCTTTCATATTTCCTTTACTTTAACCCATATTAGAGAACTGTATCTCTTAACTTATATCTTTCTATTTTAATTCCCCCATGTTCGTCAAACTTATCACGTATTTGGATTCAGGAACTTGCCATAATCATATGGTTGAGGAGCTTGTCCTAGTCAGGCCATAGTCGTTCATTCGCTAAAGGGGCTCCACCATATAATCATGAGTCACAAGCTTACTATACGCTTGAGTTTTCAGAACACGCAACAATCTTTACCCTTCTTTACATAGGTTATAGCCTAAGGTATCATTTACCTAAGGTTTATAACCTCTGGCTCTGATACCAACTGTAACGACCCCGAAATTCGACCCACTTTATTACCTTAAATTCCATATTTATTAAACATTATTTTCTTTACGTCCAAATTTCGGTCCGTTAATAAATCTTTCATTACCTTAGTTAATTCCTTTATTGACATTATAGTTATCAATTACCAAATTTTTGGTATAAAATTTTTCTTTTTCTTAATTTAATTATTGTATTAAAATATTTGGATATTTAAAATCCTTACATTTCGATCCTAGTCCCTGGATCGCAACCTTTACTTTTTCTTTTCTTTCTTGTATCATAAAGCTCGGCATTCAAATTTTAATATTGTCCATATCCATAATAATCTTTATCCTGACCATCATCTTGAACAATTACAGTTCATAATTTAACATTATTCGTTTTATCCGGATCCAACATATATGTACATAGAAAATATTAATGTAACCTTGACAAATTATCCACGTGACATTATAACATCAACATTTCATATTAACGTTCACAACCTTTTAGGAAAATTCGTCTCTACATAATCTGAAATTCTTGAAATTTATTTCTTTCCGGTAAAAACGTTTATTAAGCAAGTAATGAGCACAACGGCTCAACAAGTTCAGCAGTTAACACATTTCATGCTTCACGTAGCACATACCTTAACATGCTTGGTGTGTGTCATACATCATGTGTTGTGCTTCTACTATAGCAATATATCTCACATTATTGCACAAAGTTCACATCGTTGTTATATTATCCACATATCACATAACACATAATTTATATGCATTTAAACAAGTATTAATATATCATAACAGTCAACATTTAACATTAAAGGACTGAAAAACTTGTCTGTCGTCCAATTATTTAAATTGATAGCTCAAACCCTTAACTCGATCAACCTATGATCATGAAATAATCAAATAATAATTATTTATCTTTTTTATGATATTAATTTACTTAATTAATATCATCTTTGGGCCAATTATTAATTTATATGGTTAATTATATTAACCTCGTCCCTTAAATATTAATATAACTTAATATCAATTCCTTCACTTCAGACAACCCGGCTCATTGGACAAATTTTTAACATATCTGGTTGTCCCAAAAATTTTATCTAATCATTTTCTAACCTTTATACTCATTAGATTAATATTTAAAATATTTAAATATTAATCCCCAATATTTAATATTTTTACAAAAATATTAAATTTAATGCCCAAACATCATTTCTATATTTTCAGTATTTTTCTATAACTTTTTATGATTTTTAAATAATTTTTAAACATTTATTTAATTAAAAACTAATTTTTGGGGGCATTTTGGTCATTTCTGCAACTCTGGGGACATAACCGGAATTTTTCGGAAAGTTCAGGGACATTTTCGTACTTTTAGCGCTCTTAAGGACACGTTTGGTATTAAAAGAAAAGCTCAGGGGCATATCCGGAAATTCACGTGGCCAAAGGACACGCTGGTCCTTTCCGAAAAAGGCCGGGGGCAAAAGGTAATTTCCACGTCGTCGGCCTACCGCGCATTGCGCGACCTTCCCCTTTCCGCCTAACTAAACGACGTCGTTCGGCCCGCTGGATTTTGGTCATCGGGCATTGCGCGGACCACCCCCAGTCGCGGCCTAAAACGGCGTCGTTTTGGCCCCAGTTTCCGAAAGAAATGGCTGCCGCACATTACGCGGACAGCCCAAAAAAATTTTCTTTTTTCCTTCGCGAACAGTGCATTAACTTTCCAAAAATAACTCATTTTGCTTCAAATTTTCCCAACAAAATTGTTCCAAAAATCATATAACGCATAGATAAACATCCAAAAATTATTTAAAATAATTATTCTAATTATTTTCTAATTTTCCACAATAATAATTTAACATCATAATTACCCAAAATAATTCAAAATAAATTAATTTATACCTTCTAAAGCTTTGCAAATCCTTCTTTGAAAGCACCAAAATTCTTCCTCTTGGTGGTAGCTATGGTGGTTGCCGGTTGTGGGTGGTGGTGTCTTCGGTTGGGAGGAAGAAGAAAGAGAGAATTGTGTGTGTTTGTTTTTCTTTTCTTTGCTTTTCTTTTCTATTTCTTTTGCTTGTTTTCTCTCCTTTCTTTTATACAAACTTTATTCACCCACGTTGGCCAAAAATTCCACCGCCTTTAAACCATCCCGAAACTTCCGGTGTTGGCAAAAAATGAAGCATAAAAATATTTTAAACACATTACGTAAATATTTCGTGTAATAAATATTTTATATAATGTATATAAAATGTAACGACCCCGAAATTCGACCCTTATTCTTATCTTAAATTTTGTATTTATTATACATTATCTTCCTTTCGTCCAAATTTCGGTTCGTTAATAAATCTTTAATCTCCCTAATTGATCCATTAGCTGATTTCAAAATCATCAAGTAGAAATTTTTCGGTATAAATTTTTCTTTTTCTTTTAATCATTGTTTTAAAATAATTGGATATTTAAAATCTTTACATCTGGATCCTAGTCCCTGGATCGCAACCTTCACTTTTTATTTTCTTTCCTTGTATCGTAAAGCTCGGCATTCACATTTTAATATCATTCATATCCATACAACTATTCTTTGTTTCATGATTCATCAGACACATAATAGTCTATCATAATATTCATATAGAACAATTACAGTTCACAGTTTAAACTATACTCATTATATTCAGATCCATTTATCTGTACATATAGCATATCAAAGTAACTTGGCAATTTATCCACATTGATTTCTATACTAAAATATATTAACAGTCACAACCTTCCATGGTAAACCGTCTCTACATAATCCGAAATTCTTGAAATTTATTTCTTAACCTGCAAAAGTTTATATTATGTAAGTAATGAGCACAACGGCTCAGCAAGTTCAACAGTTATACTTCACGTAGCACATACCTTATCATGCTTGGTGTGTGTCATACATCATGTGCTTGTGCTTCTACTATATCAATATATCTCATATATATTCATACCGTTGCACAAAATACACATTGTGGTCATATTAATCACGTACCACATAGCACATAATTTGTATGCATTTAAAACAAGAATAGCATATCATAATAGTTCAACATTTAACATAAAGGGGACTGAAGAACTTGTCTGGCATCCAGTTATTTAAATTGTTAGCTCAAACCCTTAACTCAATCAACCTATGATCATAAAATAATTAAATAATAATTATTTATCTCTTATGATATTAATTTAATTAATTAATATCATCTATAACGTAATTAACCCTACCCGGCGATTTATTTTAGGGTACCGGGTTAATTTTTAATTAATATGGTTAATTAATTTAACCTCATTCCTTAATATATTAATTTAACTTAATATAAAATACATTCACTACGGACAACCTGGCTCATCGAATAGCTTTTAGCATATTCGGTTGTCCGAATTTTCATTTATTCATTTTCTAACCTTTAAACTCATTAGATTAATATTTAAAATATTTAAATATTAATCCTCAATATTTAATATTTTTACAAAAAATATTAAATTTAATGCTCAAACATCATTTCTATATTTTTAGTATTTTTCTATAATTTTCTAGAATTTTTAAACAAATTTTAAACATTTATTTCAATTAAAAACAAGTTCTGAGGGCATTTTGGTAATTTCCGCGCCCTTAAGGACACAACCGGAATTTTCTGGAAAGTCCAGGGACATTTCCGTAATTTTCGTGGCTTTAGGGACTCATTCGGTATTTTCCGGAAAGAAATGGGACAAAACAGTAATTTTATAGACTAAGGGACACGTTTGGTATTTCTTGAAAAGCCCAGGGGCAAAACCGTAATTTTGCCCAAAAAGTCGGTCGCGCATGGCGCGGCAGTCCCCTGCCCGTTCCATCGAATGACGTCGTTTGGCAACCACGCCGCGCATGGCGCGGCCGACCGAATTCTCGCCCAAAACGATGCCGTTTTGTTCTGGCCGCGGAAAAAAATGACCGCGCGCATGGCGCGGTCGTCCCTGCAAAAATTTCTCCTTCTTCTTCGCGGCAGTAGTAAACCATCCAACCCAAAAATCATTCATTTTTGTTCCAATTTTTCACCACAAAATCATTCCAAAAATTACATAATTCATACATATATATTCTAAAATTATTTAGAATAATTATTTTAATTATTTTCTAATTTTCCCACAAATTAATTTATCAATAATAATTCCAAAATAAATTAAATAACATTAGTTTTTATACCTTTCTTGGCTTTTAATTCTCTTCCTTAAAGCTTCAACTATTTTCTTCTTCTTGGTCGGCTATGGTGGTACACGGGTGGCGACATGGTGGTATTGGATGGGGAAGAAAATGGAGATATATATATATATATACATATTATTTCATTTTCTTTCCTTGGCATTCTTTTTTTTTCCTTCTTTTTATTTCCTTTTGTTTGTTATTTATACCAAAATCTATCTTTGGCCAAAATTCATTCCACCGACTCAAGCCTCTATCGAAAGTTCCGAATGCGGATAATTTCCAAATTTTGCATACAAATCAATTAATTAAATACATTACGTAATTATCACGTGTAATAAATATTTTATATAATAAATATAAAATATTTATTTTAATTCACTAAAATTCATATTATGATTTATGAGTAATATTAACACCCCTTTTGGGTATTTTACTTGACAAATTTTGTACACGCATAATAACATGCATGTAATTATTTGAAGTAATTTTTACCTCTAAAATTCATAAAATAATTCATATAACATATAAAAATTATTTTTCGTAATTTTTCACTTCGTTACTTGTACAACATGTTACATTAACATGTTCACATTTCCGAAATATTATTCTTCATAAAAGTCATAATAATTCCATTATACATAAACATAATTTTTAATAAATTAAAACATTCCTTTTTCTTATTTATTATTCAATTTCTTTAATATTTACAATAATTTCTTTATATATAAATTATATAATTCAATATTATATAATTTATATATTTACATTCTCATTTATTAAATAATTTCTTAAATTCCTCCATAATTATTAATTAATCAATATTTTCACATTTACCAACTCTATCATTATTTTAATTTTCTTATATAAATTATATAATTTATTCTTATATAATTTATATAATTATAATTTCCTTTATACATTACATTAATTTTCTTATATAAATTATATAATTCATTATTATATAATTTATATAATTACATTTCTTCTCAATTAAATTCTAAATTTCCACCATAATTTTTAATAAATTTAAAATTCAATAATTTCAACTTTTCTTAGTTTCCTCATTAACTTTTATCTTACTTTGGATTAATTTAATTATTAATCCCTTAATTTTCATAATTAATAGCATTTATAATTATCAATTAAACATAACACACATATATATACAAATGTATATATATAAATATATACATATTTAATTCATGCATTTACATTATCACATAACCTTATTTAAAATCATAATTTCTATACAATTTATTGTATCCTTACCTGACATTCTTTTATTCCTCATAAATTGTTTTTAAACAATTTATTTACATTTCAATTATTTTAATTTCAACACAATTCATCATAATCTCTGCACAGATTTAATTTATCAATTAAATCACATCACATACCTTAAACCACATAATATAATAATTAATTTAACAACCTTGATAATTTTATCAATTAAATTCTCATTTAATATTATTAAAGAAATCCTGGAAATTCGGATCCTTACATTCTTCCCCCCTTAACAGGATTTCATCCTCGGAATCATAATTGACGTAATAATCATACGTATTTTATTTATAGTACCTTGCAATATCTGTATCTTGGTGAATAACGATTTAAATCCATAATAATCACATTTTATCTTTCTAATATCCATAACTCACGTGGATTACCTCATACTGATCATAACTGCCAGAATATTTAAATTCTTAACTTAATTCATAATTCTTTTGTAATATTACATTTCACAATTCTCTAGAATTTTATTAATGATACTTTAATTCATTTCTTAATTCACTTATCAAGATAACGTCTTATTCTCTTAAACTTTTCCATTCTTTAGTCGCATATCTCCTTACTTCATTCACTTAATTCATACAAATCTTCTTCACATTTCATAAATCATTTCTTAATACCTTTATCATTCAACACTAGGTTCTATATGTTAACCTTTACTTAATTCATCATAATCTTTATTTAAAATTATTCTAAAATCCTGGGTGTCACATAAAATATTTATTTTAATTCACCTAAAATCGTATCATGATTTATAAATAATTTTAATACCTCTTTTGGTTACTTTTCTTGATAAATTTTGTACACGCATAATGCCATACATGTAACTATATGAGGTAATTTATACCTCCAAAATTCATAAAATAAATCATATAACTTATAAAAATTATTTTTCGTAATTTTTCACTTTGTTATTTGGACAACATGTTACACTAACATGTTCTCGTTTCTAAAATATTATCATTCATAAAAATCATAACAATTCACTTATGTATAAACATAATTTTTAATCAATTAAAACATTCATTTTTCCTCATTTAATTTCATTTCTTTACATTTCACATTAATTTCTTTATATATATAAATTATATAATTTAATATTATATAATTTATATAATTACATTGTCCTTTTAAATAATTTCTTAAATTCCTCCATAATTATTAATTAATTATATAATCAATAATTATACATTCATTAATCCTCTTATTATTTTAATACTCTTATATAAATTATATAATTATCCTTATATAATTTATATAATTATAATTTCCTTTATACATCACTTTAATTTTCTTATATAAATTATATAATTTATATAATTACATTTCTTCTCAATCAATTTCTAAATTTTCTCCATAATTCTTGATAAAATCTAAAATCCATAATTCAAATTTTACTTACTTCCTCATTAGCTTTTCATTTAAACTTGGATTAATTTAATTATTAATCCCTTAATTGTCATAATTAGTAACATTTATAATTATCAATTAAACATAACACACATATATATAAAAATGTATATATATAAATATATACATATTTAATTCATGCCTTTCACATTATCACATAACCTCATTTAAAATCATAATTTATATACTTTCACAATAATTTAATTGTACAATTTATTGTACCTTTACCTGAAATTCTTTTATTCCTCATAAATTATTTTTAAATAATTTATTTACTTTTTAATTATTCTAATTCAACACAATTCATTACCATCTCTGTACAGATTTAATTTATTAATTAAATCTCACCTCATACCTTAAATCACATAAAATAATAATTTATTTAACAACCTTGATAATTTTATCAATTAAATTCTCATTTGATATTATTAAAGAAATCCTGAAAATTCGGATCCTCACAGGGAGTATGCGAAAACATAAGGAAAAAATGTTCGTTTACATGTGTTTATAAGTGCTAAATTCGATGATTTGTTACCGCATAAGTCACGTGACTCAAAACGAAAAGGTAATTTAGTCTTTATAGATATATAATGTTTAAGCAATATTAATTACAATATTAATAAATTCAAATAATCTTAAAATTTTTAAGTTACATAGTCATCAAATATTGTAATTTATAAAAAATTATAATTGGACTATCATTTTCTCATTAAATATTAAAAAAAGTGATGGAAACAATACATTAATATAATAATTGAAAATTGAAATCAATTGTGAGAAGGAATGATAGTCTCTATCCTCTTATATGAGTAAATTGATCATCATATAATAACATTGAATATTCCTTTTAGAGTTCTGTTATTGTTTTTTTTTTATCAAATTATTATTATAACGTATATTAATATATGAACTTATTAAATTGTAAAATGTCAGTTATATTAAAAAAGCTATTATTAACAATTATCCACATAACAAAAAAAAGTGACACGTTATTTTATATCATTTTTCTTCCTTCTATTTTTCATGTGAGGATGGAGAATGGAGAATTTCAGTCGAATAAATATAAAAACACAACAACCAAACGCTATATTAAATACTATATTCATCTATACCGGCATGACATTAAAATCTATATCATACCCTACTTTTTAATTGTGTAGATGGATATAGTACTTGATGTAATGTTTGGTGTTATGTGTGTAAACTTGTCCATTTCAGTCGAATATTTTTCCATAGATGCTCAAGTGGGCTCCACTAAGGATATTCATTTTTTATCTAAACTAGATACACACCCGCACGTTGTTGCGGGATTATTCATTTTGTTGATTATAAATTTATATATACAATTAATAAATTAAACTATAATAAGAAGATAGTATAATTATAAATTATAAATTTATCAGACAAATGTATAACAAAAGTAACTTATATAATTTTGCTCCATTGTATACAATTACAAAATTATTTAGTTTTGTCAAAAAATACTTGATAGTCAGCAATACATTGAATTTTTCGACTCCATCCAAGCAATACATTTTAAACGACAACCGTGAAAATTTTAGATATATGAAAGAAAATTAATCTTACTGTATAACATAAAATTATAAGAATGAGAGAATTGTTTGTGGTGTGATTTGTAATGAAAGTGTTAGTCTTTATTTATAGGGTGAATAAAAATCGTGTTTTTATCAACCACCCATTAATTTAGGATAATATCAATTTGAAAAAAAAATAGCTATAATTATCTTTTAAAAAAATTTGAAAACCCAACTATGGGGAAAAAAATTATGCGTGAGAATGAGATTATAATTTTGTGTGAAAATTATCTGTAAATAAAGTTCAAAAGCCCAAGTATTAGATAATAATATGGGAGTCAAATTTTATGCGTGACATATTTATGGGATAATACCAAATTAGAATTGCCACAATTGTGGGATAATACTATATTTTTTTGTGAAAGTATGGAATTAAAAAAAATTAACTGTAATTATCTTTTAAAAAAAATTGAAAGCCTAAGTATGGGAAAGAATTTTCTGCGTGAGATTGAGATTATAATTTTGTATGAAAATTAACTGTAAATATAGTTCAAAAGTCCAACTATTCGATAATAATATGGGATTCAAATTTTATGCGTGACATATTTACGGGATATTACCAAATTGGGATTGCTACAATTGTTTGCATTTTTTTTTTTTTTGTGTGAGTATGGAATTAAAAAAAAAATAGTTGTAATTATCTTTTTAAATTTGAAAACCCAAGTATGGGAAAGAATTTTATGCGTAAGAATGTGATTATAATTTATTGTGTGAAAATTATCTATAAATAAAGTTCAAAAGCCCAAGTATTGGATAATAATATGGGATTCAAATTTTGTAATATCTTGAATATTTATAGAACTTGTAAATATGATTTTAAATGACTAAAGTTAGTTATAAGTTAACTTCGAGTACGAAATTTCTGTAAGCTAGGGTGAATGTAATATCCCAAATATTTCAAATATGATATGACAAGATTTAATTAAGGTTGTCAATTCAAAATCTAAAGAACAATTGCTCAAGTAAACATTAAGCTATTTAAAAGGCAAAATACGACTCGAAACTACGATTGTATATAACTATAGAAGTTAAAAATCTTTAACCTAATCTATGTGTTATGTGAATAATAAAGATTTAAATATGTGACTTATATGGAGGATTAAATATGTATATATTTAAATGTTGAAATATATATATTCATTTGAAAATAAAATTTAATAGTTAGTTAACTATTAAATTAAAAGAATTGAATTTACTAAGAAATGAATTGTGGAAGCAAAGAAAGTTTATTTATTAATATTAATTAATTAAACTTAAAATTAAAATTATATTATGAAATAATATAATTTGAATAATAAGCCTTGAATGACAATGAATTTATTATGAATTAAATTTCATAAACAAGATAATTAATTTGCTTAAATAAATAGTGAATTAAGGTAGGTATGTTTATTTAATAAAAATGAGGGAGTTAATTACATTCATTATTTTAAAAATATATTACATATGAATGTAATATATTATGCCAAATGGGTATAAATTAAATAGAAATGAGAAAAATTAATTTACTAAATTAGATGAATATGTTAACTTTAATTAATTAAATAAAAAAATTTATTTAGTTAATGATAAATAACAATTGTATTATGTTACAATCATTAAAATGCAATATGTATAATGACCTAATACATGATATTAAGACAAATGAATGTAAATTAAGTTTGAAATGAGATCCAATATATATAATACATATATTGGTACTAAATTAGTATAACTGATTAAATTAAGGCTAAATTAAATGAATTTGATTAGTTAGAAACGAACTGATTCGGTTAGAAATGAACAAGATACTAACTAAATTAGTTAGTCCGTATAAATACGATAATTATACGAGATTTATACAAGAATTATACAAAAATAAATGCAAAAATTATACGGAGGAAAATACGGACGATGTAAGCATGACATCATCAAAGGTGATGATTTAATCATGATGTATGATGAGGTCAATCTTAAGAAGCTTGGAAAATGACCAATATATCCCTAGAATCTTAGCCATGTTAAGCAAGAGAAGATCAAATTGATTTTCTCTTTCTTTAATCAAAAAGTAGGACAAATTGTGTCCATCTATTTTTGGGAGATGATGATTCACCAAATATAATGATAACTAACATTAAATGAACATTAATGAGACACATGGGTCGACCATAACAACTGGATATGAGTGATGATCATAGTTTGGAAATTTTATGTCCAAATGACCTTGAAACCCTAACTCTAGCTCTCTTATAACTAGAAAGCACTCCCATTCATTAAACCCACAAATTATACACCCAAAATCAGTCATGATTTGCTCTAAGAATTAGTCACGGCATGCCTAGATCATAATCATAGGCCAAAAATTCAAAGATTGTTGAAAAGGTACAAAATTTATTTGTGCTTGTAGATCTTTAATCTTTCGGTAAAAATTATGTTTTGTTGTTTATTAATGACTAATTTAATGTTAGTAAGTGTTCTGGGTTGGTTAAACATGAAATCATAACGTTTAGATACATAAAATGATAGAATTTAGCTCTTTATTCTTAACTATCAAGAACAGTCTGACAGGACAACTGTCAGGCCTTATAGATCCGATTATGTTGGTTATTTGTTATGTTTTAAGCTTTATAGTTGTACCTTGCCATGTGAGGTATACATAAAAACAAGCCACACACCCATTGGATCACTACACAAGAAGATATGTTTATCGAAAAGTGCCCCCTCAATCATGTTTTCTGGAAACCCAGAAAATCTGGGCTGCCCAAAAAACGTGATAAACAATCTGACAGTCCGGTTTCACCGGATTGTAACTTGTGATTTTAATATTTTTTGGGTTCAAACTTAACACCTAGGTGTAGAATGCCATGTTTAGTACATTTAGAAACTTTTGTTATGCTAAAAAAGTGTTTTATCTGAGAGAAAACATTGTCAGAATATGATCAGTCGACCATGACCAATAGTTTCTAAGTAACCCAGAAAATCAAGAACAGACCTAATAGGCCATTTGACTAGGCTTAAGCTTGCAGCTATAATAATTTTTTAGGTTTGATTACCATATGTAGTTGTACACTGCCATCTCTAGTACACCTATAAACTTTTTATTTCCCAAAACAGTACACTAATTTGAAATTAAATTAGGTTAAATCCCCTTTCCAGACCATGACCATTTTATGGGTTTGAATTAAGAACATCTATAGCGATAAACACTGTCCATCGCAATAGGTCTTTGACCACAATATCCTTTCGGTAACTAAGAACACCTGTAGCGACGGACTGAACATCGCAATATCTTTTAGCGACGGTTTAGTTTAAAAATTATTTAAAATTTAATTTTAAATACTTTTAGTGACGGATATTGCGATAGTTTTATTAAAATTAATTCAAACTTAATTTTAAATAGTTTTAGCGACGGATTTGATCTGTGACAATAGCTATACATGACAAAATTAAATTAAACTTAAATAAAACTAGTTTAAACTATCTTTAGCGACGGATTTAATTGAAAATTCATCGATGTAGCTTCTAAATTAGTCTTTAGAGACGGATTGAGTTATGAATTAATTCAATTAACATAATAAACTATATTTAGTGACGGATTAAGCTACAAATATAATTAATTATCTAATGAAGTGATTTAAATATGAATCGACTTCAAACCTCAAACGTACATTATTAATTAGATGATATACATATTCTCGTATATATTAATGAATATTATTGTTATATTAAACATATTTAGAGTACAAATTGAGTTCAAATCAACATGAACTAAATCGTACACTGAACAGACAAGTTCTAAACCTTTATGTTTTTTTTGAGCAAATCTTCTAACTATTTTACGATATGTTTACAAGTTATAAATATAAATTGTAAACTTTATGTAACAACGTGATATGAATTATCAACATGAAAGTTATGTGTGATATTAAATTGATATTGATGATACGTTAAAAGCATGTTTAGGTATTTATAAAAGCATAAACTATGTATATGTTATATGTTAGACTTGCTGAGCCGTCGTACTCATTCTTGCGAATAAAGCCTTATTTACCAAATGGCGGAGATTAAGAGTTTGCAACATAGATTAATTTGGCAAAGAAGAACACTTGGTGATAACACATTAGTGTATATATATATATATATATATATATCTTGACGTATAGCACTCAAGATACAGTGCAAACAGAAAATAGAGAGATGATCTTCACGTATAGCGCTGATGATAACTCTTATATTTATAGAAACAGTTCTATAAATATAACAGAAATTATATTAACTGAAAATAAATTACAAGATAGCTCAGCAATCTTGATTCATTACTGTCTTAATCTAAGATAAAAAGAACTAAAAGTAGAACTGAGAGTTTAGAGAGAAGGTACAAGTAGGGAGAAAAAATAGAACTGAGAACAAGACATGCCTTGAACTCCTACAACACTCTGACTTATATAGCCAAGAAAAGTAAAACATACGTACAGAATAAAACTCTTCTTTTTTCTTCTTTTTTCTTTTTTTTTTTTACAAACAGTAAAAGTTGCCTAGGCATCTTTACTGTAGAATCACGTGTTGAATAGGCAGGAGGCAGCATCTTTTTATGGACAGTGGCTCTTGCATTTGCTAACTGAGTGATTGAGAGCGTCTACTTTTTACTTTTGGCTGCTTTCGGCTAGCTAAATGTCTAGGGGGACAGCATCTACTTTTGCTTTACTGAGTGGAAACTGCATCTTTACTGTAGAATCACGCGTTGAATAGGCAGAAGACAACATCTTTTTATGGATAGTAGCTCTTGCATTTATTGACTGAGTGACTGAGAGCATCTACTTTTTACTTTTGACTGTTTTCGGTGAAAATTTGTTTGACAGATAAGGACTCATAATACGTATGGGTCCTGAGCATCTTGGAGTGACTGGCTTCCGTAAGAGTCACTGGTAACTAAATTGTGACTAGATACTGAGGAGTTTTCATTAGAAATTTCCTTGTGAAGTTTATGACTCTATTGTTAATGGTTGAAAGTAATAACTTTAATTTTGACTCAGAATACTCTTTTACTGAATTAATATTGAAGGAGGATGAAGGACTAGAACTGGGCTCTTTATTTTTTAATTGAATGGCTTTAGCGATTTTGACTGGGACAACTGGAATTGGAGGGAATTCTTTTTGAACCTGGCCCACAATTCTATTAACATCAAATTTATCCCACCATTTAATAAAGAAAATTTGAGAAACATAATTGATTTGACTATGGTAAGTAATTGTAGCTTGGCACTGTCCAGAAGTGTGAATAGTTGACTCAGCTGGGGATTTTAAATTATATTGGCATTTTAAAATCCAAGAAATTTTATATTTACTACAAAATTATAGCATAACTGGGATTCCATCAAATTTTGGATTAAATGGAGCCTTAGTACTGAAATGGTTTACTTGGTCTTGGAGTGGTTTAGGAAGAATAACAAATGTTGGTCCATATTTAGACTGCCAAATTGTGAGCCATAGCGGAATTTGACTTTTAAATTTATGATCAAACTGAATAAACCACGAGTGACTAAATGACTGGTTTTGATACAAGAAGATTTTATTCCAAGCTTCCATATAATCAAAATAACATAAATTATTATTATGATTATTGAGCAACCTAAGATCAGAAGGGTGTTTCCCCCAATCTGTCATGGACAGTAACTGTTTTATGTATAGGGAGTGATAGAAGACTTTGGACTCATCATTCCTATCATAAATGAGTTTGATTACTATTGACTCGGCTTGGAGAAAAATGTCTTTATAATAAGTTAATGACTTGTATGGGCCAAGTGGGATGAAGTGTCAACCCAGGGGAAAGAACTGGGAAGCAAGTTTTACTGGGTCATTTTTTGGGCTCATAAAAGGCTCAACAAAAAATAGATTTGGCTCAAAATTGGGTGTGTACTCTATTTTTGACTTTTGAAATTTGAGCTTTTGGGGTTCTGGTTTATAGATGTCAAAAGGCCCGAAATGGTCAATTTGTTTGGGTTTACTGGCTAGGACTGAATTGAATGGCCTAGGGATTTGGCTCAAGACTTGGTACCTATTAACTAAATCAAAAGAAGGGATTGGGTTTACTAGGTGAAGAACCATAGGTCCCTTAAGTTTACTTAACTGACTAACAGTGGAGGAGTTACCTCTTCCACGACTACTATTGTCTCATTTCTCACTCATTTTGGTGAACCTGTTTAAAGAAACTCTCGAGTAAGAAAATCAGGAATAGAATTTTGACTACTTTTAATATATTCAATATCAAAATTAAAAATACTTAATAAAGCTTGTCATCTAGCAAAGATTTGCTTAGAAGCAATATTTTCAACATCTTTGTCTAAAACATATTTTGCAGATTTACAATCTATTCTTATTAAAAACTTTTGATTTAATAAATTACTTTGAAATTTATTGATACATAAAACTAAAGATAAAATTTTCTTTTTAATAGTAGAATAATTTATTTGTGTATTATCCCATGCGCGAGAAAAGAAAGAAACAATCTGTTCTGGAGATTTTGGGGTTAACTTTTGTTTGAGTATACCTCCTAATTTAATTTCAGAGACATTAGTTTCAATAATTTTAAATGCATCAGGATTTGATATGCCAAGACAAGGAAGTGTCTTAACATGCTTCTTTACTTCCTGGACAATTGAAGTATGAATATCAGTACAAGGAGGGGGATTACTTTGAAGTCGTTCAAATAATGTCTTACATACTCTTCTTAAGTTCTTGTAGAATTCTCCTATGTAATTAAGGGAACCTAAAAATCTTTGAAGCTAATTTTTATCTAAGATTTTATCAAGAAATTTACTTGTAAATTGAATAGCTCTAGCAACAGGCTGAATTTGACCATATTGAATTGCATGACCAAGGAAGTGAACTCTAGTTTGAAAACATTTTGACTGAGAAAGAACTAATTCATTGGTTTGAACAGTTTTAAAAAATGAATTGAGATGTTTCCAATGTTCTTCAATAGAGTTTGAAAAAATAAGGACATCATCAATGTAAACAATGACAAAGTGACTAAAAGGATTTAGAACATCATTCATAATATTATGGAATTCACTAGGGACATTTTTCAAACCAAAAGGTATGATATTCCACTCATAATGACCGAAAGGGGTAGTAAAGGTTGTCTTATACCTATCCTCCTCATGGATCTGAATTTGCCAAAATTCACTCTTAACGTCAAATTTACTAAAAACAGCTGCATGACTAAACCTATTAATTAAATCATTTTTGTTTGGTAATGGATACCTAATCCATTCAAGGACTTTATTTAAAGGTTTATAATTAATAACTAAGCGAGGGGTTCCTTTCTCAATTTTAGCATTTTTATTTACATAAAAAGCTGTACAAGACCAAGGGGATTTACTCTTTCTAATTAGTCATTTTCTCAATAGATCATTGATTTCATTTTTACAATAACTCATTTGTTCATGATTCATTTGTATAGATCTAGCCTTAGTATGAATTAAATATTCCTTAAATTTCTTAGCATAAGGGAGTCTAAAAATATGCTTCTTTCTATGCCAGAAAGCATGCGGTAATCAGAACAAACATTCTTAGTTAATAAGTCATGAAAATCTTTTATTTTCTTTTGAAGGTTATTACTTTGTAACTATTCTCCAATCCTTTTATATCTAATTTCATCTTTTAGGTATTTTAAATGACTTGTCATATTATTTAAGATATTTAAACTTTTGGAAATTAACTCATTTTAAATAATCCTCAAATCTTTATTCTTAGGTTTATTAATAAATGAAAATGTTACCTCTTGACTTAAGTGTTTACTAGTTAAACCATTTGTATTAGTAGTAAAAGGGTATAATAAATATATAAATGGTAATCCTAAAATAATCTTATATGTCATGTTTCTTATTAAAACAAAAGATGTTTCAAAACAAACATTATTTTGATAGATATGAGCTTTAGGTAATTTATAATTTATATCCATTTTACTTCCATTAGTTGAAGTCATTCTTTCAGTAATTTTTACATAGTACCTAGTTGGGATTAGACTTTCTTGAATACAATTCAAGTTAGCACCAGTATCAACTAAGGCTAGGATTTCTAAAGTGAATGTTTTGTTAATAATTATAGTGACTTTAATATACCATTTCTGAATGGTAAGAGATTTTAATATATTTAGAGACAATCCTTGTTGACTAAGGGTTTCATTATCACTATCCGAGTTATTAAATTTAGAAGTTTCAATTCCTTCTATATGCTCACTATCCAATGAGCTATTAACTAACAATGCATCTTTTTCTTTGAGCTTATTAATTTCATTTCTTAATTCAGGAATTTCTGATTTTAATTTAGAAATTTCTCGTTTTAAGTTATTAACTTCTTGATTTAATTCAGGTAAAGTTGTCTCTTTTACCGAATTTTTAAATCTTTCTAAAGTTTTATTAATACTAAAAATAGGTTTTTCTTTTAATTTATTTACTTTGTTAGTTGGAGTATTTTTATTAAAAAGATCTTTTAATTGTTTAGTATATTGTATTTTTAACTGAGGATCAGATATTTTACTAATTAAATTAATTAATAGACTTTATTTTTCTTCATGTCTGCTTATAACATTTAGAGTTTTTTTTTTTACAACCAGTATCAGTACATCCTAAGGTTATTTTAAGGTTTTGACTAAATTCACTTTATGAAGTGGAAGTGTTGTTGAGGTTACTAGAAGACTGAGAATAAATATTTTCATATTCACTACTACTAGAAACATTCTCTATTCTTATTAACTCAATTATTTGATTACTATCTTCTTCAGATATTCTTAATTGTTTTAATTTTTCTTTAACTCTACATTCGTTTTTATAATGACCTAGTTTACCACAATTATGACAAATTACTTTGCTCTTATCAATTTTTTTTATAACTTTTCTTTTTATAAGGTTTTTTATAACTTATATTTTTAGGTGACCTTTTATAATAATTTTCTTTATTACTATATTTTTTATGTTTCTGAATTTATGTTTTTTTATCATTTTTAAAGTGACTTCTTTTTCTAGAAGGAGCAATAGGGGGCAAACCATATTGTTCACAAAAAGATCATAACTCGTATTTGGCTTTGTGTTTATCTTTTCGAGCTTGTTTATTAATTTTAAAGTCAATTCACATTTTAAGACCTATTTTTTGAATTTGACTAATAATGTCACCATAGGTTAAATTATCGTAATCAATAAATCCTAGGTTTTTGCTTAATTCTTCTCGAATTTTATGTGCAAATAAATTAGGTAATCCATTTACAAATTTTTCTTTCGAGAAATGTTTATTACTATTATCACGCATCATAACTCTAGAAGTAAAAACATCTTTATACCATCTAAAGTCACTTAAAGTAGGACACGTGAGATTACTTAGCTGATCATGGATCCTATCAGTTATATTACTAGGAGTTACAATAAAATATTTTGCTATTGTATAAATTAAGGTATTAACTCCATCAAGGGGACCTAAACCAAGGGTTTCATCAAGTATAGGGTTACATTCATTATCACATTGAATTGCATTAATAATACATGTTTGGAATATGCATATGAATGATATTTCTCAATTATAAGATTTGATGATGTGTTTTAAAAGATAAATGAATTAATATGCAAATATGTCTGCATTGATGAAAGATGTAAAGTCCTTAATAGTTAATAGACATTATGTTCTAAGGACTTAGATTGACAAGATCAAATCTGTTAAGTTGATCTCATATGAGTTAATAGCATTGTACAGTCCTTCAAAAGATCACTATGTACAAGGACTATAGATAGAAAGATCAAACTTGTTAGGCTGATCTTAAAATGTAATAGATAGGCCTGATCGATCAAAAAGAACAACAATCTGGCAAGAGAGTTAAAGCAAGAATCGTTGACTACACTCGATCGTAGGGTCTGCAAGTCATCAGCATAGCCAGTCATACACTCACGTTTACAAAGCAGAATCATAGAGTGTTTGCTTAAAGATCATCAGTATGAAGACCTTGAATGACAGGCAAGCAAACAGAAGATCCAAGCACCAACTCCATCAACAGACTGATTGAGAAGTGAAGTGTCATTCAGATAGAAGTCTTATGAAATCACTCAAAGGGAGATCGTAGAGTCTCCTAGGAAGATCGTAGAGTCTGCCTGGTAAACGCAGAATAAGGCTCGGAAAATCGTAGAGTCCTCTCGGCAGATCGTAGAGTTGTCTCAGCATCGTAGAGCTAACTCTCGGGATCGTAGAGTCCATATAGACAGTCACTCTACGATTCTCCTAATCTTGTCTACGAACCAAGCAGAGTCAAAGTTCAGAATCATGACAGCAATCCTCATAAAGATTATTCAGTAGGCTGTCCTTGGGCTGTTAAACAAACTGAATGAAGATCTCGTACATCTACAGCATCTAGTCTAAACTGAGATCGTAGAGCAGTTCAAATCATAACTCTACGATTACACTATGACTTACACCACAAGTCAGATAAGTCATAAAATGTTAAAGCAAGTTCAGATGTACAACATTCAAAGCAATCAAGCTGAAGATATTCAAATGCTACCTGTCATAAACAGCCTTTGATTGTACAGCAGAGAATGAAACTGAAAGTTCATAGAGCAGTCCTCTACAATAAAGATCTGGCACCTGAAGGTTCATAGAGCAGTCTTCCATGACATATAGAACCAAGCAGTTCGAGCAAGCCTGAAGTTCATAGAGCAATCCTCTATGATAAGAAATCATCTGTTAAAGCTTAAACCAGATCACAGACTTATGCTCTATATACATAAAGCACAATGAAGATCACGAAGCATGAGAAGCATATTAGCAGAACCAGCAGATGACTCAACGATCAGAAGCCTACGACAGACAAGATCATAGAGCTACATAGCAGAACCAGCAGATGACTCAACGATCAGAAGCAAGAAGCTACAACTGGATTGATTGTTGAGTACTTAAGTGCCAACTAGGATTGAAGACATCTAAGCACTTAAGACAGTAGTCTCAAAATGAGTTGCTAATGTAACGACCCCGAAATTTGATCCTCTTTATGACCTTAATTTCATATTTATTAAACATTATTTTCCTTACGTCCAAACTTCGGTTCGTTAATAAATCTTTCATCACCTAATTTGATCCATTTTTTTTTAATTTAAATATCATCGGTTACCAAATTTTCAGTATAAATTTTTTTTTTCTCAATTCAATCGTTGTATTTAAAACATTTGGATATTTAAAATCCTTACATTCCGATCCTAGTCCCATAAATCGCAACCTTTACTTTTTCTTTCTCTTTCTTTGTACCAATGTCTTAAATCTCATCAATCCAAATCTAATATCCTTTCATATCCGTATAACTATTCATTGATTTAAAATTTACAGTCATTTATTTTCATACAAATATTCCTTGTTGCGTCATTCATACTCAAACATATAATAATTTCTATCGTAACATCTATCTGGTACAATCACAGTTCAAAATTTAACTTTTCTTATCCTGTCTGGATTCGACATATATGTACATATGAAAGATCATTATAAACTTAACACATGTATCCACATTGAATGGAAAATATAATAAAACGTTTCCCACCTTCTAGACTATTCATCTTTAACAATTAATCCGATATTCTTGAATTTCATTTCTTTCCTGCAAAAATATTATTTAAGCAAGTAATGAGCACAACGGCTCAGCAAGTTCAACAGTTTATGTGTCACATAGCACATACCTTATCATGCTTGGTGTGTGTCATACATTATGTGCTTGTGCTTCTACTATAGCAATATATCTCATATATATCCATATTGTTGCACAAAATACATATTGTGGTCATATTAATCACGTATCATGTAACACATAATTTGTATGCAGTTAAAACAAGAATTACATATCATAACATTCCAACATTTAACATAAGAGGGACTGAAGAACTTGCCTGAAGTCCAGTTAATTAATTTGATAGTTCAAACCCTTAACTCGATCAACCTATGATCATAAAATAATCAAATAATAATTATTTAACTCCTTATGATATTAATTTAATTAATTAATATCATCTCTAGGCCAATTATTAATTTATATGGCCAATTATATTAACCTCGTTCCTTAAAATATTCGTTTAACTTAATATCCAATACCTCTAATACGGACAACCCGGCTCAACGAATAAAATTTAACATATCTGGTTGTCCGGATTTTCATTTAATCATTTTCTAGCTTTTAAACTTAATAGATTAATATTTAAATATTAATCTCCAAAATTTAATATTTTTACAAAAATATTAAATTTAATGCCCAAATATCATTTCCATATTTTTTATTATTTTTCTATAATTTTCTATGATTTTTAAACAATTTTTAAACATTTATTTCATTAAAAACTAATTCTGGGGGCATTTTGGTAATTTCAGCGCCCTTAGGGACATAACCGGCATTAACAGAAAAGCTCAGGGGCATATCTGTAATTTTGCGAGGCCAAAGGACACGCTCGGTATTATCGAAGAAGGCCAGGGACACTTTCGTCATTTCCGCCCCTTGCGTCGGTCGCGCCTTGCGCCGCTTTCCTTTTCCGGTTTCTGTTAAACGGCGTCGTTTGGCGCCTAAGGCAGGGATATCCGCGTAATGCGCGGCCAACCGAAAATGGCGCCCCCAAACGGCGTCGTTTTAACCCCCCGCCCGGAAAAATATGGCTGCCGCGCATTGCGCGGCAGCCCAGAATTTTTTTTTTCTTCCTTTACCGAAACAGTAGGCAGCCATACACAAAATAAATCATTTTTCTCCAATTTTTTTCAACACAAAATCATTCCAAAAATTATATAAACTATAGATATACATCCTAAAATTATTTAGGATAATTATGCTAATTATTTTCTAATTTTTCTACAATAATAATTAATCATTCATAATTACAAATAAAATAAATAATTAAATTATTATACCTCCCCAAAGCTTGATTTCTTTCCTTGAAGGCACCAAAATTCCTTCTTCCCTCTCTTGACAGCCATGGAGGTTCGGTGGCGGTGACATGGTGGCTCGGATGGTGGTGGAAAATGGAGGAAATGTTTTGTATCCTTTTCTTTTTTTTCTTTTTTTTTCTCTCTTCCTTTCATTGCTTTCTTTCTCTATTCCTTTTATAACTTAAACTAATTAATCACTTTAGAATCCAAACAAAAGTCCACCGCCTTCACACGCCGACTTAGCTAAAAATCATGCATAATTAATCAATTTTTTATACATTACGTAATTGTTTCGTGTAATAAATATTTTATATATAAATATAAAATATTTATTTTAATTCACTAAAATTCATATTATGATTTATAAATAATATTAACATCTCTTTTGGGTATTTTTCTTGACAAATTTTGTACACGCATAATGACATGCATGTAAACTAAATGAGGTAATTTATACTTCCAAAAATCATAAAATAATTCATATGACTTATAAAAATTATTTTTCATAATTTTTTTCACTTCGTTACTTGGACAACATGTTACACTAACATGTTCCCGTTTCTGAAATATTATCTTTCATAAAAGTCATAATAATTTCATTATGCATAAATATAATTTTTAATAACTTAAAACATTCATTTTTCTTATTTATTATTCAATTTCTTTAATATTCATATTAATTTCTTTATATATAAATTATATAATTTAATATTATATAATTTATATAATTACATTCTCCTTTTAAATAATTTCTTAATTTCCTCCAACTTTATTCCATTTAATCGCCTTATATAAATTACATAATTATTCTTATATAATTTATATAATTATTATTTTCTTCATACCTTATTTTAATTTCCTTATATAAATTATATAATTTATTATTATATAATTTATATAATTACCTTTCCTTCTCAATTAATTTCTAAATTTCCACCATAATTCTTAATTAAATCTAAAATCAATAATTACAATTTTATTAACTTCCTCATTTGCCTTTTATTTAAATGTGGATTAATTTAATTATTAATCCCCTTAATTTTCATAATTAATAACATTTACAATTAATACTTAAACATATACATAAAAATGTATATATATAAATATATACATATTTAATTCATGCATTTACATTATCACATAACCTCCTTTAAAATCATAATTTCTGTACTTTCACAATAATTAAATTGTACAATTTATTGTACATTTACCTGAAATTTCTTTTATTCTTCATAAATTGTATTTACACAATTTATTTACTTTTCAATTATTTTAAATTCACATAATTCATCACCATCTCTGTACAAATTTAATTTACTAATTAAATCCCTTCAAACACTTTAAATTACTTAAAATAATAATTAACTTAAACAACCTTGATATTTTTATATCAATTAATTATTATTTAATATTAATAAAGAAATCCTGAAATTCGGATCCTCACATTCTTCCCTCCTTAACAGGATTCCGTCCTCGGAATCATAATTGTCGTAATAATTATACGTATATTATTCATAGCACTTTGCTTTACTTTCATCTTGATGAATAAAATTTAATCAATAATAATTATATTTTACCTCTTTAATATCCATAACTTACATGGATAACCTCATAATGGTCATTACCGTCAGAATATTTAATTTACAATTTCTTTATAGTAGTACATTTCATATT
This sequence comes from Hedera helix, assembly GCA_947179155.2. Taxonomy (NCBI): domain Eukaryota; kingdom Viridiplantae; phylum Streptophyta; class Magnoliopsida; order Apiales; family Araliaceae; genus Hedera; species Hedera helix. The sequence goes on from OX359286.1 coordinate 5,750,918, forward strand.
TCTCTAGAAATTTTATGAATAACACTTTAATTCATTTCTCGATATACTTATCAAGATTATTTCTCATTCTCCGAAAACTTTTATTTCTTTAATCATATTTACCCTTACACAATCCACTTACGACATTCTTATATCGCACATCATTCATACTCTGCACATTCATCTTTCTCTTCTTAATTCATATAATTCTTCTTCATATTTCGTAATTCATTTCTTAACACCTTCTATCATTCAACACTAGGTTTTAAATGCTAACCTTTATTTAATTTTATCATAATCTTTATTTGGAATTATTTTTAAAATCCTGGGTGTCACATTCACCCCTCATTCATAAATTTCGTCCTCGAAATTTCTATGTATTGATATCTCATTCATTTGTAACCATTACAATTTCTTTTTACTCATTCCATATATCTTTCTTTCATTCCGTCCTCGTAATCATTACACACTGTTATTTCTAATCCATCACGTTTCATAATTTCTTTACTTCACAATTATTACCTTCAATAATGTTCACATTAAGAAAAATATTACCCCATCCTACCATCCAATCTTCGTAAGAGTAGAGGAATTCAAAATTTTTATTTTGGAAACTTTCATGCTATGCTGAATGAACATTTATCCCGGTTTACAGTACTTCGCTCCCCGAGTACTTCATACTGCAAACCCTGACAGTGGATCAATCTGTCATTAAAGTGATGGATGTTTCACCATACATTGGCACGCCAGATGATCAGTCTGTAATGCCTGTGTCTTTCTATGCCAGGTGACCATTCGATCAACCTGCAATATTCTTAATCTTTTTGTTCATCTCAGCCTTAGAACTCATTCAAAAATACTTTATTTAGTTATAACTTTCAAAGAATATGAATTCAATAAATATATTTCAAAATTTGTCTAGCTGAATCAAATAGCTTAGACTTATATTTCTTCAACGCTTGTCTAGCTAGATCAATTAGCATAGACTAACTTTTAACAATTTATAATCTGCAGAAATTTTTACAACATTCATCATGTCAAAACTTTTCAAAACGTCTAGCCGAGTCAAATGGCAAAGACTTATAGCTTTGACATAGCTTTACAAATCAAAATCATTTATGACTTCATGTTACCGCATCATTCTGACAGTCCGTTGAGGATTTCGTCGTTAATAATTCCTACACCATAAACCATACTTTATGGTGTTGAATCATCTTATAACGAAATAGTACCGCACCGTCTCAACAACACGTTGAGCATTCCGTCATTCATCACATCTGCACCGGGCTAAAAAGTGCGTGGATGATTCTTTTGAAATACATTTTGATGTGAAAACATTTTTGTCTAGCTGAGACAAGTAGCATAGACACTTTTTAAATCGCTTATAGATTTCATTTATATTTTTCAAAGCACACACGTGCCAAATCAACTTGAGACCAAAAATTTCGAAGTCTAGCAAAGCTAGAAGAGTGGGAATATCTTAAATTCCTTAACATTTTAATACACCTGCCACCTTCGTTTTCTTTCACTTAACTATATTATTCATTGCTAGGACTATTATTATCATTATACCAAAAATGTTCTAACTACTCCAACATTTCTATACCCCCGTATAGTTCATCAAACTTACCACACCTTATGAGTCCATAAACTTATCATAAGAATATGAGTTTAGAAGCTTGTCCTAGCAATATGTAGTCTAAGAACAAATCAAAGACTATCCATATGCTGAGGGGCTCAAAACATACTATACGATTATGAGTCATGGACTTACCATATGCATGAGTTTTAAGAACTCGTGCCTAACTTAATATTATATATCTATCAACCTGCTAACGCGACTCTAACATTTCAATGATTATCACACAGTAACTAAGTAAACACAAATCCTCCGCCCATACAAAGGATTGTGCAACTCAGTCACCACATGAGTCCTCATTTGAAATTTCGTTCCCAAGTTTTCTACCCCCTTATCATGACCTTTCTGTCATTCATGTCTCATCATTCTCTGAATTCTTCTTGTACTATTTCATAGTACCATATCTCTTTATAGCATCAAGCTATACCTTGTTGACCATTAACAAGTCTTTCTATTATTTCACACTCTCACTTGATCCCATCATGACCTTGCTTTACAATCCATTCCTTACTCGCTTCCCTTATCTCGTGATCGTATCGTAGTACGATCCTTTCACTGTTCCTGATCATATTATTATGATATCTTCTTATACGTTGTGGATTATCTTATCATCTTTATTGCTTAAATCAGGTGTCCCCTGATTATCTTTGAGATTCATCTTTGAATCGTTTCAGATATTCTTTCAGATTTATTCTTAACTAAACTTATGAATTTTTCTCAATTCCTTATCTTTATTCAAATCTTTTCTTAACATCTTTATCTCTTTCTTATAATCTTATACATTTCATATTTCCTTCACTTTAACTCATATTAAAGAACTGTATCTCTTAACTTATATCTTTCATATTTTCTTTCCTTTAGCCACTATCTGAGATCTGTATTTCTTAACTTACATCTTTCTATTTTAATCCCCCTTATGTTCATCAAACTTATCACGTATTTGGACTCAGAAACTTACCATAATCATATGGTTGAGGAGCTTGTCCTAGTCAGGCCTTAGTCGCCCATTCGCTAAAGGGGCTCCACCATACAATCATGAGTCACGAGCTTACTATGCGCTTGAGTTTTCAGAACACTCAACTAACCGTACTATTCCTTACTTTAGGTTATAGCCTAAGGTATCATTTACCTAAGGTTTATAACCCTCTAGCTCTGATACCAACTGTAATGACCCCAAAATTTGATCCTCTTTATGACCTTAATTTCATATTTATTAAACATTATTTTCCTTACGTCCAAACTTCGATTCGTTAATAAATCTTTCATCACCTAATTTGATCCATTTTTTTTTAATTTAAATATCATCGGTTACCAAATTTTCAGTATAAATTTTTTTTTTTCTCAATTCAATCGTTGTATTTAAAACATTTGGATATTTAAAATCCTTACATTCCGATCCTAGTCCCATAGATCGCAACCTTTACTTTTTCTTTCTCTTTCTTTGTACCAATGTCTTAAATCTCATCAATCCAAATCTAATATCCTTTCATATCCGTATAACTATTCATTGATTTAAAATTTACAGTCATTTATTTTCATACAAATATTCCTTGTTGCGTCATTCATACTCAAACATATAATAATTTCTATCGTAACATCTATCTGGTACAATCACAGTTCAAAATTTAACTTTTCTTATCCTGTCTGGATTCGACATATATGTACATATGAAAGATCATTATAAACTTAACACATGTATCCACATTGAATGGAAAATATAATAAAACGTTTCCCACCTTCTAGACTATTCATCTTTAACAATTAATCCGATATTCTTGAATTTCATTTCTTTCCTGCAAAAATATTATTTAAGCAAGTAATGAGCACAACGGCTCAGCAAGTTCAACAGTTTATGTGTCACATAGCACATACCTTATCATGCTTGGTGTGTGTCATACATTATGTGCTTGTGCTTCTACTATAGCAATATATCTCATATATATCCATATTGTTGCACAAAATACATATTGTGGTCATATTAATCACGTATCATGTAACACATAATTTGTATGCAGTTAAAACAAGAATTACATATCATAACATTCCAACATTTAACATAAGAGGGACTGAAGAACTTGCCTGAAGTCCAGTTAATTAATTTGATAGTTCAAACACTTAACTCGATCAACCTATGATCATAAAATAATCAAATAATAATTATTTAACTCCTTATGATATTAATTTAATTAATTAATATCATCTCTAGGCCAATTATTAATTTATATGGCCAATTATATTAACCTCGTTCCTTAAAATATTCGTTTAACTTAATATCTAATACCTCTAATACGGACAACCCGGCTCAACGAATAAAATTTAACATATCTGGTTGTCCGGATTTTCATTTAATCATTTTCTAGCTTTTAAACTTAATAGATTAATATTTAAATATTAATCTCCAAAATTTAATATTTTTACAAAAATATTAAATTTAATGCCCAAATATCATTTCCATATTTTTTATTATTTTTCTATAATTTTCTATGATTTTTAAACAATTTTTAAACATTTATTTCATTAAAAACTAATTCTGGGGGCATTTTGGTAATTTCAGCGCCCTTAGGGACATAACCGGCATTAACAGAAAAGCTCAGGGGCATATCTGTAATTTTGCGAGGCCAAAGGACACGCTCGGTATTATCGAAGAAGGTCAGGGACACTTTCGTCATTTCCGCCCCTTGCGTCGGTCGCGCCTTGCGCCGCTTTCCTTTTTCGGTTTCTGTTAAACGGCGTCGTTTGGCGCCTAAGGCAGGGATATCCGCGCAATGCGCGGCCAACCGAAAATGGCGCCCCCAAACGGCGTCGTTTTAACCCCCCGCCCGGAAAAATATGGCTGCCGCGCATTGCGCGGCAGCCCAGAATTTTTTTTTTCTTCCTTTACCGAAACAGTAGGTAGCCATACACAAAATAAATCATTTTTCTCCAATTTTTTTCAACACAAAATCATTCCAAAAATTATATAAACTATAGATATACATCCTAAAATTATTTAGGATAATTATGCTAATTATTTTCTAATTTTTCTACAATAATAATTAATCATTCATAATTACAAATAAAATAAATAATTAAATTATTATACCTCCCCAAAGCTTGATTTCTTTCCTTGAAGGCACCAAAATTCCTTCTTCCCTCTCTTGACAGCCATGGAGGTTCGGTGGTGGTGACATGGTGGCTCGGATGGTGGTGGAAAATGGAGGAAATGTTTTGTATCCTTTTCTCTTTTTTTTTTTTTTTTCTCTCTTCCTTTCATTGCTTGCTTTCTCTATTCCTTTTATAACTTAAACTAATTAATCACTTTAGAATCCAAACAAAAGTCCACCGCCTTCACACGCCGACTTAGCTAAAAATCATGCATAATTAATCAATTTTTTATACATTACGTAATTGTTTCGTGTAATAAATATTTTATATATAAATATAAAATATTTATTTTAATTCACTAAAATTCATATTATGATTTATAAATAATATTAACATCTCTTTTGGGTATTTTTCTTGACAAATTTTGTACACGCATAATGACATGCATGTAAACTAAATGAGGTAATTTATACTTCCAAAAATCATAAAATAATTCATATGACTTATAAAAATTATTTTTCATAATTTTTTTCACTTCGTTACTTGGGCAACATGTTACACTAACATGTTCCCGTTTCTGAAATATTATCTTTCATAAAAGTCATAATAATTTCATTATGCATAAATATAATTTTTAATAACTTAAAACATTCATTTTTCTTATTTATTATTCAATTTCTTTAATATTCATATTAATTTCTTTATATATAAATTATATAATTTAATATTATATAATTTATATAATTACATTCTCCTTTTAAATAATTTCTTAATTTCCTCCAACTTTATTCCATTTAATCGCCTTATATAAATTACATAATTATTCTTATATAATTTATATAATTATTATTTTCTTCATACCTTATTTTAATTTCCTTATATAAATTATATAATTTATTATTATATAATTTATATAATTACCTTTCCTTCTCAATTAATTTCTAAATTTCCACCATAATTCTTAATTAAATCTAAAATCAATAATTACAATTTTATTAACTTCCTCATTTGCCTTTTATTTAAATGTGGATTAATTTAATTATTAATCCCCTTAATTTTCATAATAAATAACATTTACAATTAATACTTAAACATATACATAAAAATGTATATATATAAATATATACATATTTAATTCATGCATTTACATTATCACATAACCTCCTTTAAAATCATAATTTCTGTACTTTCACAATAATTAAATTGTACAATTTATTGTACATTTACCTGAAATTTCTTTTATTCTTCATAAATTGTATTTACACAATTTATTTACTTTTCAATTATTTTAAATTCACATAATTCATCACCATCTCTGTACAAATTTAATTTACTAATTAAATCCCTTCAAACACTTTAAATTACTTAAAATAATAATTAACTTAAACAACCTTGATATTTTTATATCAATTAATTATTATTTAATATTAATAAAGAAATCCTGAAATTCGGATCCTCACGGCTAATTACTTCAGAAACATCCACGTCAACACTTCTAAGGCATCTGCTATAGAAGAAGTCAGAAATGTCAGAATACTGACTTATGCGTGCTGAGTGTCAGAGCAAAGACTTTTAGTATCATGTATCAGGCGCAAGAAATCATAAGACTATGTCCCAACGATCATATTCTCTAAGACCTGTTCACTCCAAAGACTGGGAAGAACACGAGACTGACATCTCCACAGTGATAAAGAAGACAAGTCAAAAAGTCAGAGCCTGCAGAGCAGCTGATTCTTAAAGTCAAGGAAAACATTTATTGATAAATCAGACGATTAACTAGCAAAGAATATAATAATCTTTGATGAACAACTCTGGGAGTGCAACGGCTATAAATTCAGAGAAAGCTGAGCTATAGGTCAAATATATCAGAACGTGTCAGAAAAGGGAAAAGCACTGACACAAGCAGCAAGAAAGTCAACATTGAAGATATTTAGGATCTGCACAAAGCCAAATGAAACCAACGGGATTTCATTCAACGGTAATATATGCTCAGAGATATAAAGGCTTACAGAATGAACAGAAGTCAGTGGTTGTTGCAGTTGTTGAAAAATATATACACGAGAGAGATGATGGTAGACAACAACCGATCGTAGAGTGAAACAGAAAATGAAGATGCTGAAGGACTCTACGATCCATCAGAACACTAACACTGAATTAAGAAAGACATAGAGATAAATAACTCTATTACAAGAGAAGTGTTCAGAGCTGCTAGGCACATGGAAGAGAGAAGCTTAAACGTCAACTTGATACATACATGGTAGCAACTGAGTACCAAAAGGAAGGAGCATCACAGTTATCTCAGAAGCCCATCTCGAGAAACAATAAACTGTCTATGATAAGAAGGAACAACTGAGTACCAAAAAGAAGAAGCATCACAGTCATCTCAGGAGTTCATCTCGAGGAGCTATTAAGTACCAAAGGAGCTGAAGTGCAAAAGCCTAGCAGCACATTTGGTGATCTTGAGTAGTTGCTGAATATCAGAAAGAAGGAGAATATCAACGACAAACATCAGCAGCATTCAATGATGGATCATAAGCAGCTGCTAAGTACCAGAAGATAAAGAAGATCAAAGTTCATTTTAGCAACACAACCCAACAAGCATCCAACACACAAAAGAGGGTCAAAGGATCCTTGCCCAAGTGGCTAAAAAGAAATCAAGTCTGCTGGACTTGTTGAGTACCGAAGGGTATAAGAGATTCTAAGTCTGCTGGACTTAGTCTACAGTCCAAAGCTGCTAGCTTTGATGAGGGCAAGAGTGTCCTAGTCTTAATGTGACTAAAGGAACCAAAGCTGCTAGCTTTGATGAGGGCAAGAGTGTCCTAGTCCAGAGGACTAAATCTTAGTGGATTTCCTATTGTCAAGTAGAAGAGTGGAGTAGGAGTTATTCAGTCTCCGAACCACTATAAATCTCTTGTGTCATTTACTTTATGTCTTTTATATTCTGCACAATATCTGCTTTCACCCATACTAGATTAACACACTAAATTGAAATGGCTCATATTTCTTTAAGGGGTTTATTAAAAGTAAAATCCGTTGTGCTTGAATTGATTCTATCATTTATAACTAATATGCTTTCGTTACAAAAGAAATTAAAAGTTTTTAAATGATCTATTCAACCCCCCCCCCCCCCCTTCTAGATCTCTATTGTGTCAACGGGAACTAACAATACAATATATGGATTCTTCCGTAAGGTATTTTTCCCACCAAGATCTAAGAATACTAATAAATTCACTAGCTAATAGTTCAATAATCTCAGACTATCCTAAATAGTGGAAAATAGTTAAATAACTATTAGCTACCATGAACATGTGATTTAATTTATTTAATAACTTTTGTTCACTAAAGTCATCTATGTTCCATTCATTAATTTAATTAGCAGAAACAGAAAATTAATTATCGAAATTTCTTTCTTCAAAATGTAAGTCTGAAGGGATTGGTTTAGAATACCAATTTTTTGTTTGACTAGTAATAGTTGGATTTTTAAAAGTTAATTCTCTAAATTGATTCTTAATTTCTTGAATAGCAGTGTTGTCAGTATCTGACTCACTATTATTAGAATTTTCTCTTTGACTATCATATTTTTCAATGACAGTTAAAGTCTTGGTGTCACTAGGCTCAGGTTTATCTAATTTTTTAAATAATTTATCTAAAGTTTTAACTAGCTCTTTATCAGTACTGGATAATCCCAGACCTTGCCTATTTTGAGGTAGGTTTAACAAGGGTTTTTTAATTTTATCACTGTGATCCTGACTTAGAGTTTTATCTTTAAATTTTTCTTCAATTTTATTTAACTGTTTACCTAATGTTGCCAAGTACTGGTTAGTAAAATTGTTTTGTTCAATTATTTTGTTTATCATCATTAATACCTTCTGGAATTTTAAAATGACTTGCAACAACAAATGTGTTTTTAACTGGTAAAATAACTGTTTCTAAATGTGTGTGACTAAAAGAAATTCTTGACTTATCTTCTTTTACCCATTGGCTTTTAGTAGTTACATTACATTTACCATAATACTTTTCATACCAGGTATAAAAAGTAATATTCACCTTTTCTTTTAAAATAAATTTTTTCCATTTTTTAACCATTTTTCCCTATCAATTTCACTATGGTTTGCATGAAATTGATGTCTTTTACTTCTATTTTCCTTTGAATTAAAATCATTAGTTAATTTTTCCTATTTAATTTTAAAGTCTTTTTGTATAACTCTAAGTTGGTGGTGAACTGATTTTGTTTCAAAATCTGACTGAGTAGGAGATAATTGTTGTTCATCATCTTCATCTTGACTAACTGATTCATTATTATAACAGGGTTGACTAGTTTAACCTTCACTAATAATTCCTTTTAACTTAATATTTTGAAGTATTGTTTTGCTTAATAACTCTAAATCTTTTCTAGAAGATGCTATAGTGCTACAAATATCTTCAATTATTAAAGGTCTTCTAAGCCTTGAATCATCAAAGCTTATTCTAACAGTTCCATCTAAGTATTGTTTAACATTTTCTAAATTCATTATGTTACTATTAACTGGTTTCTGTGGTATTTCATTTTCTAATATCCACTGTCTAGGGAGATTTATATCCCTCCAAAGAATAGTCTTTGGGACTTGAATATTAGCATCACTAGTACTACTTTGTATTAAAACGGTTTTGTCTTTAGGACTTTTACTTAAGGCTTTTACATTTAAATTAGTCTTCATTGTTTCATAATAAATTCTAAATATTAAAGCCAGTGTTTGAGAACCCTCAATCATTTGAGTTATTTCTCCAGCAGTTTTAATATTTAAAGTTAAAGCTTTTAACAAATGAGGATCACTTAGACTTAATGTGAAATCTGAAAAGTAGTTAAAATGGGCAGGTCCATTGTGCAGACTAGATTCCATTATGCTTAAAATACTTGGTACATAGTTTAAATACTTTGCATCACGAAGACACAAAAGTATGCTTGAATTAATTCCTTTAATGCTTAAAGGTTTAACTGCAACCTGAATAAGACCTATGTGGATAAAATTATATCCTTTAAGTCTATATTTTTTAATTGCTTCACTTGTTAATAAGGAACAGTTTTCATGTTCTTTATTAATTACATAAATCTTTTCAACAGTTTTAACATTAAATCTGACTTGAAATTATCAGAAAAAGGTTGACTTGTAAATTTCTTTAGGTGAAATATTATGTATATTCCAATTACCAAAGTCTTGACTTAAATTATCATAACTATGTTCTTCTTGATTAACTATGTCAGGGATAGAAGACAAAGTTGTTGACCTTGAACTAACTGAAGAGTTGGACCTAAAAAGTCTACTCATTTTATCTGAAAAATAAAATTTTATCTTAGATCATTCCGCTTCAACGACCCTACTTACCTTATGTAAACGCTTCTAAGATTCCCTTAGCCTAAACTGCTTCCACCTGGAGACTTACCAATCCCTTAGCCTAAACTGCTTCCACCTGGAGACTTACCAAGGCTTTACAGGACTTATGCCAAACTAGGTGTCTTATAGTAAGAAAGGTTTCTCAGTTTAAAGCCTAAGGTCAAAAGTTTTGAATTAACAGAAAAATGAATTGACTAAATAGACACGAAAAAGTCATAATGACTGTTGTAATACGAACAAACAAACCATGTAACCGAATATTATATGAATAATATCATGTTATTATCATCAAAAGAGTATTATGTCTTTAAATTTGATATAACGTAAAATTGTTAAATATTAAAACAATATTGCTAAAGAACTATAAATCTGAATGAGGATATTGAATAACATTATGAGTGATGTAAGAATTCGAGACAAAATCACTGATGAAGAAAGCAAATTCATCGTAAGATTCCTCGGTTTCAAATACAAGTGTGTTATTAATATTCTGAATTTTAGATAGATAGGGAATATCGATATAAAGAGATATCTCTATGAAGATATATATTCAAATAAGGGTATTGAATAATATGGTATATTCTGTAAAAAAAATGAATCTTACCACGGATAAAAATACAAACATTTATCGCAAGATTCTTCTATTCCAAGAACCATCCTATTATTAATACTGTGAACCTTGGATATATAGAAACATAGAATGTCTAAATCTTAAGGTTAAAATTAGACCGTTATATAAGGTGTTATCCATTTATACGGATTAACTACAAGTTGATACTTGTATAATTAATGAGATCAAGTTTAGATCCAGGGACAAAGTGAAAAGAAATTTTTAATGTATAGTCTAAAATAGACTTATTCAACCAATATGATTATAGGATCATTGGTTAAGTCGGTAGATGTATGGAATTTAACGCACAGAATCTGCCGTAGCTAGTACGAGGATTTTAGGGGCATTACAAATTTTATGCATGACATATTTATGGGATAATACCAAATTGGAATTTCTACAATTGTGGGATAATGTTACATTTTTTGTGTGAGTATGAAATTAAAAAAATTTAGGTGTAATTATCTTTTAAAAAAAATGAAAACCAAGTATGGGAAAGAATTTTTTGCGCAAGAATGAGATTATAATTTATTGTGCGAAAAGCATTTGTATGCGTGACATATTTATGAGATAATATCAAATTGGGATTGATGTAATTATAGGATAATGTTACATTTTGTTGTGTGAGTATGAAAATAAAATAAAAAATTAGTAATACTTTTGCTAAAATTGAAAAACTATTGCAAAGCAAATTAGTAAATCAATACAGATGTAGAAAATAAAATTGGGTAAAGCGGTGTCTGATTCCCAATATTAAAAGCTACGGAAGGGTTTTAGCAGGTAACTAAAGGGTATATACAACAAATTACTTAGGAGAATGATATAAATTAGAAATGTTTACTTTTTAAAGCACAAGAGTAAAAATACGATGAATAACAATTTGGGATAAAATTATTTTGGATTTGGTGCAATGTTGGGATATATATAATAGATATCTAAATAAACTGAGCCTTCTACTTAGGGTTTCTAACTAAACCATCTTTTTCCCAAAACCCCGTCGTTCTCTACTTCTCTTATTTCTCCCCCATCTCTTTTAATAAACCTTGCTTTAAGAGCATTTCAATCAGAGAGACCCATTTCATCTAATCTAATTTTATTTTCAATCCGTTTCTGGGTCTTCGCAATTGGATTATCCAGCATCAGAATCTGCACATAAATCATTATTTTAGTTTTTTGGGCATCTGTAAGTCTCTCTATCTCTCTCTTGTTTATTTCATTGTGACAAACTGTATTTGAACATATTGCAAAATTGTATTATAAAGTAGAACCATTTTTGAATCTAAAATTTGACAAAGTACAACAACGTTTCAGATTGATTTACTCAAATTTAATGGCCTAGATTGATTCCTTCCTAATAAATTTTCCCCCAAAACTCATACAAAACTTCCCCTCAACACTCATACAAAATAATAATAATAATAATAATAATAATAAAAATAATAATAAGAGTACCAGTAACAATAATAGTAATAAAAATAATAATAATAATGATAACAATAATAATAATAATAATAATAATAATAATAATAATAATAGTGATATTAATAATAATTATTATTATTACTTTTATAATAATAATAACAGTAATACTAATAATAATCATAATAATAATAATAATAATAATAATAATAATAATAATAATAATAATAATAATAATAATAATACTGATAATAATAATAATAATATTTATAATATTTATATTTTATAATGTCCTTAATAATAATTCAGAAAATAATAATATTTTTACGTTTCGAATTTTAATCTAATTTTAATATAAGTTTTGTTAGTAATAATAATAATAACAATAATAATTATAATAATAGTAATAATAATAATACTGATGATGATAATAATAATAATAATAATAATAATAATAATAATAATAATAATAATAATAATAATAATAATAATAATAATAATAATAATAAATAATAATAATAATAATATAATATTAGGAAATATATTATTAACAATAACAATAATAATAATAATACTAATACTAATAATAATAATTATTATTATTATAAAATAATAATAATAACAATAATAATAATAATAATAATAATAATAATAACAACAATACCGATAATAATAATATTTATAATATTTAATTTTTATAATTTTTTTAATAATAATACAGATAATAATAATTTTATTATATTTCAAATTTTAATCTAATTTTAATATAATTTTTTGTTAGTAATAATAATAATAATAACAATAATAATAATAATAATAATAATAATAATAATATTTATAATATTAATAATAATAACAATAATAATTATAATAATAGTAATAATAATAATAATATCGATAATAATAATAATAATATTGATAATAATAATAATACTGATAATAATAATATCCATAAAAATAATAATAATTATTATAATAATATCAATAATAATAATAATTAATATAATAATAATACTGATAATAGTAGTAATAATAATAATAATAATAATAATAATAATAATAATAATAATAATAGTAATAGTAATAATAGTAGTAGTAGTAGTAGTAGTAATAGTATTAATAATAATAATAATAATAAGAATAATAATTGTAATTGTAATAATAATAATAATAATAATAATAATAATAATAATAATTTTAATTTTAATAATTATTATTATTGTAATAATAATAATAACAATAATAATAATAATAATAATAATAATAATAATAATAATAATAATAATAATAATAATAATAATAATAATAATAATAATACCGATAATAATAATAATATTGATTATAATAAAATCGATAATAATAATATTTATTGTATTTATATTTTATAATTTCCTTAATAATAATAAAGATAATAATAATATTTTTATATTTTGGAATCTTAATCTAATTTTAATATAATTTTTCATTTGTAATAATAATAATAATAACAATAATAATTAAAATAGTAATAATAATAATAATACTGATAATAATAATATCGATAATAATAATAATACAGATGATAATAATAATAATAATAATAATATCGTTAATAATAATAATAATAATAATACAGATTAATAATAATACTGGTAATTGTAATAATAATAACTATAATAATAATAATAATAATAATAATACTGATAATAATAATAATTCTAATAATAATGATTTTTATAATTTTTATTTTTTGAATTTTAATTTATGGCACGGACAAGCAATTACTAGTATATGTATATAATAGATATCTAAATAAACCGAGCCTTCTGTTTCTGTCTAGGGTTTCTAACTAAACCATCTTTTTCCCAAAACCCGTCGTTCTCTACTTCTCTTATCTCTCCCCCATCTCTTTCAATAAACCTTGCTTTAAGAGCATTTCAATCAGAGAGACCCATTTCATCTAATCTAATTTTATTTTCAATCAGTTTCTGGGTCTTCGCAATTGGATTATCCAGCATCAGAATCTGCACATAAATCTTTATTTTAGTTTTTTGGGCATTTGTAAGTCTCTCTATCTCTCTTTTGTTTATTTCATTGTAACAAACTGTATTTGAACATACTGCAAAATTGCTATTTATCATTTCCTTGAATTAAAGCTTGAGTGAATTATATGGGGAAATCTGGAGGTAGAAAGAAGAAGGGTGTTGCTAACCAAAACCAGAACCAAGTTTCAGTAGATAATCCTTTACCAGTTTCTAATGGTGGGATTGATTTGGACTCACCAATTTTTTTGCAAAGAGCACATGTGCTTAAAGAAGAAGGAAACAGAAAATTTCAAGCCAAAGATTTTGTGGGTGCTCTTGAACAATATGATAATGCCCTTAAACTTATCCCCAAAATACACCCGGACCGAGCTGTTTTTCATAGCAATAGAGCTGCTTGTTTGATGCAAATGAAGCCCATTGATTATGAAACTGTAATTGCTGAGTGTTCTATGGCACTTCAGGTCCAGCCTCGGTTTGTTCGAGCCCTTTTAAGGAGGGCTCGTGCATTGGAGGCAATAGGAAAGTATGAAAAGGCAATGCAGGATGTGCAAGCGCTATTGGGTGCTGATCCAAATCACCAGGATGCTTTGGAAATTTCTCGTCGGTTGAGGTTAGCACCCGGGACACGCCAAGAGGGTCAACAGGACCTTCAAAGTCGCCCATCACCGGCAGCCCTTGGTGCTTCTGCAGTCCGAGGAGCCCCAATTGCAGGTCTTGGGCCCTGTTTGCCAGCTCGTCCAGTGCCGAAAAAGGCAGCAGCTCTGGTGACTGGGTCTGTTAATAAGCCAGATAAAACCTATCCATTGCTACCTACTGAAAATGGACTTCAGAATGGTCCTGAAGTAAAGTCCCAAATGCCAAAACTTGTGCTGAAGCCTTCAAACAGTTCTTCGAAACCCAATGCCAATCTGGTCAAGGATAACCAAAAGGAACATACATTCTTTTCATCTTCGTCACAGCTGTCTCATGGGAAATCTTCTGAAGCTGTAATACGATGGAGGCCATTAAAACTCGTGTATGGTGATGACATAAGGCTTGCGGAGATGCCAGTGAGTTGCAGTTTCAAAGTATTGAGGGAGATTGTGGGAAAACGCTTTCCACCATCGAAGTCGGTTTTGATCAAGTATAAGGATCATGATGGAGACTTAGTGACAATAACATGTACGAGTGAACTAAGATTGGCGGAGTCCTCTGCTGACAGCCTGGTGCCAAAAGAACCTGAAACAGATAAAAGTGATTTGATTGGGTTGTTGAGATTGCATATTGTTGAGGTTAGTCCGGAGCAGGAGCCACCTATATTGGAGGAGGAGGAGAAGCATCTTGAGAGTGAAGGGATCAAAGGAAGAGATGAGATTAGATCACATTCTTCACTGGGTGATTCTCTGGCTGACACTGTGGAAACTGAGGTTGATAGCAAGACAGAAAAGGCAGCTCTGGAGGAGAAACCAGCAGCATCAGAAGATCTGGAATGCAAGGAAGTGGAAATGGATGATTGGTTGTTTGAGTTTGCTCAGTTGTTCCGGACTCATGTTGGCATTGACCCAGATGCTCATATTGACCTGCATGAGCTTGGGATGGAGCTATGTTCCGATGCCCTTGAGGAGACGGTGACAAGTGAGGAGGCTCAAAGCCTTTTTGACAAAGCTTCTTTAAAGTTCCAAGAGGTTGCTGCTTTAGCTCACTTCAATTGGGGTAATGTCCATATGTGTGCAGCAAGGAAAAGAATCCCAATATATGATTCTGCTGCAAAGGATTTGGTGGCATCACAACTTCAAGCAGCTTATGACTGGGTAAAGGAAAAATATTCTTTAGCCAAAGAGAAGTATGAGGAAGCACTTTTGATTAAATCAGACTTTTACGAAGGATTGCTGGCACTAGGGCAGCAACAATTTGAAATGGCAAAGCTTCATTGGTCCTATGTTCTTGCTAAGAAAGAAGACCTCTCTAAATGGGATCCTGCAGAAACAATTAAACTTTTTGACAGTGCAGAGGAGAAAATGCGTTCTGCCACTGAGATGTGGGAGAAGCTGGAGGAACAGAGAGCCAAGGAGTTGAAGGATCCTAGTTCAAGCAAGAGGGAGGAATTGTTAAAAAGAAGGAAAAAACAGGCAAGTGGTAATGAAGGTGAACCCAATCAAGTGGAAATTTCATCTGGCGAAGCTGCAGAACACGCTGCAGTTATGCAGTCACAGATTCATCTGTTTTGGGGTAACATGCTTTTTGAGCGATCTCAAGTTGAGTGCAAATTGGAGTTGACAGGTTGGAAGAAGAACCTGGATACTGCTGTCGAGCGGTTTAAGCTTGCTGGAGCTTCTGAGGTTGACATTTCAACAGTTCTAAAGAATCACTGCTCTAACGGGGATGCTGCAGAAGGTAATGGGAAGAAGGTTGAAAGTCCAAGTGCAAATTCAGTTATTAAAGCACATAATGATAATGACGACAATCAAATTTCAGGGGAGTGATTTGTGATACTCACATCTAGTCTCCAATCAGTAATTTTACCTCATTCTAGAGTTTAAGCTGGGGAATGAAGTGGCTTTTCTTGGCAGAAGGGTGAGTTTCTAATTCTGCTTGCTATCTTAGGAAGAATAGGTTACCAACATTTCACTGTCATGATTCACTCATATTGTTATGGGTCTTTAGCTTCTGTTATTTAAAGGTCCTGCTAATTTTTTTCATTATTGATGAGTTCTCTATGAAAAACTTTTGCACTTTTGTGTCATTAAGGCTATGCTGTTTTTGTTTAGATGGTTGGTTTATTTATATTATAAAACTGAAAGTTTTCCATGTTTTATATCATAATCTAATTTCTTGCTTGGTTAGTGATAATAAGCTGACTTCAGTATACTTGGAAAAAAGTGAAAAATCTTCATATATAACAATTACAAATAAAACATGAAGGAACTTCAAATAATGAGTTTACCAATTCTTTGCATAGACTTTTTATGACTGTATGGAGAAGTGAGAATTTTTTTTGTTCAAGATTTTTGGTAAACAAGTATAAAGGTCAAGGAATTATTATTTGAGAAAATCAAAGGAGATCTGAATATTTTTTTTCTGTTGAAAGTGGATATTATATGTTGATTATCAGAATTTTTCATATCAAGCATGTGATCGCATAGATCTCCAAAGTCTAGTGGTTTAGATATTGACGTTTCTCTACTTTCTACACATGCAATATTCAAGTAAAATTGAGCTTTACAAAGAGAATCTGTTCAATAGTTGTATTACCATATATATAGTCTCCTGGAAGAATATTGGTGGTAAAGGTCGAGCTTAATATCTCCCATGGCTGTTGATGAAAATCTAGATCGGTAAGATTGTTTTGATTGCTAGTGTCTCGTTGCAATTTAAGTATGTGTTGCTTGCTGATAATTTTCCGAAATTCTATCTGTTAATTGGCGGTTGATTTTCAATACTTGACTTTGAAATTACGTTACTCTTATACGATTCAAATTCTTGAACTATGCATGGATAACCTTATCTTATTTTGAGTTCCCTTGGTAATCGTTTCTTTGAATTTGTGTTTTTCTTCATTCTTTTACTGGTCTAGAAGTTTTAAATGTCTTCACTACTTCAGGTGTTTCTTTGTAGTATTCATTTAATTAGGCCTTGTTCGCAATGTTTACATAATAGGTTACAATTGATGTGTTGGATAGTTGTTAGCAAGAAATTTGCAATGTTTTTTTTATCGATAATGATTGTAACACCGATATTCTTTTGAAGAATTTGTTAAGGTAGATAATATTATAGAATAATTTAACGATCACTAGCATGGATGATTTTAAGATCTCAACAATATAGATATATTACGATATGGATGAATATTTGGCCATGGCATTAGATTATTTGGCTAAGTGGTGGGAAACTTTTAACTGTGTATGGTGGTTTGAATGCATCATCTTTGCCTCCTGATAGTGCTGCAACTCAATCTATGACCTCACCTCCTCAGAATGCTGCAAATTAGTACATTCTATAGTTTTGTCTGCCTTGTTTTTTTTTTCCTGAAGATGGGGGTGTAGACTTGGGAGAGATGCTCACAGACGACCTTGTGAGGCCCTCATTGATGGATTCATAACTCTCTAATAACACATAGCAATCAATCAGAGAGCCCCAGTTGATAACTCCAATACTTGAACCCTTGACATGCAGGAGTTTGGCCTACATTATAGTGAGCTCGAAATTGGCGAATATTACATGCTAAAAAGTGTCGTATTCTGATAAGTTCTTGAATCAAGGTATAATAAGGATTACATTTTTGCTGTTTTGTGGAAATGTCTAATATTTGACTTGCAATGGAAAAATGCCAACTTGGAATTCTGGTAAGTTCTTGAATGACTATTTTTGCTTTTTTGTGGAAATGTCTAATATTTGACCTGCAATGGAAAAACGCCAACTTGGAAGACTACATTATTAGAGGGGAGTTGTATAGTATTTTTGCGTTCTCAAGATTAGAGAGGACTACATTATTAGAGGGGACTTTTATGGTATTTTTGCGTTCTCAAGATGAGAAAGGGTGAAGTTTTGGCCTTGGAACTACCTTGGCATTATTCCTTAATGGTTCTGCCATTTCTCCAACTTTTCGTTCTTTTTTTTTCTTTATCGACAAAGGCTGCAAGAGTGTCGAAGGAAGAATCTATTGCATCTTTTCTATCTAGACCAAAAAGAACGAATGTAATAGAATGAAAGGACCGGTGCCTAAGAAAATATCGAAGGCAACATGCCTGTACCATAACCTAGTAGTCTCTGCTGTCCCCATGCCATTTAATATATCCGGAGTCAATTTTTTGTTTTTTTGGGTTTGGGGAGGGGGGGTAGCCTCGTCCTTCTATTATGTACTGTATAAAGTATCCCAGTGTACTGTAACTAATGCACATATTTTGACTTCACCTTTGCTTTATGAAGGTTTATAGTGCGGATATAGAGGATTTGGGTAGGTAAACTACTTATAGTATATTTAAGTGCTCCACTTTCTTATGCTACATCTTCATATTGATAGCAAAATGCAGGGTGGAAAACCACATAAAGTGGGCAATAAAATAACACCATAGAGATTTCATGAGAGGAGTTGTTGGCTGGTGGTATGGTAAAAGTTACAACAGTTAGATTCATTATTATAATATTACCCATAGGAGTGAAAACTTATAACCATTGTCCCATAAAAAATAAAAATAAAAAAAAACTTTATACCATAAGTTAGGATAGTTATTATCAAAGAGGCAAGTTCACTTTATATAAAAGGATAACTATAATTAGGATAAACTTAACATCACAAAGACTCCGATAAAACACTTGGGACTTGACTAAATCCTTCCACATAAGACGAGCAAACCCGCTAAATTCCTTTAAACACGCGAAGATTAATAATTAAACCTTAACATGTAAAAGACACACTAAACCTTAAACATTGACACTGTTTAGGTTTTTAGGTAACATGTGTTCACTCAAACTGTTGCGATTTCCATGGCTTTCATTGCTTCAAACCTAGGCTCCTTGGCCTGAAACTTGAGACCACCATAAAGTTTCATGTAGTCCTGGAAAACAAATTTCGGATAAACCTGCTCTTTTTCTTCATCTTTCTCTACTAATGCTGGTGCTGGATAGATTACAGCATCACCACCCGGATTGTAGAATGATGCTAATGACATTCTGTTCCCATCTGTCTGTGCAATCACCCGATGCATCACACTCTTGTATTTCCCATTTGTGATCACCTGTATATATTTCGAAGGAGATTTTCATGTTTTAGAATTAATTTTTGGTAGTGTTGTTGATAAAAAGTTCAAGTCTTTTTATTTATAATTTTTATAATTATTTTAATAACTAGATTACTACCTCCAGTTGGTCACCTATGTTGATCACAATGGAGTGGCGCATTGGTGGAACATCGATCCAGTTGTCATCCTTGAGGAGCTGGAGGCCACTGACCTGGTCGTCTTGGAAGAGCAGAATGATCCCACCGGCATCGGTGTGGGCCCGGAGGCCCTTGATGAGGTCTGGTTTGGGACATGGAGGATAGTTGCTCACCTTGGTGCCAAAAGTAGGACCCTTGGAGCCATAGAAAGCCTTCTTGAGATAACCTTTCTCTAGCCCTAGATTCTCACATAGCAAGTCCAAAAGCTCCTCTGCTAGTTTTTCTATTCCTGCTGCAAACTCCTTCATTGCCTTCCTGTTTCATTGACAAAAAAAAACATCGACATTTTTCTCTTCTTATCTTCAGTCTCTTTCCAAACATTCCTCAAGCCCCACTTATATATATATATATATATATATATATATATATATATATATATATATATATATATATATATATCGAGTATGATGTGTTACATGGACTCTTCATTTTTTCTGAAGTATCATGAGTCCATAAGACACGGAATGGGTGTGGGTTGTGTGTACTGAGCACTTTAAAATAGTTAGAAATGAGTTCAGTGTCAGACACTTGTAATAGTGAACTCAAACGATTGCTTAATTACAGTATTGATTTCGGAATCTGTATATTTTGTGGTAATTGCGTTGAGTATTGTCCAACAAATTGTTTATCAATGACTGAAGAATATGAACTTTCTACGTATGATCGTCACGAATTGAATTATAATCAAATTGCTTTGGGGCGGTTACCAATGTCAGTAATTGACGATTACACAACTCGAATTTTTTTGAATTTGCCTGAAATAAAAAATGCTTGATTCGAGAGCAATTCCCAATTAATAAGACTCCCCTTTGATCTAAAAGAGTGAGGTATGATGTGTTACATGGACTCTTCATTTTTTCTGAAGTACCATGAGTCCATAAGACACGGAATGGGTGTGGGTTGTGTGTAGTGAGCACTTTAAAATAGTTAGAAATGAGTTCAGTGTCAGACACTTGTAACAGTGAACTCAAAATAGTGAGAAATGCACTAAAATCAGACACTTCTACGTCCCAAGTCCATGTAACACTATGTAATATTAGCTAGAAAGAATGAACAAGTCGATATTACTTGTAATCGTCCTCAAGGTCAGGGATGTCTGAGATGTTGGAATGAGGAAGATGGCTGAGAAAAAAAGTGCTTTCCCAGTCCAAATCATGTATTTCATTCTGAACAGCCTCTAAACCTTTGCTCGCCACCATTTCCGTGAACCTCTGCTCCATACTCTTCTTGTAGTGCTCTTTTGTCAGCCTCTCCACAGTGTCCATTAGCTCAATAGATATCCCATGGTTCACCAACTTATAATTTCGCACACACAAAACAAAACTAATTCAATATATATATATATATATTGCAAGCTTATACATAAATTTTATGTACATTAATACCTATACCTATATATATAGAGACTCAAATACAAAATTGTAACCTAGTACGTGACTTTATAACATAACAAACTGTTATCTTGTGGTACAATTAACAGTACAAAATTAATCCTTTTAGGTTAGTTTTGTACTATTAATTATACCTTAAAAGGTATGATTTTACAATAATAGTCGTGCTTTGAAGAATGAATTTGCTAACCAGTTAAACTCAAGAGTGAAAATATTACACAAACACAAACACATGGAAGAGGCATTTTATTCATATATATCTATATGTATGCGCATTTTATTCTTATATGTCTATATATATACACATACATACTATATACTATATTTTACCTCAAAAAAGCCCCAATTCTCACATGCATCTTTTATCATCTCCATTGTTGCAGCCCTCTCTTCACCATTAAGCTTCTCCATGTTGATGATTGGGAAAGTCTTCATTTCTCTCTCTTCTTTTTCCCCTCTCTAGCTCTTTCTCTCTCGAGTTTATATTGATTTGCGTGGAGTTGGTAATGCAATTTATAGGCCCTTTTGAAGGGTTGTCAAGAAGAAGATAAAAATATACAGTAAAAAGGGGGATTGTAATTAGATGAGAACTTATAAGAAGGTGTCACATCCAAAATCTAAGTGCAGAAATAAAGAACAAGGCTCGTGGAGCATGTATGTGCTCACACTCTGACGGACCCCTACCTACTTTGGCCTACTCTCTTAGCCATGGTGTAGGTTGCTTCTCTTTGAGTGGAGTGGGGCCTAGTTTTTTCTGCATGCTTTACCATCTTTTTCTTTTTTTTTTTGTTTTCCTTGGGGTCTTCACCAAACTTGTACGAATTTTTCCTCAATTGTTGAATTTTTGTATGATGTTGCTGTATATGAGAACATGTTAATATTGATGTTAAATACCGACACACATAAATACATAAGATAAAAAAATATAAAGAAAGAATTTACATATATTATTCTATATTCTCATTTACAATTATGCGAGTTAAATTTTATATTTAACATAAAATTAGTTGACATATACATTATTTTTATTTTGGTTTGGATGCTTAAAGATGTGACATCTATGAAGTAGCTTGACACTTGCTTTTGAAAGTTAAAGCTATGTACCATATCCATCCTTTTTATTTAATTCGTTTAAGCTATAAGGTAGTGGAACTTACTTTTACAATTAGTTTTATATCCTTGGATCATGTTGAAAACATAAAATGTGGTAAATGTAAAAGAAATGTGGTTCTAACTTGAAGCATATGTCCCTAAAGTTGAAATCCTCTTTTTCCTTATTGAGACCAAATGAATGGGACTGAGAAAGTGAAATGAATGGAAGAAGGAACCAAGAAATTGTCAAGAATACAATGTGTCATACTACACAAGTTGATTCATAATTTGGAGGTGGTCCACCAGCCTGTAATACTTTAACTATTAGTAACCACAACTCAATAGAAATATATAAATAGTATAGATCTTTCAGGGGCTCAAATAATAGAATGGATGACACACACCAATGCCACCCATCACACTCTTGGACATTTCTATGATGTCCCCATTGAGTTCGAAAATTTTTCAAAAGGCAAGGATGATCAATGATGTAGTATAATGTAAGGGCTTATTTTAGGTCTTGTTAACTTGCTTTCTTTATGACAATTAATTTAAGAAAAGATAATCATATTCTACTTGCACAATAAGATCCAAACAAAAGGTAATATTAGGAATTTACATGTTGCTAACTCAATAATTACATCATTTGTTGCATGCCCACTAAAGTGTGTGGAAGTACTGTGAAACTTAGTACTCCATAGTACTACTACTACTTTGTCCTTTAAAGGCAAAAGGAGTTGCCTTTGTGCTCATGACTTGACAAATATCTAACTATAAAGCCAAGTTTTTAATTTTGGTTATTGTCATTGGAAAAATATTAAAACACTTATATAATTTTGGATAATAGACCACCATTATTATGATTGTGTAAAATAATTATATTTTTAACGAGATTTGATGATTTTTAATTATTATAAAACATTTGACACATATCACTAAATTATATGAAAAATGACATATTCTCATTTTATAATTGTAACATCTAATTAAAGTCAAATAAATTCATATTAATTATTAATTTAAAAGGTTGATATTAATTCTACATTTTAGATTGGAAAGAGTATCAAATATTTTCTTTAGAAACACTAAAATCTAAATCTCAGAATTCTTGATGCAATCAAATTGGCTTACACTTACCTGTTGAATTAAATTGGACCATGCTATAAGCAATTGTCAAATACTCAAAATATAGACCATATTAAGGTTAAGGTGATTTAACATCTTCTTACCGGTAGAAATAGAAAAGGGACAATTCACATGATTTTGAATGTGTTAGGCAATGATTTGTGACAATCCGTGAAATTCACTATTAAAAATATATGAGGCTTATGTTTATTTATGGGCATTTAGAGTATTTACAATAATAGTTTTTAGTGTGTTTGAAGATCTAAATATATCGTACCATTTTTAGAGTGTTGCGTTTGAATTTCAAATGCAGCGTTTATAAGTTAAATAAATTATGTTTGAAATAAATTATTTATAAAAAAAAATTAATTATATTTAATGTAAAATTTTGGAATGCACCAAACGCTGATAGACAAATAAGCACTCTCCAGCAAGGTTGCTATTGTTACTTAACTTTCTCTATTGAAGCTTTTCCTATCCAATATAAAAGAGAAAATGATACGTGTGTCGACAAAAATCAACTGAAATAAATAGTTGTTTAGTAATTTTAAATTATTATTTGCAACTCGTGTCATTATGTTTATTCAGAACGAATAACTAATTTTTTACAAGAAAATGTAACAGGGAAATTTTGTGGGACTAATCCCTTCCAATTTTTCTTTCTTTCATTTGGCAGCACTGTGAAAATTACTTTCTCACCTTTATTGAATAATTGAAAATCACACACACACACATATATAAAGTCAATATTGTAAATTTAATATTATTTTTACAATAAATTATGACTGTCCAATCATAAATTTAAGTATAAAATTAATACCATATTTGCACTTTAATATAGGGATGCCGGCACTACTAAAATGCGTATTGCAAAAGTTTCAAAATTGCCCTCTACTATCCGCACTTTAGTTGTGTGAGTTGTGACTTTTAAAATATTCAATATATTATTATAACATTAAAAGCAATGTCATTTTTATAATTTTCTCATTCACACTGATTATTAAAAATAGTTGTACATATCTAACTCTAGGAATTTTACTGAAACGGTGACATACATTAAGCCTACAAATCTAACTCTACGAATTGACATACATTAACTCTACAAATCTAGCTCTAGGAATTGACATGAATTGATATACTGACATATTTTATTCCATTGACTAGTTCATTACCTTACACATTCATGAAAGGGAATGTGATGCAGAATTTGTCATCAAAAAATAATTCATCTTTAATTCTCAAAATGTTGGGATAATCCAGCAACAGAGATATATATATATATATATATATATATATAAGACTTACAAGATTTTGATAAAAAAATATATAAGATTTAACGGTTGAAAATGAAAATTTGTCGCTGCTGCATTACTCTCTCTCTCTCTCTCTCTCTCTCTCTTAATGCTTATGGTTGTTCTGTTCTGTAACGAAGAAACGAGTTACAGTTTCATTGTAACGAAACAGTTATCGTCTACACTTTAGTTGTGCGTCGGGTAAACACTGTCGTTTCCTATATAATAATAATATTATAAAATATATAACACTATCCGTCCGAACTTTAGTAGTGCGGATGGCAAAGGGTAATTTTGAAATTTTTACAATTCATAATTTGGTAGTGTGAGTATCCCTATATTAAAATGCGGACGGTGTATTATTTTTACTGTTAAATCTGCGATTAGATGACCACGATCTGTTGTAAAGATAATATTAAGTATATAACATTGGTTATGAATTAGTAAATATATATATATATATAATCTTCTCGTCTCTGCAAACAAAACAAAACAAAACAAAAAACATTTCACTTTCACTTTTATACATATTCTTTTGAGAAGTAATTAAGTTTGCCAATTTTCTTATCATTTCTTCTTAAAACTCATAAAATATCCAAACAACAACACAGAGAACAGTCACTTCTCTCTTCTTTTCTATACAAATTATTAATAAATATGCATGCTTATAAATACAAATCAACTATATAAATATAGTAGTTTTAATGTTAATGAAGTTTCAAAGTAATATTTGTCATACGCGACTCCCATTCGATACATCTTCCGTTCAATTTCACTCCATACATGATTAACATGTGGTAAATATAAATTTAAATGGCTAGGATAATCTCAATTCTCAAATAAATTAGCTTTGGTCAACTTCACAAATTGTAATTGTTGCTACATAGTAATAACTTTATATATATATATATATATATATATATATATATATATATATATATATATATATATATAACTGAATTTTTCCATTAAAATGTATTGAATTACTTTACACTTTCCCCTCACGTTTTGAACATCCAAAGAAAGCTCAAAACATTGGATTACACGCAAAAACCTAATTGATTGATGTCAAAGTTCATCTCTATAACCGAAAAAAGGAAATAACGAGTTAAAAAGTTCAAGGAAAAAAGTATACATATTCACAAATATGTGACGAAATTTAATATCTCATATATATATATATGCGCATAACAAGTTATAATAAATTAAAGTGTGATTATTTTTAATTTTTATATATCTCATAAATATGCGAACAAGACTCCAAGTTGAATACATGATTCTAAAAACCCATGATAAATAAACCACATGCCTCAGTTGCGGATCTGGGATCTAGTTCTAGATTCTATGAATTCTACAGCTACTTTTTAGCTTTATTTCCCATTATCCAACTTTAATTTGTGGTCTCCATTATATCATCATATAATGCAAGGTTTTTGGGCCCTCTACACTAAAGTCCATACAAGTAACAATATGATAAAGCAATCAAGCCAAATAGTTCTAGGGAACTTTATTTGATACAAAAGGAATACTAGTGATTATTATTGTTTAATAAAAATTGAGTACTTTTTTTCTTCTCTTTTTTTCTATTTTTGGGTATGAATGTATAGTAATTTGAGTAGTTAGAAATCAACATAGTCGAATTGAACTATTTGTGTACCAAGAAGAAAAGCACTATTAGCATCCATGGTCATTTGCAGTTTATCATAAAGTTAAATTAAAGTTGATTTTGTTCTACAAAGAAATGCAACAAAATATCAAGTGTATTTTATTCTTTGGCATCCATAGTTTTTTTTTTTTTGCAAATTAAGGTAATGATAAATACTCTCCATTTAAAACCATTTGCACTTTATCATAATGTGAAATTAAAGCTGATTTTTGTTCTACAGTGAAGTGCAACTAATCAAATATAAAGCTAGATAGCTGATATTGTTAGGTCAATAAGTGTTGTTTACAAGTTTAAATATCATTAAAATAATTATAAATATGTCGCTAAATATATTTTTTACTCTGATAATATTATTTTTATTTTTACTCGGCAATTCAACCACCTATGTAGAATGCATTTATAGATTCCTTTTAACAAAAAATACCATTTTCATATAGGAATGTCAATTATGAAAATACTGGCATTTGAGGAAAAGGGTATCTCTAACAAACAAATGTGAAGAACGAATATGTTTTTTTGATAATGATATAACAATTTGTGAGGTGTCGATATTAATTTAAAGTGAATAAATTATATAATAATGACCTGTAAAATAAGTGCTCTACACAATCTAATAGTAATATGATGCGGTGGAAAATAACGAGAAAAATTAGAATTTTTATACGTTTTATTATTCATAGAGTTTTAATTTATTTGATGTATTTTTATTTATTATATAAAAAAATTCAGTAGTTTAAATTTATATTTAATCCATTTATGTTTTGTACTTTAGTTTTAATAATTTTATTTAGTTTAGAGTTTAATTATTTTGTTTTTCCAAATAGTTGTAGGAAAATAATTTAGTATTTAGTACTATAAATATGTAATCTTAGGCTATATTTGTTTGCAAAAAATATATTTGGGATTGAACTATTTACCTTAATTTAATACTACTTTGCACTACCTAATCATTTGATGAGGGATTATTAATCCCTTAATGTAGGACTATTAGTCTCATAAAATCATTTAATAGTTTAAAATGAGGATTACTATTAATTCCAAATTTTTCATAGAATTATATAATCTCACATAAATAGTCTTAGGAATGATAAAAAAAAAATAGTTCACAGGACTATTTAAAGAACTATTGATCCCCCACCATGGGATAAAATAGTCCGAAATTGTGTTAAATTAATACAAATAGTCCAATTTCAAGTATATTTTTTGAAAATAAATATAACCTTACAATTTTATGATATATAATTTTTGACAGTTATATGAATTTCTTTTTGAGAGTTTTTATCTTCTTTATGGATTCAAGATTTTTATTTTATTGACGTTAGTACAATAACTAATCATTTATGTTTGTGTTAGAACGTTACAATCTAATCATATTTCGCTGTGTCAATTAATATCAGACCTTGAATAATTATATCCAAAATAGGTGATAGTTGATTGAAACTCATGTTATCTCGGGAATTTTCTAGTTTTTAGTGAAAATTGAATTCTAAAATTAAATATCGTGTGACCCCTATAACAAGACCCCGCATAATTTTCGTTTATCCGAAAAAGAAAAAAAATATGTTCATCTTCCTACTGCATCGCCACCATCATTAATTCTTGTAGTAGGTGTCGGTTCTCAATAAGTAGCCATTCATAGGCCGCATCCATCTTCTTTTGCAGAACTTGCGTCAAACAAACGATCTAATTTTAACAAAGTTCAATATGATACATCTTAGTTTCTCTAAGATTATTTCTTCAACCCTCAACTTCTAAATACTTGCATAGCAAATTCCAGTATTTTATACATACTAAAAATATAACTCCAAAATTGTATTGTTCGGTGAATTTTAATATTTTGCCAAGGTGAAAAACATTTTTATTCCTAAGGTGTTTTGACATAATATCTTGCGAACCGAATCTACTTTCCACAGGTATGTTCATTACAAGTCAAAAGTGTGTGAACTTGTTCTTAATAAATATAGTGATTTTAATATAGTTTCACCTAGACCTGGCAAAATAGGCCCGGGCCGGGCCAGGCTGGCCCAAAAAAATTGGGCTATGGCCTCTCATTTTTCAGCCAAAAAAAAATTGGGCATTTTGGCCCGGCCCGGCCCGTGGCCCAATTTTATTTTTTTTTCTTATTTTTATTATTTGATATTGATGACAAAAAAAAAATATTAACTTAAAAAATAAATCAAATATGGAATTATGAAGAATATAAGAGTAAATTTTAACATGTGATATTGAATAATAATACAAAAAAAAATTATGAATATTATATATATATTACCTTTAGTCTTTATTTTACTATCTTATCTTTAATATTAATATTATATACATTTATCAATTAATTAATCACAAGATTGGTTATATTTTAATATATATGACTATAAAATTATTGATTATTTTATTTATTAATACTATTAAATGATTATGTATAAATTATGTGTTATAATTATAAATAATTAGAGTTAATATTTATTTTAAATTATGTATTATAGTTGTAAATATATATATATTTTAAAAAAAATATTTATTAAAGAAAAAAAAAACTTAAAAAGCCCGTGGGCGGGCCACGGGCCGCAAGTTTTTAGCCCGGCAAAATCCGAGCCTTTTCAGCCCGACCCAAAAATGGCCGGGCCCGGCCCGTTTGCCAGGTCTAGTTTCACCTAAGATTGTGAAAGAATTAAATCTCCTTCCTGAACCAATCCTTTATCATCCTTTTGAGATTTCTTGTCTCCAGAATACCTCAATCATAGTATCATATTGACATATTGTTCCAATTAAATTTAAAATGTATATAATTAAGGTGATTTGTTATATTTTGCCTATGAATGTTGGTCATATCTTGCTAGGTTGGTTATGGTTGAATGATTTTCATGGAGAATATTTTGGTTTTGAAAATGTCTATAGCTTTTATTGTTGAAAGAAGAGAATTTGTTTGCTTTCTCATCAATCAAACAAGCATAATTTCAAGAGATCTTCAAAGTTAAAATTTGAATCGGATGCGTACGAGATTCATGATCGTCAATAGATAACGACTTAGGGGTCCACAACGGTTGGTTTTGTCGATTTTGTATATATATAAAAAAAATTATTTAAGTCGGTTATAAAAAATTAAAAATCAAAACCGCCTAAACTTTTACTCCGTAATCGGTTATCGACCAATTCGGTTATCTGTTAAATCGGTCGGTTTAAATGGTTTGATCGGTTATAAAACTTAAGCATAAGGAATTATTGTGACAGATTATGTTTCTGGATAAATCAGGAAGGATGCAGAATCCTGTGATTTAATTGTGCTATCAGATTATTGTTGATATATAGTTTTGTTCTATATGCCTATCTGTTAATGTTTATCCAACTCGGTCATGATACATTACTCCTAACACTAGATATAATATTAGGTTTATCAGCAACAACTGGGGATTCATTTTTCAAAATTTTGGATATTTATCCCTCACTTTGGGCTTTGGCTTTAATGGAGATTGGAGAACCGAGAATGTACAACAAAGTTGTCAATCATTGTCAATTACATGGTAAACTAGTAACGTAATTTATTTATATTTTATAATATATAAATATATAATTATATAAAATAAATAATTATTAGAAAAGTATATAAATTATATAATTATATTATAATTTTAAGTAGGTCGGTCAATTTCGATTTTTGTGGAAGGCAAACCGACACTAACCGGCAAAATTAAGTTTTTTGGTTTTAGAATTTTCTATTTTTCGGTTTGATTTATTATCGATTCGGTCCAGTCGAGTTTTTGGTTATTTTCGATTTTATGTGAACCCCTAAATAGCGTACTTGGTTTCATATTGTGAGTTTCAAAAGCCCATTAGTACACCATAAATTGAAGAAGCACCATGTTTGGAAACTCATAAGGATATTATTTTGGATAAAACTCAAGCAGGTATTAAAACTATTATTGTTGAAGAATCCCAAGTTCCTAACAAACTGCACGTTATTATGGAGATCGAGTACATAACATGTCACAAAATCTGAGAATAAAGATACTACGCGTAGGGATATTACAGCGGACAAAATTGGTTATTAGATTATTCCAGTATCCAACAACATTGAAATTGTAGATTTTGTTATTCCAAAAAAATTCTTTGTCGTGTAGGTAAATTGAAAGGTATTGGTATTCTCTCATTTATTTTCAGAAATATTCTTTGAGAAAAAAAGACATTGAGATTTGATCCTGCAAATATTTAAGATTTATTTTTGGTGTTTGATACTTGTTCGCTTTAAAATTTGAGGACGAATTTTATCTAAGAATGGGAGTTTGATGCAGTGAAAATTAACGAGAAAGATTCGAATTTTCATATATTTTATTCTTCATGGAGTTTTAGTTTATTTGATGTATTTTTATTTATTATTTAGAAAAATTCAGTAGTTTAAATTTATATTTAGCCTATTTATGTTTTGGGCTTTAGCTTTGAAAATTTTATTTAGCTTAGGGTTTAATTATTTTTCTTTCCCAATTAGTCGTAGGGAAGTAATTTATTACTATAAATATGTAATCTTAAGGTTTTATGAGATACAACTTTTTGATAATTATATGAATTTCTCTTTCAGATTTTTTTTTATCTTTCTTAGGGATTCAAAGTTTTTATTTTGTTGGTGTTAGTATAATAACTAGTCATTCACGTTTGTGTTAGAGTATTACAATCTCACTACATGTTATGTTGCATCATAACATGTCATGTAGGTAAATTTAGAAGAAAAAAATCAGAATATTTAAATTGTAGTAACAAATTGAGTAATTATTATTTACGATGGTAAAATTGTTTAATTAATTGTACTAAATATGAAACTCTAATTTTCTCTTAAATTAAGATATTTAATTACAAATTATTTGAGAACTATCGAAGACGAAATCTGAGACTCCTAACATTATCCTTATATAATTTATTTTCTAACTCAAAAAAGGAAAAGAACAAGAATGTAAGAAGACCACATTTGGTATGCAGACCACATGCCTTGTTTTAGAAGTTACTAGTTGATATTTGCTCAAATCTAAACATAACTGACAAAGTACTATCAGACTTTATTTTTATTTATTTTTTTGGTAATTTGAGCATAATTTTAACATTCTTGCATTTGATAAGAATGAATTCCAAGACCCCATGTACTCAAAACCTTATGAGTAGTTGTTTTACTATTAAGCCATGAAGGACTTGGTTACTATCAGACTTTGCACTACATCTAGATACTCCATTTATTAAGGCTAAATATAAATATTGGAATTTAAATTATAAGTGTGACGACCCCAAATTCGGGTTTCCTAACCTCGGGTTCGGTTTTCACGATCTCAAAACATAATATCAACTACAACATAATCTTCATTTAAACATCGCGGAATAATACATAAGGTTCTTTATAAAAAAGCTACAAACCCCAAGGTCAACTAACCTTAATATAAACAATACATATCTTAAGAGATTACAAAAGATTTACAAAAGAATTGCATATAAAGCAATTAATTATCATGCATTGAACTAAACTAATCTTTGGCTTTTCCATTGCCTTTGTTCTTTTTGGAGCATTCGGGCTTAGCTGAAAATAAGTTATGATATAGCAAGGGTGAGCAACTAGCTTGCTCCGCAAGTTTAAGAATAGATAATACAAGATATATCATGATTGAATGAGAAATAGCATCAAAGGTTTCAACAGTAAATAACAATTGTGAAAGAACAAGAATCAATTTTCAATGTAAAAGAAATGATTGAATCTTTACTGCTGAGTGGTCTTTAAGGACCATGAACTGTTGTTAAAAGTAAGACAAATATAGATCTGCCACCTTAGTAGTTTGATACTCGAGGGGATCAACCTCTTATACCCTATGTATATGAATAACATTCAGACATCTTGCGTCAATGTCGGTTTCTCGACAGAATAATCCCCTTATATAGGTTTGTTTGTTCTCAATCTTATTATAAGAATCCGCACCAACCAATTGTTTGGATAAGCTCTTAAAATATTCAAGTTGATGAATTTATACATGTAGTGTCTAACCGAAACAATTAGCTTAGACATGCTTAAACAGTTCTTGATTTAATGAACTATAAGTCTTGCAAATGCACTAGATGCGAATATAATAACAAGTTAAGGGTCAAAGAACTTGGCTTGTTTGTGGTCTACGGCTAACCAATTCAGTTTACTATCATTTGAATAGACTTAACAATTTATCAAGTTGATCTTTCAATTAGTATCATTGTGACGCCCCCAAATCTGGGCCCACACAGCCCAAACTTGAGTCGTCAAAATACTACAACAAAATTATTACAACAAAGCACAACGTACAACAATACAGTGTATAATAATACACAACTAAGTCTTCACTATTATTGCCACACTATTTTACAAAACGTGAAGACTATGATAACTATTCCTCGGACCCTCACTCCATTCCCCGGCTAGACCCTGTTATGTTTTCATCTCCTGTTGAAAAACAATGGAACAAAAGAAAGGGTGAGCTCAAATAGCCCAGTAAAGAATATCATGACTAAGATAATGACGAATAAATTATCATTAGTCTTCAACAGTTGAGTTCTTGATAGAATACAATAGACTACAAGGTTTATATCAAAAACTGCAGTTAAATTCTTAAACAACGTTCAGATCAATAATAGCAGCGGAATGAGTAATCTATTAGAAGAATAATGCAGACTATAATGTCCACTCGGTTCTCTTTTTAGGAAAAACATCATCAACTTTTATCATCTGAAATATCATTAGTCAAGATAATACAAATTCACAGTTCCTGATCATAATCATGCAGATCAACAGTTCATCTTTGCACTACGGGCCAAAGACATTCAATATAACACCAACGGTCATGATTATACCAGATTCAGCCTTTGGTCATAATCATACCAAACAACAGTTCATCTTTGCACTACGGGCCAAAGAGAACATTCACCACGTGCCATAAAAGACACCGAACAGATGTATCGCCTTTAACCTATTATATCGCCTTTAACCTATCATCTGTTCAACAAATATATCACATCTGTGCCCCCGGCCACAGATATTCACAACAGCTTGATTTTTGGATGATTAGAATGATATAAATGATGAACAGAAGAAATAGGATAACAATAAGTATCGGAAGTTTACTTTGTACATATTCAAATAATGTCCAAATTGTCAACATGATGTGGAGTGAAATTTAAAAATGATATTCAAGATCCACAGTTCAGAATAACGGTTACAATTCAATAGAAAGGTTCACGTAAATAGGAAGGTTCAGTTGAAATAATGAAGTTCAACTATTATGGAACATATAATATTTTCAGGAATTATAGAAGCAATAGTTCCATAATAAATTTCGATTTAGGAGTATGAAAGAAAATAATATCCCTTACCGTAGCAGGTTTGATTAACAAAAGGTGAAGGAAATTAATACAAAGGGTTATTCACCAACAGGCGGCAATCCGCTCCGTAAGGTTATTCCCACGATTTAATAGAATTTGAGTACAAAGAGTTATTCACCAAACAGGCGGCAATCCGCTCCGTAAGGTTATTCCCACGATTTAATAGAATTTGAGTACAAAGAGTTATTCACCAAACAGGCGGCAATCCGCTCCGTAAGGTTATTCTCAGAGATTAATAATGAATGAATACGAAAGGTTATTCACCAACAGGCGGCAATCCGCTCCGTAAGGTTATTCCCACAATTTAATACATGGAAATAAAAGGCACGTCTTATGAGTAAGGAAGAAACAATATTATTATCGAGAATCAAATAATGATAATCCCTTACCATAGTATGTTTGAATAATGGAAGATGAAAAAGATGGTATCCCTTACCGTAGTAAGTTTAAATAATATAATATGAAAGAAGATGATATTCCTTACGAGTAGTAAATTTAAGAGTATGAAAGAAAATGACATCCCTTACCATAGTAAGTTAGAATATGAAAGAAGATGATGTTCAAAATGACATTCCTTACCACAGTAAATTTAAGAGTTTGAAATGAATGGTATTCCTTACCTCAACACGTGACTGGATATTGATTTAAATGAGGTTGATTAACTTGAACAGTACACGTATACTTATAGATCTTCACAAATACTCAAGATGACTTAAGCACACTTAGAGAGAACTTTCACAAGAAGTATTTAGAGAGAGAAAGAAAGAACAAGTAAGGAAGTTTATGAAAAATCCTTAAGTTAAGGCTTCTATTTATAGCCAAAAATCTTATCATTCATTTAATCTAAACCATTCATTTAAAGATCATCTTTTAATCTACACCATCCATTTCAAATATTATATTATCTTTAATCTACACCATTCATTTCATATCACCTAATAATCACCTAACTTTATATTATAAACAAATCAATTTAATTATTCAACAATAATTCACACTTTAATCTACACCATTCATTTCATATCACCTAATAATCACCTAACTTTATATTATAAACAAATCAATTCAATTATTCAACAATAATTCACACTTTAATCTACACCATTCATTTCATATCACCTAATAATCACCTAACTTTATATTATAAACAAATAACTTTATCAATTCAATTATTATGACTAATTGTTATAAATACAGTATAGTTAGCTCTTAGATATCAAGTCAATAAATTCATGAAATACAACTGTTTAAATAACATCATAATAGAGATAACAATAATGTAAAATAAAGCATACGTTACTGTGTAATGACAATTATTGATTCAATAATGTGAATTACTGTGCATATGTTACTGTGACAATTATTAGGTTCAATAATTTTAAAAACAGTGCAACAACAATTATTGACTCAATGATATAAAATACAGTGTAATGACAATTATTAAATCAATAATGCAAAATACTGTGTAACAACAATTATTGAATTGATAATATAAAATATTATGCAGTGACAATTATCGATGAAATGATGCGTAACAGTTACGGTGTCAATTATCAGACCAATAATATGAGACACTATGCAATACCGTGTGTTACTGTAAAGTACCGTGTGCTACAGAAAATACCATAAACTACCGTATGCTACTATTCTTTTATCACCGGTATTTTAACAGTTCCGTTGACTATTTTTATTTAAAAAGGTTACTTCTGTCGTTTTCTATATCCGACAAATATTCCGTTGTGGGGTCCACCAATAATTTATTATTTCGGCGCCGTCGTACGGCACGAATATTCCCCGACCAAACGAATATTCCCCGACAAAGCGAATATTGTCCGACAAAATAAAATTTGCACATAACATCCTTAACTTTCAATTTTGTTAATTTAACCACTTACTGTTTCAAAAAAAATATATATGAAAAAAAATTAAATTTTGTATTTCATAAAATTCGGGGTCTTACAATCATATATAGGTTAATATAATAAACTTTGCATATCTTAATACTCCTAAACTTAATCACATAATTAAATAATTTAGGTATAGTAAACCGTTAAGAGATATTATCATTTTTTTAATATTTTAATCACATAAAATCTATATTAATTATTAATATAGTTCAAACTCCTATTTAATATCATTATCAATTTAATAATACTTTATTATCCTTATAATATTATTAATTATTTAATAATATTTTATTTATACCTTAATATTATTAATCATTTAATAATATTTTATTCATTTTCTAATATTATTAATCATTTAACAATATTTTATTTATTTTCTAATATTATTAATCAATTAATAATATTTTATTCATTTTCTAATATTATTAATTATTTAATAATATTTTATTCATTTAATTATATTATTAATTCTTTAATAATATTTATCCTCTTTTATATATTAAATTAACTTTCCATAATGTTTAAATTAATTGATTCCAAAAATAATAATATAATTTTCAAAACATTTTTCACTTTTTGACCCAAATCGACCCGACCCGACCCAGCCACAATCGACTCGACCCGGTCCGAAATTAATTCAAATTCCTGAAAAAGGCACGGCGCCCCAGCGCAGTGTTTTGAATTACACACTACGCCCCGGCACCGTATTGCAGAAACATTTTTCAATTTCTTCTAAATTTTCTAATTTTGACACTTTTGATTCAAACTCGCATAAAATAAAATCTACACATCCAATTGATACAAAATCAGTGTTGACATCTTCCTAACTTCTTGTTTTACAATATTTCATGGTTCGATCATATTTTTGAAAACGTTTTGACATGAAATTTAAGATCGAACCACCTAGGATTTTAAAATCAACATGTTTTACAATAAAAGTCATAACTTCTTTGTTATTCCATATTTTTTAGAGATTCAAGTTGGGTTTTCTTTATAACTCATATATGTAACTTTCTAGCCATAGAAATCCACTTACCAACTTGTATATTTCAAACTACATCACTAAGTAGCACATGGTCACTTAGGGTTTTACCGGTAAAACTTAATATGGACTTTTCTTCCATTTATTTGCCTAACACACATACCCAAATATGTATTAAACATATCAAACCATGAATATACTAATATATCAACGTTTTATACTTCTAGATCATCAAAATAACTTTTGATCGGTTAAAAATATATTTTGACCATATAAAACTTATATAAGCCATAGAAATGAAATAGATGAAGGTGTAGAGCACTTTTATACCTTCTAGATTTGAATGCTCTTCTTCTTCTTGAAAGGAACTTGACTAATGACTCCACCTTGAATGTTTTCTAGCAATCTCTTTGGTGGATTCACAAACTCACAAGGGTTCTCTATCTTTTCTCTCGAAGAAGCTCTCTCTTTTTCTCTCTAGATGTGCTTGCAAAATGACTAACAACCTAACTCATTGGTGATGCATTCTATTTATAGAACTTTGTTGATAACCATTAACCTTAAATACTCAATTAGCATTGGTTAAATTAAGGCTAATTGGTGATTACTATTTGATGGATTGACATTGTGAATGACAAGATGATTGACTAGGGCGGTTGAACCACCAAATCTTTGTGTACAAAAGAAGCAACAATGAGCAATCAAGCCACCCCAAGTGGGGCCCTAGAGTAGTCGGCCAAATGGCCTTTTATTGGCCATTTTTGCTTTATTTTTCCTAGCTTATATATACATATATACATCCATATATATACACACATATATAGATATATAGTGAAAACTTAGTTGTGTCTTATTGAGCATTGTATTATTGTACTTGTACCGTATTATTATAGTTATTATGTATTTTGACCACTCAAGTTTGGGTTGTATAAGTCCGAATTTGGGGGCCCAAATTTGGGGGCGTCACATTCCCCCTGATATCCTGCAAGGTCTGAACCATATTTGTATTTAGGGGAGTGTACACCTTAGCGTCTTACTTTGGCCGAAGGGGTTTGTCTGTCTGAGGAGTGTTCGCCTTTCGTCCAATCCGATCCCATACCTTTGCCTTTACTTCGCTACCCTTGGATCGATCGGGTAACTTCTAGTTCTAAATTAGGTTGTTCATAGCCTCTTCTATAGCAATAAAAAAATTTGCCCGTTCGTAAGCATCAGATAAATCCTTCGAGGGATTGAACATTACGTCCTTCATGAGTTTCTTTGATCGGCTAACATCCAAGGCTTGAGTCATATTGGGGTCAGTCACCGTGCCAATCGTATCCCTAAGCCTTTTAACATACTAACCCAAGGTCTCGTTACTCCCTTGCTTAACTTGCATTAATGAGGCAGTGAGTTTTCCCCTTCGCTTATTGATACCAAATCTATCATGAAACTTAACGCAAAGCTCCTTCCAAGAATTGATGCTACCAAGGGGTAGTGACACGATCAATTGCTTTGCAGCCTTTTTCAATGTAGTTATAAGACCTCGCACATCCCCATTTCTGAATGATTATAATAGCCCATAAGGATCTCATTGAGTTTGTGTGATCATAAGAATCTCCGGTGCCATTATATGACTCCAAAGGCGGTAGCTTCATCTTCGGATCTGCCTTTTCCTGGTTAATTGTCGATGAAAAAGATGGCTTCTCATCCACTGGCTTCAGTATTGACCGTACCTTTATAACTTGTTGTTCCAACTCTGCAATTCGCTTCAGAACAGGGTCAGAACCATCTTGTTGAAGCGACTGATTATGCTGATCCCTTTCATGGTTTGGGGATCGATTCTGCCTTTCTTCTTCCCTTCTTACATCATCGTATGCCCTTTCCGAGGGGGATCTGTACTAGGAGACCTAGTCTGCCCCTGCTGAGGGGGGATTTATGCGAGGAGCCTCCCGGTCATCTTTGTATACCTGATAGGACTAAATTATACGATATTTTTATGCCCTAATACTTAGTTTTTATATTTATTGTGTGCTTAAATGTTTAATTATTTAGCTTATTTTGGTTTTAATAGGTTTTATAGGACTTTAGTTAATTTATGTTAATTTAGGTAATTTTATAGTATTTTTATATTTCTTTTTATTTATGTGTTTTTATTTATTTTTAGTATTTTAGGTGTTTTATTTATTATTATGTGGTTTTAGGATTTTTAGTATTTTTATATTATTTTTATTTATTTTTATATTTTATTTTGTAGGAAAAATAAAGCTTGGGGGCAAATCTGTAAATCTGGCAAAAGTCTGATGGCAAAACTGTAATAAACCAACACTGATGGCATTATCGTAAATAAGAAGAAAAGACGCGGAGGGGCATTTTCGTAATTAACCAGAACAGCGTCCGCGCCATGCGCGGTAATCTTAACGGTGAGGGAACAGAACGACGTCGTTTGACGTCTGGGCAAGAAATCCTTCGCGCAATGCGCGGAAATGAAAGTTTTGTTACAGGCGCGTGACATACACGCGCCAGCCGGAAAAGAAACAAGACAGCTGTCAGCGCGTTGCAGCGCGTTTGACCGGGTCAACTAAGGCTTGTTTGGCGCGCGTTAATGCTGGGGAAATCAGATTTTTCGGATTATTTTGGATTTTTCCTACTTTTTGATTCCAAATTGGATTTTTATTCCAACTAGGGTTAGGATAATAATTATTTTTCTTTTTCTTTTATTTTTAATTGTAAATCCTATTAGGGTTTGGACAAAGTTAGAGGCCTATAAATAGAGGGCCAAGCTATCTCATTATTGATTGTAAGCTTTTGGGAGTTCTTTCTCCTAATTTCTTGGAGAGAGTTTTTCAACTAGTAGGTATTATTTTTATTATGTTTTGTTAGTTTTTATTTTTCAGTTCTAAAGGGGATGTTGAACCTTATTTTGAATTAATATTTTAATTTAGTTTTATTATTTATTCCTTCATGCATGAGATTTATTCTTGATGATCTGTTTTAATTGTTTAGATGATATTTATTTGATTAATTTGATTTGGCCAGTTGAATTAATTAAGTTTTGTCATATGCTAGATTAAGATTTGATATTAAGCAAACGATATTTTATCTGATCATAAGTAGCAGTTAATAATATTTGATTGTGGTCAAACTTTTGAATATTATTATGATTATCAAGATGGCAAGTTAAATGGTCCGCGATGTTGAGATTGTTGCTTGGAATAATCTAATTCTCTAATTTTTAATGCAACTGTTATATTAAATCTAGACTGATAGTTCTAGGTTGTATGATAGTTAGGATCTTTTGTGAGCGATTGCTGCATTAGATTTATAATTTAAGGAGGATTTCGGGTAGCTTGGCGATTGTCGGTTATCTAGGATTATTAAT
Organism: Hedera helix; assembly: GCA_947179155.2. NCBI lineage: Eukaryota > Viridiplantae > Streptophyta > Magnoliopsida > Apiales > Araliaceae > Hedera > Hedera helix. The sequence continues at coordinate 5,791,143 of OX359286.1, forward strand.
TTCAATTGAAGGAAAAGATAATAATAACTTGATTAATTTGTTAATTAAAAGAAGGGGATACTGAACTAAGGAACTGAAGTTTGTTTTTAATTGATTTTTCTCATCTTTATTATTTATTATTTAGTTTTATTTTAATTAGTTAATTAATAATTCAAAACCCCCCATTTAATTAGATATTCTTGAAAACATTAGATTTATTAAAACAATTCACTCTCTGTGGGTTCGACTCTTACTTTCACTACTACATTAATATTTTTCAAAGTAAGATTTTATTTTTGGTTGCTTGCGACAGCTTCCCAATACCATCCTTGTATCATTCTGATTCTGCACCCTTGACCAGGTCCTCTGTTGGGAGGTAGGGGGATCATTAACTCTCATTTTTCGACGCCAACTTTTGGGGGTGGTCTCTCGAGATCCACTAACAGTGGTCGGGAGATCATCATCATCTTTTCTTAGTTCGAATAAAAGTGCATTCCACTCATCTTGTTGATGGCGTAAGACTACCAATGCATCATCGGTCATCTGGATCCTTTGTCTCTTGATCTTCTGATGTTGGTCTAGTCGGCTAGACTTCCTTTCTCGGTCTCTCTACACTAGGGATCAATTGTCTGCCCCTCTCCTTCATGAACCTGGGATCAGTGAATTTGAGAGAGTGAATAACCGACATCTTACTGGTGCAGAATAGGTCGCCCCTGGTCTGCCTCTCCTTATTACTGGTCCAAGTCTATCTTTGACAGAGCCACATACATTATGAGCAATAGGACCTCCCGATGAGCCAGCTTGTTCCTCCACCCGACCACCTTGATTCACCATATCCTTCAATTAAAACTTCCGAATAAAACTCCAACTAATGATTTTTGCAAAAAAAAATTCTAAAGGCCCTCTTTCTAGTGTCAATGTTGACACCTGATTTTATAAGCTCGCTAAAAATAACCAAAAATGCAAACAACTTGCCCATGTGACGCCCCCAAATTCGGGTTACAAATACCCGGATCCGGTCATCACGATCCAATACAAACATTCACCTCTAAACAACATACAATAACTAAATGCGGAATAATAAACATATGTTGTTCATTCAAAAGGTGTTACTAGTCCCAAGATACGATAACCTTACAAAAAGTACACAAATACCCTTAATAAAGTACTTAGGGTTTATATTACATAACAGTTAATTTAAATTAACTACAGGACTGCAATCTCGAAGTCTATTTGTAAGACCCCGAATTTTATGAAATACAAAATTTAATTTTTCTTCATATATATTTTTTTTGAAACAGTAAGTGGTTAAATTAACAAAATTGAAAGTTAAGGATGTTATGTGCAAATTTTATTTTGTCGGACAATATTCGCTTTGTCGGGGAATATTCGTTTGGTCGGGGAATATTCGTGCCGTACGACGGCGCCGAAATAATAAATTATTGGTGGACCCCACAACGGAATATTTGTCGGATATAGAAAACGACAGAAGTAACCTTTTTAAATAAAAATAGTCAACGGAACTGTTAAAATACCGGTGATAAAAGAATAGTAGCATACGGTAGTTTATGGTATTTTCTGTAGCACACGGTACTCTACAGTAACACACGGTATTGCATAGTGTCTCATATTATTGGTCTGATAATTGACACCGTAACTGTTACGCATCATTTCATCGATAATTGTCACTGCATAATATTTTATATTATCAATTCAATAATTGTTGTTACACAGTATTTTGCATTATTGATTTAATAATTGTCATTACACTGTATTTTATATCATTGAGTCAATAATTGTTGTTGCACTGTTTTTAAAATTATTGAACCTAATAATTGTCACAGTAACATATGCACAGTAATTCACATTATTGAATCAATAATTGTCATTACACAGTAACGTATGCTTTATTTTACATTATTGTTATCTCTATTATGATGTTATTTAAACAGTTGTATTTCATTAATTTATTGACTTGATATCTAAGAGCTAACTATACTGTATTTATAACAATTAGTCATAATAATTGAATTGATAAAGTTATTTGTTTATAATATAAAGTTAGGTGATTATTAGGTGATATGAAATGAATGGTGTAGATTAAAGTGTGAATTATTGTTGAATAATTGAATTGATTTGTTTATAATATAAAGTTAGGTGATTATTAGGTAATATGAAATGAATGGTGTAGATTAAAGTGTGAATTATTGTTGAATAATTAAATTGATTTGTTTATAATATAAAGTTAGGTGATTATTAGGTGATATGAAATGAATGGTGTAGATTAAAGATAATATAATATTTGAAATGGATGGTGTAGATTAAAAGATGATCTTTAAATGAATGGTTTAGATTAAATGAATGATGAGATTTTTGGCTATAAATAGAAGCCTTAACTTAAGGATTTTTCATAAACTTCCTTACTTGTTCTTTCTTTTTCTCTCTAAATACTTCTTGTGAAAGTTCTCTCTAAGTGTGCTTAAGTCATCTTGAGTATTTGTGAAGATCTATAAGTATACGTGTACTGTTCAAGTTAATCAACCTCATTTAAATCAATATCCAGTCACGTGTTACGGTAAGGGATACCATCTTTTTCATCTTCCATTATTCAAACATACTATGGTAAGGGATTATCATTATTTGATTCTCGATAATAATATTGTTTCTTCCTTACTCATAAGACGTGCCTTTTATTTCCATGTATTAAATTGTGGGAATAACCTTACGGAGCGGATTGCCGCCTGTTGGTGAATAACCTTTCGTATTCATTCATTATTAATCTCTGAGAATAACCTTACGGAGCGGATTGCCGCCTGTTTGGTGAATAACTCTTTGTACTCAAATTCTATTAAATTGTGGGAATAACCTTACGGAGCGGATTGCCGCCTGTTTGGTGAATAACTCTTTGTACTCAAATTCTATTAAATTGTGGGAATAACCTTACGGAGCGGATTGCCGCCTGTTGGTGAATAACCTTTCGTATTCATTCATTATTAATCTCTGAGAATAACCTTACGGAGCGGATTGCCGCCTGTTTGGTGAATAACTCTTTGTACTCAAATTCTATTAAATTGTGGGAATAACCTTACGGAGCGGATTGCCGCCTGTTGGTGAATAACCCTTTGTATTAATTTCCTTCACCTTTTGTTAATCAAACCTGCTACGGTAAGGGATATTATTTTCTTTCATACTCCTAAATCGAATTTTATTATGGAACTAATTGCTTCTATAATTCCTGAAAATATTATATGTTCCATAATAGTTGAACTTCATTATTTCAACTGAACCTTCCTATTTACGTGAACCTTTCTATTGAATTGTAACCGTTATTCTGAACTGTGGATCTTGAATATCATTTTTAAATTTCACTCCACATCATGTTGACAATTTGGACATTATTTGAATCTGTACAAAGTAAACTTCCGATACTTATTGTTATCCTATTTCTTCTGTTCATCATTTATATCATTCTAATCATCCAAAAATCAAGCTGTTGTGAATATCTGTGGCCGGGGGCACAGATGTGATATATTTGTTGAACAGATGATAGGTTAAAGGCAATATAATAGGTTAAAGGCGATACATCTGTTCGGTGTCTTTTATGGCACGTGGTGAATGTTCTCTTTGGCCCGTAGTGCAAAGATGAACTGTTGTTTGGTATGATTATGACCAAAGGCTGAATCTGGTATAATCATGACCGTTGGTGCTATATTGAATATCTTTGGCCCGTAGTACAAAGATGAACTGTTGATGTGCATGATTATGATCAGGAACTGTGAATTTGTATTATCTTGACTAATGATATTTCAGATGATAAAGGTTGATGATGTTTTTCCTAAAAAGAGAACCGAGTGGACATTATAGTCTGCATTATTCTTCTAATAGATTACTCATTCCGCTGCTATTATTGATCTGAACGTTGTTTAAGAATTTAACTGCAGTTTTTGATATAAACCTTGTAGTCTATTGTATTCTATCAAGAACTCAGCTGTTGAAGACTAATGATAATTTATTCGTCATTATCTTAGTCATGATATTCTTTACTGGGCTATTTGAGCTCACCCTTTCTTTTGTTCCATTGTTTTTCAACAGGAGATGAAAACATAACAGGGTCTAGCCGGGGAATGGAGTGAGGGTCCGAGGAATAGTTATCATAGTCTTCACGTTTTGTAAAATAGTGTGGCAATAATAGTGAAGACTTAGTTGTGTATTATTATACACTGTATTGTTGTACGTTGTGCTTTGTTGTAATAATTTTGTTGTAGTCTTTTGACGACTCAAGTTTGGGCTGTGTGGGTCCAGATTTGGGGGCGTCACAGTTGGCATCAGAGCTTAGGGATATGGTCTTTAATGGAGATCTGGGGTAGAACTAGGAGGGGAGAGACGAATAGAATCAGTCACTAGTGTGTCCTACCTAAAATAGATTTTATTATCTAATGAGTCGATTTGAATGTAGGAACATGGAGTGATGAGTCAGTTTATTTGAACTAACATTTATTTTGTGACCACAGTTAATTATGGCATCTGGAAATCAGGAGGTTAATTATGAAATTACCGAAACAAATGTAGCTGCAAAACAAGAGGCGACGAATAATCTTCTTACAAACTCAGAGTTGAATCATTTGCCTAAGGCAAAAATTATGCGTGTTCTATCCAGTAAGGATGAAGGTGAAAGCTCTGCTACAGTCGTTCCAGATCCATTCTTAGAAGCAATTAAAGGAAGTAACGAACTTGCGGAAATTATTGCCTTTAATTTACTCACTAATTGGGAGAGTGATATCACCTGGTTATGCTCTATAACAAAGGATCAGAATATATGGACTTTTCATATTAGTCTTTGGGATTTATGGTGTTCCAGCTATGATTTTCAAGATTATTTAAAAATGATGTTTCTATACTTTTGGGCGTTACAATTTAGAGGAATTCAGGTTAAGTTAGTCACTATCGTGGAAACTGCAGTCTATCGAAAATACTATTTTAATGGAAATCATTGGTACCTTACTACTGATGAAGTTGATGAACCCGAGAAACAGTTTGCTAGAAAATTATTCAGTGGTATTCTCATGGTTGAAATACGTGAAGATCCGAATGAAGTATTCGGGATTCGATTTGACGATAACAGTCAAGAAACCGAATGAGGTGATAACCGGTAAGCTATTCATAAATTCTCGTGAAGTCTACGCTTTGTTAGATACTGGCTCTACCCATTCCTTTATCTCACCTATATGTACTCAACGTTTAAATTTGACTATTGAAAACTTAAATCTTGTCTTATCAGTTGAAACCTCATTGGGAGAAATACCTATTACATTTACTATCTATAAATCTTGCCTAAGTTCAAATCAACAACCTCACATTACCTGTTGACCTTATTTCTTTGGAGATGCGTGAATTTGATGTGATTTTAGGAATTGATTGGTTGACTACCCATCATGCTAAAATTGATTGTTTTCATAAGATTATTAGTTTTCATAATCTTCATGCGTAACCTGTCATGCAAATTCAAGCAACTAAACCATTGAAATCTATAACTGTTATTTCTAGCCATAAAGCCATTCGTTTATTGAAAAACGGATGTCAAGCCTTTTTAGCTCATGTCACTGATTTGAACAAAAACACGTCAAACTTGAATGATATTCCCATTGTTAATGAGTTTCCTGACGTTTTTTTTTCTGAGGAACTTTCTGGCTTACCCCAAACCGTGAAATTGAATTCTGTATCGATCTTGAACCCGACACTAAGCCCATTTTTAAAGTCCCACACCAAATGGCTCCCATAGAACACCAAGAGTTGAAAGTTTAATTACTAGATATCGGTATCATTCATTCTAGTACAAAACTTATATCGAGCGAGGAATGCGAGAAGAGTTTTCAAGAACTCAAGAGGAGACTTATTTCAGCTCCTGTTCTGACCATACCATCAGGATCAGGAGAATTTGTTATCTACAGCGATGCTTCTCGCAAACGTCTAGGCTGTGTCCTTATGCAACATGGAAAGGTTATAGCCTATGCCTCTCGACAACTCAAAGATTATGAGAAAAATTATCCTACTCATGATCTAGAGTTGGCAGCAGTCGTTTTCGCGTTAAAGATCTGGAGACACTACTTGTACGGAGAAAAAGTGGATATCTATACGGATCATAAAAGTCTCAAGTATTTCTTCACCCAGAAGGAACTCAACATGCGACAACGACGTTGGCTTGAGCTGTTAAAGGATTATGACCACACAATCCAGTATCACCCGGGAAAGGCGAACGTTGTAGCTGACGCTTTGAGCAGAAAATCTTATGCAAGTACAAGTGCACTGCTGACAACACAAAAGTGTATTTTGTACGACTTGCAAAAGATGGAGATAGAGCTAAAGACACCAGGGACCCACTCGAAGATTGCTCACGTGCGAGTAGAACCAACTTTAATCGATAAAATTAAAGCTGCTCAAGCTACCGATCCGGAACTGATAAACATGATAAAGAAAGTACAAGAAGGTGCCATTTCCGAAGCAAGAATCGACGAGAAAGGAATACTTCGAGTCAACTCTCGACTCTGTGTTCCTAACGATCCTGAATTAAAGCATAAAATCATGATGGAGGCACACAACACGCCGTTTGCAATCCACCCAGGAGGTACCAAGATGTATCGAGATCTTCGACATACATTTTGGTGGAACAATATGAAAAGAGAGATTGCGGAGTTTATCTCAAGGTGCCTAACTTGTCAACGTGTCAAGGCAGAGCATCAAGTTCCTAAAGGTCCATTACAATCACTTGAAGTTCCCGAATGGAAGTGGGAACACATCAATATGGACTTCGTGACGGGTCTTCCAAAAGTTTCTCAAGGCTTAGATGCAATTTGGGTGATCGTAGATAGATTGACCAAATCTGCTCATTTATTGCCTATACGAGAAAACTTTTCACTTGAACGTCTTGCCGGTATGTACATAAATGAGATCGTGAGATTGCATGGCATGCCAGTTTCCATAGTTTCTGATCGAGATCCTAGATTCACTTCACGCTTTTGGATCAGTCTACAAAAAGCTATGGGCACTGAACTACGTTTTAGTTCTGCATACCATCCTCAAACGGACGGACAATCGGAAAGGACGATCCAGACCCTCGAAGATCTTTTGAGACTTTGTGTATTAGAAGTTGGGATAAGTACTTGCCGTTGGTGGAATTTTCTTACAACAACAGTTACCAAGCAAGCATAGGCATGGCTCCATTCGAGGCATTGTATGGAAGGAAGTGTCGCTCTCCAATATGTTGGAACGAGGTAGGAGAAGCAAAATTGTTGGGACCCGAGTTGGTACGCTTGACGACCGAAAAGATCCAAATGATCCGACAACGAATACAGACCGCACAAGAACGACAAAAGAGTTATGCTGATCTTCATCGGAGAGACGAAAGTTTCAACGTCGGATATCATGTATTCTTACGTGTTTCTCCATGGAAAGGGGTTACGAGATTCGGAAAGAGAGGAAAGCTTAACCCTCGATTTATTGGCCCATTTGAAATCCTCGATCGAATAGGAACCGTAGCCTACAGACTAGCCCTACCACCAAGTATGTCTCGCATCCATAACGTTTTTCACATATCTATGTTACGTAAATATGTGAAGGACCCAAACCACGTCATTGAGTTAGAACCAGACATTATAGCAGAAGATTTAACATACGAGGAGGTACCTGTTAAGATCCTGGATAAGAAGGAGCAGATCCTACGCTCAAAGGTTATACCTCAAGTTAAGGTTTTATGGAGGAACCAAGATACTGAGGAAATGACCTGGGAGCTAGAATCTGAGATGAAATCTAAGTATCCTTACCTTTTCGATATGTCAGGTACGTCAATTTCGGGGACGAAATTTCATAAGGAGGGGAGGTTGTAAGACCCCGAATTTTATGAAATACAAAATTTAATTTTTCTTCATATATATTTTTTTTGAAACAGTAAGTGGTTAAATTAACAAAATTGAAAGTTAAGGATGTTATGTGCAAATTTTATTTTGTCGGACAATATTCGCTTTGTCGGGGAATATTCGTTTGGTCGGGGAATATTCGTGCCGTACGACGGCGCCGAAATAATAAATTATTGGTGGACCCCACAACGGAATATTTGTCGGATATAGAAAACGACAGAAGTAACCTTTTTAAATAAAAATAGTCAACGGAACTGTTAAAATACCGGTGATAAAAGAATAGTAGCATACGGTAGTTTATGGTATTTTCTGTAGCACACGGTACTCTACAGTAACACACGGTATTGCATAGTGTCTCATATTATTGGTCTGATAATTGACACCGTAACTGTTACGCATCATTTCATCGATAATTGTCACTGCATAATATTTTATATTATCAATTCAATAATTGTTGTTACACAGTATTTTGCATTATTGATTTAATAATTGTCATTACACTGTATTTTATATCATTGAGTCAATAATTGTTGTTGCACTGTTTTTAAAATTATTGAACCTAATAATTGTCACAGTAACATATGCACAGTAATTCACATTATTGAATCAATAATTGTCATTACACAGTAACGTATGCTTTATTTTACATTATTGTTATCTCTATTATGATGTTATTTAAACAGTTGTATTTCATTAATTTATTGACTTGATATCTAAGAGCTAACTATACTGTATTTATAACAATTAGTCATAATAATTGAATTGATAAAGTTATTTGTTTATAATATAAAGTTAGGTGATTATTAGGTGATATGAAATGAATGGTGTAGATTAAAGTGTGAATTATTGTTGAATAATTGAATTGATTTGTTTATAATATAAAGTTAGGTGATTATTAGGTAATATGAAATGAATGGTGTAGATTAAAGTGTGAATTATTGTTGAATAATTAAATTGATTTGTTTATAATATAAAGTTAGGTGATTATTAGGTGATATGAAATGAATGGTGTAGATTAAAGATAATATAATATTTGAAATGGATGGTGTAGATTAAAAGATGATCTTTAAATGAATGGTTTAGATTAAATGAATGATGAGATTTTTGGCTATAAATAGAAGCCTTAACTTAAGGATTTTTCATAAACTTCCTTACTTGTTCTTTCTTTTTCTCTCTAAATACTTCTTGTGAAAGTTCTCTCTAAGTGTGCTTAAGTCATCTTGAGTATTTGTGAAGATCTATAAGTATACGTGTACTGTTCAAGTTAATCAACCTCATTTAAATCAATATCCAGTCACGTGTTACGGTAAGGGATACCATCTTTTTCATCTTCCATTATTCAAACATACTATGGTAAGGGATTATCATTATTTGATTCTCGATAATAATATTGTTTCTTCCTTACTCATAAGACGTGCCTTTTATTTTCATGTATTAAATTGTGGGAATAACCTTACGGAGCGGATTGCCGCCTGTTGGTGAATAACCTTTCGTATTCATTCATTATTAATCTCTGAGAATAACCTTACGGAGCGGATTGCCGCCTGTTTGGTGAATAACTCTTTGTACTCAAATTCTATTAAATTGTGGGAATAACCTTACGGAGCGGATTGCCGCCTGTTTGGTGAATAACTCTTTGTACTCAAATTCTATTAAATTGTGGGAATAACCTTACGGAGCGGATTGCCGCCTGTTGGTGAATAACCTTTCGTATTCATTCATTATTAATCTCTGAGAATAACCTTACGGAGCGGATTGCCGCCTGTTTGGTGAATAACTCTTTGTACTCAAATTCTATTAAATTGTGGGAATAACCTTACGGAGCGGATTGCCGCCTGTTGGTGAATAACCCTTTGTATTAATTTCCTTCACCTTTTGTTAATCAAACCTGCTACGGTAAGGGATATTATTTTCTTTCATACTCCTAAATCGAATTTTATTATGGAACTAATTGCTTCTATAATTCCTGAAAATATTATATGTTCCATAATAGTTGAACTTCATTATTTCAACTGAACCTTCCTATTTACGTGAACCTTTCTATTGAATTGTAACCGTTATTCTGAACTGTGGATCTTGAATATCATTTTTAAATTTCACTCCACATCATGTTGACAATTTGGACATTATTTGAATCTGTACAAAGTAAACTTCCGATACTTATTGTTATCCTATTTCTTCTGTTCATCATTTATATCATTCTAATCATCCAAAAATCAAGCTGTTGTGAATATCTGTGGCCGGGGGCACAGATGTGATATATTTGTTGAACAGATGATAGGTTAAAGGCGATATAATAGGTTAAACGCGATACATCTGTTCGGTGTCTTTTATGGCACGTGGTGAATGTTCTCTTTGGCCCGTAGTGCAAAGATGAACTGTTGTTTGGTATGATTATGACCAAAGGCTGAATCTGGTATAATCATGACCGTTGGTGCTATATTGAATATCTTTGGCCCGTAGTACAAAGATGAACTGTTGATGTGCATGATTATGATCAGGAACTGTGAATTTGTATTATCTTGACTAATGATATTTCAGATGATAAAGGTTGATGATGTTTTTCCTAAAAAGAGAACCGAGTGGACATTATAGTCTGCATTATTCTTCTAATAGATTACTCATTCCGCTGCTATTATTGATCTGAACGTTGTTTAAGAATTTAACTGCAGTTTTTGATATAAACCTTGTAGTCTATTGTATTCTATCAAGAACTCAGCTGTTGAAGACTAATGATAATTTATTCGTCATTATCTTAGTCATGATATTCTTTACTGGGCTATTTGAGCTCACCCTTTCTTTTGTTCCATTGTTTTTCAACAGGAGATGAAAACATAACAGGGTCTAGCCGGGGAATGGAGTGAGGGTCCGAGGAATAGTTATCATAGTCTTCACGTTTTGTAAAATAGTGTGGCAATAATAGTGAAGACTTAGTTGTGTATTATTATACACTGTATTGTTGTACGTTGTGCTTTGTTGTAATAATTTTGTTGTAGTCTTTTGACGACTCAAGTTTGGGCTGTGTGGGTCCAGATTTGGGGGCGTCACACTATTACTTCATCTTTCCTTTACCCTTGTTCTTTCCCGAAGTCTCGGGTTGCACTGCAATAAGGTTTCATGATATAGCAAGAGTGAGCAACTAGTTTGCTCAACAAGTTTAAATAACAACAAGGAACAATATATCATGAATGAAAGGGAATAGCTGAACAATTCAATAATGTGAATAACATAAGCAGGAATAATAAGTTGATTTTAAAATTAGGATAGTCAAATAGACTATGAACTATAAATATCCACTGTAGTCAATAGCAGGTTGACTCAATGGTTACTACCAGAAATATGTACCCGAGGGGATCAGCCTCAGTACAATATGTGTATGCATAACATTTAATTTCCGTATTTTTGTACCTAATATTAGATACAGGGTACTCCCCTATAATAAAGGGGTGTTCATAATAGTCTAAGAATCCGCATCTTCAATGATTTGGATAGCTTTTAAAATCTTTAACATAAATGTCTAGCCGAACAATGACTTAGACTTACTGTGAACAGTTCTTTAAAGAATAGAACAATAATTAAGTACAAGTCAATGACTGTACAATCTCAAGTGCAACAAGTGCGAATAACAATAATATCGATGTGGAATAATTGTAAAGTAATTAAACCACTCAAAGCATGCTTGGAAATAACAGTTCAAGCTTAGATAAATAATTTGCTCAATAAAATGAGTTTAGAGATAAGGAACTTGCCTGCTGCTCAGCTACAATATATGTCTAGCTTTAACTAACTGGCTTTGAAAAGACCTAACATTAATAAAGTTGGTCTAATGATTAGTACGGCGTATTTACACAACTACACGCTTACTAAGGTACTTATTTATCATATAAGTACTAACACATAATCTACATTAGTCAAAACAATATTATTAACCTTATAGACCCTTAATCATTTTAGGTTAATAATTTAATAAGTTAGAAAATATTTTTCTTCAGTGTTGGACACTTATTAAACCCTTAAACAACTTATTACAATTGTTTAATTAAAGCATAATTAAGTTCAATTTATTTTATTAACTCGATCTCTATTTAATTACTATTTAATCTTGATTAAATAGAAATTAATTAATTAACTCTAGTTATTATTTAAAATAAATAATAACTAATTGTACTTATATATTATTTAATAATAATTAAATAATAAATAATTATTGATTCATTTTAACCTTCTTTAATTTAATATTAATCAACTAATAGTTAACTAAGTTAATTAACCTTACCTATTATTTAATTTAAGGAAATTAAATAATAGTTTACTCATTTTAATCCTCTTTAGTTATTATTTAATGTCAATTAAATAATAATAAATAATTATTTAATTAATTTTAATTATTATTTAAGGTTAAATAATAATCAAATCATTCTTATTTATTATTTAAATTAAATAATAAATTATTAATCTAATAACTTAATTTTCATTAATCGTTATTTAATGCTAATTAAATAATAATTAATTACTTAATTATCCTTATTTATTATTTAATAATATTTAAATAATAAATAATTACTTTACAAATTTTATCTCTCTTTAATTATTAGTTAATAGGAATTAAATAATAATTTGCTAATTTATTACCTTTATTTATTATTAACATTTTACATAATAAATAACTAATAAATTTATTTAACTTAACCATGATTTAGCTAAGTAGATTAATATTTAAAATATTTAAATATTAAACTTAATTAAAAATATACTCCCAATATCATTTTTGTATTATTATTATTTTTGTTATAATTTTAAATTAGTTTTTTTTTAAATATTTAAATTAATTAAATTAAACCCGAATGGCATTTCTGTAATTAAGTTGAAAACTGAACCGAGGGCAAAATCGTAATTTCGCCGAGAAAAAAAACACGGAGGGGCATTTTGGTAAATTCGCGGAAATGTCTTCCGCGCATGGCGCGCGTAATAAACTGAACGGCCCAAAACGGTGCCGTTTTGAAATCCATTCTGCTGGCTTCCGCGCGAATGCGCGGAGTAGTTTATTTTCTTGTGCCAAACGACGTCGTTTGGCTCCGCGTCTGGCGTGAACAGTGGTTCGCGCATTGCGCGGCAGTGTTATTTTTTTTTTTTTTTTTTGTTCCGGCAGAGTGTGAACAGTGTCCGGCAATACCCATTTTAAATAAAAATATACCAATAAGTAACCTTTAAATCATCAATAAAAATCCAAAAAAATTACCAATCACCTTATATTAATTTATAACATGAAAAATAAATTTTTCATGATTTAATATCATTATTTTTTTATAAAAATTTTTACATCACATAAACTACTATAAATCATAACTTTTTGTGTATAACTCCATTTTGAGTGATTCAAACTTTGTTTTTCTCATGATTTAATGTTCTATAATATTAGAACATCAAACCTAAGTTTTATAAAAATATTTTTGGACATAAATTCCAAAACTTGTTTACACACTATTAAACACATATTTTAGCATATAAAATATACCAAAATACAAACCAAACCTATTAAACTCAAGCACGGCATAAATATTACAACTACACATTAATAACTATATTAACATGTTTATACTAACATGATGATTTATTTAATTTAAAAACAAAACTTTATTTAAAATAATCATTATCTTGATTTAATGGCTATTCTTCTTTTTCTTCCAAAATAGGTGGTGAATCTTGAAGACATAAACCAAGAAATCCTTCTCTTGATAATTTTGCTCTCAAAATATTTTTCTACACTCTCAAATGCCCTCTAGCTCTCTCTTTTGGACTTTGAGAAAATAATGAAATAAGCTTTACCAATTTCAAGTATACTTGCAAAATTATTAGATACACATAATATATCTAATAATTTTGCCCATGCCCCTAAATGACAACTTACACATGGAATGGGTTAAATGACACATTAGGTGAAAAGAGGGATGATCCAAGTACTTGAAAAATCAAACAAGCAATCCATTAATTAAATAAATGAAAAATAAAACAAAATAAAAACAAATCATTTTTTCTCTCTCCTTGCCATGGTCGGCTGATGGGTCTTTTAATTGTCCCAAAATGATAGTCAATTGTTACATTTAAATAATTAATAAGTTTTATAAAGTATTTTCCAAGTGGGCCAATCATTGGGCTTTCATTTAAAATACCAATTGGGCTTCTATTAAATTGTTTGGGCTACTAAATTGTCAAATTTTATTATTCTACACTTGGGCTACTAATTGACCCATGTTGGGCTAATTTAATAATTTACACATTAATTATTCAATCCATGATTAAATAAATAATTAGATTGAATAAATAATTAAATATTCTAACCCATAAGTATTAAATTACGAAATGGACTAATAAATATTATTATTAATATTTCACATTATTTACATTAATTAATAATCATATTAATTAATTTATTATATTTAATTCACTCATTATATTCAATTTAATTGAATATTTAATTAATAGGAAACTTATCGATTATTTTGATATTAAAACTTTAGGGTTTGTTCACTAATTTAATAACATATTAGTGACCCCCTTTAATTAATTTTAGTAATTAATTACATAATTATTTAATCACATAATTAATTAATCACATAAAAAGATTTAAATAATCTCGTAAAACTAACTCGTTGGAAATTAAATTAATAATTTAATTAATAATGACGTGGAAATTCTAGGACATTACATTCTTCCCCCCTTATAAAAATTCCGTCCTCGGAATTGTAAAAATAAGGTTACTCAAATAAAAACGGGTAATTCGTTTTCATATCCTCCTCTAGTTCCCACGTAGCTTCTTCAATTGCGTGATTTCTCCAAAGTACTTTGACCGAATGAATTATCTTATTCCTCAGTTTCTGTTCCTTCCTATCGAGTATCTGAACAGGAACTTCTTCATATGATAAGTCCTTCTCGACTTGAATTGGTTCATAGGAGATAACATGCTTGTAGTCCGGTTTATATGGCCGTAACACTGACACATGAAACACGTTGTGAATGTGCTCCAGTTCAGGAGGTAATGCTACCTCGTACGCCACTTCACCGACTCGCCTCAAGATTTCGAACGGTCCTATGAACCTAGGGCTCAGCTTGCCCTTCTTACCAAAACGGATTTTCCCCTTCCAGGGAGATACCTTCAGAAATACGAAGCTGCCCACGTCGAAGTCCCGCTTTTGGCGATGCAAATCTGCGTACTTCTTTTGACGATCTTGAGCTGCTACCAGTCGATTCCTGATAAGTTGTACTGTGTCTGCAGTCTGCTGCACCATTTCAGGTCCAAGCATTCTTCGTTCACCGACCTCGTCCCAACACAACGGTGTTCGACATTTTCTTCCATAAAGCGCTTCGTATGGTGGCATACCGATACTAGCGTGGTAGCTGTTATTGTAAGCGAACTCCACCAGTGGCAAATGGTCATCCCAACTGCCCTTTAGGTCCATTACGACCGCTCGGAGCATATCCTCCAAGGTCTGAATCGTTCGCTCGCTCTGGCCGTCAGTTTGAGGATGGTATGTTGTACTCAACCTCAATTGTGTACCCATCCTTGCTTGCAGACTTTTCCAAAAATTTGACGTGAAGCGCGGATCTCTGTCGGACACAATCGATACCGGTACTCCATGTCGTGACACTATCTCCTTCACATAGAGCTTCGCTAACTGCTCCAGATTGTACCGTATTCTGATAGGTAGAAAATGAGCTGACTTGGTCAGACGATCCACTATTACCCAGATGGCGTCCAAACCTTTATGTGTCGGTGGCAAACCCACCACAAAATCCATCGTGATGTGCTCCCACTTCCACTCGGGAATCTCTAGTGGTTGAAGCAGCCCGCTCGGCCGCTGATGCTCTGCTTTAACCCGCTGGCATGTCAGACATCGACTGACACATTCTGCCACTTCCTTCTTCATATTCGGCCACCAAAAATATTGTCTTAAATCCTGATACATCTTCGTACTCCCGGGATGTACTGAGTACCTTGTACTGTGAGTTTCCTGAAGAATCTCTTCCCTCAGCTCCAGATCCATCGGTACCCAGACTCTCCCTTCGAACCTTAGCAACCCTGTGCTATCAATCTTGTACTTAAGCTCCTCGCCTTCAGCAATTCGCTTCTTAATATTATCACAATCTTCATCCTTTTCCTGAGCCTCTTTGATCCTGTCTAATAAGGTCGGGCTTACTGTTACTGTAAATAACTTCTCGTCTGCCTCCATCGGATATTTGATCTCCAACTCCAAACGTTCGAAATCTCTCACCAACTCTTCCTGATTTGTTAGCTTCAACAACTTCTCCCTGCCTTTTCTGCTCAAGGCATCTGCTACTACATTGGCCTTGCCTGGATGGTACAAAATCTCACAGTCGTAGTCTTTGATCAATTCTAACCATCGACGCTGCCTCATATTCAACTCCTTTTGAGTGAAGATATATTTCAGACTTTTGTGGTCTGTATATATCTCACACTTCTCGCCATATAGGTAGTGCCTCCAAATCTTCAGGGCAAAAACTACCGCTGCTAACTCCAGGTCATGAGTCGGGTAACCCTTCTCATAATCCTTTAACTGACGTGACGCATACGCAATGACCTTGCCGTGTTGCATTAGCACACAACCAAGACCCTTGTGTGACGCATCACTGTACACTACGAACCCTCCCGTGTCGTCCGGTAAAGCCAACACTGGTGCCTGGCTCAACCTCTTTTTCAACTCCATAAAACTTTCCTCGCACTTCTCCGACCAAACAAACTTCACAGTCTTTCGGGTAAGATTGGTCAACGGTGATGCTATCTTCGAAAAATCCTGAATGAATCTCCGATAATACCCCGCTAACCCTAAGAAACTCCTGATCTCAGTCGGCGTCTTCGGTTGTTCCCAATTGATAACTGCCTCCACCTTCGCTGGATCCACCGAAACACCGTCTTTGTCGATAACATGACCTAGAAACTGCACCCTCTGCAACCAAAATTCACACTTCGAAAACTTAGCGTACAGCTTCTCCCTTCTCAAAGCCTCCAATGCGATCCGTAAGTGTTCTACATGTTCTTCCTCCGTCTTCGAATACACCAATATGTCATCAATGAATACGACCACGAACTTGTCCAAGTACTGCTTGAACACTCTGTTCATCATATCCATGAATGCCGCTGGTGCATTCGCCAGTCCAAATGACATCACTAGAAACTCGAAATGACCATAACGAGTTCTGAATGCCGTTTTCGGGATATCCTCCTCCCTCACCTTCAGTTGATGATAACCCGTCCTCAAATCTATTTTCGAAAAGTATTTCGCTCCCTTAAGTTGATCAAACAGATCATCAATTCTGGGTAGCGGATATCTGTTCTTAATGGTGACCTTGTTCAACTCCCGGTAATCAATACAAAGCCTCATCGAACCATCCTTCTTCTTTACAAACAGAACCGGCGCTCCCCATGGTGACACGCTTGGTCTGATGTAACCTTTATCTAACAGTTCCTGCAGTTGAACCATCAATTCTTTCATTTCTACTGGTGCCATACGATACGGCGCCTTTGATATCGGTGCGGTCCCCGGTACCAAATCAATAACAAACTCCACTTCTCTGTCCGGCGGTAACCCCGGAATCTCTTCTGGGAAAACATCAGCGAATTCCCGTACAACAGGTATCTGACTCAGTTCGCCCTCGACACGTTGAGTATCGACCACATGAGCCAAATAACCTACGCACCCTTTCCTGAGCAACTTTCGTGCTTGCATCATCGTCAAACAACTTGATTGTCTCGGCGATTTACTACCGTAAAATATAACTCTGGACTTATTCGGAGTCTTTAAGTGCACACACTTCTTCTTACAGTCAATAACCGCCCCGTGACTCGATAGCCAATCCATCCCTAGGATTACATCAAACTCCCCCAGACGAATCGGTATCAAATCTACGTTAAGTCTAAACCCTCGTAATTCAGCACAACAGTTCCTATGAATGTAGTCTACGAGAATGATTTCTTTGTTTGCTACTTCTACGTTCATAGGGTATTCTAGCTTTTCTTGAGGTAAATCTAATCTCTTAGCAAAATCTTCAGAAACAAATGAGCAGGTAGCACCCGAATCAAACAATACATATGCATTAATATCATTGATCGGGATGATAGCTGACACCACGTCCTTGGAGTCGACTGCATCCTGCACAGTCATGTTGAAGGTGCGCGCTGTGGGTCGGTTGGCCTGACTGGCTGGCCCTCCAATGCTCAGCCTGTTGTTATTGTTGTTGTTGTTGTTGTTGTTGCCTCTGTTGCCACTCCCAGCGTCTC
Source organism: Hedera helix (assembly GCA_947179155.2). NCBI lineage: Eukaryota > Viridiplantae > Streptophyta > Magnoliopsida > Apiales > Araliaceae > Hedera > Hedera helix. Next base: position 5,809,326 of record OX359286.1, read on the forward strand.
CCTTCCTCTTTGGGCAGTCCTTGGCCTGATGATCGGTTGCTCCACAGGAGAAGCATACTCCCTTCATCTTCTTCGGGCATTGTGGAGTCATGTGCCCTGGCTGTCCGCAGCTATAGCAAACACTCTTCCCTTTCAAGCATTCGCCCGTGTGGTTCTTACCACAATTGTTGCATTTGCCCACTTTCTTAGCCTCTCCTCCGGATTTGTTACCTCCGGACGATTGGCTCTCATTCCACTTTCGTTTATTGGGGTTGCTGCCTCCACTGCTCCCCGTCTTTTGCCCGTCATGACCTTTCTTCCTCTCCTGGTTGAATTTATTTAGGGCCTCACTGCCACCCTCTGCAATGATTGCCCTTTCCAATAGCTCTGCAAAGCTCTTGATCTTTAATACCGCCACAGAACGGTACACCCACGGCTTCAAACCTAGCTCAAATCTCCTAGCCTTCCTAGCCTCCGTATCCACCTAATGAGTTGCAAACCTTGCCAACTCATTAAACTTGGCCGCATACTCGGCCACAGACATACTCCCCTGTTTTAGCTCGAGGAATTTCACCTCCATTTCTTGCTGCATGCTTTCTGGAAAGTAGTTTTCCAGAAACATTTCCTTAAAGCGTTCCCAGGTGATGACGCCTTCTCCTGCACGGCCCTTGTTGGCCTTCCACCAGTAGTTCGCCTCCCCCTTCATCATAAAGGTAGCGAAACTAGTCTTCTGTTCTCCGGCCACTCTAGCGACCTCGAACACCTTCTCCATTTCCTCGATCCAAGTCTGTGCTTCGATCGGGTTTAGAGTTCCCTGAAACTCCGGTGGTCCAACCAGTTTAAAGTCCTTGAAATTTGCCAAGTGCGGCGCTGTCTGCGGTGCTGGTTGTACTACCACTGGTGGGGGTCTAGTTTGCATGGCTTCCGCCAGCATTTCTGCAAACATTCTCATAGGATTGGGTTGATCCCCAACCTCACTCTCTGATTCTGGGATACGTTGATTGCGTGGTATACCTCTCGGCATGATCTGCTAAAGAGCAAATCTTAGACTTATACTTATAGTTTTACACATTATGTTAGCCAAATTAACATTTAAATTCAAACTATATATCAAGCATATTTGATTTAAACAAGGAAATAACTGCATTTATATTCATATACCAATGTTTTAGTACAGACTCAACAAGTGGCATACTTCTATAAACGCTCAAGGCACAAGTTGCCTAATAACGACTATCCTCTGACGAACAAAAGTGAGGATTCACAACCATCAACCCCCCCTAACAGAACAAAAGTTGGGGTCTAACTGACATCCTATGCATACATAGAAATATAAAGGCTTACAATAGCTGAAACATCCCTAATAGAAACAAAATGTGGGACTCGCTACTTCTAGATACAAATAAGATAACAATAATAAATCACCGCCTGCTGCGGTGAACAGTCCTACGAATAGCCCTGCGTAAAGCCTGCTGGGCCAACTCCTCCACTGTACGGCGACGAATCCAGCGTCTGCTGTTACCCGCCTCCCTAGGGTGCCTCCTAACCCGACGCCTCAGTGGATCAAACGAAGTGCCAAGAGCATATTCTAAGGTGTCGACCCTAGCAGCTCTCTCCCTATCCAGCTCAGCCCTGACTGTCTGGAGAACTGTCTGACTAGCCATCTCCCTAGCATCAAATCTCTCCACCGTCTGCCTCAGCTGACTATTCTGGATCATCAGCTGCTGCACAGTAGGACCCAACGGAGGTGCAGCGTTCTCCAACTGCTGAATTTTGGCCTGCAAATCGGCCATCTTCTCCTTAAGTTCCATGTTCTCACCAGAGAACATGTAAGTTGCATCTCTATACTGCTCCTCAGTCTGCTGGTGAATCTGGTTCTGCTCCTCTAGGTGCTGAACCCTCTCCTCTAGCTCATCATTAGCCGTAGTCAAAGTATCGATGATGTCATTGGCAGTAGTGCCCATGCCATCAGCATACTCTGCTGGCTCCTCCTGCTCGTCATCCTCAGAATCTGCCTCATCCTCAGATTCGGCTTCCTCCTCACTATAGGGCCTCATCACCCCACCCCTGACGGGCTCCGCGGCATCCCTACTATCATCCTCCTCCAGATCGGACTCTCCTACTGGTGCTACAGGTGCAACGGGTGCATACCCTACCAACTGCTGCGTATCCACTGGGATATCAATGAATACCACGTTCTCTCGAGCTCCGCTCGTCTCGCCTATAGCCATCCTACAACACAACAGAAAAACTAACATCAGTACAACAATAAAATATATTCATTGAAGAAATGAAATTATATTTCATTGGGTACGACTCGACTCGATGAATTCCCCAATTCATCAAAACCACATAGGATAAATCTCCTCGATTTATCTCCTAATACTCAATACGAGTTTAATACTAAGGTTATAACTTAGGTTTCGCAATCCTAACGTTTCTAACCTACAGCTCTGATACCAACCTGTGACGCCCCCAAATTCGGGTTACAAATACCCGGATCCGGTCATCACGATCCAATACAAACATTCACCTCTAAACAACATACAATAACTAAATGCGGAATAATAAACATATGTTGTTCATTCAAAAGGTGTTACTAGTCCCAAGATACGATAACCTTACAAAAAGTACACAAATACCCTTAATAAAGTACTTAGGGTTTATATTACATAACAGTTAATTTAAATTAACTACAGGACTGCAATCTCGAAGTCTATTACTTCATCTTTCCTTTACCCCCGAAGTCTCGGGTTGCACTGCAATAAGGTTTCATGATATAGCAAGAGTGAGCAACTAGTTTGCTCAACAAGTTTAAATAACAACAAGGAACAATATATCATGAATGAAAGGGAATAGCTGAACAATTCAATAATGTGAATAACATAAGCAGGAATAATAAGTTGATTTTAAAATTAGGATAGTCAAATAGACTATGAACTATAAATATCCACTGTAGTCAATAGCAGGTTGACTCAATGGTTACTACCAGAAATATGTACCCGAGGGGATCAGCCTCAGTACAATATGTGTATGCATAACATTTAATTTCCGTATTTTTGTACCTAATATTAGATACAGGGTACTCCCCTATAATAAAGGGGTGTTCATAATAGTCTAAGAATCCGCATCTTCAATGATTTGGATAGCTTTTAAAATCTTTAACATAAATGTCTAGCCGAACAATGACTTAGACTTACTGTGAACAGTTCTTTAAAGAATAGAACAATAATTAAGTACAAGTCAATGACTGTACAATCTCAAGTGCAACAAGTGCGAATAACAATAATATCGATGTGGAATAATTGTAAAGTAATTAAACCACTCAAAGCATGCTTGGAAATAACAGTTCAAGCTTAGATAAATAATTTGCTCAATGAAATGAGTTTAAAGATAAGGAACTTGCCTGCTGCTCAGCTACAATATATGTCTAGCTTTAACTAACTGGCTTTGAAAAGACCTAACATTAATAAAGTTGGTCTAATGATTAGTACGGCGTATTTACACAACTACACGCTTACTAAGGTACTTATTTATCATATAAGTACTAACACATAATCTACATTAGTCAAAACAATATTATTAACCTTATAGACCCTTAATCATTTTACGTTAATAATTTAATAAGTTAGAAAATATTTTTCTTAAGTGTTGGACACTTATTAAACCCTTAAACAACTTATTACAATTGTTTAATTAAAGCATAATTAAGTTCAATTTATTTTATTAACTCGATCTCTATTTAATTACTATTTAATCTTGATTAAATAGAAATTAATTAATTAACTCTAGTTATTATTTAAAATAAATAATAACTAATTGTACTTATATATTATTTAATAATAATTAAATAATAAATAATTATTGATTCATTTTAACTTTCTTTAATTTAATATTAATCAACTAATAGTTAACTAAGTTAATTAACCTTACCTATTATTTAATTTAAGGAAATTAAATAATAGTTTACTCATTTTAATCCTCTTTAGTTATTATTTAATGTCAATTAAATAATAATAAATAATTATTTAATTAATTTTAATTATTATTTAAGGTTAAATAATAATCAAATCATTCTTATTTATTATTTAAATTAAATAATAAATTATTAATCTAATAACTTAATTTTCATTAATCGTTATTTAATGCTAATTAAATAATAATTAATTACTTAATTATCCTTATTTATTATTTAATAATATTTAAATAATAAATAATTACTTTACAAATTTTATCTCTCTTTAATTATTAGTTAATAGGAATTAAATAATAATTTGCTAATTTATTACCTTTATTTATTATTAACATTTTACATAATAAATAACTAATAAATTTATTTAACTTAACCATGATTTAGCTAAGTAGATTAATATTTAAAATATTTAAATATTAAACTTAATTAAAAATATACTCCCAATATCATTTTTGTATTATTATTATTTTTGTTATAATTTTAAATTAGTTTTTTTTTTAAATATTTAAATTAATTAAATTAAACCCGAATGGCATTTCTGTAATTAAGTTGAAAACTGAACCGAGGGCAAAATCGTAATTTCGCCGAGAAAAAAAACACGGAGGGGCATTTTGGTAAATTCGCGGAAATGTCTTCCGCGCATGGCGCGCGTAATAAACTGAACGGCCCAAAACGGTGTCGTTTTGAAATCCATTCTGCTGGCTTCCGCGCGAATGCGCGGAGTAGTTTATTTTCTTGTGCCAAACGACGTCGTTTGGCTCCGCGTCTGGCGTGAACAGTGGTTCGCGCATTGCGCGGCAGTGTTATTTTTTTTTTTTTTTTTTGTTCCGGCAGAGTGTGAACAGTGTCCGGCAATACCCATTTTAAATAAAAATATACCAATAAGTAACCTTTAAATCATCAATAAAAATCCAAAAAAATTACCAATCACCTTATATTAATTTATAACATGAAAAATAAATTTTTCATGATTTAATATCATTATTTTTTTATAAAAATTTTTACATCACATAAACTACTATAAATCATAACTTTTTGTGTATAACTCCATTTTGAGTGATTCAAACTTTGTTTTTCTCATGATTTAATGTTCTATAATATTAGAACATCAAACCTAAGTTTTATAAAAATATTTTTGGACATAAATTCCAAAACTTGTTTACACACTATTAAACACATATTTTAGCATATAAAATATACCAAAATACAAACCAAACCTATTAAACTCAAGCACGGCATAAATATTACAACTACACATTAATAACTATATTAACATGTTTATACTAACATGATGATTTATTTAATTTAAAAACAAAACTTTATTTAAAATAATCATTACCTTGATTTAATGGTTATTCTTCTTTTTCTTCCAAAATAGGTGGTGAATCTTGAAGACATAAACCAAGAAATCCTTCTCTTGATAATTTTGCTCTCAAAATATTTTTCTACACTCTCAAATGCTCTCTAGCTCTCTCTTTTGGACTTTGAGAAAATAATGAAATAAGTTTTACCAATTTCAAGTATACTTGCAAAATTATTAGATACACATAATATATCTAATAATTTTGCCCATGCCCCTAAATGACAACTTACACATGGAATGGGTTAAATGACACATTAGGTGAAAAGAGGGATGGTCCAAGTACTTGAAAAATCAAACAAGCAATCCATTAATTAAATAAATGAAAAATAAAACAAAATAAAAACAAATCATTTTTTCTCTCTCCTTGCCATGGTCGGCTGATGGGTCTTTTAATTGTCCCAAAATGATAGTCAATTGTTACATTTAAATAATTAATAAGTTTTATAAAGTATTTTCCAAGTGGGCCAATCATTGGGCTTTCATTTAAAATACCAATTGGGCTTCTATTAAATTGTTTGGGCTACTAAATTGTCAAATTTTATTATTCTACACTTGGGCTACTAATTGACCCATGTTGGGCTAATTTAATAATTTACACATTAATTATTCAATCCATGATTAAATAAATAATTAGATTGAATAAATAATTAAATATTCTAACCCATAAGTATTAAATTACTAAATGGACTAATAAATATTATTATTAATATTTCACATTATTTACATTAATTAATAATCATATTAATTAATTTATTATATTTAATTCACTCATTATATTCAATTTAATTGAATATTTAATTAATAGGAAACTTATCGATTATTTTGATATTAAAACTTTAGGGTTTGTTCACTAATTTAATAACATATTAGTGACCCCCTTTAATTAATTTTAGTAATTAATTACATAATTATTTAATCACATAATTAATTAATCACATAAAAAGATTTAAATAATCTCGTAAAACTAACTCGTTGGAAATTAAATTAATAATGACGTGGAAATTCTAGGACATTACAGCCCAGGTAGCAACCGTTAAACACCCCCAAATCTAGCGACGGCTTAGGTAGTCCGGGGATACTCTAGTGTGAGAATAAATACAGGTCAAAAACGTAAATAATGGAAGGTAAATTAGCTAAAATAACAAGAGAATTCTGTAAATATGAATGAATGTGTACCGTGAATCCTGCTAATAGTTGTATATGTAGTTTGCTGCATCACCCGGAGACCAATTAAGAATAGATATCCTTGATATCTTTTTCCAAATCACCTTATAACTACCATTAATTATGAATTGAGTCATTTCTAAATCATCCTTCCTTATCTCTCCCAAGTAAGGAAACTCAGTCCAATTATAACATGAATTTTGTCTATTCCAAAACAAGCCGTCACCAAATAAGTTGGAGTGGGTCGACCAAGTCATGACCCAATCCAATAAAAAATAACCAATACCAGATCCGAGTTAAAAATAAAATGGGATGCAACATGTCCAAGCCCAAATAATTATATCACAATAATGATAAAACGACAAAATTGACATTAGTGAATTTAGGGATTGAGTCACCTACCTTAATCTCTTTTTTTAATATTATATTTTACATGTAAAATTTAGTATTGAGATATGCTTCCTATTTAAACCCTAATGCATAAATAAATAAAAATAGCCAACAATATAACTAGACTCTACTCCCTCGTGGAGGTTGTAAAGTCTACATTATTTTGGGGGATTGGATCATTAAATGATGGTAATGGGAGCGTCGGGGTAGGATTTTACATTTAACAGTTCGCTCTCAATATCTCAACCTTCAATATATTTTATTCTTATGAACTGTTTGATAAGAAATATATATATATATATAATTTGAAAATTGATTTAACTGTTGCCTTAAATTTTAATATATAAGTAAGTTTTTTTTTTAACCAACAACAAAAAAATGAATTAAGTTCATTTACACTGAAAATATAAGAGAAAAAGTATAATATTTGCCGATGTATCTATCAGCACAAAGATCCCACTAAGTATTTCATACACACCGACCACAAGAAGGAAAAATAGGTCGAGTAAGTGCGAGCCATCATGCATATACAACACTTATCAAAATTGGGACGGATATTGAACCAATCAAGGCACTGATTCAACAGCTTAGTGGTTAAATGGGTGATTAAACCGGCTGAGTCATATTTTTATTTTTACATAAATAAATAATATTTTATATGATTAAAAATAATATTATATTTTGTTAAATAATATATATATATATATATATATATATAACAAAAAACTATCTAGTATTTAATTATAGACTAGTTAACCATCACACAAATGTAAATTAAAATAACAAATTAGAAGTAAAAATACAAACCTATGTCAATTATTGGTCATTTCCAAGTACAAATAGTTTTAAAACTATGTAACAAGAAGTGCTAATATATCTAATGAGTATTCACTAAAAAAAAATTAAATAAACGAACTCACATATAAAGTAACCTTAATAAGATATTGTTCATATGTAATAACATATTAGTCTTATAAATAATTTTGAATATACCAAATATCAAAATCTCCAATAATTTATATTTTTATAGAGATATTTCATCACAAACATTATATTATAATTTTACAATCAAATTGCAATTTCAGAAATTTGAGTCCTAATTCAATTTTATAATCAAATTTTAGTTTTACATGAATAATTTTTCATATTACAAAAGAAACTAAATTTCAAAAGGGACAAATATGAATTTTTTTGAATACTTTAACAAAATCGGTACGACTGATTAAAAATCGAACGGTTTAACAATTTTAAATAAAAAAATGAATAGTTCTCATAATTCATGGCTAAATCGGACGGTCCAGTTTTAATAACTATGGTATATAAGTTGTCATTGGTGACAGATAGATTAAATACCAGGTAAAGAAATTGACCTTTTTATAAAAATTCACTATCATGCGGATGAATATAAAATTACAAAAATAAACATAGCCATGTATGCCTATCAATTGGATGAAACTTCAACCTACAAATCTATAATCCAATCTTGTTGAACCAAAGCGTAGATTTTTGACCTTTATTTCACGCTAACATCACAAAAAATGAACATGACCTGTATTTCGTCCTCCCGCATATCATCATCGCATATTGCCCTGCATGATGATACTCCTCCTCATAGCGGATGATGATACATCATTCTGAATCATTTAAATATCCTGTGCATTTTATCCTATGATTCCTGATAAATTTCAAGCTGTCACGAATCTCGAGGCAATCAATATTTAGAATATATCAAGGATCTCGAGAATCGAACGGTTGCAGAGGGGACAACTCCCTCGGTTCAACCACAACTCTCTCGAACACACCCTGCAAAAAGTGTGCCCACATGGTATGAACGCCGCTCCTTTCTTCCTTCCCATGCACACGCAGCACACCGACTCATTCCCCACCGCTTTCTCTCCCTTCTCCACTTCCACCGCTTCATCTCCACCGTCCGTTTCTTCCAGCAATCTCATCAAAGACACCCTTAACGGCGTCTCCGGTGCGTTTACATCACTAGTGGGCCGAACTAGACTCGGGTTTGGACTCAAACCCGACGCACCATCAAAATCAGCCGCGCGGAACTGTCGCTCTGCCGCCAACGCATCCGCCAAGTTCATCCCGGAAACAACCGGATCCTCACTGTCACAACCCGGATCCGAATCAGTCTCCGGCGGAGTCCGACCCACATCTCTGACCTCAATTTGCTGCTCTTCCGGCTGATGTTGTTGTTGGTGTGGTTGTAGTGGGCCCACAACATCCTCGTCCTCATCATCTCTGGTGCTGATTGTGGACGGCCTGATTCCCCAGGTGGCCCCACAGCAAGCTATCCCCTTCCACCCCAGCCGTTCAGCCAATGTCTTCCGCATCTCCGATCGATCAGCGCCGTCCATTCTCTCCCTCAAGAACTCCAAAATCGTTTGCGCTTCACTTTCTCTCTTCTCCCTAATTTCCTGCAAACCCAAACCCAAAATTTCACCAAATTGCCTCATTCTTTCGCTCATTCTTTCACACCAACAAATCCAACTCCAATTATATATAAATACATATATATACACACACAAAAATCCAAATCACCTACGTTACATATAGAGAGAGAAAATGAGTGAAAATGAAAATTTGAATTTGAAAGGAACTTACCTAAAAAGTTATTGGATCAGAATTGAAGGCTATGGCATTGGAATCACGTGAATTTCTTCAAGGATTAAAAGCTCCACCATTCAATATGCCACCACCTGAAATTTAAATTCACGTAAATGAAAGTGACTGAACAAAATTGGGGTAGAGAGAGAAAATTAGAGGGTATGAATTAAAGGGGTGCTAAGAAATCAGATTTTGGAAGTTGGGTAGTGAATAAAAAGGTGGAATTGTGATTTCATTGACAGCTCCGCCAAGAAATAGAAGGGGGCATAAATGAATGATGGTAAAGCTTTGAACCTTGAACGAAACAAACAAAGACAAAAATGGAAGAAAAAGAGGAACAATTCTACAAAGAACAAGAGGAAAGGAAAAGTAATGGTGGGGCTTTTAGAGGGTATATTTTCTTGTTAGTTTTTTATAGTTTGTTTACTTTGCTTTGGAGAAGAATAAAGAATAAGTGGGACAACAAATTCAGGACTTGCCTTTTTAAAAAAATAAGCGTATATATTATACTTAGACTTGGTAAACCGGTCCAACCAGCTCAAACGGTTCGAATTATAGGTAAATCAAGTTAAATTCAGGTAAGAATAAAATGATCCAAAAAAATTTAGGTCAAAAATAAATAACCCGTGGTTTAAGTTGGGTCAGATTGGCTCAACCCGCAAGCTAATATTTTTTTTAAAATTACAAACTCAAATTAATTAAAGGATTTAGTAGACAAATTCAAATGGACAAATATACATACACAATATTTAAATATAAAATTAAATATTATATTTATTTTAATTATTAAAAAATGAGATATGATATAAATATTAAAAAATTATACTTTACTTTTTAATAATTAAAATAAATTTATATTTAAATATTGTATAATTATATTTATTCAATTAAACCATAACACGTAACAAAAAGATAAGATAATACAGCAGTAAAAACAACTTTTAAACTACACTTGGTATTAAGGTAAATAACTGAAGCTGGATATTCAGTAATGTCAGTTATAACACACTCCAGCACACTTGGTATTAAGGTAAATAACCAAGTAACCCTGATAGCATAGTCCATCATATGTTACAGTACAATGCTGAAGGATCAAGACAGAATCAAATTTGGTACTAGGTATAGTTAGAAAATGGATAACTTGAATGCATGGACCGAGTAAACAAAATTAGAAATAGTACGATAAAAGATAGAAGGCCAAAGTGGAAAGAACAAATGAAATAATCCTTGAAATAATACTTAAGAAAACAATAAGCAACAAAGAGTTGTGACACTACCAAGTGGCCCGAGTAAACAAACAATCGTATTCTCTCTTTTTTATTATATAAGTCATTTTAAAAAAAAAAAAATTATATAAAATATAAGATGTTTTTCATATATTTAGAAAAAAAAAATTAATCATTTTCTACTTTATCCTTAAAGATAGACTAATTGAGAGGGAGAGATGAGGAAAAATAATTAATTAGTGCATGAATAGTAATGAAATTTCAAATCAACATTAATTACTTAACATTAATATTAATAAAACTTTTTAATATGTATGAATATGTCTTAAACAATCTATATAATGAAAATGAGGGAGTATAAAATTTCACATCGGCCCAAATTACATGGTTGTAATTAAGATTGTAATTCGAGTCAAACAGTTCGGGCTCGATTCAGGCTCGATTCGAAAAAATATGAGCTCAACTCGAATTCGTTAACAATATAATTCAAATTTGAACACAAAAAATAACTCGAATAAAAATACGAGTAGAATCTGAGTAAGGTTATACTCGACTCGTTTAAGATTCAAACTAGTCAAATTTTCAATCATAATTCGATACATACTCGATTGATACATATTTGAATAAATATTCGATACATTCTTTTATAATATATACACAATTAAACAAAATTTAAATAATTAGTTTTTATTTTTTTATTTGTAATTTTAATTATAATTTTATATTTGTAAAGTGTAATTATAATTATATTTTCTCATTTTTAAGTAAAATAATAAATTCAGTTAGTAATTGTATGTATTATAAAGTTAATTACTATGTCGAGACTCGAATTCGAATTTGAATTTAAAATTCGTGAGTAATTTGAATATAATTCGATCCAAGTCGGATCGAATTTGAGTAAAAAATAAATAAATTCGAGTCGAGTCGAGTCGAATATAAGTAAAAAAAATTAAATATAATTCGAATCCGAGTCAAATTTGAATACAAATTTAATCTTATGAGTCGAATTCGATCAACTTAGAATTCGACTCGTTTACGGCCTTAATTGTAATACATGTTTTGCACACCTTTTTCTATCTTTCGAAATTTTGAATGGTTCTATTTTTGTAATGATTTTTAACTATAAAAAAATATTTAATAATTCTAATTTCTTATAAAATTGAGTTTACTAAAAAATAAATTGACCCACGGGTCAGGCTGAGTCATTCGCAGGCCCGACCACAACGGATCAGGCCAAAATTAAGCCAGCCCAAAATGTCACCAAGTTTTCATGTGCTAAAAAATTAACGCACAAAGCCCAATTTTTTGCAGGCGGACTAGGCCGTAGACCCGAACCAATTTTGCCAAGTCTAATTATACTCCCTTCATTCTTATTTATGTGCCTTTTTTAAATAATAAAATTTATTATTTTTATTTATCATTTGTAAATTTGAACGTAATATTAATAATTTAGTTTATTATATTATCTTTGCATATCAAAGATGATAACTCTTTTTTTCTATTATGTAATGTCTCAAGTTTGAATTTATTACCGAGCAGGAATCAGAACTAGTCGGTTCTACAAAAATTGAATGTAAATTTTCCGTAGAATATCCCCTAATTCCTCTCATGACTCTTTTCTCGTGTTCCCTCTTATTAGGCTTTAAGATGAAATGTTCTTCTAGAATGAAAGTGTAATAGTATAGGTTTTCACTTTTTTTTCTCTTTTATTTTTTCAATAAATTTTATAAAGATAAAATTAAAATTTTATATTCATTTTCATAGATTAGATAAAATATTAATTATATTTTTTAATTTTGATTTTCCCCCCCTAATATATGAATTAAAAAAATGGGTGGGGCTGTGAAGTATGTACTAATGTGGTAGTTTTAAGATACTCCTATAGTTTATGATATGATTTAATTCTTTGGTGTATTGTTTTGTGGTTGTTTTATATGAAGAGTAAGTAGTTGCCGGCCATAACTAAAGTCAAATGCCATTGAAGATGGTGCACAGACCGCGAGGTTTAGGCGTTTAGCCATGTGGAACTTCCGTTAGTTTAAGGCGACTTATAAATAGGAACAAGTTTGAATGTATAAATTTTGAGACACAAATTTTATTTTCGTCATTAAAAAATAAAATTTGATACGAAAATTTATGTCTGATTTTATTTTTTAATAATAAAGATATAGTTTGAGTTTGTATCACAAAATTATGTTTATAGACTTGTCCTATAATTAGAGGTGGGATAAAGGTGTTGGGGTTCAAATGAGATCTTGATTTTGAATAAAGAAAATAATTTACTTTTTAGATTTATTTATAAATTTTCCCTTAATTTTCTTATTGATCTATGTACTAAATATAAAAGTATAAGTCTCTAAGGCCATGTTTGTTTACAAAATACATACTTAGGATTGGACTATTTATATTAATTTAAAACTATTTTCGACTTTTTTATCCCATTATGAGGGATTAATAGTCCCTTCAATAGTCCTTGGATTATTTTTTTATCATTCTCAAGGCTATTTATGAGGGATTATATAATCCCATGATAAAAAAAATAATCCAAGGACTATTTGAGGGACTAATAATCCATCATCATATGATAAAAAAGTCGAAAATAACTTTAAATTAATACAAATAGTCCAATCCCAAATATATATTTTGTAAACAAACATAGCCTAAGAAAAAAAGTGTGTATCATCTTTAAAATGGTAGAAACATAAATTACAAATTGTAATTAATTTTTTGATTAATTAATTAAAATGGATATAAGATATAAATATTATCTTTGTATTTGGGGTTCCCTTCAAAAAAAAAAAGTGTCATCTTAGTAGTAGTAAGCACATAAATTTTTTAATTGCAATTAATATTTTGATTTACTTAAATAGATATATAAGATATGAATATTATCTTTAAACGTGGGTCTTGCAAAAATAAGAGAGAAGAAGAAGAGAGAAAGTCGTCTCATTGGTGTAGAATTTGCTAAAAATATGAGGAAAAATGATTTTACGTTATTATTTAAGGGTACTATGAAAACTATGAAATTAATCTCCTACAAAATCTACAAACAACAGACGAAGAGGAACATTTTTTTTATTAAAAATAAAAAAATGGTTAATATGTTGATTAATTTTATGTCAAATGTCGATTACGATTAACATGAAATTTAAAGTAATAAAATAAAATAATAATATGTAGATTCTTTTTTTACTATCTTCTATCCCTTTTTATCGGTATACCGTCATAAATCAATTATCATATATAGCAATAGTATTAAAATTTATACTTTTTTTTATAAAAAAAAAGGTAAAAGCTATTTATATACTAAAATCTAAAGCAAACATAAAAGTTCAATCATCTAATCGTCTAATATCACAATAATAACAAATAAACTACATTAAGTATCAAGATAATTAGAAAGGAAGGTTTTTTTTTTTAATAAACATATAAAGATTGTATAGGCCCATTTTTTTTAATTTCCTAATTTATTAGAATAATTTATCATAATCTAAGAGAACAAGGTTTAGATGGAGGAGAGTATAACTTAGTGTCTTCAATCTTTTGGACCTGTTTTTATAACTTGCTGTCAATAAGAATCATACTCTCGACCTCTATATTAATAAAAGTGAGTTATATTAGTGAACCAAATAATCATCGATAAAATTATATAGACCTTTATTACTTTTTAAAATGAATTACTTAATAAATAATAACTTTATATTTACAGCATAACATGATTAACACATTTATATAGTCCGCTGTTTTAGTACGTAGGATTAATTTTGAATTTTTAAAAAAAAGTTAATTTAAAATATTTTTAAATTCATAAATAATATGAATACATTTAATTTTAGGTAATATAACTGTAAAAATTATAAACTATTTAAAAAATATCTCATATTGACTTTTAAGTAGTTTATATTTTTTGTATTGTGTAGAATTAAAGAAATTTGTATTAATTTTTTAATTTAAAAATATCTCAATTTAATTTTAAAACGTCAATATTGATTCTATAATTCAATTAGAACAGAAAGAGTATAAAAGTGCTCATAAAATTTTTAGATGTATCCTATTTTTTTATTCTCTATTTTTTTAACATTGTTTGTGTACAATTTTCGGTGAATAATTTGTGTTAATAGCGTTAGTCTTTTTCTAAATATTTGGACATATATCTTACTATCTTAACTAATGCTGCACACTTCAAAAATATATTTGATAAGGCTATATTTCGGCTGGCTCTATCACTTGACACGAACCAATATAAGAGGGTTGACATTTAGATTCACCTCCGATGATAAATTCAATAATAGTTTTAGGAGTTTATGAGAATCTAAAAGTATACAAAATTACGTATCAGAAGTCTCCAAGTATTTGTAGTCGATATTTTAGATTACATGTTTTCGTTATTTTTGGATTCGATTTGTTTCTATGTATAATCGAAACAAAAGTATAATTAACAAAAATTAATAATAAAATAGAACACAAAATATATTTTAACCATTAAAAAATAAGGTCTGATACGAAAATTCATGTCATATCCTATTTTTTAATGATTGAAATAGATATAATATTTAATTTTTGTGTATGTAGTAATGTCCATAACCAAATGGATTCAAATAAGATTCCAACGTGTAAAAATTAATTCACAATTGCTTATTGAGTTGTAGATACTGTCTAATGCACTAGACTCCGAGTAATTATTCAATAATTATGAAACAATTGTCATGTGATGTTTCACATTATTCATGTGGTACCATATGAACATTTAAAACAAAATAATCTACTTTAAATATTCATATAATATTACACGAGTGATATAAAACACTACGTGATAGATACTCAAAAATATCTAATAATTTTTCCTAGACTCCGAGTGTCACATTGAACCCGGGCATCATATTGGACTCGGGCACAACACTGGGAACTCGGGCACCTCATTAGACTAGGTCATCAGCATAGGCTTGATTCCCTAATAATACTGAATATGATTATTGTATTTAATAATTTTTCATAACATACAAAAGAATGGCAGCAATATATTCATTCATAAAATAAAAAAATTATTCAATATTTTATGAACATACGATAAAATAGAACATATTATTTATTTATTTTTAAAATATCAAATAATTTCTTCATAAAATGATAGTCTTCTACCGAATGTCAGGAATAATGTACAATTGATTGACCAAAGTTGAAAGTATTAAAGAAATTGGGTTCGTGCTCCCGGCTAGGATAGTCATTGCCCAGATGAGGTCTTCCACGTATTAGTGAAGAATCTGACCAAATGGGAATATTTGTTAATACATTGTAATCATTGTATATTTATATATTCTGAATTTTAAATTATTTTCTTTTTTATTATTAATTCTCCAAATATAGCTAAATGTGGTTAAAAAAATCGTATATAACTTTTGATCAATTGGAATGGGGACAAATCCACTTCAATTATTGGGTGTTTCTCGTGTGGAGTGGGCATATTCCAACCAACACTACTTATTCAACTGCCACCCAAATTATCTAGGGAATTAATATTTTTATCAAAAAATTTGATATTTTTATAAAACTCTGTTCACATGAATAACAAATAAGACTCAACTTTAAAAAAATTATTTCATACTTTTGGAATTTGATAAATAATATGTTTCTCCCCTCATATACATGTGGGGCCCTATGTGGTACAACTCACCTGGAATCCACTCCATAAGGAATCCATATATATGTGAGAGGAGGAGCAAAATATTCACTATGTTCCACGAGTATGAAATAGTTTTACAAAAATTTTAATTTTTTTTAATAAAAATATCAATTCTCATTCCCTAAACCTATCCCACAATATTTTTTTATGTTAATGAATTAAGTATTAATTTTGTTAGGATTTATGACATTTTTTAGCCTTCAACTTCTATGTCAATAGTTCTATTTATACAGTTGTGTCAATTTATAATTTTCATTGACATCTGAACCAAATCACATCGTGTGCGCAACATATAGATCACTTGTCTTACTCGAAAACGTATGAAGAAGTTGTATCATCTCTTTTTCAGATTCCCTTTATCGATCTCCCTACAAATCTCTCTCTCTTCTTGAATTTTCTTTACCTCTATGATATTTGTACGGATCTAGTAATCTACCATTATATCTCTCGAAAACTTCGTAATAATTAGTACTCAAATCACGAATGTGATAATATATATATATATATATATATATATATATATATATATATGAGTTAATCTACAGTGATTTGTTATTGTTGGTGGAGACCAATTTATTTTTTTTAACGCCTACCACTAAGGTCTCTAACGGCTGGCGTTAATTTTTTTTTTTTACCTGCTGCTAGAGACTCTAGCGACATGAATTTTTATAACCAATTTGCTACATGTATTGGTTGTCACAACAGTTGTCGGTTGCTGTAGATGCAACCTATATATATACTAGTAATTGTCTGTGCCTAAAAGCACGATATAATAAAAAATATATTATTTAAATTCAAAAAATAAAAATATTATTATTATTTGTATTATTATTTAGGATATTATAAAAATTATAAATACTATTATTATTATTATTATTATTATTATTATTATTATTATTATTATTATTATTATTATTATCAGTATTATTATTATTATTATTATTATTATTATTACTACTACTACTACTACTATTATCGGTATTATTATTATTATTGTAAGACCCCGAATTTTATGAAATATAAAATTTAATTTTTCTTCATATATTTTTTTTCATGAAACAGTAAGTGGTTAAATTGATGAAATTGAAAGTTAAGGATGTTATGTGCAAATTTTATTTTGTCGGACAATATTCGTTTTGTCGAGGAATATTCGTTTTGTCGGGGAATATTCGGGTCATACGACGACGCCGAAATAACTAATTATTGGTGGACCCCACAACGGAATATTTGTCGGATATAGAAAACGACAGAAGTAACCTTTTTATATAAAAATAGTCAACGGTGTTAACTGTTAAAATACCGGTGATAAAATAATAGTAGGATACGGTAATTTATGGTATTTTATTGTAGCATACGGTATTCTACAGTAGCACACGGTATTGCACAGTGTCTCATATTATTGGTCTGATAATTGACACCGTAACTGTTACGCATCATTTCATCAATAATTGTCACTGCATAATATTTTATGTTATCAATTCAATAATTGTTGTTACACAGTATTTTGCATTATTGATTTAATAATTGTCATTACACCGTATTTTATATCATTGAGTCAATAATTGTTGTTGCACTGTTTTTAAAATTATTGAACCTAATAATTGTCACAGTAGCAAATATACTGTAATTTATATTATTAAATTAATAATAATCTGTAACGTGTTTATTACATTATTGTTGAATTATTGTTGTAGCATTATCTTATATGCAGGACCCACAAGAAGAATAAATAAATAAATAAATTTTACTATTTGAAATAGTAACGTGAATAGTAACTTGTGGGCTCCTGTAGGACCCACCTGAGAAAATTTGCACAAAAATTGTGCCAGGAAAATTTTATGCAAAAGGCGTGGGCGGCTGAAAATTTTTCTGGCGTGCAGCACGCCAGTTCACCTACCACACGCATAGTAACTTATTTTCTCCTATAAATAGTTTGCTCAACTGAATAGAAAAATCACACCTAAAACATAAAATTTTTCTATAAGAATTTTATGAGTTTTCTCTGAGAATAGTAAGCTTATTTTGAGTGTTTGAAAGTCAAAAGGAGTGCAGAAAATTTTCAAGTAAGTCTTTTATTAAAGAGTAGTAATTTCATAAATTCCCATTTTTTATGGTATTCATAAATCTTCCTTTAGAAGACTCTTCTTTAAGAAAATTCATTTTTAAAAGCTTTCTTTGGAAGATTTATTTTGAAATATTATTTTAAAAACTATTTTAAAGTAGTTATATTATACTACAAAAATTATGTTAAATATATATAATTTTGATAGTTCATAATATATGAATTATCATACACCTTGAAATTTATATGTGGTAATTACTAATTTTATTAAAAATATATAGGTTGATCAACCTCATTTAAATCAATATCCAGTCACGTGTTAAGGTAAGGAATATTATCTTCTTTCATATTCTAACTTACTACGGTAAGGGGTATTATTCTTTTCATCACCATAAATGGATATTATTTTCTTTCTTACTTGAAAGGATTATCATTCTTTGATTCTCGAAAATAATATCGTTTCTTTCTTGTGTCATTTACTTCCATGTATTAAATTGTGGGAATAACCTTACGACGCGGTTTACCGCCTGTTGGTGAATAACCTTTTGTATTCATTCCTTATTAGTCTTTAAGAATAACCTTACGGTGCGGATTATCGCCTGTTTGGTGAATAACTCTTCGTATTCAAATTGATGGGAATAACCTTACGGCGCGGATTATCGCCTGTTTGGTGAATAACTATTCGTATTCAAATTGATGGGAATAACCTTACGGCGCGGATTACCGCCTGTTGGTGAATAATTTTTTTTATTTGTCTCGTGTGGAAATAATTTGTCTACACGAATTATCACATGACACTTTTATTCCATATTCGTAAGTGATATCATTTTCCTTTATACTCATAAGGGATACCATCTTTTTCATCTTCCTTTATTCAAACTTACTATGGTAAGGGATATTAATTTCCTTCACCTTTTGTTAATCAAACCTGCTACGGTAAGGGATATTATTTTCTTTCATACACCTAAATCGAAACTTATTATGGAACTATTGCTTCTATAATTCCTGAAAATATTATATGTTCCATAATAGTTGAATTTCATTATTTCAACTGAACCTTCCTATTTTCTAAACCTTTCTATTGAACTGTAACCATTATTCTGAACTATGGATCTTGAATATCATTTTTAAATTTCACTCCACATCATGTTGGCAATTTGGACATTATTTGAATCTGCACAAAGTAAACTTCCGATACTTATTGTTTATCCTGTTCTTCTGTTCATCATTTGTATCACTGTTATTTATATTAATCATCAAGAATCAAGCTGTTGTGAATATCTGTGGCCGGGGGCACAGATGTGATATAATTGTTGAACAGATGATAGGTTAAAGGCGATATACTAGGTTAAAGGCGATACATCTGTTCGGTGTCTTTTATGACACGTGGTGAATGTTCTCTTTGGCCCGTAGTGCAAAGATGAACTGTTGGTTGGTATGATTATGACCAAAGACTGAATCTGGTATAATCATGACCGTTGGTGTTATATTGAATGTCTTTGGCCCTTAGTGCAAAGATGAACTGTTGATCTGCATGATTATGACCAGGAACTGTGAAGTTGTATTATCTTGACTAATGGTATTTCAGATGATAAAAGTTGATGATATTTTTACTAAAAAGAGAAGCGAGTGGACATTATAGTCTGCATTATTCTTCTAATAGATTGCTCATTCCGCTGTTATTATTGATCTGAACGTTGTTTAAGAATTTAACTACAGTTTTTGATATAAACCTTGTAGTCTATTGTATTCTATCAAGAACTCAACTGTTGAAGGCTAATGATAATTTATTCGTCATTATCTTAGTCATGATATTTCTTACTGGGCTATTTGAGCTCACCCTTTCTTTTGTTCCATTGTTTTTCAACAGGAGATGAAAACGTAACAGAGTCTAGCCGGGGAATGGAGTGAGAGTCTGAGGAATAGCTGTCGTAGTCTTCACGTGTTGTAAAATAGTGTGTCAATAATAGTGAAGACTTAGTGGTGTATTATTATACACTGTATTGTTGTACGTTGTGCTTTGTTGTAATAATTTTGTTATAGTCTTTTGACGACTCAAGTTTGGGCTGTGTGGGCTCAGATTTGGGGGCGTCACAATTATTATTACAATTATTATAATTATTATTGTTGTTGTTTTTGTTATTATTATTATTATTATTTTTTTTTATTATTATTATTATTACTACTATTACTATTACTATTATTATATTAATTATTATTACTATTATTGTTATTACTATTACTATAATAATAATAATAATAATAATTATTATTATTATTATTATTATTATTATTATTATTTGTTGAACATTGAATGGTTAAATTTGATGATAAGAAATAACGTACAAGGGCTATATTAGATAAGATCAAAACTGTTAGGTTGATCTCTTTTTTGATCTCTTGATAATTGTATAAAAGTCTTTTGTGTTGTACTAAGACTTAGATAGATCAAAACTGTTAGGTTGATCTGTTGGTGTAATAAAATCGTAGAATGAACTCTACGATTTGTGTCAATGAAACTCTACGATTTGAACAGACTCTACGATCAAGACAACCAATCGTAGAATGGACTCTACGATTGTGGTCCTGAAGACTCTACGACCAAACAGACTATGTTCTTAACGAGAAACTTTAAATCGAACTCTACGATCAACAGTCTAACAGTTGAGTAAACTCTACGATGATAAGTAAGAGATGATCCTTTACAGATCAATCACGTCAGCAAGGATATTCGTAGAGTTGATCACATAAGGTCGTTGAGCAAATAAAGAAATTTTGAAAAGAATCTATTCAAACCCCCCTTCTAGATTTCTATCGTGTCATTGGGAACTAACAATTGGTATCAGAGCAGGTTCTCACATCTAAAGCCTTACAAGCTTGAGTAGATCAAATGGCACTCAACAAGATTGGATCGGAACTCGGTGGAGGTAACAGACTACCTATGTATAATAAAGAAAAATTTGCTAACTGGAAAGTTCGTATGCAGGCTTACATGGATGCTATAGATGATGAACTGTTCGAGACAGTGCTAAATGGACCGATCATACCAATGAAGCTTACACTATCAACTGAAGATCCAAGCAAGCTAGTAGCAAAGAAAAGAGACGAATGGACAGACAATGAAAAGAATGATGTTCAAAGAGACAAAAGGGCTAAGAACATCTTATTTCAATCTCTGGATGATGATCTATTTGAGAACGTTGTCAACTGTAAGACAACTCAATAAGTATGGCAAACTCTGTTGATCATGCATGAAGGAACAGAAGAAGTTAGAGAAAATAAGCAATCACTGCTTGTTCAGCAGTATGAGATGTTCACCCACATCTCAGGTGAAAACATTACAACCACCTACGAGAGATTTAACTTGCTACTAAACTCTCTCAGATCTTATGGAAAAATCTATCCAAACAGAGATCTTATCATTAAATTCATGAGATCTTTGTCAAGCAAATGGGATGCCAAAACCACAGCCATCCAGGAGTCAAAAAACCTGCATGAGATGACTGTACAACAGTTATATGAAAATCTTCTCACCTATAAGCTGGAGCTAAATCAAAGAGTAGAGAATCTATCTGGGGAAAGAAAGAATGAGAAAAACATTGCTCTTAAAGTCTCAATCTCAACTCATAGAAGCAATCACAAGGATATCTCTGACTCTGACAAAGATGAATCAAATGATGATGAAGGAGCTGCCATGCTAGTCAGACACTTTAAAAGATTCATCAACAGGAACAGACCTCAGAAGTTCAGAAGCAACAACAGCAAAGAACAAGTAAATGACCTTTGCTACAATTGCAAAAAGCCAGGTCATTTCATTGCTAAATGTCCAAAACCCTTAAGAGAAGAGCTGAAGAGGGACAAAATGAGAGCAAATCCAAAAAGAGAATTCAAGAGCTTCTACAAAAAAAAGAAGAAAGACAAAAGCTTCATAGCTGAAGGCTCCTGGAGTGACTCAGAAGAAGAACTAAATTCTGAGTCAAGTGACGATGAAGAGCCACAGAAGGCCAACCTGTGCTTAATGGCAAATGAAGAAAGAAGCAGTAAAAAAGAATTAATCATAGATGAGGTATTTGATTTCTACTCTCCTTATTTAAGCATTGATGATCTTAGAGAAGGCATGCATGACTTAATGACAGAATTGCACAAATACATAAAATTGTTTAGAAGGTTATCTAAAGACTACTCTCATCTAAAAGAGGATAAAGAAAAAATAAACATGGAATTAGAAGCCTCAGTTCAAACTACAAAACTTTACTCTACTCTTGAGACTGAGAATAAAAGACTAAAAGAGATAAATGAGTTGAGCACTCATAAAGAATCCCCACTAGTCTCCAAGATTCAGGAACTAGAAAAGACAATTTTTATGTGGAACAAGTCTAGTTCGTCTATGGACACCCTGATCTCAAGTCAAAGAGATGTGACTGATAGATCAGGATTATGATTTGAGAATTCATTCTCAAAGCCCAATATGGAGAAGTCAATGGAAATAAATGAAGGAAAATCCTTTAATTTTAATAAAGGAATTGTGTTCATCAAATCCTCAGATTCGATATCTCCCATCCATCCACATTCTGCTAAACCTACAATCATTTTTAACAATAAAACTCACACAGGTCTTGGATTCAGAAAATTGAAAAACTGTCTGTTTTCTTGCTAAAGCCTCTGAAGATATGTGCTGGCTCTGGCATAGAAGGTTATCTCATCTTAACTTCAAGAGCATTTCAAAGCTTGCCTC
This sequence comes from Hedera helix, assembly GCA_947179155.2. NCBI lineage: Eukaryota > Viridiplantae > Streptophyta > Magnoliopsida > Apiales > Araliaceae > Hedera > Hedera helix. Next base: position 5,832,517 of record OX359286.1, read on the forward strand.
CAAAGATCTAGTAAAAGGATTGCCAAAGTTAAACTTCATTAAAGAAAAACCCTGCAAAGCTTGTTAGTTTGGAAAACAAACAAAGACGTTATTCCAAAGCAAATCAGCAAACTCAAATGATAGGGCTCTTCAACTACTTCACATGGATTTATTCGGACCAGTATCAACGACCAGCCTCAGAGGAAAGAGATACTCTCTAGTAGTAGTAGATAACTATACTAGATATACATGGGTATCTTTTCTAAGCTCTAAAGATAAAACCATTTCACATCTTATCAAGCTCTTCAGACTGATCATGAATGAAAAGGGCGAAAAGATCAAGGCCATCAGAAGTGATCATGGACGAGAGTTTGATTTCTCAGATATGGACCTGTTCTGTGAAGAAAATGGAATAAATCACAACTTCTCAGCCCCAAGAACGCCTCAGCAAAATGGAGTAACAGAAAGGAAGAATATGACTCTTATTGAAGCAGGAAGAACCCTTTTAGCAACAGCTTATCTCCCTGAATATTTCTGGGCTGAAGCCATCAATACTGCATGTTACACTCAAAACAGGTCACTCATACACTCAACATTGAAGAAGACTCCGTACGAATTATGGAAAGGAAGAAAGCCAAATATAAGTTATGTTCATGCGTTTGGTTGCATGTGCTACGTACTCAACAATGGCAAGAAGCATCTAACCAAATTCCAGCCAAAATCAGATGAAGGAATCTTCCTTGGTTATGCAACAGATAGCAGAGCATTTAGAGTGTTCAACAAGGAGTCATTAACTGTTGAAGTCTCCATCCACGTGACATTCGATGAATCAAATCCTGAAAAGAAAAGATCACCATTCAACGAGTCAGCTGACACAAGCTCAACGATCGAAGAACTCAAAATCGTAAAGTCCGACTTTACGACCATAGAACCAACGACAGAAATCGTTGAGCAAGGAGAGAAAATCGTAGAGCATACCACACCAGACATTGGAACTCTACGATCAGAACCAGAAGCTGAGTTAGAGGAACTCAGACAGGAAGGTACCAGAACAGACGTCCCTGGCAGAATAAAATGGACCAAAGATCACACTCAAGATCTAATTATTGGAGATCCAAACACCGGAATCAAGACTAGAGCTGCAACCACGAATGAATGCTTTTACCTAAGCTTTCTCTCTCAAGAGGAACCCAAGAAGATCGAAGAAGCCTTAGGAGATTCAAGTTGGATAGAGGTCATGCAAGAGGAGCTAAATCAATTTGAAAGAAGCAAGGTCTGGAGATTAGTGGCCAGGCCTCAGCATAAACCTGTCATTGGCACCAAATGGGTTTTCAGAAATAAGATGGATGAAAATGGTGTGATAACAAGGAACAAAGCAAGACTAGTGGCCAAAGGTTACTCTCAAGAAGAAGGAATTGACTTCGATGAAACATATGCTACAGTTGCCAGGTTGGAAGCCATAAGGATCTTCCTTGCCCATGCTGCTCACATGAAGTTCAAAGTCTTCCAAATGGATGTCAAGAGTGCTTTTCTAAATGGGAAACTCTAAGAAGAAGTTTACGTGGAACAACCTCCAGGTTTTATCAATCCAACTTTTTCAAATTATTTTTATAAATTAGATAAAACACTATATGGTCTAAAACAAGCACCTAGAGCATGGTATGAAACCTTAACTAACTTTCTCATTGAAAAGGGATTCACTAGAGGAAGAATAGATACCACCTTATTTTTGAGAAAACATAAGGATAAGACACTGTTAGTTCAAATTTATGTAGATGATATCATATTTGATTCTTTTGATGAAAAATTATGTGAAAGATTTGTCAAGCTTATGCAGAACAAATTTGAAATGAGCATGATGGGAGAACTCAACTTCTTCCTTGGACTACAAGTGAAGCAGACTGATGAAGACATATTCATTAATCAAGCCAAATACATCAAAGACTTATTAAAGAAATATGGCATGGAATCTGCATCTATCATGAAGACTCCTATGCCACCTGCCACCAAGCTTGACAAAGATGAAAAATGGTAAATCCACTGAAATCACTCAGTACAGAGGTATGATAGGTTCACTATTATATCTTACTGCGAGCCGACCAGATATAATGTTTTGCTACATGTATATGTGCTAGATTTCAGGTTAACCCCAAAGAGTCTCATCTATTAGTTGTAAAAAGAATTTTCAAGTATCTTAAAGGAACTCCAAATTTAGGATTATGGTATCCCAAGGAGTCCTCCTTTGATCTTATGGGATACTCAGATGCTGATTATGCAAGATGCAAAATAGACAAAAAGAGCACAAGTGGAACTTGCCAGATGCTTGGCAACAGACTTGTTTCTTGGTTTAGTAAAAAGCAGAACTCAGTGTCGACATCTACTGCAGAAGATGAATATATAGCCGCAGGTAGTTGCTGTGCACAAATCCTATGGATGAAGACTCAACTTGCAGACTATGGGTTTGAGCTTAATTCTATTCCTATATACTGTGATAATACTAGTGCAATTGCTATAACTCATAATCCTGTTATGCACTCAAGAACTAAGCACATAGATATAAGATATCATTTCATCAGGGATCATGTACAAAATGGAAATATATCACTTCACTACATCCCAACTGAAGATCAACTAGCAGATGTATTTACAAAACCTTTAGATTAATTAAGATTTAATAAACTCATAAGTGAGTTAGGAATGCTAAATCTAGACCCTTAATATATATATATATATATCATGTTTTTTTAAGATACTAACTCTGCAGGAATAAAAGTGAGTAAGGAAAATAAGTAAAAGACAAAATCGTGAAATACACTCAACGATCGTCAGGTAAAGGATCGTAGAGTACGCTGAAGATCGTAGAGTTCACTCAACGATCGTTAGGCAAAGGATCGTAGAGTACACTGTAGATCGTAGAGATCAAACGATCAACAAACCAAGAATCGTAGAGCACACTACAAACCGAAGAGCTCACTCAACGGTTGGCAAGCCAAGGATCGCAGAGTATTCCTTTATCGTAAAGCTAACTCAACGAACATCAACAAAAGATTTGAAGTGTCAAGAGGGATCGTAAAACTCTAGGGGCAAAAAGGTCATCAACCAAATGAAATGCTCCTATCAGAACATGACACGCGTCTCAGCAAACATAGAGGGAAGTTTAAAATACTTTGAAAACTGCACGTCGTTTATTTCTTCAAATCTATCATTCCTATCCATCTCTCTCAATCCAAAACCCTAAGTTTCCAATACTCAGATAAATTGTTCCTACTATTTCAGGAAAACTATCAAATGGCACATGTTCAAGTCATTTCTGGAAACGAGCTCAACTTCGAAGCCTTCACATCGGCAAATAAGCATTTCAAAAGGATAATCCAGTTGCTAGAAAAGGCGGGTCTACGAAAAGCTCTCGGAACTAATACGAGGATTCTGTCAAAGCTTATCCGAGAGTTCTACATAAATGGATCCTATGCAAATGGAACTCTAACCACTACTGTAAGAGGAGTGCAACTCAACCTCACTGCGGAAGAATTTAATCTTGCCCTAGGATTTAAGCAAGGAGGCCTCACATCTCTAAATATGGTGAATACCGAAGAAGGCCTGAGAAGAATGCACCACCAAAAGAATCCAGGACTGAAAGGTTTAAAGAAGAAAGAATTTCCTCAGAAATATGAGTTCCTGGCATATGTGGTTGGTAAATGCCTACTTTGCAAAGACTCGGCTTATGACTCAGTCAGTGAGGTGTAGCTGAAATTGATGACAGCTATAGTCAAGAAGACAAACATCAACTATGGCTCCTTGCTGATGGAATGGATAGGGAATTGGATCCAGAATACGAAAAAAGCAAAGGGGACCAGAAAAATGTTCTATGAGAGATTCATCAGCATTCTCCTTAGATCATCTTTGGGGGATTTGATTGAGTCTGACGAAGGAGAAGCCCTAAATACTAACAAAAGAATCACCCAGAGAATCTTCGACAACTGGAGGAGGAATCCAGTTGAAAACAGGAAACTATCCCGGTCAGGGGATAGTGAAGGAACGCAGAGTGGGGCAGGGTCATCTCTATTAAAGAACACTCCTGCAGAAGAAGAATCTCAGGAAGTTAGCAAACAATCTCAGGGTCTCATCAGAAAGAGAAAAGGAAAGAAAATCCTTGAGATTGAAGAACCTCAGGGCTCATCTAATGAGGCTCCTGAAGAAAAGGTTGCATCAGAGGATGAAGATTCTGATCTGCGAAGGGAAACTCGCAGCAAGTATGAAGCTGAAGAGGCAACCCCAAAAGAGCCAAAAAGAAAGAGAAGAAGACTAGTTAAACTAGCCGACAAAGACTCACTAGCTATGGGGGAGCTACTTGAAAAAGCTATCATTTCTCCAATTGAGAAGGAGTCTTCTAAGGCAGCTGAGCCTATGGATGCTCTGGCTGAAGGGGAGTTTCACGAAGGCACTTCAGTCCCTTCAGCCACAATGAATAATGATGAAGAGGATGACATCGAAATAGTGATCGTTGGAAGAGATGAGCAAAGGCATCTGAACTACCACTGCCTACTGAAATTTTTGCCACTGATGTCATTCCACCGAGCTCTGGTGTACAATGCATGGGATCAGGTCTTCTGGACGTTCAAAGCTTACCCAAATGTGGTGATTATAGCTCAAGGCTATCCTCAGAATCTATTTTATGCCCAGAAGCTCATTTCTTGCAGCCCCTTCTCACATTCTTTAGGGCAAAAGGTACATTTTATTCCTCTAGCCCTCATTCAAATTCATACACCATCATCTATGTTCAATAAATTTGAGGAGTCTCCAAATACCAACTGTGACGCCCCCAAATCTGGGCCCACACAGCCCAAACTTGAGTCGTCAAAAGACTACAACAAAATTATTACAACAAAGCACAACGTACAACAATACAGTGTATAATAATACACAACTAAGTCTTCACTATTATTGCCACACTATTTTACAAAACGTGAAGACTATGATAACTATTCCTCGGACCCTCACTCCATTCCCCGGCTAGACCCTGTTATGTTTTCATCTCCTGTTGAAAAACAATGGAACAAAAGAAAGGGTGAGCTCAAATAGCCCAGTAAAGAATATCATGACTAAGATAATGACGAATAAATTATCATTAGTCTTCAACAGTTGAGTTCTTGATAGAATACAATAGACTACAAGGTTTATATCAAAAACTGCAGTTAAATTCTTAAACAACGTTCAGATCAATAATAGCAGCGGAATGAGTAATCTATTAGAAGAATAATGCAGACTATAATGTCCACTCGGTTCTCTTTTTAGGAAAAACATCATCAACTTTTATCATCTGAAATATCATTAGTCAAGATAATACAAATTCACAGTTCCTGATCATAATCATGCAGATCAACAGTTCATCTTTGCACTACGGGCCAAAGACATTCAATATAACACCAACGGTTATGATTATACCAGATTCAGCCTTTGGTCATAATCATACCAAACAACAGTTCATCTTTGCACTACGGGCCAAAGAGAACATTCACCACGTGCCATAAAAGACACCGAACAGATGTATCGCCTTTAACCTATTATATCGCCTTTAACCTATCATCTGTTCAACAAATATATCACATCTGTGCCCCCAGCCACAGATATTCACAACAGCTTGATTTTTGGATGATTAGAATGATATAAATGATGAACAGAAGAAATAGGATAACAATAAGTATCGGAAGTTTACTTTGTACAGATTCAAATAATGTCCAAATTGTCAACATGATGTGGAGTGAAATTTAAAAATGATATTCAAGATCCACAGTTCAGAATAACGGTTACAATTCAATAGAAGGGTTCACGTAAATAGGAAGGTTCAGTTGAAATAATGAAGTTCAACTATTATGGAACATATAATATTTTCAGGAATTATAGAAGCAATAGTTCCATAATAAATTTTGATTTAGGAGTATGAAAGAAAATAATATCCCTTACCGTAGCAGGTTTGATTAACAAAAGGTGAAGGAAATTAATACAAAGGGTTATTCACCAACAGGCGGCAATCCGCTCCGTAAGGTTATTCCCACAATTTAATAGAATTTGAGTACAAAGAGTTATTCACCAAACAGGCGGCAATCCGCTCCGTAAGGTTATTCTCAGAGATTAATAATGAATGAATACGAAAGGTTATTCACCAACAGGCGGCAATCCGCTCCGTAAGGTTATTCCCACAATTTAATAGAATTTGAGTACAAAGAGTTATTCACCAAACAGGCGGCAATCCGCTCCGTAAGGTTATTCTCAGAGATTAATAATGAATGAATACGAAAGGTTATTCACCAACAGGCAGCAATCCGCTCCGTAAGGTTATTCCCACAATTTAATACATGGAAATAAAAGGCACGTCTTATGAGTAAGGAAGAAACAATATTATTATCGAGAATCAAATAATGATAATCCCTTACCATAGTATGTTTGAATAATGGAAGATGAAAAAGATGGTATCCCTTACCGTAACACGTGACTGGATATTGATTTAAATGAGGTTGATTAACTTGAACAGTACACGTATACTTATAGATCTTCACAAATACTCAAGATGACTTAAGCACACTTAGAGAGAACTTTCACAAGAAGTATTTAGAGAGAGAAAGAAAGAACAAGTAAGGAAGTTTATGAAAAATCATTAAGTTAAGGCTTCTATTTATAGCCAAAAATCTTATCATTCATTTAATCTAAACCATTCATTTAAAGATCATCTTTTAATCTACACCATCCATTTCAAATATTATATTATCTTTAATCTACACCATTCATTTCATATCACCTAATAATCACCTAACTTTATATTATAAACAAATCAATTTAATTATTCAACAATAATTCACACTTTAATCTACACCATTCATTTCATATCACCTAATAATCACCTAACTTTATATTATAAACAAATCAATTCAATTATTCAACAATAATTCACACTTTAATCTACACCATTCATTTCATATCACCTAATAATCACCTAACTTTATATTATAAACAAATAACTTTATCAATTCAATTATTATGACTAATTGTTATAAATACAGTATAGTTAGCTCTTAGATATCAAGTCAATAAATTAATGAAATACAACTGTTTAAATAACATCATAATAGAGATAACAATAATGTAAAATAAAGCATACGTTACTGTGTAATGACAATTATTGATTCAATAATGTGAATTACTGTGCATATGTTACTGTGACAATTATTAGGTTCAATAATTTTAAAAACAGTGCAACAACAATTATTGACTCAATGATATAAAATACAGTGTAATGACAATTATTAAATCAATAATGCAAAATACTGTGTAACAACAATTATTGAATTGATAATATAAAATATTATGCAGTGACAATTATCGATGAAATGATGCATAACAGTTACGGTGTCAATTATCAGACCAATAATATGAGACACTATGCAATACCGTGTGTTACTGTAGAGTACCGTGTGCTACAGAAAATACCATAAACTACCGTATGCTACTATTCTTTTATCACCGGTATTTTAACAGTTCCGTTGACTATTTTTATTTAAAAAGGTTACTTCTGTCGTTTTCTATATCCGACAAATATTACGTTGTGGGGTCCACCAATAATTTATTATTTCGGCGCCGTCGTACGGCACGAATATTCCCCGACCAAACGAATATTCCCCGACAAAGCGAATATTGTCCGACAAAATAAAATTTGCACATAACATCCTTAACTTTCAATTTTGTTAATTTAACCACTTACTGTTTCAAAAAAAATATATATGAAGAAAAAATTAAATTTTGTATTTAATAAAATTCGGGGTCTTACACCAACTCTGCATCAAACTCTACGATCAACACTTCCCCGATCGTAGAGTCACCACCCTCTATGACTGGTGGTCGAGAAAGCCTAAATAATCAAAACGTAGAGTGCCCTCCAGACTCTCCTGAAATTCTGCCTACTCAGTAAACAATGCCTCCGGCTCCATCTTCAAGACTCCTATTAACCCACGAGGATATTCCCTCAACCTCTGGTCACGAATACTTTCACATTCCAAGCTCTACGGCTGACCAGGGACAATCATCTCAACTTCTCCAGGAAATTTTAGACAAGGTATCTCGACTTCCAACAACTGAGGGCTTAACTGATATGACAAGCCATATCCATACGGAGATACAAAACAACCTATCATCGAAATCCCACAACCTTCAACGTAGAATGGACGATGTCATTGATGCTGCCAATGGTCTCTCTACCAGCCTGAATAAATAATTCTCCACAAGATTAATGCAGTTAACGACAGCAGTCTCTGAAAATCTCCAAGAAATGGATAAAAAAATTTCTGGAAGCCTAGAACAAACATCAGCAGGCCGTTGTTATTCTTCAAGAAACCAATGACAAATCTATCACTCTCCTCAGTAATGAGATCATTGCCTTGAAGCACTCTCTCACAGAACAACAACATCGGTCGAATGACACTTTGTCATTGGTGGAGCAAAAACAAATCATGGCTGACGAACGACTCCAAGCCCACCAAGATGAAGTCGCTGCCACTAAGACCCAACTTCAAGAAATTATTCAGGGCATACAACAGCTTTCAGAACAGGTCGCAACAATTAATGATGCCAACAAGGGGGAGAAGAAACTGAGCACAGCAGAACAAACAAGAACGAGCTCAGACTACAGCAGAAGAGGAAGAGCACCTCAAGGGATGAGGATGGTTCAAACTTTAATACATCCTCCTAGATTCAAAGCAGTACCATCTCGTCCCAGACAGGAGGTGACAGCAAGACCTTCTTCCTCAACTATGAGGCCATCTAGCTCACATGAATGGTTTCAAATTAAAGAAGAAGAAGCTGTGTTGAGGGAAGAAGAACTGAGAAAAGCTGAAGAAGAAAGGAGAGCATTCTTCAGGCAGAGGGAAGAAGAAAGCAGAAGACCTCCTAGCAGAAGGAGATAAGTTTTTTTTTTCTTTTTCTTTTTCTGTTGTTTTCTCAATTGTATCATCTGACTAAAACATCAATAAAATTCATATTTTTTCTCTAGAAAATACAGCTGCTCACTTTATGATCAGGCATTCAATTACTCTTGCATTTTGCCTATTTTAATGTGTTCAAATCACTATCTGTTAATAATGTTGTCATCATCAAATTGGGGGAGATTGTTGAACATTGAATGGTTAAATTTGATGATAAGAAATAACGTACAAGGGCTGTATTAGATAAGATCAAAACTGTTAGGTTGATCTCTTGATAATTGTATAAAAGTCTTTTGTGTTCTACTAAGACTTAGATAGATCAAAACTATTAGATTGATCTGTTTTGTAATAAAATCGTAGAATGAACTCTACGATTTGTGTCAAGGAAACTCTACGATTTGAACAGACTCTACGATCAAGACAACCAATCGTAGAATGGACTCTACGATTGTTATCCAGAAGACTCTACGACCAAACAGACTATGTTCTTAACGAGAAACCTTAAATCGAACTCTACGATCAACAGTCTAACAGTTGAGTAAACTCTACGATGATAAGTAAGAGATGATCCTTTACAGATCAATCACGTCAGCAAGGATATTCGTAGAGTTGATCACATAAGGTCGTTGAGCAAATAAAGCAAGAGACATCACGACTCTCAGATCAGGAGCTATTCTATTCAAGCATTCAATCTTCATTGAAGTAACCAAAAAGGAAGCCTCTGCAAATCGATCAAAGTCAGAAAAGTCAGGGGTCTGACCCAAGCACACTATGGAACAGAAAGAAGACTTTCAAGGCAGAAAAGCTGTGTCCTATCAGTCCTATAGTTTGGAAGGACCAAACGACTCTATGAAAGTTGGTGGGAACCTACGACTGACATATTTGTCCCAAAGAAAAAGAAAAAAAAAGAAAAACAACCTTCCATGGACCAACATGTCAGATCAAATTAAAATCTCATCAGAGCTTTAATGAGCTATATTAATATAATATACAGCAGCTCTCCTCTGTGAGGTAACGGAAAGAAATACAAGCTCAAGCAGATGGCCCAACGGAAAGAAAAACAAGCTCAAGCAGTTGATCCAACGGGAAGAAGAATGAATCACTAACTTCTTAAATACTAAGATCAGCAAAAAAAAGAAGTACACAAAAAGAAGAATATACGCAAGAAGTGAAAAAGATCAAACTGATAAGAAAGCTTGCATTGCTACTAAGTCTTTCGAAAACTCAAGCTAATAAGCAACTTAGTAGCACATTCAAATATACATCACCCCTGATGAGTTCTTTGTGAACTAGTGTATCCAAGTCTGTAAGACTTGTAAAGTTCTTTGTGAACTTAAGTTCTAAGACTGCGGGTCTTGAAGGAATCTTAGTGATTCAGATATTGTAAAAGTATCCTTAGTGGATTTGCTGCTGGAAGAGCAGAACAGTGGAGTAGGAGTCTTGTGAGCTCTGAACCACTTAAAACCCAGAGTCTTTCTTATTGTGTCTTTCATTTGCTATATCTGCCATATAATTGCTTGTTGAATTATTACTCTAACATATCAAAAAAAGGATAACTAAATCATATTCCGCCGTGTTAAACTTTCTGTTTAAGAATTAATTAAGTAAGATATTTTTAAATAAAAGAAATTTTGAAAAGAATCTATTCAAACCCCCTTTCTAGATTTCTATCGTGTCATTGAGAACTAACATTATTATTATTATTACTGTTATTATTATTATTATTATTATTATTATTATTATTATTACTACTACTACTACTACTACTACTACTACTATTATTATAATAATAATAATAATAATTATTATTATTATTATTATTATTATTATTAGTATTAGTATTAGTATTAGTATTGTTATAATTATAATAATAATAATTATTACTATTATTATTAGTATTATTATTTAGTATGAGTTTTGAGGGAAAAATTTAGTATGAGTTATGGGAAAAAATTTAGTAGGAGTTTTGGAGGAAAATTTAGTAGGGAAGAATCAATCTGGATCATTAAGTTTGAGTAAATCAATCTGAGACGTTCTTGTGGTTTGTCAATTTAAGAATTCAAAAATGGTTCTACTTTATTATATAAATTGGATGAGAAAATATTTTTGAGACTTTACAATGTAATCAGTGTTTAGTTTTATAGCATATTAGTGAAAGGGGAGCATTATTTATATGTGTTTTTGATATTTTCACATGGTTCTCTATCATATAAAAGTGAGTTCCACTTTATATTCATGTGAGAGATGATCATGTGAAAATATCAAAAGCACATATAAAAATATCAGTTCCTTACTTCCCTCAGCGAAATTGCATTGTTATACTTTTGTCATTTTATACCATCTTTAATAATAAGGAGATTTTTTTTGAGTGGAATAACATTTTGATTTTTTTTTTTTTTTTTTTTTTTGTAATTAGGACACTTTTTGAGAAATTGAGAGCTAATAATACAAATATGCAATATGTTATGAATACTCTGTGAAATTTTATTATGTTTAATAGAAAAGTTAATAGAAAAGGAAAGAGTAAATAGGAAAATCACACTGGCGGATAGGTTATGCTGTAGTTATGGGCTAAAGTTGCATACAAATAAGAAAAGCCTATACTTGTATTGTGCATAGATTGGACTAAATAGCTAACGGGCTGACATACTGATTTATTAGGGAGGCCCATGATTTTGTATTTTTTTTACTTTATTTTCTGTAGTTTGTTAAGGGTTCAATTTAGGCCAAACTGCAAAGAGTTATTATATCCATTGAATATTTTCAGTTGAATTTTCAGTTCACTGAGCATAACATGTTCCATAAATAATTACTCTGTTTGTCCCAAATTAATGTTTTATGTTTGAGGTAATAGTTTATTGTAAGATTTTATTTTATTTTTTATTGTGAATGTGTATGGCCATGCGTTCGAATTTATTTAATAGAAAAATCAACAAATTGCACCTAATTGCTCTCCTTGTTTCTTAATTTTAGTTTATTTAAATAAAAATGATAATATCACACTTCTAAGTACCACCACATGTAGACAAAAGGTGATAGCTTAGTGGTATATTACTCTTCTTTTATTGTGTAAAGTCATAAGTTCGAGTATATTCCTCAGTAAAATTTGAGCAAAAGTTGTCGAAAAATTGAAGGTAAGTTTCTCCCAAATCATACATCATACTGAAGCAAAATGCCAACCAAATCTAAAAATTCCAAGAATGATTTATATATTGTCTAATTTTATAACGGATTTGAATTACGGATTAGTTGAAATCCTAAGCGATAAAATAAAATAACAATATGTGGGTCTCTTTTTTATTCCCTCATATCTCATATATTCACATTCATTTGTATTTAATATCGATATAAATTTATCGTCATATATGACAACTCTTTATTATTATTATTATATTTTATCACTTATAGTTTCACGTTATTTATAATTTATATTCGATTTAAAATTAAAATAGTTAACATATAAATCTTTTTTCTATAATATACTAGCATACGAGTTCTAAAAAATCAATTATTCTTTAGTAGCAAAAGATTGGATACAAAAAAGATATAAATGGTAGTTATTAGTTTTAACTATTGGTCTCACTCATATGGTGGAATATCTACTAATTATATTTGAACACTTTTGTATCCATATTTTTATAGTCATCTTTTGTCACTGTAATATTACTTTTAAAATTATTATACAAATCTCGGGGACGGAAGAGACGCCTAGCGTCTGAACCTTTTCCTATATATAATTGGACATTTTATTTATTAAATTGTATATATACGAAGTATATAGTAAATCTAATTTTTTAGATTTTACATAAAAAGAAATTATCACAAAGCAATCTTTTTAAGACTTGACAAATCAATACTTCAAAATCTTTAATAAATCGGGGGAATACGCACCCAATTAAAATTAAGGTAACAGAGGACCGACGATTAGAAGGGGAATAAGCACCACTTAAAATTGAAGCAATAGAGGACCTAAGTGGGAATTAAGCGAAACCAGTGGAAATTCTTTTAGAACACTACTGGCATAATTTGTGTTATATATATATATATATATATATATATATATATATATATATATATATATATATATATTATGTCTCTGATTAAGGCTGCAAACGAGCCAAATCGATCCGGATTTTAAACTGCTCGGATTCGACTCGTAAGGTTAAATTCGTATTCGAATTCGACTCGGATTCGAACTATATAAAAAAAACTTTACTCAAATTCGGCTCGACTCGAATTTTCGTTACTCGAATTCGATTCGACTCGGATCGAATTATATTCAAACTACTCGCGAACGTCAAATTCAAACTCGAATTCGAGTCTTCACATAATAACTAGTTTTATAATACATATAATTATTAATCGAACTTATTATTTTACTTTAAAATGAAAAAATATAATTATAATTACACTTTAAATATATAAAATTAAAATAAAAATTACAAAAATAAAATAAAATAATAATTAATTATTCAAAATTTGTTTAATTGTGTATATATTATAAGAAAATGTATCGAGTATAGATTCGAATATGTATCAATCGATTATGTATCGGATCATAATTAAAAATTCGAATAGTTTGAATTCTAAACGAGTCGAGTATAACCTTATTCAGATTCTACTCGTATTTTTATTCGAACTATTTTTTGTGCTCAGATTTGAATCATATTATTAACGAATTCGAGTCTCGTTTGTGACGACCCCAAATCCGGGTTCCTTTAACCTCGGATCCGGTTCAACACTAGTACTACTTTTCCTTATTGTTCATGAATTACAACAATATTATAATTGCTAAATAATCATTTATTTACAATTATATAACATCTCTTTCTATTCCAGAATCGCAATCTTTATACATTCCTAGTATGTCTTCATATCATACATGATACGACATTCTATTACAATCAATTTGAGATCATATGTATAATGACTCAATCACACCATCCTATTATCCTTATTCATAAAGGACAACGTCTGAAAAATGATATTCAAATAATCTGTAAATGTTCTCTTAACAATTTAAGTTTGCTAATCTATAGCACAACAAAACATAAACTCTTCATATCTACTTACACAAGTGAATGAATTAGTCTACCCCAAGGTTTTACTATAAAAGCACCTATGCTTCAATCTTGATGACTCGTTAGTCAATCTTCATCTTTGCCTCTACCGGAGTAATCGGCTTCCTCAAGCTACTCTGTAATGTTTTGTTTTAAGCAAGGGTGAGCACGACGGCTCAGCAAGTCTAACAGTTTCACATAACACGTAAAAACAGTTCAATCATGCTTCGTGCTTCATGCATCTTATGCTTTGCAGTACATACATTTCTCATGCATATCATGCCTCGCATTTAATCTATGTTTCATGCCTAGCCTCTATCATGACATATAGTTCAATGCAGAACAATTGTCTTAAATCAACTACCGCATATCAATAGTTCAAATCAACTTATTTCACAAAAGCACATTAACACATCTTTGCACATAACCACGTATGAGCACATCACAGTTTAATAACAAACTTATAAATTATGCACATAATGCAACACGTTCTGAAAAACTTGCCTGAACTTGTATAACCAGCTTACGTTAATCTTTCACGTTCCTTGCACCACCTACACGGTATGTGAGATCAACGGTGCACAATATCAGTCAAAGTTTGACTCAATACTAAATCTTATTTTAAAGATATTTATTTCTTCTTATCATCCCCTTTATTTAATAAGGTTAATTTCATATTTTAGTCTCTCTTTGACTTGACTCAGTGTTTCATATTCAACACCATAAATCTTTTGTTCGAAACTATGCAATTCTGACATTTATTAATGTCACTGTATTAAAACTTGGACCCTATATTTATTTAGGTCGATCCACCAATTAATCACTAATGGACCATACCCTTGGTTTAACTTAATCACATCATTTATCTCGATACTTATCATAATATTACCCACCTTGGATAATATTTTAAATTTTACTATCAATTAGTAATAACTTATAATGTTATTTAATTGTTAAATAACACTTTAAATAATCATTACTATTATTAATTTATTTTTAATAATAGTTTACCTTAATCATTATGATTAATCTTTTAATAATAATTTAATTGCTTGCTAATATTATTACCCTTTAATAATATTTTAATTGACTTCTCATTATTATCAATCATTTTAATAATAATTTAATTGTTCATCAATATTATCAATCATTTAATAATATTTGAAATCCTCACGTATCATTAGTAATTATTTAATAACGATTCAACCCTTAACTATTATTACCCAATAGTTAATTACTTGTTAAACAATATTATTAATTCTTTAATAATATTCTAAATCTTTATTTATCATTATTATTTATTTAATAATGATTTAACTCTTAACTATTATTATTTAATAGTTAATTAAATGCTAAATAATATTATTAATTCTTTAATAATATTTTAAATTAATTACATATCATTATTAATTATTGAATAATGATTTAATTCTTAACTATTATCATACTCTAATATTATTAATCTTTTAATAATATCTTAATCATTTCCTAAACTTATAAACAATTTATTTTAATTGTTTACACTTTACTAATTAATGCATTTTTATCATTCTAAAATGCCAAACCCATAAGATTTTATCAACAATGACTAAATCCCTCATCAAAAATCTGCGTATACCGTATATAGGATTTCCAAGCCATAAATCCTATTTTCTAAATTTTCAACATCACATCACATAATTAATTCATTTACTCATAACTAGTCCATTTCCATGAAAATACCAAATTAGTTCTAAAAATTCTTATTTTCTGGTATTTGACAGGATATAGCTCCATATTGAACATATATTTTTCTCGTAATTTTTAAAATTCATTTACTAGTTTTAAATAGCCCAAAATAATCAGATCTTGCACCATTTATCATAAATTATTCCTTTTTCAGAATATTATGAAATTTTCAGGATTAGTTCCTGTTATCATAGAAAAGCTCCTGCATAAATTTCATATTTTTCTGAGTTGTACACAAAAAGTTATTTTGATACATTTCTAAAAATCACACTTTATTGTAAAATCCATAACTTGAGTTTTACACAACCAAAAATCACCATCTTTTTACTAGACTCAGTTAGCTCATCAAACTATCATTCCAAAAATATTCAGAATTTTTAGAGAAATAAAAGTGGACGAAACTGCCCCTGGACCAAACTGAACAGTAACTATTTTTGGCCTTTTCAGATTTTCGGACAGTTTTGGGGTCCTTCACGGAAACGATTATAAAACGAAATCTACAACTCCGATTAAGGTCCAGTCGGAGGCGTTGGACTCGTATTTTCCTAAACTATAGTTTTCATTTATCAAACACAAAATTTGGAGTTGTCTAGGTCTCGAAAAACAGTGTTAAAGGGGCTGATCAGTAGCTAATTTTTCTGATTTTTCAACATGGATGTGTTTTACTAAAAATTCCATAACTTGCTCATTTTAAATCGGATTTTAGTCATTCAACTTGGAGAATCTTCATATTTCATGGATCTATTACCCAAAATTGACGGATCACAAATCCGACTTACGGATCGTGAACAGTAATTCCGTGAAGGGGCTGCTACGTATTAGATTAACTTGTTTTCGTCGGTAAAAATTTATTCAATGAGTTTGATGAAATTTTTCATCACAAACACATATAAAAACCCATGTTAAACCCATCAAACTATGAATATACATATATTACATAGTTAAAGACTTCTAGACCATCAAAACAAGTTTTGATCGGTTAAAAATATATTTTAACCGTTTAAAACTTATTTAAACAACAAAAATGAAATTAAAAAGGTTTGAAGTACTTTTTAACCTCTTAGACATGGATGATCTCCTTCCTCTTGCTAGGAGCTAGGCTTGTGACTCCACCTTGATCATTCTCTAGCAACTTTCCTTAGTGGATCATCCATTTCTCAAAGCTTGCTAGCTTTTCTCTAGAATACTCTCTCTTTCTCTCTAGGAGTTCTTGAAAACTAACTAACAAACATAACAAAATGTTGATGGATGCTATATATAGACCCTCCCTAATCACCATTAACCTTCACTAATCAACTAGTGTTGGTGAATTTAAGGGTTAACCAAGCTTACTATAGCTTGAATGACCTATTGAGTGACATTTTGATTGACCAATGGAATGACTAGGGTTGGTGGGGAGTTGTTGAGACATTTTACACTCCAAATTCACCAACAAGCAACCTTTCATGTGGGGCCCCCTCCAAAATTCGGGATTCCTCTTTTATTACATCACTTTAGCTTTATTTTTACATCTTATATCATTATATAAGTATTCATATATATATACACCAATGTATATATATTGACCACCACTTTGACTTCCATTTGGGCTCCACATTGGATCAAATTAATATTTCTATTGAGCTCATCAATTAAATTTGTTTGGGCTCAATTTAATTATTACATTTGGCTAATATTAATTACCCTATGTTACATTTAATTAAAACAAGCATTGGGCTTGGTTAATTATTACATAAATCAATGTTCAAATTAAATTATATGAACTACTAGGTTAATTTAATTTGACCTAGTTTAATACCTCAATTGGACTTATAATATAATCCAATTAGATTTGCTATAATTAATTCTACCACATTGGGTTACTTAATTAACCCATCCACGGTTAATTCTTAACCCCACATTTATTTATCTAGAAATTAACCAATGATTGGTTAATGCTATCTCTCTTGTCAACCAACTAGGGTTATTCAATTAACTAGACACTAGTTAATTCTCTACACTCAATCAATACTTGAAATGCTTCTCCCAACCATTGACCATCATTTGACTTTTAATGGTTTGGGCTACATAACTTACTTTTTATTGGCTCTCTTATTTAATTACCCATTTCATGCAAATATCTCCATATTGGGCTTACATCTATAACAACTTATTAATTAAGTAAATTACTTAATTAATTAACTTCTTAATATTGTCCTTCTAGGCAATATTCCACTTCCCTACTTGTTACTCATAACCTTAATTCATAACTTATATAATTAATTCAATTAATTATATTACATGACTTTTCTTTTTAATCCATACTAAAACTAATTAATTTATTAGTTTTATTAAGTATTTAATTTACTTCACACATTATCTTGTTTGACTAACAAACTCAACTATAGGTGTATATATATAAATATTAATATATTCACCTTCACTTCTCAATTGAATTTCTTTCTTAAATAAATTATCTACCTGCATCATTAAAATATTCTCACATTTAATTTCTAACAAATTATTTATGTTAAAAAAAAAATGTTTACCCATTTTCAACACATCTTCCTTCTCACCTTCTAGGTTTAAACCTTAACCTTAAATAAAATCAATTAAGATATTATTTAAAATTTTGAAATTATCTGGGATATTACATCGTTCACATTTTTTCGAGTCGAGTCCGAATCGAGTCCGAATCGAGCCCGAACTGTTTGGTTCGATTTGCAGCCTTATCTCTGATAACAGATTATCAGAGAGATGATATAGATAATGGATACAGAAAATCTCATCCCGTGTTATAGTGCCCTTTAACTAGAGATCCAATGACGATTTTGCCCTTGAGGCTGAACTCTTTCGGCCGGTTAAAATAGTGAGGAGATAGACAAAACAACTAAAACAAAGCCGAAGAAATGGAATCCGAAAAATCTGAGTTTTGGTCTTCAACTCGAACTGTATCTCAATGGCGCCACGTTCATTGGTAGCTAACGGCGATATCTCCACCGTTTAGGCACAGGTTTTCGGCCGTCTAGCAAAGGTGTACAGCGAAGTACAGAACAACCGTTTAGAGCACTCTCTTCCTCTCCCTTCTGTTATCAGAAACCCCTTTAACGTCGTTGACGGCCTTGTTAACTCCGCCGCCGGAAATGCAGGTCATCTCTCCACTTTCTATTTAAAGTCGAATTGATTGATATGAAACATTTTGCTGTTTCTGCAATTTAAGTAAAGTTTATTACTTAGCTTTGCCTGGTGAAGTCGAATGTGGTATATGTAAGCCTGGTGTTGTGATAAACCATAAAAATATCGTTTTTAAACTGCATTATAGCCAAGCTTGGCTAAGCTATGACTTAGATTCCCTTTCCCCTATGTAGATGTGTGTGTGTGTGTGTGTATATATATATATATATATATATATATATATATATATATAATTTGTGATTTGATTCTTTCACTATGCACATCTTTGGAGCCGTTTGGGTGGTCAGATGTGTTTGGTTAAATTAAAGTTCAATTAGTTTTTCAAGTAATTAGGACTGTTTGACAAGCTAAATTTTTTGTAAGCTAATCCTAGATGATATATGTATGTATTTAATTCTCTTGATTTAATAGTGTATGAGAATTAGATCAAATACCTCCTTCTCTGTTTTTCTGGTATGTTTTCCCTGGCATCCAAACGGGAGGATTAGGGCATTGAGAAGGATTTTGATTGCTTTTTTTGCTGTTTGCAGATGAGATTGCGAAGTTGTTTCCTAGCCTGTTTGGACAACCTTCAGCAGTTTTGGTACCCTGTGATGGAAAGGAACTTGTGTTAGGTCAAAACTTGAAGATTGGTGTGGTGCTATCAGGAGGCCAAGCTCCTGGAGGACATAATGTTATTTCTGGAATTTTCGGTTAGAATCTTAAGTTTCAAATGCTTACAGCTTAAAGCCTTTATGTTTTATCTGTTTCAAGGGCTTTTTTCGGGCTGGGTTGGATCCTTAATGGACCAATGAGACTTTGTTTGGCATCAAGTTTTCACTCTGTACTATAATGCCGGGACATGTAATACCTCAAATAGAGAGGTACTATAGTATAACCCCCAATCATTGTCCATGTGGCTATAATCCTTTACAAATATTCCAAAAGGCAAACAAACATAACCTTCATTATTTAAATTGCTATAAATTTATGTTGGTCCTTAAACTATGAGGTGTTTGTTTCTAGATTTGATACATTGGACGGGGACAAGGGTTTAACGGTTAAATTATCCCTTATGCAATACTTCTACCCAAAATTGAATCGTATTTTTGAACCTGTTAAATAGATTATTTGCAGGATCGTTGTAAGGGGAGCACATTGTATGGCTTCGAGGGTGGACCGGCCGGGATCATGAAGGGTAAATATGTGACATTGACCCCAGAATATGTTTACCTATACAGAAATCAGGTGAGGATTTTGGGTGTAATAGTTAGTCCTATCAATTTAATCTAATCTTAAATCAAACTGTGGTACTTTATATCATAGATCCACTTTCAATTGGACATGTGGTCTCTGTCTCTGAAGTTTTAAGTGGACATGTGTTAGGATCAAGCCTAGATCCTAACAATGATTTGAACCAAGTTAAATAAATAGAATTATAATTTAGGGCTGAGGGATATAGAATAGGGAGAAAAGAGAAGAACTGTGGAGGAAGAAAGGGATAAGGGAGAAAAACTTCTCTCAATATTCAATATTCAAGCATAATAAGCATAAAACAAATTGCATATTTACATGCACTGCTCATACTTATAGTACTAGATAGAGCCTATTAAGATGAGTCGCTAATGTGCTCTATACTTACCTTATTCTAGCAACCATGCATGTGGGCCATGTGAGGTCACACGCTATCTAGTAACATCCAACTTTCAATGAAATAACAAAAATTCAAACTTACTAAAGACATGATTACAGACATAACAGTAAATTGGTATCGAGTAGTTTGTAATCAGTACATAGGTGCAACATGCGAGGAAGAGTTTTATGTACCAGAAACTTATATTGCCTAAGTATTATATATGGAATTTATATTTTATTTCAGATGCATCTGCCACTACATTTATATATGGGATTCTTTCTCTGCCTACCCCAAGTCCCTACTAGTTTGGACTAAAAGTCGTTTTTAAGGAGTATGTACTTACGTCTAGAAGTACAATCTAGAAATATTTAGTAACTACTTTGAGTTGGCTCTATTTCAGAGAATTGTCTTATACAATCCCTTTGATTAGCTATGTACTGTTTTTTTATATCTAGATTAAAAGAATTAGAGTTACTCAAACATATTAACTGTAATATTACTGTATCAGGGTGGATTCGATGGGTGGATTCGATATGATTTGCAGTGGGAGGGACAAGATTGAGACCCCTGAACAGGTTTGACTCTTTTCTGGCTTAACAAGAGTGCTTAGCTCATTAGTCAATTTAGACTGATTGAAGCTGCATGAATTTGATCTCAGTTTAAGCAAGCTCAAGAAACAGCATTGAGGCTTGATCTTGATGGGTTTGTTGTGATTGGTGGAGATGACACAAACACTAATGCTTGCTTCCTTACTGAAAACTTAAGGTGAACTGGCTATAAAAATTAGTGACATTATAGTTTGTCCCCTGTACCCACCCCATTTTGTTCCTTTTGTGTTTTGCTTACTTGGTGCGAGTTTTCATAACTGCAACTGTGATGTCACTCAATTGCAAACTCAGGAGTAAAAAATTGAAAACTCGGGTGACTGGATGCCCAAAGACAATTGATGGTGACTTGAAATGCAAAGAGGTTCCCACAAGTTTTGGATTTAATACTGCATGCAAGGTTATTCTCTCTGACTTAATCTATTGTACTCCAATTTTCTGTATGCACCAATAATTCATGTTTTTATTGTTCAGATAAATTATGTGTTACTAGTGTACCAGAGTAGTTTTTTAACTTTATTTATCCTAATACCAGTGTACTTGGTCAAATGAAGCGCTTGAAATGTACCTCATTTTACCTTCTTTGCACCATATTATAAGTACTTTTCAACTTTTTCTCTGGACATCGGAAATGTGAGCAGTAAATAGGTTTCTTGTCTAGTGTTTTCTGGACCTTGACCCTTAACCACCACTTTAAAACTTATGTTGTGTAAATATTTTATTATTCTGCTGTAGCCTGGTTTATGCTGCTATAAGAATATCATAGGGCTATAGAATGAACAAAAGCATGAAGTACTTCAGTACTACAAAATTCTAACTCTCTCTGTCTCTGTCTCTCTCTGTCTATATATATATATATATATATCACATGTGGCATAATTTTGATTATCAGCATCATTTAAGCTTGATTGTTGTTTGCTGGATCTCATGATTTATTTATATTTTTAATCTATTATGCGTGTTTATTATTGAATTTCTGTCATTTTCAGTATAATCATATTGGAATAGTTTGTTTGTAATCATCCAGCATGTATAATGTGGTCCATGTTGATCATTAGCCACTATATCTTTACTTGATCATTGTGATTTTATGCAGAAAGAGATTATATAGTGATGTTATTCATGCAGATATATGCAGAAATGATTGGAAATGTTATGACAGATGCTCGCTCCACAGGAAAATATTATCATTGTAAGCATATAACTTTTGGAGTTTAACTTAAGAGGACCTTATGTCTATATCTTATGGCCTTTTGATCAGTTCTTCCTAACTAATTCAACTCAATACATTTATACTAGGACTTGCTCTTACAGTTGTGTTATAAAATTATCTGATAACTTCCTGCTCTCTTTTGGTGAATTGCTTCACATACCCTGCAAACCTATTCTAATGTCTAAAATTATGTCCATATAGTACTTAAATTTTGTTATATATCAGTCTTAGAACAAGTGCAAACAAGTAATCTCAACAAAGCTCCCTACTATATCTGAGGCTGATTACAGAATGGGTGTTTAACTCTTGCTCCTACCACCGTTTACATTTTAACTAAATATGCCTTCACATCTTTTACACAACCCACCATAATTTTTTTTTTTTTGAAAAAGACCTCTTTTGTAGTTTATGCTCTCAAGGTAATGATGAATGAGTTCTATACCTACGATTACGAATTGGGTATCTTTAACTTGATTATTTATGTGTTTTCATGCCTTTTTATGCTTTGTTTGACTTATTTTGTGTTTTTATTTGATTTTGCAAGAAAATGGGTAAAAAAGAGTATTTTGGTAATTTTGGGAAGAGCGACACAGGTGCGTGGAGGAATGACGCAGGTGCGCCGGTGTTTTAATTCAACAAGGCTGAAAACAGTAGCATTCGAAACAGCTACGTGGTGTAGTGAAACAGCTGCGTCAGGTCGCGTTGGTCAAAAGCGTATTTTATGTTTCAGTGGGTCCCAAACAGTTTATTTTTATTGTTTTTCAGATTTCTTCTAGGATTAAAAATCTATTAGGTCAAGATTTGTAATGGGACTATAAATTGAAGACTTAAATGTTTTAGAAGGGAGATACTTTTTGGAGGCTAGAAAATTACATTGGAGAGCACAAGAAAATAAAGAGAAGAAGAAACTCTAGCCACTTTAATCTTCAATCTTGATCTTCTTGTGCTCTCTCCAATTTAATCTTCTTGCCTTCGAAAAGTATCTCCCTTCTAAAACCTCTAAGTCCTCAATTTAGAGTCCCATTACAAAAAAAATAAACCTCCTCGGACCCACTGAAACATCAAACACGCTTTTGACCAACGCAACTTGACACAACTACTTCATTACACCATGCAATTACCTGGATTGGCGCATCTGCGTGACTTATTCACGCAGCGGCTTCAAATGCTACTGTTTTCAGCCTTCTTGAATTAAAACACCGGCCCACCTGCGTCATTCCTCCACGCACCTGTGTCGCTCCTCCTAAAATTACCAAAATACCCTTTTTAACCATTTTCCTGCAAAATCAAATAAAAACACAAAACAAGTTAAACGAAACATAAAAAGGCATGAAAACACACAAATAATCAACTTAAAGATACCCAATTCATAGGTATATAATCCACTCATCAAATACCCCTAAACTTGACTATTTGCTTGCCCTTAAGTAAAACAAAAAAAAACTACAAATGACTACCAACACGTGAGCAGCAAATTAAGCATCATTTAACCACAACCTCAGAAATAGTTCATCACGAATTTCAAAATTCATGCCATGTTATAGATTTCAACACATTCATAAGTCCCACTATCATCATGTTCCTTTGTGTGTGTGATTCCATATAATTCAAGTCAATTCTAACTCTATTCAATCCATAAAATCAAATGCCACCTAAGAGATATCATATACTTTTAAAACCCAACCTAAACAGGTGCTAAGCTAATATAGACAAAACATGCATTCAAGGAGTCAAAAACATTTTAAAATTATTACTATTTGCGTTCTTTTTATAAATTTCATTTATTTATTTTTCTTTTTCAATTCAATTTCACAAGTGCTTTTTACGCTCCATCTCATATCTTATATTTCTCTTGGCATGTGCAATCTGTTTTTATTAGGGTTTTCAGAGTTACCCATGTAATGAACTTTCTACTAATGACTTCTAAATCAGTTGGCTTTAGGGCGCTAGATGTAGTGACATCTCTAAAGGTTTTCTCATTCGAGTAACTAAGGCCACAAAAATAGACTAGCCAAACTTAATTATTACATAAATATATCCGTATTTTTTTTTTTAACTCCTCAAAATTACATTTTACCTATACCAACCTTAGATACATGATCAAGTTAGTTATACAAAGTACATGCATCCTTTACTAGCATCTAACCATATAAATCGTCGAGAAGTCAAAATTAACTCGATTATATGGAAAAATATTCAATTGATTAAATGATCATAACTAGAGTTGAAACCCATAAATTGTCAAAATCTAAACAAAACAATTATTTGTTCATTCCGAACAACTATCAAATAAAACTCAAATTTTATCATCGGTCTTCATTTAAATGAAACTACTTCCTCATTCACATTCTTTTTACATAACAAAATAAATATAAAAACTAAACTATTTCACTTTCGTAGGTAAATGAAACAATGTCCTTATTGTTAAGATAAAGAAATAAAGTTTAGAGGACTCCCTAATTGTAGCTCAAGCCGCCGCCTCATCATCTGGTGAATCTGGTGGGTATACAGGAATCGTCGGCGGATCTGGGAAACGAAGTGGACTATCACCAATAGTCATTCTCATCCTAGTAAATGCTTCGACTAATGTAGATGTGAACGGGACATTGTATTTCATCATTGAAGTCATGGTTTGAGCTATGTAATCATTCCGTCTAGATTGGTGCCGATTCTTGCCTTAGTTGTCGTACCTCATCAACTAACACATTGATAGTTTGGGATGATGAAGCCGTATCTTGCTCTGGAAGTTTTGCAAACAACTCCTCTGTATTTGGAGATTGAGGAGGGTCCAAAATAAAGCCCGCACCCTTTGGTTCTGATGGAGCTCCATTCCATTGTTTAAAATTTCGGATGATTTGCGAATCAATGACCACTTGTGGTTCTTGAGTCAGCTCATTCTCAACCCATGTTATTCCTCTTGCCTTAGATAACTCACAAATCAATGATGGATGAGGTAAATCACATGCAGGATTTCCCTTAATTGCATACTTGATAGAGCTATTGATAACTTTCCCCATATTGATACTCTTTTCTTTAACAATACAGAAGAGGAGAACCGCTCTATCCTTAATGACTTTTGTTACATGTGTGGTAGCCATCAATTTAACGTATATGAAGTAGTACCATGCCTTATCATAACGGATCAGATAAGTGTAAAAGAAGTGCTTGGGTTCTTTGTCTTAAATTTTCCACGTAGCATCCGGTTGACACAACCTATTAATTAGCTTCTCATAATCAATTGGTCCCGCTGCATAAGTCGTATAATCATCCACTTCGGTCGGATCAGGGAGGCCATATCATACATTAATGGCTGCTGTAGAAATAGAGACGGTTTTCCCACAAACGCGAATCTCATTGTGTTTGATATCCTTGGCGTTTGCATAGAACTCCTTAACAATGGGAACCGCTGCTGGTTCAGTTTATTTAGTCAAATGTCCCCAATTCTTATCAATAATCATCCTCCAAAGCTTGCCATCCAACGGACCTAGATCAAGCCCACGTTTTGGAATTAATTTCTTGGCGTCGATAACCTAATCGTAATAAGTTGTCACTTCTTCACTAATGAATCGTCTTTTATCGTAAGTTTGAGCCGAGCGTGAACTCTGTCCACAATGTTGATTTGGTGCCATTATGAGCTCAAACTATTCCCAAGTAAATGCAATACTCCAAACCAAGTAACAAGCACAAGATAAACTCAGTTTTCTCTTTGGGGACTTTTATCGAACACGTGGCATGCAATTCAGATTTCAAGCTTCAGTTCCTCCAATTATGCACCACTCACAACCAATAACACTAGCAATCAAATTTTTCTATCCAAGCACAATTTTCGCCACAAAATATACCAAATAGAGATTCAACTTCTCCTAGCACTCCAAACCCTCCCAATCGTTCCAAACTCCTTCCTACATCAAAACTACTTGAACTAAATTGGTATATTTTGTGGCAAAAATTGTGCTTGGATAGAAAGATTTGATTGCCATTGTTATTGGTTGTGAGTGGTGCATAATTGGAGGAACAAAAGCACAAGTTTGGGGGTTGAAATCTGAATTGTATGCCACGTGTTCGACAAAAGTACCCAAAGAGAAAACTAAGTTTATCTTGTGCTTGTTACTTGGTTTGGAGTATTGCATTCACTTGAGAATAGTTTGAGCTCATAATGGCACCAAAACAACACCGTGGGGAGAGTTTACGTTCGGCTCAAACTTACGATAAAGGACGATTCATTAGTGAAGAAGTGGCAACTTATTACAATGAGGTTATCAATTCCAAGAAATTAATTCCAGAACGTGGGCTTGATCCGGGTCTGTTGGATGACAAGCTTTGGAGAATGATTATTGATAAGAATTGGGGACATTTGTCTAGACAACCTGAACCGACAGTGGTTCCAATTGTTAAGGAGTTCTACGCAAACGCCAAGGATATCAAGCACAATGAGGTTCGCGTTCGTGGGAAAATCGTCTCTTTTTCTGCAGCAGCCATTAAGGCATGCTATGACCTCCCTGATCTGACCAAGGTGGATGATTATACGACGTATGCGGCAGGACCAATTGATTATGGGGAGCTAATTAATGGGTTGTGTTAGCTAGATGCTGTGTGAAAAATTAAATGTGGAGAACCCAAGCACTTCTCTTACACTAATTTGAGCCGTTATGATAAGGCATGGTACTATTTCATATGCGTTAAATTGGTGCTTACCACGCATGTAACAGAAGTCATTAAGGATAGAGTGGTTCTCCTCTTCTGTATTGTTAAAGAAAAGAGTATCAATATGGGGAAAGTTATCAATAGGTCTATCAAGTATGCAATTAAGGGAAGTCCTGCACGAGTTTATCTCATCCATCATTGATCTGTGAGTTATGTAAGGCAGCGAGGGTAACATGGGCTGAGAATGAGCTGACTCAAGCACCAAAAGTGGTCATCGAAATTTTAAACAATAGAATGGAGCTCCACCGGAACCTAAGGGTGTGGGTTTTATTTTGGACCCTCAATCTCCAGATACAGAGGAGTTTGCAAAACCTCCAGAGCTAAATATCGCTTCATTATCCCAAACTATCAATGTGTTAGTTGATGAGGTACGATAATTAAGGCGAGAGAATCGGCGCCAATCTAGACAGAATGATCACATGGCTCAAACTATGACTTCAATTATGTAATACAATGTGGCGTTCACATCTACATTAGCCGAAACATTTACTAGGATGAGAATGATTGCTGGTTCGTTTTCCAGATCTGTCGACGATTCCTACGTACCCACCAGATGATGAGTTGACGGCTTGAGCTACAATTAGGGGAGTCCTTTAAACTTTATTTATTTATGTTAACAATGAGGACATCGCTTCATTCAAGTTTAGGGGTGTTCCAATTGTTTAGGTTGTGTTAATGTGACATACTTTAGTTGTTTGCATGTTTTATTATGGTAAGTTAGTCTTTCATTAGCATGGTGTGTTTTGCATATTAGGTTGCACTTGCATAAAATATATATATATATATATATATATATATATATATATATATATATATATATATATATATATATATATATATATATATATATCTAGTTCATTTAGGTTGTATGTAGGAATTTTGTGGGTATATTCACTGCAAACCTTCACGAGACACAATTCGTTCACATAAGGTAACTATGGGGTTTAAAGGCTTGTTGCACATATTAAACGCAATCGTGTCTATCTATGAAAGTGGAATAGTTTATTTTTTATGTTTATTTTGTTATGTTAAAAGCATGCGAGTGAGGAAGTAGTTTCATTTAAATGAAGGCCGATGATGAAATTTGAGTTTTATTTGGTAGTTGTTAGACATGGACAAATAAATGTTGTGTTTAGATTTTGGTAATTCATGGGTTTCTACCCTAGTTATGATCTTTTAATCAATTGAGCATTTTTCCATATGATCGAATTAATTTCGACTTCTAGATGGTTTATATAGTTAGATGCTCGTGAAGGATGCATGTACTCTTTATAACTGATTTGATCATGTATCTAAGATTGGTATAGGTAAAATGTAATTTTTGAGGAGTTAAAAAGAAAATACGGATATATTTATGGGATAATTAAGTTTGGCTAGTCTGTTTTTGTGGTCTTAGTTACTTAAATGAGTAAGCCCTTAGGGATGTCTCTACATCTAGTGTCATAAAGCCAACTGGTTTGGGAGTCATTAGTGGAAAGTTCGTTACATGAGTAACTCTAAAAAGTCTAATAAAAACAGACA
Organism: Hedera helix; assembly: GCA_947179155.2. Classification (NCBI taxonomy): domain Eukaryota; kingdom Viridiplantae; phylum Streptophyta; class Magnoliopsida; order Apiales; family Araliaceae; genus Hedera; species Hedera helix. The sequence goes on from OX359286.1 coordinate 5,861,085, forward strand.
TTGTGCATGCCGGAGGAAAGTACGATACGAGATGGAGCGTAAAACGCACTCGTGAAATTGAATTGAAAAGAAAAATAAATAAATGAAATCTATGAATAGAACATAAATAATAATAATTTTAAATGCTTTTGACTCCTTAAATGCATGTTTTGTCCATATTAGCTTAGCACCTGTTTAGGTTGGGTTTGAAGAATATATGATCTCTTACTTAACATTTGATTGTATGGATTGAATAGAGTTATAATTGATTTGAATTATATGGAATCACACACACACATAGGAACATCATGATAGTGGGACTTATGAGTGTGTTGAAATCTGTAGCATGACATGAATTTTGAAATTCTTGATGAGCTATTGATAAATCTTTCTTAGGCTGTGGTTAAATGATACTTAATTTGCTGCTCATGTGTTGGTAGTTTTCAGTCATTGTAGTTTTTTTTTGTTTTACTTGAAGGCAAACAAATAGTCAAGTTTGGGGGTATTTGATGAATGGGTTCTATACCTACAAATTGGGTATCTTTAGCTTGATTATTTGTGTTTTTTCATGCCTCTTTATGCTTCATTTTACTTGTTTTGTGTTTTTTCATGATTTTGCAAGAAAAAGGGTATTTTGGTAATTTTGGGTGAGCGACACAGGTGCGTGGAGTAATGATGCAGGTGCGCTGGTGTTTTAATTCAACAAGGCTGAAAATAGTAGCTACTGCGTGAATACGTCACGCAGTTGCGTCAATCCACGCGGCTGCGTGGTGTAGTAAAGCAACTGCGTCAGGTCGCATTGGTCAAAAACGTGTTTGATATTTCAGTGGGTCCCAGGTGGGTTATTTTTATTGTTTTTCAGATTTCTTCCAGGATTAAAAATCTATTAGGTTAGGATTTGTAATGGGACTATAAATTGAAGACTTAGAGGTTTTAGAAGGGAGATACTTTTTGGAGGCTAGAAAATTAAATTGGAGAGCACAAGAAGATCAAGATTGAAGATTAAAGTGGCTAGAGTTTCTTCTTCTCTGTATTTTATTTAGTTTTGATACTTTGAATATTTTTCTATTTATGATGATGGTTTTCAATAGCGTTATGTGGAACTAAACTTTTAATTAGGATTTCGATGGAATCTATTGTTTTGCAATAATTAATTCATGTATATTTTCAGTTATTGATTCTAGTATGAGTTGTCTATCATATCTTGTGCATAATTTTTTAATTGTGTGGCCAACAATTAATTTGATATCTTAGATGGAATTGGAAAAGGAAGTCTAGGATTAGATCTAGATGTGATAGCGTATGACTTTGCTAATTCTTTTTAGGAATAACATAATAGTTTATAGGATGAATATATCTATGTACCATATGTAACTTGGTGGAGAGTTTGTGCATAATGAATCTATTTTAAGTGTTTTGCATGAAAATAGTAACATAACTGAAATAGATCTTTTTATTAATTGTTTAACAAGGTTAATAAATAGATAGGCATTCTCCGTCAACAACTCGTTGGGATTAATGATTTGAAAATTGGGTAAAGAGATTATTGTGATCATTTGGGGAAGTTGATATCCTAAGCTTATCTATAATCAATTCTTGTTAATTAGTTTAAATTTAATTTTAATTTTTATTATTTTCATAATCAAAATTGGTGATCGTTTAAATTAAAGTGAATTGGTTTAAAATTGATAATTAGGATAGTTATTATTACTTATTCTCTGCGGGATCGACATTCTTCTAACTTTTATATTACTTGATTGATCATGTATACTTGTGCGTTTTTATCATTATTTAAATTGGACAACAGGTAACATCTTTTTCTTGATTAGTATCTCAGCCAACTCCAGCTGTCCGCTTGAGTAGTATTTCATACCACTCCAGAACAAAGAGTTGTTCAGATGTATGTGCATGTTATTTGTAAAATCAGGTTGAAACCTGTAGTAGAAACCTTTTGCGTCATACGCTTTTGTTGGTCCCATTCTTACCTTCTAGCTGGCATAAGTATTCATTTCTCCCTTTTCTTGTCTAAGCAAATTATACTATTGTAAATTCATAGTTCAGCACACCTATTGTCTGATTATTAAAGATCTCAATAGTTAATTTAATAATTGATTTCGCAAGATTCCCCCAAGTAATTTACAATCTATATAGCTTTTGTGTATTAGGGTCTGTTATGGACTTTTCCTTCTTAACATGGTTTCATACTTTATTTTTATTTTTCATTCTTTTGCCATTTTCGTCCAATAGCATATGTTCTTATATATGTTGTTCTATAATTTTGTTTAAACTTTGAGTACATATTGTAAACATAAATACTTACATATGCTATTGTTTTGCAGTTGTACGGCTGATGGGTAGTGCTGCTTCACACATTACCTTGGAGTGTGCCTTACAAACTCATCCAAACATCACTCTTATTGGAGAAGAGGTACTTAAAATAAATGTCATAACCAATTCAACCGATCAATTTCTTCATAAACATCCGAGATCTCTGAAATTGTTATACATGTAGGTTGTAGCACATAGATCAAATATTTAGACTAGTCAAACATTTGAGATGATGTGAATTTTAATTACCTACAGCTCATTTATTTTGCTTAACATTATAAAATCTTGCCGCAGATTGCCATCAGGAAAGAGACTCTAAAAAATGTCACAGACTACATTGCTGATGTGATCTGTAAGCGTGGAGAACTTGAGTATAACTACGGTGTGATACTTGTACCTGAAGGACTTATTGATTCCATTCCGGAGGTAAAATCCTGGATCAAGTTTACCAACTTTTAATTGTGTTTTCCTTCCATGACATGTTCTAAAGAATCATCTGGCCTCCTATGAATTGTATGTATATTTGCAACTTGATTTTGCTGTCATCTTTTGCAGGTGCAGCAGCTCATTGCAGCACTGAATGAAGTTTTGGCCCATGACATTGTAGATGAAGGTGGTCTTTGGAAAAAGAAACTTACACCCCAATCTCTGGAGCTATTTGAATTACTTCCTCCCACAATTCAAGAACAATTGATGCTTGAAAGAGATCCACATGGAAATGTCCAGGTGTATATCTCATTACTGCTTTGGTATATGGATTCATAGTTCTGAATTTCGCTTGGCAAAATGGTTTTATGTACCACTATGCCTCCTGGTAGCCAAAATAGAAACAGAGAAAATGCTTATTCAAATGGTTGAAACTGAGTTGGAGCAGAGGAAACAGGGGGGGTACATATAAGGGCCAATTTAAAGGGCAATCCCACTTTTTTGGGTAATTATCTTCTTTGTTGAACACCTTCATAAAGTGCATGTTAGGATGAATATGTTCCATTACTATTTGCTTGGATGTTATTGTTTGCTTAAACTGTACTTGCATCTGTCTTATCCTCTATCCTCTGTGACTTTTACTTTCTGTTATGAAGGAAGGTGTGATTTGCCATCAAATTTCGATGCTACATACTGTTATGCATTGGGCTATGGTGCTGGAGCTCTCCTTCACAGCGGAAAGACTGATTTGATTTCATCGGTATGTGCTTCTTCTCCTCTATTAATATTCGTTGATTTGTTTACAGTTGACTCTTCCAAGTTCTAAGCAATATTTCTGTCATTTTTGACATTGAATATTTCTTAGCTTAGACTGAACAAATATTCAGTTAACGATCTTTGATGTGTCTATAGGTTGGGAATTTGGCTGCTCCAGTTGAAGATTGGACTGTTGGCGGTACTGCATTGACTTCTTTAATGGATGTGGAGAGGAGACATGGTATATATACCAACTGTAAACCATTGTGTTGTCAACTTAATCATATTTATCGATGACCTATCTGGTGGAAACTTTTCACTCAAAATTGTTGGAATTTGGAGGAAGCAATTAATCTCAATTAAGCATATACGCAAGAGTATTACCTTTTTCCTACAAATACAATTCTGAATACTGTATGTACCAATTTAACTATGTGATTTGACGATGCTTATCATGATATGTGGTAACAGCGTATTTGAGTACAATTGATTCCTGAAATTTAGTATCTTTTTTTTTTCTTACTTTTTTTATTTTTATTTTTAACGTATGAGAAATTTCATAGTTTAGTTAGTTTTAGTGTATTTTTTACTATAAATGTCTAAATTTCATTCTGCTCTTTTCTGATTTTTTTTTTATTGTGCAGGAAAATTCAAGCCTGTGATTAAGAAGGCAATGGTGGAGCTTGAAGGTAGGCAATCATCTATAAACACTTGCTTGTGTTGCCTCTCTTTAATACCGATTACACAATTCCTGCTTTAAATTAATTGGAATTAATTCTTCATGTACTAATATTGTGGTTACGGAAGTGAGATTTCTTGTACAATTAATGAATAATTTAGTTAGTCCTGTTGCCTTAATCTCCAAGAATCTCAAACCAATTGCAATCTGACCTTAGAATGATTAATTCTTCAGCTGCACCATGCAAGAAATTTGCATCCCTGCGTGAAGAGTGGGCCCTTACAAATTGTTACATCAGTCCAGGTACGCTTACCTCTCTATCACTTCTATTTTCAAACTATTAGCCTTCTGATATTAGACATAGGTTGCTTGCTTCCTGAACAAGGGAAAGGAAGAGCAGAAACCTTACCTTAGCTAATACTAAAGTCTATAAACAGTAGTTATACAACCTAAAATCTACCTCGTATCTATATGCTTATTATGCTTATTGACAAGCCCCTTTTATGTTTCAGAATATTCTAAGAAACTTATTCTTTTGTTGGCAATTACATTTCCCCACCCAATCACAGGTCCCAACCAATTTGTCGGCTCGGTGTCTGATAAAGTTAATCACACCTTATTGTTGGAGCTTGGAATTGAAGCATAATTAACTGATGCAAATTTCATGTTTTATGGTAAAATGCAACATCGTCCCAAATTTCAAACTGGTTGAGATCTTTACTTGTTATTGTTATCTGATAACTGATGCAAATTTCATGTTTTATGGTAAAATGCAACATCGTTCCCAAGTTTCGAACTGGTTGAGATCTTTACTTGTTATTTCTTATCTGATTTCCCCATATTTCCTCGTTTTAGTGAATGCTTCTTCTAGATAGACTCTTGATGTCTTTGACAATTTTGCTGGAATATGATCTTTGCGAACTTGGGTTCCGTTTGAATGATGGGAAAGGAAAAGAAAGGGAAAGGAAAGCAAGAAACGTTGTTTGGGTGTCATGACCACCAACTATTTTAGGATTTTGCTTTGTGGGAAAGTTTAGGCTTATTTTCGTATAAATTATAGAGTTAAAATTTGATACACTGACCGCGTATACATGAACGGCGTTAGGATCATGACACGTCATTAAAATAAGGATAATTTTTTTCTAATATAAGTTTTTCATTAATGATGCGTCACGATTCTAACACTACTTGTGTATATACTGTCAAACTTTAGTATAAATTATAATGTCAACCAAACACTAGTAAGGAAGTAATTTTCCTTGCTCTTTCTTTTCCTTTATTTTTCTTAAAAATCATTTTACTACAAGATTCTCGACATCCAAAAAGTCTTGATGTTGCGTTATTTGTGGCTGAATCAGGATATAACAGAGTATCATGTCCTTCGTTTCTTAAGGTCTCACGTTTGTTATGGTTGAACAATATTTCGATCTTAATTTTCTAGCCTAGCACATTGTGAGTAAGTTAGATTTTTGATGGAGAGAATAATGTAGTGATTTCAACATCAAATATTAATTTTAGTCGAAGCATTATTATACACTTGTGGGTATAAACATGCGTTAAATTGAAAGAAATAAAATACTGAAACAATTACCCATCATTTTTCTCACCACTCCTAATTTCGTCTCACTACTAGTTATGTGTGCCATTGGCAGTATTAATAGAATAAGTTCTTTGCTACATTTGACTGGTAGCGTTTGTATTTTTTAGGCTATTGATGCTTACAACGGTAGTGTTTGGATTTCTAAACATACGGTACTATTTTTTGTATATGCTTAGTTACACAGCGTTTGAAAGTTTAAACGTATTTGAAATCTTATTATTTATTTTAAATGTAATTTATTTAACTCTTAAACGTAATATTTGGTGTTCAAACGTAATAGTAAGAGTGTTCAGAGGTCCAACCGCCACAGGCGTTACTGTTGCAAATGCTATAAACACTAATACCTAAATAAATCTTTAGAGTGGTGCATTTGAGTTCTAAACGTTGCGTTTGTGTTTTTAGAAAAATAAAATTTGAAAATGCACGTAAACTTCTAAATGCAAAAAATGCTTTATAACTAAACAAGGGCTAAGCCTCTCTTTGGTTTAAAGGAAGCATTTTCCCCACTTTTTAGAAAAATTATGTCATGCTTCTGGAGCATATATTTTATCCTCTCACATGAGGATGGGGCTTACATGTGGAATCTGTGTGAAACTAATTTTCATGTGAGAGTAATAGTGTGACACCCCCAAATTTAGGCCCACATAGCCCAAACTTGAGTTATCAAAAGACTACAACAAGATTATTACAAAATAGAACAACGTTCAACATTACAGCGTATAATAATACACAACTAAGTCTTCACTATTATTATCACACTATTTTACAACACGTGAAGACGGTAATAACTATCCCTTGGACTCTCACTTCATTCCCCGGCTAGACCCAGTTACATTCTCATCTCCTGTTGAAAAACAATGGAACAGAAGAAAGGGTGAGCTCAAATAACCCAGTAAGAAATATCATGACTAAGATAATGACGAATAAATTATCATTAGCCTTCAACAGTTGAGTTCTTAATAGAATACAATAGACTACAAGGTTTATATCAAAAACTGCAGTTAAATTCTTGAATAATGTTCAGATCAATAATAGCAGCGGAATGAGCAATCTATTAGAAGAATAATGCAGACTATAATGTCCACTCGCTTCTCTTTTTAGTAAAAATATCATCAACTTTTATCATCTGAAATACCATTAGTCAAGATAATACAACTTCACAGTTCCTGGTCATAATCATGCAGATCAACAGTTCATCTTTGCACTACGGGCCAAAGACATTCAATATAACACCAACGGTCATGAGTATACCAGATTCAGCCTTTGGTTATAATCATACCAACCAATAGTTCATCTTTGCACTACGGGCCAAAGAGAACATTCACCACGTGCCATAAAAGACACCGAACAGATGTATCGCCTTTAACCTAGTATATCGCCTTTAACCTATCATCTGTTCAACAATTATATCACATTTGTGCCCCCGGCCACAGATATTCACAACAACTTGATTCTTGATGATTAATACAAATAACAGTGATACAAATGATGAACAGAAGAACAGGATAAACAATAAGTATCGGAAGTTTACTTTGTGCAGATTCAAATAATGTCTAAATTGTCAACATGATGTGGAGTGAAATTTAAAAATGATATTCAAAATTCACAGTTCAGAATAACGGTTACAGGTCGATAGAAAGGTTCAGAAAATAGGAAGGTTCAGTTGAAATAATGAAGTTCAACTATTATGGAACATATAATATTTTCAGGAATTATAGAAGCAATAATTCCATAATAAGTTTCGATTTAGGAGTATGAAAGAAAATAATATCCCTTACCTTAGCAGGTTTGATTAACAAAAGGTGAAGGAAATTAATATCCCTTACTATAGTAAGTTTGAATAACGGAAGATGAAAAAGATGGTATCCCTTATGAGTATAAAGGAAAATAATAACATTTACGAATATCAAAGAAAATGATATTACAAATGAATATGGAATAAAAGTGTCATGTGGTAATTCGTGTAGACAAATTATTTCCATACGAGACAAATAAAAAGGGTTATTCACCAACAGGCGGTAATCCGCGCCGTAAGGTTATTCCCATCAATTTGAATACGAAGAGTTATTCACCAAACGGACGGTAATCCGCGCCGTAAGGTTATTCTCAGAGATTAATAAGGAATGAATAGAAAAAGTTATTCACCAACAGGCGGTAATCCGCGCCATAAGGTTATTCCCATAATTTAATACATGGAAATAAATGGCACAAGAAATAAACGATATTATTTTCGAGAATCAAAGAATGATAATCCCTTCTAGTAAGAAAGAAAATAATATCCATTTATGATAATGAAAAGAAAGATACCCCTTACCTTAACACGTGACTGGATATTGATTTAAATGAGTTTGATCAACCTATATATTTTTAATAAAATTAGTATTTACCACATATAAATTTCAAGGTGTATGATAATTCATATATTATGAACTATCAAAATTATATATATTTCACATAATTTTTGTAGTATAATATAACTACATTAAAATAGTTTTTAAAATAATATTTCAAAATAAATCTTACAAATAAAGTTTTTAAAAATGAATCTTCTCAAAGAAGAGTCTTCTAAAGGAAGATTTGTGAATACCGTGAAAAATAGGAATTTATAAAATTACTACTCTTTAATAAAAGACTTACTTGAAAATTTTCTGCACTCCTTTTGGCTTTCAAACTCTCAAAATAACCTTACTATTCTCAAAGAAAACTCATAAAATTCTTATAGAAAAATTTTATGTTTTAAGTGTGATTTTTCTATTCAGTTAACCAAGCTATTTATAGGAGAAAAGAAAACACTATGCGTGGTAGGTGAGGACTGGCGTGCGCACGCCAGTCTGAGAAAATTTTCGGCGCAGCCTGTGAATTCTTTTTTCTTCCTCCAGCAAATTCAAACCCAAATTCCTCAGGTGGGTCCCATAAGGGCTTACATGTTACTATTCACGTTACTATTTCAAATAGTAAAATTTATTTATTTATTTATTTATTCTTCCTGTGGGTCTAACATATAAAATAAATAATGCTACAACAATAATTTAACAATAATGTAAGAAACACGTTACAAATCAATATTAATTTAATAATATAAATTACAGGGTATTTGCTACTGTGACAATTATTAGGTTCAATAATTTTAACTACAGTGCATCAACAATTATTGAGTCAATGATATGAAATACAGTGTAATGACAATTATTAAATCAATAATGCAAAATACTGTGTAATAACAATTATTGAATTGATAACATAAAATATTATACAGTGACAATTATTGATGAAATGATGTGCAACAGTTACGGTGTCAATTATCAGACCAATAATATGAGACACTGTGCAATACCGTGTACTACAGAAAAATACCATAAATTACCGTATGCTACTATTCTTTTATCACCGGTATTTTAACAGTTAACACCGTTGACTATTTTTATTTAAAAATGTTACTTCTGTCGTTTTCTATATCCGACAAATATTCCGTTGTGGGGTCCACCAATAATTAGTTATTTCAGCACCGTCGTACGACCCGAATATTCCCCGACAAAACGAATATTCCTCGACAAAATGAATATTGTCCGACAAAATAAAATTTACACATAACATCCTTAACTTTCAATTTCGTCAATATAACCACTTACTGTTTCAGGAAAAAAAATATATATGAAGAAAAATTAAATTTTATATTTCATAATATTCGGGGTCTTACAAATAGAACATACTATAACTATATTCTAGGAGCATGAAATAACATCTCCACTTTTTGATCGAAGTGCAAGTAATCACCTGAAATCATTAGCCATGCACGTTTGAGTTTAGTTTTTTTTGTCAAAAATGTCTACTTAAGAGAAAATGATATTTGGGGTAAATTTAATGAAAGCTTATTCAGTACTTCGAGGCATTATATCACGTAATACTTCAGGTCTATCAGATACTGTCATTTTAACATGTGCCAAGCTTAGATATAAAAAATTCATTGTATATGTTAAAATAACAGTATGTGATTAACTATAGGCTACATGAAAATGCCACAAAAATATTGAATAACTTTTCAAATTTAACACCCAATGGGTGTTCTTTCAAAATAATTTTAAACGCTCATCCGTCCAAGTGTACCATGCTTTATTAATTGTAACGGATAAGTATAAGTATAAAATACTAAACACAATACTAAACATAATATTTTGATTTTAATTATTGAAAGATAGGGTCTGACACAAAAATTTGTGTCAGGTCTTACTTTTTAATGATTAAGATGTATGTAGTGTTTGAAATAATGTTTAGTTCCAGTGTGTGTAAAGTTGTTCAATTGTAACAAGTTTGAAACTCATGCGAGATACGGATAATTTTTTTTTTAATCAAATTAATTTAATTGAAAATTCTTTTTTTAGATTATTATTTATGTGTGTGTATATATGACATTAATGCTTTTATAATTATTCTTTTGTTTTATTATCAAATTTATGCATGCGTCTATATATAGATAATAAATTATATTCATTAAATTTTTGAACATGTATTATTATAATTATATAACCTGTATTTAAGAATTATAAATTAATGATCAAATTATTCTTAAAATGGTCAATTAAATTAATTTGGATAAATTTTTTAATTATCTTATTATATATAATAATAGATTTGGACTGGTGAAAATTTGCTTTGATTTTAACTAAAAAGTGATCTTACTTTTTCTTAAAAGTATGCTGGAAAAAGCTAACTGGGATTGACTTTAATCACATGCTGCAGATTTTCTTTTGATCTCAAAACAAAAGGATTCTCACTTTTAGATTTAATGAATATAATTTATTATCTATATATAGACGCATGCATAAATTTGACAATAAAACAAAAGAATAATTATAAAAGCATTAATGTCATATATACACACACATAAATAATAATCTAAAAAAAGAATTTTCAATTAAATTAATTTGATAAAAAAAAAATTATCCGTACCTCGCATGAGTTTCAAACTTGTTACAATTGGACAACTTTACACACACTACAACTAAATATTATTTCAAACACTACATATATCTCAATCATTAAAAAGTAGGATCTGACACAGATTTTTGTGTCAGACTCCATCTTTCAATAGTTGAGATCAAAATATTGTGTTTAATGTTGTGTTTAATGTTTTATACTTATACTTATCCGTTTCAATTAATAAGGCATGATACACTTGGGCGGATGAGCGTTTAAAATGATTTTGAAAGAACATCCATTGGGTGTTAAATTTGAGAAGTTATTCAGTATTTTTGTGGCATTTTCATGTAGTCTATAGTTAATTATATATTGTCATTTTAGCATATGTTATATGCAATGGATTATTATAATTATATAACCTGTATTTAAGAATTATAAATTAATGATCAAATTATTTTTAAAATGGTCAATTAAATTAATTTGGATAAAAATTTTAATTATCATATTATATATAATAATAGATTTGGACCGGTGAAAATTTGCTTTGATTTTAACTAAAAAGTGATCTTACTTTTTCTTAAAAGTATGCTGGAAAAAGCTAACTGGGATTGACTTTACATCTCATGTTCTGGTAACCACATGCTGCAGATTTTCTTTGGATCTCAAAACAAAAGGATTGTCACTTTTAGATTTAACATGTCCTTTTAGTTTAGCTGTAGACAGTTTTAGTATAATACTAATATATTTTTTACCTTTTGAATTATACGATTATTATAGACAATTTTATTGATTTTTAGTCAAAGTCACTCTAATAAAAAAATGAGTAAAATATATTTTTTTATATATATTAAGAAAAATAAAATAGAAATAATAGAATATATATTTTTTAAAATTTATCATTAGCGACCCTATAAACTTACAAAAAGTGATCAATATTTTTATTTTTTTATATTAATAGATTCTACTAAATGATATATTTATCCGTCTTTTACTTTATGCGACTTAGATCATCCTTTTGAAGACAATTTTTTTTTATATATTCAGTTATCTTTTTGAGGACGGAGAGAATATTTATCAATATTTTTATAATTATTTCATCGACACTTATTATTTTAGCAACCTAATTACTTGAAAAGTGATTGGGGCTGTTTTTGGGCGGAGGGTCGACAATTTTGGTTGTGTTAAGTAGTGAATTTTATACTGTATTATGTACGATTTTTTGAGATAGTTAGAATAATTTTTTTATTACCAAATCACATAAAATTTTGTGTGTAATTCTTTTTAAATTTATTTTAATTATGTTATTATTCTCTAATAGAACAATCTATATCATTTGATATCCAATGACCTAGTCTACATTACATTTGATATTTCCCATATTTATGAGAGGACAAATTAAAAGAGAAAAAGTAGATGAAGTATATATATATTTTAGGAATCTTGATACCAACAGTTGTTTTTGTGGTTGGAGCCTTTAAAGTTAAAGAACTAATAATTAAGAATTGGAAAGAAAAGTACATTCCCATTGTGCAATTGTCTTCATTTGCATGTGACCACGGCAGATATATAGGGATAATTATTCAATGATTTTGAATTTAATTTACGTAGTATTTAGGATAATAATTTTTATTTTATTTTAATAAATTCATAATTATAAATAATAAAATATTATTAAATTTTTTTATATACAAAGAGTTTAAATGCAAATGGGTGCACACCCATTTTAAAATTTATATTATATTATTAGATATATATGTAATTATAAAAACCGGTTGTTGTGCATCACATCATGACAGAGCCATAAATATATCCAGTACCATCTCAATAAAGAGAAAAGACATGTACGACAATATACAAGTTATATATATATATATATAAGGAATTATTTATAATAAATAATTATTATAAGTATTATTTTAATAAATTAATTTTATACTGTTTATAAAAAAAATTAACGATATAAAATAAGAATAATTTTATACCCACCGCTAATATTTTTGACGACAATTTTTTTTTTCCCTAACGATACGATAAATTACACAATTAAATCCTAACTTTCCCTTTATCCTTCTAATTGCAAAAATAGAATTTTTTTTTTGCCTTATCGTTATTTCTTCAAATGATAGAAGTAAAAAAAACTGTTTAACAAAAAAACAGAAAACAAACGATCTTTAAACTTATTGGACTCTTGACTTTTAAGTGATAAGATTCTTGATCTCCTAAGTCCTAAAGGTGGGTATTGTGATACCAGAGTGGTTGTTATTCGAATTAAATTGGTTTTCAACTGGTTTGATCTGTTCCACCTTGATGATGTGATAGATCTTCTGTAACGATTCGCGTTAAATTACGAGTCTGAATTAAATTATATCATAATAAAATTTAATATTTTTTTTTGATAATATATTCTTAAATTATTTTAACATATTATAAATTCATTTAAAAGATTATGACTAAATATATTAATAATAATATTTTAAATTTTTATATATACATCAAAATATCTCATATTAACTGATATAAAACTGAAATGTTACCCCTTGTGATCCTAAGAGGCTGTACCAAACTTGTATCCCAAATAAAGAATCAGTTTTTGGTCACGCTAGTAAAACATATTTTATAACACCTAACAACTATCTCTGCACACAAAAATTTTCATACAAAGGCAGAAAGAAAATAGAGTTAAATCAGTGAATTTTCACCATTTACTACACAGATGGAATTTGCCATGTTTATGTTGATAAGTTGACTAATCCGAAAATGGCGAAGAAGATTGTCTTCGATGCTAAGACGAATTATGTAATAATCATGAGCTCTAAATTCATCGTAATGATAATTATTAACAAATTAAATTTTTTGATATGAATTGATTATGTGTTTATATGATTGAATAAATATATATATGTATGCGTATGTTTATTAATCTATAATATAGCAAATTAGTAGAATTAATTAAAACAAATTTAATTAGATTATATTTTTAAGTCCAAATAAATTATTAAAATAGGTTCAATAAAGTAAATTTAGTAGTCCATGAACATAGTTAATTTATTAGTCCATGTTATAATTGAACTAGCTCAATGCTTATTTAATTAAATGTAGCATGCGTTAGTAATTGATAGTTCAATGGAATGAATTAATTGAGTCCAAACAAATTAAATTAATGAGCCTAATATAAATATGTCTACATGTATAAATATGCAATAAAATAAATTAAAATTGTTTGGAAAGAGGGGGGGGGGGGGGGGGGGGGAATCGACAGCTTTAAGGGGCCCACTTTGAGGGCGAATTGTTGCAATTGTGTTGCTTAAATGTTACTCAACCATTTGCTTGCGAGTTAACTTGATTGAGGTCAATCACCTAGTCAATCTAAATGTTATTCAATCAAATAATAAACCTAGATTAGCTTAATTTGACCAATGTTAATTGTTTAGTAGATGTTGATGATGATTAAGGAAGTGCTATAAATAGAGTGTTTCATCTACTGATTATGTTGGTTAGTCATTTGCTAGAATTACCAAGAGAGAAAGGAGAGAGTTTCCTAGAGAGAAAATAGAGAGAACTCTTGGGAGTTAGAAAAATCACCAAGAAGGATTGCTAGACATAAATCAATGTGGAGTTTCTAGCTAGATTCATTTCAAGAAGAAGAAGAACATCCAAATCTAGAGTGTTGAAAAGTGTTATATACCTTCATTATTCATTTCTATGATCTACATATATTTTAAATGGTCAAAATATATTTTTTTCGGTTCAAAACCTATTTTGATGTTCTATAATGCTAGATCTTGGATATATATAAAGATCCATGGTTTAATATGTTTTATATGTGTATTTATATGCTTGGTATGAAAATAAGTTGTAGAAATATGCATATTAAGGTTTACCGATAAAATCCTAACTAGTTATGTTCTATATATTGCGGTAGTTTGAAATATAACAGTTGATTATTTGATTTTAATGGTTAGAAAGTTATATTTATGAGTTATAAAGATAATCCAACTTGAATCTCTAAAAAATATGAAAAAATGAGAAAGTTATTACTTTTTATCGCAAACTATGTCATTTTGAAATCATAGGGTGATCGATCTCGAATCTTATGTCAAAAACGTTTTCACAAACGAGATTGAACCATGAAATATTAAAAAACAAGAAGTTATGAAGATAATAAAATTGATTTGGTGTATTTTAGATATGTATGTTTCATTTTATAAAAAATTGAACCAAAAAAATCAAAGTTTAAAAAATTAAGGTTTGGAAAATCAGAACTACCGCTGCAGCAGTAGGTCTCACCGCTGTAGCGGTGGTCCTCACCGCCATAGCGGTGGACCAGTCTGTTTGAAAATTTATAGTTTACTAACCAGGTCGGGTCGGACCAAATAAACCGGGTCGGGTCGGATCTTAATAAAATAAAATGGGTCAAAAATATAAATTCATATAACATTAATATTTATCAAGTTTTAAATGAATAAAATATTATTAAATGATTAATAATATTAAGAGATGAATAAAATATTATTAAATAATTAATAATATTATAAATTAAATAAAATATTATTAAATGATTAATAATATTATAAATTGAATAAAATATTATTAAATGAATAATAATATTAGAAAATAAGTAAAATATTATTAAATGATTAATAATATTAAGAAATGAATAAAATATTATTAAATGATTAATAATATTATAAATTGAATAAAATATTATTAAACGATTAATAATATTATTAAGTGAATAAAATATTATTAAATAATTAATAATATTATAAGGTTAATAAAATATTGTTAAAGATTAATAATATTATATAGTTAATAATATTAGATAGAAGTTTAAAATATATTAAATGATTAATATAAGTTTTATGTGATTAAAATATTATTAAATAATGATAATATTTTCTCAGTGTTTCCTACACCTTTAATTATATGATTAAACGTTAGTAAATTACGATGTACAAATGTTATAATATGAACCTAGATATCATACTAATTGAAAGATCAACTCGATTAATTGTAAGGTCTGTTCAAAAGATATTAAGTTGTATTGGTTATCTGTAATCAACAATCGATACGAGTTCCCTAACCTTACTCAACTTTATATTAAGCAAGTTTCCTATACCTGAACTTGTATTTATTCTTACAAGAGTTTAAGTGGTTTAAATTATTGAAAATTAATCCACATTCATATTGTTTATGAATTCCCACATAGAGCATTTGAAGTTTTATAGTTCTTTGAGTCATGAACTGTTTAAGAATATCTAAACTAATTGTTCGGCTAAACATTGCATGAATAAATTCAATCACTTGAATACTTTTAAAAGAATATCCAAACTATTGGTTGGTGCAGATTCTTATAGTAAGTCTGAGAACGAGCAACCCTAAATAAGGGGATTATATTTCGGGAAACCGACTTTTGCGCAAGATGTCTAAGTGTTATGCATATACATTGGGTTGAAGAGACTGATCCCCTTGAATACCAAATTACTGAAAGGGTCAGAGGAAACTCTGATTTACCCTCGCTAACCGCTGATCATATGATAAAGGATTGTCCTAACAAGAAGAATGAAGGAGGAAGCGGCTACAAAAGTAATAACAGGAGATTGTCTGTCGGGGGACCAGTACAACAGAACAAGCCGACAATACGGACTTTCAACATGACGGTGCAAGATGCCGTAGAGTTAAAAGACGTGGTGTCAGGTATTATTTCAATCAATAATATAAATACTTACGTATTATTTAATTCGAGAGCTACCTGTACATTTGTGTTTGATGATTTCGCTAAACGGTTAGAATTGTCTAGAAAAAAATTAGAAAACCCTATAAATATAGAAGTTGCAAATAAAGAAGTGATTCCTGTAGAGTATATACATAGAAACTGTTTCGTGGAAATCAAGGGTCAGAAGTTGAGTGTGAACTTAATTTCGATACGTTTGGGGGAGTTTGATGTTATACTTGGAATGGATTGGTTGTTTAACCATGGAGCAGTAATTGATTGTCAGAAGAAGTGTATATATCTTAAGACACCAAATAAGTCTAAGGTCGTATTTTATAGTAGCAAGTCATCAAGACAATCTTGTTGTCTGATGATGATGCAGGCTAAGAAACTGTTGAAGAAATGATATATAGGATATCTGGCACATGTAGTGGATACACAAATACTGAATCCTGAGATAGAACAAATACCAGTAGTTAAGGAGTGTATGGATGTTTTCCCAGATGAACTACTAGGTCTTCCGCTAGATAGGGAGATATAATTCATGATTGATCTAGTACCGGGGACATCGCCGATATCAAAGGCACCATATAGGATGACTCTGGTAGATATAAGGGAGTTGATGATTCAGTTACAAGAATTATTGGATAAGAAGTACATTCAGCCGAATGTTTCTCCATAGAGAGCTCCTGTGCTATTTATAAAGAAGAAGGATGGATCGATGAGACTTTGTATAGATTATAAAGAGTTAAACAAAGTAACGATTAAGAACAAGTTCCAGTTGCCAAGAATTGACGATCTATTTGATCAACTGAAAGGGGCAAAGTATTTTTCAAAGATTGACTTAAGGACTGGTTATCATCAGTTAAAATTAAGAAAGGAGGAGATACGCAAAATGACATTCAAAACTCGTTACGACCATTATGAGTTTCTGGTAATGTCGTTTAGACTGACGAATGCTCCAGCCGCATTTATGGACATGATAAACATAATATTCAAGCAGTATTTGGATAAATTTGTAGTTGTGTTCATTGACGATATTTTGGTGTATTCCTAAATGGAAGAGGAGCACGTCGAACATTTAAGATTGGTGTTGGAGATATTAAGGAAGGAGCAGTTATATGGCAAATTTTTGAAATGAGAATTCTGGTTTAAGAGAGTTTAATTTCTAGGTCATGTTATTGACAAGGAAGGAGTTTCAGTAAATCAAGCAAAAGTGGAAGCGATGATTAATTGGGAACAACCAAGGACACCGATGAAGATTAGGAGTTTCTTAGGATTAACGGGTTATTATCAAAGATTTATCAAGAACGTTTCGAAGATAGCAATGCCGTTAACAAATTTTACAAGGAAGACAGTGAAGTATATATGGATAGAAAAGTGCGAGGAGAGTTTTCAGGAGTTAAAGAAGAGACTTAGTGAAACACCTATGTTGATTTTACCAGACGACACATGAGGTTTTACGGTCTATAGTGATGCATCACACAAGGGACTAGGCTGTGTACTTATGCAGAATGGTAAGGTCATTGCGTATGCATCAAGACAATTGAAGGATTATGAGAAAGGATACCCTACCCATGATTTAAAGTTGGCAGCGGTAGTGTTTGCCCTTAAAATTTGGAGACATTATTTATATGGAGAAAAATATGAGATATTCATCGACCATAAAAGTTTGAAATACATCTTCACACAAAAGGAGTTGAACATGAGGCAGAGAAGATTGTTAGAATTGATCAAAGATTATGATTGTAAGATTCTATATCATCTCGGTAAAGCCAACGTTGTAGTTGACGCTCTAAGTAGAAAGAGCAGAGATAAGTTGTTTCTATTGACAGACCAGGAATAACTGGTAAAAGAAATGGCTCGAATGACGTTAGAGGTGAAAAATCCAAAGGATTCGATAAGGATGGAAGCGAGCCCAACCTTATTAGAGGTAAAAGAGGCTCAAGACAAATATAAAGAATGCGATAGAATAAGAAAGAGAATGACCAATGAAGAAGAGGTCAAATTCAAAATGGATAACAAAGAATTGCTAAGATTTAAAAATCATGTTTGGGTATTGTTGGTGCTTAAATTTCGAGAAGAGATTTTGCAAGAGGCTCACAATACGAGATACTCGATACATCCAGGGAGTACAAAGATGTATCAAGATCTACGTCAGCATTTTTGGTGGTCGAATATGAAAAGGGAGGTTGTAGAATGTGTTAGCCGATGCCTAACTTGTCAAAGGGTAAAGGCAGAACATCAAAGACCAAACGGGTTATTACAGCCGTTAGAGATTCCTGAATGAAAATGAGAGCATATCACAATAGATTTTGTGGTAGAAATTCCAGCAACACAGAAGTGAAATGACGCGATATGGGTGATTGTGGATCGACTAACAAAGTTTAAGTTCTATTTGGATCAGTTGGCCAAATTGTACATAAAAGAGATAGTTTCAAGACATGGAGTATCAGTGTCAATTATGTCAAACAGAGATCCGCGCTTCACGTCAAAATTTTGGAAGAGTCTTCAGGAAAGAATGGGGACGCAGTTAAAAATGAGTATATCGTATCATCCGCAGATTGATGGGCAAAGTGAGAGAATAATTCAAACGTTGGAAGATATGCTCAGAGCCTGTGTGATGGACTTCAAGGGCAGTTGGGATGATCATCTACCTTTAGTAGAATTTCCATACAATAACAGTTATCATGCGAGCATAGGCATGTCGCCTTATGAAGCATTGTATGGGAGAAAATGTAGAACACCTCTATGTTGGAATGAAGTAGGAGAACGTCGATTGTTGGGGCCGAAATTGGTTCAACAGATCGTAAAAATTATGAAGATTATGAAGTGGGAAGTTTTGTGTTTATGAAGGTGTCTCCCTGGAAAGGAAAAATTAGATTTGGGAAAAAAGAAAAACTGAGTCCAAGGTTCATAGGACCGTTCGAAATATTGAAGAGAGTGGGTGAAGTAGCGTACGAGATAGCTCTACCTCATAAACTAGAACATATTCATAATGTATTTCATGTCTCAGTGTTACGGCCATACAACCCTGATTACAAGTACGACATCTCCTATGACCCGATTCAAGTGGAAAAAGATTTATCCTATGAAGAAATTTCTGTCCAAATATTAGATAGGAAGGAGCAAACATTACGAAATAAGGTTATACATTCTGTCAAAGTGCTTTGGAGTGAAATTTAAATAGGCACACTTAGAAGGGGGTGAGGTTGAATAAGTGTGGAGCAAACTATGACCAATTTTTTGTAAATTAAACTATCTGTCAAGGAATGCAATTTACCTTTTGAAATTATTCAGTTTGCTATATCACACACTGTATTATTCTAATAGTAATCTGCTTATATTTATTTGAAAATAATTTTGATTATGTTGTTTTGAAATTCTGAAAAGCAGCTACTGAAAAATATATTTTAAAATACGAAAATGTTTTTTAATTAATTTACTTTAAAGTTGATCAAAACAAAGCAATTTAAATAATACAACTAATCACAGCAACACCAAGAATTTTTACGTGGTTTGGCCCCTAATCTCTATACTAGTGGCCTACTCCACGTCCAATATCAAATGATATTGGAGACTCCTTTTATTAAATAAATTATTCACAAAATAACAATGTTACACAAACAAGTTTTCCAAATGACTTAAGCACACTTGCTTAACTTATGCACCCCTTGAGTACTAATACTCACTTGAAAACTTTTGTTCCCTAAGCACCTATGCTTCCCAAAAACTGTTTGTATCACAACTTAACCCAATCCTTGGATTAAACAAATAAGCCCAGAACTGCAGTTTATAACAAACCCTTGAAGATTCAAAAAGAGATGATCAGTACAAGAGACAAAATTATGATCACAGTAGTATATATATATATATATATATATATTCAATTCAAAGCTTCACTAATACAATGCAGTGATCAAAATATGTAGTATATCATCAGTTTGGATTTTTTCCGAAGAGGAATAGTAAGTACGTGGCTTGAGCGAATTGTGAAAACTCAGATCTTTTCTTGTAGAGCAAAAACGCCATTTTATAAATATAGCACTTTTCTGTTTTGTTGTATTCTGCTTCGGTGCCTTTAGGCTATTAACACGACACTATATATATATGTGTTGAAAATATAGCCGTTATAGTAGAAAGATGTTTTATTGCATAAAATCAGCATTGTTTTACCGCTGGTGCAAAAAGTAAAGATTGACCTAGATATTTGCAGTTTCCATAGTAAGATTCCAGCAAAAAGTTTTTATACTCGTAAACAATAATCTGCCCATTACTTTAGCTCATAAATATCTTCAATCAATTAAGACACATATGGAAAGATCACAAAAATTAGTTTGTTCACACTTGACACGCTTTATGAGATTTGTTTATTTAATATATAGTTTCCTAATTAAGCCAATAATTAATTTTAACTATTTAACCCAATCAATCAAGGAAAAATTAACTAAACTGATTTTACACAATCTTTCCAATATTTTGAACAAATCCATTTAAGACACAACTGTTGCATGGTTTTTATCATTATTATAAGTATTATTTATTTATGATTATGCAAATGCAAACCTAGAGCTTTGTCTTGAAATATATATGTAAAATTGTGATCTTACAGAATATTCTAGACTCCTTCATTCTTCATTCCATCTTGATTCTCGGTTGCTTTCACCGTGCAGTGTTTAATATAGTGAGCTGTAAAATAACCTTTAAAAATCTGCATGAAAAACCAGTAAGGCTTAGTTTATTTGACCAAGTCATCATCAAAATCATAGGATAGAATATGGCTAAACCAACATTCTCCCCCTTTTTGATGATGACAACAAAATAAATTTAAGCTCCCCCTAAGACCATACATGTAGTAAATTTAAACCCAACAGATATGTAACACAGGCATCAATACACCAATACAGTCCTTGTAGTTCTCAATTCAGCATGGCTTAGATATACCTGTTTTAAGCTCACAATATAAACAAAACCATTTATTTGTTTTGTCTCCCCCTTTGTCATCATGCAAAAATAACTTAATATTAGGAAGCAGAAAATACCAAATATATCATTTAATCCAAAAAGATAGTCTGACCACATGAGCAATTGAAAACCAAAGTACCAAAATAAAGTAGGACTAAAATAGCTATTAAACCAGTTTGAACGTGAAATAGAGACTATCAGTCAAGCTCATCAATATGAACATTGGGAGGAGCACGATTTGTAAAATAGCGACGATGAACAATACGAGCAATGCGTTCAGCCAAGGAGAGTTCATTTGCAAAACGAGGGGGTCGAGGGATATCAGTCTCTTGAGGTAGTTCCATCCCCATGAAATCACCACAAAATTCTGCAAGCCAATTGCACTGAGGCCATTCTGGAACAGGGGATGAAATGCGATGGATACGAGGTTCATTTATATATTCCTTGATCTGATTAAAGCGATGGGTAGCAAAGTTGCTCAAGACACCAACTTGACTACTCACAAATTTAAGTTCTTGACTTAATTGACAGGCATTGTTGTTAACCTTTTTCTGTAATGCAACAACCATAGCATTAGTCTGAATCTCGAACTTAGCGTGAAGATCAATGAACTCAAATTCTAGATCGTGATACAGAGAAGCAGCAGAAGGGGGATGCCATGTATAATTTCCCTTGTTCAAGTGACGTTATCCTCTATTTGATGTCCAGTATATCAGTCTTCATTTCAGTTTGGTTAGTCAGAATTTGAGTAAGAAGGGACATGAGTTCAGGAGGGGTACCAAATGACCTGAAGTTGGGTGGGGTAGATTCAGGAGGAGTTACCTTTGGAAGGCGAATGAGTTGACCATCAGTTAAGGCCAAGTGAGAAATTTTCAAATTATCAGAGTCAATAGAGTCTATGAGAGTGACTGATGCTTCATCTTCCAAAGACACTTCAAAGTGATGGAATAAACGAGTGAGAATCGCTCCATAGGGTAGACATTTTTTAACCTGATGTATACAACTAAGCATAAAACATAGCATTATAGAGGCAAGATTAAATGGGACACCACGAAGAATAATAGCAATCAAAACCAAATCTTAAAACGTAAAATCAGCCCCACCACCATAACGTGGTAATAAATTGTACCTTAATACTTTATAAATAATGCAGGCCAAGGGTGAAGAGTCCACTGTTTTAGGTAGAAGAACAACTTCCAATAATGGGTCATCCCTCACAATTCTCAATTGTTTGAGTGGAGTGAACGGATGATATGCAACCCCTTTTAACGTGAAGGGATATACACCCGGATGTGGAATTGATAGAATATGGCCCAAATCAGTGACAGTGAACTCATTTGATTTGCCCTTAAAAAATGTACTATAGGACTCCCCCTTATGTTCAAAATTGGTGTAGAATTATTGAATCAATTTAGGATAAGCAAGTGACGGAGGAAAAACCATAGTAGCAATACCAGATAATTCAAAACAATTTTTTAGAGAAGAGTTTTGGTAAAGAAGGACATCAATGGACTTCTCATAGACGATTGTCTTAGACATAATGGATGTTCTATAGCGAGACTCAAAGTTTAATCCCCAAAAGAAGCTATCAGATAAATGAGGAGAAGAGATTATCGGCCTAAATGATAAGAACGCTGACGGGTGGGAGTAGTACGTTTCTCTTTCCCCTTTGTTTTCTTCTTCTTTGGTGAGCCATGAGTATTAGACTCGGTATGGTTTGAAGATGTTCCGAGTGCTTCTTTAGCAGTTGGAGTTTGTGCTTCATTAGGCTGAGTGTTTGATCCATTGGGTTTAGAAGGAATTGAGGATAAAAGTATTTCATCCTTTGATTCAGACATCTCCTTCAACCGTTTTGCTTGTCTGGTTCTCATTGTGAAGAAAAAACTTGAGAGGAATGAATATGACAGATGATATGAGGATGGAGAAGATGATCGGTCAGGGTTAATTAGTAAAGTAGGTGAGATGATTTTTGGTAACCCCAAAATTACCGCCCGAGAATCTCGAAAAGCAAATTAATTTAATTTTCAAAATCGAGACACTTACCAAATTTAATACCAGCCAATTTGTCACAAAGAATAATCAGTTTAATGAAATCAATTACCCCAAAATTGTCTGTCAATCACATGAACCAGAGCAAAATAACTTTCAAAAATCAAACTCTTATTTGGTTACCATTAATATTTTGAAATAAACAAATTATTTCTTATAAAAATAACTGCAACAAAAGATTAACATGATTTACTCAGAATTCAATTTTTCTTCAACTAATGAGCAGTGATGCACATAATATTTTATTTTATCACTTAAGTATAATCCAGTAAACCATATAATGAGTAAAAAGTTAGTCAAATGATGCACATTCCAAGTTCTCTCCTTAGTGTACAAAAACGTTCTTCACTTAAGGGTTTAGTGAATATGTCAGCCAATTGATGTTCGGTGGGAATGGATATTAATTTAATCAAACCTTTTCCTACATTATCCCATAAAAAATTATGTCTCACTTCTATGTGTTTTGTGTGTGAGTGCAATACTGGATTTTTGGATATATCAATTGTGCTAGTGTTATCACAATGAATTGGCACTTTTTTGCATATAACATCAAAGTCACATAAAGTTTGACGCATCTATAAAATTTGAGAGCAACAGCTCCCTGCAGCTAAATATTCTCCCTCAGTTGTTAATAGTGCTACTGAGGTCTGCTTTTTACTGTGCCAAGACACTAAGCTTTGTCCTAAAAATGTAAAAGCACCACTGGTGCTTTTTCTATCAATTTGACAACCTGCATAGTCTGCATCTGAATAGCCTATAAGATCAAAGTTATTGCATATGGGATAAAATAAACCAAAATTTATTGTGCCATACAAATACCTAAAAATTCTGTTAACCGCATTTAGGTGTGATTCTTTTGGTTTTGCTTGAAACCGAGCACACAAACACACACTATACATTATATCAGGTCTAGAGGCAGTCAAATACAGTAAACTTCCTATCATACCTCAATACTAAGTTACTTCTACATCGGTTCCTGTATCATCAGATGTAAGCTTGATAGAAGTACTCATAGGTGTTGTCTTTGACTACGATTTATCAAGATCAAATCTTTTGAGCAATTCTTTTGTATATTTGGTCTGATGTATGTAGATACCATCCTTTTCTTGTTTTATTTGGAGCCCAAAGAAGTAATTAAGTTTTCCCATTAAGCTCATATCAAACTCCTTATGCATACACTTAGAAAACCACTCACAAAGATTATCCTTAGTAGCATCAAAGATAATATCGTCGACATATATTTGAACAATAATAATATCTTTCTTTTCATGTTTAATAAACAAAGTAGAATCAATTTTACCTTGGGTGAATCCATTTGAAAGAAGATACTTACTTAGCCTTTCATACCAAGCCCTCAGAGCTTGCTTTAATCCATATAGTGCCTTTTTGAGCTTGTAAACATGGTTAGGATACTTCTCATGTTCGAATCCGGGAGGCTGCTTTACGTAAACTTCTTCACTTATATATCCATTCAGGAACGCACTATTAACATCCATTTGATGTAACTTGAATTGCTTGTATGATGAGAATGCTAGTAAAATCCGAATTGACTCCAATCTTGCTACGGGGGCAAATGTTTCTTCGAAGTCAATTCCTTCTTGTTGGTTGTACCCTTGAGCAACAAGTCTTACCTTATTCCGTGTTATTGTACCGTGCTCATCGAGTTTATTTTTAAACTCCCCCTTGGTTCCTATAATTGAAGTTTCCTTTGGTGGAGGTACCAACTCCCACACTTGACATCTTTCAAATTGTTGTAATTCTTCTTGCATTGCTAGTAACCAATTTTCATCATGTATAACTTCTTTTGCATTCTTTGGTTCTACTTGGGATATAAATGCTAAAAATGCACATAAGTTTTGAGCTCCTCTTCTTGTAGTAACGCCACGATTTATGTCACCAATTATGTTTTCTGAAGGGTGATTTTTAACATATCTAGTTGTTTTGGGCATTGATGTACTTAAAATCTGCTCTTTAGGTTGAGCTGAATCAGATTCAGTTGTTTCTTCATTATTTTCTACTGATTCCAATTCCTGTTCATTTTGTTCTGCTAATTCAGTTTGCTGTTTGTCTGTATCCAGTATGTCTTTTTGAGCAGTTTGGCTGACTGGATCTGCAACAGTTTCTAAAAAACCTGCATCCTCATCTCTTTCCTTTGGTAGATCATTGTTAGTCTCATTAAAGAGAATATGAACAGATTCTTCGACACATACTTTATCATTATTGAACACACGATATGCTTTGCTATGTGAAGAATAACCAATAAAAATACCTTTATGTGATGTAGCATCAAATTTTCCTAAATTACCACTTGTGTTTAGGACAAAACATTTTGCACCAAAGACTTTGGAATAAGTTATATTTGGAGTTTGATTATTTAACAATTCATATGGTGTTTTTAAAAGAATAGGACGAATTAGTACTCTATTAAGAACATAACATGAAGTATTTACCGCTTCAGCTCAAAATTTCTTTGGAAGCTTGCTTTCTTCGAATAGTGTACGAGCTGTTTCTTGTAATGTTCTATTCTTTCATTCCACCACCCCATTTTGTTGAGGCGTTCTTGGTGCTGAGAATTCATGACTAATCCCCTTTTTTTTATTTATCACAAAATGGTATGAAGTCTTTTTGAAACTCCCCGCCATGATCACTTCTAATCCGTATAAGCTTAAGATTATATTTTGTCTCCAAGTTCCTTGTAAGGCTTTCAAAATATCTAAAAGCTTCATCTTTAAATTTAATAAATGTTACCCAAGTATATTTAGTATAATCATCAACTATAACAAAAACATAAAATTTACCATTTAAACTAGCATGCCTTTCAGGTCCAAAAAGATCAAGATGTAATAGTTGTAGGGGTGAAGAAATTGATACCTTGTTCTTTGCAATGAATGAACTTCTTACTTGTTTACCAAGTTGACATGATACACACAATTCTTTCTTTTCATAATTTATCTTTGGTAATCCTCTTATAAGATTCATCGTGGAAAGCTTCTTTATTAAGTCCATGTGAACATGTCCCAATCTTTGGTGCCATAAATTTGCTTCATCGTATTCGACTGAGAGACACATCTCTGTATCATGTTGCTCAAAATCAAGTGTATATATATTTCCTTCCCTTTGAGCAACTAGAGTAGTATTGTTAGTATCATGCAAAATAGAGTATTTATCTTTTTCAAATTTTACTTGATGTCCGCTATCCATTAATTGACTTACATTGATAAGATTAAATTCTAGACCTTTAACAAGATGAACATTATCAATGCTAATTTTACCATTTCCTATTTTACCTTTACCGATTATTTCGCAAGTCTTGTTATTTCCGAAGATTACGGTTCCATTCTTCTTTTTGAGAGATAACTTCAAAAACTTGAACTTGTCACTCGTTATGTGTCAAGAACAATCCCTATCTAGTACCCATCTTTGTGAAGGAACTTTGGCTTTAAAACATACCTGCACTAAGAAACCGGTTCATCTTTTTGGTACCCATATCTTTTTAGGTCCATTTATGTTAGTATGTAAGTCTCCCTTTTTGATCCATACCTTTTTAATTTTCTTGTTACAATTTACATCCAAATGTCCTTTAGTTCCACAATTATTGCATGTAGTAAAAGGAGAGCAATATTTTGATTTAAAATGAGATTTAATTTTTAGCATTTTATCTCATTCTTTTTATGTGTAGGGTTATAGCCAACACATTGTTTATCAAAACTAGGTTTTTGTTTTCCCAATATAATATTTAGATTTTCTTCTCCTTGAGTAAACTTTGCTAGTGACAATTTTAATGACTCTATTTCTTCTTGTAATTTATTCTCATTAATATTTTCTTTTGTATGTGTATCATCATTAAATGCATCAATACAAACATCCCTAATTTTTATTACATTATTTTACTTTTCATTTTCACCATTTAAGTATTTTACCTTGTTATAAAGAATCTTATTATAGTTTTCAAGATAATCAATTTTAGATATTAAGATTCTTTCCTCTTGTGATGGTGTTTCAATTTCTTTATTTTCTTCAATTAATGTATCAACTTCATTCATTAAGGTGTTTATCAAATCTTTCAAATACATATTCTTCTCTTTTAATTTTTCATTTTCTTCTTTCAAGATATCTAAATTGATTACCTCACTTGAGTCGTTTCCAAGTCCCATGAAACATACTTGAGCTATTTCATCGTTGGCGTTTATTTCCACATCAAAATCATCATCACTCCAAGTTACAAGTGCTTTGTTCTTTTTCATGTCCTTGAAGTTTGATTTTCCTTTATTCTTTAGTTGGAAGCAATCCTTCTTGAAATGACCAGGACGTCCAAACTCAAAACATGTATCTTCACTTTGTTTTCCTTTAAATTTGTTTGAAGGAAAGGCATTTCTTCTTTTGTTCTTCCTTTGTAGTAATCCTTTGAGCTTCCTTGTTATCATGGCTATTTCTTTGTCTAAATCGCCATTTGAGTCTTCTTCATTTTCTGCATTAAGAGCTAACACTTTCTTTCTAGGAGTTTTCTCCTCCTCATCATATTTTTGCAATTGATGTTCATATTCTTCTAGTTCACTAAACAAGGTTAATGTATTCATAATAGATATATTAGAAGAATCTTGTAAAGTAGTTACTTTTGATGCAAACCTTTTGGGCATGACTCGAAGTAGTTTATTGTTTATCTCACTTTGTGGAATGGATTTGTCTAGTAACTTCAAAGAATTTACCAATGTGAGAAACCTAGCTTGTGCTTCCTTTATAGACTCATCTTTTCCAAGCTTGAACATCTTGTAATCATGCATGAGCATGCTAAGCTTCACTTCCCTTACTTTTAAAGTTCCTTCGTGGCTTATTTTCAAGGTGTCCCATATTTCTTTTGCTGTGTTGCATGAGGAAACTTTGTCGATCTCGGATTAAACCATGCCATTAAGAAGAGTGTTCATAGCTTTGGAATCATAAGATATCATATATACTTCGGTTGAGTCCATTTCCAATAACGTCTTTAGTGTACCATCACTCTTCCTTGGAATGACTGGACCATTCTCTATGACCCACCATTCCTATGGATCTCTTTTAAGATAAATCCTCTTTCAAAATTTTCAGAAGTTGTAATTCTCCGCTCCATGTAGCAATGGTGGTCTGTTAGTTGATTTCCCTTCTTGGATATTACTTACGAACTGTGCCATAGCAGAATCTTTCCCTACAAGTCACCTTTAAAACCAAGATAAGTAGAGCCAAGCTTTGATACCAAATGAAATTTAAATAGGCACGCTTAGAAGGGAGGTTGAATAAGTGTGGAGCAAACTATGACCAATTTTTGTAAATTAAACTATCTGTCAAAGAATGCAGTTTACCGTTTTAAATTATTCAGTTTGCTATATCACATACTGTATTATTCTGACAGTAATTGGTGTGATGTCGCAAGCACCCAAAAATAAAATCTTACTTTGGAAAAATATTAATGTAGTAGTGTAAGCAAGAGTCGATCCCACAGAGAATGATTAATTTAATTTTATGTTTTCGCAAACAAAAGTTGGGGGGTTTTTTAATTAAAGAAATAAGTTAAATAAAACTAATTAAAATAAATATGAAATAAATAAATAAGAAGAAAAAACCTTGGTTTAAGTTAATATCCACCATCAAGAATTTACAACTGATCACTGATGCAAAAATAAATCAATTAATATTTTGAAGATTCACCGTAGAAAGAACTACTCGCAGGTGGAATAATTTTTCTCCTCTCTCCTTAATTTTAGATAAGTAGAGCCACTTGGTCTAAATACTCTTACTAATAAACAACCTCCGGCACTTGCTAAAGATTTAATTTAATACCAGCATAAAGAATTAGAGAGATCGTTGAACTAAACAACACAAGCCACTTGTTTGTATTTAATTTAGATGAATATTCTTCTTAAGATAAAATAATCTTTTGATCTGCAAAACAATTATTAAACTTAGTTGCTTCAAAAATAGCAGTAGATTAATATGAATAATAAACTAGTAGTACTCCTAGCAATTAAACAAATCAATCATAAAATTAAGCATAGAAGAATATTCAATAATCAAAATATAAATTGAACAATTAAAATAAATTAGATCTCACAGTGTATAAATCTTGATGGCTTCAATCACTTAAACCAAGAAAAATAATTTAGCTACTCATAATTGTAGAGAACACTAAAGAATAGAAGAGAAAATTTTTATTCTAAGAAAAGTTGTCCTCTACATTGTGTCTCAAGCCTTCTATTTATAGGCTCCATAAACCTCCTAACTTGTCCAAACCCTAATAGGATTTACAATTAAAAATAAAAGAAAAGTAAAATAATTATTTTCCTAACCCTAAGTGGAATTAAAATCCAATTTGAAATCAAAAAGTAGCAATAAATCCGAAAAATCCCGTTCTGCAGAATTACCGCGCTGCCAAACGCGTCCTAAGCCAGCTTTGACCGGTCAACACGCCTCCGCTGACGTCAGCATTGCGCCAGCGCAATCTTCCCGCGCATTGCGCGCGCTGTGTATCATCCAAGAGCAAAACGGCGTCGTCCCCTGTCCTCCGCTCTTTTACTGCCTGGCCGCGCATTGCGCGACCGCTTTTCTTTTTCGCAAATGAAAACGACGTCGTTCTCTTCCATGCAACTGACTCCTTCTCCGCGCCATGCGCGCGAGCTGAATGTTCCGGAAATTACAGAATTGCCACCGTGCTGCTTAATTACCAAATTGCCATCACAGCTTTGCAGAATTTACGAAATTGCCCCCAAAGCTTATTTTTCCTACAAAAATAAATATAAATTAATTAAAAATAAATATAAATACTAAAAATAATAAAAACACATAATAATAAATAAAACACTAAAACACTAAAAATAAATAAAAACACATAAATAAAAATAAATATAAAAATACTATAAAATTACCTAAATTAACACAAATTAACTAAAATCCTATAAAACCTATTAGAATCAAAATAAGCTAAATAATTAAACATTTAAGCATACAATAAATATAAAAACTAAGTATTAGGGAATAAAAATATCGTATAATTTAACTCTATCAAATACCCCCACACTTAGCTTTTTTGCTCGTCCTCGGGCAAAACAAAAATAAAACTAACTACCAAACAACTTACTTGAGCAACAGAGCAATATAAATTTCAACACCAGCCTCAAAGATTTTTTTAAATGATAACTCAAAGAAAATTTCAAAATCATGCAAAATCTAGAATTTTAACATATTTATCAATATTACTTTACTTAAGACCTTTTGTGTGTGTGTGTATCCACATGTATCAAACTAATCAAAATTCAGATAAGTCTAGGTTATTAATTACCTTATAAAAGACATACAACAAAACTCAATATACTTATTTTTCACATCACTTTCAGCTAATACAGACAATATAAATCAGAAGATCAAAAAGGTTTTTAATTAATGAAGCACACTAGGATTATCAATATCAATTTTTTTTTTCAAATACATTTTTTTTTCATTTTTTTTCTTTTAATGGGTGCATTTTATGCTCCATCCCATTTTTTTTTCTTTCTTTTATTTTTCTTTCTTTTTTCTTCTTTCACGGTGAGTGCATTTTATGCTCCATCTCACCAACGAGTGCGTTTTACGCTCCATCTCGCTTTTTCATCTGTTTATGAGTGAGTGCGTTTTACGCTCCATCTCAACCCACCACAAGATTTTTTTTTCCAATAATAATCCTAGAAAAATTACCCAAATCATCTCCTCCAAATTATATTTTGCCTTATATTTCACTTTAAATAATGATCAAATAAGATATAGAGCTCAAAAATATCTTCCATAAGCATTTAACCATTTAAACTTTCTCTTTATTAAAACTAGCTCAAACAAATGGATATAAGTGCATAAAAAGTTAAAAATCTCAAACAAAGTAATTATCAATAAAAAGTCAAAATTCAGACTAAGCAAAAATTTATCATTTTTTCAAGAGTTATTAAATAAAAATCAATTTTTTTTTATTTTTATCATTGGCTAAAAATTTAAAATTCAATTAACCCATTGCTCAAGTGACACGTCCTAAAAATAAATAAATAAATAAATAAATAAATAAAAAAAACTACCCCATTTTCGTAGGAAACACGGTTACACTTAGCATGTGCAACAAGCCTTTAAACCCCAAGATTACCCCAAGTGGACGAGTTTTGTCTCGTGATGGTTTGCAGTGAATTTACCCACAAAATTCAAAATTTCAAAAATTTCCTAAAAATAAAATAAAAAAAAATAAAAAAAATAAAACAAAATTTTAAAATTCCCTAAAAATAAAATAAATATCCTAAATCTCTTCCCCCACACTTAAAATTTACATTGTCCCCAATGTAAAGTAAAATGCAAAGAAAAAACAAAAATAACTATAAAAAGGAAAAGGAAAAGAAATGCAAATCTGATTTCTTGGGTTGCCTCCCAAGCAGCGCCTTTGTTTATTGTCCTTGGCTTGACTTCATGCTTAAACACTACGTCACTCCTATTTCATGAATTTTGAGTACCCCCTCCATCACGTTATTCTTTATTGGTAGATTCAGTCTTCCTTGCACGTGACATAAACGTTTTACTCCCGCTTCGACGAATAAATATTTAACATGAGTGGAGAGAGTCTTTATATTCGGAATGAGATCCTGCAAATCAAAAGATAAAAATTTGTGAGGCGTAACAGGCAATGGAATGAAAATAATTGCATTATTATCAATAATCATTGGCAACGAATTTAATGGAGCTTTATCCTCCTTCAAATCTTGTTTCAGCTCAATTGATTTTTCTTCCTCTAACTCCAAATTGTTGGTAATTGCAATCTCTAACTTTTCCTTGTTTATCTCCTCAACAATTTCCTCCACCGTAGTCATGTCATTATCAAAAATAACATCATCGTCTACATTAATA
Organism: Hedera helix; assembly: GCA_947179155.2. Taxonomy (NCBI): domain Eukaryota; kingdom Viridiplantae; phylum Streptophyta; class Magnoliopsida; order Apiales; family Araliaceae; genus Hedera; species Hedera helix. The sequence goes on from OX359286.1 coordinate 5,893,377, forward strand.
TTGTCCACTTCGTTGATGTTGTTTGCTTCTTCTTGCTTCGGTGATAGAGGGACCGTCTTTTCGGGATCTTCTATATCGTGACCACTTCTTAACACTTGTGCACTTGTATTCTCTGTGAGATTATCCACCGTTTGAGAAGGTACTTGCTCAAAACTTTGCTCCTCCAATTGATCGATTGTCGTTTGTCCCATTGGAATATCTAAACGCTGAATAATGGCATTATTTTCTTGAATTCGTGCTTGCATGTCTTGTTGAAATTGCAAATTATCCTGTTTAAATTGTAAAGTGTTAGCTTCCATTAATTTAAGCATATCTTCTAAAGACATATCAGAATAAAGTGATTGGCCCTGTTGTTGCTGGGGATATGGCTGCATGTATTGTTGATAACTTGAGGAATGCTGATTTGTGGGCGGATTCATTTGTGGATTCTCATAGCCAAAATTAGAATGATCCCTCCATCTTGAATTATACGCGTTTGAATAAGGATCATATTTTCATTGGGGATGACCATTGAAACCACTTACTACATTGACTTGCTCATAGGACTCCTCTCGAAGAAGTGGACACATATTACTTGAATGTCCTATTACCGCACAAATCCTGCAAACTTCCATTGGTTGCGCATTACCTGCAGCCCATTGATAAACGAGAGAAGTTAGATTATCAATTTGTCGCTTAAGAGAAGAAATTTCTACCTCCTCAACATAATTAGAGGGTGTCATGACTTCCTTCCTTAACCTGCACAACTCAATTAAATTATGAAAAACTAGAACTAAAATCTAACAAAAATTATTAAATTAAAATACAATTTACAAAAGCACAAAATTAAATTTAAATCATTCCCCGGCAACGGCGCCAAAATTTGGTGTGATGTCGCAAGCACCCAAAAATAAAATCTTACTTTGGAAAAATATTAATGTAGTAGTGTAAGCAAGAGTCGATCCCACAGAGAATGATTAATTTAATTTTATGTTTTCGCAAACAAAAGTTGGGGGGTTTTTTAATTAAAGAAATAAGTTAAATAAAACTAATTAAAATAAATATGAAATAAATAAATAAGAAGAAAAAACCTTGGTTTAAGTTAATATCCACCATCAAGAATTTACAACTGATCACTGATGCAAAAATAAATCAATTAATATTTTGAAGATTCACCGTAGAAAGAACTACTCGCAGGTGGAATAATTTTTCTCCTCTCTCCTTAATTTTAGATAAGTAGAGCCACTTGGTCTAAATACTCTTACTAATAAACAACCTCCGGCACTTGCTAAAGATTTAATTTAATAGTAGCATAAAGAATTAGAGAGATCGTTGAACTAAACAACACAAGCCATTTGTTTGCATTTAATTTAGATGAATATTCTTCCTAAGATAAAATAATATTTTGATCTGCAAAACAATTATTAAACTTAGTTGCTTCAAAAATAACAGTAGATTAATATGAATAATAAACTAGTAGTACTCCTAGCAATTAAACAAATCAATCATAAAATTAAGCATAGAAGAATATTCAATAATCAAAATATAAATTGAACAATTAAAATAAATTAGATCTCACAGTGTATAAATCTTGATGGCTTCAATCACTTAAACCAAGAAAAATAATTTAGCTACTCATAATTGTAGAGAACACTAAAGAATAGAAGAGAGAATTTTTATTCTAAGAAAAGTTGTCCTCTACATTGTGTCTCAAGCCTTCTATTTATAGGCTCCATAAACCTCCTAACTTGTCCAAGCCCTAATAGGATTTACAATTAAAAATAAAAGAAAAGTAAAATAATTATTTTCCTAACCCTAAGTGGAATTAAAATCCAATTTGAAATCAAAAAGTAGCAATAAATCCGAAAAATCCCGTTCTGCAGAATTACCGCGCTGCCAAACGCGTCCTAAGCCAGCTTTGACCGGTCAACACGCCTCCGCTGACGTCAGCATTGCGCCAGCGCAATCTTCCCGCGCATTGCGCGCGCAGTGTATCATCCAAGAGCAAAACGGCGTCGTCCCCTGTCCTCCGCTCTTTTACTGCCTGGCCGCGCATTGCGCGACCGCTTTTCTTTTTCGCAAATGAAAACGACGTCGTTCTCTTCCATGCAGCTGACTCCTTCTCCGCGCCATGCGCGCGAGCTGAATGTTCCGGAAATTACAGAATTGCCACCGTGCCGTGCTGCTTAATTACCAAATTGCCATCACAGCTTTGCAGAATTTATGAAATTGCCCCCAAAGCTTATTTTTCCTACAAAAATAAATATAAATTAATTAAAAATAAGTACAAATAATATAAAAATACTAAAAATAATAAAAACACATAATAATAAATAAAACACTAAAACACTAAAAATAAATAAAAACACATAAATACAAATAAATATAAAAATACTATAAAATTACCTAAATTAACACAAATTAACTAAAGTCCTATAAAACCTATTAAAATCAAAATAAGCTAAATAATTAAATATTTAAGCATACAATAAATATAAAAACTAAGTATTAAGGAATAAAAATATCGTATAATTTAACTCTATTAGTAATCTGCTTATAATTATTTAAAAACAATTTTGATTATGTTGTTTTAAAATTCTAAAAAGCAGCTACTGAAAAATATATTTTAAAATACGAAAATGTTTTTTAATTAATTTACTTTAAAGTTGATCAAAACAAAGCAATTTAAACAATACAACCAATCACAGCAACACCAAGAATTTTTACGTGGTTCAACCCTTAATCTCTATACTAGTGGCCTATTCCACGTCCAATATCAAATGATATTGGAGACTCCTTTTATTAAATAAATTATTCATACAATAACAATGTTACACAAACAAGTTTTCCAAAAGAACTAAGCACACTTGCTTAACTTATGCACTTATACAACCCCTTGAGTACTAATACTCACTTGAACACTTTTGTTCCCTAAGCACCTATGCTTCCCAAAAATTGTTTGTATCACAACTTAACCCAATCCTTGGATTAAACAAATAAGCCCAGAACCGCAGTTTATAACAAACCCTTTAAGATTAAAAAAGAGATGATCAGTACAAGAGACAAAATTATGATCACAGTACTATATATATATATATATATATATATATATATATATATATATATATTCAATTCAAAGCTTCACTAATGTAATGCAGTGATCAAAATATGTAGTATATCACCAGTTTGAATTTTTTCCGAAGTGGAATAGTAAGTACGTGGCTTGAGCGAATTGTGAAAACTCAGATATTTTCTTGAAGAGCAAAAATGTTGTTTTATAAATATAGCACTTTTTTGTTTTGTTGTATTCTGCTTCGGTGCCTTTAGGCTATTAACACAACACTGTATACATATGTGTTGAAAATATAGCCGTTACAGTAAAAAGATGTTTTATTGCATAAAATTAGCATTGTTTTACCGCTGGTGCAAAAAGTAAAGATTGACCAAGATATTTGCACTTTCCATAGCAAGATTCTAGCAAAAAGTTTTTATACCCGTAAACAATAATCTGCCCATTACTTTAGCTCATAAATATCTTCAATCAATTAAGACACATATGGAAAGATCACAAAAATTAGTTTGTTCACACGATCTGAGATTTGAAATTCCCTATTTTAGTGCACTATGTTCAATCATGCCAGAATTTGTTTAATTAATATATAGTTTCCTAATTAAGCCAATAATTAATTTTAACTATTTAACCCAATCAATTAAGAAAAAAATTAACTAAACTGATTTTACACAATCTTTCTAATATTCTGAACAAATCCATTTAAGACACAACTGTTGCATGGTCTTTATCATTATTATAAGTATTATTTATTTATGATTATGCAAATGCAAACCTAGAGCTTTGTCTTGAAATATATATATAAAATTGTGATCTTACAGAATATTCTAGACTCCACCATTCTTCATTCCATCTTGATTGTTAGTTGCTTTTACCATGCAGTGTTTAATATAGTGAGCTGTAAAACAACCTTTAAAAATCTGCATGAAAAACCAGCAAGGCTTAGTTTATTTGACCAAGTCATCATCAAAATCATAGGATAGAATATGGCTAAACCAACATGGAAGAACCACAACGCTGAGGAAGTTACGTGGGAACTTGAAGAAAAGATGATGAATAATTACCCGAATCTTTTTGAGTAACTTTAAATTTGTAATTCCGGGGATAAAATTTGTAATGACATGAAAATTGTCAATGTTGTAAATATTATAATTAATTAATGAAATTAAAATTTTGAAGTGTGACAAATATTTTGGGACAAGTCAATTGTGGATTATGTGAATATAGAATAAAATTCAAGCTTAATGAAATAAATTTGGATAAGAAATGACTTGAATTGGATGTGAGAAAAGACCAAAGTACCCTTGACAACTTAAAGAATGACCATGGTATCCTATGATGGTTAATTGACTAATATGTCCGTACTAATCAATGTGAATTGCCTTGAATGGCCTTGACCATGCATGGGTTAAGCTAACTATAGCATGGTTAGTTGTTGGATTTTTACATATAACTTCTGTATGTATATGTTTAGCAAGTATAGCTAGATTTTTATTTATCTTCATTTTATTTCATCTCCAAGTAGCTAAGTGTGAGTTCATAGAGAGAATAGAAGGAAGAGCTAGCGTTTCATAGAAGCTCAAGAGATTCCAAAGAAAAATTGTACAAGAGAAGAAAATCAAGTTATCAAAATTGGAGCATACAACAAATTGTACAAGAGAAGAAAATCAAGTTATCAAAATTGGAGCATACAACCCTTAGAAGCTTAATAGCTAGAAAGAGAAGAGCACAAAGAAGGTATAAGAGTGTTATTGCTTTAAAACTTACTATCCAAGTGTTTAAATATAAGAATATGAGTAGCCATGCATGTATTTGTAGTTAAAGATAAGATTTATGCGAGTCTATGTGTTATATGTATACGTTATAAAGAAATCTTACGCATTAAAGTTATATTACAAAGGTGGTGAACTATTCATGCATGTATTTATGGTTAGGAAGCATGATTTATGGAAGATCATGTGTTATTTGTTGGAAGTTTTAGTGAAAACCTAGTTGGAAGTGTTGAACATGTTTGATACATGTAAAATTTCTTGCTAGATAGCATAGTAGATGCCTTAATGGTTGAAAAATATAACTTGTGAAGGAAAAGTAGAATACTAGGCTATATTTTGCTTGTAAACCAAATCATAATCTCTAAAGTACTTTTATGTGGACATATAAAGTCGCTAAATAAGCATGTGTTAGTATATGTGGTGTATGGAGTTTAATAACTCAAGTATGAGTTTTAGGGTGATTTTTGTTAAGTTGACAAAATTCTACTCAAGTGTGATTTGTAGCCATTTTGTATAATTAAAGGTAAAAAGGAGCAAAATAACTAAGTTTTATGTAAATACACGTGTCCGTGACGATTTGAAAGTCATTTGATGTCTATGGCAATAAAGGTACATTTTAAATGCTTAAGAACGTTCGTTGACACCTAAAATTGAGTTTTTAGAAAAGTAGGGTCATTTAAAGACTTTTAATGTTTTAAAGGCCCATGCAAGTCATATATATATTATATGTGCTAAATTAAGTATTAGAATCAAGTTTTTTAAAAAGGGGCCAAAAATAACATGTAAAGAAAAATGATAACTTGTATGTCAACGTAAAACATGTAAATGCTTATAACTAATGTATGGGCCAACATTATAATTGTGTAGGTCATAAACGAGATAATATATTAATAGTAAGCATAAATGAGGACGAAGGTAAGTGTTCTATTCGATCTTTCTTTTATAGTTCCTTGAATAATGTTACATGTTATATATTCATATAATCATTTTGAAGTTCATTTAATATTGAACTATGTTTTTGAGAAAGGTCGATGCTAATCTTGAATCGGCTAGACATATGTGATGATTCATGTTGATTCAAATATTTATTGTTATGTACTCCAATCCATATTGTCGTGGTGCGGAATCTATGAAATGTTGTAACAGAACAACCTTGATAAAAGGGGAATAAATGGAAAAGAAAATGTAAATTTTATGGCGTGGTTGCGTCGTTAGATGTTTTTGTTGTGTACAATGTAAAAGTACGATAGGCTAATCACCTAGAGTACACATCTGAAAGGAAATGCAGTCTTATAACTGACTTGGGCAATATCAGTCTTTGTGATCGGTATTGTTCTTAACGAGTTCTTGGTTTTATGACCGTACAACAGGCAAAATTCATGTTTCATGTTAATCATGCAAAGACTTATGTTATGTTTCAAGTTCGTTCACAGAACTTTTAATACTTCATCTTCATTGTAAATGATTCTTCTTCATTATTCAGAAATATCATGCCATTGATTGTTTATGTACTTGTTGAGTTATTTTATGCTAACTCTTACTTTAACATGATATTTCAGCTAAGCCCGAACAGGCCGAGGGGTCAGCGACAAATAAAGGAAAGGGAAAGGCTAGCAATAATTAATTGTTTAGTTACAGAGTGATTGTAACTGTAATATTTTTGTAATAGAACATATTGTATATGTTTTGTAACATTTAAAGGTCTGTAAACCTGGGATAGTTATGTATTAATGTAAATTAAGTTCTATTATTTAGAAATGAATGATTGAGATTAAATGGTAGTGTAATATCGTGAGAACTAAATCTGTGGTTCAAGGGACCTGGATTTGGGAGCGTCACATGTTTCTTATAAGGGGGGAGAATATAATAACCACGAGTTCTTAGTCCATTGTAATGATAATTATTAACTAATTATCAATAAATTAAAATGTTGGTATGAATTGATTATGCATTTACATGATTGAATATATATATATATATATATATATATATATATATATATATATATATATATATGTATCTGTATGTTTATTAATCTATAATGTAGCAAATTAGTAGAATTAATTAAAACAAATCTAATTGGATTATATTTTTAAGTCCAAATAAATTATTAAACTAGGTTCAATAAAATAAACCTAGTAGTCCATGAACATAGTTAATTTATTAGTCCATCTTATAATTGAACTAGTCCAATGCTTATTTAATTAAATGTAGCATGTGTAAGTAATTAATAGCCCAATGGAATGAATTAATTGAGCCCAAACAAATTAAATGGATGAACCCAACAGATTAAATTATAGATTTCCATGTGGAGCCCAAATTGAGGTCAAAGTTGGTCAATATATATATATATATATAATAATAATAAAATAAATCAAAATTGCTTGGGAATGGGGGGGGGGGGGAATCGGTACTTTAGGGGGCCCACTTTGGGGGTGAATTGCTGCAATTGTGTTGCTTAAATGTTACTTAACCATTTGCTTGCAAGTTAGCTTGATTGAGGTCAATCACCTAATCAATCCAAATATCATTCAATCCAATAATAAACCTAAATTAGCTTAATTTGACTAATGTTAGTTGTTTAGTGGATGTTGATGATGATTAAGGAAGTGCTATAAATAGAGTGCTTCACTTATTGGTTATGTTGGTTAGTCATTTGCTAGAATTACCAAGCGAGAAAGGAGAGAGTTTCCTAGAGAGAAATAGAGAGAACTCTTGGTAGTTAGAGAAATCACCAAGAAGGATTCTTAGATCTTAATCAAGGTGAAGTCTCTAGCTAGATTCATTTCAAGAAGAAGAAAAACATCCAAATCTAGAAGGTTGAAAAATGTGTTATACCTTCATTATTCATTTCTATGGTCTATATATATTTTAAATGGTCAAAATATATTTTTTACTGCTCAAAACCTATTTTGATGTTCTTAATGCTAGATTTTGGATATATATGAAGATTCATGGTGTAGTATATTTTATATGTGTATTGATATGCTTGGCATGGAAATAAATTGTAGAACTATGCATATTAAGGTTTACTAGGTAAAACGCTAACTAGTTATGTTTTATATATTGTGGTAGTTTGATTTTGACGGCTAAAAAGTTATATTTATGAGTTATAAAAACAACCCAACTTGAATCTCTTAAAAATATGGAAAAATGAGAAATTTATGACTTTTATCACAAACTATATCATTTTAAAACCCTACGGTGATCGATCTCAAATCTTATATCAAAAACGTTTTCAAAAACAAGATCGAACCAAGAAATGTTAAAAAATAAGAAGTTAGGAAGATAATAAAACTGATTTGGTGTATTTTGGACATGTATATTTTATTTTATAAAAGGTTGAACCAAAGAAATTAAAGTTGAAAAAATTAGGGTTTAAAAGATCAGAACTACTGTCGTAGCTGTAATACTCTGGATGTTTACAAGATTTGTAGATAAGATCTTAAATGATTAATTAAAGGTTAGTGTTTAAAATCTAGAGTTGAAGAAGTAAAATGTGTAGAAAATAAGTAAATATTTTTTTTCTAACCTAATTTATTTACTAGGGATTAAATGTGAGAATATTATAATGATGCATATAGAGAATTTATTAAGAAAATAAATTCAATTAAGAAGTGAATGTGGTTATATTAATACATATATATCTAAAGTGTGTTTTTTAGCCAAATAAGAAGATGAGTAAATTAAGACTCAACAAAATTAATAAATTAATTAGTTTTAATATGGAACAAGAAAGAACGTTATGAAATATAATTAATTAGGTTAATTATATTAGTTATGAGTTAAAGTTATAGAATAACTAGAATGGTTACCTAGGATGACAATAATAAGAAGTTAATTAATTAAGTAATTTACTTAATTATCAAGTTGTAGTATATAATCCAATAATTGATTAAAACAAGCTCAATATTTTAAGTCTTGTTGGTAATTATAGAGAGATCCAAATAAATTTCTGGATTGATTAAGCCTTATGAATAGTTCAAGTAATTTAATTATATACTAGTGGACTAGCTCAAAAGGATTATATGTGTTAGCCCAATATGAGAATACTTGCATGAAGATGAGTTAGTAGTATTGGGTAGCCAACCAATTTAAATGATGAGTCCAAACAAATTAATATGGAAGTCCAATGAAGTTAATGTAACAATTTAAAGTAATGAGCCCAAATAAAATAAACTAGTAGCCCAAACATTGAGTCCAAACTTAAAAATCAAATGTTGGTCAATGTGTTGGGAGAATATTTTCAAGTATTGGTGTGTAGAGAATTAACTAATGTAAGGTTAATTGAATAATCCTAGTTGGTAGGCAAGAGAGGGCATTAACTAAACATTGGTTAATTGTTAGGTGAATGAATGTGATGATGAGAATTAACCATGGATGAGTTAATTGAGTAACCCTAGGTGACAAATAAGTTAAAGGTTTAACTATGCATTGATTAGTTGCTAGCAAAATGTATAGCTACATAATTATATATATACATGATGGATGAGAATTAACTAAAGTGAGGTTTATAGTTTCACCTTGGGTTAGTTGTTAGAAAAGAGTAACCTTACATGAGTTAATTGGTGAAAGAATATTATAAATACAATTATGTATGTATATAATTTTCCAAGATATAATTGGTAGGTAACCATGGGTTGCATGTTGTAGAGAATTAACCATACCTTAGTTAATTGTTAGGAGAAATCACAAGTATTGTATATATATGTATATATAATAAAAATAAAGGAAAAAGTGTGGAATGTTGACCAAATATTGGGCTCCGCTTGGGGATTGAATGTAGTTTACATGTTGCTTGTATTCCATTTAAAATGGTCATTCACTTTTTTAATTCCCTTAATTCATGCTAGGGTGTAATTTAAATAAAGGGTTATTGGTGAAAATGTAGAGATATACATGTTGTAAGTATATAGATTGGTAGAGAGTTAACCAATGTTAGTTAAATGAATTAACTATGAGTAATAAGAAAGCTTGGCTATCACCAACCCTAGTCAACCAAGATGGTTAATTCTTATGAATTTATGTTTGTAGAGAACTAACCACTATTGAGTTAGTTGTTAACCCTAAGTGGTAATAAAAATAAAACCTTAACCAATGCTAGAGTTAAGTGTTAGTAAATATATAAATATATTGAATATATATGTATACTTGATTATAGAGAATTAACCTTGTGTTAATTGATAAAAAATGATAAAATAAGTATATCTATTAATATGATGAGTTTGGACCATGGTTGGGTGTTTGGACTAACCTAGGTCATTTAAATGTAGAGAGTTAACCACATTATGGTTAATTGTTGGGAGATGTATGAATATGTAAATATATAAATAAGATGAGTTTTAACCAATGTTGGGTGTTTGAGTGACCAAGGTTAAGTGTAGTACTTTAACCCTAGGTCTTACGGAGAGTTAGAGAGTTAACTACATGAGAGTTAAGTGTTGGTGTTAGGTTGCTTATGTTTTACTCAATTGGTTGCTTGAAAGTTATCTTGATGGTTGTCATTCTTGGTGGTCAATCACCAAGTCAATCAAGTTGTCATTCACTAAAATAGTAAGCATGGATTATACCTTTAATTCACCTATGTTAGTTTATTAGTAGATGATAAGTGAGGTTGGTTGAGTTCTATAAATAGAATTCATCACCAAGGTTAACAAGAGTTTAGTCATTTGTTCATTTCACTAAGTTATAAAGAGAGAAGTATGCTAGAGAGAAGTGAGAGCTCATTTGAGAGAGTTAAAGAGATCCATCAAGAGTGTTGGTCATTTCAGGTGGAAGAAGAAGCAAGAGGGGGAGTCCTAGCAAAACTCTAGCAATGAAGAATAAGGAACTATGAAGGTTGAAAAGTTTATTAACTTTGATCTTTTCATTTTTATGTTGTTAAATGTACTATTAGAGATATGTATGATGTATGTTATATATATTAATGTTGTAGAGTCATCAAACATGATGGTCTAGCAAAATAATACTTATAGCATCATGTTTGAACCAATAGAATCAAGGATTTATGAAGCTAGTTTTCATTTTATCATTGTAAGCAATTTTAAGCTTACTTTCGTTTGGAATTTGGATTTGTGATATAAAGAGAAATTGTAGAGGGAAAAATTCTGATGAGAATGGACTCAAGAATCATCCTAAAATATTTTGAAATGAAGACGTTATGACAGTTTAAATGAAGAAGGGTCGGGCAGACAAAACTTAGAAAATGTTTCTGCCACACTAGGGCCGGGGCCCTAGTCCATTTTAAAAAAAAATGATTTTTTTATCCGGGTCAGGTCGGGCCAGAGCGGTTTGAGTCAAAATGTTTTAAAATTTATATAATTAATTTGGAACCTAAGTTTAATAATAATTTATTATTTATATAATAAATAATAAATAAAGTAAATAAAAGCCATTATTATGATTAATTGCTATTTAATTGATATTAAATAATAATTCAAACAAATAAATATAATAACTAATTATTTATTATTAAATAATAAATAAAGGAGGATATGAAGTTAATAAAATAATTATTTATTATTTAATTAATATTAAATAATGAATAAGGATAATTAGTTAATTAATTATTATTTAAAGGATATTAAATAGTAATTAAATAAAGATGGAGTTAATAAGGTAATTATTTATTATTTAATAAATAAGGATGATTAATTAATTAGTTATTATTTAAAGGATATTAATTAATAATTAAAGGGAAATGAAGTGAATAAAATGATCCTTTGTTAGTTAATTAATAATAAATGGGGTTAATTAATTAAGAAATTATTATTTAAATAATCATTAAAGGATTTGAAGATGATTAATTAATTAATTATTATTTAAATGATATTAAATAATAATTAAAAGGAAATAAGGTTAAGTAAATTATTATTTATGTAAAGATAAATAAACAAGTAAAGTTAATTAAAATAATTATTTATTTAACTAATATAAAATAAATAAAGTGAAGGAAATAAAAAAATAATAAGTGATTAGACAATTTACATTTAATTGTTTATGCCTTTAAATATTTCTAAATGAGTAAATTATTATTAAATATTTAATGATAATAGCTAGTGATGAAATATTATTAAATAATTAATAATATTGGCAATTGCGTAAATATTATTAATAGCTTAATAATATTGGTAACCAATTAAAAGGTTGTTAAATGATTAATAACATTGTAAATGATTAAAATATTATTAACTAGTGAATAATATTAATAAGTGATTAAAATATTATTAAATAGTTAATGATATTTGAATGTGGTTGTATATTATCAAAGGTAGATAATATTATGAGATATTTGGTACATTATTAAATGTTCGAATCATTAAGTTATGTAAAATAAGAAATTTTAATTGAATTAAACCCAGGTAAAAGTCCATTAGTGACTAAATATTAGACAACTTACTAAATATAGGTTGTATGAAGAATGTAAGGTATCGGTGAATGTTGGTTAAGCGTACCCGATACACTACTAGAAAATCGGTCTATAGCGACTGTCGGTGATCGTCGCTATAGGCCAAAAGACCGTTGCTAAAAGTTTTAGCGACGGTGGGGGACTGTCGCCGTTGAAGCCGTTGGTAAATCAATAGCGACGGTCCTACATATCAATAGCGACGATCATGACCGTCGCTAAAAGTTCTTTACTGTCACCACTAAAACAGGCCTATATCGACGGTCGGCGACCGTCGCTATAGTTTTCTAAATATTAAAAAAAAAAATTTAAAAAAACTTATAGCGACGGTTGTCGACCGTCGCTATAGGCATTCTAGATCGTCGCTATAGGTCTTCTTGTTAGTTCCCGTGGACACAATAGAGATCTAGAAGGGGGGGGGGGTTGAATAGATCATTTAAAAACTTTTTACTTTTGTAACGAAAGCATATTAGTTATAAATGATAGAATAAATTCAAGCACAGCGGATTTTACTTTTAATAAACCCCTTAAAGAAATATGAGCCATTTCAATTTAGTGTGTTAATCTAGTATGGGTGAAAGCAGATATTGTGCAGAATATAAAAGACATAAAGTAAATGACACAAGAGATTTATAGTGGTTCGGAGATTGAATAACTCCTACTCCACTCTTCTACTTGACAGTAGGAAATCCACTAAGATTTAGTCCTCTGGACTAGGACACTCTTGCCCTCATCAAAGCTAGCAGCTTTGGTTCCTTTAGTCACATTAAGACTAGGACATTCTTGCCCTCATCAAAGCTAGCAGCTTTGGACTGTAGACTAAGTCCAGCAGACTTAGAATCTCTTGTACCCTTCGGTACTCAACAAGTCCAGCAGACTTGATTTCTTTTTAGCCACTTGGGCAAGGATCCTTTGACCCTCTTTTGTGTGTTGGATGCTTGTTGGGTTGTGCTGCTAAGATGAACTTTGATCTTCTTTATCTTCTGGTACTTAGCAGCTGCTTATGATCCATCATTGAATGTTGCTGATGTTTGTCGTTGATATTCTCCTTCTTTCTGATATTCAGCAACTACTCAAGATCACCAAATGTGCTGCTAGGCTTTTGCACTTCAGCTCCTTTGGTACTTGATAGCTCCTCGAGATGAACTCCTGAGATGACTGTGATGCTTCTTCTTTTTGGTACTCAGTTGTTCCTTCTTATCATAGACAGTTTATTGCTTCTCGAGATGGGCTTCTGAGATGACTGTGATGCTCCTTCCTTTTGGTACTCAGTTGCTACCATGTATGTATCAAGTTGGCGTTTAAGCTTCTCTCTTCCATGTGCCTAGCAGCTCTGAACACTTCTCTTATAATAGAGTTATACATCTCTATGTCTCTCTCAATTCAGTGTTAGTGTTCTGATGGATCGTAGAGTTCTTTAGCATAATCATTCTCTGTTTCACTCTACGATCGGTTGTTGTCTTCTATCATTTCTTTTGTATATTTTTCAACTGCAACAACCCCTCTGCTCTTTTTTTTTTTGTTACTCATATTAGGCCTTTATATCTCTGAGCAAATCTTACCGTTTGAAAGAAATCCCGTTGGTTTCATTTGGCCTTGTGCAGATCCTCAATATCTTTAATGTTGACTTTCTTGCCGCGTGTGTCAGTGCTTTTCTGACGTGTTCGGATATGTTAACCTGTAGCTCTGCTTTCTCTGAATTTATAGCCGTTGCTCTTCTCAGAGTTGTTCATCAAAGATTATTATATTCTTTGCTAGTTAATCTTCTGATTCATCAATAAATGTTTTTCTTGACTTTAAGAATCAGCTGCTCTGCAGGCTCTGACTTGTTGACTTGTCTTCTTTATCACTGTAGAGATGTCAGTCTCGTGTTCTTCCCAGTCTTTGGAGTGAACAGGTCTTAGAGAATATGATCGTTGGGACATAGTCTTCTGATTTCTTGAGCCTGATACATGATACTAAAAGTCTTTGCTCTGACACTCAGCACGCATAAGTCAGTATTCTGACATTTCTGACTTCTTCTATAGCAGATGCCTTAGAAGTGTTGACGTGGATGTTTCTGAAGTAATTAGAAACTCATTTTGAGACTACTGTCTTAAGTGCTTAGATGTCTTCAATCCTAGTTGGCACTTAAGTACTCAACGATCAATCCAGTTGTAGCTTCTTGCTTCTGATCGTTGAGTCATCTGCTGGTTCTGCTATGTAGCTCTACGATCTTGTCTGTCGTAGGCTTCTGATCGTTGAGTCATCTGCTGGTTCTACTAATATGCTTCTCATGCTTCGTGATCTTCATTGTGCTTTATGTATATAGAGCATAAGTCTGTGATCTGGTTTAAGCTTTAACAGATGATTTCTTATCATAGAGGATTGCTCTATGAACTTCAGGCTTGCTCGAACTGCTTGGTTCTATATGTCATGGAAGACTGCTCTATGAACCTTCAGGTGCCAGATCTTTATTGTAGAGGACTGCTCTATGAACTTTCAGTTTCATTCTCTGCTGTACAATCAAAGGCTGTTTATGACAGGTAGCATTTGAATATCTTCAGCTTGATTGCTTTGAATGTTGTACATCTGAACTTGCTTTAACATTTTACGACTTATCTGACTTGTGGTGTAAGTCATAGTGTAATCGTAGAGTTATGATTTGAACTGCTCTACGATCTCAGTTCAGACTAGATGCTGTAGATGTACGAGATCTTCATTCAGTTTGTTTAACAGCCCAAGGACAACCTATTGAATAATCTTTATGAGGATTACTGTCATGATTCTGAACTTTGACTCTGCTTGGTTCGTAGACAAGATTAGGAGAATCGTAGAGTGACTGTCTATATGGACTCTACGATCCCGAGAGTTAGCTCTACGATGCTGAGACAACTCTACGATCTGCCGAGAGGACTCTACGATTTTCCGAGCCTTATTCTGCGTTTACCAGGCAAACTCTACGATCTTCCTAGGAGACTCTACAATCTTCCTTTGAGTGATTTCATAGGACTTCTATCTGAATGACACTTCACTTCTCAATCAGTCTTGTTGATGGAGTTGGTGCTTGGATCTTCTGTTTGCTTGTCGGTCATTCAGGGTCTTCATACTGATGATCTTTTGAATAGACGCTCTATGATTCTGCTTTGGAAATGTGAGCGTGTGACTGGTTATACTGATGGCTTGCAGACTCTACGATCGTGAGTGTAGTCTGCGATTCTTGCTTTAACTCTCTTGCCAGACTGTTGTACTTTTGACGATCAGGCCTATCTATTACAATTTAAGATCAACCTAACAAGTTTGATCTTTCTATATATATAGTCCTTGTACATAGTGATCTTTTTGAAGGACTGTACAATGCTATTAACTCATATGAGATCAACTTAACAAATTTGACCTTGTCGATCTAAGTCCTTAGAACATAATGTCTATTAACTATTAAGGACTTTACATCTTTCATTAATGCAGACATATTTGCATATTGATTCATTTATCTTTTAACACACATCATCAAATCTTATAATAGAGAAATAACATTCACATGCATATTCCAAATACTTCTAAATATTAAAAAAAAAAAAATTAAAAAAGCTTATTGCGACAGTCGGCGACGGTCGCTATAGGCCTTCTAAATATTAAAAAAAATATTATTAATAAAATTGTAATTCAACACACAATATAATGTCCTATAACAATTATAAATAAATTTATATAATTTAAAATTATTTATATCACAATTGTTAAATACAATAAATCATAGTTAACTAAAATATTCATACAAAGAAAAATTACGTGTAAATTACCATCTCAAAATTACATAGGCAACCCTGCAACCCCCAAACTTGAATGCCAAACTCCTATTATATGATCTCTTACTAGTGATCAAACCTTCTCCCCTTGAAAAAAGGAGAAAAAGTTCTCAGCTCAACTTCTGGCATATTATTATTATTATTATTATTATTATTATTATTATTATTATTATTATTATTATTAAATCAAAATTTATTTTTGAAATACCTCAAATTAATTTTCAGCAAGCAAAACTGGTATTTTATTTTCTTTTTTAAGAAACATAGAGGTTATTATTATTATTATTATTATTATTATTATTATTATTATTATTAAATCAAAATTTATTTTTGAAATACCTCAAATTAATTTTCAGCAAGCAAAACTGGTATTTTATTTTCTTTTTTAAGAAACATAGAGGTTATTATTATTATTATTATTATTATTATTATTATTATTATTATTATTATTATTAAATTAAAATTTATTTTTAAAATACCCCAAATTAATTTTTAACAAGTAAAACTGGTCTTTTTTTTGTGTAACGAAGATGATAATATTATTATTATTATTATTCTTATTATTATTATTATTATTATTATTATTATTATTATTATTATTATTATTATTATTATTGTTATTGTTATTATTATTAAAAAAATATTTTTAAAAAGCAAAACTGGTGAGTTTAGTAATGTATTTGTAGACCCAAGTTGATAATTGTGTAAAAATAATATTTTTTAATCATTCTGTTAAAAGTCAACTCGGATTAACAAAAAAAATGACAGTTTGTAAAAAATAAGGAGTTTAATGAGTTGACTGTAAAAAATTTCAGTTCAGTGATGTATTTGTAAATTGAGGTCGAGTACAAGAGTAAAAAATGTATTTAACCCGATCACATTTTAATCATTGGAATAAAACTTCATTGGCTTATAATATAGTTGGTTAGATAATAGTGCGGCCCGGCCTGGTCAAGGCCTGACCTGACTCGGCTTGACTTGAAGGCCACGAACAGGCCATATTTTCTTTGGTTCAGATTCGGCCTGGCCTGGCCTGCTAATAAGCCCGGCTTGAGGCCTGGTCAAGCCTGGGGCCTAGCTGAGGCTTGGCCCAGGTTGGGGTCTGACCTGGCCTGGTTCACCCAAAACTCGATCCGACCTACCAATTTTCTTTATTTGCTACTTCAATTCTCCTACTGTAGACAAAAACTTCATCTTTGTGACAACTCATTAAATAAACAAAATAAAATTGATGTCTTTTAATACGTTCATTCATGCATATTTGTTTATATACGAATAAAGAAATCCATGAAAATACATTGACTAGTGTAATATATAAGAATTTTCCTTATCTAGCTAGTAACCTACACTTCTTACAGATCTTTCATTGCATTTTTATTTTAATAAATACTTAGCGTAACAGCTACAAAGTCATTTGTAAAATAATAATAATAATAAAAAAGATATTTTTCATTATTGTAATTTGAAAGCCGTAACTTGTAATACATTACTTTTAATTAATATATCAATTAAGTTTAAAATTTTAATAGGTGTTTTAATAATATTTAAAATTACTAAAAAAATTATTTGAATAGATCGAATCAGACTGGTCTGGCCTGGCCTGCAGGCCTCAACAGGCCCCCTTTTTGAGCGCCAAGCCCGGCCCGGCCTGTAGGCCAAAAGTTAAAGACCCGACCTGGCCTGGTCAACGACTAAGGCCTAGCAGGCCCAAGCCGGGCCAGACCAGGCCGACCTGTTGTGCATGCCTATTAGATAATACATAAAACATATAAAAGTAGTGTAGGAATAAATTTCTATAAACTATATTTTGCTAATTTTATAAGGCCCTTATTTCATATATTGAATTAATTTATTATTCCGATCGTCTTAAATTAAAAGTCTTATTTTAATTTTTTTGGTTAAATTAATTATTTTTATAATTAATAATTAAGTATATATATGTAAAATTATAAAAATTAGAGTTAATAGATAATTGTATAAAATTTCTTATAATTATAATCTCTTAACCAAAATTTTATTAATATTGGTATAAAAATTAAATTTTAAAATAATTAATTTAATAAAAATAATAAAAACGAGACTTTTAGTTTGATGCGGAGAAATCAATGTAATTAACATAATTATGAAGATAGGGAGGAAAAAAAAACCTTCCATTTATTTTTCCTTGTCCTTTTTGTTTATTTGTTTTTTTTTTTAAATTTAAAAAGATTTGTGAATCTAAGTATAGGTTAGGGTTAGGGATGGGATCAAACTAAGAGTGTAGGAAGCTTGGTGCTACGAGTCATATAGTCTCTAAAGGGCTAATCAGCTCATGTTTGTGTCTGAACCATCAAATCGTGGGATCCGTTTTCTGTGAGAACCAGTTTGATGCCTAGTATAGGAATAAGGGGCTAGATAAGTCTTTTCCATGTTCAATTTATTAGTGTTTTTTTTTTTTCCAAATAAATTACCATTTTAGGGTAAAAATTTGTCCATAAATTACTTTCCTTTCATATAAAAGTATTGTAGGAATATATTTCTATAAACTATATTTTGCTAATTTTATAAGGTCCTTATTTCATATATTGAATTAATTTATTATTTCGATCATCTTAAATTAAAAGTCTTATTTTAATTTTTTTGGTTAAATTAATTATTTTTATAATTAATAATTAAGTATATATATTTAAAATTATAAAAATTAGAGTTAATAGATAATTGTATAAAATTTCTTATAATTATAATCTCTTAACCTAAATTTTATTAATATTGGTATAAAACTTAAATTTTAAAATAATTAATTTAATAAAAATAATAAAAATGAGACTTTTAGTTTGATGCGGAGAAATCAAATGTAATTAACAGAATTATGAAGATAGGAAAAACAAAAAAAAAACCTCAATTTCTTTTTCCTTGTCCTTTTTGTTTATTTGTTTTTTTTTTAAATTTAAAAAGATTTGTGAATCTAAGTATAGGTTAGGGTTAGGGATGGGATCAAACTAAGATTGTAGGAAGCTTGGTGCTACGAGTCATACAGTCTCTAAAGGGATAATCAGCTCATGTTTGTGTTTGAACCATCAAATCGTGGGATCCGTTTTCTGTGAGAACCAGTTTGATGCCTAGTATAGGAATAAGGGGCTGGATAAGTCTTTTCCATGTTCAATTTATTAGTGTTTTTTTCCCAAATAAATTAACATTTTAGGGTAAAAATTTGTCCATAAATTATTTTCCTTTTATGTGGAAATAGAAAATAGATATACTGCACACAATTTACGTGCTTTAGTGGAATAAATTATTTTGTTTTGAATTAAATTAAAAAAATAGTGTTTTATAGTATTTTAATAAAAATCAGACAATTACGTATTTTTAGATAAAATTAAGGAGTTTTTATTCTTTTAACAAATTATGTAATATTATTTACAATGATAAAATTCATTTAATAATTTTAATAAAATCAAAATTCCTTGAATTTTTCTCAAATTGCAGAGTTGACAGATTCCTATTGAATAATTAATGTAAAAACGTCAATTTACAAATAGTACTTATAGAAAAAAATTTCATTGAATGATATAGTCCAAAATTAAATGAATTTATATTAAATTTAAATTATGTCAAACTAACTTTAAAGAAATTTAAATTATCTCATATTTTAAAACGATAGAAGTTTGTCATAATCTTTGGACACAAGACCAAGTTACAATAACTCTTCTATTTAGTAAGTTTTATCAAGTAAGTTTTAGTAAGAAATATTTGTCTTTCTTTAACTTAATAGACCCTTGTTAACGCTTAAATTTGTACGCTTGTCAAAATCACCAAACAGTAAGTCAATTTGCACAAAAAACATACAATCTTCACACCAAAAGGCTGACAGCTTAGACCGTCAAGAGATAGCTGTGACGACCCCAAATCCGGGTTCGTTTAACCTCGGATCCGGTTCAACACTAGTACTACTTTTCTTTGTTGTTCATGAATTACAACAATATTATAATTGGTAAATAACCATTTATTTACAATTTTACAACATCTCTTTCTATTCCAGAATCGAAATCTTTATACATTCCTAGTATGTCTTAATATCATACCTGATACGACATTCTATTACAATCAACTTGAGTATTTAACACTCATATAACGTACCAACTAAATCTTATGATACGCAATCATTTACCTGTCCAATTCGGACTGATATCTATAATAGATATTTAGATCTTCAATGGAAGTAATATGTTTTCCTGTTCCTTGTTCTTTATCGAGAACTTCAGGTAACTAGCCTTATCTGAAAATGTTGGTTTAGGCAAGAGTGAGCACGACGGCTCAACAAGTCTAACAGATAGCACATAACACATAGTTTATGTTTATACATTCTTCTCATACTTCATGCATTACATTATATGAATGCATCATGCTTCTCATGCTTTGCATTTATTCATGCAACATATTGATTATGCATTGGAATGAGTACATGGCATACAGTTCAACTTATTCAATTAATTCAGGCTTTCTAACATATAGAATCAACACACATCATATGATTTCACATAAACATATTTAATTCAAATTCTCACAGGCTTCAAGTGCACACACAACAGTTATACACATAACAACAATATCTGAAAAACTTGCCTGGTTCGCTTCTACCAGTTACGCTTATTTGCGTCTTGCTTTCAACCTACAATTTATATAGGAAATTGAAATAATCATTAGACATAATGACTATTACTTAGCCTTTATATAAGACTCTAACTTTAAATTATTAACTCTTAAGATGTCCGACAAACGAACCCTTAAGTTCCGGACAAAACCCCTAGCCCAAACTGTGACGCCCCCAAATCTAGGCCCACACAGCCCAAACTTGAGTCGTCAAAAGACTACAACAAAATTATTACAACAAAGCACAACGTACAACAATACCGTGTATAATAATACACAACTAAGTCTTCACTATTATTGCCACACTATTTTACAACACGTGAAGACTATAATATATATCCCTCGGACTCCCACTCCATTCCCCGGCTAGACCCAGCTACGTTCTCATATCCTGTTGAAAAATAATGGAACAAAAGGGTGAGCTCAAATAGCCCAGTAAGAAATATCATGACTAAGATAATGACGAATAAATTATCATTAGCCTTCAACAGGTGAGTTCTTGATAGAATACAACAGAATACAAGGTGTATATCAAAAACTGCAGTTAAATTCTTGAACAATGTTCAGATCAATAATAGCGGCGGAATGAACAATCTATTAGAAGAATAATGTAGACTATAATGTCCACGCGCTTCTCTTTTTCGTAAAAACATCATCAACTTTTATCATCTGAAATACCATTAGTCAAGATAATACAAATTCACAGTTCCTGGTCATAATCATGCAAATCAACAGTTCATCTATGCATTACGGGCCAAAGAGAACATTCAATATAGCACAAGCGGTCATGATTATACCAGATTCAGCCTTTGGTCATAATCATACCAAACAACAGTTCATCTATGCACTACGGGCCAAAGAGA
This sequence comes from Hedera helix, assembly GCA_947179155.2. NCBI lineage: Eukaryota > Viridiplantae > Streptophyta > Magnoliopsida > Apiales > Araliaceae > Hedera > Hedera helix. The sequence goes on from OX359286.1 coordinate 5,914,883, forward strand.
ACTTTCAATATAACAACAACGGTCATGATTATACCAGATTCAGCCTTTGGTCATAATCATACCAAACAACAGTTCATCTATGCACTACGGGCCAAAGAGAACTTTCACCACGTGCCATAAAAGACACCGAACAGATGTATCGCCTTTAACCTAATATATCGCCTTTAACCTATCATCTGTTCAACAAATATATCACATCTGTGCCCCCGGCCACAGATATTCACAACAGCTTGATTCTTGATGATTAGTACAAATAATAGTGATACAATTGATGAACAGAAGAAACAGGATAAACAATAAGTATCGGAAGTTTACTTTGTGCAGATTCAAATAATGTCCAAATTGTCAACATGATGTGGAGTGAAATTTAAAAATGTTATTCAAGATTCTCAGTTCAGAATAACGGTTACAGTTCAATAGAAAGATTCAGAAAATAGGAAGGTTCAGTTGAAATAATGAAGTTCAACTATTATGGATCATATAATATTTTCAGGAATTATAGAAGCAATAGTTCCATAATAAGTTTCGATTCAGGAGTATGAAAGAAAATAATATCCCTTACCGTAGCAAGTTCAAGAGTGTAAAAAAATGACATTTCTTACCGTAATAAATTTAAGAGTGTGAAAAAATAATATTCCTTACCGTAGTAAGTTTAAGAGTATGAAAGAAAATGAAATTCCTTACCGTAGCAAGTTCAAGAGTGTAAAAAAAATGACATTTCTTACCTTAACACGTGACTGGATATTGATTTAAATGAGATTGATCAACCTATATATTTATAATAAAATTAGTAATTACAACATGTAAACTTCAAAGTGTATGATAACTCATATATTATGAACTATCAAAATTATATATATTTAACATAATTTGTGTAGTATAAAATACCAACTTTAAAATAGTTTTAAAAATAATATTCCAAAATAAATCTTCCAAAGAAAGCTTTTAAAAATGAATCTTCTCAAAGAAGAGTCTTCTAAAGGAAGATTTGTGAATACCGTGAAAAATAGGAATTTATAAAATTACTACTCTTTAATAAAAGACTTACTTGAAAAATTCCTGCACTCCTTTTGGCTTTCAAACACTCAAAATAGCCTTACTATTCTCAGAGAAAACTCATAAAATTCTTATAGAAAAATTTTATGTTTTAGGTGTGATTTTTCTATTCAGCTGAACAATCTATTTATAGGAGAAAAGAAGTTACTATGCATGGTAGGTGAACAGAAAAAAATTCAGCAGAGGCAACGCGCAGCCCACGTTTTTTTTTTTTCTTCTTTCTGCGCAAAATTTCTTCAATTTCAACTTCACCAACTCATGTGGGCCCCACCAATGGGTCCACATGTTTCTTACTATTCACGTACTATTCACGTCACTATTCACGTTACTATTCACGACACTATTCACGTTACTATTTCAAATAGTAAAATTAATTATATATATTTTTTTTATTTATTTATTTATTCTTCCTGTGAGTCCAACATATAAAATAATGTTACCACAATAATGTAAGAAACACGTTACATATTTTTATTAATTTAATAATATAAATTATAGTGTATTTGCTACTGTGACAATTATTAGGTTCAATAATTTTAAAAACAGTGCAGCAACAATTATTGACTCAATGATATAAAATACAGTGTAATGACAATTATTAAATCAATAATGCAAAATACTGTGTAGCAACAATAATTGAATTGATAATATAAAATATTATGCAGTGACAATTATCGATGAAATGATGCGTAACAGTTACGGTGTCAATAATATGAGACACTGTGTAATACCGTGTGCTACTGTAGAGTACCGCATGCTACTGTAGAGTACCGCATGCTACAGTAAAATACCATAAATTACCGTATGCTACTATTCTTTTATCACCGGTATTTTAACAGTTAACACCGTTGACTATTTTTATTTAAAAAGGTTACTTCTGTCGTTTTCTATATCCGACAGATATTCCGTTGTGGGGTCCACCAATAATTAGTTATTTCGGCGCCGTCGTACGACCCGAATATTCCCCAACAAAACGAATATTCCCCGACAAAACGAATATTGTCCGACAAAATAAAATTTGCACATAACATCCTTAACTTTCAATTTTGTTAATTTAACCACTTACTGTTTCAGGAAAAATATATATGAAGAAAAATTAAATTTTGTATTTCATAAATTCGGGGTCTTACACAAACCTAGTTGGACATATCGGGTACGCTTAACCATCTTTCACCAATACCTTGCGTTCTTCATACAACCTATATTTTATAAGTTGTCTAATATTTAATCACTAATGGACTCTTACCTTGGTTTAATTCAATTAAACTTTCTTCTTTACGCAACTTAATGATTTGGACATTTAATAATGTACCAAATATCTCAAAATATTATTTACCTTTGATAATATATAACTACAATCAAATATTATTAACCCTTTAATAATATTTTAATCACTTATTAATATTATTAACAATTTAATAATATTTTAATCACTTATTAATATTATTAACTATTTAATAATATTTTAACCACTTATTAATATTATTAATCATTTAATAATATTTTAATCACTTATTAATATTATTAACCATTTAATAATATTTTACTCACTTATTAATATTATCAATCATTTAATAATATTTTAATCACTTACTAATATTATTAACCTTTAAATAATATTTTAATCACTTATAAATATTATTAACCATTTAATAATATTTTAATCACTTATTAATATTATTAACCATTTAATAATATTTTAATCACTTATTAATATTATTAATCATTTAATAATATTTTAATCACTTATTAATATTATTAACCATTTAATAATATTTTAATCACTTATTAATATTATTAACCATTTAATAATATTTTAACAACTTATTAATATTATTAATCATTTAATAATATTTTAATCACTTATTAATATTATTAACCATTTAATAATATTTTAATCACTTATTAATATTATTAACCATTTAATAATATTTTAACAATCCTCAAATCCTTTAATGATTATTTAAATAATAATCTCTTAGTTAATTAATCTCATTTATTATTTAATATTCATTAAATAACAAATGATCATTTTATTCACTTTATCTCCCTTTAATTATTATCTAGTATCATTTAAATAATAATTAACTAATTATTCTTATTTATTAAAATAATAAATAATTACCTTATTAACTTCATCTTTCTTTAATTACCATTTAATGTCCTTTAAATAATAATTAATTATAATAATAGCTTTTATTTACTTTATTTATTATTTATTATAAATAATAAATAATTATTAAAGATGGGTCCCAAATTAATTATATTAATTTTTAAGCAATTTTATCAATTTTGGACTTAAAACACCCAAACCGACCCGACCCGAATGGCCCGACCCGACCCGGAACGGAAAACTCACTGGCCGTGAACAGTGTCAAGGGCCCCGGCCCTCCTTTTACAAAGGAAACAAGGGCCCCGACCCTCCTCTTGCAGAATCTGTAGAATTGCCATTTTCGGATTTTTCAACTTTTGCTCATTTGATTAAAACTTGCATAATTTCTTCATTTTAAAACATTTTGGGGTTATTCTTGAGTCCATTGTCATTACAATTTCCCCCTCTACAACTTCTCTTTATATCACAAATCCAAATTCCAAATGGATCTATGCTTAAAATCGCTCACAAGGGAAAAGTGAAAACTAATTTCACAATCCTTGGTTTTAAAAATCATATCTTAACCATAACAACTCATATGAACATTATACCAACTAGGTTTTGTTCTTAACTTATATATTTACCATATCAAAGAAGAAAATCTCATACCTAACTTTTAGATTTCAAAATATAAAGCTCCAAATCACTCGTTCGTTTAAGGTTTCGTCGGTAAAAATCGTTTTCATACATTTTGCTAAACTTTTCGACACCAACACCCATAAATATTCATGTTAAGCCCATGTAACCCTAGATCTACCGATCTAGCATGGATATAAACATTTAGAACTTGAGAATAACTTTTCTACCATAAATATTCAATATAAAACATAATGAACTTCAAAACTAGGGTTTAGGGTTAGTGTTATACCTTCTAGACTTGTGAGTTACTTTTCTCTCCTTTCCAAAATAGATGATGGAGTTAGATGACATCCAAGAACACTCCTCTTAAAGAAATAGACTTGGCTCACTTGACTCGGTAGTAACTCACTAAAGAACTCACTAACTCACTACCCTTTTTCTTTAACTCACCGAGTTAACTCACTAGAATTTACTAACACATAATAAAAGACTCTCTAGCAATATTTTTGGAATCCTCAAACACATCACCCAAGTCTTCTATTTATAGTGGAAGAAGTATATACATACAACCTATATATCTACACAATGGACTTCAACATATTTTCAAAAATGCTAGCCAAAAGTGTTGAGTGTTCCATACTCTAGTTCAAGCAATCAAAATGAATAAATTTTTGGAGTCCACACTCCATCATTTCCACCAGCCATACTCCTTAAAATGACCAAATTTTCCTTTATTTTTATTGCCTAATTGGAGAAAATAACATTCTAGAAGCTAATTTATTAATGGGTCAATATTTGGGCTTTGGAATTTAATCATTTGGGCCAACTATACTCATTTGATCCATTAAAATGTTGGGCTACTAAATTATTTTGCTAGGCTCCCAATTAATTAAAACATTGGGCTAGACTAATAAAATACTCAATCATACAAAAAATTCTACAAGTCCATCACTTAATTTAATTAAATGACTTGTTTAAATAATTAAGGAATAATATAATAATCAAATTTAATTTAATTTACATAATCAACTTACACTTGTCATATTCAATATTAATCGAATATTTAATTAAGGTTCCTCACAAAATAATCTTAAGTTAGTCCGTTAATAAATCCATTAATCGGACTTCCTTTATTAAACTTAATTCAATAACTTCCTCGGACAAATTATATAATCCAATTCATACATTAATTTCCTTAAATTTAATCTACTAGATTAATTCCTTTAGGACTCCCAACAATTAAAATAATTAAACTCTAAGTTGGGCTACCGTAATTAATTTATTGAGCTTGGGTTTGACACAATTTAATTAGATCATTGGTTTGGAAATTAAATCCCACCATTGGGCTTCTCTACATCTCCATTGGGCTTGCTACACCATTTCATTGAGCTAGTCAATTAAATCAATATTGGGCTCTATACCACAACTTAATACTTAAGTTAATTGCTTAATTAATTAACTTCTTGATATTGTCATTCCAGACAATCATCCTAAATTTTCCACAATTTTAACTCATATAATTAACCTAATTAATTATATTTCATGACTTCATATTTAAACTAATTAATTTATTAGTTTAATTGAGTATTAATTTACTCATTTTCTTGTTTGGCTAACAAGCACACTTTAGGTATATATGTATATCAATATAACCACCTTTACTTCTCGTTTGAATTTATTTCCTTAATAAATTCTCTACATGCATCATTACAATATTCCCACATTTAATTTCTAACAAATAAATTATGTTAAAAAAAAATGTTTACCCATTTTCTACACATCTTACTTCTCAAATTCTAGGTTTTAAACGTTAACCTTTAATTAAATCAATTAAGATATTATTTAAAATCTTGAAAATATCTGGGATATTACAATAGCTCTGCTGTGAGAATCAGTACGGGCCAAAAACATTAATAATTGAGGGTTTAGATTGCTAAAATATAAGATGATACGTACTTGTAAAAATGTGATGATAATATTGATGATAATAATGGTAATACCGTTAACCTCCACTCATGGCTGTATTTATAGTTGCTCATCACCTTTTGTCCATGCACCCCCGAGACCAATTAGAATTAAAAGTCCTTATTAGAGTCTCTTTACAACTGAAACCCATAAATGAATAAATCCATAATGAGATAAGTCCTTATCCCTCCAACAGAGTTCCAAGAATTCTATGTGAAGATGTTTACAATGCCCTGGTCGTTGACCTATTATTAGATTAGAATTGGTTATTCAGCCACAAATGTAAGTATCCGATCTCTCTTCTATAAACTTTATGAATTTATTCTTTTGCCTAACAAACACAACTCTCCCCCCCCCCCCCCCCCCCCCCTTTGTGGTTACAATTTATAAACCTCAACCCACAACCTCACTTTAGCCTCTAATCGAACCCTCCATCCAACTCCAAACCTCATCTTCCATCTCATCCAAACCAATAACTAAAGCCTCTGAACCCACTGAAATTGAACCCCCCCCCCCCAAGTCTTTAACCTCCCCGAACCCCAAAATATAACAATTTCCACCCTTCTCAAACCAACCCAAACCATACAAAAGAGAGAAGCTCTAGAACTTTCCGATGCTAAAAAATAACAATTAATAAAAAGAAAACATAAAAAACTCACAAAAGCCTATACCATCTATAATACCCGGATATTTATAAGATTTGGAGACAAGATCTTAAATGATTTAATTAAATGTTAAGGTTTAAAACCTAAAGTTGGAGAAGTGAGATGTGTAGAAAATGAGCAAACATATTTTTTTTAACTTAATTTATTTGTTAGGGATTAAATGTGAGAATATTATAAGGATACATGTGAAAATTTTATTAAGAAAATAAATTCAATTAAGAAGTGAAGGTGGGTATATATAGGGATTAAATGTGAGAATATTATAATGATACATGTGAAAAATTTATTAAGAAAATAAATTCAATTAAGAAGTGAAGGTGGGTATATATATATATATATATATATATATATATATATATATACACACACTTAGAGTTTTGTTTGTTAGCCAAACAAGAAAATGAATGAAGTAAATTAAATACTCAATAAAATTAATAAATTAATTAGTTTAATATAGAGTAAGAAAGAATGTTATAAAATATAATTAATTAGGTTAATTATATTAGTTATGAGTTAAAGTTATATTAAAGCTAGAGTGATTGCATGGGATGACAGTAATAAGAAGTTAATTAATTAAGTAATTAACTTAAATATCAAGTTATGGTATAAAGCTCATTAATGAATTTAAAACAAGCCCAATATTTTAATTATTATAAGTCTTGTTGGTAATAATAAATTGGTCCAAATAAATTTAAGGATTTAGCCTCATGAAGAGTTCAAGTAATTTAATTACTAATAGTGAAAAAGTGAATTACTTGCATGATTAATGAGAATGAAGAAATAAATGACTTATTAAATATATTTTAATGCGAGAATAATTATATGTGTTTGGATAACTATATTATAAACCCAAGTTGATGATAAGAGGAAGTTAATTAAATTTAATCAAGTCGAAGTACTTGTATTAATGTGTATTAGGGTTTTGAAAAAAATCAGCACTACTGCTGCAGCGGTAGGTTTCACCGCCGCTGCGGTGAAACTTCCTGAAATTTGAAAATCAGAACTACCACCGCAGTGGTGGTCCTCACCGTCGCAGCGGTGGTACAGACTCTTTGAAAATTTATGGTATCAAATTGAGGTACTAGTATGTATCAGCGTTAGGATGTTAATAAAATAAACCCAAAATATATTAAGTGTTAGTGTTTTGTAGACTAACTTAATTAAGTAGTCCAATAGACTTATAAATAGCAAGTCTAATTGGATTATGTAATTAAACTAATGTGTTTATTTTATAAGCTCAATGTTGTAGCCTTATATGATTTAATTAGTGAACCATATATATAATATGTGGTGAGTCCCAATTAATTTAAACTATACAATACTTGTTTATTTTAAGTGACATAGTTAACCCAATTGATTTAATAGTTGGGAATCCAAGTGTTGGTGACTTAAATGGATAAATGTAGTAGCCCAATGAAATAAATTGATGAGCCCAAATAATTTAAATGTGAAGGCCAAATGAAATATATTCCTAAGTCCAAAGTGGAGCCCAATACCTAGTCAAAATGTTGGTCAATATATATATATATATATATATATATATATATATATATATATATATATATATATATATATATATATAAGATAAAAATAAAATCAAAAATGGAAGAAAAAGAGGGAGTTGGCCAGCTACTCTAGGGCCCCACATGGGGTGGCTTGATTGCTCATTGTTACTTCTTTTGTACACAAAGGTTTGGAGGTTCAACCACCCTAGTCAATCATCTAGTTATTCTTCATGTCAATCCATCAAATAGTAATCCTAATTAGCCTCTAAATTGACCAACATTAGTTGATTAATGAAGGATTACCCAAGTCATATAAATAGAGTGCTCCACTAATGCTTTATGTTGGTTGGTCATTTGCTAGAGCAAAATAGAGAGAAAAGAGAGAACATTCTAGAGAAAAATAGAGAGAACTCTTATAAAGTGAGAATCCATCAAGGAGATTGTTAGATAATAGTCAAGGTGGAGTCCCTAGTGAAGTCCCTAGCCAAGAGAAGAAGATCATTACTATTTGATGGTCTAAAAGTTTAAAACTATAATATATTGGTAGATTCATGGTTTGATATGTTTAAAACAAGTTTTGGTACATGTGATGTGCAAATAAATGAAAGAAAAATCCATATTGAACTTTACCGATAAAACCCTAGTTGAGCATGTGCTATTTAACTTGTAGTTTGAAATGTATAAGTTGGAAGATGGATTTCCATGGCTAAAAAGTTACACATATGAGTTTTATAGAAAACACAACTTAAAGCTTTCAAAAATATGAAAAAACAAAGAAGCTTTGGCTTTTACCGCAAAATAGGTCGTTTTGAAACCTTGGAGTTTTTAAATCTTTCTTTGCAAATGATTTTATGACTACTTCCATTTGGAATTTTGATTTATGATCTAAAGAGAAGTTGTAGAGGGGAAAATTTTGATGAGAATGGACTTAAAAATCACCTCAAAATATTTTGAAATGAAAAAGTTATGGTAGTTTTAGTGAAGGAGATTCGGGTAGTCCACAAATTAGGGTTTCTGGTTTTTGTACCACCGCCGTAGCGGTGGAAACCATCGCCGCAATGGTCAAATGCACTACTTAGGACCTGTTTTAGCCGTCTAGGTCGGGTCGATCAGGGTCGAGTTTTTTGTGGAAATTTAATTTGAATCAAGTGTAAAATAAATGTGTTTGAATAATAAATCAATATATATGGAGTCTATTAGTGACTAAATGGTAGGTAAATGTTTAAAGTAAAGACTAAAGTTAACTATTGGTATTATTTGAAGAGTATAAAAATATTATGAAATGGTGAATAATATTAGTAAGTGATTAAAATATAATTAAATGGTTAATAATATTAGCAAGAGATTAGAATATTATTAAAGGGATAATAATATTAATAAAGTGATTAAAATATTATTAAATGGTTAATAATATTAGTAAGTGATTAAAATACTATTAAATGGTTAATAATATTAGTAAGAGATTAAAATATTATTAAATGGATTATAATACTAATAAAGTGATTAAAATATTATTAAATGGTTAATAATATTAATAAATGATTAAAATATTATTAAAGGGTTAATAATATTAGTAAGATATTAGAATATTATTAAATGGATAAAAATATTAATAAATGATTAAAATTATTAAATGATTAATAATATTAGTAAGAGATTAAAATATTATTAAATGGTTAATAATATTAATAAGAGATTAAAATATTGTTAAATGGTTAATAATATTAATAAATAATTAAAATATTATTAAATGATTAATAATATTAATAAGTGATTAAAATATTATTAAATAGTTAATAATATTTGAATGTAGTTGCATATTATCGAAAGTAGATAATATTTTGAATATTTTGTACATTATTAAACGTCCAAATCATTAAGTTATGTAAAGAAAGAAAGTTTAATTGAATTAAACTAATGTAAATAGTCAATTTGTGACTAATTTAGACAATCTTTGAAAAAGTAGGTCGTATGAAGAATGTCTAGTGAAGGCATAAGTTGGTTAAGCGTACCCGATATATCTGAACGGTATTTGGGCTAGAGTTTTTATCCGAAACTTAAGGATTCATTTGTCAGGCATATTAAGAGTTAATAATTTGAAGTTAAAGTCTTATATAAAGACTAAGTAATAGTCATTGTAACTAATGACGATGTCAATTTCATATATAAATTGTAGGTTGAACGAAAGACGCAAAATAAGCGTAAATGGTATAAGTGAACCAGACAAGTTTTTCAGAACTTGCTCCTATGTGCAATGCTATGTTACAATGTGATATTAAATTATTGATATGAAGATATATTGATGTTATTTAGTTTATGTGAAGCCAATAAAGTATGAGTGTATGTGAAGTATGTGATAAGCATGAAATATGATTACATGTGAAATATGTACAAAATATGAAGCATGATTTGATAGAGGCTAGTTGTGCATTATATGTGATGCATAAGAAGTATGAAACATTCATAAACTGAAAAGCATGAAATGCATGATGTAATAATAAAATGCAGAGTATGTTTAATATGTGAAGCATGCAATGTGTTATGTGTAACTGTTAAACTTGCTCAACCGTCATGCCTACTCTTGCTATAAAATAAACACTTTCATATAAGTGCAAGATATCCGAAGATTTCGTTAAAGATCAAGGATCAGGAATACGTATTACTTTCACCGAAAGTTTAAGTGATTGTTTTAGTTATGAGTCCGGATTGGACAAGTAAACTGATTGTGTAATTAAATAAATGGTTAGTGTATATTGTGAGTGTTTAAATACTCAAATTGATTGTAATAGAATGTCATATCATGTATGATATTGAGACATACTAGGAATTTGTAAAGATTGTGATTCTGGAATATAAAGAGATGTCGTAAAGTTTTAAATAAATGATTATATAGCGATTATAATATTGTTGTAAGTCATGAACGATAAGAAAAATGTTATACAGTGATGAACGAGATCCGAGATTCAAGGGACCTGGATTTGGGGGCGTCACACCATCACCCCGACCAAACCCTTACTAACAATCTAATCATCCTCATCCAACTTGCTCCTGACTAAAAAGACTCTTCCAGCTCCTCTAACAAAATCACCACTGAAACCAACATATTCTCCAACAGTCCCTGATTCTTAACCATTTATCGTCGAACCTTCCTACTTAACCTTCTGGCCCATCAACCCTGACAACGATGACCTCCCTCTAGAACTTTTTGAATACTTCATCCTCCCCGCCGACGACAACAAATTCAACCATCTCACCAACCGTCAACTTCTTCTCCCACCACCATCCACGAAGGATGAGTATCTTTCTCTTAAACACTTTTCACAATTTTACATTTTATTCATCCTTTTTGAATTCAGTCTCTCATTTCAGGCTTTGGCGACACTTGGTAGACTCTTACAACGAGAAATACAGGATGAGATTCTCTAAGCCACCGTCGAAACCTTAAAGAACAAGTTATTAACCTCCGAAAAAGAAAAAGCTGCCCTTTACCTAAAAATAAAAGACCTTAATCATTATGTGAACTCCCTTCAACTACGAATAACCGACCTTGTCAAATAGGAAACAACCTTTCTCGAAAAATGAATCAAATGTCGCAACAAAAATAAACAACATACACAACAAATCGACGAAATCACTGATTTTCTTTGAGACAAATTATAAATTATAAACACTACTTCTCGGACCGTTTGCCAACTCGAAGGGGAAGTCCAAACCCTTAAAGAAAAGGCATAAACAATAACTGATGAACAACGCCAATAAAATTTAGGAGAATACAAAACCTCTGACGAACTAACCGAAGCTGTTCTAACCGAATACAATAAAGGGAACCTGTTTGCCAAATCAAAGATGAAAGTGGTTGGTCTCGACCTTACATCATTTGGCTTCTCCAAAGATGATGGGTCCGAGGATGAACCTGACAACTAATGTATTTTTAATTGTTTTTTTTTTGTAAGAAAATTTTTGATATGTAGAGTTTGTACATAAATCAATGTTAAATAAAAATATCTTTTTATTGATGTCTCTCAATCTATACAAATGAATTAATATGAATGCCAACTATCATTGATAATATATTCTAAGTCTTTCAACATGCCAAGTGTTTTTGGCATGTTTTTCAACTCTGAACCCTTCAGATCCCAAAGTTGATAAGTCCATAGCTTCAAAAATTCAATAACTTTATAGGGATCCCGTGACGCCCCCAAATCCTGGTTCCTTGAACCTCGTGTTCAGTACTCACGATACTATTCTAACATTCATTCACATTCATTCCATTTATGAATATAATAACTTAATTACAATATTACATAACTATCCCAGGTTTACAGACCTTTATACATCACAAAACATTAACTACCTAACATATTACAAAAATATTACATGTACAACGGTTCTATAACTAAACACTATTGCTTGCTTGCCTTTCCCTTCCCTATATCAGTTCCTGAACCTTCTGCCTGTTTGGACTTAGCTAAAATATCAAGTTAAAGCAAGAATAAGCATAAACTAGCTCAATAAGTATATAAACACATGATGGCATGATATCTCAGAATGAATAGAATAAACATTTCCAATTAGCTTTAGCAATTCAATACTACTATGAAATGACTGGAAAGCATAACATGAAACACTTTTGCATTTGATTTAAAACATTATCATTATCTGTTGTATGATGACAAGACCAAGAACTCGTTTAGAACAATACCAATCGCAAGGATTGATACTACCTGACAATGTCATAAGACAATCTTTCCTTTTACATGTGTACTCTAGGTGATCAACCTATCGTACCCTATATTGTGCACAACATAGCCATCCTTCTTTACTTTCATTCCCCTTTTTATCAGAGTTGTTCTGTCACAATATTTTTATAGATTTTGTACCACAATAATATGGATTAGAGGACATACAATAAACATCTGAAGTTAACATAAATGACATTATATGTCTAGCCGGATAGAAATGGCATCGACCCTTTTAAATCAGTTCAACAATGAATGAACCTCACAATTTGCTTACAATAATACACAACATGCATAATTGTCAATGAACTACAAAAGAGAGTTCGAAAAGAATACTTGCATCTGTCCTCGCTTACTTTAACTATTACTATCTTACCACGTTTATAACTTACATAACCACGATGTTGGTCAACACATTACTTATATACGTTTACATGCTTTACCTTGACATACAAGTTACCATATACCTTTACATATATCCTAACACAAAACACGTCATTCATTTATACCTTAATATTTACCGCATTGATCATTTTTATCAATTTATAATTTATAATACATGTCTCTATCATATAAGATCAAAACACTTCATTTTGGTTCAACATTAAATTTTTTTCAAAAACCAGAACACTGCACCCTAGCACAGTGTTTTATTCTAAACACTTCGCTGGCCGTGAATTCTTCTCAGTTACACTACGCCCCAGCCTAGTGTTTAGTACTAAACATCTCGCTGTCCGCGAGATTGACTGAAACCAGTTTTTCCAATTTTTTCCCTAAACTTTTCTTCATGTTATTTTTGGCTATACATTATATTTCTTTATTCCAACACATGATTTAACATACATAACCTATATATGACTTGCCTAAGCCTTCAAAAACATTAAAAGTTTCCAAATGAACCTATTTTTCCGAATTTCTCATTTTAGGCTCTGACGAACGTTTTCGAACGTCCAAAATTCACTTTTATCGCCGTATACACCAAATCGATGCGGACACATGTATTTACATAAAACTTAGTTATTTAGCTTCATTTTACCTTTAAATACACATAATGGCCAAAAATCATTATTTGATGGGAATTTATACACTTAACCTAAAATTTATATATTAACCAACTTCAAGTTTGCAACTTATACATCCTCTATACATTATAACAAGTTGATTTTTCACCATTATAGGTTCATACAACACATATATGACTCTACTATCTCATGCAATCATCAATATTTGATTTTCATGCACATAAAACTTCACATAAAATTTTTTGCCAAACAAAATCATATTTTCTACATATCTAAGTATTTAGCATACCACCTAGCATGCAAATACACATACCACCTTAATAATACTACCCTAACACGTAAGGTTTCATTATGTATCAACCATATAACAAATAAACTCACTTAATCAACATTTTTAACCATTAAAACACATGTATACACATATATACATGCATAACTTAAATGTTTAAGACAAATGAATTTTTAAACCTTCTATGAGATCTTCTCATCTTCGCTAGGAACCTCTTTAAAGATGGATGATCCACTTTTGATGCTAGCTTTAATCTCTAGAATAGTTATTTATCAATCGTTCAAGTCCTCTCAAGCTTATTCTTACTCTTTCTCCCTTTCTCTCTATACTTAACCAACATAGGATGGAAATAAAAAAGAAAGAAGAAACCTAGATAATATCTTGTTAATCCTATACTTACAAAACTTCTAAGTATCCATCCTACAACTAACTCCACTTATGTTAGCCTAATCATGCATGGTTAATGGCTTATAAGACATTTTCCACCAATATTTAATGGCAAAAGGGATAATTCACACAATTTGGACACCAAGGTTATTTTCTAGTTTGCCAAGGCTACTATAAATATTTCCCTTTTTCTCTAGACATTTTTATATATAACTAAATCATGTTTGCTTCTTTTTGATTTATTCAAGTGCACTTGGCTTAAAATTAAATTTCTAGATAAAATAAAACACAAATTGCTTGTCCCAAAACACATATCGCATTTCAAAATTATAACTTTTCTATTTATTTAATATATACAATAATTTACGAAAACACATATCATTATAGTCTTTCCTCCTTATAAGGATTTCATCCTCGGAATCACAAATACAAGGTTACATGAAAAGATCCGGATAATTTTCTCTCATTTTCTCCTCTAATTTCCACGTTGTTTCCTCAGTATTATGGTTTCTCCAAACTACCTTTTCATAAGGTATTACTTTGTTTCTTAAAACTTGTTCCTTCTTGTCAATAATTTGAACATGAGTTTCTTCGTACGTTAAATCCTTCTCAACATGAATAGGTTCATACTCTATTACATGCTTATAGACAGATACGTGGAATACGTTATGAATATACTCCAACTCTAAAGGTAAATATACCACGTAAGCTACCTCTCCTATCCTCGTTAGCACTTCAAACGATCCAATGAATGTTGGACTCAACTTTTCTTTCTTTCCAAATCTTATCTTCCCTTTCCAATGAGATACTTTTAAAAACACATACGACCGTATTTCAAAATCTCTTTTATGTCGATGCAAGTCTGTATACTTCCTCTGTTTGTCTTGTGCCACTATTAGTCTTGACCTGATCACACTAACAATTTTAGCCGTCTGTTGAACCATTTCTGGTCCTAACAACTTACGTTCTCCCACCTCATCCCAACATATAGGTGTCCTACACTTTCTTCCATACAATGTCTCATAAGGCGGCATATCTATACTCATATGATAACTATTATACACATATTCAACTAATGGTAAATGATCGTCCCAATTACCCTTAAAATCCACAACGCATGCTCTCAGCATATCTTCTAAAATTTAAATTGTCCTTTCACTTTGCCCATCTATTTGGGGATGATACGTTGCACTCAACCTCAACTACGTCCCCATACGCTATTGGAAACTCTTCCAAAACTTTGATGTGAACTGCGGATCTCGATCTGAAACAATCGATACCGGACTCCATGTCTAGATACAATCTCCTTCACATATTGCTTTGCTAGCTGATCCAAGTTGAATTTGATCTCGATCGACAAGAAGTGTGCTAACTTCATTGGTCGATCTACTATCATCCGTATCGAGTCATATCCTTGTTGAGTAGTTGAAAGTACCACCACAAAATTCATTGTAATGTGCTCTCATTTCTATTGTGGAATCTCTAATGGCTATAGTAAACCATTTGGTCTTTGATGCTCTGCCTTAATCCTTTGGCAAGTTAGACATTTACTGACACACTTTGCAACATCTTTCTTTATATTTAGCCACCAAAAATGCTGACGAATGTCTTGATACATCTTCATGCTACTTGGATGAATCGAGTATCTCGAACTGTGTGCCTCTTATAAAATTTTGTCTTTCATCTCGGATTCCAACGGTACCCATACTCTTCCTTCGAATCTTAGCAATCCGCTATCATCTAATTTAAATTTCATCTCTTGACCATTAGACATTCGTCCCTTAATTCTTCTATATTCTTCATCTTGCACTTGAGCTTCTTTTACTTTATCCAATAACGTTAGATGAGCGTCCACCATATACAACTTCTCTTCCGACTCCATCGGATATGTTACTTCTATTTTCATTCGTTCCATCTCTTTGATTAATTCCTTCTGAGTAGTTAACATTTCTAGTCTTTCCTGACCTTTTCTATCTAAGGCATCGGCCACCACCATTAGCTTTCCCTAGATGATATAGAATTTCATAATCATAGTCCTTAATTAATTCTAACCACCTCCTCTGCCTCATGTTCAAGTCCTTCTGAGTGAATATATACTTCAAACTTTTGTGATCTATGTATATTTCACATTTCTCTCCATATAAATAATGTCTCCATATCTTCAAGGCAAAAAACCACTGCTGGCAATTCTAAGTCATGGGTAGGATAACCCTTTTCGTAATCCTTAAGTTATCTTGTCGCGTACGCTATGACGTGCTGTATCAAAACACAACCAAGTCCCCTATGCGATGCGTCACTATACACCACGAAACCTCCCGTATCATCAGGTAGTGATAACATAAATGCCTCGTTCAACCTATTCTTGAGTTCTACAAAACTCTCCTCGCATTTCTTTGTCCAAACAAACTTTACAGTTTTTCTTGTCAAATTCGTCAGAGGTCCTGACAACTTGAAAAAGTCCTTAATGAATCATTTATAATACCCAACTAATTCAAGAAAACTCCACACCTCCGTTAGTGTCTTTGGTTGCTCCCAATTAATTATCGCTTCTACTTTTGCTGGGTCTACTGATATTCCATCCTGATCAATTATGTGCCCTAAAAATTGCACCCTTTCTATCCAGAACTCTCATTTCAAAAACTTTGCATATAATTTTGCTTCCCTTAACGTCTCCAAAACTAATCTCAAATGCTCAGCATGATCTTCCTTAGTCTTGGAATAGATCAGAATATCAGTAATGACCACTACTAAGAACTTGTCCAACTACTGCTTGAACACTTTATTCATAAAATCCATAAATGCAGCTAGCGCATTTGTCAAACCAAACGACATCACTAAGAACTCATAATAACCATAACGAGTCCTAAATGTTATTTTAGGTACATCATCAGGTCTCACCTTCAACTGGTGATAACCGTTTCTTAAATCTATCTTCGAGAAATGCTTTGCTCCCTTCTACTGATCAAACAAATCATCGATCCTCTGCAATGGGTACTTATTCTTGATTGTCACTTTGTTTAGCTCTATATAGTCAATACAAAGCCTTAACGATCTATCCATCTTCTTTACAAATAACACCGGTGCTCCCCAAAGAGACACACTTGGTTGAATATACTTCTTGTCTAGTAGTTCTTACAATTGAACCATCAATTCTTTCAATTTGACTAGAGTCATCCTATATGGTGCCTTCGAAACTGGCACCGTTCCTGGTACTAGATCTATAACAAACTCAATCTCACTTTATGGCTGAAGACCTAACAAATCGTCTGGAAATACATCCTCATATTCATTTACTATCGGTATTTAACTCAATTCTGACCCCACTTTTCGAGTATCAACAACATAAGCCAAATATCCAACACATTATTTCCTTAACAACTTCTTGGCCTACATCATCATTAGACAACAACACTGTCTTGGCAACTTGCTACCATAAAACACTACCTTAGACTTATCAAGAGTCTGAAGGTTCACACATTTCTTCTGGTAGTCAATCATTGCACTATGGTTATACAACCAATCCATCCCAAGTATGACGTCAAACTTTCCTAATTGAATAGGGACTAAGTCGATGTTTAACTTATGCCCTCTCATCTCCATATAACAATTTCGATGAATATTCTCCACCTGAATTACTTCCTTGTTCGCTACTTCAATATTTAAAATATTCTTTAACCTTACTCGGCGTAGATTCAATCACTTTGCAAACTCATCAGACACAAAAGAGCAAATAGCACACGAATTGAATAATACTTAAGCATTTATATTATTGATAGGAATGATACCTGACACCACATCATTTGATGCTACCGCATCTTGAACTGTCATATTAAAAGTGTGTGCTATCAGCCTTCCCTGCTGTGTTGATCCACCAATCGTGAGCTTTCCACTATTGGTACTTTTGCTTCCACTTCCTCCTTTTGCCTTCTTCTTAGGACAATCTTTTATCTGATGTCTCAATTTTCCACAATTAAAACATCCTTTGTTTGATTTCGGGGTCGGATAATTAAGCGCAATAGGCCCCTCTTGACCGCACCTATAGCATACTGATAAGTCGATTTTATATTAATTTATTAGGTATTTTTATATTTAATTATCTGTGAATTTTTAAGTATTTTTAGTGTTTCAGGTGTTTTGTTTATTATTACGCATTATTATAATTTTTAGTATTTTTATATCATTTTTATTTATTTTTAATTATTTTATATTTTATTTTGTAGGAAAAATAAGCTTGGGGGCAAATTTATAAATTCTGCAAAGATCTAGTGGCAAAATGGTAATTAAAGCTGCTGATGGCAATTTCGTAATTAAGTTGAAGTTGGAACCGGTGGCATTTTGGTAAGTTCTGGAGCTTGGTTGTCCGCGCAATGCGCGTAGTAAAGAAACGGAGAAGCTGGAATGACGCCGTATTACGGACGCTGAAAGGAAAAGAACACGCACGCAATGCGCGCGACTGGCGGCTGACATGGTCACTGTAGCGAAGGGGCTGCTTGGCAAATGCGAAAATTGTCCAAATCAGATTATGTTATGAATTTTGCTACTTTTTTTATTCCAAATTGGATTTTAATTCCAATTAGGGTTAGGATAATAATTATTTTATTTTTCTTTTATTTTATTTTTAATTGTAAATCTTATTAGGGTTTGGACAAGTTAGGAGGATTATGAAGCCTATAAATAGACGATTTGAAACCCAATGTAATAAACAACTTTTATATTAGAAAAATTCTCTCTTTTATTCTTTGATGTTCTCTACAATAATGAGTAACTAATTTATTTTTCTTGGTTTAAGTTATTGAAGCCATCAAGATTTATACACTGTGAGATCTAATTTACTTTAATTGTTCAATTTATATTTTGAGTATTGAATATTTTTTTTGTGTTTAATTTTATGATTAATTCGTTTAATTGCTAGGATGCATACTAGTTTATTATTTGTTGAAATCTACTGCTAAATTAAATATCAAATCCGTAATTGTTTGGTCACTTTAATTTGTAAAGCAACTAAGATTAATAATTATTTTGCTTATTATCAAAAGATTGTTATATCTTAGGAAAAATATTCATCTAAATTAAATGCAGACGCTTGGATTGTGTTGTTTAGTTCAACGATCTCTCTATTTCTTTATGGTGCTACTAGGTTAAATCTTTAGCGCTTGTCTGAGATTATTTAGTAATAAGAGTTATTTAGATCGCTTGTTTCTACTTAACTAAAATTTAGGAGAGATAAAAAAATTATTCGAATTGGAGTAATTATTCCACGTTGAATATTTAAAATATGAATTGAGTTATTCTTGCGTCAATGATCAGTTGTAAATTCTTGATGGTGGATGTTAACTTAAACCAAGGCCTTTTCTTCTCATTTATTTCATTAAATTACTTGCATATTTATTTTAGTTAATTTTATTTAAATTATTTCTTTGATTCAAAAACCCCCCAATTTTATTTTACAAAACATAAAATTAAATAATCATTCTCTGTAGAATCGACTCTTGCTTACACTACTACATTAATATTTTTTTCAAAGTAAGATTTTATTTTTGGGTGCTTGCGACATCACACCACATACATTCTTCTCTTTCAGGCATACTCCTTGGTGACCCTTCCCACAAATGATGCACGCCTCTACTTTCTTCTTTTGCTCCCCTTATTTGTTCCTAATGTTCTTGTTACTGTTCCATTTTCGCTTATTAAAGTTATTGCCTCCACTGCTCTCTTCTTTGGTAGTTCCATCACTTTTCTTTCCACGCTTGTCTTGATTATACTTTGTGAAGGCATCGTTGCCTCCTTCTGCTAGAATTGCCTTTTCCAATACTCTAGTAAATGTTCTGATCTAGAACATTAAAACCTTGCAATAAATCCAAGGCTTCAATCCTTGCTCGAAACTTTTTGCCTTTCTCTGTTTAGTGTCCACCTGATGTGGAGCAAATCTTGTTAATTCATTAAATTTAGCCGCATACTCGATCACAGTCATATTTTCTTATTTTAGCTCTAAGAATTTTACTTCCATCATGTCTTGCGTAACTGGAGGAAAGTAGGTTTCAAAAAACATTTCTTTGAATCGCTCCCAATTCGTTACTCCCCCTCCCAATCTTCCTTTGTTGGCTCCCTACCAATAGTTGGCTTCTTCCTTTAACATAAATGTAGCAAAGACGGTTTTATGCTCCTCTGCCACGTTAGCAACATCAAAAACCTTATCCATCTCAATCACCCACGTCTGGGCCTCTATTGGATTAATAGTCCCCTTAAACTCTGGGGGTACTACTGCTTTAAAATCTTTAAAGGTATCAATTCGACCGACTGCAGGTTGAACAACTGTAGGATGAGCATCCCGATTATAAAATGATCTCATCAACATATCCACAAACTGCTGCATGGGATTAACTAGCTCTTCTAGAGTATTAACTGACTCCTCTGGTGGAGGTTGAACATTCTACCTTTGTCTAGGTGGCATTTTCTGTTTAATAACAATTTATATCATGATTATTATTTTATCATTCATATATCACATTTTCGTGTAATTTAAATACATAGCCATTTCAAAACACATTATATAACCAAGTTTATATTCATATACATTTTGACAATTGTTTAGCACCTTACATCAGATACAACATATTGCTATAAACTTTTATATCCCTTTAGACTACAAAAGTCAAGATTTACATTTATAACCCTAGATAACAAAATAGGGCTTCCCTCCTTAAACAAAAGATGGTTACATAACACTATCTATCCCAGCTTATAACAAAACTAGAGATTTACATTACGTACATATATAGATACATGCACAACTATATAAATCTATTACAATATGCTATGGAAGCATCCAATGCCGAAATGCATTGTCATATTTCTCGTCGATGATAGCAATCATCTTCCACCTACTCAAGGTACTACTAGTCTGATCATACTCTACAGGGTAGTAGAACACCCTATCTTGTGCCTTTCCAAAAGGTGTGCGAAAAGCATAGCTCAAATCATCCATTCCCACATTCATGTTGTCTATTCTGGCTTTTTTTAACTCTTACTTCCTCTTCCACTATATTCACCCTCTTTACTGCTTTAGCCCTGACATTTTCATACCTGACGATCTCAGCAGTTGCATCCCTAGTTTAGCCTTTAAGGCTTCCTTTTATTTCTCAGTTCCTGGACTTTTTGTTCTTCTTGTCTTAATTTATCCCCCAATTCTACATTCCATGTGGCCATCACCTGCATCGCCACTTCATTCTGATTAACAGTTGTCTAACGTTCTGCGGCTTGAGTTTTTAACTCCAGGATTCTATCTATAAACTTATTATTCTGTTGTATTAACCCATTCACCCATTCTTGGTCAGCCTCCCTTTGCTCGGATAACGCATTTTCAAGCAATGCTCCATTAGAGTCTCCTTTCAATTCGTCTGGATCTTCCTCATACCCAATATCATCAGCTGGTACTATTGCAATAACTGGTACAACAGTCACTACATCCACTGGAATGTCCCGCCATTCTTCCTCTATTGCCCGACTAGATTCTCCAATCTCTGACATACTATAAAATCACAAGAACAATTATTTAGTTCAATGCAATTTTCCTTACCTCTATTACACATAACTCATAACATATATTGTGAAAATTTTATATCTTTAACAAATCTCCTCGATTCGTCCCATATAACTCTAAATGAGTTTTACTATGTTCTTTACGGTTATATTCCTAAGGTTTTTTCCCACCTAAGGTTTAAAACCTATCGACTCTGATACCAACCTATGACGCCCCCAAATTCGGGTTCCTTGCTTACGATACTATTCTAATATTCATTCACATTCATTCCATTTATGAATCTAATAACTTAATTACAATATTATATAACTATCTCAGGTTTACAGACCTTTATACATTACAAAATATTAACTACCTGACATATTAAAAAAATATTACATGTACAACGGTTCAATAATTAAACACTATTGCTTGCTTGCATTTCCCGTCTCTTTATCAGTTCCTGAACCTTCTGCCTGTTCGAACTTAGCTGAAATATCATGTTAAAGCAAGAATGAGCATAAACTAGCTCAGCAAGTATATAAACACATGATGGCATGATATCTCAGAATGAATAGAATAAACATTTCTAATTAGCTTTAACAATTCAATACTATTGTGAAAAGACTGGAAAGCATAACATGAAACACTTTCGCATTTTATTTGAAACATTATCATTATCTACTGTATGGTTACAAGACCAAGAACTCATTTAAACAATTCCAATCGCAAGGACTGATACTGCCTGACAATGTTATAAGACAATCTTTCCTTTTAGATGTGTACTCTAGGTGATCAGCCTATCGTACCTTATATTGTGCACAACATAGTCATCCTTCTTTACTTTCATTCCCTTTTTTATTAAGGTTATTCTGTTACAGCATTTGCATAGATTTTGCACCATAATAATATGGATTAGAGGATTTACAATAACCTATGCATCCTCTATACTTTATAACAAGTTCATTTTTCACCATTATAGGTTCATACAACACATATGACTCTACTATCTCATGAAATCATCTATATTTCATTTTCATGTACATAAAACCTCACATAAGATTTTTCACCAAACAAAACCATATTTTCTACATATCTAAGTATCTAGCATATCACCTTTCTAATACTACCCTAACACGTAAGGTTTCATTATGTATCAACCGTATAACACATAAACTAACTTAATAAACATTTTTAACCATTAAAACACCTATATACACATATATACATACATAACTTAAATGTTTAAGATAAATGAATTTTTAAACCTTCTATGAGATCTTCTCCTCTTCGCTAGGAACCTTCTTAAAGATGGATGATCCACTGTTGATGCTAGCTTTAATCTCTAGAATAGTTATTTATCAATCTTTAAAGTCCTCTTATGCTTGTTCTTACTCTTTCTCTCAATACTTAACTAACAAAGGATGGAAATGAAAAGGAAAGAAGAAACCTAGCTAATATCTTGCTAATCTTATACTTATAAAACTTATAAGTATCCATCCTACAACTAACTCCACTTAGGTTAGCCTAATCATGCATGGTTAATGGCCTATAAGACATTTTCCACCAACATTTAATGGCAAAAGGGATAATTCACACAATTTGGACACCAAGGTCATTTTCTAGTTTGCCAAGGCTACTATGGACATCTCCTTTTTTCTCTAGATATTTTTATATATAACTAAATCATTTTTGCTCCTTTTTGATTTATTTAAGTGCACTTAGCTTAAAATTAAATTTCTAGATAAAATAAAACATAAATTGCTTGTCCCAAAACACATGTCACATTTCAAAATTTTAACTTCTCTATTTATTTAATATATTCAACAATTTACGAAAACACATATCATTACAGATCCTCCTAGTTAGGCATGAGTTTCCCAACATTTTATGGCATCAAAGCCTCTGCCTCCCGAAGCACTAGATCACCTACTTCAAGCCTCCTTAGCCAAACTCTCTTATTATCACGCCGGGATGTTTTTTGTTTATAAATGACCAACCTTAACATTGCAACATCCCTAACCTCATCTATTAGATCCAAATTGAGGTGAAAGCCTTCATCATTATATAACTCCCTGAAGTTAGCCACCCAAAATGAAGCAAACTCGATCTCTACCTGATACGATCCTGATCTACATCAAATAAGAAGGATTCAATTCAATTCTAATTGGACTAATTTTGAGGATTAGAGCTAAAAGGGGTCAATGAAAGAATTAATGGATTAATTCAAGACATTTGGGCTCAAGTCAATTGCAAGGAAAATTCAAAGCAAATTAATTGGGCTAAAATTTATTCAAGGATGTTTAAAGTAGAGCTCGACTCAAGCCCAATTCAAGTTAAATTCAGTGATCCGTGAAGGAAAGCTAAGTTATATGATTTGGGTCTTATAAACTTAACAGATTCAGCAACCCCAAGTCAAAGTAAGCCAAAACATCAAACCCGTGTTCATTTATGTCTATTTCTCAACAAAACTATGTTTCAATTCATGGAGGGATTATCATTCACGCAAAAATATGTATTTTCGACTATAATAAGGAGTTTACAAACTAATCACACGGCAACACAAGTTCAAAAGCATGGCAAGGCTTTAGAATTTCAGCTAAGGAATAAGTCACTTGAAGGTTCAATGCATGGAAGGGAAAATAAAAAGGAAAATTGAATAAAGCATCGAGCAGTAGAAGTGGTGCCCTAAAGGAGCACTGCAACGCCCTTTCATCTGAGAGCAACATCAGCCATAGTGCCTCGTCAAACGCCACAACACCAGTCACCCAAGCGTCGCAGTTGTATGATTATTAATAAAAAATGAGAATGTTTAAAAAATTATTTGTGTGCACCTATGTGTTTACATGTGCTATGGAATTAATAATTCAATTTAAATTGAATTAAAGAATGCAATAATTAAGAAATAAAGTGATGATGATGGTGAGCTTAATTTTTAATTAATTAAGCTAATGTAATATGCATTGTGTGACATAATGATTAAGATGAATTAATTAATTAATTAAATTCATGGTGGGATGATTAAATAATTAAATGGACTAATGAGGAGTAATATTTGAGTCCAATATGAATGTCAAATAATTAATGTGATATTGTCCAACAAGAAAAAGAATTATGGTCCAAATGATTAATGTTGTTAGAATTATGATAAGCCCAATGGAATAATTGTGCATGGCCTAAAATAAATTAATTAGCAGCCCAATGAATAAATATTGGAATGAGCCCAATGTGTAGTGGATTGATGTTGGTGGTGCTACTTAAAAGGTGATATTACGTACCACTTTTTACCTAAAAACCTTTTACTAATGGGTATTATCTATTTAGTTGTATTTTTATACATGTATTTATACATGTATTAGTATGAGAATTTGATCTATAAATAGACCCATTTAACTCATTTAGAAGAAGTTTGTTGTATTGGTCAAATTTTCCAAAGTGTTGTATAGAGAGGATAAGAGAGAAATTGAGAGAAAAATAAGGAATTAAAGGAAACTCATACAAATTGTTAGTTTAAGAGGAGCCTAGCAAGGAAGAGAAAGTGGAGAGCTACTTTAAGTTTATCTCTAAGAGGAAAAAAGATTCTAAGAGGTATAAAGTCCTTAAACCCTAGCTCTTAGTTAGAAATTGTATATTTAAGCTTGTAATGTAGAAATGCATGCTTGGTTGTGGAAGGAATTTTGTGTGGAAATCATGATGGATTCCCAAGACATAAGAAAAGATTTGTGAAGGAGAATATGTGATTAATATGTGTTTGTAAGTATTTTATGTCTAAATGAACAAAAGAAATGCATGTGGACATAAAACCCTAAGTGTACTTGTTAAAAATATGTGATTTGGTAAAAAATGAAATGAAATGTGTAATCCATTTGCATGATCTAAAAATTGTATGTCGTAGATCTATAAAATATAAAAATATTCCAAGTGGAACGAACAAAAACGGAGCTAAAATAGATTTATGATAAATTTTCTTCTAAAGTAGGTCAAAATAAAACCCTAGCTTGAAAAACCAACAAATTGGGTTAAGTAAATATTTTTAAAAATAATGTAAAATTTGAATATTTTAGAGTTATTAGTTTATGAAATAATAAAGCTGATTTGAGCTCATTTGGATGTAAAATGAGCAAGTTATGAAGAATTGAATCAAAAAGGGTAGAAAAAACAAAAGGTAAAGAACATTCTGCTAGTGGGCGTTGCGGCGCCGGTCAAAAATTCCGATTGACCAAGCCAGTCAAACTGGTTGGGTTGATTAGTCTGACTCGACCCGACCCAATCCGGGAAAAAAATATTTATTTTTAATTATAATAATTAATAAATAAATAAATAAATAAATAAAATAATTAAAAATTATTTTATTTGTAAGTTGATAAAATAATTTTTTAAAATTAATTTATTTGTGAGTTAATTAAAATAATATTAAACAAATAAAATAATAATTTAAAATTATTTTATTTATGAATTAATTAAAATAATATTAAACAAATAAAATAATAACTGAAAATTATTTTATTTGTGAGCTAATAATAAAGATTATTTAACATTAAATATTTATTTAAACAATTAAAATAATTTTAAAAGATTATTTTAATTGTGAATTAATAATACATAAACAATTAAAATAATATTATAGATTATTTTAATTGAATATTATTTTAATTGAGAATTAATGAGACTTAAAGAATTAAAATAATATTAAAGATTATTTTTATTGTGAATCAATAAAGAATAAGTAATTAAAATAATGTTAACAATTATTTTAATTGTGAATTAATAAAGGATGAGCAATTAAAATAATACTATAGATTATTTTAATTGTGTATTAATGAAGCATAATTAAATTAAAATAAAAGTAAAGGTTACTCTAATTGAGAATTAAACAAATAAAATAATAACTTAAATTATTTTATTTGAGGATTAATAAAGTGTGATTAAAGAAAATTATAATTAATTAATAATAAATTTTAAACAAATAAAGTGAAAACACTTTATTTGTAAAATAATTAAATGATGATGAAGAATAATGAAAAAAATAGAATAACGCTAAACATTATTTTATTTGTAATGTTTAAGGAATGAATTAAATAAAGAGAATGCAAGACAATAATATTTAAGCAAATAATTTTATTTGAGATTATATGTGTGATAATTGAATAATAAAAAAATAATTCGTGAATCCTAGTTATATAGAACTAGTGAGTCAGCCCGATTAGATCAATATATGGAGATTATAGAAATTAACCGTTAGATGAATACATAGGTTGTTCAAAGGATAAGGGATCAAAGTCAGATAGAGTCGACGATCTAGACAAGTACTTTAACTTGTACTTTTATTTCTCCACAAGTAAAATTATTTGATAGAATAATTGATGTTTTATCTATATTTATGAGGATTAAATTATCAATTCTGAAACTTGATTTAAATTATGCGTATACTCTTGAATAATTATTCGAACCCTGTTTGCGAACATTGAATGTATCAATTGTTCTTAAGAGTATTGGAAAGTATGTCTATGCCATTTGTATTTACTAGACCAAAGATAAGACCGATTATTAATCAATCACAAATTCTTTGAGAAAGTTATCAAAACCAATTGCCTTGGTACGAATTCTTATGATATATTGAGAAGAACAACTATTTTACGTCGAGATTCCGACACGCGCGCGAATAAGATATCTAAGTGGTATACATAACATAGGGTACTTTAGGCTGATCATCTATTGTACTTCGTTTATATTGTGAATTGTTAGAAAAATACTGTCAATTCTCGAATGTGTTCACGGTCCATAGTGACCACACAGTACAAGATATTCATTATCTCATAAATATTGAATCTTTGATTCTAATTAAAAATCCTTTGGTCCACAGTGACTCTTCAGTATTAGAAATGATCAGTTTTGGAACTATTGAGACTTACTTTATTCACAACTCAATTATTTAATTCCTGAACTATTAATTGTTGTTATATTTCTTATGAAACCTTATACATGAACGTTCACTTTATTATTATATATTTGTTGAGCAAACTTGTTGCTCATTCTTGATTCCCTTAAACATTACAGTTAAGACTGAACAAGGTAACAATTCGAGAAAATATAAGGGCAAGGGTAAGGCTGTTGAGTAGACTTATTGTGATGTCTTTATTGTTATTATTTGATGTTGTATTAAGACTTATGTTTAGAATTCATTATTTAAGTTATGTTTGTTGTGACTCCCCCCAAATCTAGGTACCTTGAACCTCGGGTTCAGTGCTCACGATTTAATACTTATACAATATTCATCAACTTAACCTCAAATAACTCGCAAAAAATATAAATAATTTCATTACAAAACGTACCATTATCCCAAGTTGCAATAACCTTAAATACATAGACTATCTTAATACTCAAAAGAGTTACATATGACATATAATAACAATAAACTTGCTTCTATACAATCTACTCAGTTGCTTTTCCTTTGCCTTTTGTCCTTCTTAGAACGTTCGGGCTTCACTAAAAATTGGTTCATGATATAGCAAGACTGAGCAACTACTTTGCTCAGCAAATTTAAATAAGCAATGAAGATATATAATGCATGAAAAAGAATTACTCTTTTGGAACTTCAATAATATATAATATACAACATACGTACTATATTCAATAAAAGAATTTGTAGAATATTTACTGTTAAGTTGGTCAAAAAGAACCAAGAACATACGTGAGAACTTTTCAGTTCTGAACTGAATATCTCAGAAGTAAGGAGGGCTTGCCAGGGCATATCTGACTACCTCGAAAGTATTTAACAATTATAAAATTGTTGACACTCAAACTAGACACTTGAGGAGATCAAACCTCTTGTATCCGATGTATATGTATAACATTCAGTTCTAGTGTAAGCAAAGATTTTTGTTTCCAATAAAGAATACCCCATTATAAAGATTGTTCTACTCAGTCTTACTATACGAGTCCGCACCAACTACTGGTTCAAATAGCTTTTCAAAAGTATTCAAATTAATGAATCGATACATACAATGTCTAGCCGAAATAATTGACATAGACCTACTTCTTTAAATAGTTCATATTAAGAACAAGTCATTCAAATCCACCTAAGTGAGAATATCAATAACAATTGTGATATGGAATAATTATCAATAATTAGTCCAATCTGAACAATAATCAGTCCTAGGTTTTAAAAATAACTTGCATAATGAAACAAGTTTAAGTTTCAATAGAACTTACATAATGAATTGAGTTCAGAGTTAGAAGACTTGTAAAAATAAATACAAGTTAAGGTTCAAAAGAACTTGTATAATAATAATTGAGTTAAGGTTCATAAGAACTTGCATAATAATAATTGAGTTAGGGTTCCAAAAAACTTGTCTGTTCTGCTGACTACTGTTAATCAATTTAAATTAACTTTCTATGGATGACCTAACATTTAATACGTTGATCTACCAATTAGTATATCACATAATCTTATTATACAACACTTAAATCATCTAACACTTAATCATAACATTTAATCACTTAATAATACTATCAACCTTTGATAATATTTTAATCACACAATTATTATTTAAGAATATATCAATCACTTCATAATATTATCACATTTGATAATATATTGACCACAAACAAATACTATTATCCATTTAGTAATATTTTAACCATTTACCAATATTATTAATTATTTTAATAATATTTTATTTAATCATCAATATTATTTATTATTTAATAATTCCCTTAATCTCTTAATTATTTCACACACTTATTAATATTATTAATCATTTAGTAATGTCTTACTCTTTTTCTAATAATAGTATTTATTAAATAACATCTCAATCCTTTATAAATATTGTTGACAATTTAATAATATTTTACCCTTTTAATAATATTATTAATCCTTTAATAATATTTTAATTCTTTGTTAATATTATTAATTATTTAATAATATTTTATTTACTTACTAATATTATCAACCATTTAATAATATTTTAATTCTTTATTAATATTATTAATTATTTAATAATATTTTATTCACTTATTAATATTATTAACCATTTAATAATAATTTATGTATATATTAATATTATTAATTATTTAATAATATTTTATTCACTTACTAATATTATTAACTATTTAATTGTGACGACCCCGAATCCGGGTCCTTCGAACCTCGAATCCGGTTCAACACTAGTACTACATTTTCTTTATTATTCATGAATTAAAACAATATTATAATTGCTAAATAATCATTTATTTATAATTTGACAACATCTCTTTCTATTCCAGAATTGCAATTTTTAAACAACCTAATATGTCTCAATATCATACATGATACAACATTCTATTACAATCATTTTGAGTATTTAACACTCATATTACATACCAACCAATTCTTATACTACACAATCATTTTACCTGTCCAATTCGGACTGATATCTACAATGGTCGTGCTAGACCTTCAGTGAATGTAATATGCATTCCTGTTTCTTGATCTTTAAAAGAAACTTCGAATAACTTGTACTATCTGAAAATGTTGGTTTTAAGCAAGAGTGAGCACGACGGCTTAGCAAGTTTAATAGTTACACGTAGCACATTACATGTTTCACATTTTATACATGCTCTGCATTTTATTCTTACATCATGCATTTCATGTTTTTCATTTTATGAATGCTTCATACTTCTTATAATAATCAACTAGCATCTAGCAATTCATGCTTCATATTTTAACATGTAATCATACCTCATGCTTTTCACATAACACAAATATCATCAATATATCTCCATATCAATAATATAATATCAAATTGTAGCATATTAATGCACATAGGAGCAAGTTCTGAAAAATCTTGTCTGGTTCGTTTCTACCATTTACACTTATTTGCGTCATTCGTTCAACCTACAATTTATATATAAAATTGACATATTCATTAGTTATAATGACTATAAATTAGTCTTAACT
Organism: Hedera helix; assembly: GCA_947179155.2. Taxonomy (NCBI): domain Eukaryota; kingdom Viridiplantae; phylum Streptophyta; class Magnoliopsida; order Apiales; family Araliaceae; genus Hedera; species Hedera helix. The sequence continues at coordinate 5,945,699 of OX359286.1, forward strand.
TAAGACCTTAACTTCAATCTATTAACTTTTAAAATGTTCGACAAATGAAATTTTTACTTCTGGACAAAAATCCTAGTCCAAACCTAGTTGGACATGTCGGGTACACTTACCCAACTTACGCATTCACTACACATTCTTCGTATGACTTATTTTAATAAGTTGTCTAAAATTTAGTCACAAACGGACTATTTACTTTGGTTTAATTCAATTAAACTTTCTTTTTTTACATAACATAATGATTTAGACATTTAATAATGTACCAAATACCTCAAGATATTATCTACCCTTGATAATATACAACTATATTCAAATATTATTAACCATTTAATAATATTTTAATCTTATACTGATATTATTAACCATTTAATAATATTTTAATCACTTATTAATATTATTAACTATTTAATAATATTTTAATCTCATACTAATATTATTAACTATTTAATAATATTTTAATCATTTATTAATATTATTAATCATTTAATAATATTTTAATCCTTTATTAATATTATTAATGATTTAATAATATTTTAATCACTTACTAATACTATTAATCATTTAATAATATTTTAATCATTTATTAATATTATTAACCATTTAATAATATTTTAATCACTTATTAATATTATTAATCATTTATTAATATTATTAACTATTTAATAAAAATTTTATCACTTATTAATATTATTAACCATTTAATAATATTTTAATCTCATACTAATATTATTAACCATTTAATAATATTTTAATCATTTATTAATGTTATGCATCATTTAATAACGTTTTAATCATATACTAATATTATTGATTATTTAATAATATTTTAATAATCTTCAAACAATATCAATAGTTAACTTTTTAATTGTGTTAACATTAGTCTTTATCTTAAACATTTAGTTACCATTTAGTCACTAATAGAATCTCTTACAATAGTTTACCTTTATTTCAATAGTGTAATTACCTTTTGTTAAGTTTTACAATGCCCGACAAGTGAAACTTTCAGTTCCAAACAAGTCTGGACTAAAAAAATTAATTTTTGGCAAGTATAGGTGTAAAGTCGCTGCCCTAAGGCCTTTCTAGGGCGTATCTACGCCCATAGGCAGAAACTAAAAAGGGTCGGGCGTATTCTGGGCGTCTAGACACCGGTCACTTTGGCTGTCAGAACCTCTCTCAGTAGTTTGGCCATAATTTTGTCATACGAAAATATTTTGAGCTGATTCTTGAGTCTAAATTCATTAAAATTTCATAATTTACAACTTATCTTTATATCACAAATCTAAATTCCAAACGTAAGTATCCGTAAAATCGCTCACAATGACAGAATGAAAAACTAGTTTCATAAATCATTGGTTCGATTGGTTCAAACTTGAATAAAATGAAATCTACACATCCAAATGACACCAACTTAGTGTTGTTGTCTTTCTAACTTCTTGTTTTACAATATTTTATGGTTCAATCATATTTTTGAAAACATTTTAACAAGAAATTTAAGATCGAACTGCTTAGGGTTTCAAAACACCCTATTTTGCGGTAAAAGCCATAACTTCCTTGTTTTTCCATGTTTTTTAAAGCTTCAAGTTGAGTTTTCTTAAACACTCATATATGTAACTTTCTAGCTATATAAATTAATTTTCGAACTTGTACCTTTCAATCTACAACATTAAATAGCACATAGCTACCAAGGTTTTTACCGGCAAATCTCTATATGCACTTTTTTTCTAATTCTTTGCATACCACCAATACAAATACACGTACTAATTATATCAAACCATGAATATACCTATATATCATAGTTTTACACTTTTGGATCATCAAAATAACTTTTGATCGATTAAAAATATATTTTAACCATTCAAATCATATCTAAACTATAAAAATGAACTAAAGACGGTTTAGAACACTTTTTTAACCTCTTAGATATGGATGCTCTTCTTCTTCTTGGCATGATCTTGGCTTCTGACTCCTCATTAACTATCCTCTAGCACTTTTCCTTGGTGGATCATCAATCTCACAAGGTAGCTTTTATTTTTCTCTAGAGCTTCTCTCTCTACAACACTTGAACTAGCTAGCAAATGACTAACATTTGCTAGCTCTTTCCCTCTTCTCCATATATAGCACTCCTTTAATCACCATCAACTCCTACTAATCAACTAACATAGTCAAATTAAGAGCTAATTATGCTTACTATTGGATTAATTGACCACTTGAATGATTAGGTGATTAACTAGGGTTGGTGAACCACTTGGATATTGTGTACAAGTGAAGCAACCAAGCAAAATCAAGCCACCCCCTTGTGGGGCCCACTAAATCTCAGCAAAATGGGATTAAATCCCCCATTTTTGCTTTATTTTTATATCTTATATATATATATATATATATATATATATATATATATATATATATATATATATATATATATATAAATGTTGACCAATTTTGACTATCATTTTGGCTCCACATTTGACTTTAGGATTTAAATATATGGGGCTCATCCATTTAATTTGGTTGGGCTCAATTTAATTATTCCATTGGGCTAACATTAAATACCCTATGTTACATTTAATTAAAACAAGCATTGAGCTAGTTTAATTAATTACATGAACTAAGATTTAATTAATTATATAGACTACCAGGTTAATTTATTGGACCTAGTTTAATACCTCATTTGGACTTATAATATAACCCAATTAGACTTACTTTAAATTATTTTACCCCATTGGGTTACTCAATTAACTCATCCAAAGTTAATTCTCATCACTACCTTCCTTCCTCTAGCAATTAACCAATGTTTGGTTAATTCCCTCTCTTGCCTACCAACTAGGATTATTCAATTAACTCTACATTAGTTAATTCTCTACACTCAATCAATACTTGAAAAATATTCTCCCAACACATTGATCATCATTTAACTTTTAAATGTTTGGGCTATATAGCTTATTTTACATTGGGCTCTCTTATTTAAATTGTTTGGGCTACCCAACACAACTCACACATCTTTCATACAAATATTCTCATATTGGGCTAACAACTATAATCCTTTTGGGCTAGTCCACTAGTAGTAATTAAATTACTTGGACTTTTCATGAGGCTAATTCCTTAAATTTATTTGGACCTCTTTATAAATACCAACAAGACTTTTGACAATTAAAATATTGGGCTTGCTTTAATCCATTAATGGACTCTATACAATAACTTAATAATTAAATTAATTACTTAATTAATTACTTCTTAATATTGTCATTCTAAAAAAATATTTTAATTTCTATATAACTTTAACTCATAACCAATATAATTAACCTAATTAATTATATTTCATGACTTTTTCTCTTACTTCATATTTAAACTAATTAATTTATTAATTTAATTGAGTATTAATTTACTCATCTTCTTATTTGACTAACAAGCACACTTTAGGTATATATGTATATCAATATAACCATCTTCACTTCTCAATTGAATTTATTTCCTTAATAAATTCTCTACATGCATCATTACAATATTCTCACATTTAATTTCTAATAAATAAATTATGTTAAAAAAAATGTTCACCCATTTTCAACACATCTCACTTCGACAACTCTAGGTTTTAAACCATAACCTTTAATTAATTATTTCAAATCTTATTTATAATTCTTGTAAATATCTGGGATATTACATTAATAATATTTTAATCATTTATTAATATTATTAACTATTTAATAATATTTTATTCACTTATTAATATTATTAACCATTTAATAATACTTTATTTATTTATTAATATTATTAATTATTTAATAATATTTTATTCACTTACTAATTTTATTAACCATTTAACAATATTTTAATTCTTTATTAATATTATTAATCATTTAATAATATTTTTTTATTATTTCTTTAAATATAATATATTATGTAAGAATTTATTTTATAAAATAATTCTATTTGTTTCAACATGAATTTCTCATTTTAAATACCTTATTTAATATTATCATTTAAATATCAATTAATTATCAAGAATGGGTCCATACTAATTTTAAAATGTTTTAGACCAAACAGACCCGACTCGAACCGAAAAAACCCTGTCCGACCCAATCCGGTTCAAGGATTTTATTTTTCTAGGAAAATAGCACTGCACCTCGACGTAGTGTTTTGTGTTAAACACTGCGCCTAGGCGCAATCAAGCAAAATACAAAAATTTTCAGTTTTTAGATTTTTTTCAACTTTGACACTTTTGATTCTATTTTCAATAAAAACATATTATATACATCCAAATGACTCCAAATTTGATTTGTTATCTTCATAACCTAATGTTTTTCAATATTTCTTGGATTGATCGCATTTTCGAAATCGTTTTTGACACAAAAGTTTAGATCGATAGACCAGGGTTTCAAAAATGACATGTTTTGCTACAAACTTCATAACTTCCTCATTTTAATATCTTTTTCAAATATTCAAGTTATGTTACCTTCATAACCCATACATGTATCATTCAAAACTTATAGATCATAAAAATAACTTACACAACTCAAATCATAACTCCTCAACCTAGACATTTAACTATAATTTTTCTTGAAAATAAGTTTATATGCAATCTCTTTCATTCTTTTCATATATCACGCATATTAATACACACATCATGCATCTTTGACCATAGATCTTCGTATATATACTAGATCTACCATAATAGAGTTTATAAAAATAGGTTTTGAAAACATAGATTATATTTTGACCATATAAACTACATATTGACCATAGAAAATATATTTTGACCATGAAAAATACATTGAGCATACATGAACACATAAATACACATATTTACCATTAAATCTCCATCCTTATACCTTCGAGCTCACCATAGTTCCATCACACAAGTATTTCTCCCACAACCAACTATGGTAAACAATATATAAAACTAAATAAATAATAAGCTAATGTTCAAAGAAACTTTTAAACCTTTAATGGAGATCTTCTTCTTGCTAGAGCTAGAACTCCTCCTTGTTCTTCTTCTCTACCCGAAAATGACTAACACACTTAGTGATTTAGCTCTCAACTCTCAAGTATCCTCTCAAATACTCTAGCTTCTCTCTAGAACTTTCTCTCTCTACAACTTAATAAAATGACCAAATGACCAACAAACTTCTCTAAGCTTGGTGAATGCTCTTATTTATAGGCTTCTAGGAGTATTTCAATTAAGCTCTTAATCTACTAACACTTGGACAATTAAGGCTCTAATCTTGTTTACTATTGCTTTGAATGACCATTTGAGTGACACTTTGATTGACTATGGTGGTTGGGGAGTTGGTAACCTACTTTGGAGCTTGAGTAAAATTAAAGCAACTTAAAAACTACACTCCTAACTCTATATTTACTCCAATTTAATTTTATTTTTATGTCTTATATAATTATATATACATCTATATATACATATACCAATATAGGTATACATATTCACCTATACATGCACATTAAGCTCCACTTTGGATCTTAAAATTAATTCCATTTGGACTTTGAATTACCATTGTTTGGGCTCAACAATTTAATTCATTTAGGCTACTACATTAATTCATTTAAGTCATCAACACTTGGGCTCCCAACAATTAAACTAATTGGCTAACTATGATACTTGAAATAAAAATAAGTATTGGACTAGTTTAAATTAATTTAGAGTCACCACATATTTCGTATATGGTTCACTAAATAAATCATATAAGGCTACCACATTGGACTCATTAAATAAATACATTAGTTTAATTACATAATCCAATTAGACTTGTTATTTATAAGTCAATTGGACTACTTAATTGAGTTAGTTTACAAAATACTAACGCTTAACATATCTTGGACTTGTTTGTTAAACCCTAACACACATACATACAAGTATTCTCACATTGGATTAACATTAATAATTCATTTATTTCTTCTTCCTCATTAATTATATAAGTAATTCACTTGTTGATTATTAAACTTCTTATTTGTTATTCAAGGCCAACATCCAAGCTTTGTGATTTCATCACATAAGCTATTCTTACATTTCTTTTTATTCTTTAGTTAATTCAAATAAAATAAATTAACTAACTTACTACCTCTCATCATACAACATAAACACATACATAACATAACTTCACACATCATATTTCCTAATTAACATAATTAAATATAAAAAAAATAGGTTCGTAATTTTCTCGGTCATTACATTTGTACTTATTGTAGTTGTGAGACTTGAGACGAGAATATTTATGTTAAATCAATGTAAATATTTATATTATTCTGTTGTGAGTTGTATAGATGTGATGTATGAGTTGGATTGTGATGCACTAGATTTGAGGTATAGGTATCTAAATTTGGGGGCGTCACAACAGCGCTGAAGAAAAGCGTTGCAATGCTCTAACATCTGAGAGTGATGAGTTTTAGGTGGGATTTTCAACATACTTTGATGTAATTAGGGTTTTTACTTCCTTATTTAATTATGATTCTTATGTAATTTTACTTCATTTGTTTAGTAGAATTGGGGATTCTAGAATTATCTTGAAAGTAATATAAATAAAGATCAAGAGAGTTGATGCAATCATCACACACTTTTGAGATTAATAATATTCTTGTGATAATTTTCTCATCTTTTGGTTCTTTAATAATTTCTAAGCGTTCTTTGTGACACCCCCAAATTGGGCCTACACCACCCAAACTTAAGTCATCAAAATATAAATAATAACTATTATAATGGTGTACAATATACAATAATACAGTGCTCAATAATATACAACTAAATCTTCACTATTATTGTCACACTATTTTACAATATAATGAAGACTACTATAACAACTATCTCAAACTATCACTTCATTCTCTCTTTTTTTCCCCGTTAGTCCTGGCTACACTCTTATTTCCTGAACAATTGAACAAAAAGGAAATGATGAGCTCAAATAGCCCAGTAAAGAATATCATAACTAAGATAATGATGAATAAATTATCATTAGCCTTCAACAGTTGAGTAATTGATAAAATAATATAAATAACAAGTTTTAAATCAACAACTGCAGTTAAGTTCTTAACAAAGTTTAGATCAACAATTGTAGTGGAATAACAATCGTTAGGAGAATCATGTAGATCATGATGTCTACTAACTTCTTCTTTTAAGAAAAATCATCATCAATTTTTATCATCTGAAACACCACTGGTCAGGATCATGTCAAACAACAGTTCTTCTTTTCCTCAAGTCAAAGAGAATATTCACCACGTGACCTAAAAGACACATCACCATTATATCGCCTTTATCCTATAATCTATGTCATAGGCCACAAATATTCACAACAACTTGATTCTTGATGATTAGTACAAATAATTGATGAACAAAAGAAAAAGAATAATATGATCAATAATAGATATCGAAAATTTATAATTTTTACTTTGTCTAGAGTCAAATAATGTCTAAATTGTTAACATGATATAAAGAAAAAGGTGCTCAAGTCTAAAAATAATATCCAAGATTCGCAGGGAAGAAGTTCAACGGTAAGATTTACAGTACAAGAAATATTTAACTGTCCAAAATATTCATAGTTCAAGTAAATATTCATAGGTCAAAAATTCAAGGTCCAATAGTTCACTATTCAAATACAACGATGGAAATTTAATAGAAATGTTCATGTTAAAAGATATTAGATAAAACGCAAATTATTGATCATTTTAGAAATTTTACCGAACAATACTTACCATGGTAAGTTTAAGAGAATGAAAGAAAATGATATCCCTTACCTTAACACGTGATTAGATACTGTTTTCTATAGAGTTGATCAACTTCTATATATATATACATACATTTATTTATCATTTAATTAGTAACTATCACATATAGATTTCATGATGTATACTAACTAGTATGAAATAATTAAAAGTGATTTGATAGTATAAATTTGTGTAGTAGAGTGGAATATACTTCAAAATAATTTTTTAAAGAAGTAAGTAATATTTCAATTTAATATCTTCCAAAGAAAGTTTTCAAAATAAATCTTCTGAAAGAAGATTCTTCTAAAGAAAGAGTTGTAAAAAACATGTGATGTGTGTGAGTGCTTATATAACTTTTATATGGAAAAAAACTTACTTGGATAATACTCGACTTTCATTGTTCTTCACCAATACTTAAGATAGCCTTAACTCACTCAGAGAAATCTTACACTAAGAATATTTAGAAAATAAAAGGAAGGATAAATAAGAAGGATATGAAAATTCCTTATGCTAAGCCCCCTATTTATAATTAAAATTTAACCAACTATTCCAAAAACACATTTCATATTTTTTAATTCACACAATTCATTATTTTTCACACTTTAATCTACACCATCCATTAACCAATTACATGATTCATACCTTAATCTAACTTAATCTACACCATCCATTAGCAAATCATATGATTCACAAATTTTACTAACTTAATCTACATTATCCATTAGTAAATCACATGATTTATACCTTAAACTATACAATCCATCACATGTTTCATATTTTTAAGCTTCACATTACATATTTAAAGATTATATTATCCATCTTTTATATTATTATATTATTGACTTATTAGAACAATTATTTAAATATTCAGTGTTATTTAAATAATGAGTCTGTCTAACTATTTAATACCCGTGACTACTATTATGATAATTATTGGTCCAACGATACAAGATGCTATGCATTGTAACGATTATTGACTCAATAATTTAGAATGTTGTGCAATAACAAATATTGATTCAATAATGTAAAATACTATGCAATGGTCACTTTATTAGTTCAATAATATAAAATATTGTGCAATACCGTGTACCACTATAGAATACCGTGTGCTATTGTAAAATACTATATGTTACTATAAAATACCATAAAATACCGTATGCTACTATTCTTTTATCACTCGGTATTTAAATATTTTAAAGTGATAGTATCGTTGAAATTTTTTATTTAAAAAGGTTAATGCTGTCGTTTTTTATATTCGATAATATTTTATTGTGGGGTCCACCAATGATTGGTTATTCCGGCACCGTTGTACGGATCGAATATTCCCTGACAGAACAAATATTTTCTTTTATTTTATAATCTACACATAACATTCTTAAGTTCTAACTTTTATCAATATAACACCTTACTGTTTCAGAATAATATATGAAAAAATATTAAATTTTATTCAATAAAAGTTAGGGTCTTACATTCATTTAGTTTTTCTTGAGATTTAATTTTGACTTACCATTCAACAATCTATAGTTGGGTATGGCGTCTTCTACATTATACCAAGGTTCTTATCTCTTTATAGACAAGGTTCCATATAACGCAAATTTCTTTGCACACGCGATTGTACCAAAGTTCTCACATCCATATAAACCAATGGTTGAGGTGTCGTATGTGTTCCACCATACGATTTTGCTAGAAATGATCCGGGCAGCGTCTGTGGTGACCCCAAATTCGGGTTCCACAACCTCGGGTTTGGTTCTCACTGTACAATACTTAATCAACAATTAAATACATACATTGCATTTAAACTTCGCGGAATAATACAAAAGGTTCCTTATAAAAAAGGCTACACTTCCCAAGGTCGATTAACCTTAGCATAGCATTACATATCTTAAGGAAATACAAAAGATTTATAAAAGCAATTACATAAAAGTAATTAATCTAGCATGCATCAAACTAATCTAAGCGTTGGCTTTTCCCTTACCTTTGTCATGTTTAGAACACTCTGGCTTAGCTGAAATAAGTCATGATATAGCAAGAATGAGCAACTAAATGACTCAGCAAGTTTATACGTAAACACAGGATATATCATGATGAAAGGGAAATTAATATCAGGATTTTCAACAATAGATAACAATTATGAAAGAAATCAAGAATCAATTTATCAATATAGGAATGGATTGACTCTTTACTGCTAAGTGGTCTTTAAGGACCATGAACTGCTACTAAGGTAGAACAGACATTGGTATATATCTGACTCCTCGAAAAACTAGTACTCGAGGGGATCAACCTCTTGTACCATATATATATGCATAACATTCAGACATCTTGCACAAATTCAGTTTCCCGACAAGTAAAAATCCCCCTTATTTAGGGTTGTTCATTCTCAGTCTTACTATAAGAATCTGCACCAACCAATGGTTTGGATAAGCTTTTAAAATATTCAATTTGATGAATTTAGACATACATTGTCTAGCTGAAACAATTAGCTTAGACATTCTTAAACAGTTCTTGAATTAATGAACTATAACATTTGCAAAAGCACTATGTGCGAATACAATAACAATAATAATGTGGAATAATTTTAAATAATTAATACACTCAAAGCTCTGTTAAGTAACTACGAGTGTAGATACTTGCTCAACAATAATTGAATTCCAATGTAAATAAAGCTGAAGAAATCTTGTAACAATAAATACAAGTTAGTTCAAGAAAACTTGCCTCGTGCGTCGTCTACGGCTAACCAACTTAATTTAATAATCCTTAAATGGACCTAACAATTAAATCAGTTTGATCTTGAATTCGGATTTCTTATTTTTCTGAAAATAGTGGATGGCGCCCCGGCGCAGTGTTTTGTTCTGCACACTGCGCCCCGACGCCGACTAGTAGAATCAAAATTCAATTTTCTGATTTTTGACAGTTTTGACACTTTTGGTTCAAACCTTGATAAAATGAAATTTACACATCCAAATAACACCAAATTAGTGTTGATGTGTTCCTAACTTCTTGTTTTACAATATTCCATGGTTCGATCGTCTTTTTGAAAATGTTTTACATGAAATTTACGGATCGAACCACCTAGGGTTTAAAAATGACATCATTTGCGGTAAAAGCTATATCTTCTTTGTTTTTCAATATTTTTGAAACCTTCAAGTTAGGTTTTCTTTAAAACTCATATATCTAACTTTCTAGCCATAAAAATCCATTTTTCAACTTGTAAATTTCAAAATACAACATTAAACATTACATGCTTCGTTAGGGTTTTACCGGTAAAGATTGTTATGAAAATTTCTTCTACTTTTATGCTTAACACACATTCCAAATCATGATATAAACACATCAAACTATGAATATACATATATTACATAGTTAAAGACTTTTAGATCATCAAAACAAGTTTTGATCGCTTAAAAATAGATTTTAACCGTTCAAAAACTATCCATACTACAAAAATGGAATTTAAGAAGGTTAGAGCACTTTTAAACCTTTGAGACTTGTGTGCTCTTCTTCTTCTCCTACCAAAGTATGTTATGATGCTTGTGGACATTCACCAAGACCTTCCTCTAGCTTTTTCACACAACACCCATGTAATGTCCTAGAATTTCTACGTCATTATTAATTAAATTATTAATTTAATTTCTAACAAATTAGTTTTACGAGATTAATTAAATCTTTTTGTGTGATTAATTAATTACGTGATTAAATGATTATATGATTAATTGCTAGAGTTAATTAAAGGGAGTCACTAATATGTTATTTAAATTAGTGAACAAACCCTAAAGTTTTAATATCAAAATAATTAATAAGTTTCCCATTAATTAAATATTAAATTAAATCGAATATAATGAGTTAATTAAATTTTATAAATTAATTAATATGATTATTAATTTATGTGAACAATGTGAAATAATAATAATAATATTTATTAGTCCATTTAGTAATTTAATATTAATGGGTTAGAGTATTTAATTATTTAGTTAATCTAATTATTTATTTAATCATGAGCTTGGATAATTAATTTGTAAATCTATTAAATTAGCCTAACATGGATCAATTGTAGCCCAAGTGAAGAATAATAAAACTTGGCAAACTAGTAGCCCGAACAATATAAAAGTGAGCCCAAATTGATTTAAAAAGAAGTTCAATGCTTGGCCCACTTGGAATTTAATTATGTAGCTTATTATTTATTTTATAAAAAAGAAAAATGACTCGTGACAATCTTTTTGGGACAAGCTACTCATGTGTTGCCGGCAAGGGAGAATAAGAGAGTGTGGTGATTATTTTATTTTATTTTATTTTCATTTATTTAAATATTAGGTTGCTTGTTTTGATTTTTGGGAAAATCTTTTCCCACAAAATCCTCACCAACTAAGTCCTTGGCCTAGCTTTCTTGTATAAGCTTCCATCTAGGGGCATGGTGACTTATAGATATAATTTTTCTATCTAAATTTTTTTTACAAGTATACTTGCATTGGTAGATATTGCACTTCATTATTTTTCTCCAAGTCCAAAAGAGAGAGTTTGAGAAAAAGCTTTAGTGAAAGCATAATATTTGAGAGATTAAGGAGGAAGAAGGAGGAGCTAATTTTGTTCATGCCATTCACCATTTATTTTGGAAGAAAAAGAAAAATAGCCACTAAAATAAGGTAATTGTTATTTTAAATCTAGCTTTGTTTTTAAATTAAATAAACCAACATGTTAGTATAAACATATTAATATAATTAGTAATATGTATTAGTCATATTTATGTCATGCTTGAGTTTAAAATGCTTGGTTTGTATTTTGATATATTTTGTATACTAAAAATATGTGTTTGGTAGTGTGTAAACAAGTCTCAAAATAATGACCAAAAATATTTTTTATAATATTTAGATTTAATGTTCTAATATTATAGAACATTAAATCATGAGAAAAATAAAGTTTGAATCACTCAAAATGAAGTTATACACAAAAAGTTATGATTTATAGTAGTTTATTTGGTAAAGTAATTTTGATTAAAAAAATATGGAAATAAATCATGGAAAAATTTAATTTTCATGTTATAAATTGATATTAAGTGATTGGTAATTTTTTTGAATTTTTATTGAAGAGTTAAAGCTTACTTGAAGGTATAATTTTTATTAAGTGGTGTATTTTCGAGCACTGTTCACATTCTGCTTAAGAGGAAAAAAAAAAAAGTAGGTCGCGCATTGCGCGCAACATGTTTCTTCCGACCACAGAGCCAAACGACGTCGTTTAGCGAAGGAAAAAAATTTTTACTCCGCGCGTACGCGCGGTATCCGTCTTCTGCTTTTCAAAACGGCGCCGTTTTGGGTCGTTTCCTCTGTTAGGCACGCGCAATGCGCGGTAGTAAAATTTTTTCGGCGAAATTACCAGATTCCCCCTCCGTCCGATTTTTCAATTTATTTATAGAATTGTCATTCTGGATAAATTTAATTAATTTAAATGTTTGAAAATTAATTTAAAATAATAATAATAATAATAATAATAATAATAATAATAATAATAATAATACAAAAAATGATATTTTGGATGATATTTTTCATTAAGTTTAATATTTAAATATTTTAAATATTAATCTAGCTAGCCAAATCATGGTTAAGTTAAATAAATAAAAATTTCATTAATTATTTATTATTTAAAATATTAATAATAATTAAAGATGATAAATTAGCAATTATTATTTAATTCCTATTAAATAATAATTAAATAGAGATAAAAATTTATAAATTACTTATTTATTATTTAAATATTATTAAATAATAAATAAGAATAATTAAGTAATTAATTATTATTTAACTAGCATTAAATAATGATTAATGGAAATTAAGTTATTAAATTAATAATTTATTATTTAATTTAAATAATAAATATGGATAAATAAATTGATTATTATTTCACCATAAATAATAATTAAAATTAATTAAATAATTAATTATTATTTAATTAACATTAAATAATAATTAAGGAGGATTAAAATTAGTAAACTATTATTTAATTTTCTTAAATTAAATAATAAGTGAGGTTAATTACTTAGTTAATTATTAGTTGATTAATATTAAATTAAAGAAGGTTAAATTTAAATCAATAATTATTTATTATTTAATTATTATTAAATAATAAGTAAGTACAACTAGTTATTATTTATTTTAAATAATAACTAAAATTAATTAATTAATTTCTATTTAATCAAGATTAAATAGTAATTAAATAGAGATTGAGTTAATAAAATAATTTGAATTTAATTATGCTTTAATTAAATAATTGTAATAAGTTGTTTAAGGGTTTAATAAGTGTCCAACATTTAAGAAAAATATTTTCTAACTTATTAAATTATTAACCTAATTTGATTAAGGGTCTATAAGGTTAATAATATTGTTTTGACTGATGTAAATTATGTGTTAGTACTTATGTGTGACAGATAAGTTCCTTAGTGAGAGTATAATTGTGCAATTATGCCGTACTAATTATTAGACCAACTTTATTAATGATTAGGTCTTTCAAAGCCAGTTAATTAAAACTAGACATTAATTGTAGCTGAGCAGACAGGCAAGTTCCTTATCTCTAAACTCATTTCATTGAGCAAGTTATTTATTTAAGCTTGAATTATAATTCCAAGCATGCTTTCAGTGGTTTAAATTACTTTACATTTATTCCACATCGATATTATTGTTATTCGCACTTGGTGCACTTGATCTTGTACAGTCTTTGACTTATACCTTATTTAATGTTCTACTGTTAAAGAACTATTCAAAGTAGGTCTAAGCCATTGTTTGGCTAGACATTTATGTTAAAAAATTTAAAAGTTATCCAAATCATTGAAGATGCAGATTCTTAGACTATTATGAACACCCCTTTATTATAGGGGAGTACCATGTATCTAATATCAGGTACAAAACACGGAAATTAAATGTTATGCATACACATATTGTACTGAGGCTGATCCCCTTGGGTACATATTTCTAGTAGTAACCATTGGGTTAACCTGCTATTGACTCCAGTGGATATTTATAGTTCATAATCTATTTGACTATCTTGATTCTAAAAGCAAATTATTATTCCTGCTTATGTTATTCATATTATTGAATTGTTCAACTATTCCCTTTCATTCATGATATATTGTTTCTTGTTGTTACTTAAACTTGTTGAGCAAACTAGTTGCTCACCCTTGCTATATCATGAAACCTTATTGCAGTACAACCCGAGACTTCTGGAAAAAACAAGGGTAAGGGAAAGATGAAGTGATAGACTTCAGGATGCAGCCTTTTAGTTAACTAAATTACTTGTTATGTAATATAAACCCTAAGTACTTTATTAAGGGTATTTGTGTACTTTTGTGTAAGGTTACTGTATCTTGGGACTAGTAACACCTTTTGAATGAACAACATATGTTTATTTTTCCGCATTTAGTTATTGTATGTTGTTTAGAGGTGGATGTTTGTATTGGATCGTGATGACCGGATCTGGGTATTTGAGACCCGAATTTTGGGGCGTCACAACTCAAGTGTATTATCTATTTTCTCTCAAATGCTCTCTATTTTCTTCTCTCTAGAATGCTTACAAATGAACTAACCAACATAACACAAGTGTAGAGCACTCTATTTATAGCACTTCACTAATCCATCATTAACTCTCCTAATTCACAAACATAGTCAATTTAATAGCTAGATTTGGATTACTATTGGATGGATGGACAATGTGATTGACTATGTGATTTACTAGAGTTGTTCACCTACTATGACATTGTGTAAATTAAAAGCAACATTGAAGCAACACACCACCCAAGTGCCCCCCCCCTGGACCGGCCATTTGGCCTATTTATGGCAAAATTTTGCTTTAAATTTTAATGTTAAATCATTCATATATATATATATATATATATATATATATATATATATATATAAACCAAAGTTTTGACTTCACTTGGGCTCCACATTAGACTTGAAAATACATTCTATTGGGCTCATTCAATTAAATTGTTTGGGCTCAATTTATTTAACACATTGGGCTAGCATTTTATAAACTATGCTACCTTTAATTAAAATAAGCATTGAGTTTGTTTAATTAATTACATGGACTAAGGTTTAATTTAATTACTTGGACTACTAGGTAAATTTAATTGACCTAGTTTAACAACTCATTTGGATTTAAAATATAATTCAATTAGATTTGCTTTAATTAATTATAACATCTTGCTTTATTACTTTAAATAAATATACACATATACAAGTATATTTATTCAATTATCTAATGCACAATTAATTAGTACAAAATTTTTAATTTATTACTAATTATTTAATAATCATAATTACAATGTCTAATGAAATTCGTGGTCATTACAATGTCTACTTCACGCAAGTGTGCCGTGGAACTTATCAGTTGGCTTCAGAGCTACATTCATCTAGCGGATTATTTATCTTTCAGGGAACCACTCTCAATAAGATTTGAAGGTGATACAACATTTCCCATGAGCACCTTGGGGGTGGGTTAAGGTAGTTGGTCAGCACAAGGACAACCTGTCACTCAATTGGGCCACTGGAGGTAGACCATCGGGTAGCAAAAATGGACTCAACATTGAGGGAAAGTAGTGGAATGGGCTATTGACTTTGAAGTAGCCTTTTTAGTGTTGGGGGTTGAACTAGAATCCCCTTTACTCAGCTCTACATCTTTTAAAGGTCCTTGATTAGACCTCTTTGGAGAAGAATGCGATGCCTTTGTTGTACCTTTTCTCTTCTAAGGCTTCTTATTTGATAATGCTTTAGCACCTTTGGTGGCAGAGGAAGTATCTTTATCCAAGGGTTTTTTCGAGACAACTGCGAAATAGGGGTTAAAACAACGATCACCACAACCGCTAGAGCTTTTTTATTAACTTTGAAGGTCCTACTCGCCATGGTGGGATCATCTTGAACGGCTGCAAAAGGAAAGTTCAATTAGTACCAAGTAATATTAAACTTAGAAAGAATGTATATGACATTACAAAAGAAGCCTTATGTCTATGATCATGGAGAAAGTACTGATCCCGAAAAGCCTTCAATGAACAGGGTTGCTCAGGATAGGTTTCACAAAAACTGTTATACTTCACATAGTTATAGTTGGGAATTGAGTATTGTATAACCCTATGTACTTGAGTGTCTTTTGGGTGGACGAATTAAGCTGCTCAAAAGTTCGTTTCCCTTAACAAAAGCCCATTCCTTTTCCTAACCCTTAGTGCTAAACGAGGGGCAGGGGTGGGACACCAACTTGAGCCTTTCATCTTGGCGATAAATTTGATACAAGCCTTTAGTTTAGGATTTTTGAACTTTGAATGTTTAAAAAAATATCCTAGTGGTTGGCTTGAACTTTTTTATGCTTCAATGAACAAGAAAGGCCATGGCTAGAAGAATAGAGTTAGGTAACAGTTGCCCGAGGGCAATTCAAAGGAAATCTCGAAAGAGTACTTATATGAAATAATGAAGGGAAAACCTAAGCTCGTACTTGAATTGCATAATTGGGATGCCAACCCACCAGTACTTGGGGATATTATATATCCATTTGGAGGCATTTAACATCATCAAGTCATACTCCTCGAGTAGAATTATGGCAATCTTAAGTTTCTTAAGATACGTTGGGTTAAACTTACATTCTTTATGGTGGTTGAAGGTTGAAATTTGAAAGCTTCGACGATAACTGAAATGATTTTGCAAAAGTAATTTGAAATGAAAGGGATTTCATTAGTTTTGGGGTTTGCAGGGTAATGATGAGCACGGTAAGCAAATGTGGCTAATTTGAAAAGATAACTCAAGAATTTATGGAGTCACGTGCAACAGAGCAGTTTTTTACAAACACAATAATGAAAAAAGATGATTAATTTCTTTTAATTAGTCCGATGAGTTTTTCTATTATTACTCTCCTATGACAAATATTTTATAACAGGAGAGTGGGAGACAATATTGGGATATAATTATTTAAGGTTCGATCCAAGTGCAGGCCCAAATTATGTTAGTACTTAAGACCCGGTTCCGGTGCAAATCTATATCCATGTTACACGTTAGGCTTGATACTGGGGCTAACCCACTATAATATATTTTTATGGCTTGTTATTATGGAAGTGTCAAAGTCCATATTTATATATGATTGAGTTTCCTGATTTATGAGTGATAAAAAGAGTTAATTTATTAAAGACTCAATCAATTATGAATTGCAAGATTCTACTCAGAACTTCCACTTTTAACTGATCTTGGGCATGTATAACAACTATATATACAATCATAAGCAAAATCACGGTACACATATAATACAACATAATTTTATTATTTTTCAGTAATTTACATCCTTCTATTGTTATCGTTTTTTGCATGTACTGATTTTTACACCGAAACTATTTTCGACTGCCCAAACCGTTAAGTTTTTGCTGTGATCCATTTACTGTTCACCGTGCGGGTTGTTTTTTTTTTTTTTTTTTGTGATTTGAATTAACGTACAAAATCAAGCATTAACAAATAAGTATGTCATTTAATAGAGTCTATTAATATAAAAAAAAATTATTATTTTATGTAATGATTCATTAAAAATAAATTATATATTTTATTTATTCTTTTAAGGACAGAAGAGAGTACGTAAAGCAGAACATAGATATTACTACACCGTTGTAAAAGCTTCAGAAATTGTCACTCTGAAAAGTCCAGTACGGCCTATAATATTCTACACTAGTATTAAATACTACTACGAGCTGTCAGACGTTGGACGTTGGAACTTCTTAAATAAAATAGTTGGGATACAGTAATTGATATTTTTATAAATAAATTTTATTTAATTTTATAAAAATATTAAATTAATTTAAGAAAATATTAATATTATATAAAAATTGATAAAATTACAAGTTAGTTTAATATTTTTATAAATAAATTTTATTTAATTATATAAAAATATCAAATTAATTTATAAAAATATTAATTTCCTGTAATTATATTCACATTCATACGCCTCTGGGTATGCGGACCTTATTTAATCTTACACCTTCTAAGTTGTAATAGTTAACGCATGATTCCTTTTAATTAATGTTTTATGAGTGAGTATGTTAACTAGAAAACATACAATTAATTATTTGATTGTTTAAATTGAATTTAAAATATTATTATTATTATTTTTAAAATTTTACTAAAAAGATGAGAGAGAAAGGAGTAAAGTTATCTAATTTATGCAAATTAACTAAAAAGATGTGAGAGAAACAAATTTTTATTTAATGTCTAGGTTATATAAGGGAAATTAACTATAATTTTCTTTGGAGTGTACAAACGGTAGATAAAATAGAACAGAAGTTTCTTAGTAAAAAGACAATTAAACTTGAATGAAAAAAAATGCAATACAATTATTTACCACGACAATAACGGAGGCATTCCATGACGATTATGACCGTTAATTCCTCGTAAGAACGTTTTGTGCAAGTATTTTAAGGGTGAGCAATCACTTGAGATCCCATAAATTAGTTGAAAAGATAATAAATAAACAAATATGAGTATGTGTGTGTATATATATATATATATATATATATATATATATATATTTGAGATTTTTGCTATTACTTTCAAAAAAGAAAAAATAGGTACCAAATGGAGCCTAAACTTTTAGGTTATCCGAAAGCAACAGGCATACAATTACAAAGGTCAAAACAGCTAATTAGTACCGGGACCAAATTTCATGAACCGTTGCTTTTTAAGCCATGGAAGTTGCTATCAAGCAAGGAGCTGTTTGGTATGGGGACCCAAATCATTTATAGATTAGGCTGTTTTGCTTGCATATTTAACTAAGAAACAAACCCCGTTTCCCAAATATCTCTATCAACCCAAATTCTATTCTTTGCCTCTTTAGATTTTCAGGCCTCATCACAATCGAGGGGGCCCACGATGCATATCTTTGTGATATTCTCAAATGATCTCAGCTACTCGTTTGGATGTTCGATCAGTGATTTATCCGAATTAACGGTGCTGATGATTCGTAGTTTTGTTTGGGCATGTGCGGTCCATTAATTATTTGTTGGCCACCGAAATTAAATTATAAGCTGGATTTTTCCAAAAACAAAAACAATAATATTTTTGCGACTACAAAAAAAATAGTGATTTCGTTCTAAATTATAAAATTAATATTAATTTTTAAAAAATTAAATTTAAATATTTTTAAATTTCAAACACTTAAGATAATTGAGTGGTTGATAAACCTATAAAATGCACGATTAAATTCATGTTTATTTAAACATTTACAAATTTAATTTAATTAGTTGGAATTAGTAGTAAATTCTCCATAATTTATTACGATCATAATGTCTCGGCGTATATCTTGATTTTTTTTTAAAGATATATTAATTTTAAAAATAGTCTAAAATATTTATTATAGGACAGAGGGATTAATTATTAAGAATTATATTAATTTGAAGTTTAAAATAAGGAATTAATATTTTTACAAGTTAATTTAATATTTTTACAAGTGAGTCTCATTTAATATTGTAGAAATATCAAATCAAGTTACGCAAATATTAATTTCTTTAAAATATTTATTAATTTTTAAAAGTTAATAATGATATTATAATTTAAAATAAAAGAAGTATATTTTTATGAAAAATTATTGCTTTCATCATGCATTTGGGATTGTTAACATTATTCAACTTTTGTGTTCATTATTTGAATGATCCCCATCTTGATTAGCTCTAATATTGATATCCAACAAAGTGTCACAAGTCTTATCATGTCATGGCATGTATTGTTTCTTAGCTAAGAGAATCTTTAGGCTCATAATTGAAAGAAGAATTCTTCACACAATGCGATATCTTGTTAAGCAAACTCTCACCAAAAAGTGGAATTTGATTGATCTTGGAGATAATGGTGCGCAAATGACCTACAACTCAGTCCGTAGGTTATATTTTTTTTTGTTCAGATTCGACCCGATCTGATCTGTTAATAAGTTTCGTCTGACATAAGGCTTGACCTGAGACCCGACCTGATATGTTAATTTTCTTTCTTTACTATTTCAATTCTTTCACTACAGATAAAAACTTCTTCTTTGTGACAACTCATTCAATAAATCAAATAAAATTGGCGTCTTTCAATACGTTCATTCATACATGTTTATTTATATATGAATAAAGAAATTTATGAAAATACATTGGATAGTGTAATAATATATAAGAATTTTTCTTACTTAACTAGCAACCTACACTTTTTGCAGACATTTCATTGCATCTTCATTTTAATAAATACTTAGCTTAAAAACTAAAAAGTCATTTGTAAAATAATAATAATAATAATAATAATAATAATAATAATAATAAAAGATAGCTTTCATAAATAAATATTCTTTTATATTAATGATAGTATAAAGTAATACAATATCTTTAAAATTGTACAATATTTTACTTCATTATTATAATTTATAAGTTGTAATACATTACTTTTAATTAATACATCAATTAAGTTTAAAATTTTAATTATTATTTCTATAATATTTAAAATTATTAAAAAAAAATTGAATGGATCAAATCCGACCGACCTGGCTTGCAGGCCTCAGCAGGCCCCCTTTTTAAGCGTGAAGCCCGACCTGACCTGACTTGTAGGTTGAAAGTCAAATGTCCGGCCCGCTCTGGTCAACGGTCAAGGCCTAACAGGCTCAGGCCAGGCCAAGGCGACCTGTTGTATATTATTACTTGTAGAGGTGGAGTTACATCTTGGTAATCATTTTAATTTAAATTATTTAAAAAATAATTGGCCTTATTCACTTTCAATTGAGAAAAAAAAATCTTGAACGACTTAAGTTTTCGGTCTAATTTCTTGCTTTTAAGTTTTTTTTTTAATGAAAAAAGAAAAAGTTATATGGATGACAAACTTGGTCACTTTTCTAGCCAAATTTATTATTCAAAAATATATAAAACTGGAATGAAAATTAAATAATAAAAGCAAATTTTTAGAATCTCTATTATACTCTTCTGGTTATAAATATTTTCGCTCAAAAATTTATCTTATTGGATGAAGAGTTACGTTTTTTTTTCTATCTTTATTTTCTTTCACGCCTTTTATATCGTAGAGTTAATTTTTATTTTTATAATTCAATTCTTCGAATAAATTTCATCCCAATGCCTAGGGAAAACTTGGGAGAGAGGCCAGAAGAAGAAAAGAAAGAACCTAGGGAAAACTTATCTTAAGAAACCTTCCTTTATCACCGGGTTATTATATTTGATCTTAACATAGAGTAAATGGTTGGCTGTTAAATCCTCGTTTCCTCAAAATTTTCACCACATTTACAGTCTTGGGGTTTACACAGGACTTTACAGTCCTGATGCAAGTTTTGTATATGTAGCAACACTGTTTCACTTGTACAAGTTAAAAAATGTTATGTTTTTAATCTTTTCTAATAATAATTTTAACAAGTTTTATAATTCATGTAAAGAACGGATAAATTTAAAAATGACTTAGAAATTTTTTAAATGTGACATATTTGAGGGAATATTTATAATCATAATATTTTGTTTAATTTCAAATGAAATTATTATAATATCATTTTAATCAATTGATTAAAAGATGGAAAAGAAGAAATACGTAACTCTTCATCCAATAAGAAAACATTGGTGTTGACAATCTTGTTTGTTTTGTATATATCCCATTTCAAATTTAGTGACTTTTAATTTTGATAGTGAAATCATGTTTGCTAAATATAGTTGATTCAAAGGAGTATGTTATCGATTCATACTGATTTTGTAGAATTTTTGTGGGTAATTTGATGCGTAGACAGTCCTATTTATACTGAATTAGAGTAAATTGAATGAGACTGGTTATAATAATTAGGTTTTCGAATCATGAAAACTAATTTTCAAAATATTTTTTAGGTCAGCATATGTATATCAATCATTAATTGATATATCAAGATGTTTGTTCAATTTTTAGTGACAAATAATTGTATTATTAATAGTAAATGTACTAATTAAAAACCATTGTAGATATGCGAAGAAGGTGGTCCTAGCTAGATGCGTTGGTGAGAAAAGGTTACATTTAAGAGAGTGATTGAATCAATTCCTTTGTGAAGCCACCACAGCCAGCTACCACAGAAGTGTGGTGTGGATACGTCTTCTTTTGAGAACCTCTCTACATCTTTGTGAAGAAGAGACAATTGCTCTATATCTTTGAAAAGACAAAAACATGAATGGAATGTTTGTGATTTTTGGAGCAAAAACATCACTATTTAGTAGGAGGATAAACAAATGGATTATTTTATCCAAAAAAATAAAAATAAAAAAGAAGATTATTTTTCAAATGAGAATCTATTTTACTGAGTATATAGATTGAAATATGATATGACATTCTAAATTTTTACTTATTCATAGAACAAGTACTCCTCCAACTCTATTACATAAATAATTTGATTGAATAAATTTTCCTAGTATATTTTCTTAATTAGGGCTTATCGAAAAAAATAAAAAGAAAAAGAAAATAAAGAAGAAAGAAAGTTATTGTTATATAAGTTTGTTCAATGTTTTAAAAATTGGACCGGTCATCGAACAGAAAAAATTACCGGGTAGATGGATCATTAGTTCAACTAGTGGTCAAACCGTTATTGACCCAGTGACATCATTAATATGTAATAAATAATAAATATATTAATTATTATTATATAATATTTATCAAATATGTAAAATTAATAAATTTATCAAATAGTATTAATTTTGATTTTTTTTAAATTAAGTTAAATTTTAAAATAATGAGATTCATTTAATTTTAAAAATAATAAATGATAGTCTTTTTGAAATAGTTTATAATTTATTTATTTTTTAGCACTATTAAACTATTACAACAGAGTGAGTAGAATTTGAATCCATGCCTACGATAAGAATAAGATTTATTATATAAAAGTAAATAATTTTTGTTATATATAATAAGCTTGAATCGGTAAAATTAATGATCAGTTCAATTACTGGTTCACTAGATTTTACAATTTTTTTGGTTAAAACTGGTTAGAATGGTCAAAATGGATCGGAGCACAGACCAATTCCGATTTTTTCTAATTGAACCGCCAATTCGGTCCGACTTTTAAAATATTGAGTTTATTATTTATTTGAAAGTTTAGTTTTTAAGTGAAAGTATATTCTTTATGCCTCAATATATGAATTATTTTTAATTAATAAAAGTAATGTTTATTTTCTATTTTTAATATCAAAATTATTGTTAAATTATCATTTTTCACATAAGTAAATATAAGTCCTATTTGCTATTATTATGAAAGAAATTTTATGAAAATATCAACAAATAAAACATTATAAGGATGGTGAGTGCATAAAGGATAGAGAAAAAAATTAAGAAAAAAAAATTAAAAATAAAACTTTATTGAAAAGACTAACTCCCTTTCTAATTACTATATAATTACACGTAAATAAATTACAAGTTTAAAATTTACAAAACTCAACTACATAAAAAGAAAAGCATAAAATTAAATAAAACTTAATTACTTACTTTACAAAGAGAAAAAGTCAATAACTAATACACCTTTTTAGTAAACAGACCCCGGAGATTAAACAAATTATTATTCCCACGTCCACCATCAACCGGGATAACTCCTCCGCCACTATGACCAGCGGCGCCACCGTTTGCACCGGAAATATCACTCACTGCACCACTCTCTATCTCATCACTCCTACAGCTCAAATGGCTCCGGTACCCAATACACGTAGGAACATTCAGATTCAACACCTTAGCTTTAGCTCCACCACCGCCGGCGACGGTGGAGGGAACGGCGGTGGTCTTGCTCCGGCGACTCTCGTTTACTTCCTTATTAAAACCCTTTTCGGCATTCCGAACCACAGCCTCAGATCCCCTTACACCCAAAGCACATCCGCTGGCGCCGCCGCGCCGGACCTGCCAAACCGGACTACTCCGGCCCAAGTGGACCCCACCGCGACTCGGGCTACTCGGCCACCTCCTCGACTTCGACTCTCCGGCCGAGTTACTCCTCGAACACGACGCGCTGCTCACCTTCCGGTTAGCCGCCGCCATCCGCGGCCTACTTCCGCCGCTACCGGCGGATCTACTCCTGAAAAATGGCCAAATGTTAATATTCAGCTCCGCCGAGCTCACCCCATTTACTCCACCGCCGCCCTTTTTCTCTCTCTTCTTCTCTTTTTCCTTTTCTTCAATGCCGTTGTTTTTCCGATTGGAAGATTTCTTAAATATATCTGTCCACCGCTTCGAAACCGTCGGTGCTTCCGATAACCCGGGTCCCAACCCGGGTTGTTCCGACTCGGGTTCTGGCTCATTTGGAGGAGTGTCGGAGCTGGATTTTGGTGGGTCGGGCGGTTCTCGGTGGTGGAGGAGGTGCCGGGGCTGGAGGATTCCGTTGACGAACAATTCGTCGGCGGACACTAAATCGGGTTGAGGGAGAGATGGGTTTCGTACCATCCAGAATTCGAATTCGGGTGAAGGGGAATCGGTGCTTCTTCTCCTTCTTCCACTGCGGCTTGGAGAGAGCGTTTGAGGTAGGTTTTCCTTCTCCATTTTAGAGAGAGAAATAAGAAATGGGAAGTTTCTCTTCCTCGGTATTTTCCTCTTCTCTATACAAGGGTCTTCGGAGTACAGAGGGTAGCAATTGACCTTACAAGTAATAAAGGGGCGAGTGAGAGGGTAAGAAAGTAGGGAGGAAAAGTGAGAGGGTAAGAAAGTATGGAGGGAAAGTGAGTCTCTTTCCTATAGATAAAAGGGAAATGAAAATAACAAACAGATGGAGACATCAGACATGTAATGAGTTGGGAGCATCATGGTCCAAGAGAGGTGCATGGCTAATTAAACAAGTATACCCGTATAATATTTCTTGACACTTTTTTGGTACTAACAGCATCTCCGGCTGGTGAAGTATTCGTGGAATATATTTAATTTATATGATATTAATAAATATCTTTTAGTTTTTAATGCCTTCAACTAATAGATTATCTTGTGATTTATAATATAAAAAATTTAAATAATCAATGAATTCATAAAAACTCTAATAATCATATTCTAACGACTATATTTTAAAGAACAAATAAATTCTATAAATATAAAGTACATCAAGTCTCTCATATTCACTTATCTCAACTTCAGCCTTTTAGTCAAATACGTTATTTTAAATATATCTCGTCAAGTCGAATTAGTTATGTTGCACATGGATAAAGAAGAAGATGAAGAAACATATGGACAATATATTAAAAATTATTAGGCCAGACCATCAGGCCATCCTCGCCCCCTTCATCTTCTTCTTCACGTTCATCCCGCCCCCTTCATCTCATTCTTCTTTTTTTTGGGCATCCCCGCCCCCTCCCATTAAAATATTTTAAAAATTATAATCCACCAAAATCATAATTTTTGATATAGTCTTTTGGATCCATCGAAAAATCTCCTAGACTATATTTCGTATAGCTATTGGAGAGGGAGCATGAGTCTAGACTATATTTAGTTTAGGATTAATGGAGCTCCGACTTGTTGGAGATGTCCTAATATTCTTGATAGGATAAGTCTAATTGTACAATATTTGTGCACAAACTCCATACAAATAATTTAAAAGTGGAGTCTGACACAAAAATTTGTGTCAGACCCAACTTTGTAATGCTGTAGATAAAGTTTGTGTAAAAAATTTGTATTTGGAGACTTATCCTTCTTGATAGTATAGGGAATGTCAAACTTTTTTGGCTAATGTTAAATATTTCAATTTTTTATTCTTAAACGAGTGTTAAATGATATAGTATTGAATATTTTAATAAAAGTTTTAATGTAACTAATTACGTGAAATTTATTCAATCAATATAATGATGACACATCATTTAAAATATTTTTTAAGATAAAAAAATTAAGATACCTAACATTACCAAACTTTTTATTGCATATGTTATTGTATTAACGTTATCAGAATTTTTCTTTTTGGAGAATCTACGTAAGGGGCCAGGAGGGACACTAGGGGATGTTAGAGTTCATGCCCTAATGACCAATTATTTGATGTAATTGCTTAACATTTTTGATATTATATTTGATTGAATAAATGAATTATTTTATTATGACTTTATTTACTGTGTTATATAAATGTTAGCATAATAAAAGTCCTTAAAATATTGATACAAATTATATAGCTTCAAGTATGTGACTTGAACATGAGATTATATAATTATAATTAGTATCATTGCTCTTAAATGTCCCTAGTCGAGTATCATTGTTAATGGGACAACAATGATGCATTGAGACTAGTATGTGGATTGACTGATGGCCAAATCTCATTAGTCATAAATATAAGAGATATTGAGTCAATGCATAGGTACATGTTAGAAAACAATGTACTGGACAGACCCACTATGAGAATTCTACGTGGAGCATTATGCAAAGTATCATAAGAAATTCTCGTAGTTACAATGATGTAATAATCCTCCGACCTGAAATCACTATATTATTACACGAGACTTTATGTACTCTGATATTATCAAAGGTCACATTTAATAGGGTGGAAAATAAATGTGATTATTGGGTACATCATGAATCGTGTGAGGAATATGAGTGATGTAGATAGAATTTAACCTTCCTATATAATAGGGGTGATATCCATAGGCCTTTTAATTAAATAGGATTATGAAATGTATGACCATGCTTAAATAGTGATTTGTTTCATATAGTTTACTCATTGATCAAGAAAACTCAGATTAAATTATGAAGAGTATGATACATTCCATGCCTCGAGTTTAATCTAGGATGTCAAGGTTAAAAGGATTAAATTACATTAAAACATTGGTCACGAAAAGGTTGCATTGAATCACCGATCTTATTATTACTTGGGTAGTAGTGATGCATTACTAGATGCCGCTCACTGTTTATAATTTTATAATATGATTTTAAAATTATTGCCAATGTAATAATAACCTATAGGGTCACACACTTAGAACGTAATTAAAAGGGAATTAATTTAAATTGTAAGGATTTAAATATGTCAATATGATTGATAGTATTTAAATTGCGAATTTAAATTAATAGGATAATTTATATATATGTATATTAATTAAGTTAGACTTAATTAAGATATAATATATATATAAATTTAGATTTTATTTTTCTAATAAAAAATTTAGGTTTTGATTAATTCTTTTGACTGCTATATATATATGATATATCAGCAGAGAAAGTAACGTAAGGAAAAATCAAAAAACCTAAACAAAACCCTAGTCGCTTTTAGAAAGAGACTAAAGAGAAATTCACAAAATCCAGACCTTGGTGGCTAGTACCGCAGTTCTCTTTGCTGCAGATCGTGTGATGATTCGCGGGGCATTCGTGTGGATACCGTAGATGCGCAGTTCCGTTGCATTGCGTTGAGGATTCGAAGCTATTCCAGAAATTTCACCGTCTCCATTCAAGCTTGGATAATCGGTAAAACAAATCTAAACATCTGAATTAATATGTTTTCGCATAGATCCTATTTTAGGGTTTTGAAAATTATCTTGAAAATTTTTAAATTCCGCTGTTTTTATGTGCCGAAATCCCAACAGGGGAAACCTAGGATAGACTCAAATATGTGATTTTGCATAATAAAGGGAGAGAGAACTTTACCGCTAAAGAGTATAACCTTTGATATTTTATCAGATATGTATTGTCTTTTGAGTCATGTTAGCGAATTTTTGAGTACCCAATTCATTATTGAAAACCTGCTATGCATCGATTGTTTTTTCATTTAAGCCATGTTTGTTTGCAAGTATTATAATCTCGAAATTATAATTTATGGGATTATAATTTCAAGACTATTAATCCTATGATTATATGGTGGGGATTGTAATACCTGATTGAACATGATACTAAATAGGCACTCATACTAACTTATCTCAAGTTCAAATTTAAAAACAAATAAGACACTAAGGATTAATAGTCATATCCCAAGTGTCCTTAGTGAATGAACAAGAGATTAGTTTTAATAAGAATGAATCCTTGCAGTTAATGCTTTGTCGTACAGATCCAGATGGTATTATGTTAGACAAGTCTACATACACAACATCCATTTTAACCATTAAAAAATAAGACATACTACGGATTTTAATGTCATGCCTCACTTTTTAATGGTTAAGATGGATGTGGCGTTTGAATGTTGTGCACTTATTCTTACTATGATGGGCTGAAACTGTGAGTTAGCCCATTTAGGTATCCTTATTTCTAAAGTGGTTTGGGTCAGTGGAGAAACATATTATTTTTCCACTTGATAAAGTTGATGGGACTCCAGGCGGTGAAAGTAAGAGTATATACAAAAAACATCTTATAAGTGAATAAGGTAAGGGTTTTTTACATTCAAACTAGAGCTATCAAATGTCATACAATTATTCTAACATATATTTTGGTTCTCCATTGTGATGTTTAATCGACTGTATTTACTCTTATACCGGAGCATTCCCGGATAGCCCAAGCTATGACCTAATCCGTGGGGTGATTAACGGTCTGTTAAGTGTGTAGGTATATTGATGTGAGGTGATTTCGATGAAAGAAAAATTCACGCGTTAACATTGGCGCCAGAAGGAGGGCCGTTTGATATTTGGTACATAAATCACCAGTTTTACTTAGTTAGAAGATTATTTTATGACAGAAAAGGGAAGTTCAAGTAGGGGTCATCAAGGATCCTTTATTAAACCACGCATGCAACATGGCAGAGTCCCAGTAAGGGACAGACTGGGACCTAGTCAGTTAAGGCATGCACCGGTGCATGCTTATTCAGCACTTATTAAGAGGCATTTGTTTTCATCGTCACTCACTTTGGATTCTGATTTGCAAATGGGTGATCTAGGAGATGGGCTGACACCCTCGCGAAGAGTTTTGCGACGTGAGCATGCGGATAGAGACATGTTTCACAGGATTGAAGAATCATAGGCCGAGTTGGATGCTTTATAATATAAACGCTAAGAGTGGCAAGCCCACTTATTAGAGCTGCATGACGAGGAGAGTCCGTCAACAACTATTGGTGGAGGAGAACAGGTGGATACCCCTCAGAGCCAACCTTGGTCGGAACAAAGATGGATGAGGCAATCAGAATTTAATGATCAATACAACCTTAGGGTTATATGAGGCATCTTGAACGGGTTAGTCAGGATAATACCAGATCTGAACACTAGTTTTAGGGTTATATGAGGCATCCTAGACGAGTCGGTCAGTATAATACCAGAGTTCAACACTAGTCTTAGGGTTATATGAGGCAACCTGACCGGGTCGGATAGGGTCAGTCGAAAAATAGGAGACAACCTGATTCTCTGAGCCATCATTCTCGGGGAAAAGCTCGATCTCTATATGAAAGAAGGGGTCATGATGTTATAAGCACAGAACCTGGTCGAGAAGAGCAACAGATAATACCTTATGCGTCTATTTCTGACCAGGTTACTAAAAGTATATCAGAGTTGGAAAGGAGATTGGCAGTAGCTGATGCTAGACCGACGACAGGATCCGAGCATGAAGCATCAAGGCCATTCCTTTGGCTCCAAAATCTCCATTCTCGGTAGCTATTAATCAGGAGAAGGCTGACCCAAAGAAGAAGTAGCCACTTTTATAAATGTATGATGGCTCGGGTGACCCGTACGATCACACCAATTTGTATAAAAGGGTGATGAGGTACTATAACCATTCTGAGGCTGGGATGTGTCAGATCTTCAGAAGCCCGTGGAGTCCTTGAGCCAATACATACAGAGGTTTCGTGATGCGGTAAAAACTATCACCGACCTCAACATGATACATGCACTAGGATTTTTTACTACATGGATGGATGTTCCTCGGAATAAGAAAATGATGAAGGATGTGATGTTCAATACCCCAAAAGACCTCTTAGACATATATGAATGGGCTGAAAAGTTCATTGCGATCGAGGAGGTTATGAATAGCTTGATGTCGAGGAACAAAGGTAACAATAATAAAGCTTATAGTGGGAGTAAAGGTGGAGATAACAAACCTAATGTCTTTGACAAGATGGGGCCAAAAGTGGGGCAGCCAAATGTGAATAAGCCTCCTTTTCAACCTCGAGCGGATAATAAATCTTTTACTCCTCTGAATACAAATCGGGTCAAGGTATTGGAGGCTATAAGAAATGAAACAACAGTTGTGCCGAGACCGTCAGGATCAAAGCCAGTTAGATCTAGTTCACATTGTTAATACCATCGCAAGGCAGGGCATTCAACGAAGATATAAGTCGGGTTAAAGGATATGATCAAGTTGAAAGTTCAGAGGAATGAATAGACTCAGTTTGTAGTTGGGCGGGAGGGACAAGCTCCTAATCTCGAGCCTGTTATGGAGAAATGGGTGGAGTAGGGGAATCAGCCCCAGAGGGTAGTGGATGTTATCATTGGGGGATCGGTACAGAGACAGACCGACAAAAGGCATTGATCCCCTTCTGATTCTATCTTGGCTTTATCGGATCAAGTGCCTAGAGTAGAGTGGCCATTTCCCGACACAGTAATCTCATTTTCCAGAGAGGATTATCCAGTGGATGCAATTAAACCCATGAGGGAACTTTGGTTATCACTGCACAAGTGAGCCCGGTGGACATGAAGAGAACCATGATCGATAATGGGTTTTTAGTTGATGTACTTTATAGCCATGCTTATCAGAGAATGAATCTGTAGGGCACAAAGTTGAAAGTAGGTATGGAGTCACCTCTGTATGGGTTCGACAACGAAGCAGTACCTGTGGTGGGAACTGTTGAGCTTCCAGTTATGTCCGAAACTGTTCCGTGTTAGGCCGAGGTAATGATGAAGTTTTTTATTGTGTAAGTTGATTCCGCCTATAATGCTATTTTGGGTCGAATGACTTTATCTACCTTAAATACTGTTACGCCTATCATTCACTTCAAAATTAAGTTTTTGATGTGCGGGGAAGTTGGTGAAGTGAAAGAAGACATTGACATAGCTCAGAGGTGTTACCGTCATATTATGACGTCATCTGTGGTTGGTGTGAGCAGGAAAAGGCAAACCATGATGGTTGACATTGAACATTATAATAAGGGAGTTACCGAGCCGTTGGCACTACCGGCCGAGGAGACCGAGGAAGTGGAACTGATACCTGGCAATGTTTCAAAGTAATAGGGACTGGGTTACCGAGTGCTGTTAAGTCTGGATTAGTTGAATTGTAACGAGATTATGCTGATATTTTTGCTTAGACGCCTCAGGATATGTCGGGGGTAACCGAGGATACGACTATCCATAGGTTGACTGTTGATCCGAGCTAGAAGCCAGTGTACCAAAAACGGAGGATATTTGCACCGAAGCGCCAAAAGATTATAGATAGGGAGCTCGGTAAACTCTTAGATGCTGGGGTAATTGAAGAGATTGAATATCCTGAGTGGTTGGCTAATATTGTGTTGGTGTAAGCAGAATGGGAAGTGGAAGCTATACAGTTTTGAGCTTTTTGATGCCACATCGGGGAACATAGTTTTGAGCTTTTTAGATGTCTTCTCGGGGTACTATCAGATCTGCATGGTGAAGGAGGACATTCCAAATACATCATTTATTACACATCGAGTTATCTATGCTTATAATAGAATAGCATTTGGATTGATAAATGCGGGAGCTACATATTAGAGGATGATGAATATCGTCTTCTAGAAGCAGATTAGGAGGAACATGGAAATTATGTAAATGATATGATTGTCAAAAGTCCCCGGGTACAGGATCATCTCCAGGATTTTGAAGAATGTTTCCAGACCGTCCGACATTATAACATTCGCCTCAACTCTACCAAATGTACATTCGGCATTAGATTCGAGAAATATTTGGGATACTTGATGAGCAGAATGGGGATTGAGGCTAATATGGAGAAAATCAAAGCATTACTAGACATAAAGTCGCCCTAGAATTTTAAAGTTATGCAGAGGCTTATGGGTAGGATTGCAACATTAAGGAGATTTATGTTCAGGTTGGCAGAACGTTGTTTACCTTTCTTTGATACTTTGAAAGGGCTGAAGAATGAAAAAACTTTCTAATGAACCTCGGAGTGCCAGGATACCTTCAAGGGAATAAAGAAGTATTTAATGTCCACCCCATTGTTGCTGAAACTAGTGCCGAGAGAGTTACTTTACATTTACTTAGCTGTTAGTTCATTAGCCGTTGGGGAAGTCTTGATTTGAGAGGAAGGAGGAATTAAACGCCCAGTGTATTATGTCAGCCATGTGCTGAGAGATGCATAAATCAGGTAAACAAATTTAGAAAAATGTGTATATACTTTGGTAGTATCTAGTAGAATGCTTAGGCACTATTTTCAAGGTTGGATTATCGTGGTCAATACAAATCAACCGTTAAAGAAAATCCTACACAAATCAAACGTGTCAGGAAGAATGGTGGCCTGGGCTATGGAGTTGAGCCAACATAATTTGGAGTTTTTCCCTTAAACTGTCATTAAAGGTCAGACTTTGGCAAACTTTATGATTGAATGCACATTCTCGGATGATGATAAGGGTGGTAGTGTAACTGGGGAGGTTGCTGTTATAGCTAGGGGAAACCGATACATGCTTTTTCTTAGACTTTATATGTGGACTGATCGGCTAATACCAAGGCTAGTAGAGCAGGAGTTATCTTAACCAGCCCAGAGGGTTTAAAGTGTAACAAGCGATCCAGTTCAAATTTATGGGCAACCAATAATAAAGTTGCGTACGAGGCAGTGGTTGCAAGGTCAAGGCTAGTTAAAAGTCTAAAAGTCCAGCATCTGCTCATATTCAGTGATTTCCAGTTAGTGGTGAAGTAGATCTAAGGGGATTATGAGGCTCGGGGGACAAGAATGACTAGGTACTTATCTAAAGTGAAGATGCTCCTACAAATGTTTGAATTTTACATTCTTAATGGGATAGAAAGAGAAAGCAATTATGTGGTGGATGCTCTGTCAAAACTGGCTGCGACGTAGATAGAAGATTTTGGAGGCTTGGTGTACTTGGAGATTTTGAATGAGCCTACCATTAACAGAAAGGAACTCATGTTCATAGAAAGGTCAAACTGCTGGATGACTCCTTATATTGATTACTTGGTTAATGAAAAACTACCGATGGATAAGATTATGGCTAAAAAGATCAAGTATAGGAGCTCATATTTTTGCTTGATTGATGGATATTTGTATAAGAAATCATATTCCTCTCTATTGCGAAAGTGTTTAGTTCGATCGGAAGCATCGTATGCACTAAGAGAAGTTCATAAAGGAATTTGTGGGATTATATGGGGCCAAGGCATTGGCGTACAAGTTAGTTCGACAATTATATTATTGGCCTATTATGTTTTAGGAAGCAAAGGGGATGTGCAAAAATGCCAAAAATGTCAACTTAGCAGCTCGGTTCCATGTCAACCTCTGGAGGAATTATCAGCAGTGTTATCTCCCGTCCCATTTATTATTTTGGGGATAGATTTATTAGGGCTTCTGCCAAAAGAAAAAGGACAATTGCAGTATGTGGTAGTGTCTAATGATTGCATGACCAAGTAGGTCGAAGAAAAACCACTTCGTCACATTATTGAGGAGGATTGTTTAAAGTTTATGAAGGAATCAGTTATGTTTAGATTTAGTATTCCAATGGTTTTTGTTTTGGATAATGGTACACAGTTTGTAGGAGCCAATTTTGAACAATTCTTGTCTGATTTGGAAATTCAACATCGAAGGACCTCGGTAGCACACCCATAATCTAATGGCCAAGTCGAGGTTACTAATCAAACTTTACTTAATGGAATTAAAAGACAACTAGATGATGCAAAGGGAAGGTGGCCAGAGGAGTTGTAGAGTGTCCCATGGGCTTATCGGACAACTCCACGGATGACCACGGGAGAATAACCTTTCAGATTGACCTATGGTACCGATGCGTTAATAACAGTAGAGATTGGATCCATTTCTTTCAGAGTGTCTAAATTTAAAGAGTTGTGCAATGAAGATGGACTTCGACTTAATTTAGACTTAGTAGATGAGGTTCGAGGCGCCACCGTAATGAGGTTGGCAACTTATCAACAGAGGAAAACATAGCATTTCAATGGCTGAGTCCGAGTTAAGCGATTTTAAGTGGGGGACCTTGTTCTTCAAGAAGTTG
Organism: Hedera helix; assembly: GCA_947179155.2. NCBI lineage: Eukaryota > Viridiplantae > Streptophyta > Magnoliopsida > Apiales > Araliaceae > Hedera > Hedera helix. Next base: position 5,980,418 of record OX359286.1, read on the forward strand.
ATGTCTTGACTCCACAAAATACGGGCAAGTTAATGCCTAATTGGGAAGATCCTTATGAAGTCATTGAGGTGGTAAAGGAAGGGACTTATTGGCTTAAGGGTATGGATGAGATCAAGTTGAAAAACACTTGGTATGTTGGTCAGCTGAGAAGGTACTATCGGTGACTGGTAGTTTTGTTGCCTTTTTATTTTAGTAGTTAGATAATATAGATGAATTGATTATTTAGTTGTAACAATTTCAAAAAAGTTTCAATGAAAGAAGAATATATTTTATTTATTGACTTGTTTGATTGATTACATATAAAGTTCCTGAAATATATATTACGACTGTTCAAAAGGAGAAGTGCAGTATTCATCTGTAAAGTTGTTAAACATATTCCAATGAAAAAAGAGTTTCTTTTATTTAAGGATATGGTTAATGATTTGCATATGAATTTCTTATCTAGAAATTCTTTGAAGATGATAAATTATTTACAAGTCAGTCAAGGATTTGGAGGGTTGGTTGGAGCGAGGTTCATTGGCTCTTAGTCTGATTCGTTTGCAGGGTCATCCTCGAGCTAGAGCAAGTCGTCATAAGAGAAGCCTACTATTTTTGGGTCCGTACCAGCTGCTTAAATTTTTAGGAGGGCAGTTCGGTAGCCCTTACCAAACTCTGTCAACTCTGTACAAGCTCTGTACTTGACAATGATCCGCTCTCGAGTTGCAGGGATTTTTTTTGGTGTTTTCTCATAGGCCAGTGTAGGCTTTTTTTAGGGCCTCAACGAACCTTTGGAGTTCGGCGTGCTCAGCGAAGACTTTTATATTAACCTCAGTGAGTTGGACGTATAAGTCATTTCTTTTTTGAAGTTGATCGCTTTGTTAAAGGAGTTAGGAGAGTTCCTTTTGGTGTTATTCCTTTATTTGGGCGTGCTCGGTCTGATCGAGGTGGAAGGTTTGCTCGAGGGTTTCTATTCGGCGATGAGCATCCAAAAGTTGTTGGCGAAGGTCTTTGATAGAGTTAAATTATACGCTATTTTTATTTCCTAATACTTAGTTTTTATATTTATTGTATGCTTAAATGTTTAATTATGTAGCTCATTTTGGTTTTAATAGGTTTTATAGGATTTTAGTTAATTTAGGTAATTTTATAGTATTTTTATACTTCTTTTTATTTATATGTTTTTATTTATTTTTAGTGTTTTAGGTGTTTTATTTATTATTATGTGTTTTTTATTATTTTTAGTAATTTTATATTATTTTTAGTGTTTTTATTTTATTTTGTAGGAATTTATTAAAGCTTGGATGGCAAAATGGTAAATAAACTGCTCAGTGGCAAAATCGTAATAACTGAATCAGGCAACTCCGCGCCATGCGCGCACATTGATTAAGGTGTCATCTGAGACGACGTCGTTTCGTGAATTGGTGGAGCAGCAGGGACCGCGCAATGCGCGGCTATGTAAATTTGGAACGGGCGCGTGGCGTCGACGCGCCAACGGTAAAGAAAGGAAAAAGGCAGCTGGGTTTGTTTCTTTGCTGCAGACGCGTGGCTGGCGGCTGCTGCGTCTTTCCCTCTCTTCTTTTTCGCGTGGGTCCCGGCACAATGTTGTTTGGCTGATTTATTTCTTTCTCACTTCCGAGGGCGGTTTCCAAGCAAATAAAATAAGAAATTCAAATTAGTTTTGGATTAGGAAAAATAATTAGAAATTTTATATTTATTTTATTTGTATTGTAAATCCTATTAGGGTTTGGACAAGTTAGGAGGTTTATGGAGCCTATAAATAGAGGGCTTGAGACACATTGTAATAGACAACTTTTTTTTAGAATAAAAATTCTCTCTTCTATTATTTAGTATTCTTTATTATTATGAGTAGTTAATTTATTTTTCTTGGTTTAAGTGATTGAAGCCATTAAGATTTATACACTGTGAGATCTAATTTATTTTAATTGTTCAATTTATATTTTGAGTATTGAATATTTTTCTGTGTATAATTTTATGATTAATTCGTTTAATTGCTAGGATGCATACTAGTTTATTATTCGTTGAAATCTACTGCTAAATTAAATATCAAATCCGTAATTGTTTGGTCACTTTAATTTGCGAAGCAACTAAGTTTAATAATTATTTTGCTTATCAAAATATTATTTTATCTTAGGAAGAATATTCATCTAGATTAAATGCAGACGCTTGGATTGTGTTGTTTAGTTCAACGATCTCTCTATTTCTTTATGCTGCTACTAGGTTAAATCTTTAGCGCTTGTCTGAGATTATTTAGTAGTAAGGCTTATTTAGATCGTTTGTTTCTGCTTAACTAAAATTAAGGAGAGATAGAAAAATTATTCAAATGGGAGTAATTATTCCACGTTGAATATTTAAAATATGAATTGATTTATTTTTGCATCAGTGATCAGTTGTAAATTCTTGATGGTGGATGTTAACTTAAACCAAGGCTTTTTTTTCTTATTTATTTTTTGCATAGTTATTTTAATTAGTTTTATTTAAATTATTTCTTTAATTCAAAACCCCCCCTATTTTTATTTGCAAAAATATAAAATTAAATTAATCATTCTCTGTGGGTTCGACTCTTGCTTACACTACTACATTAATATTTTTCAAAAGTAAGATTTTATTTTTGGGTGCTTGCGACATCACACCAAATTTTGGCGCCGTTGCCGGGGAATGATTTTAATTTAATTTTGTGCTTTTGTAAATATGTATCTAATTTAGTAATTTTTTTTTTTTATTTTTTTAGATTTTATTTTTTTAGATTTTCATAATTTAATTTAGTTGTGCAGGTTAAGGATGGAAGTAAGGCATGATTATGTCAATGAGGTAACTATTTCTTCTCTTGAGCAACAAATTGATACCTTAACTTCTCTTGTTTATCAAATGGTTGCAGATCGTACACAACAAATGGAAGCTTGTAGGATTTGTGCGGTAGTAGGACATCCGACTAATATGTGCCCCATTCTTCGAGAGGAGTCCTATGAACAAGTCAATACAACAAGTGGTTTCCCTGGTCAACCCCAATGGAGATATGATCCCTATTCAAACGCGTATAATTCAGGATGGAGGGATCATCCTAATTTTGGCTATGAAAATCCACACATAAATCCGCCCGCAAATCAGAATTTTTCAAGCTATCAACAATATATGCAGCCATATCCCCAACAACAACAAGGCCAATCATTTAATTCTGATATGTCTTTAGAGGATATGATTAAATTAATTGAAACTAACACTTTGCAATTTCAACAGGAAACGAAGGAAAATATACAGAATTTGGAAAAACAAATGGGCCAAATGGCAATTGCACTCAGTCACTTGGAGGAACTAGATTCTGAAGAATTACCTTCTCAAACAGTGAATAATCTCACGGAGAATACAAGTGCACAAGTGTTAAAAAGTGCTAATGACGTAGAAGATCTAGAAAAGACAGTTCCTCCATCGTCACAACAAGAGAAAGAAAACAACATCAATGAAGCGGACAATATTAATGTAGACAATGATGTTATTTTTGATGATGACATGCCTAAGGTGGAGGCAGTTGTTGAGGAGATAAACAAGCAAAAGTTAGAGATGACAATTACCAACAATTTGGAGTTAAAGGAAGAAGAAATAATTGAGCTGAAATCACATTTGCAGGAGGATGAAGCTCCATTAAATTCTTTGCCAATGATTTTTGATAATAATGCAATTATTTCCATTCCATTGCCTGTTACGCCTCACCAATTTTTATCTTTTGTTTTGCAGGATCTCATTCCGAATATAAAAACTCTTTCTAATCATATTAAATATACATTCGTTGAAGAGGGAGTCAAACGTTCGTGTCACGTGCAAGGGAGACTGAATCTACCGATGAAGAATAACGTGATGGATGGGGTACTCAAAATTCATGAAGTTGGAGTGACGTAATACTTTGGCCTGCTGTCGAGCCATGACAATAAACAAAGGCGCTGCTTGGGAGGCAACCCAAGAAATCAGATTTGCATTTCTTGTCCTTTTTCTTTTTATATTTAATTTTGCCTTTTTCTTTGCACTTTCTTTTACGTTGGGGACAATGTAAATTTTAAGTGTGGGGGAAGAGATTTAGGATTTTTGTTATTATTTTTGTTAATTTTAGGTCATATTTTGAAAATTTTAGGAAATTTTTTAAAAAAAAAAAAAAATTTAAATTTTGAATTTTGTGGGTAAATTCACTGCAAACCCTCACGAGATAAAACTCGTCCACTTGGGGTAACCTTGGGGTTTAAAGGCTTGTTGCACATGCTAAGTGTAACCGTGTTTCCTACGAAAATGGAGTAGTTTTTTTTTATTTTTATTTTTAGGATGTGTCACTTGAGCAATGAGTTAATTGAATTTTAAATTTTTAGCCAATGATTTTTTTTTGATTTTTATTTAATAACTCTTGGAAAAATGATAAATTTTTGCTCAATTTGGATTTTTGACTTATTGTTGATATTTACTTTGTTTGAGATCCTTTTAAATTTTTATGCACTTATATCCATTTGTTTGAGCTAGTTTTAATAAAGAGAAAGTTTATATGGTTAAATGCTTATGAAAGATATTTTTGAACTCTATATCTTATTTGATCATTATTTGAAGTGAAATATAAGTCAAAATATAATTTGGAAGAGATGATTTAGGTAATTTTTCTAGGATTATTATTGAAGGAAAGAATTCTTGTGGTGGGTTGAGATGGAGCGTAAAACGCACTCACTCATAAACACATGAGAAAAGCGAGATGGAGCGTAAAACGCACTCGTTGGTGAGATGGAGCATAAAATGCACTCACCGTGGAAACAAAAAATGAAGAAAAAAAATGGGATGGAGCATAAAATGCACCCATTAAAAGAAAAAAAAATGAAATGGAAAAAAAAATATATATATATATTTGGAAAAGTGATATTAATAATCCTAGTGTGTTTCATTGATTAAAAGCCTTTTGATCTTCTGATTTGTATTTGTCTGTATTAGCTGAAAGTGATGAGAAAAATAAGTATTTTGAGTTATGTTGTATGTCTTTTATAAGGTAATTAATAATCGAAACTTATCTGAGTTTTAATTAGTTTGATACATTTGGATACACACACACACAAAAGGTCTTGAGTAGAGTAAGATTAATAAACATGTTAAAATTTTAGATTTTGCATAATTTTAAAATTTTCTTTGAGTTATCATTTCAAAAATCTTTGAGGCTGGTGGTGAAATTTATATTGATCTGTTGCTCAAGTAAGTTGTTTGGTTATTAGTTTTATTTTTATAGTTTTTATTTTTGTTTTGCCCGAGGACGAGCAAAAAGCTAAGTGTGGGGGTATTTGATAGAGTTAAATTATATGCTATTTTTATTTCCTAATACTTATTTTTTATATTTATTGTATGCTTAAATGTTTAATTATGTAGCTCATTTTGGTTTTAATAGGTTTTATAGGATTTTAGTTAATTTATGTTAATTTAGGTAATTTTATAGAATTTTTATATTTCTTTTTATTTATGTGTTTTTATTTATTTTTAGTGTTTTAGGTGTTTTATTTATTATTATGTGTTTTTATTATTTTTAGTAATTTTATATTATTTTTAATGTTTTTATTTTATTTTGTAGGAATTTATTAAAGCTTGGATGGCAAAATGGTAAATAAGCTGCTCAGTGGCAAAATCGTAATAACTGAATCAGGCAACTCCGCGCCATGCGCGCACATTGATTAAGGCGTCATCTGAGACGACGTCGTTTCGTGAATTGGTGGAGCAGCAGGGACCGCGCAATGCGCAGCTATGTAAATTTGGAACGGGCGCTAGGCGTCGACGCGCCAACGGTAAAGAAAGGAAAAAGCGGCTGGGTTTGTTTCTTTGCTGCAGACGCGTGGCTGGCGGCTGCTACGTCTTTCTCTCTCTTCTTTTTCGTGTGGGTCCTGGCGCAATGTTGTTTGGCTGATTTATTTCTTTCTCACTTCCGAGGGCGGTTTCCAAGCAAATAAAATAAGAAATTCAAATTAGTTTTGGATTAGGAAAAGTAATTAGAAATTTTATATTTATTTTATTTGTATTGTAAATCCTATTAGGGTTTGGACAAGTTAGGAGGTTTATGGAGCCTATAAATAGAGGGCTTGAGACACATTGTAATAGACAACTTTTTTTTAGAATAAAAATTCTCTCTTCTATTATTTAGTATTCTTTATTATTATGAGTAGTTAATTTATTTTTCTTGGTTTAAGTGATTGAAGCCATCAAGATTTATACACTGTGAGATCTAATTTATTTTAATTGTTCAATTTATATTTTGAGTATTGAATATTTTTCTGTGTATAATTTTATGATTAATTCGTTTAATTGCTAGGATGCATACTAGTTTATTATTCGTTGAAATCTACTGCTAAATTAAATATCAAATCCGTAATTGTTTGGTCACTTTAATTTGCGAAGCAACTAAGTTTAATAATTATTTTGCTTATCAAAATATTATTTTATCTTAGGAAGAATATTCATCTAGATTAAATGCAGACGCTTGGATTGTGTTGTTTAGTTCAACGATCTCTCTATTTCTTTATGCTGCTACTAGGTTAAATCTTTAGCGCTTGTCTGAGATTATTTAGTAGTAAGGGTTATTTAGATCGTTTGTTTCTGCTTAACTAAAATTAAGGAGAGATAGGAAAATTATTCAAATGGGAGTAATTATTCCACGTTGAATATTTAAAATATGAATTGATTTATTTTTGCATCAGTGATCAGTTGTAAATACTTGATGGTGGATGTTAACTTAAACCAAGGCTTTTTCTTCTTATTTATTTTTTGCATATTTATTTTAATTAGTTTTATTTAAATTATTTCTTTAATTCAAAACCCCCCCTATTTTTATTTGCAAAAATATAAAATTAAATTAATCATTCTCTGTGGGTTCGACTCTTGCTTACACTACTACATTAATATTTTTCAAAAGTAAGATTTTATTTTTGGGTGCTTGCGACATCACACCAGTCTTCGTTTTGTTTGGGAAGCTCGGCCTGTTATTCTAGTTGTCTGTGATGAAAATAGTATGCCCTCAAGCCAATCACATTTGATGTGATATGCATATACTTTGTAATCTTATTTGTTTATTAATAAAAGTTAGAATATTGTCTAGAATGACATTATTAAGAAGTTAATTAATTAAATGATTAACTTAATTATCAAGGTTAGGTATAGAGTTCTATAATGGATTTAAGATAACCCAATATAATAAATGGGGAGGTTGTATGTTAGGTCTTGTGTTGATATTTAATTAAGTCCAACCAACTAGTCAAAAGTAAGGATTAATTATAAGTCTAAGTCTTGAATGAAATTGTTAACCTAATATAAAGAGAAGTTAATGAGAATTTATTTAAAAGCCTAATGAATTAGGGAATTAAGCCCAAATTAATTAAATCAACCAAGTTCAATTGGAGCTTTGAGTTTGATAGTGTAGGAGGCCCAATTAAGTTATTGGTCTAAGCCTTGTAGCTAGGGTTTTAAAACTCAATGTCTTAAATGAAGAGAAGCCCAATGATGAAACTAATTAGTAGTCCAAGTGTACGACAATTTGAATAAAATGATAGTCCAAATAATGGAATGAAACAAGCCTAATGTCTTGATGTTGGTAACCTTGTTAGTACTTGTGAGGTGGTCCAAAGATTATAAATAAACTAATCCAATCAATTATAAAGTTAACAAAACTTGAGATTGTAATAAGGAGCCCAAAGAAAGTTGATTTACTAAGCCCAAACATTGAGTCCAAACTTAATAATGCAAGTATTGATCAATATGGATTAATGTGTTGGTCAATATATGTATATATATTGGGATGTATATATATATATATATATATATATATATATCCGTGTGTGTGTGTGTGTGTGTGTGTGTGTGTGTGCATTTATACCTAACTTTGTAATCACTTATTTTATTCATGATTAATTAGCTGAATTAATTAAATGGATAAACTCATAGTTTTCGAGCAATGCTTTTAGAACCATGATGAGGATCATGCTAATAAAATCTAAATTCAAGATAGCTCAAAACTAAAATTGTTCCTAATCGTTGGATCACTAAAAATGAGATTAGTAGATCCGGATAGATTAGTACATACTATACTTGCTCTTACAAAGTGAATGATTGATCTCATAATCATTTGTATAGAGACATTAAAACAAGTATGTAGGTGCTTATTTGAGAATAAGTTCACTGAAAGTGATTTGTTCAAGGAACACCTAATAGAGTTTTACTTGTCTGTCAATATAAGTTCCTTATGTGATAGTCGTACAAGTGATCCTTGGACTTAAGATCATCATATTATCTTGTGTGTATTGAGTTATACTTTGACATATTCCTCAAGGCTTGTTGGTATATCAAAGGATATGCTTAGGTATAATAAGGTACATATGGAGATAGGTGAATGGTTAAAAAAGGATCTACCACTTCTAGTAAAGGGAGATAATGTCCTATGCGATTCAATAAATGACAACTTGAAAATCCATGGCCAGGATTGAATAGAATTAGAAAAGAGTTTCTAATTTACATTAACTAAAGTTGTACATTTGTGAATTGAAATGCATATGATCAAATAAATAAGACTTGACAAAAATTTCATCTTTTATATTTGATTAGGACATTGTGTGGTAGAAGGATTGAATTGTAAGGTAACTATTCGCTAAAATGTTCTTTTACGATCAAATGTTGAAATCTATATTATCTGGAATGTCGATTAATCGCTAAAGGGGCTTACCTTTATTGTGTAATAAATATTTATTCTGAATTAAAGAGTTAATTCGTAATAAGTTAATTAGAATTGTTATAATTTATTTATTATACAACCGGTTTAATATGGAGAACCTAAAGGGTCACACCGCAAAAGAATTATATTTATTTTAGAAGTAAATGGTATAATCGTAATAATAAATTAAGTAAATTTAATTTATACTATAGTGATAGAATAAATTAAATAACTTAATATTAATAATTTAGTATTTTAGAAATACTAATTATTTAATTCCTAGATGGTTTAGGAATTACTTAATAAATAATAGTATTATTATAAATAATTAAATTTCTAAATGGTTTATGAATTGTAATTATTATAGTAATTAATTTAGTTCCTAAATGGTTTAGGAATTAATTAATAAGTACTCTCAATATTAAATAATTAAGCTCCTAAATGGTGTATGAATTATAATTAATTAATTTACTTCCTAATTAGATTGAGAGTTAAATTAAAATTCTACTCCTAAATAGTTTAGGAGGGTTGACCATATTTATAAATAAGAGGAGTTTTATTATGTATTGAGGTTATACACTCTTTCATAAGAATTGAGAGAGTACTTCATAATTCTCTACATCTAAAGGGTTAGAGAGAGAGAGAGAGAGAATTAGGGCTAGTTACCCTTGGTTTGGATAAATCAAAATCCACTTCTTTAATTCATAGAACTCCAAGTGGATCACCTCTAGAGGCTTTACGCTCGAGGAGTTTACATTGATCCGTGGAATCTAATCGATGAATTTGAAGAAGAACGCGAATGATTAAAGGGAGTTGAACTTGTACATGTGGAAACTTGGTTCTACAAAGGTATAAATCTTTTATCATTCTTCAATTAATAATAGTCGCATAAGAAAGATCCTGGTTATTGGTTTGTAGAAAATTTTAAAATTTGATTTTGCTTGCTTCCATTGCGCGTATATAATTTGATTATATGTATGCCATATTTTTGCAAACCAACAGTGGCATCAAAAGCCAAACTTATGCGAATTATTAATTGAAGAATGATTTCGTATACGTATGGGTATATGTTTAGAATAATTTATTGGGCATAATTTATTGTATAAAATCATGGGTCTTGAAAATCAATTCCAAAAAACATCTTTTGGAACAAGAAAAAAAAATCAATCAAAAATCGCGATTGCTACAGTAACCAAGGGGCCTGTTTGCAAAATTTTGAAACTTCAGGGGCCAATTTACAAAATTTTGAAACTTTTGGGGCCAATTTGCAAAATTTTGAAATTTTAGAGGCTAAATTACAAAATTTTGAAACTTTAGGGACCTATTTGCAAATTTTTAAAACTTCAGGGGCCAGTTTGCAAATGTTTGAAACTTCTGTAGTCTGTTTGTAAAAGTTTGAAACTTCAGGGACCTGTTTATAATTTTTGAAACTTTAAGGGCAATTTTATAATTTTAAGCAGATTTTTAAAATTAAAAATAAATATTTTATTTTTTATTGATTTTAAAAATCCAAAAATATAATAAAAATAAATAGTTTATTTTTAATTAATTTTATAATTAAAATAAAAAAATTATTTTAAATATGAAATTGGATTTCATGCAACTTTAAATTGCCCATTAAATAATACCGATATATATATGAAATAGTTTATTTAATTTATGAGATGAATATTATTTATTGATATATATGTTGATATATATGATAATAAATGAGATTGATTATGAACTATTGACCAATATGATTTGATTTATTTTTTGCGGATGTATTGAATAAATGAGTTTTAATAAATTGGGTTTACGTATCTCATCTTTTTCTAGTTTTCTATTGTAAATTCTATCTCTCTCCTATGTATATCCCCTTGACTGCTAATCAAGGTTTCTATTTAATATAAATAGTTTGTAATAAGATTAGTTAGAATTATTTTGAAGAATTGGAGTCAAGGAGCAAGGAGCGCATGAAGACCCGATTGTAATGGAGCTCAGGTTATATGTAATAGTTACATTTATGTATTTATTCTTACACCCTAGGTTTGACTTTTTGATTTATTTGTTGGCTCGAATAAACCAAAATATAATAAAAGTCTATAATCAATCAAAGTAGAACATAAGATTCTATATGTGCATGCTTATTTATATATATTATATATTATCAAACAGGTTTCACATGTTAATTAATATGACGCGTATTTTATATATATATGTATATGCGCATTAAACAAGATGAGACAATTAATATTAACAAACCCCTCATGATGTAGAATAAAAATTATTTATAAAATGAATTAAAAAGTTTAATTCATGAATTAAAGGAGTTTAATTCAATTAAATAAAATTATAATGATTTTAATTCTATTACTCATAATATTAAGTTGTAACGTTCAAAGATATTTATTAAAAATATCGAACGTCGGCTTCTAGCATGGTAAAATAATAGAGTATCAAATAATCATTATGAGTTTGTTGTGTCGTACAAGACTTGTATTAATTATTTGAGATGTTGTTTTATTACATAGTTAATGTTTATAAAGGAATAGAACATTACTATTTTTTGTGTCGTACAAGAACAATCTTTTTCTTTTCACTTATATAGAAATGCTAGGTCGGACTTAACTTGGATAATTTTGATTTGGATGTGTCGCACATAATCATAATAATTCAAGAAGCAAAATACAAGGAGTTACATGTTGATGTAATTGACAAGAAGTTGTCTACCTATTATTTATATATAGTTTACTGTATCGCACAAGGTTATATACATTTGAAATATAATCCTTATTCTCACTAGCAAATCTTTAATTAGATTTGTCGAACTATATAAGAAGGGTAATATTGTTTGATGAAAATAGTGGGAGCCACCATTTTAAATAAAGACCTAATTAACTTGGTGAGTAATAAAAATGAATGCATGTTAATGTTGTTATTAATTCACTTAAATAATATAGCTATGTTTGATTCACTAACACTACATAGCATATTGGATGCTAATAATTTAATCGAACCAAATTATTCGGATCGATTAAACAAATTTGAGAATAGTTCTCAATACTGAAAATCTAACAAATGTCCTTAATTTGCCTATCACTACAAATGTTACAGCCATGAAGAGATTGCTACTTATGAAGTAACAAGATGATACAAAGGTGGCTTAATGCATCATGCTCGCATCCATAAATATTAAGTTACAACGACAACACAAGAAAATGGATACGCCTACTATATTGCTGCACATTCAATAGTTGTATGGAGAGCAATGTCGGTTAACTAGATATAAGATATTTAAGGAGCTCTTCCAATCTATAATAACCATTGACACTACAGTAAAGACACATGTCCTAAAGATAATTAATTGAATTGATAAATTGGGATAACTGAGTTTTGTCAAGGATGAAGAGATAAGTTAAGATTCGATCTTGCAGTCACTCACTAACTCCTATTCACAATTAGTTATGAACTTCAACATTAATAAGCTAGACGTCAATTTAACTGATTTGCTTAATATGTTGAAGATTGTTGAAATTCACTTTCCTTCCAAGAAAAACTAAGTCTTACTAGTAGATGAATCTTCTACTTGGAAGAAGAAGGCCAAATATGTTTCTTAGGAGTCAGAAAAGATAGAAAGCAATAGAAAGGCTAAACAAAGGACATAAATAAAAGTGATCTCGAAGGTAAAGGTGTTTGCTTTCATTACGATAAGCTGGGGCACTAGAAGAACAACTGCAAGAGAGTTGTAGTACCTAAGCAGTAGAAGCTTATACTGCAGATATAGATTTGTTCATAATGAAATAGAACTTTCTATAAGTCAAGTTATACTTAGATATTAGATATCAGTTGGTGGTCTCAAATATGCAAGCCATTGCAGAGACTAGGTAGAAGTAGAAGGCTGCACTGAAGATAAGTAATACTGTGCGTGGGGAATGGAGAAAATGTTATTGCATTAACCATAGGAACTTACAGCTTAGCATTGCCTACGGTCAAGTCTATTAAGTTAGTAAGTTGTTACTATGTTGATTACTTGATGAACTTTGTATACTCGACTTACATGAAAAATATTTCAAATTGAACAAACTAAGGGCAAAGAGATGATATAAATCATACCTTCATGTAACACTATTAACTCGGTCATGTTAATGAAATAAAACTAAAAAACATTGTATAAAGATGGGTTTTTAGAGCTTTTTGATTATGTATCAAATACAACTTATGAATCTTGAATCATGGATAATATGACTAAATCTTCATTTAAAAGACATGGAGAGAGAGTTTCATAGTTATTAGAGATGGTACACACAGTTGTGTATGGGACCTATGACAACACTTGTAATAGGAGGGTATTCATTCATTACTTTCACTGATGATTCTAGATTTTGATATATGTATTTGATGAAATACAAATCCAATTCGTTTGAAATGTTCAAATAATTCAAAAGTGAAGTATAGAAACAAAAGACCAAAAGTATTAAAGTTCTTCAATTAAATCGAGAAGGGAATACTTAAGCACTAAATTTCTATATCATCTCAAGCGAAATGATATTCTCTCACAATAGACATGGTAATGATCCATGATGAGTTTTACCGATCTTCCAGTATCATTTTAGGGTTATGCCCTAGAAACGACTACATATCTACTAAATAAGGTACCTTCAAATTTCGTCCCTAAAACTTCATATGAGTTATGGATAGGGAGGAAACCAAGTCTTAAGTATGTTAAGATTTGGATTATTCAGCTTATGCCAAAAGGTTTGACAGTGATAAGCTAGAGACAAGATCTGATACGTGTAAACTTGTAGGATATCCTAAAAAAAAATTTAGGATATTACTTATATAATTTGACTAATTAAAAGTTTGTTAAAACACGGTGCCTTCAAGGAAAATGAGTTTTTTTTCTTAAAGGGTTAGTGTGAGTAAAATAGATCTTGAAGAAGTTCAGAAACCACAAAACACTACATATCAAATGAAGGAATCTGTACAAGTAGATAAACCTATTGTACCACAATTAAGTCGTAAATCTGATTTAGTACCGAAGATACTTGAAAGGTATGAATTCATCATAGATGATGATGATGAGGTACGCATCATAGTGGATGATGATCCAGTTACATACAATAAGGCTTGGGTATTGGATACTCAAGAGAAATGACTGATGACCATAAAATTCAAAATGGGTCTTTGGAGAAATACTAAAGCAGATGGCAAGGTGGAGGCCTATAAGACCATACTAGTGGTAAAAAGATTTCAAATAAGGTCACGTAGTTAACTATAATGAAACTTTTCACTAGTGAAAATATATATATCCATTTGAATTTTACTTGTAGTTGCAGCTTACTATACAAAATGATGTATGTATGATACAACCAAGAGGTTTTGTCTCCACAAAGATCGAGTAAATCAAGTATGAAAGCTACAACGATCCAATTATGGATTGAAGAAATTTTTTCCAAGATGAAACATCCGTTTTGATAAGATAATCAAAGCAGTTTGATTTTATCAAAGATGATGATGAACCAAGTGTGTATAAAGGTTAGTGGGAGCACTGTGACATTCCTAGTACTATATGTTGACATACTACCAATAAGGAATGACATACTGATGCTATAATCAGTAAAGATGTGGTTGTCTAAAAACTTATTCTTCAAGGACTTGGGAGAAGCATCCTAACATTCTATTCTGGATAAAGGTCTATAGAGATAGATTGTAAAGGATACTTGGCTTGACCTAAGGAACGTACATTGATTCGTTGATATGTACTTGACTTGATATTACTTATGCATGATAAATAGATATTAGTTCAATTCTGGAGAAGAATATTAGAAAAGAGTTTCTAATGATGGGTCTGATATAAAACTAGAGGGCTTAACAGACTCAAGTTTTTTCAGACTAACCAAAACAACATATCTATTTCAGGTTCTATGATTACCTTGAACGATGGTACAGTGAATTGGAAAAGTTTCAAACAGCAAAAAGTTGCTAATTTAGTGCAAAGACATAGTAAATAACTATAAGTAAAGCTACAAAGGTGATTGTTTGGTTCAACACGTTTATTACAAAACTTATAATGGTTCCTAGCATTAAAGGAGTTTAATTCGCCAAGGAACCTAGGTCTCATTGAAAATCCAAACATGTGTTGCAACACTTTCGTATGATTAGATGAATCATTGAAAAGGAGACGACATCATAAAGATGGCAGATTCTCAGTACAACATTACAGATCTATTAACTAAAGCAATGTATTTCTTTATTCATGATTAATTAGTTGAATTAATTAAATAGATAAACTCATAATTTTTGAGCAATGCTTTTAGAACCATGATGAGCATCATGCTAATGAGATCTAAATTTAAGATAGTTCAAAACTAAAATTGTTCCTAATTGTTAGATCACTAAAAATGGGATTAGTAGATTTGGATAGATTGATACATTCTATGCTTGCTCTTACGAAGTGGATGATTGATCTCTTAATTATTTTTGTAGAGACACTAAAGTAAGTATGTGGGTGCTTATTAAAGAATAAGTTCACTGAACGTGATTCGCTCAAGGAACACCTAATGGAGTTTTACTTGTTTGTCAATAGGAGTTCCTTATGTGATAGTTGTACAAGTGATCCTTGGACTTGAGATCATCATAGTATTTTGTGTGTACTTAGTTATTCTTTGACATATTCCTCAAGTCTTATTGGTATATCAAATGATATGCTTGGGTATAATAAGGTACACATAGAGATAGGTCAATGATCAACAAATGATCTACCACTTCCAGAAAGGGAGAGAATGTCCTATGCGATTCAATATGTGACAACTCAGAAATTCCTGGTCAGGGTTGAATAGAATTAGAAAAGAGTTTCTAATTTACATTAACTAGAGTTGTGATTTGTGAATTGAAATGTATATGATCAAGTAAATAAGACTTGATGGAAATTACATGTCTTATATTTGATTGAGACATTATGTGGTAGAAGGATTGAATTATACGGTAACTATTCACTGAAAGGTTCTTATACAATCAAATTTTAAAATTTATATTATCTGGAATGTCGATTAATTGCTAAGGGGGCTTACCCTTATTGTGAAATAAATATTTATTCTGAATTAAAGAGTTAATTCGTAATAAGTGAATTATAATTATTTTAATTTATTTATTATACAACTGGTTTAATATGGAGAACCTAAAGGGTCACACCGCAAAAGAGTAATATTTATTTTAGAAATGAATGACATAATTATAATAATAAATTAAGTATATTTAATTTATACTATGGTGATAGAATAAATTAAATAGCTTATAATTTAGTATTTTAGAAATACTAATTATAAATTAATAATAGGAGTCTTATTATTATTATTATTATTATTATTATTATTATTATTATTATTATTATTATTATTATTATTATTATTATTATTATTTAGTTCCTAGATGGTTTAAGAATTAATTAATAAATAATAGTATTATTATAACTAATTAAGTTCCTAAATGGTTTAGGAATTATAATTATTATAGTATTTAGTTCATAATTAGATTGTGAGTTAAATTAAAACCCTACTCCTAAATAGTTTAGGAGGGTTGACCATATTTATAAATAAGATGAGTCTTATTATGGATTGAAGTTACACACTCTTTCACAATAATTGAGAGAGTACTTCATAATTCTTTACATCTAAGGAGTTAGAGATAAAGAGAGAGAGAGAGAGAGAGAGAATTAGGGCTAGTCATCCATGGTTTAGAGAAATCAAAATCCACTTATTTAATTCATAGATCTCTAGGTGGATCACCTCAAAAGGCTTTATACTTGAGGAGCTGACATTGATCCGTGAAATCTAATCGGCGAATTTGAAGAAGAACGCGAAGGATTAAAGGGAGTTGAACTTGTACCTATGGAATCTTGGTTCTACAAAGGTATAAAACTTTTATCCTTCCTCAATTAATAATAGTCGCATAAGAAAGATCCTGGTTATTGATTTGTAAAAAAATTTAAAATCTGATTTTGCTTGCTTCTGTTGCACTTATATAATATGATTATATGTATGTCATGTTTTTACAAACCAAAAGTCCATATTTTAGGGCTTGGGATGAAGCAGATGAGATGGAGTAGTAGTTAAAAGGCTATGCCGGTAAGAGTGAAGAAGGCATTGACAAAATCGTGGAGGCAGAATCAAAGTCCATATTTTAGGGCTTGGACGTGAACGACTGTGTACTTTATGTGGGCCTGGTGGTACATCTTATCGTCCTCTTCAAGGGCCAAGAGCTCATATTAATCACGAATCTGGTATTCTTTTCGAATGGACTCTAGATACGTAGATTTAATATTGGATGAGGTATTGGTGTGATCGTAAGCTTTGATGGAACTGTATCGTTCTCTGTTGGTGTTTTCTGCCTTCTTGACTTCGGTGAGAATGGGGCTTACGGGATCTTCTATGATCAGATTGGTAACAAAACTATCAAAAAAGGTGGAGAGTTGGGGTTTTAGGCCATGGCATTTGAAAAATTGGAGGGTATCTGTCGAAAACGATGACAGTCTTGGTTAGGTGTTCTTTTACTGAGAGATAGTGATTGAGAGGGAAAATGAAAAACTTGAAAGAGGTAAGGAAAAGTAGACGGGTAACTGAAAGCTATTGTATTTTATTCAAAGGTAATGAGTGGCGCGGGAATCAAAGGGGGCTGCATTTAATGAAAAGGGCATGGTACGAGGGTGACTGACGTAGGGCGTGTGACGGATTGGCTTTAGTGGGCAGTTTGTTTTCTTCGTTCTAGTTATCGTTTTCAAAAATCATGTTTTCTTTAGTTTACTTATCGTTTTCAAAGTGCTTATTTTCATAACATGCATTCTAATTTTTCTAGTCAGTATTCTTATTTTCATATTGTTCAATCTGTACATAAGTTGTCATTGTTAGTTAGTGATTGTGATCGATTTCATACGGGTAATGTTTTTCCATTGGAGTTAGTGTCATTACATGATTTTGAATATACAATCCTTGATATGAGAGAAAAGGTTAAATTTGTGGAGTCTGCAATTGATCGTAATGATAATTCTGTAATTGCGTTTTCATCTTGTGTAGTTGATTATGGCCTTTTAAATCCATTAGCGTCATTATTTGATTTTGAGTATGTTAACGTCAATGGGAAGAGGAAGGTTGTTTGTGTTTTGCAGTTTCAAGATGGGACCAAATTTAATGTTAGGAGATGTATGAAGCAATACGCTAACCAAATAAGACCTTGCATAGAATATATAAAGGACAATATCTTTATTTTTGTTCTAGTGGATCATACATGTAAACTTATGTTTATTGGTTTCGTAATTGAATTAGATTTATATGATGATTGATTTTATTTCGTTTTTGATCTAGGAGAATTGACGATGGTGAATTTGCGGATGGACGAAGTCATTGAGCTACAAATTTTTTCATACATCTTAGTTTAATTTATGTTGTGCTTAATCCAGGAATCCAAGAATGAGTGTTTATGCGAATCAAAAAATTTCCTAGATTGATTTCTAATCCAGGAATTTGGGAGTGGATAATAGTACAATATGAGAAGTTCCACACTATGAACTTTGATCTTAGAATTTGAGTTTTGTTGTGTTCACTAGAGGAGGAGTTTCAAAGATTGATATTCGATCCTAGAAGGGATGAATTTTTTTAAATTCTTGCTGGCCTTGTTGATGATTTTTATACGTTAAATTCCACAAGTGAGAATTATGATTATATTTTGTTTTATAGTACTTACTTAATCTATTTTTGCTATAGGACTAGATTTGAGGACAAATCCTTTTCAAGAGGAGGGGAATGATGACATCCAGATCACTCTTAAGTTAAACAAGGTAGAACTTTGTGAATGCTTGGCAAAAGGGTTTGTTTCAACTCAAATTGATATCAAGAAATGGGCTAAAGAGCTCGAGGAATGTCGGATTGGATGGATTTCAAGCAAGCGGTCTAAAGTTTATTCAAATATGGATCAAATGAAGCTTATTTCAAGGGAAAATCAAGTTCCTAATGATCATCAAGTGATTCAAAGTGTTCGGATTGAAGAATACTTCAAGGACGTTATGGACATAATCTTTGATCTATATTGATGTAGCTTGGATTATATTTTATGTGTATAGAGCTTGGTTTTTATTGAAGAGCATGTAAGAGCTTCGATTTGATAGGTGGCACGTTTCGTAACTCTAAGCGGATTGAAAATTTGATAGAGCTAAATTATACGATATTTTTATTCCATAATACTTAGTTTTTATATTTATTGTGTGGTTAAATGTTTAATTATTTAGTATATTTTGGTTTTAATAGGTTTTATAGGATTTTAGTTAATTTATGTTAATTTAGGTAATTTTATAGTATTTTTATATTTCTTTTTATTTATGTGTTTTTATTTATTTTTAGTATTTTAGGTGTTTTATTTATTATTATGTGGTTTTAGGATTTTTAGTATTTTTATATTATTTTTATTTATTTTTATATTTTATTTTGTAGGAAAAATAAAGCTTGGGGGCAAATCTGAAAAAGTCGCAAAAGTCCGATGGCATTTTCGGTAAATAACCAGGCTGATGGCAAAAGCGTAAATAAGCAAGAAAAGACGCGGAGGGGCATTTTCGTAATTAACCAGAACAGCGTCCGCGCAATGCGCGATAATCTTAACGGTGAGGGAACAGAACGACGTCGTTTGACGTCTGGGCAAGAAACCCTTCGCGCAATGCGCGGCAATGAAAGTTTTGTTACAGGCGCGTGACATACACGCGCTAGCCGGAAAAGAAAGAAGACAGCTGTCAGCGCGTTTGACCGGGTCAACTAAGGCTTGTTTGGCGCGCGTTAATGCTGGGGAAATCAGATTTTTCGGATTATTTTGGATTTTTCCTACTTTTTGATTCCAAATTGGATTTTAATTCCAACTAGGGTTAGGATAATAATTATTTTTCTTTTTCTTTTATTTTTAATTGTAAATCCTATTAGGTTTTGGACAAGTTAGAGGCCTATAAATAGAGGGCCAACCTCTCATTATTCATTGTAAGCTTTTAGGAGTTCTTTCTTCTACTTTCTTGGAGAGAGCTTTTCAACTCTTGAAGATTATTTTGAAGAATGTCAGGCTAAGTTTTTATTTTCAGTTCTAAAGGGACGTTGAACCTTATTTTTAATTAATGTTTTAATTGAGTTTTATTATTTATTCCTTCATGCATGAGATTTATTCTTAATAATCTGTTTTAATTGTTCTATGATATTTGCTTGATTAATTTGATATTGGCCTGTTAGATTAATCAATAATTTATCATATGCTAGATTAAGATTTGATATTAAGCAAACGATATTTTATCTGATCATAAGTAACAATTAATAATATTTGATTGTGGACAAACTTTTGAATATTATTATGATTATCAAGATGGCAAGTTAAATGGTCCGCGATGTTGAGATTGTTGCTTGGAATAATCTAATTCTCTAATTTTTAATGCAACTGTTATATTAAATCTAGACTGATAGTTCTAGGTTGTATGATAGTTAGGGTTTTTTGTGAGCGATTGCTGCATTAGATTTATAATTTAAGGAGGATTTCGGGTAGCTTGACGATTGTCGGTTATCTAGGATTATTAATTTCAATTGAAGGAAAAGATAATAATAACTTGATTAATTTGTTGATTAAAAGAAGGGGATACTGAACTAAGGAACTGAAGTTTGTTTTTAATTGATTTTTCTCATCTTTATTATTTATTATTTAGTTTTATTTCAATTAGTTAATTAATAATTCAAAACCCCCCATTTAATTAGATATTTTTGAAAACATTAGATTTATTAAAACAATTCACTCTCTGTGGGTTCGACTTTTACTTTCACTACTACATTAATATTTTTAAAAGTAAGAATTTATTTTTGGTTGCTTGCGACAGCTTCACAAATTTTGGCGCCGTTGCCGGGGAGTGTTTTGTTTTAATTTATTCTTTGTTTTGTTTGTAGTTTATTTTTCTAGTTTATTTATTTTATTTTTGTTTTTCATAGTTTAATTGAGTGTGCAGGTTAAGGATGGAAGACATGCATGATTATGTTAATGAGGTAAATATTTCTTCTCATGAGCAACAAACTGATAGTCTAACTTCTTTTGTTTATCAAATGGCTGTAGGTACTTGTAGGATTTGTGCGACAATAGGACACCCAACTGATATGTGTCCAATGCTTCGAGAGGAGTCCTATGAACAAGTCAATGCAGCTGGTGGTTTCCTTGGGCATTTCAGCTATGAGAATTCACCAGTGAATTGGCATGAAAATCAAAACTTGCTAAATAATCCACAGTACATGCAACCATATCCCCCACAACAACATTACCAATCGTCTAGTTCTGACATATCTTTAGAAGATATGTTTAAAGCTTTCATGACTCAAGCACAACAATTTCAACAAGAGACAAAAACTTCCATATATAATTTGGAGAATCAACTGAGTCAGCTTGCTACCACAATTGGTCAATTAGATTCTCAAAGGTCATTCCTCCAATCGCCAATGCAAGAGGAAGCAGACAACATCAGTGCAGAAACGGACAATATTCATGTAGAAAATGATGTTCTTTGTGGTGATGTCATGCCTAAGGTGGAGGGAATTTTTGGGGAAGTAAATAAAGAGAATTTAGAGGATGCAAGGATAAACAAATTGAAGTTAGAGGAAGAGGAAGAAAAAATTGAGTTGAAACAAGATTTGAAGGACGCTGAAACTACATTCAATTCTTTTCCAATGAGTTTAGATAGTCATGCAATTATTTCCATTCCATTACATGCTACTCACGAAAATTTTCTATCTTTTGTTTTGCAGGATCCCATTCCAACTATAAAGACACTCACCGATCATCTTAAGTACCTATTTGTTGAAGAGGGAGTAAAGCGTTCATGTCACGTGCAAGCGAGATTGAATCTACCTATGAAAGATAACGTGATGGATGGGGTACTCAAAATACATGAAATTGGAGTGACGTAGTGGTTTGGCCTGTTGTCGAGCCAATGACACTAAACAAAGGCGCTGCTTGGGAGGCAACCCAAAAAAATCAGATTTGCATTTCTTTTCCTTTTTATAGTTATTTATGCCTATTTCTTTGCATTATAGTTTACATTGGGGACAATGTAAATTTTAAGTGTGGGGGAAGGGTTTAGGATATTTGTTATTTGTTTTATTTTTAGGAAATTTTTGTTTTATTTATTTATTTATTTTAAAAAAAAAAAATTTATTTTTAGGTCAATTTTAAAATTTTCAAATTTTGGAATTTTGTGGGTAAATTCACTGCAAACCCTCACGAGACAAAACTCGTCCACTTGGGGTAACCTTGGGGTTTAAAGGCTTGTTACACGTGCTAAGTGTAACCGTGTTTCCTACGAAAATGTGGTAGTTTTTATTTTATTTTTAGGATGTGTCAGTTGAGCAATAAATTAATTGAATTTTAATTTTTAGCCAATGATAAAAAATTTGATTTTATTTAATAACTCTTGGAAAAATGATAAATTTTTGCTTAGTTTGAATTTTGACTTTTTATTGATTATTACTTTGTTTGAGATCTTTAAAATTTTTATGCACTTATATCCATTTGTTTGAGCTAGTTTTAATGAAGAGAAAGTTTAAATGGTTAAATGCTTATGAAAGATATTTTTGAACTCTATATCTTATTTGATCATTATTTGAAGTGAAATATAAGACAAAATATAATTTGGAGGAGATGATTTAGGTACTTTTCTAGGATTATTGAATAAGGAAAAAATCTTGTGGTGGGTTGAGATGAAGCGTAAAACGCACTCACTCATAAACACATGAAAAAGCGATATGGAGCGTAAAACGCACTCGCTGGTGAGATGGAGCATAAAATGCACTCACCGTGAAAAAAAAAATGAAGAAAGAAAGAAAATGGGATGGAGCATAAAATGTGAGGATCCGAATTTCCAGGATTTCTTTAATAATATTAAATGAGAATTTAATTAATAAAATTATCAAGGTTGTTAAAGAAATTATTATTTTATGTGAATTAAGGTATGTGATATGATTTAATTGATAAATTAAATTTGTACAGGGATGGTGATGAATTGTGTTGAATTAAAATAATAAATTGTTTAAAAATAATTTATGAGGAATAAAAGAATTTCAGATAAAGGTACAATAAATTGTACAATTAAATTGTTATGGAAATGTAGAAATTATGATTTAATAATGTATGTGGTAATGTGAAATATGAAAAATTGGATATGTATATATATACACTTGTATATATACGTGAATGTTTAATTGATAATTATATATTTCATTAATTATGAAAATTAAGGGATTAATAATTAAATTAATCCAAGAATTTATGAAAAGCGAATGAGGAAGTTAGTAAAATTGTAATTATTAGATTTTATTGTGAAGGAAGTTTAGAAATTAATTGAAAAGAAATGTAATTATATAAATTATATAATAATAAATTATATAATTTATATAAGGAAATTAAAATGTTATATGAAGGAAATTTAATTATATAAATTATATAAGAATAATTATATAATTTATATAAGAGAATTAAATTAACTAAGGATGGAAGAAAATTTTATAATTTGTATTTGTGGAAAATGGAAATAATTAGAAAGGAATAACGTAATTATATAAATTATATTAAATTATATAATTTATATAAGAAATTATTGTGAATATAAAAGAAATTGAATAATAAATAAGAAAAAGAAATGTTTTAAGTTATTAAAAATTATATTTATGTATAATGGAATTATTATGACTTTTATGAAAGATAATATTTCGGAAATGTGAACATGTTAATGTAACATGTTGTCTAGGTAACGAAATGAAAAATTACGAAAAATAATTTTTATATGTTATATGAATTATTTTATGATTTTTGGAAGTATAAATTATCTCAAATAAATACATGCATGTCAGTATGCGTGTACAAAATTTGTCAAGAAAAGTGCCCAAAAGAGGTATTAATGTTATTTATAAATTAAATTATGATTTTTAGTGAATTAAAATAAATATTTTATATACATTATATAAAATATTTATTACACGATATAGTTACGTAATGTATTAAAGTTCAAATTTTCGCTTAAGAATTGTCCAGAAATTTCCGAAAATTGGCGAGAGAGAGAGAGAGTCGGTGGAATAATTTTTTAATTCCAAAAATTTTAAACAACTTGCAAATATAAAAAAAGGAAGAAACAAAAAAAAAGAAAAGAAGAAGAAAAGAAAGCAAGCAAGTTTTCTCTTCCTCTCTATTTATTCCACCGAGCACCACCACTTTGCCGCCCGAACCTCCATAGCCACTAACCAAGAAGAAAGGAATTATTGGTGCTTCCATGGAAGGATTTCAAAGCTTTTTGGAAGGTATAAAATTAATTATTTGATTTATTTTGTGTATTATGGGTAGTAAAATAAATTGGAGAAAAATTAGTAAAGAATTATAATAATTATTCTAAATAATTTATGGAAGTGTATTTATGAATTTTATCATGTTTGATGTAATTATGTTGTGGTATTGAGAAGCAAAAATGGTGAAAAAATGAATAATTTGGCAAAAGGTGGCCACTGTTCACGACAGGAGCAGAAGAAGGAAAAAGGAACGACCGCGCATTGCGCGCGGTTAGATTTGCCGGACGCGTCGTTAAAACGACGTCGTTTTGGGCAGTAAGGGCGGGCCGCGCAACGCGCGGTAGAAGTTTCCGGAACAGGCCATCAAACGACGTCGTTTTGGAACGACAGGGATGGGCCGCGCAATGCGCGGCCGCGTTTTGGGCAAAATGACTAAAATGCCCCTGGCCTTTCCGGTGAATTCCCAGCGTGTCCCTAGGAGCGCGGAAAGTACGAAAATGCCCCTGGACTTTTCGGTTAATTCCGGTTATGTCCCTAGCATTGCGAAATTTACGAAAATGCCCCTGATCTTTCCGGAAAATGTCAGTTTTGTCCCTTTAGCTGCGGAAATTACCAAATTGCCCCCAGAATTAGTTTTTAATTAAATAAATGTTTAAAAATTGTTTAAAAATCATAGAAAATTATAGAAAAATACTAAAAATATAGAAATGATGTTTGGGCATTAAATTTAATATTTTTGTAAAAATATTAAATATTGGGGATTAATATTTAAATATTAATCTAATGAGTTTAGAGGTTAGAAAATGAATAAATGAAAATCCGGACAACCGAATATGCTAAAAGTTACTCGATGAGACGGGTTGTCCGTAGTGAAGGCATTAAATATTAAGTTATGTTAATATTTAAAGGACGAGGTTAATATAATTAACCATATTAATTAATAATTGGGCCAGAGATGATATTAAATAATTAAATTAATATCATAAGAGGATAAATAATTATCATTTGATTATTTTATGGTCATAGGTTGTTCGAGAAAGGGTTCTGAGCTATCAATTAAATAATTGAATAAGCCAGGCAAGTTTTTCAGTCCCTTTTATGTTAAATGTTGGACTGTTATGATATGTAATTCTTGTTTTAAATGCATAAAAATTTCGTGCTATGTGATACGTGATTAATATGACCACAATGTGTATTTTTGTGCAAAGATATGAATATATATGAGATATATGGCTATAGTAGAAGCACAAGCACTTGATGTATGACACACACCAAGCATGATAAGGTATGTGCTACGTGAATCATAACTGTTGAACTTGCTGAGCCGTTGTGCTCATTACTTGCTTAAATTAAACTTTTGCAGGATAAAGAAATAAGTTTCAGGAATACTGGATTAAATTAGAGATAAATTGCCTAGAAGGTGGGGAAATGTTATTGTTATATTTTCCATTCAATGTGAATACATGTGTTAAGTTATATTGATATGTGGTATGTACAGATAAGTTAGATCCGAATATGACGAGTATAGTTTAAATTATGAACTGTAATTGTTCAACATGAATATTATGGTAGAGGCTATTATATGTTTGGCTATGCATTACGACATAAGAATATTGTATGGATATAAATGACATTAAATGTTGAATGTTAACCTTTATGATACGGGTTACAGAAAGAAAAGAAAAAGGTTAAGGTTGCGATCCATGGGACTAGGATCGAAATGTAAGGATTTTAAATATCCAAATATTTTAATGCAATGATTAAAAGAAAAAGAAAAATTTATACCGAAAATTTGGAAATTTGTGATATTGATATTAAATAATGGATCAATTTAGGTAATGAAAGATTTATTAACGGACCGAAATTTGGACGTAATGAAAATAATGTTTATTAAATACAAGATTTAAGGTAACAATATGGGTCGAATTTCGGGGCCGTTACATAAAATGCACCCATTAAAAGAAAAAAATTGAAAAAATATTTGAAAGAAAAAAATTGATAATCCTAATATGTTTCATTGATTAAAAACCTTTTGATCTTCTGATTTATATTTGTCTGTATTAGTTAAAAGTGATGAGAAAAATAAATATATTGAGTTTTGTTATATATCTTATATAAGGTAATTAATAACCTAAACTTATCTGAGTTTTGATTAGTTTGATACATTTGGATTCACACACACACAAAAGATCTTGAATAAAGTAGAATTGGTAAAAATGTTAAAGTTCTAGATTTTGCATGGTTTTGAAACTTTCTTTGAGTTATCATTTAAAAATCCTTGAGGCTGATGTTGAAATTTATATTGATCTGTTGCTCAAGTAAGTTGTTTAGTAGTTAGATTTATTTTATTTTTGTTTATTTTTATTTTTGTTTTGCCCGAGGACGAGCAAAAGCTAAGTGTGGGGGTATTTGATAGAGCTAAATTATACGATATTTTTATTCCATAATACTTAGTTTTTATATTTATTGTGTGGTTAAATGTTTAATTATTTAGTATATTTTGGTTTTAATAGGTTTTATAGGATTTTAGTTAATTTATGTTAATTTAGGTAATTTTATAGTATTTTTATATTTCTTTTTATTTACGTGTTTTTATTTATTTTTAGTATTTTAGGTGTTTTATTTATTATTATGTGGTTTTAGGATTTTTAGTATTTTTATATTATTTTTATTTATTTTTATATTTTATTTTGTAGGAAAAATAAAGCTTGGGGGCAAATCTGAAAAAGTCGCAAAAGTTCGATGGCATTTTCGGTAAATAACCAGGCTGATGGCAAAAGCGTAAATAAGCAAGAAAAGACGCGGAGGGGCATTTTCGTAATTAACCAGAACAGCGTCCGCGCAATGCGCGGTAATCTTAACGGTGAGGGAATAGAACGACGTCGTTTGATGTCTGGGCTAGAAACCCTTCGCGCAATGCGCGACAATGAAAGTTTTGTTACAGGCGCGTGACATACACGCGCCGGCCGGAAAAGAAAGAAGACAGCTGTCAGCGCGTTTGACCGGGTCAACTAAGGCTTGTTTGGCGCGCGTTAATGCTGGGGAAATCAGATTTTTCGGATTATTTTGGATTTTTCCTACTTTTTGATTCCAAATTGGATTTTAATTCCAACTAGGGTTAGGATAATAATTATTTTTCTTTTTCTTTTATTTTTAATTGTAAATCCTATTAGGTTTTGGACAAGTTAGAGGCCTATAAATAGAGGGCCAACCTCTCATTATTCATTGTAAGCTTTTAGGAGTTCTTTCTTCTACTTTCTTGGAGAGAGCTTTTCAACTCTTGAAGATTATTTTGAAGAATGTCAGGCTAAGTTTTTATTTTCAGTTCTAAAGGGACGTTGAACCTTATTTTTAATTAATGTTTTAATTGAGTTTTATTATTTATTCCTTCATGCATGAGATTTATTCTTAATAATCTGTTTTAATTGTTCTATGATATTTGCTTGATTAATTTGATATTGGCCTGTTAGATTAATCAATAATTTATCATATGCTAGATTAAGATTTGATATTAAGCAAACGATATTTTATCTGATCATAAGTAGCAATTAATAATATTTGATTGTGGACAAACTTTTGAATATTATTATGATTATCAAGATGGCAAGTTAAATGGTGCGCGATGTTGAGATTGTTGCTTGGAATAATCTAATTCTCTAATTTTTAATGCAACTGTTATATTAAATCTAGACTGATAGTTCTAGGTTGTATGATAATTAGGGTTTTTTGTGAGCGATTGCTGCATTAGATTTATAATTTAAGGAGGATTTCGGGTAGCTTGACGATTGTCGGTTATCTAGGATTATTAATTTCAATTGAAGGAAAAGATAATAATAACTTGATTAATTTGTTGATTAAAAGAAGGGGATACTGAACTAAGGAACTGAAGTTTGTTTTTAATTGATTTTTCTCATCTTTATTATTTATTATTTAGTTTTATTTCAATTAGTTAATTAATAATTCAAAACCCCCCATTTAATTAGATATTTTTGAAAACATTAGATTTATTAAAATAATTCACTCTCTGTGGGTTCGACTCTTACTTTCACTACTACATTAATATTTTTAAAAGTAAGAATTTATTTTTGGTTGCTTGCGACAGCTTCCCAAAATTATGACCGTTTTAGCAAACAAGCACAAAATTAGAATTTTAAAAATTTTAGATAGAGCCCCAGCACAGGTTTCACGAAGAGGAATAGTGCCCTGGCACAGGTGGACCGAGAGGAATGCCCTGGCTGCGCTGTCAGAGCGCGCCTCAGTGAGATGTTTGGCCTAGAACACTGTGCCTCGACGCAGTGAACAAATTTTCACAAAAGAAGTCAACGCGTTGACCACGCATTTTTGAGCAGTTTTTAGCAATATTTATGGTTTCAATTAGGATGTTGTTACCTAATTAGTTTAGATTACTTATGTATTGATGTTTCCTATCAATTGTAGGAGTATGATTTCATAGATTAGTATAAATAGATATTAAAGCTTTGTAATTCATAACAATTAGATCATTATTTATTCAATATATTCTTGAGATGATTTATTCTTTAGTTTTTGGTTCTTTGAGAATTTCTAAGCATTTCTTAGATATTTTTGAGATTCAATTTGTCTTATCATTCAACAATACATAGTTGGGTGTGATGACTTTTACCGCATCAATCGTTGATTGTACAGAGGTTTTTATCTCTTTATAAATAACGAGTTTAGGTGTCGTTGGTGTCCATTCAACACAAATTTCTTGCACAAACAATTTTACCAAGGTTTGCGCCTCAATATAAGCGACAGGTTGAGGTGTTGTGAGTATTTCACCATACAACTTTGATAAAAAAATGATCCGGGCAACGTTCACCTTACGCAAGCGTACCGTGGATCTTATCAATTGGTATCAGAGCTATGTTTATCTAGCAGTTTATCTATCTTTACTTTTATTGTTCTAGTTTGATTTTTGTTTTAAAAAAAAAGTATAAAAGAAAAAATATATATAAATTTTGTTATTTTTTAAGTTTATTTGTTATTATCAAATTCTTGAGAATTGTAAATTTGGAGGCTTTAAGCAAGCAATAATTTGCGAAGATTAAGGAATTATAAGGAGTTCAAGGTGAATTCAAAGTCAATCAACCCATAAATTTTTGGGTACATCAAAATTCGTACTTACTATTTATTGTTATTGATAAGTTCTTATTGAATTAATCTAGAAACTTCAATTTGTTTAGTAAATTCAAAAAGAACCTATAAGAGGGAATTTTGAGTCGTAAAGGAAAAAGTATGAGATTAATAGTGGATAAAAGCTAATATTGAGTAATACATGAGTGATTGAGCAATCTATTGTATTGAACGAAACACGTAAGGGAGTGGTGAAGAAATTTTTATTTACTAACTCTTGTTTTGTAGCAAATATGTTTGGTTACTATGATAAAGTTGTTTATGAAAGGAGATCGTGGAAGAAGACATTTTTTCAAGGCATGAATAATCCTAAGGCGTATTTAAATTGGGAGATGGATATGGACTTTTAGTTTGACGATCATGATTATTCGGAGCATAAGAAGTTTAAACTTGCAACCAAGGAGTTCTCTAACTATGTGGCTACTTGATTGGATGAATTTGTGATTAATTGAAGGAGGTATGGAAAGTGCCCGATCGAAACATGGAAGGAGTTGAAGAACGTGATGAGAAAGTATTATGCCCAAACCTACTGTGGTCAAGAGGTGAGAAAGAGGAAAGAGTATTCATCCACAAGGCGGTTAACATAGGACGACGACAATGAGGAGTATGAGCAACCTCAAAAGCCTATGGAGCGTAAGAGGATGCATGTTCAGCCTAGGGAGGCAAAGGATGACCTCGTGGAAGATATTCGCAAGAGGATAGAAAGATTGGGAATGCATTGGGCACAATTAGAAAATATGCCCAATGTACAAAAGAGGGAACAAGTTCAATCGAGTGAGGATAAAATTGAAAGTGACCATGCTATCCACGAAGAGTCATTGACGACGAGTAAAGTACAGTAAAATGACATCTTTTACACTAGGTGCCTCGCACAAGGTAAAATATGTAGTATGAAGACTAATTATGATAGTTGTACTAACAGTGCTAGCACTATTTTGGTGGAGAAACTAGGTCTGTTAATGGTTGCGCATCCTCAGCCTTACACGTTTCAAGGAGTCAATGGTATTGGAGAGGTTGAGGTGACTGCAGGTGGAAGTTTCATTCAAAATTGGGAGATACGAAGATGCAATTTTATGCGATGTGGTTCCAACAAATATTTGTCATTTATTACTTAGGAGACCATGGAAGATTAAATGGTGTGCCAAACATGACGTCGCTATAAATAAATATTCATTTGTGTATAATCAAAAGAAGATCAATTTAGTGTCAATGATATATGAGCGTGTTTGCCTAAATCTGACCTAGTAAAACACGCAAGTATACGTGGTCTAACTGTAGTAAAATAGCAAGCAAGGTATCGTATCCCACAAGGACTATCTACTATTAATTCACCAAAATACTAATCATAAAGTGCTCCAATCCTAATTAAACGATTACTCAAAGTTGATGAATATTGATTAAGCGAATGAGTTAAATTAATTAAATTAACGAAACCTAAATTACCAAGATTTGTTGTCAAGTTGGAAAACATTAAGGTTATAACTTTCCCTAACACTTCAATTGAACCTTTTCATTCCCTCTTTATGTCATCAAACATGTGGATTTAATAACCGGAAAATCATGTGTACTCACTAGCCTCTATCGATGGTCAAGTGAATATCACCTATTTAAATAAATCACTATGTGTCCATGAGATTTAACATTAAACAAAAGTCATTAAAATCAGATTTCATTGTAGGTTACATATGGTATATAGGTATATGTCTATCCTATATACATATCATGCAGTCTATCACATGTAGAATGGCAAGAACATATGTCAACATACCCAGACCTAGGTTTATATTTCATTTGTCAATTTCATATAAACTGCCAATCTAATTACTGGCCAAGTAATTATAAATTAAGCATAAGATATGTCAATTAACTCCATCACAATCAATTAACATAAAGAGGAAATGAATTATCATCAATTTACATGATAGGTTCCATTACAACCTTAATTCTGAAGTTTAGTTCATCACTAACTCAATAACCATGATACAAGTTTAACAACATTCAGATAAATCAAAGCAAGAGGGGTAAGAGAAGGTAGAACTCAGTTGTCACTCTGAATTGTCCTTCAAACTCCAACGTTGATTCCTCCTCTGCTGAATACTTGAATCCTCTGCTCTCTTCTCTGCTCTCTGTGATGTTCCAGATCTCTGTGATGTTCCAGCTGTCTCCCTTGCTTTCGGTGCCTCCCCTTGTATATCTCCCTGTTCTCTCTTTGTACGTCCACCTTTCCACTCTCTCTAACCGTTAGCCACGTATTGGAGGGTGTATGTCATTTTAGTTCATGCCTGGGACCCACTACAGAATACTTCGTTCATGAAATTTCCCGACGAGCGCCCACCAAGCGCCTACCAAGCGCCTAGGCGCTCACTTTCTCTGGTTGGATGTTTTAGTCAAGCGCCTACAGAGCGCCTACCAAGCGCCTAGGCGCTCACCTGGTCTGGTCAGAGGTTTTAGCCAAGCGCCTAGTGAGCGCCTAGTGAGCGCCTAGTGAGCGCCTAGGCCCTTGTCTGACAGGGATAATCACCATTTTGCCATTTTGAGCTCTTTTTCCTACACATC
Organism: Hedera helix; assembly: GCA_947179155.2. Classification (NCBI taxonomy): domain Eukaryota; kingdom Viridiplantae; phylum Streptophyta; class Magnoliopsida; order Apiales; family Araliaceae; genus Hedera; species Hedera helix. The sequence goes on from OX359286.1 coordinate 6,012,134, forward strand.
AAAGGGAAATTATCAAAAGTAAGTAAAATACAACCATAGAGCATAAAAACGAATGAAAACAACACAAATCAATAAGCCTTAAGCATTCAATTTGCAAGTATAAAACCTACGCATCAAATACCCCCAAACTTAGCTTTTTGCTTGTCCTCAAGCAAATCAAAAACAAAATAAAAGAAAACGAAATGAAACTTGAACTAACTAACAACCTACAAACCAAACAATGAACCAACGGTTATCCAAACATATGCCTCGGATATTCCTTAGTTACCATTTAGACAAAAATTCAAAATCATGTTTCGTCCATGCCCAACACATTATTAGTATCGCATTACTTTCAACCCATACCGTGTGTGTGTGAATTCAATGCGTCAAATTCACCAAAATTCAGATAAATTAATTAAATTCAATGCCCATAGACGATAATTAACAGAAGGGTATACATAAGTCCTCCATATGCTTACTTGCACATAACTTTTTATTTATTTATCACGAGTGCGTTTTACGCTCCATCTCGCATCTAATCTTGGCATAAACAATGTTTACTTTTATTAGGCTTTTCAAAACTACCCATGTAACGAACTTTCCACCAATTACTCCTAAACCAGTTGGCATTAGGGCATTAAGTGTAGAGACACTCCTACGGGCTTACTTGTTCGAGTAATTAAGGCCACAAAAGCAAACTGACCAAGTTACTTTTAACTATCATACTTATCAACATTTTTTTTTTTTTTTTTTTTTTACACAAGTAAGCATATAGAGGTTGTTCTTATCGAAACAGACACTTAATTTAATCAACCTCTCATAAAGTTCAACGATTTGAACACACCGAATACGTGCATATAAATGTCAGGGGTCTGAAGCAATGCAGTCACTAGTAACAGTTAGAAATTAGACTAACACTCATTATCCAATTCACCCAAATCGCTGACTAATTCATCAAGTTATCATCATCGGCAAACACAAAATAATTCATTGCTTGATTCACTACTCTAACGTGCCTAAATATACATAATACCTAGACTAACCCACTTTCGTAGGGACCACGATTACACTTAGCACGTGTAACAAGCCTTTGAACCACAAGGTTACCCCAAATGGACGAGTTGTGTCTCGTGAGGGTTTGCAGTGAATGTACCCACAAAATTCTAAAAGTAAATGCAACTGACCTAAAATGCAAACTTTTTTTTTTATTATTATTTTTATTTTAAACATGCAAATAACTAACAAGATAACATAATAAAAAGTTGACCACATGCAACAAATAACTATATGATGACTATGCACACTACAAGCAACACACGACACTAAGCATGACTTGATACTTATCCCGCCCCCAAACTTAAACAGCAAAATGTCCTCAATTTGCAATAAAAATTGAAATGAAATACAGAGGACTTCCCTGTAGTTGCTCAGTTATCATCATGACGCTACTCATCATCGGCGTCTGACCTTGGGAATGATGGGAGCGGAGGAATATCAGGAAACTGCATGTTAGAAAGTGCCTGAGCCAAAGCCTGAGCAACATTCACATTGAAGCCATGCATGACATCTTGGCGCTGGGCTAATGCCATATTTTGGCGAGCTACATCTCGGAACTGCAAATCCACATGCGCTTGTAATCGCCGCAACTTAATGCTGAACTCATTTTCAGTTAATGCGGCCTGTACGGATGGTGCAGCTGAGGATGGCCCTGCTTCATGGGAAGGAGATGCGGCGAACAGCTCATCGGTATCTGGTGACTACGGCTCATCCCTAGCCGGTTGATTTATAATGAATCCAGCTCCTCGTGGATGTGCATGGGCACCATCCCATTGCTTTAACTTTTTAATGATGCGCGCATCAATGAGAACCTTAGGTTGTTGAACTGGTTCATTCGTATCCCAAGTGACCTCAGCCCTTTTACATAAACCGCAGATGAGTGATGGGTGTGGCAGCCCACCAGATGACCCTCCTTCAATTGCATGAGTGATAGAATCATGGATTACTTGGCCCACATTGATAACCTTTCCTTTCACCAAACAGTACAACAAAATGGCCCGATCCTTGATGATTTCACTCACATGGGTTGTGGGCATAAGCTTTGCACACAGAAAGAAATGCCATGTTTTCCCGAATCGACTTAGATGACTCGATGAAAACAGCACCGGTTCATCCCCGTTAAACTTCCAGGTTGCACCTGCACGACACAACCGTCGGATCACCTTATCCAGGTTTAGCTTGTTCTGTTTATACAGTGTGTACTCGTCCATTTGTTGCACAGTGGGTAGCCTATAGTACTCGTTTATTTCCGAGGCACTGAAGGATACCTCTTTACCGCGTACTAGCACCACATCATTCGTAGCCTCAATCGCGTTTGCGTAAAATTCCCGTACTATAGATTCCACTGCCGGTTTGGGTTGCGCCGTGAAAGCGGTCCAATCTCGCTCATTGATCATGTCAAAAAGCTCCCCCTGCGTTACACCTGGATTAATCCCTCGTTCCGGAATTATAGTCTTTGTGGCCAACACCCCATTGAATCGTTCAGACGCGGCCTCACTGACAAATTTTGTTGTGTCGTATGAGGCGCGGGAACTTTCACCGCGTTGTCGTTTTGGAGCCATGAGTCACTACCAGAATGCAAAGTGAATGCCCACACAAATTCCAGAAAATTGCAGCCAAATAAGCAACCTTTCGTCTTTCAGGACTTTTAGCAAACAGTTGGTGTGCGTCTTTAAAAATCTGAACCAATGATGCTCCCCCAAACTTGGATTTTGCCACCCTTTTGTGGGTTTATCTAGACAATCGACCCAAAAGTAGATTCACACCCAATTGAAGAAGAAAATCAAACACAAGAAGAGTTTTGCCTTTACCCACTTGAGTTACACAAGTTGTACACATAAAATCTTACAAATCCTTGAATTAATGACCAAAATGCAGAATAGTGTGTGATAAATCAACTATTTGGGGTTTAAAAATGTGTTCTTAGCTTGAATGCATTACCCAAACCTTGAATTAAAGTGGTTGAGTCATGGGTAGGCGAATGAACCACTGGGTAAAATTTTCGGTGATTCCTCTTTTGGTCTCGGCAAGTCCTTGTTAATTCCAGTGATTTCCCTTTGTTGTCGGCAATCTGAATGATAAGTTTGGAATGCCGTTAGTTTGAGATCTCCTTGATGCACTTAGGTTGGGAGATGAAAGGTTGGGGTGTGTTTCGGTGGTCAAATGAACGATGGATTGCACAAGAACTCGCACCCCAGCTTCCTCCTCTTAAGTAACGATCCGTACGTGCCTTTCCAGAATCTGAACCAGCCTTGTCAAGCGCCTAGGCGCTTGGTCGGCGCTCACTAGGCGCTCGGACAGCGCTTACCAAGCGCCTAGGCGCTCGGTCAGCGCTCACTAGGCGCTTCAAAGTCCTGTTCCCAGCTTTCTTGTTGCAATGAGCCCCTCCTTGTGTAAGTTACTTGTACCTACAAGAGTCAATTATTCAGTATTAACAACACATGATTTTTAGAAATACTCTAACTACAAATTATGAACTCTTCACAACACTTAATTCCACAAAATTTAAACACTATAACATTAACACTTTGGGTTGCCTCCCAAACAGCGCTTGGTTTCAAGTCATCAGCCCGACTTTGCCCTTTTCAAACAGTTTTGGCGAAGATGATTGAGGTTTTCTGACGATCGACATCACCACCCCAATAATGTTTCAATCTTTGGCCGTTCACTTTAAAAGTCTGCTTAGTAGTTAAATCCTCCAGTTCCACTGCTCCATGCGGAAATACTTGAAGGATGGAGAACGGTCCTGACCACCTTGACTTCAATTTCCCTGGAAAGAGTTTCAAACGGGAATTGAATAGAAGAACTTGTTGCCCTGGCTCAAATTCCCTCGGGATGATCTTATTGTCATGCCATTTCTTTACCCTCTCCTTGTATAATTTAGAACTTTCGTAGGCTTGGAGTCGAAATTCATCAAGCTCATTTAACTGCAATAGTCGCTTATCACTTGCAGCTGCTGCATCAAAATTAAGCTTTCGGATCGCCCAATATGCTTTATGCTCAAGCTCAACCGGGAGATGGCACGCTTTTCCGAACACAAGTTGAAATGGAGACATCCCGATGGGTGTTTTGTAAGCGGTCCGATATGCCCAAAGTGCATCATCTAATTTCGTTGACCAGTCTTTTCTGTTTGGGTTCACCATTTTCTCCAATATCCGCTTGATTTCCCGATTGGATATCTCAGCTTGTCCACTAGTTTGGGGATGATAGGCAGTAGCAATCTTATGAGTTACCCCATACTTAGCCAAGAGTGTCTCAAATTGCTTATTACAGAAATGTGTGCCCCCGTCACTAATAATTGCCCTTGGTGTGCCAAACCGAGTAAATATGTTCTTCCGAAGAAATCTCAAAACCACTTTTGCATCATTCGTCGGTAGTGCTGCCGCTTCCACCCATTTGGATACATAATCAACCGCAACTAGGATGTATAAGTTGCTGAAAGACAATGGAAATGGCCCCATGAAATCTATCCCCCATACGTCAAAAATCTCGACTATCAAAATACTATTGAGGGGCATTTCATGCCGTTTAGAGATATTGCCAACCCTTTGGCATCTCTCGCACTGTAACACAAACGAACGAGCATCTTTGAAGAGAGAAGGCCAATAAAATCCTGAATGAAGCACTTTGAATGCAGTTCTTTCTCCCCCATAGTGTCCTCCGTAATCCGAAGCATGGCAATGGTGAAGGATGCTCTGAGTTTCTTCTTCGGGTACACATCTTCTTAACAGTTGATCGGCACATTGTTTAAACAATAGTGGTTCGTCCCATATATAAAATCTCACATCATGAAGGAACTTCTTTCGCTGCTGGCTAGACAAATCCGGAGGTATCACACCACTTGCTAGGTAATTCACAAAATCCGCATACCAAGGTGTCTCCGTTGTAATAGACAAGAGTTGCTCATCCGGGAACGACTCATTAATCACCAGACCGTCATCCTCTTTATGTTCCGAGTTCTCTAATCGGGACAAGTGATCTGCCACCTGGTTCTCGGTCCCCTTCCGGTCCCGAATCTCCAAATCAAACTCTTGAAGTAAGAGTACCCATCTTATCAAACGCGGCTTGGCATCTTTCTTAGTGATCAAATATTTTATGGCCGCATGGTCCGTGAATACCACCACTTTTAACCCGATGAGGTATGCCCGGAATTTGTCAAATGCATAAACCACTGCTAGAAGTTCTTTTTCTGTTGTTGTATAATTGAGTTGGGCATCCGACAGTGTCTTGCTGGCGTAATAAATGGCATGAAACATCTTATCTTTGCGCTGGCCCAAGACTGCCCCAATCGCGTAATCACTCGCATCACACATCAGTTCAAAAGGGAGGTTCCAATCAGGAGCAATAATTACTGGAGTTGTAATCAACTTCGTTTTCAGCAGCTCAAAAGCTTCATGACAAGCCTTATCAAACTTGAACGGTACATCCTTTTCCAACAGATTGCATAACGGTTTTGTTATCTTCGAAAAATCCTTTATGAACCGTCGGTAGAAACCAGCATGCCCTAGAAAACTCCGAATGCCCTTAACTGAAGAAGGCGATGGAAGCTTCTCAATTGTCTCAATTTTTGCTTTATCTACTTCTAACCCTTTTGCTGACACTCTATGCCCCAGAATGATACCCTCTTGGACCATGAAGTGACATTTTTCCCAATTCAGAATCAGATTTGTTTCAATGCACCGTTTAAGTACCAAAATTAGGTTCCCTAAACAAAGATCAAAAGAATCTCCAAAAACTGAGAAATCGTCCATAAATACCTCGAGATTATTTTCGACCATATCTGAGAAAATAGCCATCATGCACCTCTGAAAAGTGGCTGGTGCGTTGCACAAGCCGAAGGACATCCGTCTAAATGCAAAGGTGCCGTAGGGGCAGGTAAAAGTTGTCTTTTCTTGATCTTCGGGCGCAATAGCTATCTGATTGTACCCGGAATACCCGTCCAATAAACAATAAAACTCATGGCCAGCCAAACGATCCAACATTTGGTCAATGAACGGCAGCGGGAAATGGTCCTTACGAGTGGCCTTGTTCAGTTTTCTATAATCCATGCATACTCTCCACCCAGTAACTGTTCTTGTCGGAATCAATTCATTGTTTTCATTAGCCACTACCGTCATACCACCCTTCTTCGGGACGCATTGTACCGGACTCACCCAAGCACTATCTGAAATCGGGTAAATGATCCCAGCATCGAGCCACTTAATGACCTCCTTTTTCACCACTTCCTTCATAACAGGGTTCAACCTTCGTTGATGCTCGATAGTTGGTTTAGCCTCTTCTTCGAGTAGAATCTTGTGCATGCAAATAGTCGGACTAATTCCCTTTATATCAGCCAGAATCCATCCCAATGCAGATTTATATTCTCTAAGCACCCTCAAAAGCTTACTTTCTTGCTCATCTGTAAGAGTGGCAGAAATAATCACTGGCAAGGTAGAAGACTCACCCAAATATGCATACCTAAGATGTTTAGGTAGCTGCTTAAGATCCAACGTTGGCGGTTCCTCTAGTGAAGTCTTAGCTCGCGCATTGGACTTCCCCGAATAGTCAAGTGCTTCAAACTGCTGTCTAAAATTTGTGTACCTTGGTGAATAGTCCATCAGCTGCACATACTCCATAACTTCTGAACATTCTGGAATTTCTTCACTCACAATAGAAGTCTCAAGAGGATCAAGAGCACTATTGCTTACTCGCATATCGGTAACTGCTCCATCAATCAGATCAACTCTGAGGCATTCGTCAACATCATTGGGGAATTTCATTGCCTTAAACAAATTGAAGGTTACCTCTTGGTCCTGTACTCGCATAGTCAGCTGTCCTTTCTGAACATCAATCAATGTCCTCCCCGTTGCAAGAAATGGTCGACCTAAAATGATTGGAATGTCTCGGTCCTCCTCAAAGTCTAACACGATGAAATCTGCCGGAAATATGAATTTATCGACTTTTACCAAGACATCCTCCACAATCCCCCGCGGATAAGTAAGTGATCTATCTGCTAACTGAAGAGTTACATTTGTGGGGGTGGCTTCTTTCAAACCCAGCTGCTGATAAACCGAGAAAGGCATGAGGTTGATACTTGCTCCCAAATCACATAAACTCCGGTTGAAAAATTGGTTCCCGATTGTGCATGGTATAGTGAAGCTACCCGGATCTTTAAGCTTCGGTGGTAGCTTCTTTTGTAAAATGGCACTGCACTCCTCAGTTAAAGCTACAGTTTCAAATTCTCCCAACCTTCTTTTCTTTGACAAAATGTCCTTCATGAATTTGACATAGCTGGGCATCTGTTCCAACGCATCTGCGAATGGGATGTTGATTTGTAACTTCTTAAACACCTCCAAGAATTTGGAAAATTGCATGTCTAATTTCCTTTTCTGTAATCTTTGTGGAAATGGAACAGGCGGTGCCATTGAAGTGTTTATATCCATTTGAGCTTTCTCCTTTTCCTGTGCAACTGACTCAGTCCCTTTTTTTTCAACTTCCTTTTCGATTTCTTCTTTCTTCTGTTTCTCTTCTCTGAGCAACTCCTGTTTTTCCTCTTGCAACTCTTTGCCACTTCGAAGCATGACAACCTTACAATGCTCTTTCCCTTCTCTCTTTGGATTCACCTCTGCGTCGCTCGGTAAATTCCCATAAGGATGGTTATTCATTGCGTTCGCCAACTGACCCATCTGATTCTCGAGGCTGCGAATTGACACTGCTTGGCTTTTTATGTTCATGTCCATCTGATTCACAATTTTGTCCTGTGCACTCATCCTTGACTCAGTTCCAGCCATGAATTTCGCCAAAATTTCTTCCAAGTGTGACTGTTTTTCTGGTTGCTGAGGGGGTTGATTGTGAAATCCAGGAGGGTTGGATTGCCTCGGAGCATTCTGTGGCTGGTTTTGATTGTCTCTCCATGAAAAGTTTTGGTGGTTCCTCCACCCCGGATTATAACTGTTGGGGTTGCTAGTGTTCTGTTGTCGGTTAAAATTCCCCAAATACTGCACTGACTCTGAACTAATGGCACATTGATCACTGGAATGACTTCCAGCACATAGCTCGCACAACATCGCTACATTCTGCACATCCTTTGCACCCATAGCATCAATTTTTCTTGTCAAAGCCGCAATCTGAGATGTAACTTGAGCTGACAACGCTGTAACCGCATCCACCTCAATGATCCCGGCTACCCGTGGTTGGTTCATCCTTGCAGTTGGCCACTGATAGTTGTTGGCTGCCATAGTCTCCAGCAATTTATATGCTTCATCAAAATTTTTAGCCATTAAAGCTCCTCCTGCTGCTGCATCAATACTGGTACGTGTAACATTAGCCAACCCATTGTAGAACGTCTGAACTAGCAACCACTGAGGTACCCCATGATGAGGACATCTGCGCATTAAGTCTTTAAATCTTTCCCACGCTTCATATAGCGACTCCGAATCATGTTGAACAAAACTCGTAATGTCATTCCGCATCTTGGCTGTTTTAGCTGGTGGAAAGAATTTGGCAAGGAACTTTTGTGCCAAATCGTTCCACGTCGTTATTGAACCAGGGGGTAATGAGTGAAGCCAAGCTCTCGCCTTATCACGGAGTGTGAACGGAAATAACCTCAGTCTTATTGCATCTTCACTTACTCCATGAAACTTAAACGTATCACAAATCTCAAGAAAGCTCACTAAGTGTTCACTCGGATCATCATTCGGTAAACCCCCAAATGGAACTGAATTTTGCAGCATCTGAATTGTTCCTGGCTTAATTTCAAAATTTGTAGCGGTAATCGCTGGCCTTTGAATACTTGATTGTAACTCAGTGATCTGAGGCATAGCAAAGTCTCTAAGCGATTTCTGTTCCTCTTCCGCCATCTTTGCTTGATGTTGTACTGTATCTTGAACAAAGCGTCGGATCCGACGGAACCTTCGTTCAATCTCGTCTTCGACTGGTACAGGTTCCAATCCTTTCGAACGTGTTTGCATACACGAACTCGGATACCTGAAAAGAACAAAAAGAAAAACTGTTTAACTAAGATTAACTTGACTATAATTAGTTTTGGAACAATAATAATAAAATAGTCCCCGGCAACGGCGCCAAAAACTTGTTTGCCTAAATCTGACCTAGTAAAACACGCAAGTATACGTGGTCTAACTGTAGTAAAATAGCAAGCAAGGTATCGTATCCCACAAGGACTATTTACTATTAATTCACCAAAATACTAATCATAAAGTGCTCCAATCCTAATTAAACGATTACTCAAAGTTGATGAATATTGATTAAGCGAATGAGTTAAATTAATTAAATTAACGAAACCTAAATTACCAAGATTTGTTGTCAAGTTGGAAAACATTAAGGTTATAACTTTCCCTAACACTTCAATTGAACCTTTTCATTCCCTCTTTATGTCATCAAACATGTGGATTTAATAACCGGAAAATCATGTGTACTCACTAGCCTCTATCGATGGTCAAGTGAATATCACCTATTTAAATAAATCACTATGTGTCCATGAGATTTAACATTAAACAAAAGTCATTAAAATCAGATTTCATTGTAGGTTACATATGGTATATAGGTATATGTCTATCCTATATACATATCATGCAGTCTATCACATGTAGAATGGCAAGAACATATGTCAACATACCCAGACCTAGGTTTATATTTCATTTGTCAATTTCATATAAACTGCCAATCTAATTACTGGCCAAGTAATTATAAATTAAGCATAAGATATGTCAATTAACTCCATCACAATCAATTAACATAAAGAGGAAATGAATTATCATCAATTTACATGATAGGTTCCATTACAACCTTAATTCTGAAGTTTAGTTCATCACTAACTCAATAACCATGATACAAGTTTAACAACATTCAGATAAATCAAAGCAAGAGGGGTAAGAGAAGGTAGAACTCAGTTGTCACTCTGAATTGTCCTTCAAACTCCAACGTTGATTCCTCCTCTGCTGAATACTTGAATCCTCTGCTCTCTTCTCTGCTCTCTGTGATGTTCCAGATCTCTGTGATGTTCCAGCTGTCTCCCTTGCTTTCGGTGCCTCCCCTTGTATATCTCCCTGTTCTCTCTTTGTACGTCCACCTTTCCACTCTCTCTAACCGTTAGCCACGTATTGGAGGGTGTATGTCATTTTAGTTCATGCCTGGGACCCACTACAGAATACTTCGTTCATGAAATTTCCCGACGAGCGCCCACCAAGCGCCTACCAAGCGCCTAGGCGCTCACTTTCTCTGGTTGGATGTTTTAGTCAAGCGCCTACAGAGCGCCTACCAAGCGCCTAGGCGCTCACCTGGTCTGGTCAGAGGTTTTAGCCAAGCGCCTAGTGAGAGCCTAGTGAGCGCCTAGGCCCTTGTCTGACAGGGATAATCACCATTTTGCCATTTTGAGCTCTTTTTCCTACACATCAAAGGGAAATTATCAAAAGTAAGTAAAATACAACCATAGAGCATAAAAACGAATGAAAACAACACAAATCAATAAGCCTTAAGCATTCAATTTGCAAGTATAAAACCTACGCATCAGAGCGCATTCAATAAGATCTTGAGCACTTATGAATAAACATTGTCGAAATGAATGAGTGTGGAAAAGAGGATGAAAGAGAAAAAGAAAAGGCAAATGAGCTTAAGAGAGAAAATAAAAATGAGGAAGTGAATAGTGGGATTGACAATACAAGAGAGATTGATAGAAGTGAAATTGAGAGAAAATGAAAGATTGAGGTGAAATAAGAGAGAAAATTATGTGACTATGAAAAAGAGAGTGAAAGAGTGTTATTTTTGAAATAGGCGATGACTTTACTATCGTACAAAGAGGCGCTTTTGAATACTAATAAGATTAACTCTTCTTTGTCTAGCTATATTATTTTTCTATTTCAGGTTGATGATATACATGGTGCTATCATTCCGTACTTACCAACTTATAGGAGTAATCCCGAGGAAACGAATGAGTCGCCAAAGTAAGTTAGTGAGTTGATAGAGGAGGGGTTTGTTAGATAAAGCATAAGTTCATATGCAGTTTCGGCATTTAAGGTACCTAAGTAGGATTGGATGTCGAGAATGTGCATTGATTTTCAATGGGTAATCAAGTATCGATACTATTTTCTTTACTTAGATAATATGTTTAATGAATTGAATAATACTTATGATTTTCTTAAAATTGATTTTCAAAATGGTCATTATCAAATTAACATAAAAGAATTTGATGATTGGAAAGTTGCATTGACATGTGATTCATATAAATGGTTAGTTATTTCGGTTAGATTCACCAATGCATCTAGTATTTTCATGAGTTACTTAAAACATGTTTTGCATGCTCCCATTGGTAGATTTGTTGTTAGCTATTTTAATGGTACTATCATTTATATCACAAACTATAGAGGATATATGATATTTGTTGTGTTAGTTTATGACCATAGTGTTCAACCTAATTGTTCTTTTCAAAATTCGTGTTTTCTTCATTCTAGTTATGATTTCAAACTTCATGTTTTCTTCATTCTAGTTACCATTTTCAAAAATCATGTTTTCTTCAGTCTAGTTGTTATTTTCAAAGTTCTTATTTTTATAACTTGCATTATAATTTTTCTAGTCAGTATTCTTGTTTTCATGTTGTTCAATCTGTACATAAGTTATCATCGTTAGGTAGTGATTATGATCGATTTCATGCGGGTAGTGTTTTTCCATTAATTGGAGTTAGTGTCATTACATGATTTTGAATATACTATCCTTGATAGGGGAGAAAAGGTTAAATTTCAGGAGTCTACGATTGATCGTGATGATAATTCTGTAATTGCATTTTCATCTTATGTAGTTAGTTATGACTTTTTAAATCCATTAGTGTCATTATTTGATTTTGAGCATGTTAACGTCAATGGAAAGAGGAAGGTTGTTTAGGTTTTGCAATTTCAAGATGGGACCAAATTTAATGTTAAGAGATGCATGAACTAATATGCTAACCAAATGAGACCTTGCATGGAATATATAAAGGGGAGTATCTTTATTTTTGTTCTAGTGGATTATACATGTAAACTTATGTTTATTGGTTTCATAATTGAATTAAATTTACATGATGTTTGGTTTTATTTTGTTTTTGATCTAGGAGAATTGAAGATGGTGAATTTGCGGATGGACGAAGTCATTGAGCTACCAAACTATCACTACAAGAAAAAAGCTTATCTCCGACGGAATTTTCCGTCGGAAATAAGCAAATTTCGTCGGAATTACCTTATTTTCGACGGAAAATTCGGTCAGCAATTCGGTCGTAACTAAGCACGTCGGGATTTATACCGTCGAAAATTCAGTCGAAAAATTGAAAGTTATTTTCGACGGAATTTTCGTGGGAAATAACTTATTTCCGACAGAATTTCCGTCGAAAATAAGTTTCAGTTTTTTTAAAAAAAAAATATGCAGTGGATACCTTGCAAAAATGGGTCAGCCATCTTTGGGAACTTCTTGCGATCCATGTTGCACAAAATAAAGGAAACGGGAAAGAGAGATTGTTTTCAATACAATAAACATGCTATCATGCATCTTCTCAAGTTAAACAAGAGAGATCCCAATGAAGAATTCAATAAAAAAATGATATCAATATTAAACTACTTTCCCATGCTACAAGATTATGCTCTCCATGATTCCTGGTGTTGTCAAAAGGATAATTTTCAGCAATAATATGCCAATTTCAGCAACAATATCCCAATTTCAGAACATCCATAATCCCAATTTCAGCACAAAAAAAAAAATTCAGAGCATCAATAATCCTAATTTTCAGAGCATCAATAATCCCAATTTCAACAAATAATGATAATTTCAGTTCCAATAATCGCAATTTCAACAACAATATATACATATATATTTAACCAAGATGCAGCAGAAAATTAATATATATACACACACACACCCACACCCACACACACACACACCCACAAACCTTATACACTCGGACGGGGGCGGAGGAGAAGCAACACCGGCGACCGGAGGTGGTGGGTCGGAGGGGAAATGAGAGAGATGAGAGAGAGAGAGAGAGAGAGAGAGAGAGAGAGAGAGCGGTGGAAAAAAAAGAAATTGAAAAGCAGCAGAAGTGAACTGATCGGGCTGAAGTACTGGATTCAAAAACCTTATTTTTGACGGAATTAATCCGTTGGATTTAACTTTATTTACGACTGATATTCCGTCGAAATTAATATTATTCCGTCGAATATAACTTTGGCGGTGGCGGGAATTTTGCCGCCAAAACATCCTGCATATCCTCAACGGAATTCTTCGGTTATAAATTATTTCCGACGAAATTAATTTCGACAGAATATTCCGTCAGAAATAATATATTTACTGTAAGGACCCAAATTTTCAAGATCATTTTTAATAATATTAAATGAGAATTTAAATAACAAAATTATTAAGGTTATTTAAATTATTTGTGATTGATATGTTTATGTAATTAAAAGTATGTGGAGGAATTTAATTGGTAAATTAAATTGGCACAAAGATGGTGACGATTTGTATTGAATTAAAATAATTAAAAAGTAAATAAATTGTTTAAAAACAATTTATGAGGAATAAAAGAATTTCAGGTAAAGGTACAATAAATTGTACAATTAAATTATTGTGAAAGTACATAAATTATGATTTTAAATGAGGTTATGTGATAATGTGAAAGGCATGAATTAAATATGTATATATATATATATATATATATATATATATATATATATATATATATATATATATATATATGTGTGTGTGTTATGTTTAATTAATCATTATAAATGTTATTAATTATGGCAATTAAGGGATTAATAATTAAATTATTCCAAGTTTAAATGAAAAGCTAATGAGGAAGTTAGTAAAATTTGAACTATTTGATTTTAGATTTTATCAGGAATTGTGAAGGAAGTTTAGAAATTAATTGAGAAGAAATTTGTAATTATATAAATTATATAATAATAAATTATATAATTTATATAAGGGAATTAAAATGTTGTATGAAGAAAATAATAATTATATAAATTATATAAGAATAATTATATAATTTATATAAGAGAATTAAATTAATTAAGGATGGAAGAAAATTTTATAAATTGTATTTGTGTAAAATGGAAATTATTTAAAAAAGAAATAATGTAATTATATAAATTATATAATATTAAATTATATAAGGAAATTTAATGTGAAAATTAAAGAAATGGAAAAGAAATGAGAAAATGAATGTTTTAATTTAATAAAAATTATGGTTATGTATAATGGAATTATTATGACTTTTATGAAGGATAATTTTTTAAAAACATGAACATGTTAATATAACATGTTGTCCAAGTAACGAAGTGAAAAATTATGAAAAATAATTTTTATAAGTTATATGAATTATTTAATGAATTTTGGAGGTGTTAATTACCTCATATAATTACATGCATGACATTATGCGTGTACAAAATTTGTCAAGAAAAGTATCCAAATGAGGTCTAAATATTATTTATAAACCATGTTATGATTTTTGGTGAATTAAAATAAATATTATATATATATTATATAAAATATTTATTATACGAAATAATTTCGTAATGTATTAAATTAATTTAATTATACAAGATTTATGCTTGTTGGTTACTTAAATTAGCAAAGTCGGTGGCTGGTAGGTCGGTGGACGTGGGAGAGGATTTTAAAATTAATTCATATAATTATGATATATATATATATATATATATATATATATATATATATATATATATATATATATATATATAAAGGAAAAGAAGAAAAGAAAAGGAAAGGAAATAATAAAAGAAAACAAACACACAAACACTCTCCCTTCTTCTCCCACCTGAAACACCACTATGCTATGCCACTTTTCCACCGGAAACTCCATAGCTACCAACCAAGAAGAGAGGAATTATTGGTGCTTCCATGGAAGGATTTCAAAGCTTTTTGGAAGGTACAAAATTAATTATTTGAATTATTTTGTGTATTATGGGTAGTAAAATAATTTGGAAAAAAATTTAGAATAATTATTCTAAATAATTTTAGGATGTATATCTATGAATTATATAATTTTTGGTATGGTTTTGTTGTGGAAATTTTGTTTAAAATGGATTAAGAATTTGTTATGTTGGTGCACTGTTCGGCTGAGATGAAAAAAAAAAATATAAAGGGCTGTCCGCGCATTGCGCGGCAACAACTTTCTCGCGAAATCGGGGCCAAAACGACGCCATTTTGGAGTCGGAAGGAAGGCCCGCGCCATGCGCGGCAGAAAATTCCAGAAATGAGGGTGAAACGACGCCGTTTGGCGACGACAGAGGCAAGGGTCGCGCATTGCGCGGCCGACGGCACGCGGTGAAATTACCAGCGTGCCCCTGGCCTTTCCGGATAATACCGAACGCGTCCTAGACGCGCAAAAATTACGGAAATGCCCCTGGGCTTTCTGGGAATTACCGATTGTGTCCGTAAGGGCGCGAAAATTACCAAAATGCCCCTAGAAGTGATTTTTAATTGAAATAAATGTTTAAAAATCATAGAAAATTATAAAAAAAATACTAAAAATATAGAAATGACATTTGGGCATTAAATTTAATATTTTTGTAAAAATATTAAATATTGGGGATTAATATTTAAATGTTTAAATATTAATCTAATAAGGTTATAATTTAGAAAATGGTTAAACAAAATTTTTGGACAACCAAATATGTTAAATTTTATCCGATGAGCAGGGTTGTCCGTAGTGAAGGCATTAAATATTAAGTTATGTTAATATTTTAAAGGACAATGTTATTATAATTGATCGTATTATGTAATAATTGGCTCAAGGATGATATTAATTTAGTAAATTAATATCATGAGAGGATAAATAATTATTAATTAATTATTTTATGGCCATAGGTTGTTTGAGGAAGGGTTTTAAACTACCAATTTAATAGTTGGATTTCTAGGCAAGTTCTTCAGTCCTTAAATGTTAAATGTTGAATATTATGATATGTAATTCTTGTTTTAAGTATATACAAATTATGTGTTATGTGATACGTGATTAATGTGGCAACTATATGTACTCTGTGAAATGATATGAACATATTTGAGATATCATGCCTGATTAGAAGCACAACACGTGATGTATGACACACACCAAGCATAATAAGGTATGTGCTACGTGAAGCATAAACTATTGAACTTGCTGAGCCGTTGTGCTCATTACTTGTGTAATATACATTTTTGTAGGAAAGAAATAAATTTCAAGAATATCGGATTATGTTAGGAATGAATTGCCTAGAAGGTAGAAAATGTGATTGTTATTATATTTTTAATATTATAAATCAATGTGAATAAATTTTCCAAGTTACTTTGTTATGCTATATGCACAGACAAGTGGATCTGAATATCATGTGTATAGTTTAAACTGTGAACTGTTATTGTTCAATATGAATATTATGATAGAGACTATTATATGTCTGATGATGAATCATGAACAAAGAATATTTGTATGGATATGAATGATATTAAAATTTGAATGACGAGCTTTATGATACAAGAAAGGAAAGAAAAAGTAAAAGTTGCGATCCAGGGACTAGGATCCAGATATAAGGATTTTAAATATCCAAATACTTTAATTAAGAAAAAAAAAATTATACGAGAATTTTGATAACTGATGATTTTAAAATCAATTAATGGATTAAATAAGGGGATTAAAGATTTATTAACGGACCAAAATTTGGATGTTATAAAGATAATGTATAATAAATACAAAATTTGAAGTAATAAAGTTGGTCGAATTTCGGGGTCGTTACATTTACGACTGAATGTATTCCGTCGAAATTAATTCTGTCGGGATTAAGCATTTTTCTTGTAGTGTATATATAGCATTGTGTGTGCACAACAAACTATATGTTTATAATTAGGTAGATGACTTTTATCAATTACATTTTCATGTAACTCCTTATAATTTTGCTTCTTATATTATAATGATCATGTGTGTGCACATCCAAATTAAAATTATTCAAGTTAAGTCCGACCTAGGATTTTTATATAAGTGAAGAGAAAAATACCATCCTTATGTGTACACAACAAAACAGTATCGTTCAATTCCTTATAAACACCCAATCTAAGAAAATAACATTTTCAATAATTAATATAAGCCTTATGTGTGCACAACAAACTTATATTAAGTATTTGATGCTCTATCGTTTTATCATGTTAGAAGGTTACGTTCGACATTCTTAATGTCTTTGAACGTTACAACTTAATATTGTTTATTTTGAGGAGTTTATTATTATTATTATTAGTCTCATCTTGTTTACTGCAAATGCACACATATATATAAATACGCATCATATTAAATATACATCTCATTTATTATGTATTAATATATATAGTTAGAATGCATATATAAAATACTATATTCTACTTCGGATGATTATGGACTTTATTCTAGTTTGGTTCACTCGACCACCAAATGAACTAAAAGGTCAAACCTAGGGTGCAAGAACAAATACATAAATATAAATATTACATTCATTCCCGGACTCTTTTACAAACGGGTCTTTAACGCTCTTGCTCTTCAGCTCTAATTCTTCAAGTAATTCTATATAATCTTATTACAATCTATTTTCATAAAACAGAAACATTAATCAGCAGTCAATGGAAAGTATATAGGAGGGAGGTAGAATTTACATCAAAAAATTAGATAGGCGAGGTACACAGACCCCATTTACAAAATTCATTTATTCATGCATCTAATAAAATATAAATCCAATCACATTAGTCTTAAGTCCATAATCAATCCCTTGTATTCATACATACAAATTATGCATCAATACCACTATTCATCTCATGAATAAAAAATAAAAAAACCCATTCCATATATATGTTGATATCATTTAATGGGCATTCTAGTTAGCATGAAATTCAATTTTAAGTTTAAAATAAACTCTTTATTTTAATTATAAAATCATCCAAAATAACCATTTATTTTAATTTTTCAAAACTGCGTAAAAATTTCCAGAACAGTAGCCTAGCGTTGCGGTGCTGGGCCTGGCGCTGCGGTGCTGCGACGTTGTGACTAACTGTAGCCTAGCACTGTGGCGCTTTTCATGTTCGCGATCTGACTTTTTTAGATCGCAATTTATGGATACTTTTTGATAAAATATGATTTTATACCAATAATTATGCCTAATTAAATTGTTCTAAACACATATCAATATATTTATAGAATCAAAATAATTAATAATTCGCATGAAGGTTGGCTCTGATGCCATTGTTAGTTGCAGAAAACCAAAGACATGCAATCAAATTTAAAATTTTCTGCAATAATTCAAGATCTACCTTATGCAATGCTTATTAATTGAGGAATGATAAAAGTTATACCTTTGAAGATAATTAACTCTTGATTAACTACAAGTTCACTTTCTTAAATCCTTTGTATTTCTTCAATATAATCCACAGATCAATATTAGCTACTCAAGCGTACAACCTCTAAAAGAGATCCACCAAGAAGAATATAAATTTAAGAAGTAATCTAGGTTTTTCAAACCTTAAGTGGCTAGTCTTAATTTTCTCTCTTTCTCTCCAACTCCTTATATTGTAGAAAATTGTAAGTATTATTGTAAAAATACTTCCAACAATCTCGTATATAATAAGACCCCTCTTATTTATAGACTTGCTCAATTATCCTTAACTCTTTAGGAACATAATTAGTATTTCCAAAAACATAATTATAAATATTTGGCTATTTAATTTATTCTATCACTATAGTATAAATTAAATATACTTAATTTATTATTATTATTAAGCCATCTACTTCTAAAATAAATAATTCTCTTTTATGGTGTGACCATTTAGGTTCAATATTATACCGGTTGTAGAATAAATAATTTAGAACAATTGTAATATTATTTATTATAAATTAAACTCCTTTAATTCAAAATAAATAAATATATTTATTCTATAGTAAGAGTGAGATGTCTTAACATATAAAATGACTTTTTGAATAATATGAAATTCAATGTTTGATCACAAAGAACTTATTCCGTAAATAGTTACTGTACAATTCAATATTTCTACCATACAATGTCCGGATCAAATATAAAATATGGAATTACTGTCATGTTTTAATTATTTAATCATTATGCATTTCAATCCTTAAATGCATAAATCCGATTTACATAAATTAGAAACTCCTTTCTAATTTTCATTTCACATTGGCAAAGGATTCCTGAGTTGTCATTCATTGAATTCATAGGACATTCTCTTCCTTTACTGAAAGTAGTAGATCTTTTGTTGATCATTCACCTACCTCTATGTACAACTTATTATACCCGAACATACCCTTTAATATACTCAAAGAGTCTTAAGGAATATGACTAAGTATAACTTATCATACACAAGATATTATGATGATCTCAAGTCCAATGATCACTTGTACTACTATTACATTAAGAACTCCTATTGATAGGTATGTAAAACTCAATTACGTGGTCCTTAAGAGAGTTACGTTCAGTGAACTTATTCTCCAATAAGTTCCTACATACTTATTTTAGTGTCTCCACACAAATGATTATGAGATCAATGATCATCTTCAACAGAGCAAACATAGTATGTACTAATCTATCCGGATCAACTAGCCACACATTAGTGATCCTACGATTAGGAACATTTTAGTTTTAAGTTATCTAGAATTTATATCTCATTAGCGTGAACTCTTCATGATTCTAATAGCACTGCTCTAAAACTATGAGTTTATCACATTAATTAATTTATACAATTAAACATGGACAAATAATTGCCTTTAAATAAATAATTATTTTATTAATAAATAAATAAGATTACAAAGTACATCCTTTGTCACATCAAATGTGATTGGCTTGAGGGCATACTAATTTTAGGATCTGGAGCGCAACTCACAGCCATGCATAGGAGATGAATAGAGCAACAAGGGACATCGCCACTGATAATTAAGAAATTGATGCCAGTGAGGTATTGATCATCATCTCTTTTAATGTTTGTGTGCATAACTTTTAAATTTCCTTATGTGTTATATGTGCCAATCTGCATACACACACAACACTGTTCAGGATACTCTTAGTCAACCATTATCTACCTCAAATTAATATAGAAAATAGCAGTGATTGAGTTAAGAATAATTCAGGGACATGTTTTTGCTTTATTTCAATCTAAGGCTGATAACAAAATTTTAAGATCTATCATTAAATATTGTGCACTAGGAAATTCCACTATCTTGAAATGGAGAAATGAGCTAACCACTTCTGTTGATCATGTTGTTTCTTAAAACAATAGATCAAATACTAATCCTTGGTTTAGAAAATACAGAGTAAGATTAATCCTATGTATGAAACCTCGAAAGATCGTAGAGTTAGTGAAATCGAACTCTATGAATCAACTTGGTGAACATTATAGAATTCACCATTACCCTATGAACTTTAAAACTTTAGCTTAGTATGGTAGAAGCAAGGTAAGCAGATCAATTAGGTTAAAGTTGTTCTCTGCATTTTTTTAAAGAGATAGACTTATAGTCACACACATAAGCATGCATCATTTAAATGCTATAAATGAAAATTTTGCAACTGTGTGATTTTACTCCCAATAATTAGGAAAATGAATAGTCATACATACAAGTATGCATCATTTAAATGTTATAACTGAAATTTTTGCGACTACGTGATTTTACCCCCAATAATTAGAAAAATGAATTTTTGAATTTATTTTAGTTAATCTAGGTTTTTCCTTTTTTTTTGTTTTTTTTTTTTTTTACTATATTTCACTTTGCTGTCAAATTCTTCTAAAGAAAAGAGGGTCAAGCTATTATCTATAAAGATAGCCAATCTAGAATATTAATGAAAAAGTAAATGATATCGTAATAGCTCAAAGTAGCTTTTGTTGAAGAATTAAAGGGAATTTAATTGAGCATCAGTCAATTATGTGTTAAGAAACATCTAGTGATTATCCTAAAGAACCAAAGTCATTAAGAGTGAGTATGAGAAAGAGTTCGACTCCTTTGAAAGTGCCAAGTTCTATGATTAAAAAGAACATAACATAAGTCTCTTTGTACTAAAAGCTCCTTTAACAGACCAGTACAGAAGAGAACAGAATAATTCTTAAAGTAGGAATGACACTTTTGGCCACCAACATGTCAGAATACCATGGAGATAAATCAGTCAACACTGCCTGCTCCCCTTAGTAGAGGTTTCTCATTCACGTTACTCTCTAAAAAACGTCCTATGATCTTTGGAAGGAAAACAAATCTATCCTTGAGTATCTACACACCTTTGGTCATACATGTTTAATCCTCAACAAACAGTTAGAATTAATTGACTTTTTAAACTAAGGCTAAAACAAGGCATGTTCAATTAATTACAGGACTTACTGTGTTTAAGGTTGTTAACGGTTGGCATGGCACATTATTTAAGCTGATAATCCTGAACCAAAGTAAGCTATTACATGTGATAAAAGTATAACAAGATGATATCACGACCATTAACCCTCTAGTCTCAAGGAAAGAGCTAACCAACTCTACAACTGATATCTCATCAATCGTAGAGTGAAGAGATGGAAACAGTAAGTGAGCGAACACTATGGTTCTGAACTCTGTGATCATAGAACCAGGTAAAAATGTCGTAGAGTCAACTTTTTTGACCTGAACACTTTACAAATCAACAAGCCAACAACAAAACTCCATTATGAGGACTGCAAAGAAGAAATCATCAACGGATAATCTTATAGGAAATATAAGGGCAAATGATCAATCACTAGACTTAATCATTGGTGATCTTATAACTAAAAGCTAGTACTTGATTCAATGTTGTTAATGAACATTTCCATTTGCGACACTCATTCCAAATGGAATACGAAATAAATCAACGACACTCTTAGTAATGTTGGTTGGATGGAAGCCTCAACAGAATTTAAAAAAACTGGGAGCTGGTTCCCAAATTAACAAAGATATCCAGTCATTATCATAAAATCAATCTTTAATCACAATCTGGTTGAAGACAAAGCAACGATAAGAAACAAGACCAAGCTAGTTGCATGAAGAAATCAACCGTGATTAAATTCTTGCACCGAAAATTCAACTAATGGCTATTCTGGTGTTTCTTGCTCTTATTGTTATTGCAAAGCTCTAGATTTTTACATGGATGTCAAAAAGTGTTTTCCCATTTGTTGTACTTAAGAAGGACTATGTTAAACCACATACAAGCTTTGTTGATTCAAATCTCTAATGCTATGTGTTAGACTTGACAGAGCCTTATACATATTAAGTTTAGCTATTAGAGCATAAAAGTTTAAACTTAATCTTGTTTTCTTATTAGAAACAGATTAATTATAAGCAAAATAAATGCAACACTATTTCTTACGAAATCCATGTGCTTAACATTGTTAGTATAAATTTATGTGGTTAATGTAATTCTTGATCTTACTATCAACAAGATATGTGAAAGATTTATCAAACTTATACAAAGCAAGTTTATAATGTGCATGATAAGTGAGCTGAACATTTTGCTTGAATATCAAGGTGAAAAATTGATGAAAACATATTTATCAGCCAAATCAAGTATAGTAAATATCTATGAAAAAAGAATGGTTTGAAAAACAACTACTATCATAAAGACTACTATGCCTATTGCATTAAAAGCAAGACCAAGAAATGAAAAGCGATACAAAGGTAGAATTGGCTCTCTCACATATCTAACTGCTAGTAATTTTGGAATTATAATTCTAACAAAAAAATGTACTATATATCAGACCAATCCTAAGAAGGTGCATTAGGCAGTAAAAGTATTAATGGGATGAGCTATTATAATTATGGAGCAAATTTGGTTCATATTTTAACAAAGGCAGAAATGAATGGCAAAAATCACTGTAAAAACTGAATACATTACAGCTGGTAGCTGCTAAATTCAAAGGATGAAAAATTAGCTAACTGACTATGATTCTGATTCTAATATTATTTTTCAACCTATTAATACTATTGCCATATGTAATAAAACTGTTAAGCATTATTGAACTAACATGTACAAAGACATCTGTTTATACTAAGATCATGTGCTTAAATGACAATAATGCTTTACATAGTATCTCAACAGATGTTCAATTTGTTGGTGTATTTATTTTACTACTCAATGAATCTGAAGTTAATGAGTTAATCAGTTTTAAGTGTGATTAAACTTAAAGGTGAATACACTTAATCTGTCTTGTAAGTCAAATCATAAATCATAGAGTGTGAAAGTTCTGTGAAGGATCATAGAATGATCACAAAATCGTTGAGTAAACACACGTTATAACATCACTCTACAAAAAATAACAAATAATGGACTCTTTGTGGTTCAAATCTCTAGATAAGAAAGTCCACACTATTTATTCAGCAAGTTGACAAAGTGACGCAATGGTCAGACAAATAGTCAGAAGCTACAGTTGCGCCAGGCTAGTCTACACAAATCACTGCCATACGTTAACTGCTATAGCCGACCTAGACACCCTACCAACTAATAAGATCATGGCACGTGTCATACTCATTTGCTGAATGAGTAAAGTTTCGATTCTCAAAAATTATCGTTTCATCTATTGAAGTTAATACATTCTGTCATTCATCTCCGACCGACTCTTCACATTTCTTCTTAGACTTTTTAAATACTTATCACATCTAAGAAGAAATCAAAAACACACATTGTTTCAGATTTAAACAGAAAATCACATTATCATCCCTAACCTTCTTCAGAATTTCTTCAAGCACACTTCCTATAACTATTTCTCAACTTCAAGTAATGTGAGCTAAGATTTTGATATGTGAAGTTACTGAAGGCTGTGGCGAGTCAGAAGATTAAAGGACAAAAATTATAGGCTTCAAAGCATTCATTGTGACATGCGAACCAGAACATAACCTGGGAAAAAGATTTTGGTATAATGTATCACATACTATTTTTTATTCTACTATCGTAAAAGTCATAAATCTTTTCATCATAACAGTCATGCATTGCCCACACTCCTTCACTCATATACCCGTCAGAAGGTAGTGCTCTTCTGTTATTGATCTTGTTAAGGCAAGCTACAGAAGAAGAGGGGCAAACAGCTGAGAGGGAGAGCTCAATTGATGGAGAGGAGATGAACTTGTAAAACCCTAGCATAAACTTCATCTTTATGCAAGTGGTATGCTATAAGTTCGTCTCCTCTACAACAACAGCCCTTGAAGCTACCTCAACCTTGAGACTTGTCCACAGAAGGATCTAATAAGGATTTGTCACCCTAAATTGATGCTAACAAAAAAAGGGAGAAGAAAAATGGGTATATCAACCCAAATGTCAGTATCAAGCTACGGGAAGAGAATATAGAATTTAGGGGGAGTACTCAGAGGATAATTGCATATATCTTAAGGGGAGTTAGGGGGATATTTGTAATATGTTTCTGATCTGATAAATAATTAGTTATCTTCTTTTAAATGGCTATATAAATGAAAATACTTATACTTTCAACAGTCTCTCACTATGTTGTTCTTGATTTTTAATGTATTATATTATGTGATTGATTTTGCTATTAATATTTAAATTGTTTTGTTATCATCAAATAGGGAGAGATTGTTAGTACATTTATATGTTAGTTTATTTGAATTTAATGATGACAAAACAATGTTATAATGTTTTATTAATGCATGTTGATTGTTTTGTAAACATAATGAGTCTACCTGTTAGAATAATAAATAATATAAAAGAAGAAAAGGAAATAAATAAATGTGAAAGTATAAACATTTGTTTTTGTACAGTCCTTGTAAAGAACAATCATTGTAAAAGGACTTAGGGATAAAAAAAATGTTAGCTTGATCTGAAATGAAAAGATAGACTAATTAGGAATTAAACTTGTTAGGTTGATCCAAAAGATAACCTCTATATAGTCTTTAAAAGAATAATGTTGTAAAAAGACATTAGGGATCAAATTTGTTAGGTTGATCTAAGTACAGAGAGCTATAACGAAAATGTAATAGATTAGACTGAAGATCAAAGAATGAAGAACAGCAGAACAAAGCAGCAGATCAGAGATTGAAGAGCAGAAAAGAAGAACTAAGAATTTGCAAACTAAAAAAACATAATTGCTGAAATCTTAGAGTAAGCAAGGATTGTTGAGTAAGATGCTATAGACTTTACTCTACAATACATGACTCTCAGATCATCGAGTGTTGAGCAAAGTCAAAGATTGTCGAGTGAAAATAAGATCGTAGAATGCAGAATAAAGAACAATCGTTGAGAAGAAAGAAGATCAATAAGGAAGCTAGAGCCACTAAGGATAAGAGTCGAAGGGTCAAAAGGAGATTATACGAAATCATGTGTTAAGCATTGAACTGTTAAAAGAAAAATGCTTAAGCACATAATTGGAAAGATCAGACATACTTTAGAGCAGGAGGATAAACTAGAAGAAGCTAGGATCATCCCACAAGACCATCAAAGAAAAAGAGTTTGTAGAGTTCTATCGAGTAGACTCATCACAACACAGTAAAGATAAAAGGCTCTAGCAAAAGAAGTGAAGATTGAAGCTCACAAATGTTGAACAAGTCAAAGTACTCAAGATCGTAAAATGAAGTTGAACTGAATATCTTCAGATCATCGCGCTACTTCAGAATGCAGAGTTACATCATTGATGAGCTGCCTTGGTGCTATACCCATCAAAGATCATAATGCCAATGACACTAAGAGAGAGACTAGCTATGATAGATGATTGGGATGTCCTTACCAAAGAATTTTCTAGCAAAGAAATAGTTTGAGGTAAACTAGCTGAAGAAAACAAGGAGTAGAGCATGATTCAGCAACAGTTAGCTTAACAGAAGCAAAAAACTTGAGAAATCCACTACAACAGAAGGAGTGCACTGAATAGAGACAGAATGGAGTCCATAATCATGTAGACAACAAGTGTTTAGATAGGAAGAAGATTACAAAGAAGAAAATGAACTTGAGAGAGACAGAAGTCAATGTTTAAAGAAGTAAAATAAGCTTGTCCAGCAATGTCTAAGAACAGAAAGCAACATCAAAGAACGACTGCAAACACAGAAGTAGAGTCATTATGAGAATCGTTGAGCAAGTTAAAAGCAACACTTTATGAATGAAGATTGAAGAAATCTTAGAGTACATAAGTATTACAGTTGGACTTAAAACCTACTGAAGATCGTAGAGTTGAAGATTGCAGAGCCAACCAAAAGAGCTAAAAATTGCATAGTAAAAAAGAAAGTATGACAACTCTGACAAAGGACTAACAATGGAAAGATATGAAGAAGAAAACGCTTTAAAGTGAGTATGGGAAATCCTAAGCTTGAAATGAAGATCTAATAGTGGTGAGTCTAACGGCTAGTTCGAACAAGTGACAACCCCCACAAGGGTACCTTTCTGCAGACTGAAGTCACTCTACACTTTGGAGGATCATTAACCTAAAGTCATTCTATACTTTGGAGGATCGATCAAAAAATGATTCCAGCCTGAAAGAGCTAGAGTAGAACAGAGAAATATGGAAGGCTCGTGGGGATAAAAGTTCAACAAAATCATTCAACTTCTAAGTTCATTATAAATGAGCTTAACGCTAACTTGGCAGCTCCTCAA
Source organism: Hedera helix (assembly GCA_947179155.2). Taxonomy (NCBI): domain Eukaryota; kingdom Viridiplantae; phylum Streptophyta; class Magnoliopsida; order Apiales; family Araliaceae; genus Hedera; species Hedera helix. The sequence goes on from OX359286.1 coordinate 6,038,713, forward strand.
ACATCAAAATCAATAAAAACAACAAAGACAGAACTTAGTGACTCACCTGATTCGGAGGAATCAACCCCTGGATGGGAAGAGGACTGTGTGTCCTATGGAGTAAGACGGGACTGTGTGACCCGCTTAATTCTTAGTGAATCAACCACAGGATCGGAAGAGGACTTAGTGTCCTGTGGAGAAAGACGAGACTTAGTGACTCACCTTCTTAGTGAATTAGACCCTTAGTAGGAGGACTTGATGTCCAGGACTTTGTGTCCAGTTGTAAGGGTATCCAATTTATCCTTAATGGATCATCCCTGCTCAACGGAGTGGAAAGAGGAGTAGGAGCAATTCAAGCTCCGAACCTCTTAAACATCCTTGTGTTATCAATGTTTCATTACCTCATTCTTTATCTTTCTTATAGCTGTTATGAATGTTATATCTGTTTGTCATATCTTTCTAGTAGAAAACTAAATACAGAACTGTGTTTTTTCAGATTAAGAATCAAAAAAGGGTATTACAAAATAATTTAATTCCACTACGAAAACATTTACATAATTATTTAGTAAATAGCTTAAACAAAAAAGTTATACAACAATGTATAAAGATCTATTAAACCCCCTTCTAGATTACTTTCTTGTACCTTTAGAAAATAACAGATTGGTAAGTAAGAAATCTCTCATTCGTTTAGATATTCTTGTTGTTTCCATGGATTTGTTTGATATTGTATCTTGTCATTCCATATTACTTATTGCAGAAAATATATGTGATAAAAATGATGAGATTACTAGTGTTTGTCAAGATGATACTCCATATATTAGGCAACTTTTTGCAACATTAGAAGAGGTTGAGAATTTTTATAGAAGATATGCCCAATTTGAAAGAAGGAAAGTCGATTGGTCTTTAAGGCAAGGAATCATCTAGTGATTGACACCAAATGGGTCTTCAGAAATAAGATGGATGAAGAAGGTGTTAATCACAAGGAACAAGACCAGACTTGTAGCAAAAGGTTACTCCCAAGAAGAAGGGGTCGACTATGATGAAACTTATGCACCAGTAACAAGACTAATAGCAATTAGGATGTTTATTGCCTTTGCATCCCACATGAACTTTAGAGTCTTCTAGATTGATGTCAAGAGTGCTTTTTTGGATAGTAAACTTCAAGAAAAATATAAATCAAGTCAATTATATTTATAAATTAGATAAAACACTTTATTGCTTGAAGCAAACACCTAGAGCATGCTATGTGTAATGACCTCAAAAAAATAAACTATATTATAAATAAAATTAAGAATTTATTTATTAATATAGTGTATGTTAAGGGAATTAATTTTAACTAATATACAATTGGTAGAGTATATGAGTTATTTTTTTTTATTTTTATTAAAGAAAATCCGACTATTGAGAAGATTAAATTAGTGGACTAACTTAGAGATATTAATATCAAGGAATTGATAAGATAGTGTAGTTAATTAAATATTCCGTTAATTTTGAATAATGCAAGTCTAATTGAATTATGTAAATTAATTAATATATTTATTAATTAATGAAAATATGTGAATGTTGAAAATATTAAATAATAGTTCATCTAGTAAGTTAATACTAAAAGATTAGCTCTTTTAGTTAAATAAGCAAGCCCAATGCAATTAAAATTATTAGTGGACTAGTTATTTGATTATAGAATTAATTTAATTAGCCCAACTCTTGTTAACTTAAACAAATACTCTAGAGTCCAATAAAAACTTATGTTGGGAGCCTAATTTAATTATATGGTAGCCCAAACATCAAGCCCGATTTAGTGAAATTGAAAAAGGAATTCAATTTGACTTAATACTTGCAAAATGAAAGAATAATACACACACACACACACATGTGTGTGTGTGTGTGTATTATCAGTGGGGGAGTCCCCAGGGGGGGTTTAAGGCTCAAGATTGGTCTTGGTAACACAATCCAATGAATTACTCCTAAGTTGTCCTTAATTTCCCTAAATCATAGATTGTTATCTTCCATGCAAATGAAGCTCTAATTAAACCAAGTTGGTGGATTAGGAAAGGTTAAGCATACTTAGTATTTGGCTGTAAATAGAACCTCCCTCATTGATTTACAATGTTAGTTTATTTGGCTAAGTTAGAGATAAAGAGAGAAAGAAAGAGTTTTGAGAGGAAAAAAAAGAGCTACACTTGTGTTCTTGAAAGTTATAGGTATAAAACACCAAGAGAGCTTAAAGGGGTGGTGCATAGTAGCCTTGGTGGGAGTCTTGGATGTCCTCAAACTTCATCTTATACTTTGGAAAGCAAAGAAAGAAAGTCACCAAGAGCGAGAGGTATAAAAATCCTAAAAACCCTAGTTTCTATCTCTTCTTTGTACAAAATATAATTTTTGTATTGGAAAACTAATTTGTAAACTCTCTTTTTAGAACTATACTAGACATGCTAAGGTAGAGTTTCATGAGCTTAAGATATGAATTTCTATGCATTTATGTTGAAAAGTTTGACAAAAACCTAAGAAATCGTTTTTATCGACGAACTAAATCGAACGCTTGGATCGTAGTTTTCATTTTGAAACTTACAACTGATTTTCCTTACAACCTCTTTGGAATCATATAAAAATGATTTAAAATGAGCAAGATATGAATTTTTGATCAAGAATACCTCACTGTTGGAAGTCTGTGCACAAAAATCCACTTTTCGGCCATTTTCAGTAAGGAAAACGTGTCCAAATTTACATTTCGATGATGAAATCTTGTAGTCCAGAAAGATACAAATCCAATAAGACCAATATGAGGTCAATCGGATGTGTAGATTTCATTTTATTCAAGTTTGTACAAAAAAGGTCAAATCTGGAAAAGTTTTAAAAATACACTACTAGGTTTTTTTAAAATCGGTCGATCTGATTTTATTTATATTATGGGATCCGGTTCAGGGTCTTTTTTGGTCGGTTCTCGAGTCGGGTCCTAAGCAAAATATTTTTATAATTTAATAAAAAATATTATAAAATTTAATTTTGGTAATTATAATGTCATTTGGTATTTATTAAAATTAATGATTTATTAAGACCTTACTAAATAGTAATAATAGAAGCTAATTAACTTTTATTTACCATTAAATAATAATTAAACTGATTATTTACTATTAAATAATATGTAAAAATAATTAATTAATATATTATTATTTAATTAACATTAAATAATAATTAAAGAGGATTAAAACTAATAAACTAATTATTTATTATATAATTAAGATTAAATAATAAGTAAGGATAATTAATTAATTAATATTTAATTAACATTAAATAATAATTAAATAGGATTAAAGTTAATAGACTAATTATTTATTATTTAATTAAGATTAAATACTAAGTAAAGATAATTAATTAATTAATTAATTAATTAATTAATATTAAAGAATAATTAAAGAGAATTAAAGTTAATAAATTATTTATTTATTATTTAATTAAGATTAAGTAATAAGTAATGATAATTAATTAATTAATTATTATTTAATTAACATTAAATAATAATTAAAGAGAATTAAAATTAATAAATTAATTATATATTATTTAATTAAGATTAAATAATAAGTAAGGATAATTAATTAATTAATTAATTATAATTTAATAAATACTAAATAATGATTAAAGAGAATTAAAGTTAATAAACTATTTATCTATCATATCATTAATGATTAATGATAAATAAGAAGGATTAATAGCTCATAAATAATTAATTATTGAGTAAAGATAACTAAAGATAGTTATCATTTAAAATGATGAATAATAAATGAGGTAATGAAATAATTATAATAAATTGTTTAAATGTTTAAATAATTTTATAGGTGATGTTTTAAGTTTTTTAAATCAATATTACTTAAAAAGAAGTAATATTTGACTGTTAAATCATTTACCTAAATACAATTAATGGTATTAACAAGGTTAAATGATATAAAAATTATTCACAAGGTGCTATGTGATAGTCATATGTGATTTAATGCTATGAAATTAATAAACTTAAATGTTTAAATTAAACGATTATATGCTGATAGACCAACGTTATCAATGTTAGGTCTTCAGTACTAATTTATATTGAGCAAGTTTCCTAACTCAAACTCGACTTATATTTTCTTCAAGAATGTTAAGTGGTTAAATTATTGCTAATTATTCCACATCATTATTATTATTGACATTCATATATAATGCACTTGAATTCATGTTCCTTTATTGAACTGTGAAATATTTAAAGTTATTCATGAACTGTTTAAGGAGTAGTCTATGCCTTTGGTTTTGGCTAGACTTTTCATGTTAATTATTTTAAAAGTTATTCCAAATCAGTTATTGGTGCAGATTCTTAGACTGAGAAGAACAACCCTGAATGGGGAGTAACCTAAGTATCAGATATAAGATACATACAAATAAGAACTAAATAAGAGGGTTCTTCACGAGGTTGTACTAGAAACAACCCTGCATACACATATTGTACAAGAGGTTGATCCCCTCGAATACTGTTCTGAAACTTTAACCTAAGAGGGTTATTCACGTAACTGATACCTCATTGATAGTTCATGGTCCATTGACCATTCAACAGTTAAATAATCAATTGTCATTTCTTTATTTTGCGCATTGATTATATTGTTCATTGTTGAACTCCTATTATTAAATCATTCAGTTGATATTTCTATTCATTTATGACATAATTCTTGTTATTCATTTTAAAATTGCTTAGCAAGCTAGTTGCTCATACTTGCTATCTCATAAAATATTTTTGCAGCTAAACCTGAAGGATCAAGTAAGGATAAAGGCAAGGGGAAGATGAAGTCTAATTGAGCTGACTACTTGTTTTCCTGTTTATCTTTTGATAGATATAACTTTTGTAACATGAACTATTTGATAACCTTTTGTAGTTTGTGATGTATGTATTTGGTAAAGGTTATAGACCTTGGGACTAGAAAGTCATTATAATAAACAACATCTGTTTATTTATACTTCCGCATTTGTATTATATGTTGTTTAGTATTGTTTGGATGTTTGGATCGTGAGCACTGAGTTTGAGGTATTAGTACCCAAATTTGGGGACATCATAGGTTAGTATCAGAGCTGTAGGTTATAAACTTTAGGATTTGCGAAACCTAGGTTATAACCTTAGAATTAAACTCAAATCGAGTATGTTAGGAGATGGATCGAGGAGATCCATTAAGTCTGTTGGAGATGGATTGTGGAAATTCATCGAGTCATTTTTTGTACATGATAAAATATTATTTCATTTCTTCAATGATTATATTTTATTATGTTACTGATGTGTTGCCATTATTGTTTTTTGTCTGTGGTTGTAGGATGTTCGAATGGGGAGAGTCCAGTCGGGCTAGAGAAGATGAGCCACGAAAGATTCTCGTGGAAACTATCTTGAGATGGTATACTGTAATACCGGGTCATGAGATACCACCGGTTAATAGGGAGCTTATCTTAGAGGCAAAGTAGGGAGAGTGTCAGGATATTCCTGTGGATACTGAGCATTTATGGGTTGTTGAGCCATTACTTCAGGAGGAACATTAGTCAGACTTTGATACAGATCCTATTGTAGGCCGGGTGATATGGCTCTACAGTGAAGACGAGGAGGATGAGGTCGAGGAGACCGACGAGGATGAGCCCGAGGAGGCTGGTGAGGATGACCCAGAGGAGGAGACCACCGAGGCCTAGGAGCCTAAAAGGTTGTTTGAGTTTTAGTCAGTGGAGGAGTGGATCCGCCACTTAGAGGATCAGAATCATGATATGAAGACAGAGAAGATCAGTATAGGTCTCTAGTGTAATGATAATGAATTTCATTAGACATTGTAATTATAATTATTATATAATTAGCAATGAAATAAAATTTTTGTACTAATTAATTGTGCATTAGATAATTGAATGAATATACATGTGTATGTGTATGTGTATATTTATTTAAAGCAATGAAGCAAGATGTTATAATTAATTAAAACAAATCTAATTGGATTATATTTTAAATCCAAATGAGGTATTAAACTAGGTCAATTAAATTAACCTAGTAGCCCATGTAATTAAATTAAGCTTTAGTCCATGTAATTAATTAAACAAGCTCATTGCTTATTTTAATTAAAGGTGGTATAACTTATTTATTGCTAGCCTAATGTGTTAATTAAATTGAGCTCAAACCAATTAAATGGATGTGCCCAATATATTTAATCCTAGAGTCCAATGTGGAGCCCAATAGGAAGTCAAAATTGGTCAACATTATTACATATATGAATATATATATATATATATATATATATATATATATATATATATATATATATATATATATATATATATATATAAAGCATGAAAAAAATAAAGGAAAAATGGCCTAAAAAGGCCATTTGGCCGGTTACACTATGGGGCCCACATGGTTGCCTTGTTGCTTCCAATTTACTTTTTGTCATAGTAGGTAAACAACCCTTGTCACTCACATTGTTAATCAACTTGTCCATCCATGCAATAGTAATCCTAATTAAGCTCTAATTTGACCGATACTAGTGGATTAGGAGAGTTGATGATGTATTAGTAAAGTACTATAAATAGAGTACTCCTCACACTTGGTGATGTTTGTTAGTTCATTTCCTAGTATTCTAGACGGAAAAAGAGAGAGCTTTTGAGAAAGAAAAGAGAGAAACACTTGTGAGTTGTGAGAAATTGCTAGAGATTTATCAAGGCGGAGTCTCTAACAAAGTTCATAGCCAAGAAGAAGATAGCATTAAAGTCCATAAGGTTTAAAAGTGCTCCAACCCTTCCTTTGTTCATTTTTGTAGTCTAGATAGATTTTAAACGGTTAAAATATATTTTTAACCGATCAAAAGTTGTTTTAATGGTCTAGAAGTCTTAAACTATGTTATATATGTATATTCATGGTTTGATGTGTTTATATCATGTTTTAGTATGTGTGTATTGGATAAAAATGGAAGAAATGTTCATAATAGACTTTACCGGTAAAACCCTAGTCAAGCATGTGATGTTTTATGTTGTAGTTTGAAATGTACAAGTTGGAAAATGGATTTTTATGGCTAGAAAGTTACATACATGAGTTTTAAAGAAAACCCAACTTGAAGCTTTCAATAATATTGAAAAACAAAGGAGTTATGGCTTTTACCGCAAAGTAGGTCGTTTTTAAACCCTAAGTGGTTCGATCCTTAAATTATGTGTCAAACGTTTTCAAAAATTCGATCGAACCATGAAATATTGTAAAACAAGAAGTTAGGAACACATCAACACTGATTTTGTGTCATTTAATTTGGATATGTAGATTTCATTTTATCAAGATTTGAATCAAAAGTGTCAAAAGTGTCAAAAAATTGGAAAATTAAAATTTGTTTCTGCAGTACAAATCACGCGCCGAGGTGCCATGCACTATTCCGAGAAAAATAATAAATCTGAACTGGGTCGGGTCAGGTTAGTCTGGGTCAGAAAATGAAAAATGTTCCAAAAATCATTTTAGTATTTTTGGACTTAATAAATGTATTTTTAAAGTTGTAGATAATTGATTTAACAATTAAAAGTGTATAAATATTATTAAAGGATTAATAATATAATTAAGTTCATAAAATATTATTAAATAAATAATAATATAAGAAAAATATTAAAATATTATTAAAAGTATAATAATATTATAAAGTCAATAAAATATTATTAATGAGTAATAATATTAATGAAAAGATAAAATATTATTAAATGAATAATAATATTAGAATATGAATAAAATATTATTTAACAATTAATAATATTAGATAATTAATAAAATATTATTAAATAGTTAATAATATTAGATCATGATTAAAATATTATTAAATGATTAATAATATTAGATAAGTAATAAAATCTTATTAAATAATTAATACTATTAGATAATTAATAAAATATTATTAAATAGTTAATAATATTAGATAATGATTAAAATATTATTAAATAGTTAATAATATTAGATAATTAATAAAATATTATTAAATGATTAATAATATTAGAAGATCAATAAAATATTATTAATGATTAATAATATTATGGGATTAATTAAATATTATTAAATTATTAATAATATTAAATAAATGTATGATCTATATTAGATATTTAATATAGGTTTTATGTGATTGATATATTATCAAGTAATGATAAAATTTTCTAAGTGTTAATATACCCGTAAATCTATAATTATGTGGTTACGAAAGAGTTATAAAGGTTATCATATGTATGTGTATATGGTACTAATTTAAGATCAAACTGATTAATTGTTAGGTCTGTTCAAAGCGAATAAAATTGAATTGATTAGTAGTAGACTACGTAAGAGACAAGTTTTCCTTAACCCTAACTTGCATTTATTGTTGCAAGTTTTCTTCAACCTTATTTACATTGGGCAATTCAATTATTGTTGAGCAAGTATTTACACTCGTAGTTATTTGACAGAGTTTTAAGTGGGTTAATTATCTAAAATTATTCCACATCATTACTGTTATTGTATTCGCATATAGTGTTGTTGCAAATGTTTTAGTTCATTAAATAAAGAATTGTTTAAGAATGTCTAAGCTAATTGTTTCGGCTAGACAATGTATGTTTAAATTCATCAAATTGAATCTGTTAAAAGCTTATCCAAACCATTGGTTGGTGCGAATTCTTATAGTAAGACTGAGAATGAACAACCCTAAATAAGGGAGAGTTTTGTCTGTCGGGAAACCGAATTTACGCATGATGTCTGAATATTATGTACATACATATGGTACAAGAGGCTGATCCCCTTGAGTACTAGTTTTTTGAGGAGACGGATATATACAAATGTCTTTTCTACCTTAGTAGCAGTTCATGGTCATTAAAGACCACTCAGCAGTAAAGAGTCAATCCATTCTTTTTATTGAAAATTGATTCTTGATATCTTTCACAATTGTTATCTATTGTTGAAAACCTTGACGTTAATTTCCCTTTTATCATTATATATCTTATGCTATTGTTTATAAACTTGTTGAGCCATTTAGTTGTTCATTCTTGCTATATCGTAACTTATTTCAGCTAAACCAGAGTGTTCTAAACATGACAAAGGCAAAGGAAAAGCCAACGCTTAGATTAGCTTGATAAATGCTAGATTAATTACTTTTATGTAATTTTTTTGTAATTTTTTTGTATTCCCTTAAGATATGTAATGTTTATGTTAAGGTTAATCGACCTTGGAAAGTGTAGCATTTTTTATAAAGAACCTTTTGTATTATTCCGCGAAGTTTAAATGCAATTTATGTATTTAATTGTTAGTAAGTATTGTACAGTGGATAACCAAACCCGAGGTTATGGAACTCGAATTTGGGATCGCCACAAGTTGGTATCAGAGCTGTAGGTTAGAGACGTTAGGATTGTGAAACCTAGGTTATAACCTTAGTATTAAACTCATATCGAGTGCGTTAAGAGATGAATCAAGGGGATTCATCATGACGTGTATTTTTGGAGGTAGATTGAGGAAATCCATCGAGCCGAGATGTACATGATAAAATTTTATTTCATTTCATCAATGAATATATTTTATTTCTGTACTAACTTTTGTTATTTGTATGATTGTAGGATGCTTGAGATTGGACAGACGAGTTATACTGTTGAGGAGGTGATTTACACTGATATCCACATGGAAATGGCACAACTGCTAGTGGTTGCACCGATAGAGGAACCTAAGTCTGATCCAGAGGAGGGAGATCGTGAGGAGACCGTGAGGAGACCGTGAGGAGCCCGTCTGGGGCGTAGTGATGAGGTCATACAGTGAGGATGAGGCCGAGTCCGAGGAGTCTGAGGACGAGGAGCCAGCTGAGTACGCTGATAGCATGGGCACTACTACCAGTGACAACATCGACCCTCTGACTACGAGGAACGAGGAGCTGGAGGTTAGGGTTCAGCATTTAAAAGAGCATAATCATACCCACCAGCATACGGAGAAATAGTATTATCAGTTCTCTGGCGAGAACACGAAGCTGAAGGAGAAGATGGCCGAGATGGAGGCCAAATTAGCAACAGCTGACCTGAAGGTTCAGCAGGTTCAGGCTGAGAAGGAGGCTATTAAAGGCCAGTGGCAGCAGACAGTAGATGCTAGGATCAAGATGGAGATCCAGAGAGATGCTACACATGGGCAGATGCTAAAGCTGAAGGATGAGGTTAGAGAGAAGAGGGTGATGATTGATAGACTTAGCTGTGTCTATTACTCTTTGTATGGTAGATTGCAGAGTAAGGTGTACTACTACCCAGCAGAGGAAGGCCAGTCCATGCACACTATCAGCAGGAGCATGGTGATGGCTATGGGGGATGAGGAGTATGATGATGCTGTGCATCGAGGGATGCACCGTCAGTAGTAGTAGTTTCCTTTATTTATGTATATAGATGCAGTAGAAACCCAGCTTTTGTTTTGACATAGGGTTAGTATGATGTAAAACCCAACTCAATGAGGTTGTGGGATATATTTTTGGTAAGATTCCGTCTTTTGTAGTATTTCAGGGATAGTAGCATTTATAGCAGTATGCATATGATGTAAAAGTGCTATGCACTGTGGTTTTTGCATATGAATATAAATGCAGATCTGTTTATGTTTATATGCGTTGAGATGATTATTTGTGCTTAAGTTACAAAACGAAAGTTAAAAAAGGAAACAACTTTATTAATTTAAAATTTTCTTTATACAGAAAATGCCGCCACGTAGACAATTACCGAGAAACCAAGGAGTAGAAGAATCCGTTAACAACGATGAGAGAGCACCATCAAACCCAGTGCAAGAGTTTGTGAAAATGCTAATGGGGGCATTCCACAGACAAAACGCAAATGCTGCTAGAGCAATAAACCCTGTCGCTCCACTAGCAAGCTTTAAAGATTTCAAACTAATAGGACCACCTAAATTTCGAGGCACAACGGATCCTATAGAAGCGCAAACTTGGATCGAAGAAATGGAAAAGGTCTTCAAGGTTGCACGAATAGCGGAGAAGCAAATGACCTCATTTGCTACCTTTATGATGACGGGAGAGGCGAATTATTGGTGGAAGGCTAACAAGAGCCGAGCAGGAGAGGGAACTATCGCGTGGGCGCGATTTAAGGAAGTGTTCTTGGAGAATTATTTTCCAGAAAGCACACAAGCAAGGATGGAGGTTAAATTTCTAGAACTCAAGTAGGGGAACATGTCAGTATCCGAATATGCTGGCAAGTTCAACGAATTGGCAAGATTTGCTCCACACCAGGTGGACACTGAAGCAAGGCGTTCAAGAAGGTTTGAGCAGGGACTGAAACCGTGAGTTTACAGTAGGGTCGTTGTTCTTCAAATTACCAACTTTGCAACCTTGCTGGAGAAAGCTATAATCGCAGAAAGGGGAAATGAAGCCCTAAACAAGCATAATCAGGAACGGAACAAGAAAAGAAGTGAAGGAGGAAACAAAGAGGTAGCAGCGAGGGAAGTAACCAGAATAAATGCAAATGAAACAACAACAACAACAACAACAACAACAGTTCGGGGACGCCCCAAGGAAGCGATCAGAAGAAAGGAAACAAATGCAGTAAATGCGGGAATAATCACTCAGGGGAGTGTATGAAGGGAAAGAACGTCTGTTACAACTGTGGGCAAGAAGGACATATCGCTCCTAATTGTCCCACCCCTAAGAAGAGAGGTTGTTTCTCATGTGGAACTGCGGATCATCAGTTTAGGGATTGTCTAAAAAGGAAGAACGACGGGGGAAGTACTGGATACAAGGGAAACAACAATAAGCTCACCATTGGAGGCCCAGTGCAGCAGAACAAACCAACAGCACAGACTTTCAACATGACGGTGCAAGACGCCGTGTAATCAAAAGACGTGGTGTCAAGTATTATTCCGATCAATGATATAAATGCATATGTATTGTTTGATTCGGGTGCTACCTGTTCGTTTGTGTTTGATGATTTCGGTAGGCGGTTAGAATTTCCTAGAGAAAAACTAGAGAATCCAATGACCATAGAGGTTGCAAATAGAGAAGTGATTCATGTAGAGTATATACATAGAAATTGTTGTGCTGAAATCAAGGGTCAGAAGTTGAATGTGAATCTAATTCTGATACGTTTGGGGGAGTCTGACGTTATACTTGGAATGGATTGGTTGTTTAACCACGGAGCGATAATTAATTGTCAGAAGAAGTGTATACACCTTAAAACACCAAACAAGTCTAAGGTCGTATTTTATGGCAGCAAGTCGTCAAGATAATCTTCTTGTTTGACGATAATGCAGGCCAAGAAACTGTTGAAGAAAGGTTATGTAAGGTATTTGGCTCATATAGTGGATACACAAATGGTGAATCTCGATATGTAGCAAATACCAGTAGTTAAGGAGTTCATGGATGTCTTTCCCGATGAACTGCCAGGTCTACCGCCAGATAGAGAGATAGAATTTGTGATCAATTTAGTATTGGGGATTGCACCGATATCAAAAGAACCATATAGGATGATTCCGGTAGAAATGAAGGAGTTGATGGTTCAATTGCAGGAGTTGTTGGATAGGAAGTACATTCAGGCGAGTGTTTCTCCATGGGGAGCACCTGTGTTGTTTGTAAAGAAGAAGGATGGATCGATGAGACTTTGTATGGACTATAAAGAGTTAAACAAAGTAACAATTAAGAACAAGTACCCGTTACCACGAATTAACAATCTTTTTGATCAATTAAAAGGGGCGAAGTACTTTTCAAAGATTGACTTAAGGACTGCTTATCATCGGTCGAAAGTCAAGAAGGAGGGCATACCCAAGATGGCATTCAGAACTCGATATGGTCATTATGAGTTTCTGGTGATGTCGTTTGGACTAACGAATGTGCCAGTCGCATTTATGGACATGATGAACAGAATATTCAAGCAGTACTTGGATAAATTTGTCGTTGTGTTTATTGACGATATTTTGGTTTATTCCAAAACAGGGGAGGAACATGCCAAACATCTAAGATTGGTGTTGGAGATATTACGAAATGAGCAGTTGTATACCAAATTTTCAAGGTGTGAATTCTGGTTGGAGAGAGTTCAATTTTTAGGTTATGTTATTGACAAGGAGGGAGTTTCAGTGGATCCAGCAAAAGTAGAAGTAGTGATGAATTGGGATCAACCAAGGACGCCGACGGAGGTTAGAAGTTTCTTAGGTTTAGCGGGTTACTATCAGAGATTCATCAAAAACTTTTCGAAGATAGCAACACCGTTAACCAATTTGTAGAGGAAGACGGTAAAATATGTATGGATGGAAAAGTGCGAGGGGAGTTTTCAGGAGCTAAAGAAGAGACTTAGTGAAGCACATGTATTGACTTTACCGGACGATACCGGAGGTTTTACGGTCTATAGTGATGCATCGCACAAGGGACAAGGTTGTATGCTTATACAAAACGACAAAGTCGTTGCGTATGCATTAAGACAGTTAAAGGATTATGAGAAGGGATACCCTACCCACGACTTAGAGCTGGCAGCGGTAGTGTTTGCCCTTAAGATTTGGAGACATTATTTATACGGGGAAAAGTGTGAGATATTCACAGATCATAAAAGTCTGAAGTATATATTCACACAGAAAGAGTTAACTATGAGGCAACGGAGATGGTTGGAGTTGATCAAAGACAATGATTGTGAAATTCTATACCATCCCGGCAAAGCCAACGTAGTAGCAGATGCTCTAAATAGAAAGAGCAAGGAGAAGTTGTTTGTATTAACAGAACAGGAAGAATTGGTGAAAGAGATGGCTCGAATGGAATTGGAGGTGAAAAATCCAAAGGAGTCGATCGAAGTGGAAGCAAGCCCAACCTTGTTAGATAAGGTGAAAGAGGCTCAAGACAAAGATGAGGAATGTGACAAAATCAGAAAGAGGATGCTCGATGGGGAAGAGTTCAAATTCAAAGTGGATAGCAAAAGATTGCTAAGGTTTGAGAATCGTGTTTGGGTACTGCTAGTGCCTGGATTACGAGAAGAGATTTTGCAATAGGCTCACAGTACTAGATACTTGATACATCCGGGAAGTACGAAAATGTATCAAGATCTACGTCAACATTTTTGGTGGCCGAATTTGAAAAGGGGGGTTACAGAATGTGTTAGTCGTTGCCTAACTTGTCAAAGGGTAAAGGTCGAACATTAGAGACCAAGTGGATTATTACAGCCGTTAGAAATTTCTGAGTGGAAATGAGAGCATATTACAATGGATTTTATGGTAGGACTTCCAGCAATAAAAAAGAGATACGATGCTATATGGGTGATTGTGGATCGACTAACAAAGTCAGCGCACTCTTTGCCGATCAAGATTAAGTTCAGTTTGGATCACTTGGCTAAATTGTACATCAAGGAGATAGTTTCAAGACATAGGGTGCCGGTATCAATTGTGTCAGACAGAGATCCGCGCTTCACGTCAAAGTTTTGGAGGAGTCTTCCGGAAAGATTGGGGACACAGTTAAGAATGAGTACAGCGTATCATCCGCAGACTGATGGGCAAAGCGAGAGAAGAATTCAGACATTAGAAGATATGCTCAGAGCCTGCGTGATGGATTTCAAGGGCAGTTGGGAAGTGTTGGTTTGCAAAAATATGACATACATATAATCAAATTATATAAGCGCAACGGAAGCAAAAAAAATCATATTTTAAAATTTTTGTACAAACCAATAACCCGGATCTTTCTTATGCGACTATTATTAATTGAGGAATGATAAAAGAATTTATACCTTTGTAGAACCAAGCTTCCACGGGTACAAGTTCATCTCCCTTTGATCATTCACGTTCTTCTTCAAATTCACCGATTAGATTCCACGGATCAATGTTAGCTCCCTAAGTGTTGAGCCTCTAGAGGTGATCCACCAAGAGATCTATGAATTAAAGAAGTGGATTTTTGGTTTCTTCAAACTATGGGTGGCTAGTCCTAATTCTCTCTCTCTCTAACTCTTATATCTAGAGAATTATGGAGTACTCTCTCTAATCTAATGAAAGAGTGTGTAACCTTGATCTATGATAAGACTCCTCTTATTTATAGATCTAGTCAACCCTCCTAAACTATTTAGGATTAGGGTTTTAATTTAATTCCCAATTTAATTAGGAACTAAATTAATTAATTACAGTTCTTAAACCATTTAGGAACTTAATTATTTAATAATGAGAGTACTTCTTATTAATTAATTACTAAACCATTTAGTAACTTAATTAATTATTATAATTATAATTCCTAAACTATTTAGGAACTTTAATTATTTAATAATAATATTATTACTTATTAATTAATTACTAAACCATTTAGTAACTTAATTAATTATTATAATTATAATTCCAAAACTATTTAGGAACTTAATTATTTAATAATAATATTATTACTTATTAATTAATTCCTAAACCATTTAGGAATTAAATAATAATACTAGTAATAATAATAATAATAATAAGATTCCTCTTATTAATTTATAATTAGTATTTCTAAAATACAGAATTATAAATATTAAGCTATTTAATTTATTCTATCACCATAGTATAAATTAAATATACTTAATTTATTATTACAATTATGCCATCCACTTCTAAAATAAATATTACTCTTTTGCGGTGTGACCCTTTAGGTTCTCCATATTAAACCGGTTGTATAATAAATAAATTAGAACAATTCTAATTCATTTATTACGAATTAACTCTTTAATTCAGAATAAATAATTATTCCACAATAAGGGTAAGCCCACTTAGCGATTAGTCGACTTTCCAGATAATATAGATTTTAACATTTAATCGTAAAAGAACCTTTCAGCAAATAGTTACCGTACAATTCAATCCTTCTACCATACAATGTCCCAATCAAATATAAGACACGGAATTTCTGTCAAGTCTTATTTATTTGATTATATGCATTTCAATTCACAAATACACAACTCTAGTTAATGTAAATTAGAAACTCCTTTCTAATTCCATTCAACCCTGGCCAGGGATTTCTGAGTTGTCACTTATTGAATCGCATAGGACATTTTCTCCCTTTACTGGAAGTGGTAGATCCTTTGTTGACCATTCATCTATCTCCATGTGTACCTTATTATACCCAAGCACATCCTTTGATATACCAATAGGTCTTAAGGAATATGTCAAAGTATAACTTAGTACACACAAGATACTAAGATGATCTCAAGTCTAAGGATCACTTGTACGACTATCACATAAGGAACTCCTATTGACAGACGAGTAAAACACCATTAGGTGTTCCTTGAGCGAGTCACGTTCAGTGAACTTATTCTCTAATAAGCACCTACATACTTGCTTTAGTGTCTCTACACAAATGATTATGAGATCAATCATACTCTTCATAAGAGCAAGCATAGTATGTACCAATCTATCCGGATCTACTAATCCCCTTTTTAGTGATCCAACGATTAGGAACAATTTTAGTTTTGAGCTATCTTGAATTTAGATCTCATTAGCATGATCCTCATCATGGTTCTAAAAGCATTGCTCAAAAACTATGGGTTTATCCATTTGATTAATTCAAGTAATTAATCATGAATAAAGAAATGTCTTGATAATTTTATTAAAAAATGAACAAGATTACAAAGTATATGCTTATCACATCAAATGTGATTGGCTTGAGGGCATACTACTTTCAATCTCCCACTTGCACTAAAGCCAATCGCCCTTTGGTATCCATATACCATTCTTCTCTAAGTGGCGTACAAATTGCTTAGTAAATGCTTTAGTTAATGGATCTGTAATGTTGTTCTAAGAGTTTACCATCTTTATGGTGTGGTCTCCTTTTCAATGATTCATCTAATCATATGAAAGTGCCGCAACACATGTTTGGATTTCAGATGAGACCTAGATTCCTTGGCGAATTAAACTCCTTTAATGTTAGGAACCATTATAAGTTATGTAATGAACTTGTTTAACCAAACAATCACCTTTGCAGCTTCAATTATAGTTATTTACTATGTCTTTGTCACTAAATCAGCAACTCTTTGCTGTTTGGAACCTTTCCAACTCACTGCAGCACCGTTCATGGTAATCATATTACCTGAAACGGATATGTTGTTATCTTGGTTAGTCTGAACAAACTTGAGTTTGTTAAATCCTCTAGTTTTATATCAGACCCATCATTAGAAACTCTTTTCTAATATTCTTCTCCAAAATTGAACTGATATCTGCTTATTATACATAAGCAATATCAAGTCTAGTACATTTCAACGAATCAATGTACGTCTCTTGGGTTAAGCCGAGCATCCTTTATGATCTATCTCTATAGACCTTTATCCTAAATAGAATGTTAGGACGCTTCTCCCAAGTCCTTAATGGAGAAGTTTTTAGACAACCACATCTTTACTGATTGTAGCATCGGTATGTCATTCCTTATTGATATTATATCAACATATAATACTAGGAAGGTCACAGTGCTCCCACTAACCTTTGTACATACTTGGTTCATCCTTGTCTTTGATAAAATCAAACTCTTTTGATTGTCTCATCAAAACCGATGTTCCATCTTCGAGAAACTTGCTCCAATCTATAATTGGATCGTTGTAACTTACATACTTGATTCGCTCCATCTATATGGAGACAAATTCTTTTGGTTGTGTCATACATACATCCTTTTGTATAGTAAGTTGTTACTGCAAGTAAAATCCGAATGGATATATGCATTTTCACTAGTGAAAAATTTCATCTTAGTCAACTCATTGACCTTGTTTGAAATCTTTTTACCACTAATTAGGTCTTATAGGTCTCCAATTAGCCATCTGCTTTAGTCTTTCTCCAAAGACCCATTTCGAATTTTATGGTCATCAGCCAATTCTCTTGAGTATCTAATACTCATACCTCATCGTATATATCTGGATCATCATCCACTATGATGTGTACCTTATCATCATCATCTATGATGAATCCATACCATTAAGGTATCTTCGGTACTAAACCAGATTTACGACTTGGTTGTTGTACAATAGGTTTATCTACTTGTACAGATTCCTTCACTTGATCTGTAGTGTTTTGTGGTTCTTGAACTTCTTCAAGATCTATTTTACTCCTACTAACCCTTTAAGGAAAAACTCATTTTCCTATAAGGCAGCGTGTTTCAAACAAACACCTTTTAGTTAGTCGGATTATAGAAGTGATACCCTAAATTTTCTTTAGGATATCCCATAAGTTTACACTTATCAGATCATGTCCCTAGCTTATCTTTGTCAAACCTTTTGACATAAGCTAAACAATTCAAATCTTAATATGCTTAAGACTTGGTTTCCTCCCTATCCATGACTCATATGAAGTCTTAGGGACGGAATTTGAAGGTATCTTATTTAGTAGATATGCAATCGTTTCTAGAGCATAACCCTAGAAGGATACTCGAAGATCGGTAATACTCACTATGGATCATCACCATGTCCATTATAAGAATACCATTTCGCTTGAGATGATCTAGAAACTTACTGCTTTAAGTATTCCCTTCTCGATCTAATCGAAGAACTTTAATACTTTTGGCCTTTAGTTTCTATACTTCACTTTTGAATTCTTTGAACGTTTCAAATGATTTGGATTTGTATTTCATTAAATACATATATCGAAATCTAGAATCATTAGTGAAAGTAATGAATGAATACCATTCTCTTGCATTTGTTGTCATAGGTCCCACACACGACTGTGTGTACCATCTCTAACAACTCCGTAACTCGCTCTCTATGTCCATTAAATGGAGATTTAGTCATATTATCCATGATACAAGATTCACAAGTTGTATTTGATTCATAATCAAAAGCTCTAAAAGTCTATCTTTATACAACTTGTTTTAGTCTTGTTTCAATAGCATGACCGAGTTAACAGTATTGCATAAAGGTATGATTCATATCATCTATTTGCTTTTAGTTTGTTCAAATTGAAATATTTTTCATATAAGTCAAGTATACAAAATCTATTAAGTAATCAACCAGTTCTAAATAAAACATTATCATTATAAACAGAACAACAATTGTTCATTATTATAATGTCAAAAACCCTTCCTTGTCATCACATGGAACTGAAATAATGTTTCTAAGAACTGGAACATAGTAACAACTTACTAACTTAATAGGCTTGCCCGTAGGCAGTGCTAAACTATAAGTTCTCATGGCTAATGCAACAACCTTTGCTTCATTCCTCAGCACATGATTACTTATCATTTGTTTAGCTTTCTACTTCTGCTTAGTCTCTGCAACGACTTGCATATGTGAGACCACCATTCGGTATCTAATACCTAAGTAGAACTTGACTTATAGAAAGTTCTATTTCATTATGAACAAATCTATATCTGTAGTTGAAGCTTCACTAAACTTCTTCTACTTAACTACTACAACTCTCTTGTAGTTGTTCTTCCAGTGTCCCAGCTTATCCCAATGAAAGCAAACTCATTTGCCATCGGGATCACTTTTATTTATGTCCTTTGTTTAGCCTTTCTTTTGCCTTCTACTCTTTCTGACTCCTCAGAAATACCTTTGGCCATCCTCCTCCGCTTAGAAGATTCATCTATGAGTAAGACTTGGTTTTTCTAGGAAGGAAAGTGACTCTCAATAGTCTTCAACATATTTAAGCAAATCAGTTAAACTGACTTCTAGCTTTATTAATGTTTGAAGTTCACAACATCTTGTGAATAAGAGTCAGTGAGTGACTGCAAGATCGAATCTTGACTCAACTCTCCATCCTTGACAAAACATGTTGTCCTAATTGATCAATCCAATTGATCATCTTTAGGACATGTGTCTTTTACTGTAGTGCCATTGGTTATATAGATCGGAAGAGCTTCTTAGATATCTTATATCTAGTTGACCTACTTTGCTCACCATACAACTATTGAATGTGCAGCAATATAGTAGGTGCATCCATTTTCTCGTGTTGACGCTGTAACTCGATACTTATGGATGCGAGCATGATGCATTGAGCCACCTTTGCATCATCTTGCCATTTAAAATAGCAATCTCTTCCTCAGAGGCTTAGTCTACAACGTTTGTAGGAATAGACAAATTTAAGGACATTTGCTAGCTTTTCAGCATTGAGAACTTTTCTCAAATTTGTTTAATCAATCCGAACAATTCGGTTCGATTAATTGTTAGCATACATTATGCTATGCAGTGTTAGTGAATTAAACATAACAATATTCTTTAAGTGAATTAATAACAACATTAACATCCATTCGTTTTATTAATTACCAAAATAAATTAGGTCTTTATTTAAAATGGTGTCTCCCACTATTTTCATCAAACTATATTACCCTCCTTATATAGTTCGGCAAATCTAGTTAAAGATTTGCTAGTGAGAATAAGGATCCTATTTCAAATGTATATAGCCTTGTGTGACACAACAAACGATATATAAATAAATAGGTAGACAACTCTTGTCAATTACATTAACATGTAACTCCTTTTATTTTGCCTCTTAGATTATTATGATCATGTGTGACACATCCAAATCAAAACTATCCAAGTTAAGTCAAACCTAGCATTTTCTTATATTAGAAGAGAAAAAGACCGTCCTTGTGTGACACAACAAAACAGTAATGTTCAATTCTTTTTATAAATATCAAATGTGATAAAACGACATCTCAAAAAATTAATATAAGCCTTGTGTGACACAACAAACTTATAATGATTATTGATACTCTATCGTTTTACCATGCTAGAAGGCGACGTTCGATATTTTTTAATAAATATCTTTGAACGTTACAACTTAATATTATGAGTAGTAGAATAAATAAATTAGAACAATTCTAATTTTATTTAATTGAATTAAACTCCTTTAATTCATGAATTAAACATTTTAATTCATTTTATCAATAATATTTATTCTACATCATGAGGGGTTTGTTAATATTAATTGTCTCATCTTGTTTAGCGTACATTCACATATATATATAAAATACGCGTCATATTAATTAACATGCGAAGCATGTTTGATAATATATAATATATATAAATAAGCATGCACATATAGAATATTATATTCTACTTGGATTGATTATGGACTTTTATTCTAGTTTGGTTTATTCGAGCCACCAAATAAACCAATTGGTCAAACCTAAGGTGCAAGAATAAATTAAATTAAATGTAAATATTACATTTAAATTCGGGGCTCCATTACAAATGGGTCTTCATGCGCTCCTTGCTTCTTTGCTCCAATTCTTCAAAATAATTCTAACTAATCCTATTACAAATTATTTACAATAAATAGAAACCTTGATCAACAGTCAAGGGGAAGTACATAGGAGGGAGATAGAATTATACATAAGAAAAATTAGAAAGACGAGGTACGCAGACCCCATTTATTAAAACCCATTCATTCATGCATTTAATTTAAAATTAAATCCAATCACATTGGTCACTAGTCCATAATCAATCCCATTTATTATCATATATATCAACATATATATTAATAAATAATATTCATCTCATGAATTAAATAAAACATTCCATATATGTATTGGTATCATTTAATGGGCAATTAAAGTTGTATGAAATCTAATTTCATATTTAAAATAAACCATTTATTTTAATTATAAAATCATGTAAAAATAAATAATTTATTTTTATTATATTTTTGTAATTTTTGGATTTTTAAAATTACCCAAAATAAACCTTTTATTTTTTTTTAATTTAAAATCTGCTCAAAAATATAAAAATCACTTGAAAATCCTTATTTACGAAAATGCCACCGGAATCGGAAATTACAAAAATGCCACCGCCTTCAGCCCGCGCAATGCGCGCTGCGAGTGAATCCGCGCAATGCGCGCACAGTTCTGCTTCGCGCAATGCACGCACGATTTTGCTTCGCGCACTGCGCGCACGGTTCTGCTTCGCGCAATGCGCGCCTGATCCTCGTCAGCGCAATGCGCGCGTAGCCGGTACTGTAGCAGCAACGAATCTTACTGTAGCAGTTCGCGAAAATTTTAAAAAAAACTTTTTTTTTTCTTGTTCCAAAACACAATTTTTGGAATTGATTTTCAAGACCCATGATTCTATACAACAAATTGTGCCCAATCAATTATTCTAAACACATACCCATACATATATGAAATTAAAACAATTAATAATTCGCATAAGTTTGGCTCTTGATGCCACTGTTGGTTTGCAAAAATATGGCATACATATAATCAAATTATATAAGCGCAACGGAAGCAAAAAAAAATCAGATTTTAAAATTTTTGTACAAACCAATAACCCGGATCTTTCTTATGCGACTATTATTAATTGAGGAAGGATAAAAGAATTTATACCTTTGTAGAACCAAGCTTCCACGGGTACAAGTTCATCTCCCTTTAATCCTTCACGTTCTTCTTCAAATTCACCAATTAGATTCCACAGATCAATGTTAGCTCCCCAAGTGTTGAGCCTCTAGAGGTGATCCACCAAGAGATCTATGAATTAAAGAAGTGGATTTTTGGTTTCTCCAAACCATGGGTGGCTAGCTCTAATTCTCTCTCTCTCTCTAACTCTTAGATCTAGAGAATTATGGAGTACTCTCTCTAATCTAATGAAAGAGTGTGTAACCTTGATCTATGATAAGACTCCTCTTATTTATAGATCTAGTCAACCCTCCTAAACTATTTAGGATTAGGGTTTTAATTTAATTCCCAATTTAATTAGGAACTAAATTAATTAATTACAGTTCTTAAACCATTTAGGAACTTAATTATTTAATAATGAGAGTACTTCTTATTAATTAATTACTAAACCATTTAGTAACTTAATTAATTATTATAATTATAATTCCTAAACTATTTAGGAACTTTAATTATTTAATAATAATATTATTACTTATTAATTAATTACTAAACCATTTAGTAACTTAATTAATTATTATAATCATAATTCCTAAACTATTTAGGAACTTAATTATTTAATAATAATATTATTACTTATTAATTAATTCCTAAACCATTTAGGAATTAAATAATAATACTAGTAATAATAATAATAATAATAATAAGATTCCTCTTATTAATTTATAATTAGTATTTCTAAAATACAGAATTATAAATATTAAGCTATTTAATTTATTCTATCACCATAGTATAAATTAAATATACTTAATTTATTATTACAATTATGCCATCCACTTCTAAAATAAATATTACTCTTTTGCGGTGTGACCCTTTAGGTTCTCCATATTAAACCGGTTGTATAATAAATAAATTAGAACAATTCTAATTCATTTATTACGAATTAACTCTTTAATTCAGAATAAATAATTATTCCACAATAAGGGTAAGCCCCCTTAGCGATTAGTCGACTTTCCAGATAATATAGATTTCAACATTTAATCGTAAAAGAACCTTTCAGCAAATAGTTACCGTACAATTCAATCCTTCTACCATACAATGTCCCAATCAAATATAAGACACGGAATTTCTGTCAAGTCTTATTTATTTGATTATATGCATTTCAATTCACAAATACACAACTCTAGTTAATGTAAATTAGAAACTCCTTTCTAATTCCATTCAACCCTGGCCAGGGATTTCTGAGTTGTCACTTATTGAATCGCATAGGACATTTTCTCCCTTTACTGGAAGTGGTAGATCCTTTGTTGACCATTAATCTATCTCCATGTGTACCTTATTATACCCAAGCACATCCTTTGATATACCAATAGGTCTTAAGGAATATGTCAAAGTATAACTTAGTACACACAAGATACTAAGATGATCTCAAGTCTAAGGATCACTTGTACGACTATCACATAAGGAACTCCTATTGACAGACGAGTAAAACTCCATTAGGTGTTCCTTGAGCGAGTCACGTTCAGTGAACTTATTCTCTAATAAGCACCTACATACTTGCTTTAGTGTCTCTACACAAATGATTATGAGATCAATCATCCTCTTCATAAGAGCAAGCATAGTATGTACCAATCTATCCGGATCTACTAATCCCCTTTTTAGTGATCCAACGATTAGGAACAATTTTAGTTTTGAGCTATCTTGAATTTAGATCTCATTAGCATGATCCTCATCATGGTTCTAAAAGCATTGCTTAAAAACTATGGGTTTATCCATTTGATTAATTCAAGTAATTAATCATGAATAAAGAAATGCCTTGATACTTTTATTAAAAAATGAACAAGATTATAAAGTATATGCTTATCACATCAAATGTGATTGGCTTGAGGGCATACTTTTATTTCAGGAAGTTTTGTGTTCATAAAGGTATCTCCCTGGAAAGGAAAAATCCGATTTGGAAAGAAGAGAAAACTGAGTCCAAGGTTCATAGGACCGTTCGAGATATTGAAGAAAGTAGGTGAAGTGGCGTACGAGGTAGCTCTACCTTCTGAACTGGAGCATATTCACAATGTGTTTCACGTGTCAGTGCTACGACCATATAAGCCAGATTACAAGCACGTCATATCCTATGAGCCAATACAAGTTGAGAAAGACTTATCATGTGAAGAAGTTTCTGTCTAGATATTAGATAGAAAAGAGCAGAAATTGCAAAATAAGGTTATACATTTTGTCAAAATCCTTTGGAGGAACCACAACGCAAAAGAAGCTAAGTGGGAACTTGAAGAAAAGATGAGGAATGACTATCCGCATCTTTTTGAGTAGTTTTAAATTTGTAATTCCGGGGACGGAATTCTTATAAGGGGGGAGAATTTAATGACCATGAATTTTATTAGACATTGTAATTATAATTATTATATAATTAGCAATGAAATAAAAAATTTGTACTAATTAATTGTGCATTAGATAATTGAATGAATATACATTTGTATGTGTATATTTATTTAAAGTAATGAAGCAAGATGTTATAATTAACTAAAACAAATCTAATTGGATTATATTTTAAATCCAAATGAGGTATTAAACTAGGTCAACTAAATTTACCTAGTAGCCCATGTAATTAAATTAAGTCTTAGTCCATGTAATTAATTAAACAAGCTCAATGCTTACTTTAATTAAAGATAGCATAGTTTATTTATTGCTAGCTTAATGTGTTAATTAAATTGAGCCCAAACCAATTAAATGGATGAACCCAATATATTTAATCCTAGAGTCCAATGTGGAGCCCAATAGGAAGTCAAAATTGATCGACATTGTTACATATATATATATATATATATATATATATATATATATATATAGGAGTATATATATATAATTAAAGCATGAAAAAAATAAAGATAAAATGGCCTAAAAAGGCCATTTGGCCGGTTTCACCATGGGGCCCACATGGGTGGCTTGTTTTTGCATTGTTGCTTCCAATTTCCTCTTTGTCATAATAGGTGAACAACCCTTGTCACTCATATTGTCAATTAACTTGTCCATCCATGCAATAGTAATCTTAATTATGCTCTAATTTGACCAATACTGGTGGATTAGGAGAGTTGATGATGTATTAGTAAAGTACTATAAATAGAGTACTCCTCACACTTAGTGATGTTTGTTAGTTCATTTCCTAATATTCTAGAGAGAAAAAGAGATAGCTTTTGAGGGGAAAAAAGAAAGAGAAACACTTGTAAGTTGTGAGAAATTGCTAGAGATTTATCAAGGTGGAGTCTCTAACAAAGTTCATAGCCAAGTGGAAGAAAGCATTCAAGTCCATAAGGTTTAAAAGTGCTCCAACCATTCCTTTGTTCATTTTTGTAGTCTAGATAGATTTTAAGCGGTTAAAATATATTTTTAACCAATCAAAAGTTGTTTTGATGGTCTAAAAGTCTTAAACTATGTTATATATGTATATTCATGGTTTGATATGTTTATATCATGTTTTGGTATGTGTGTATTGGATAAAAATGGAAGAAATGTTCATAATAGACTTTATCGGTAAAACCCTAGTCAAGCATGTGATGTTTTATGTTGTAGTTTAAAATGTACAAGTTGGAAAATAGATTTTTATGGCTAGAAAGTTATATACATGAGTTTTAAAGAAAACCCAACTTGAAGCTTTCAAAAATATTGAAAAACAAAGGAGTTATGGCTTTTACCGCAAATTAGGTCATTTTTAAACCCTAAGTGGTTCGTTCCTTAAATTATGTGTCAAACGTTTTCAAAAATTCGATCGAACCATAAAATGTTGTAAAACAAGAAGTTAGGAACACATCAACACTGATTTTGTGTCATTTGGATGTGTAGATTTCATTTTATCAAGGTTTGAATCAAAAGTGTCAAAAAATTGGAAAATTAAAATTTGTTTCTGCTGTACAGTGTGGGGCGCCGTGTTGCAGTACAAATCACTGCACCGGGGCGCCATGCACTGTTCCGGGAACTGGTTGGGCCGGGTCGGGTCAGGTCAGTCCGAGTCAAAAAATGAAAAATGTTCCAAAAATTATTGTAGTATTTTTGGACTTAATAAATGTATTTTTAAAGTTGTAGATAATTGATTTAACAATTAAAAGTGTAAAAATATTATTAAATGATTAATAATATAATTAAGCTAATAAAATATTATTAAATAAATAATAATATAAGAAAATTATTAAAATATTATTAACAGTATAATAATATTATAAAGTCAATAAAATATTATTAATGAGTAATAATATTAATAAAAAGATAAAATATTATTAAATGAATAATAATATTAGAATATGAATAAAATATTATTTAACGATTAATAATATTAGATAATTAATAAAATGTTATTAAATAGTTAATAATATTAGGTAATGATTAAAATATTATTAAATGATTAATAATATTAGATAATTAATAAAATATTATTAAATAGTTAATAATATTAGATAATGATTAAGATATTATTAAATAATTAATAATATTAGATAATTAATAAAATAATTAATAATATTAGATAATTAATAAAATATTATTACATAGTTAATAAAATTAGATAATGATTAAAATATTTTTAAATGATTAATAATATTAGATAATTAATAAAATATTATTAAATAGTTAACATTATTAGATAATGAATTAAATATTATTAAATGATTAATAATATAAGATAATTAATAAAATATTATTAAATGATTAATAATATTATAAGATCAATAAAATATTATTAATGATTAATAATATTATGAGATTAATTAAATATTATTAAATTGTTAATAATATTAAATAAGTGTATGATCTATATTAGATATTTAATATAGGTTTTATGTGATTGAAATATTATCAAGTAATGATAACATTTCCTAAGTATTATTATACCCGTAAATATATAATTATGTGGTTACGAAAGAGTTATAAAGGTTATCATATGTATGTGTATATGGTACTAATTTAAGATCAAACTCATTAATTGTTAGGTCTGTTCAAAGGGAATTAAATTGAGTTGATTAGTAGTATACTACGTACGAGACAAGTTTTCTTTAACCCTAACTTGTATTTATTGTTGCAAGTTTTCTTCAACCTTATTTACATTGAGCAATTTAATTATTGTTGAGTAAGTATCTACTTATTTGACAGAGTTTTAAGTGGGTTAATTATCTAAAATTATTCCACATCATTACTGTTATTGTCTTCGCATATAGTGTTGTTGCAAATGTTTTAGTTCATTAAATCAAGAACTGTTTAAGAATGTCTAAACTAATTATTTCGACTAGACAATGTATGTTTAAATTCATCAAATTGAATCTGTTAAAAGCTTATCCAAACCATTGGTTGGTGTGGATTCTTATAGTAAGACTGAGAATGAATAACCTAAAATAAGGGGGATTTTTATCTGTCAGAAAACCGAATTTGCCCAAGATGTCTGAATGTTATGCGTATACATATGGTACAAGAGGTTGATCCCCTTGAGTACTAGTTTTTCGAGGAGTCATATATATACAAATGTCTGTTTTGCCTTAGTAGCAGTTCATGGTCATTAAAGATCACTCAGCAATAAAGAGTCAATCCATTATTTTATTAAAAATTGATTCTTGATATCTCTCAATTGTTATCTATTGTTGAAAACCGTGTCATTAATTTCCCTTTTATCATGATATATCTTATGCTATTGTTTATAAACTTGCTGAGCCTTTTAGTTGCTCATTCTTGCTATATCGTGACTTATTTCAGCCAAGCCAGAGTGTGCTAAACATGACAAAGGCAAGGGAAAAACCGACGCTTAGATTAGTTTAACGCATGCTAGATTAATTACTTTTATGTAATTTTTTTGTAAATCTTTTGTATTCCCTTAAGATATGTAATGTTTATGTTAAGGTTAATCGACCTTGGGAAGTGTAGCCTTTTTTATAGGGAACCTTTTGTATTATTCCGCGAAGTTTAAATGCAATTTATGTATTTAATTGTTAGTAAGTATTGTACAGTGGAGAACCAAACCCGAGGTTATGGAACCCGAATTTGGGGTCGCCACATCTAGCGTACCAGACACTTGGAGATAATGTAGAGTTGATAGAGAAAATGATAGAGAAGGACCAGAAGATTTTAGAGCAGGAGGGGAAGATAGAGCGTCAAAAGACTCGAATTGCTGAGTTGGAGGTTAGGGTATACGGGCACCTTAGACTATTACTTTACTGGGAGTTATGGTACATCACCTCCTCAAGAGGAATGTAGAGTTGGTTGGTGAGCTGGAGCAGTCTGAGATCCAGGTTGAGGGATTACGGACGGAGAGAGATGAATTACAAACACAGTTGGCAGAGATGACAGCTGAGTTTGACTTGGACATAGTGGATGAGATTCAAGTGGATGAGGGAATCCACAAGGGAGGACGAGCTTGCGGCCGAGGTTAAGACCAGAGCAGCCAGGTTTGATTCACTCAGTTTTACCATGGATACAACCTTTAGTAGGCTAAGAAGTAGGATTCGGAGGTATCCCCGTGAGGAGGACCTGAGTTGCCACACAGTAAGCCACATGGTAGTTGACAGAATCACCTGACAGGAGCATAAGAATGTTGTATATCATTGGATGCACTGCCACTAGTTATGCTGTTGTTTGAATCTTGTATATGGATGCATTTAGTTCCTACTTTTGTTTATAGTTGGGATGGGAATATGTTGTAAATCCCAGTACTTTTGTTTTACTTATGGGATAGTGATGTTAGCCCTGACTTTGGTTTGTCTAAGGGGAAAGTAGATGTCAATCCCCACTTTTTGTACACTTGGGGGATGGATACTAGTGATGGGTGATGGTGTGTAAATGTTTATAGAAGTATATTACCGGTTGTCATTGATGTACTAAACAGTGGTATATGAATATAAATGTTGTTATATTACATGATTTGTTGTGTATGATTCATGCTTTAATCCCTAAATGTTCAACATTAGTAAAAACGTTGCTTACTAAACGTTGCACAAGATGTCTGAATGTTATGTATATATACATAGGGGACAAGAGGCTGATCCTCTCATATACCAAAATATCAAAGTGGCAGATCTATATCTGTCTTACCTTTAGCAGCAGTTCATGGTCCTTAAAGACCACTCAGCAGTAAAGATTCAATCATTTCTTTTACATTGAAAATTGATTCTTGTTCTTTCACAATTGTTATCTATTGTCGAAACCATTGATATTATTTCACATTCCATCATGATATATCTTATTTTAACTATTCTTAAACTTGTTGAGCAAGCTAGTTACTCGTTCATGCTATATCATGATTTATATTTCAGTTAAGCCCGAATGCTCTAAATCGGACAAAGGCAAGGGAAAATCAAAAGCTTAAACTAGCTTATTACATATTAGATTAATTACTTGTTATGTAATTTCTTTTGTAAATCTTTTGTAATCCCTTAAGATATGTATTGTTACGTTAAGGTTAGTTGTAAGACCCCGACTTTTATGAAATATAAATTGAATTTTCTTTATATATTTTCTTCTTAAAACGGTAAATGAATAAATTGACAAAAGTAAAAATTAAGAAATGTTTGTACAAATTTTATCTTGTTGTAGAATATTCATTTTGTCGGGGAATATTTGATTCGTACGACGGCACCGAAATAACCAAATATTAGTGGACCCCCACAACGAATTATTGTCAGATATAGAAAGCGACATAGGTAACATTTCTAAATAAATATAGTCAATGGTACTATCACTTTTAACTGTTAAAATACCCAGTATTACACAGTAACATACGGTATTACATAGTAACACACATTATTGCACAGTAGCACACGGTATAGTACAGCAGCACACGGTATTGCACAGTGTTTCATATTATTAAACTGATAAAGTGGCTATTGTACTATATTGACTTTATTGAACCAATAATTGTCATTACACAGTAACGTGCTATTTTCTTATTTATTTTCAGCGTTATTGTTATCTCTTTTATGATGTTGATTAAACTGTTGTATTCTATCATTAGTTAATTTCTCTACTTATCTAACTCAGAATGCCAACTACACTGCATTTATAACAATTAGTCAAAATAATAAATAATTGTGAATTATTGTTGAATAATTGAATTGATAAAGTTATTTGTTTTTATTATAATAAATTATATAAAGTTAATTTTTTATATATATAAAGTTAATTGATTTATATAAAGTTAGTTGTTTTATATATAAAGTTAGTTGATTTATAAAGTTAGTTGTTTTATATATTCAGTAAATTGAATGGTATAGATTAAAGATGATCTTTAAATGAATGGTTTAGATTAAGAAAATCTTAAAAGGTGAAATGAGTGGTATGGATTAAACATTATCTTGAAATATACGGTTTGGATTAAACTAGAAAATCTTGGTTTATGATAAGATTTTTAGCTATAAATAGAGGCCTTAACTTAAGGATTTTTCATAAAAACTTTCTTGCTTATTCTTTCTTTCACTCTCCAAATATTTCTTTGTATTAGTTCTGTTTGAGTATGCTAAAGTCATCTTGAGTATTTGTAAAGATCTGTAAGTGTACGAGTACTGACCAAGTAACTTTTTTTATAAAAATTATATAAGTAATCACACATATCACACGGCGTTTATAAATCTTCATTTAGAAGACTCTTCCTTTAGAAGATTCATTTTTAAAAACTTCATTTGGAAGATTTATTTTGAAATATTATTTTCTTCAAAAACTATATTGAAGTTATTATACTTTATTCTATTAAATCACTCTTGATGATTTCATAGGAATTGGTATACACCATGAAATTATATATGGTAGTTATTAATTAAATTATAAAAATATAGGTTGATCAACTTCATATCCAGTCACGTGTTAAGGTAAGGGATACCATCTTTTTCATCTCCCATTATTCAAACTTACTACGGTAAGGTATTATCATTCTTTGATTCTCAAAAATAATATCGTTTCATTCTTACTTGTAAGATGTGTCATTTATTTTCATGTATTAATTTGTGGGAATAATCTGATTATGCGGACTACCGCAAGTTTAGTGAATAACCTTTCGTATTCATTCCTTATTAATTTGTGGGAATACCCTGACTACGCGGACTACTGCATATTTGGTGAATAACCTTTTGTATTCATTCCTTATTAATTTCTGAGAATAACCTGACTACGCGAACTACCGCATGTTTGGTGAATTACTCTTCGTATTCATTTCTTATTTGTCTCTTGCTGGTAAAGTTTTCTGAAATGATTATAAATTCTTTAATAGTTTGCGCTTCATCTAATATCATTTCAATTGCACCTTCCTATTTTTCTAAATCTTTTTATTGAACCTTAACCATTATTCTGAACTGTGGATCTTGAATATCATTCCTGCATTTGAGTCCACATTGTGTTAACAATTTGGACATTATTTGAATCTGCACAAAGAAAAATCATAAACTTTCGATATTTATTGATCATATTGTTTCTTTTGATTCATCATTTATATCACTGTTGTTATTCTAATCATCAAGAACCATGTTGTTGTGAATATCTGTGGCCTAGAGTACAGATGATAGGATAAATGCGATATAATTGTTGTGTCTTTTAGGACACGTGGTGAATGTTCTCTTTGGCCTGGGGCAAAGATGAACTGTTGTTGGTATAATTATGACCAAATGTTGAAAACTGGTATAATCATGATCGTTGGTGTTATATTTGAATATCTTTGGCTCATAGTGCAAAGATGAACTGTTGACTTGCATGATTATGATCAGGAACTGCGAATTTATATTATCATATCCAATGGAGTTTAAGATGATAAAAGTTGATGATATTTTCTTAAAAAGAGAAGCGAGTGGACGTCATAGTTTATATGAATCTTCTAATGGATTGCTCATTTCGCTGCTATTATTGATCTAAAACTTATTGTTTATTATATTCTATCACGAACTCAACTGTTGAAGGCTAATGATAATTTACTCATAGTTATTTTAGTCGTGATATTTCTTACTGGGCTATTTGAGCTCACCCTTTCTTTTGTTCCATTGTTTTTAGAAAATGAGAGAATAGTTGGGTCTAGCAAGGGAATGGAGTGACAGTCCGAGAAATAGTTATTGCAGTCTTCACATGTTGTATATAGTGTGGCAATAATAGTGAAAACTTAGTTGTGTATTATTAAGTTCTGTATTTTTATTCTATGTGTTGTTTGTATTAAAAATCGTGTATTTTATGGCGTCTTAAATTGGGTTATGTAGGCCTAGATTTGGGGGCGTCACATTTGGTATCCGAGCTTAGGGATATGATCTTTAATGGAGATATGGGGTAGAAGTAGGAGGAGAGAGACGAATATATTATGTCACTAGTGTGTCCTACATAAATAAAATCGTGTTATCTAATAAGTTGGCTTGAATATGGAAACAAAAAGTGACGAGTCAGTTTGTTTAACTAATCTTTATCTTATGATCACAGTTAAGAATGGTTCTAAAAATTAGGGAATGAATTATCCATTGCCCGAGGCGAATGTAGCTGAGAATCAGGAAGTTACAAACAATCCTCCTACAGCTTCAGAAAATAATGTTGGTGATCATGCAAATCAGGATGGTTTCTTTATAAACTTCATGCAATTTATCTAAAATTAGCCTAGGAGAGGTCGTAACGGTGAAAACGCTGATAATTCAAGGATTGTCACCGTTAAGCAATTTAAAGAGTTGGGACCACCTGAATTTTTTGGGAAGCCTGAACCACTCAAAGCGGAGGCGTGGTTGAAGCAAACGACAAAAATACTTGATGTCCTACGATGTGCAGATGATTAGAAGGTGTCATTCGCCACCTTTATGTTTCAAAGGGGGCAGACCATTGGTGGGAGGCGGTAAAACGCATCCATCATTTGGCTTTTGAAATGTCTTTGCTGGAATTCCAAGAGTTGTTCAATGAAAAGTACTTTCCAAAAAGTATCCGCCATATAAAGGAGGTGGAGTTCATAAAGGTAGAGCAAGGAAATATGTCAGTTTCACAATATGAAGCTAAGTTTGCCAAACTATCTCGTTTTGCGACCCATCTAGTAGATGACGAAGCACGGATGAGTCAGATGTTCTTACGAGGTTTGAGATTCGAAATTCGTCAACAGCTTAGCTCTTATAAATTTAGTTTGTATTCAGATATTGTCGATAGGGCTCAAAGGGTAGAGCAAACAAATGAAAAATTACAGCCAAGAGTCAATGATCAGCGTAAAGAGAGAAATGACAACAACCATAGGAATGAGAACCATAGAGGAGGTAACCAGCACTTCGGTGGTAATCCCGCATCGACTAACAGAAGAGGAGAATCCAGTGGGAATAATTTCAAGAGAAAGAGATTCCATAATGATTATGGAAGAGCACCGACACCAGTACCAGCACCGGCAGCAGTACCAAGGGGAGGAGATCGACCACCGGTAAGATGTTACAGGTGTGGTCAGGAGGGCCACATCAGCCCAAATTAGACTCAACAGACCAAGTTGTGCTACAGTTGCGGAAAAGAAGGTCATGTGGCTCGATTTTGTCCAGTTTCAAAATTAAGTCCAGCTACAATGATGGTACCAAAAGCTAGCGCGGATAAAAGAAAATTTGTAGTTCAATTGAGAGCTTTTGTTGTGACATCCCAAATGGCACGAAACCCGAACGAGGTGATAACCGGTAAGCTATTCATAAATTCTCATGAAGTCTATGCCCTGTTAGATACTGGTTCTACCCATTCCTTTATCTTACCTGCGTGTGCTCAACGATTAAACTTAAGTCCTAAAAATTTGGACTTTGACTTATCAGAAACCCCATTAGGAGCAATAGCCATTACATCTACTGTATATAAATCTTGATTAGTTCAAGTCAACAGCTTTATATTACCCGTTGACCTTATTTCTTTGAAAATGCATGAATTTGATGTGATTTTAGGAATTAATTGGTTGACTAATCAACATGCTAAAATTGATTGCTTTCAAAAGATCATTAGTTTTCATATTCCTAATCAACCTGTCAATCAAATTCAAACAATCAAACCATTAAAATCTATAACTATCATTTTTAGCCATAAAGCCACCCATTTATTGAAAAACGGATGTCAAGCCTTTTTACCTCATGTCACTGACTTGAATAGAGATATGTCAAACTTGAATGATATTCCTATTGTTAATGAGTTTTTTGATGTTTTTCCTGATGAACTTTCTGGCTTACCTCCAAACTGGGAAATTGAATTATATATTGATCTTGAACCCAGTACTAAACCAATTTTCAAAGCCCCTTACCGAATGGCTCATATTGAACTTCAAGAGCTAAAGGTCCAACTACAGGAATTGTTAGATACTGGTTTCATTCATCCAAGTGCATCGCCTTGGGGTTCCCCTGTTCTTTTTGTCAAGAAGAAGGATGGAAGTATGAGATTGTACATTGATTATCGAGAGTTTAATCATGTCACCATCAAAAATAGGTACCCATTACCTCGAATTGATGACATATTTGATCAATTGCAGGGTGCTCAACATTTCTCAAAGATTGATCTTCGCTCTGGATATCATCAATTAAAAGTTAAAGCTGATGACATTCCAAATACTGCTTTCAGAACTCGCTACGGGCATTATGAGTTCTTAGTCATGCCTTTTGGACTAACAAATGCTCCTGCAGCTTTCATGGACATGATGAATCGGATATTCAAAGAATATTTGGATCATTTTGTAGTTGTCTTTATTGATGACATTCTCATATACTCCAAGAGTCGTGAGGATCATGAACAATACCTGAGATTAATACTCCAAAAGCTACGTGAGAACAAGTTGTATGCCAAGTTGAAAAAGTGTGAGTTTTGGCTTGAGAAAGTCACGTTCCTTGGGCATGTGATTTTCAGTCAGGGAATATCAGTTGATCCTGTAAAGATTGAAGCAA
Source organism: Hedera helix (assembly GCA_947179155.2). Lineage (NCBI taxonomy): Eukaryota > Viridiplantae > Streptophyta > Magnoliopsida > Apiales > Araliaceae > Hedera > Hedera helix. The sequence continues at coordinate 6,073,778 of OX359286.1, forward strand.
TATTAAATTGGGAGCAACCTCGGTCAGTAACTGAAGTCCGAAGTTTTCTGGGCTTAGCTGGTTATTATCGGAGATTTGTAGAAGGATTTTCTCGAATCGCCACTCCATTAACTCAGCTGACTCGAAAAAGCAAAAAATTCGTATAGAATGAGGAATGCGAGAAAACTTTTTAAGAACTTAAGAATAAGCTTATTTCAGCTCCTATTCTGACCATAATATCAGGATCGGAAGAATTTGTTATCTACAGCGATGCTTTAGGTAAAGGTCTAGGCTGTGTACTTATGCAACATGGAAAAATTATAGCCCACGCCTCTCGACAACTCAAAGATTATGAGAAAAATTATCTTACTCATGATTTAGAGTTGCAACGGTCGTTTTCACATTGAAGATCTAGAGACACTATTTGTACAAGAAGAAAGTGGAAATCCTTATAGATCACAAAAGCCTCAAGTATTTCTTCACCTAGAAGGAACTCAACATGAGGCAACGACGTTGGCTTGAGCTGTTAAAAGATTACGACCACACCATCCAGTATCACCCAAGAAAAGTAAATGTTGTAGCTGATGCATTAAGCAGAAGATCTTATGCAAGTACAAGTGCAATGCTAACTAGGCAGAAATGTATTTGTACGACTTACAAAAGATGGAGATAGAGTTAAAGCCACCAGGGACTCACATGAAGATTGCGCACGTGCATGTAGAACCAGCTTTAATCGATAAAATTAAAGTTGCTCAAGCAACTGATCTGAAAATGATGAACATGATGAAAAAAGTACAAGAAGGTGTTATTCCAGAAGCAAGAATCAACGAGAAAGAAATACTTCAAGTCAACTCCAGACTTGGTGTTCCTAACGACCTTGAATTGAAGCATAAAATTATGATAGAGGCACACAACACTCCATTTACAATCTACCTAGGGAAGTACCAAAATGTATCGTGACCTTCGACATATATTTTGGTGGAACAATATGAAGAGGGAGATTGCAAAGTTTATCTTAAGGTTCTTAACTTGTCAACGTGTCAAGGCAGAACATCAAGTGTCTAAGGCTCCATTGCAATCACTTGAAATTTCAGAATGGAAGTGGGAACACATCACTATGGACTTCGTGACGGGTCTTCCCAAAATTTCTCAAGGCTTTGATGCGATTTGGGTCATCGTAGATAGATTGACCAAGTACGTTCATTTCTTGCCTATAAGAGAAAACTTTTCACTCGAGCGTCTGGCCGGTATGTACGTAAATGATATTGTAAGATTGCATGGCATGCCGGTTTCCATAGTTTCTGATCGAAATCCTAGATTCACTTCACGCTTTTGGATCAGTCTACAAAAAGCTATGGGCACCAAGCTACGATTTAGTTCTGTATACCATCCTCAAACGAACAGATAATCTAAAAGGACGATTCAGACTCTTGAATATCTTTTGAGACTTTGCGTGCTAGACTTCAAAGGAAGTTAGGACAAGTATTTGCCATTGGTTGAATTCTCCTACAACAATAGTTACCAAGCAAGCATAGGCATGACTCCATTTGAGGCTTTATATGGACGAAAGTGTCGCTCTCTAGTATGTTGGAATGAGGTAGGAGTAGCAAAATTGTTGGGACCTGAGTTGGTACGTTTAACAACAAAAAAGATCCAAATAATTCGACAACGAATACAAACCGCACAAGAACGACAAAAGAGCTATGTTGATCTTCATCGAAGGGATGAAAGTTTCAATGTCGGAGACCATATATTGTTGCGTGTTTCTCCATGAAAAGGAGTTATGAGATTTGGAAGGAGAGGAAAGCTCAACCCTCGATTTATAGGCCCATTTGAAATTCTAAACCGAGTAGAAACTGTGGCCTACAAACTAGCCTTACCTTCGAATCACATCATTGAGTTAGAGCCAGATGTTATAGCAGAGGATTTAATGCAAGAAGAGGTACATGTCAAGATCTTAGATAAGAAATAGTAGATCCTACGCTCAAAGGTTATACCTCAAGTCAAGGTTTTATGGAGAAACTAAGATACTGAGGAAATGACCTGGGAGCTAGAATCTGAAATGAAATCTAAGTATCCTTATCTCTTCGAAATACTAGGTATGTCAATTTCGGGGACGAAATTTCATAAGCAGGGGAGGTTGTAAGACCCCGACTTTTATGAAATACAAAATTAATTTTCTTTATATATTTTCTTCTGAAAACGGTAAATGAATAAATTGACAAAAGTAAAAATTAAAAAATATTTGTACAAATTTTATCTTGTTAGATAATATTCGTTTTGTAAGAGAATATTCGTTCTGTCGGGGAATATTCGATTCGTACGACGATGTCGAAATAACCAAATATTGGTGGACCCCCACAACGAATTATTGTCGGATATAGAAAGCGACATAGGTAACATTTCTAAATAAATATAGTCAACGATACTATCACTTTTAACTGTTAAAATACCTGGTCCTAAAAGAATAGTAACATACGGTATTACATAGTAATATACAGTATTGCACAGTAACACACGGTATTACACAGTAGCACATGGTATTGCACAGTGTTTCATATTATTGAACTGATAAAGTGACTATTGTACTATATTGACTTTATTGAACCAATAATTGTAACATGCATAAGAATTAGTATACACCGTGAAATAATAATTGTAACATGCTTCATTTGGAAAATTTATTTTGAAATATTATTTTCTTCAAAAACTATATTGAAGTTATTCTACTTTATTCTATTAAATCACTTTTGATGATTTCATACGAATTGGTATACACTGTGAAATTATATATGGTAGTTACTAATTAAATTATAAAAATATAATTTGATCAACTTCATATCCAGAAACGTGTTAAGATAAGGGATACCATCTTTTTTATCTTCCATTATTCAAACTTACTACGGTAAGGGATTATCATTCTTTGATTCTCGAAAATAATATCGTTTCTTTCTTACTCGTAAGATATGTCATTTATTTTCATGCATTAATTTGTGGGAATAACCTGATTACGTGGACTACCGCATGTTTGGTGAATAACCTTTCGTATTCATTCCTTATTAATTTGTGGGAATAACCTAACTACGCGGACTACTATATGTTTAGTGAACAACCTTTCGCATTCATTCCTTATTAATCTCTGAGAATAACCTGACTACGCGGACTACCGCATGTTTGGTGAATTACTCTTCGTATTCATTTCTTATTTGTCTCTTGCTGGTAAAGTTTCCTGAAATAATTATATATTCTTTAATAGTTTGCGCTTTATCTAATATCATTTCAATTGCACCTTCCTATTTTTCTAAATCTTTCTATTGAACCTTAACCGTTACTCTGAACTGTGGATCTTGAATATCATTCTTGAATTTGAGTCCACATCATGTTGACAATTTGGACATTATTTGAATCTACACAAAGAAAAATCATAAACTTTCGATATTTATTGTTCATACTGTTTCTTCTGATTCATCATTTATATCACTGTTGTTATCATAATCATCAAGAACCATGTTGTTGTGAATATCTATGGACTGGGGCACAAATGATAGGATAAAGGCGATATAATTGTTGTGTCTTTTAGGGCACGTGGTGAATGTTCTCTTTGGCCTGGGGCAAAGATGAACTGTTGTTGGTATGATTATAATCAAAGGCTGAAAACTGATATAATCATGACCGTTAGTGTTATATTTGAATATCTTTGGCCCGTAGTGCAAAGATGAACTGTTGACTTCCATAATTATGATCAGGAACTATGAATTTATATTATCATGACCAGTGGAGTTTAAGATGATAAAAACTAATTATATTTTCTTAAAAAGATAAGCAAGTGGACATCATAGTCTATATGATTCTTCTAATGGATTGCTCATTCCGCTGCTATTATTGATCTAAAACTTATTGTTTATTGTATTCTATCAAGAACTCAACTGTTGAAGGCTAATGATAATTTACTCATAGTTATCTTAGTCGTGATATTTCTTATTGGGCTATTTGAGCTCACCCTTTCTTTTGTTCCATTGTTTTTCAAAAAATGAGAGAATAGCTGGGTCTAGTACGGGAATGGAGTGACGGTCCGAGAGATAGCTATTTTGTCTTCACATGTTGTATATAGTGTGACAATAATAGTGAAGACTTAGTTGTATATTATTGAGTTCTGTATTTCTATTCTATGTACTGTTTGTATTAGAAATCGTGTATTTTATGGCGTCTCAAATTGGGCAATGTAGGCCTAGATTTGGGGGCGTCACATTAGTCGACCTTGGGATTGTAGCCTTTTTATAAGGAACTTTATGTATTATTTCGCGATGTTTAATTAAAGTTTATGTTTTAGATGTTATTTAGTATTGTACAGTAAGGAACCAAACCCGAGGTTAGGAACCCAGATTTGGGGTCGTTATAGTGTTCTTGAAAGTTATAGGTATAAAACACCAAGAGAGCTTGAAGGGGTGGTACACGACAGCCTTTGTGGGAGTCTTGGATGCCCCCAAACTTCATCTATACTTTGGAAAGCAAATAAAGAAAGTCACTAAGAGCAAGAGGTATTAAAACCCTAAAAACCCTAGTTTCCATGTCTTCTTTGTACAAAATATAGTTTTTGTATTAGAAAACAAAATTTAAAACTCTCTTACTTAGAACTATACTATAGATGCTAAGGTAGAGTGTCATGAGCTTAAGATATGTATTTGTATGCACTTATGTTGAAAAGTTTGACAAAAACCTAAAAAATCATTTTTACCGACAAACTAAATCGAACGCTTGGATCGTAGTTTTTCATTTTGAAACTTACAAATGATTTTCATGATTTTCTTTCTTGGAATTATAAGGATGTAAGTTAAGAGATAAACCTCTTTAGAATCATATAAAAATGATTTAAAATGAGCAAGATATGAATTTTTTTATCAAGAATACCAAATTGTTGAAAGTATGTGCACAACAATCCACTTTCTGGCCATTTTCAGTAACCAAAACATATCCAAATTTACATTTTGATGATGGAATCTTGTATTTTGGAAAGATACGAATCCAACGAGACCAATTTCAGGTCAATCGGTCGTGTTGATTTTATTTTATTCAAGTTTATACAAAGAAGACCAAATCTGGAAAAAAAAATAAAAACACACTGCCGGTTTTTTTAAAAAACTAGTCAGTCCGGTTCGAGTCTTTTTTGGCCGATTCTTATAATAACCTGAAAAATTACGAACTTAATATTTTTTTTATGTATTTATTTTTATAGAAAAAATTGATGTGTGAAGTGGGGTATGTATGTATATATGTTATGAGATGAGTTATATTAAGTTAGTTAATTAAAATTATTTAAATTAACTAAAAGAAGGGAAATGAATGCATGAGAAGCTTATGTGATGAGATCACAAAGCTTAAATGTTGGCCTTGTATAGCCAATAAGAAGATATATATTTAACAAATGAATTACTTGTATGACTAATGAGAATGAAGAAATAAATGAATTATTAAAGATAACTCAATGCGAGAATAATTGTATGTGTATGGATAATTATATTATAAACCCAAGTTGATGCTAAGAGGTAGTTAATGAATTAAATTTAATTAAGTCAAAGTATTTGTTTTAATGTGTATTTGGGTTTTATTAAAATAAACCCAAGAATTTGTAAGTGGTTGTGTTTTTTAAACTAATTCAATTAAGTAGTCCAATTGACTTATAAATATCTAATTGGATTATGTAATTAAACTAATGTGTTTATTTAATGAGCCCAATGAGGTAATCTTATATGATTTAATTAGTGAGCCATATACGAAATATATAGTGAGTCCAAATTAATTTAAACTAGCTCAGTACTTGTTCATATTTCAAGTATCATAATTAGTCCAATTGATTTAATTGTTGGGAGCCCAAGTGTTGATGACTTAAATGAGTTAATATAGTAGCCCAAATAAATTAAACTGTTGAGCCCAAACAATTGTAATTCAAAGTCCAAATAATTAAAAGGTCCAAAAGTGGAGCCTAATGTACATGAATAAATGAATATATATACATATATTGGTGTATATATATATGAATGCTTATATAATTATATAGGATATAAAAATAAAGTCAAAGATAAAATGAAGATCTCAGGTCTGATTTTCATGATCTGAAAATGTGGAAACCAGTTAGATGATATTGTAATTATATATCAGTTGATATGGCAATTGTATAGTAGTTACATAAAGCAATAAAGGAGACGATGATTTTTAAGAGGTTCGAAGCCTAAATTACTCATAGTCCTCAATTCACTCCACTAAGCAGGGATCATCCATTATAGGATAAAGGTCACTTGGACCAAGTTCCTTTGAATTAATTACAATCTCACTTTGAGAACTGTTTCTTTCATAAACAGGTGAGCATTCTACCTTGACTTTACAAACTCCCTTTGGAGAACTAATTCACTTAGAATCAAGTAAACACTATGTCTCAATTTTATAACCTCCCTCTAGAGAACTAATTCACTTAGAATTAGGCGAGCATTCTATCTCGACTTACAATCTCCCTCTAAAGAACCAATTCACTTAAAATTTAGCGAGCACCCTGTCTCTCTTTCAGATCACTTAGATCTCCCTGTAAAGAACCAATTCACTTAAGTTTGAGGTGGTGCTAAGTTACTTTTAAGCTCCTCTTCAGAATGACTTAGCAGCAATGATCGATGTCACAAAAATCATAGATTGATTTCTGGATCATAGAGTAGCTTTAACTGAATTACGTTGTAGCTCTTTAGGATCATAGAATGAGTTTGCTTTTCAAATTTATATTCAGCTTTGATCGATTATGTATTTTTCTTTATTTGATCTTTTCTTTCTCATTTTTTATCGATCACTTTATGTCTAAATTCTGAACTCTATTTATAGATTTCCTTCTAGTAATCTGCCTGTTAAAAATTCTTGTTGTTTAGCCGCAAATGTCTTATGTCAATCTGTTGTAGCCACTTGTGATTGTCAACTGTGTTAAGCCTTATCTGTATGTTCTGGCAGACTGTTCTTTGCAGATATAATTGTTGGAGTTATGGTTGATTGGACATTTCCTTTCTTGTCACACACTTCAAAGATCTTTGGGATTATAGTGTGTTAAGGAAGCTTTAGATCCCAATGGTAACATATAAGTTTACATTTTACGATTATGATAGACTTTGAATCATAGAGTCAAGCTTTTGAGAATATGTTCTACGATTCTTGATAGCTCTGCGTTTTGTCCTTCATCTAGTGATTCTACGTTCTAGCATTGCCCTTCTATTACTCAACGAACTTTTATTGCCTTTGCATTCCGCTCAACGATCTTGCCAGATTTTCTTAGTTCACTCTGCGCTCCCAAAGTAACTAAGTCTCAACTCTATGAACTTGAACTTCTTAGTCTATTAAAAGTTCTTACTCTACTATTTGGATCAACCTAACATATTTGATCCATGTGTCCTTTTACAATGATTAACTCTTTAAGGACTACTTTTTCTAAGTCCTTATACAATGATTATTTCTTTAAGAATTTTACAATATTACTCATTTTTCTTTTTACACATATACATTGAGCTTTTTGTCATCATATCATCATTAAATCCAACAACAAGGTTTAAACATAAATGCACTAACACAATGTTTTCATATGCTCCGTATCCATGAAGATATCCTGTAGATCCCAATATTATCGCAATATACGATCTGACATATGAAACTCCACCATATCGAACCATATAAGCGGGATTCTAGACGTCCCCCCTAAATGGCCTCTTCATACTCAGGTCCAGTTCAGTGCTCATATAGCTGATATGGTATCCACATAACCATTGAGTCATTCATGGCATCAAGCTCTATCCTATATGCCATATTGTTGTGATAGGGATACTTATGTCTTACACTAAGAGCTTTATCTTCTTTACGACGATATGCCCAACCACAATCCCGTGCTAAGAAAAATTTACAATTATCAGCAATATTTGGGCGTCCAATGCTAATATGTTCATATGCATGGCCTGAAAATAAATAATAAATAACAAATAAATAAACTAATAAACAAGCATATATCTATATTGGAAAAAATTAATTTAAATGTAATTATAATGAATTTTACCTTTAATAGTGTAACACACCCGCCAATTGCATTTGTACCAATCCTTGTCGCTTTGTGCAAATTACAGTTTAGGCAAGACAACACGGTGACACCCTACATGTAATCCATAATCTTTGTGACATCATCCAAAAAAACAAATACCGAGAATGGCATAAGTTCTTATGTGGATTTGTAAATAAAACTCTTTTAGTTACATACAGAACATATGTCTTGGTATATATTCTAACAAGATCTAGAATGGCATGACGAGCTAATTTCCCAAATCGAAAAGCTAACCAAATAGTGTTTATACCGCCGCATTCATAATCCTTATCCCCCTTTTGAACAAATTGAAAGAATTATGATGCTTCCCATAACTCATTTTTCAGATCTGCATAAAGCCCATGAGTAATGGACTTCCCTATCACAGGTAATCCTAATATATAAAACATGTCTTCTAACGTGATAGTCAACTCGCGTGATGGTAAAATGGAAAGTATTAGTCTCACTCCTCCATCGTTTTCCTAATGTGGAGATTAAAGGTGCATCAACTTTATTGGCTATCCTAGACTCATTGAACACCCTCAAACCCCATTCTTCTAATAAATTCATTGGGCTTCGGTTAACTTAAATATGTCCAGGGGTCTCTCGCCCTCATCACTACGCAACCTACTGTTGGTTTATAAAAACAAGGCATATATACAATCTAATTGTATAACGCAACGGAAGCATGCAATAAATCATATTTAAAAAATTTCTACAAACTAAATTTCAGGATCTTTCTTGTGCGATACTATTAAATGAGGAAGGATAACGGGTTATACCTTTATAGATTCAATTCTTGAACAACTGTGAGTTCACCTCTTTTTAATTCGCTGCGTTCTTCTTCAAATCCATCGATTAGAATCTAGGATCAATATTAGCTACTTAAGTGTGTAGCCTCTAAAGGTGATCCACCAAGAGTAATACAAATTCAAGAAGTAGATTTAGGTTTCTCTAAACCATGGGTGGCTAGCCCTAATTTTCTCTCTCTTCTAGTTCTTTAGATTGTAAAGAAAATATGAAGTATTCTTTAATACTCCAACAAAATGTGTAACCCCAATCTATAATAAGACTCATCTTATTTATAGATTTGTTGAACCCTCTTAAACTCTTTAGGAGTAGGGGTTTTAATTTAACTCCTATTCTCATTAAGAATTAAATTAATTTATTATAATAATTACAATTCCTAAACGATTTAAGAACTTAATTATTTATAATAAGAGTACTTCTTATTAATTAATTCAAAACCCATTTAGCAACTAAATAATAACAACAACAATTACAATAATAATAATAAGACTCTTCTTATTAATTTATAATTAGTATTTCTAAAATACATAATTATAAATATTAAACTATTTAATTTATTCTATGACTATAGCATAAATTAAATATACTTAATTTATTATTACCATTATGTCATCCGCTTCTAAAATAAATATTTTTCTTTTATGGTATGACCTTTTAAGTTCAATATTATCCTAGTTGTAGAATAAATAAATTAGAACCATTCTAATATTATTTAAAATAATAAATTAAACTCCTTTAATTTATTTATAAATAATTATAAATAAATACGTATTTATTCCACAATAAGGTTTAGCCCCTTTAGCAATTCATGACTTTTCGGATAATATGAATATCAATGTTTGATGACAAATAACCTATTCCGCAAATAATTACCGTACAATTCAATCATTCTACTATACAATGTCTCAATCAAATATAAGACATAAAATTACTGTCAAGTCTTATTTTATTTGATCATATGCATTTTAATTCCCACATGCACAACTCTAACGTAAATTAGAAACTCATTTCTAATTTTCATTCCACATTAGCTAAGAATTTTTGAGTTATCATTTACTAAATCACATAGGACATTTTCTCCCTTTACTGAAAGTGGTAGATCATTTGTTGATTATTCACCTACCTCCATGTACAACTTATTACGTCCGAACATATCCTTTGTTATACTCATATAGTCTTAAGGAATATGACAAAGTATAACTCATCATACACAAGATACTATGATGATCTCAAGTCCAAGGATCACTTGTACTACTATCACATTAGGAACTTCTATTGACAGACAAGTAAAACTCTATTAGGTGTTCCTTAAGCGAGTCAGTTCAGTGAACTTATTCTCCAACAAGCACCTACATAATTGTTTTAGTGTCTCCACAAAAATTATTATAAGATCAATCATTGTCTTCGTAAAAGTAAACATAGTATGTACTAATCTATCCAGATTCACTAATCCTCATTTTAGTTTAGAGCTATCGAGAATTTAGATCTCATAAGCATAATTAAAATTATAATTCTAAAAGCATTACTCCAAAACTATGGATTTATTCATTTAATTAATCTATCCAATTAATCATGAATAAAAAAATTCCTTTAAATAAAACTTTTGTTAATAAACGAATAAGATTACAAAGTATATGCTTATCACATCAAATATGATTGACTTAAGGGCATACTACTTTTAATTTCCCACTTACACAAAAGTCAATAACCCTTGGTATCTCATACCCTCTTCTTTAATTGGTGGTCGTTCAAATTGCTTAGTAAATACTTTAGTTAATGAATCTGTAATATTATTCTAAGATTCTACCATTTCTATGGTGTCATCTCATCTTTCAATGGTTCTACTAGACAAATGAAAGTGTTGTAACACATATTTGTATTTTTTATAAGACCCAGATTCCTTAGCAAATTAAATTATTTTAATGCTAAGAACCATTCCAAGTTCTATAATGAACTTGTTCATCCAAACAATTTTCTTTACAGCTTCACTTATAGCTATATACTATGTCTTTGTCACTAAATCAACAACTATTTTCTCTTTGGAACTTTTCCAACTCACTGTACCATCGTTCAAGGTAATCATATAACCTTGAACGGATTTGTTGTTATTTCGGTCAAATCTAAAAAACTTGAGTCTGTAAAGCACTCTAGTTTCAAATTAGACCCACCATTAGAAACACTTTTCTAATATGCTTCTGCAGGATTGAACTGATACCTACTTATCATACATATGCAGCATCAGGTCTAGTACATATCATCCCATGAAAGATCCCATTATCGAAGCATAAGGAATCTTATTCATGCAATCTCTCATTTTTGGTGTCTTTGGGGATAATTTTTTGAAGATATTTACTCCCTGACTCATTAACATAAGACCTCTCTTGAAGTTTCCATGCTAAACATCTTTAGTTTCAAATCAATAAACTTTACTTGGATCAAGTTTAACATCTTTTCGATCTATCTCTATAGACCTTTATCCCTAATTATAGGATGTTTCTCCCAAGTCTTTCATTGAGAAGTATTTAGACAACCATATCTTTACTAATTATAGTATCGATATGTTATTCCTATCAATAGTATATTAATATATAATACTGAGAATGTCACAGTGCTCCCACTAACCTTCTTGTACTCATTTGGTTCATCCTCATTTTTGATTAAATCAAACTTTTTTGATTGACTTGTCAAAATGGATGTTCTATCTTCGAAAAGCTTGCTTTAATCCATAATTGGATCGTTACAGCTTACATACTTGATTTGCTCCATCTTTGGAAATAAATCCCTTTGGCTCTATCAAACATACATCATCTGTTGAGGAAGGACGTCTCCACGTCCATTTGCTAGGTTTCGTATAGTAAGTTGCAACTGCTAGTAAAATTTGAATGGACTTAAGAATTTCTACCAGTGAAAAGTTTCATAATAGCCAACTCCTTGACTTTGTTCGAAAACTTTTGTCACTAGTTAAGTCTTATAGGTCTTCACCTTGCCATTTGTTTTAGTCTTAAAGACTCATTTACACCTTATAAGCTAAATGCCTTATAGTTGAGGAACCCAAGTCCACTCTTGATTCTTGTACATAGAGTCTATTTTGACTTACATAGTCATCAGTCATTTCTCTTAAGTCTCTACAACTCATACCTTATCGTATATAACTGGATCATCATCCACTATGATGCATACATCATCATCATCATTTATAATGAATCCATACCTTTTTCAGGTATCTTCGGTACTCTTCCAGATTTATGACTCGGTTATGGTATAATATGTTTATCTACTTGGACAGATTTCTTCACTTGATCTGTAGTGTTTTGTGGTTCTTGAACTTATACAAGATCTATCTTACTCCCACTAACCCCTTCAAGGATAAAGTCCTTTTTCAAGAAGGCAGCGTGTTTCGACAAACACCTTTTAAACAGTAGAATTATAGAAGTAATACCCTAAACTTTTTTTAGGATATCCCATAAATTTGCACTTGTCGGGTCTTGTCCCGTGCTCATCCTTTTCAAACCTTTTAACAAAAGCTGGACAATGCCAAATTTTAATATACTTAAGACTCGGCTTCCTCCCTGTCCATAACTCATATAGAGTCTTAGAGACGGATTTTGAAGGTACCTTGTTAAGTAGGTATGTAGTCGTTTCTAGGGCATAACCCCAGAAAGATACTGAAAGAATGGTAAAGCTCGTCATGGATCATCACCATATCTATTATGAGATAATACCATTACTTTTGAGATGATCTAGAAACTTACTGCTTAAGTATTCACTACTCGATCTAATAGAATAACTTTAATACTTTTGCCAGTTTATTTCCCTTACTTCACTTCTGAATTCTTTGAACCTTTCAAACGATTTGGATTTGTATTTCATCAAATACATATATCAAAATCTATAATCATTAATAAAAGTAATGAATGAATACCCTCTACTTGCATGTATTGTCATAGGTCCCACACACAACTGTGTGTACCAACTCCAATAATTCTACAACTTTCTCTCCATGTCTACTAAATAGAGATTTAATCATGTTACTCACGATACAAGATTCACTAGTTGTATATAATTCATAATCAAAAGGCTCTAAAAGCCCATCTTGATGTAACTTGTTTAGTCTTATTTCATTAATATGATCGAGTCTATAGTGCAATATGAAAGTATGATTCATATCATCTCTTTACCTTTTAGTTTGTTCAGTTTGAAAAATATTTTCATATAAGTCAAGTATGCAAAGTTCATTTAAGTAATCAACCAGTTTTAAATTAAAACATTATCATTATAAATAGAACAATGATTGTTCTTTATTATAATGCCATAACCATCATTTTCAACACATGGAACAGACACAGTGTTTCTTACAAGAACCGTAACATAGTAACAGCTTACTAACTTAATTGACTTGCTCGTAGGCAATGTTAAATTGTAAGTTAGTATGGCTAATGCAGCAACCTTTGATATATTCTCCACGCATATGATTACTTGTCCTTTGTTTAGCCTTTTACTTATGCTTTGTCTCTGCAATGACTTGCATTTGTGAGACCACCAGCCGATATCTAACACCCAAGTAGAACTTGACTTATAGAAAGTTCTAATTTATTATGAACAAATCTATATTTGCAGTAAAAACTTCACCAAGCTTATTCTACTTAACCACTACAAGATACACCTTGCAGTTCCTCTTCCAATGCCCCGACTAATTGCAATAGATGCAAACTCTTTGCCTTCACGATCACTTTTATTTATGTCCTTTGTTTAGTGTCTTTCTCTTGCTTTCTACCTTTTCTGACTTCTCAAAAAAACCTTTGGCCCTCTTCCGCTTCCTAGAAGACTCGTCTATAAATAAGACTTGTTCTTTCTTGGATGGAAAGTGACTCTCAACATTCTTCAACATGTTAAACAAATCAGGTAAATTGATGTCTAGCTTATTAATGTTAAAGTTCATAATAAATTATGAAAAAGAGTCAATGAGTAACTGCAAGATCAAATCTTGACTCAACTCTTCGTCCTTAACAAAACCCATTTGTCCCGATTGATCAATTCAATTGATCATTTTCAGAACATAAGTTTATACTGTCGTGTCACCAGTTATTTTAGATCAAAAGAGATCCTTAGATATCTTATATCTAATCGACCTACTTCGTTCACCATATAATTCATGAAGATGTAGCATCATAGTAGGTGCATTCATTTTCTTGCATTGACGTTGTAACTCGATACTCATGGATGCGAGCATGATGCAATTTGCCAAATATGCATCATCTTGTCACTTCTTAAAATAGCAATCTCTTTCTTAGAGGCGTTATCTGCAACATTTGTAGGGACATGCAAATTAAGGACATTTGTAAGCTTTTCAACATTAAGAACTATTCTCAAATTTCTTTAACCAATCCGAATAATTCAATTCTTTTAATTTGTTAACATCCAATATGCTATGCAGTGTTAATGAATTAGGCATAGCAACATTCTTTAAATGAATATTTAATAACAATATTAACATACATTCATTTTATTAATCACCAAATTAATTAGGTATTTATTTAAAATGGTGTCTTCTACTATTTTCATCAAACTATAGTAACATCTTTATATAGTTCGGCAAATCTATTTAAAGATCCGCTAGTAAGATAAGGATCCTATCGACATAAGTATAGTGTTGTGTGTGCACACCAAACTATAGTTTATTCAATAGGTAGACAACTCCTTATCAATTACATCAATATATAACTCCCTTTAATTTTGCCTCTTAGATTATTATGATCAAGTGTGTGCACATCCAAATCAAAATTATCAAAGTTAAGTTCGACCTAGCATTCCATATAAGTGAAGAGAAAAATACATTCCTTGTGTGTGCACAACAAAACGGTATTGTTCAATTCCTTATAAACATTCAATGTAATAAAGCCAACATCTTAAATATTTAATACAAGCCTTGTGTGCGCACAACAAACTCATACTAAATATTTAATACTTTATTGATTTATCATGCTAAAAGGCGACGTTTGATATTCTTAATATCTTTGACAATTACAACTTAATATATTTACCTTGAGGGGTTTATTATTAATTGTCTCATCTTGTTTAGTGTGCATGCACACACACACACACACACACATTGTCTCATCTTGTTTAGCGTGCACACACACACACACACACATATATATATATATAATTCGCGTAATATTATTTAACATGCGAAGCATGTTTGATAATATATAATATATATAACTAACATACACATGTATAATACTATATTCTACTTGGATTGATTATGGATTTTATTCTAGTTTGGTTCATTTAAGCCACCAAAAAAATCAAAAGGTCAAACCTAGGAAGCAAGAACAAAAATTTAATGTAATTATTACATTTAAACTCGGGCTCCAATTCAAATGGGTCTTCAAGCGCTCGTTGCTCTTCAACTTCAATTCTTCAAATAACATTATCTAATCCTATTACAATCAATTTTCATAAAATAAAAACCTTGATCAGCAGTCAAGGAGAAGTACATAGGAGGGAGATAATATTTACATAAAAAAAATTAGAAAAACAAGGTACGCAGACTCCCATTTATTAAAACTCATTCAAGCATCCAACTAAAATAAATTCAATCAAATTGGTCAATAATTCATAATTGATCCATTGTATTATTATACATATCATCATATATATCAATACACAATTTATATCATGCATATCATCACATGTATCATTCATCTTATGAATTAAAACCATTCCATATATATATATATATATATATATATATATATATATATATATATATATATATATATATATATATATATATATATCGATATCATTTAATTAGTAATTTAGGTTGCATGAAATCCAATTTTAAGTTTAAAATAGACTCTTTATTTTAATTATAAAATCATCCAAAATAAATCTTTTATTTTGATTTTTGAAAAAACTACACAAAATAAATAAAATCATATTCTATTGACTAGCACCCCGACGTTGTAATATAAGCTTATTACAGCGCCCCGGCACTCAAAAAACAATAGAATCACAGCGCCCCGACGCTTGACCAAAAATCCAGATTTTGCAGACATGCGCCTCGGCTCTAGAACGCAGTTCAATTTCAGCACCCCAACACTGGTTTAAAGAACCAGTTTTGTTGTTTTGTATTTTTTTAGAAAAACACAAATTTTGCAATTTGTTTTCAAAACTCATGATTTTATATAACAATTTATGTCCAATAAATTATTCTAAACACATGTCCATACATATATGAAATCAAAATAATTAATAATTCGTATAAGTTTGATTCTTGATGCCACTGTTGGTTTGTAAAAGCAAGACATATATACAATCTAATTGTATAATGCAATGGAAGCATGCAATAAATCATATTTAAAAATTTCTAAAAACCAAATTTTAGGATCTTGCTTATGCGATACTATTAATTAAAGAATGATAACGGGTTATGCCTTTGTAGATTCAACTCTTGAACAGCTACGAATTCACCTCCCTTTAATCCTTCGCATTATTCTTCAAATCTACCGATTAGAATCTAGGATCAACATTAACTACCCAAGTGTGTGGCCTCTAAGGCGATCCACTAAGAGTAATATGAATTCAAGAAGTAGATTTAGATTTCTCCAAATCATAGATGGCTAACCCTAATTTTTTCTTTCTTTTAGTTCTTTGGATTGTAAAGAAAATATGAAGTATTCTCCAATACTCCAACAAATTATGTAACCCCAATCCATAATAAGACTCCTCTTATTTATAGATTTGTTGAAACCTTCTAAACTCTTTAGAAGTATGGTTTTAATTTAACTCCTAATCTCATTAGGAACTAAATTAATTTATCATAATAATTAAAATTCCTAAACCATTTAGGAACTTAATTATTTATAATAAGAGTATTTCTTATTAATTAATTCCTAAACCATTTAAGAACTAAATAACAACATCAACAACAATAACAACAACAACAACAACAGCAACAACAATAATAATAAGGCTCTTCTTATTAATTTATAATTAGTATTTCTAAAATATATAATTATAAATATTAAGCTATTTAATTTATTCTATCACCATAATATATAAATTAAAAATACTTAATTTATTATAACCATTATGTCATCTGCTTCTAAAATAAATATTTCTCTTCTATGGTGTGACCCTTTAGGTTCAATATTATCCTGATTGTAGAATAAATAAATTAAAATAAGGTTTAGGTGGTGTTTGATTGCATCATAATACATCTTAACTTTCCACCTCTTAATGCATCTTAATGACCTATATTTTGTATTAAGAGGTCCTCTGAATAGTTAAAATACAAATATAAGTCTAAACTATTTAGAGGACATCTTAATACAAAGATATGGGCTGTTAAGATGTATTAAGATGTGAGTTATTAAGATGCATTAAGATGCAATCAAACACCACCTAAGAGCTCGACTGGTTGTAGCTCAGGATCGACAAAAGAAATACACAAATCTACATCGTCAAAGCCTGAATTTTGAAGTTGGTAGCTACGTGTTTCTGAAAGTATCTCCCTAAAAAGGGAAATAAGATTTAGAAAGAAATGGAAGCTAAGTCCAAGGTTCATAGGACTATTTGAAGTACTAAAGCGAGTAAGCAAAGTGGCATACGAGATAACTTTACCTCCTGAACTGGAGCATATCCACAATGTGTTTCACATTTCAGTGTTGCGACCGTACAAGCATGATTATAAGTATGTGATATCCTATGAGCCCATTTAACTAGAGAAGGATTTAACATACGAGAAAATCCCTGTACAGATAATGGATAGGAAGGAACAAATTTTAAGGAATAAGGTTATACCTTCTGTAAAGATAGTATGGCGTAACCACAATGCCGAAGAGGCTATGTGGGAGTTAGAAGAAAGAATGACAAGAGATTGCCCTCACTTGTTTATGTAACCTTGTATTGATTTCCAGGTCAAAATCTTTATAAGGGGGGAAGAATGTAATATCCAATAAATTTATAAATACTATATTAATGAAAATAAGGAATTATTTGAAAAATAATTGTGTGCACCTATGTGTTTACATGTGTTGTGGAATTAATAATCCAATTTAAATTGAATTAAAGAATGTGATAAATGAGAAATGATGTAATGATGATAGTGAGATTAAATTGTAATTAATTTAAGCCTATGTAATATGCCTTGTGTGGCATAATTGTAAAGATAGATTAATTAATTAAATTAAATTAATAGTGAAAGGATTAAATAATTAAATGGCAATATGTTAGAAATAAAAGTCCAATTATGTATGGGTTACTAGAATTATTAATTAGTCCAATAGGAAATAATTGGACATGACCCAATGAAATTAATTAGTAGTCCAATGAATATTATATGGACTGGGCCATAGTGTATGGATGATGTTGATATTTATATATGTATGATATGAAAGTGTCTATATATATATATATACCTCAACCGTATCTCCCCCCCCCCCCCCCCTAGCAAAGTGAAATGCTAAATTTTTGGACTTCTTTGAGCCATGTGAAGGCCATCATGAAGGGGAGCATAATTTATTACCAAAAACATGAAAAATTAGTACACCTTTTCACCAAGCAAGCTTTTACTCTTAGATAATGCCCAATTAGCATGATTAAAATACTTGTATTTATACATGTATATAGAGTGTATGTGTACATATGTTCATCTATAAATAGAATCATCTCCATTCATTTTAGAAGATTACTTAAAATTTACAAAGTAAGGGAGCTATAGAGAGAAATTGAGAGAATATAGAAAAGCTAGAGAAATTCTTGTCAAGTGTTGGTTCAAGTGGAGCTTTAGCAAGGAAAGGAAGGTAGAGAGCTACCTTAAGTCCATCTCTAGAAGAAAAATAGCATCAAAGAGCTATAAAATTCTTGAACCCTAAAAATTTAGTTAAAGTTGTGTAGATAAGCTTATAGTGTAAATATGCATGCTTGATTTTGGGAGTTTATATGTGTAAGAATTGTAGTGGATTCCGAAGGCATAAGGAAGGGTTTGTGAATGAGAATATATGATTTATATGTGATCGTGTGTGTTTTATGTCTAGGTGAATCAAAGAAATGCATATAAACATAAAACCCTAAATGATATAGTGAAAACATGTGATTTGGTACAAAGTGAAATAAAATGTGTAACCCATTTGCATGATCTAAAAATTGTATGCTGTAAATCTATGAGATCCAAAAATATTTCAAGTGAAATGAACAAAAACGGAGCTAAAATAGATTTATAGTGAATTTTCTTATAAAACATGTCAAATGTAAATTTTAGCTTCAAGAACCAACAATTTTGGTTAAATAAATAATTTTAAAAATTGGAATATTGTAGATTTATGAGTTTGTGAAATATCAAAATTGATTTGAGCTCATTGGCATGTAAAATGAGCAACTTATGGAGGATTGAATCAAAAAAGGTAAAAAAGCAAAAATTAAAATTGGATTCTGCTAAGGGGCGCTGTAGAGCCAGTCAAAAATTTCAGTTGGCTGGGTCAAACCAGTTGGGTTGACCAAGTCCGACCAGACATGATCCAAAAAGAAAATTAAAATAAAATTTTTATTATTATTATTATAAATAATAATAATAATAATAATAATAATAATAATAATAATAATAATAAAAAAAATAAAAAAATAAAAAAATAAACATATAAAATAATTTAAAAAATATTTTATTTGCAAGTAGATTAGAATAATATTAAACAAATAAAATAATAATTAAAAATTTTATTTGTGAGTTAATATTAAACAAATATATATAATAAAACAGAACTCATTTTGAATCTAAAAGTATAAAGACGGTTCAGATTCTTCTAACTTAATCTAATGGCTCATATTTCATCTCTTAAAAAAATTTCTGCCCAAATTAAATCCACTCCTACACTATAATAATAATAATCAAATGTGATTGACTTAAGAGTATACTACTTTCACCTACTAGTACTATCATCCTCATTATTTTATATTTCCTTATATCGGTGTTGTAGAAGTATCATGTGGTCCATGACTGAAGTCCATTATATATTCCTAAAATAAATAATATACAAATTATCCAATCACGTATATTCACAAATTATATAACTACCAACGTACAAATTATCTAACCAAAATTACCTAATTTTATTATATTATCCACAATAATTGTAAAGATGATTAATCAGCATGTACATTATATATTAATAAAATATAGTAAAATATTAACAACATTCACGATAATAAATTATTATAAAAAGAGCACAAATTATCTAACCAATATTAATAGTCTTACCAAAATTATATAATATTATTAAATTATCCACCATTATTAATCAATACAAAAATATAATTTACTAACAACCACTAATAATCATCCCCAATAAATTACCAACAAAAATTTATAATTTATCAACATTGAAAATTTCATAATTTCCTAATAACATTCACATTCACATTCATAAATTCTCTAAAAAAAGATTGAAATTTACCAACATTTATTTTAATATATATCCAAAACCCAATAAAATACCTTAATTTATCTATAACATCCATCACAATTTATTTCTAAAAAATTTATATTTTAAGAACATTTATTATAATATACATCCAAACCAAAGTATCAAATATCACCCTGATCCACTGTTTGATACACATTCAAATTCAAAGTTGGATTCAACTTCACCCACTAAATTATATGTATAAAATTCGTCCAACATGTGAGAATAAATAAAATACTTGTTAATGCAATATTTGATAAAAAATAAAAATAAATAAATAAAATTTGAACGGATCTTGGTGAAGTTGAAGAGAAGAACACAAATGGATGTTTTTAAATCTCAATTTAGGCTTTCTATTACGGATTGGAGATGAAAATTTGAATTTCGTAAAGTTGAGAGTAGAAAGAGAGCTTGCTACTGAATTGTGTTTTGTTTTGGGACGATTCGCAGCCGCTGGTTATATTTTCAATACTTTTTTTTCTCTACCTACCGCATAATTGTTATGCGGTACCTAGTGGTACCGCATAATAGTCATGTGGTGCCTTTTTTTTCTACCTACCGCATAACAGTTATACGATACCACTACGTACTGTATAACTGTTATGCGGTGTCTTTTTTTTCTACCTTACCACACAATTGTTATGCGATACCATTAAGCACCACATAACAATTGTGTGATGCTATTTTTTTTTAAACTCTAGGCTATGTCGTATAACAATTGCGCGGTGCATTTAAGGGGTAATAAGGATTTTTTTTATATAGGTCATATATAACAATTGTGCAGTAGTGTTAATAACTATTATGTGGTATGATTTTCTTTAAACCATCCGATCTCGCAAATAGACAGATAAAATTAGGTTAATAGAAAAATACTTCAATATAACTATATATAGGACTAATCCATTGACAATGTTGTAAAAATGAATCTACCATTATAATAGATCTCAGTCGTCTAAACTGAGATATGACAGTTTAAATGGTCCTCGTCCGCAGTTTAATTTTCAGGAATTCACAGTTTAATACTACGAACGGTGTTAAATGTCCAAAATAACCTCAGTAATCATTAAATACACTCACCGTCCATAGTATAATACTGCAGATGGTGAATACTAGGTCATACTTAACAAACGACGTCGTTTTGAAATATTACCATCCACAGTATTAAACTGTGAATGGGCTAACTAAAAAAATTGATTTTCCGTAGTATTAAACTGCAGACAACGTCTACTCAAGAAAGTGTAAGAGATCTGGGAGAAGAATCTGTGTAAAAAATAGCAACATCATTTTCGTAACGATGTTGTTGCGTTTTTACAGAGATTCTTTAACAATTCTTCACCCATATCTCATAACAATGTTGTTGCGTTTTTATAAAGATTCATCAACAATTCTTCACCTAGATCTCTTACATCCTCCTTGAAAGTAGACCTCGTTCGCAGTTTAATACTGTGGACGCTAATTTTTTTTAATTACCCAAATCAGTACTGTTAAAACAATGAACAATGAATAATAAGCAATATCTACCCAGCTCGTTACTGTCAAAACAATGAATAATAAGCAATAAACAATGATCAATGACTAAAATAAAGAACATAGACATAGATAACATTCATGCCCATAAAGAATAAATATTTCTTTTCTTTTTGAGAGTTTTAAGTATTTGAGAGAAGTAAACAATCACCCATCTTATTTATAATAGACTGGATTACTCATATTCAAAGAGCCGGGGTAATTTTCTCCCCATTAATGAAAAAACGATTGTTACCCCAAAGTTATCACTTGAAATTTCCCAAGTTGACTACATAAAAAAAATTAAATTAAAACCCAGCGTCCACAGTATTAAACTACAGACGAAGGGAAGACGGGAAATCAAACGACATCATCCAAAACAATGCCACGCAAATTTTAGAATTTTAAAAGCTCAGCGTTCGTAGTCCCTAAACGATGTCGTTTGATTTTTCCGTCCGCAGTATTAAACTACAGACGAAGGGACTTAGCAGTCCATAAACGACGTCATTTTGAACATTGTCGTTTGGTTTCTCCATTCGCTGTATTAAACTGCGGATGAAGGAACTAAGACTAAAATTTTTATTTTTCTTCTGCGTTGTCTCATTGCAAATTCATGCTATGTGGGATGAATAAGAAATATGTAAGGCTAAGACAAATGGAATGATATATACCAATTGTTTAGCCATGCTTTTTCTCTCATCTTCCCAGATCACATGAATCAATGAGAAGAAGACTACATAAGAAGAAAAAGAAATTTTAATAGCCTTAAGTTGAACAACCCAGATCGCTACTGTGAAAATAAGATGAGATCTAAAATGATTACTATGAACAATGACAAACACAGTTTTATAATTAAGGCTATAAAATTTCTATTTCTCTTGCATATTCTCGTTGCAGATTCATGTTATACGCAAGAAGAAATAAAAAATTTAATAGCCATAATTATAACTATACAAATTACTTGTGTTAAAAAGAGATGGGATCCAAAATGATTGCTATGAACAATGACGATCACAATTTTATAATTTAGACCATAAATTTTCTATTTCTCCTACATATCCTCGTTGCAGATTCATGTTATACACGAGAAGAAATAGAAAATTTAATAGCCATAATTATAACTACCTAAATCGATACTATGAAAATGAGTTGAGATCCAAAATATTTGTTATGAATACTAACGAACTCCATTTTATAATTAAATTACCGTCCGCAAATTAATATTGCGGATGGTGAATTTTTTTAGTTTTTTCGTTCACAGTTTAATATTGCGGACGAGATTTATATAATATTTACCGTCTATAGTATTAAATTGCAGACGGTGAGTGTATTTAATGATTGCTGGGATTATTTTGGATATTTAACACCGTCCGCACTTTTAAACTACGAATTCTTAAAAACTAAATTGCGGACGAGGTCCATTTAAATTGTTAAATCTCACCCGTATAAATATTTTTTTTTTTTTATAATATGCTCAATAGATCAGTCTTTGTGTGTATGTGTGTGTATATATATATATGGGGAATGATTCATAGCAAGCGTTTGCTATGGACACTATTCCAGCAAATGCATTTTCAACCGTTGAAATAATGATTTTAATAGATAAGATGGAGTCCCACCCGCTATCTAAGATAACGGGTAGGGAAAAAAAAAATTCAGTACACCCGTCATCTTAGTTGACGGGTGGAGTTTTTTTTTTTTTTTAAAACTAAGTTTAACAAAAAAAAAAATTCAAAATCAAAAAAAATCTCATTCGTCATCTTAGTTGACGGGTTGAGTTTTTTTTTTTTTTTTTTTTTTTTTTATAAATGTAAGTTTAACAACAACAACAACAAAAATCCCACCCGTCACCTTAGTTGACGGGTGGAGTTTGGTTAATTTTTTTTTTTTTTTTTTATAAATGTAAGTTTAACAAAAAAAAAAATAAAAAAATTCCACCCGTCACCTTAGTTGACGGGTGGAGTTTGGTTAAATTTTTTTTTATTTTTTATAAATGTAAGTTTAACAAACAAACAAACAAAAATCCCACCCGTCACCTTAGTTGACGGGTGGAGTTTGGTTAATTTTTTTTTTTTTTTTTATAAATATAAGTTTAACAAAAAAAAAAAAAAAAATATTACCCGTCACCTTAGTTGACGGGTGGAGTTTTGTTAAGTTTTCTTTTTTTAAATCTAAGTTTAACAAAAAAAAAATCAAAATAAAAAAAATTTCACCCGTTATCTTAGATTTAAAAAAAAAAAAAATTAAAAAAAATCTAATTCCACCCGTCAACTAAGATGACGGGTGGGAATTTTTTTTTTTTTTGATTTTTTTTTGTTAAACTTATATTTAAATAATAATAAAAAAAAAATAATACACTACTCCACCCGTCAACTAAGATGACGGGTGGGAATTGAATTGATTTTTTTTTTTTTTTTTTGTTAAAGTTATCTTAAAAAAAAAAAAAAATTAATACACGCCACCCGTCAACTAAGATGACGGGTGGGAATTGAATTGAATTTTTTTTTTTTTAAACTTAGATTCAATACACTCCACCCGTCAACTAAGGTGACGGGTGAGATTTTTTTTTTTTTTTTGTTAAACTTATATTTATAAAAAAAAAAAAAAAATTAACAAAACTCCACCCGTCAACTAAGGTGACGGGTGGGATTTTTTTTTTTTTTGTTAAACTTACATTTACAACAAAAAAAAAAAAAAAAAAAAATTAACCAAACTCCACCCGTCAACTAAGGTGACGGGTGAGAATTTTTTTTTTTTTTTTTTGTTAAACTTACATTTATAAAAAAAAAAAACTTAACAAAACTCAACCTGTCAACTAAGATGACGGGTGAGATTTTTTTTTATTTTGATTTTTTTTTTTGTTAAACTTAGTTTAAAAAAATAAAAAAAAACTACACCCGTCATCTTAGATGACGAGTTGTGAAAATAAATTTTTTTTTTTTTTATTCCCACCCGTCAACTAAAATGACGGGTGGACTGAGATTTTTTTTTTCCCCCTACCCGTTATCTTAGATAGCGGGTGAAACTCCATCTTATCTAGTAAAATCATTATTTCAACGGTTGAAAATACATTTATTGAAATAGTGTTTATAACAAACGTTTGCTATGGATCATTCCCCTATATATATATATATATATATATATATATATATATATATATATATATATATATATATATATTTGTGTGTGAAAAGAGGGAGTATCATAAAATACACAAATATAAAGAGGGTGAGCAAAATCAAGAGGTAGTCCACATCTGAAGCCAACGCCAGTAGTAATCAAATCATTTTTTCATCATTTTATATTCTCTCTATTTCTCTCTCCTCTTCCTCTACATACGAAAATGTCATCGCGCGAGAAGAAACCATCAAAATCCTCCACCAGTCGGACCGGCGGAATCCGGACCCTCTCCGATTTGAACCGTCCCACCGATCCTGATTCCGACAGCGATTCCGACGTACCTCAGGAGTATTACACTGGTGGCGAAAAGAGGTTTTGCCTTCAAACCCTAATTCATTCATTCGTGATCATACCCTTTCTACTGATTAAATAATCTAATTACTGTAATTAATTGAATTGACAAGTTTGATTAATTGTTATTTTCGGTGTTTTTAGTTTCTGTGTTGGTTTTTAGCTGAATTGTATTGGAAATGAACTGATAAATATTTGTTTGTGATTGATGGAGGTTTTTGAATAGTTTGCCTTAGCTGTTTGCAATTAGTTGGAATAAGAATATCGATACCTAGTAGCTACATGGGGTTGGGAATTTTAGTCTACCAAAATGAAACAATAGAATAAAGAGAGATAAAATAATACAAGATTTAATGTAGTTTGGTCCGCAATGCCCTACTCTACAAAAAATTTCAATATATTTATCTCACCTGTACAATTTTTGCATGATATAAAAGCTGAAAAACTCTCTCTCACTCACACACCAAACTAAGATCCAACTACACCCCTCTCAACTCTTACATATAATAAATATTCCTATTGAAAATAGGACATCTTCCAAAATAAAACTCCTACTAAAAATAGAATTCCCTTTTACAGTATGATTCCAGAATGGGATTTGAGTTGTATCCCAACAACATGTACCTTAGTCTCCTTTGTTTAAAGAAAATTAATTCATTGAGAACATTTTTTGTCAGTTTACAGAAAATGACTTGCTGAATTTAAAGATATGCCATTATATATTCTCTTGGAAACAAGAAATGGAGTCTTATTATTTATTTACTGACTCGAAAAATGATTTATGCTTACTACATTTCGTTGTCATTCAAAACATTAAAAAATAGTTGGAGTCTTAGATTCAGGCTGGTAAACAATGGGGATATGTTTTTGACCAAGTGACACCCACCTCTTTTGTAGAGTAAACCAGGAGGACTCACTTTTTTATCAAGTTTTGTGTTTGATAAGAGATTAATGTATTGTTTCTTCATTACATGTATCATAAGTAAAGGGACTACTCTTTAGATTCACTTGTATCTTAACTTGAAATGCTATATGAATAAAAAAGTACTAGAAAGTTATATTACGAATTGACGTGGAATTTACAAAAGAAAAGGTTATTGGTAGAGATGATAGCCGTAGAAAGAATTGGAATGTTGTACTTTGATAAGTAGTCTTAATGAGATATATAGCATTAGAGTGTAGTTTATTGGTGCCAAGATAGTTTGTAAGGAAGTTTGTTTGTTTGCTTTTGCTTTTGTAAAGCATTTTCCGCTGGTAATCTGGTTTGTGGTGTCGCAAGAGACATTCACTGTGGATTTGCAACTTAATAAAAATTGATGATAGCTACAAAAGAAAAGTCTCCTTCAGTTTTATGGATTTAATACTAAATTTATGGCGCTAACCTCTTTTTGCATCCGCATTGACCAAGTAATGCTTTGCAAATGAAAAAAAACATTCAAAACCCTTACAAACTGAGATAAGAGACATGGACACTAGAGGTAAAGAATTATTCCCTTCGTCCCATAAAAAGTGTCTCAAGTACATCTTTCATACAAATTTAGAAAAATCAAAGTAGAGGAGAGAGAAGTAATAAGTTCCAATATTATCCACAATGGACCTTAAGGAGTGGATCCTCCTACTCGAGTACTTTTAGGGTAAAATAGTTTTTATATTGCACTTTGAATTTGAATATGTACTTCCGACATTTTTTGGAGGACAAATGTTTTTTGTACTTTGGACAACTTTTGTGGGATGGAGGGAGTATATGAGACTGTACTTTAAATTTGAAAGAGTATTGTATATTTGTTGGGTGATTTTCATCAATTTACTTGGAAGTTTGTTAAATTCTTTTGGTTTGTGAAAATTTTTCCATTCAGCATAAGCCAGGGCATGCTTGGTTCTGCCTGTAATTGATTGTATTGAATTTTGAGGAGATTGTTTTTGATAAGTGGAAGATTGTGGCGATACCTTCCTTTTATAAAGTTGATTGTGGTTCCTTTTTCTTTTGTTCATATCATTGTTTGGTTGTTGTTTATTAAGTGCTATGTGAGACAATGCTAATTTGAGTTGGAACAAGTATTACATAAGTTTAGGTGAGAATAGATGCAGATTTTTTGATGCATTATTGAACTTTGGCTCGTTTTTAAGGAAGGTAATAATTTGGTTAAGAATGATGTGACTACTTTGACTTCTATGTGACGTGGAACGGGCCAAAAAAGCTAAGGGAATTGCAAGAGATATTTGTTATTTGTTTTTGTGTTATTATTTATGATTAAATTAATTGTAATTATTGGTTTAATTATAGTAGGTAATACTTAGGATTTATGATTAGGTTAACTAGGTTGTCTAAGTATTTTCAGTATCCAATTTACCAATTTTAAATTTGTTTAGGTAACTAGAGCTATTTCTCTTTGATAGGATGCTTATCTTATCTTAGTAGTATTAGACTTTTACTTGATCTATAAGTTTGAGTTTATTTGTCTCCAAGTCTTATTTTTTCGATATGAGTATCGTAATCCCTACATTGGATAGAGTTGAATTATTTGAAATAAAATTTGTTGCTTTTTATGTCTTTCTACCTATTCCTTTTGAGGATATGTTTATCCCTTTCTCACCCTTCTTTCTTCTTTCTTCCTAGTTCCTCCCTTTTTCCTTCTCTAATATTCTCTATACCTTGTTCTGCATCACTATGCTTTTCTTCATTGCATTTATTTCCTGCAAAAATGGAACTTCTTTCTAACTTTAGCAATAAATTTACAATTATGGTAAAAGATAGTTGCGGGTTTGTTTTTCATTTGTGACTTGTGAAAGTAATGCTTAGCAAATTTGCATTGAATTTACAGCATAATGATATTATGATATGCTTTAATGTCTGCTCTTGTTGTCAATGTAGCGAAACAGGTTCATGTTAACCAGCACTTTTGTTTTCTTTTTCTAGCAATTCACTTTATCCTGTTCTTAGAATGTGACATATTTTGTGACATGTCAATTTCATGTTGTTGCTCCATTGTAGATATGAAGTACTGAGGAGGAGGAGAACAATAGAATGAATGATCATGCTCCTATTATCAATTATTTACTTCAAGCACTATAAGAACAAGAGGATTATAAGAATAGAATGTAAATGTCTCTTCATTTAGTCTATAAAAAAAAATGCCAAGACAATGGAAGAGCAGTGATACTTGGTAGCATTGACTTTTACTTGTTCACCGACTAAACTCTTCATATCTCGTTCAATTAACACAACTAATCCCCATATTTTAAGTCCTGCCAATTCAGCTCCCTTATATTGCCCAACTCCCGAGATATAATCGCTACATTGTTTTTAACGGAAAAGCTTTAAAAAGTTTTCACAGACTTAAATTTATTGATATCAAGCAAGTTGTTAAGTAGAATTTCAATTTACAATTGCAGTGGGTTTTTAATCGCGCTTACTTTCTCTTTTAGTACTTGCTTATTTTCCTGGCAGGTCTTTACATTTTTCCTCTTTATCAAAGGCCTTTGTACATAAGAGATACTATATGCCCTTCTAAGCCAATTGCATCTACATTACAATTTGATCGTCTTTTAACTTCAATCAAAGGCTACCGATTTGTCGAACTTTGCACTACAATAATGGTAGTCTGACAAAGAACTATATTTGCAGTGGTATGCTCGTTCAAGATCCTACTAAGGGCAATGATGTTGATGCAATATTTAATCAAGCTAGGCAGCTGGGTGCTGTAGAAGGCCCCATGGAAATTCCCCATCCATCATCAAGCTCAAGCAGCTTTACTGGAACTGGGAGATTACTATCAGGGGATACAGTACCATCTGCTCCCCAGCAGCCTGAGGCTGTTGTACACAACATTGTTTTCTGGAGAAATGGTTTTAGTGTAAATGATGGCCCTTTGAGGAGGTTGGATGATCCTGAGAATGCACCTTTCCTGGAGGTAATGGCAATGTTGATGTAAAAGAGGGACATACCCCTGAAAGTATGCTTGTGCAATAGATTACGAGTGGTCTATTAATACCAATCATCAACTGTTGCAACAAGCTTTTATTTTATTTTTTAAACTTTATATCCTTTCATCCATTATCCGTGCAACTTAATAGTTAACTTTTTTTGCGAAAAACTGTCATCAAGTGTTGTTAAACCCTTGATTTCACCCAGTTTAATGGTCATGGTGTTGGTTTGAATTTTAGGACTGCAAGTATATATTATATGTGAGGCAGTTTGATCAGCCTGCATTTGCACCAAAAGCTCTATCTATTTTCCATATAATTACTAATATTATTTCACCTCTATAATCATTTTCCACTTTTCAGCTTGTATTACTTGTGAAAAAAATGTCATTAGCTTTTTTTATAACTAATGTTTTATATTAGTGATTTTATTACATTGCTATGCAGAGTATTAGAAAATCCGAGTGTCCGAAGGAGCTTGAGCCTGCAGATAGGAGGTCCTCTGTTCATGTCAATCTAATAAGGAGGGATGAGAACTGCCCTGTGAGTTCTCACTTTCCTCTTTCACTCATCATTAATTTATTTCTTCTATGATGAATTATTAATGTGTAACTTGTTCCATTTTGATTCTTGAATCCCAAAATCATGTAATCTTATTTTAACCAAGTATAAGCTACTGTAATACGGGAACAAAATAAATTAGGAAAAGGAAGATAGGTAGGGAGGGTGGACGGAAAAATATCATTTAATGCTTTTTGCCTCCCAACGTCCATTATCCAATTGATAATGCATATGAACTGTGGTGGTAACACTTTTGCCCCTAATTTTCATGCAGGAACCCAAAGAGCGTCAAGTTGCATTTCAGGGTGTGGGAAGGACACTAGGTAGCAGCACACC
Source organism: Hedera helix (assembly GCA_947179155.2). Classification (NCBI taxonomy): domain Eukaryota; kingdom Viridiplantae; phylum Streptophyta; class Magnoliopsida; order Apiales; family Araliaceae; genus Hedera; species Hedera helix. Next base: position 6,103,925 of record OX359286.1, read on the forward strand.
TCCATCAGGAACACCTGAGCCAAATGACACCACTCCTCTTAATGCTGCCCCTGCACCTTCTGTGGGCCTAGTTGTGGACCAATCGTTGCCATTGACCTCAATTCAACTTAGGTTGGCTGATGGAACTCGCATGGTTTCTCACTTTAATTACCACCATACGGTAGGTGATATTCGTACCTTCATTGATGCATCTAGGCCTGGGGGTTCCCGAAATTATCAGTTACAGATAGTCGGATTCCCTCCCAAACAACTCACCGATCTTACCCAAACAATAGAGCAGGCAGGCCTTGCCAACTCTGTTGTCATCCAGAAATCCTGAGTAAGCTCCTCCGCAAGGATCTGTCACTGTTTCCATTTCCCCAAGTTACTTGTTACTAAACCTGTATAATCCATTTAGGACTTGGTATTTGCCGAGGCACATCCATACATTTGACATTCACATTTATTAGTTTATGAAATGGTTTAAGTAGGCCGTGATGTTCATGACAATTTATGATCCAAATACTCTGCGAGGAAGATGGATTACTGTCTAGAGCTACGTATTTCCAATGTTGTGTTTATATGACTTCCTTTTAAATGGGGAAGTGGGATACTAAAAGTTTTGTTGTGAAAGAAGGGTATATCATTTTTATTTGTGAAAATATCAATTTTCTAAACAACCTGGTCTTAACTCTCCACTCATATTGAAGTAGGTTAGTTTATAACTTTTCTAGTTAAGATTTACAATTTTTGAAACATTTTCAAATCGAAAGAGGTTTATTTCATTAATTTACATTATTATTTTTTGGTATATTAAACAAAACTATTTTCACCATCTCATATTTTATCCCATCTCGCTCTCGTCTCACGCCACTCAACCCAACACCTCTACTCGTGCTAAGGGATATTCGAATGAGACTCAAATGAACTTGTATTTGCGAGAGGATTAAATTCCTCATCGCTTGTAAGGGACTCGACATGAACTTGTATTTGTGAGAGGATTAAATTCCTCATCGCTTGTAAGGGGCAATCATTGGCACTAAAATCTCTATTTCTCGGTAGTTTATTCTAAAGATGCTACTAACGATCTTATTTTCTTTTTGAATTTTCAATCAACTGACTGAAATAACAAAGATTTTGTTCCATGTTATTGATCTTGATTCATCCTCTTTTTTTCCCTTTTTTTTTTCTTTTTTTCTTTGAATAAGAATGGAGAATAACTAATAGATAAATGAATCGAATTATGAAAGTACTATAGTCTAGGTATTACTTCTCTCAATCTCAAATTGAAATTATATGAATTTCTAAAAAATGTTCAAAAACAACAAACTTGAGCAGTGTTTCAACGATAAAAATAATATATATACACCATTATAGTAGGCACGTTTTGTGCAATAGATCATTAAACTAAAAAAAAAATACAATTGACCAACTGAATTAAAAAAAAAATCTGCAATCGATCGACTCCATTAAATTAATCAAACGGCAGTCTAAATCCGACTTAATTTTTCCACCGGTTACATATAACTTTTTCTACTAAACTGAAATTGTTTTACGTTTGTATTATTAAACTAATTTTGTTGCATTCGACTCATTAAACTAGTAAATTATTACAAAAATGTTACAATTTTTGTCCAATTTATTCAACTTTTAACTGAAAAATTACACGTACTCCATGTAAGAGAGTTAAAATGTCCATGTAAATACTATTGTCCATGTGGCTTGCCAATGTGAAAATTTTATAATTTTAATCTGAAATTAATTAAGAATAAAAAATATTAAAAATCTATTCAAATTAAAAAAATTCTAAAAAGTATTTATTTGTTTTTTTTTTTAAAGAAACTTTTGACTTTACAATTATAAAAGGAAAAAAATACTTGGTTAAACTAGTATATTATGTCCATACATAAATATTACCAGGAAAAAAATTAAAACCAAAAGTTTAAAATTTGAATAACAAGTCATCTTTATCCAGCAAACAAGCTAAAGACCCGAATCAAATTTAGGGATTCCCCTCTAGAAAAAAATTCTAAAACCTGCCCCATCACAGTCTGTAAGCATATATATATATTGTAAAAACATTAGTTTCATAGAATCAAAATCGTAGTATAAGACATGACACGAATGATCCATGTTCTTCAGGTTTTTATTGCCCCCACCACAATCGGTTTGTTATGGGTTACAGACAATATACCGCCAGGATATATGTTAACCCTCAAAACTGAACAGACTTGTGATAGCAATTCACATTTGTTTCACTCGAACCTTTCTTTGTGATAGTTCGATGTTTGTAGAGATAAAAATATGAAAAAAGGAAATTATTCCAAGTGCTTAGTATTTTCTTATATATGTCCTTATAAATGTCATATGCGTATATTTTATGTATATATCAACATATACATATACACATATATACATGCGTATATATTGTAAGTTATACATTACAACTATTGAATTATAATTAACTACACTTATTAGTACTAATTATGTAAGTTACACATTAATAATAATTAATAGTTAAATAGAATATGAATAGTTCTCACTATTTTTCTTTTGTTCCAAAGTAAAATAAGACCACATCACTTGTAGTTATAGAGTAACTAGTAGTCTTTTCTATTAAATGGGACAAGAAAAAATTGGTTTTATCAAATAACTTTGCACCTTATTAAATGTCCCACTAAATACACAAATCAAATGATTTATACACAAATTAAATAAAATTTTATATTATTCTCCACAATTAGGGAAGCGAATTATACCTTTATATTTACTTAAATTATGTCCACTAATAGGTTTTATTCAAACCCAAACCTAACAATAATTAAGTCTCCAAAATATAGAAGAATGTACAATCTCTAACATATATATATATATATATATATATATATATATGTGTGTGTGTGTGTGTGTGTGTGTGTGTGTGTGTGTGTGTGTGTGGTTAAATTACTTTTTCTTTATTGAACTGAATCTCAATTTACATTTGTATCAAATTATCTTTTTTCTCAATCAACTCATTGAACTATAATATTTTTACAAAAAATGAAAAAATCATCTGAGAGTATAAACACTTAATAGAGTATCTACGTGACATCATATTGGACACTTATGTGGATTAAAATATGATGCGGTAATGATGTGTATTAAAATTTTAAAAAATATTTCTCTTTTTTTTGCCTGCTTACGTCGTTGGCCTTCTTTATCTTCATTTTTTAAGAGAATATTTTTTTTTTAATAAAGAGGTAGAAAAAAAAAAAACTTTGTCTTCCTCACAAGAACAAATGTCATCAAAAACTTTACATCAACCATAACCACCACCACCATCAACAACCCAATTTTATACATTACAACATCAAGCACAATGTAAACTCCGCTACACTGCAAATTTGAAAAAAAACACTCATACCTATCATTCACCTCCAAAAACCTAGGTTTACTAATTATTCTTTAAATCATTCAAAACCATTAATTGATTCATCTAACCCATTTCATAAAAATTAATTTGAATCCCAATTCGTAAAACGTAATTTGAAACCTCAATCAATTAGTAGAACTTTTTCACAACATATATGTATATATATATATATATATATATATATATATATATATAGAGAGAGAGAGAGAGAGAGAGAAAAGCAAACTGATTGAATCTTTGTTTGGTGAATCATTTTTAGGGTTAATATTCAAATTAACCTCCACAATGATGGAGGTAGGCTAACTAGAAACTCAAAATTTGTACGTATCCTTAAAATGTGTGATAAGAGGGTAATAATGTCAAACCACAACACATTGAGGATATCAAGACAAGATTTAAAAAACTCAAGATAATTACTTGAAGGACACACATGAATTTTGGAGTGCAAAAAGTAAGGATAAGGGAATGACTAGTGTTTTTAAGGAAATAATTTTTCTCATTTTTCTCTCTCATAGAAGATCCAAATATAGGCAAATTGGGTATCATTGTGAAAGTCTCGAAAAGAGCTTTTCGATTTAGGATAACACATTTTCTATTTTTTTTTATTTGTATGACCGTTTTAGTGCACAAGATCAAAAAGTAAGTAGATGGACCCCACATAATTGCTAACATGATGGCGCCTTGGTGCCTACATTTTGGCGCTAACCCAATTTATGCTTTTAAAGACCATTTTGCTCCATTTAAATGAAAGAGAAAGGAATAAAGGGAGAGAAATGAAGAGAGAGATGAAATAATAGAAAGAAAAAAAATAAATAAAGAGCAATCCTTCCTAGAATAGGTCAAAAAACCTTAATCTATTAGTTTTCTTGTTAAATTTTTTCAATATATTTTCAAGGATCTAGTTGGAGGTTTCAAGAGGAGAAAAGAGCTATCAAATTTGAAGTTATTTCATTCTTAATGTCTATTTTCTTACTCTTTTTTCCCCTCCCTTTTCCTTTTTATGGATTGTTTGTGCTTGCGTATTATTATTTGATATTTTTTAAATCATTTAGAGGCTCTCTAAACATCCTAATTTATTGCTAATAGTATTTTGATCCTATTTTTAGATTATAGATTGTTTGGGAGAATTTTTCACAAATAAAAATTTCTCCAAATTAACTTTTTAATAAATCCTTCTGGATGTCTATTTGATTTATAGTTAGATTATTGTTAGAGTCCTTCTACACTTACTCACTTTTCTTACCCGCATATAAGATAAATGAGTGTGACTCCACCTCATTTCATCTTTAACCCAAATGAGTGAGCCACACTCATTTGTCTAATATGCAGGTAAGAAAAGTGAATTAAAAAAATGGGTAAGTCTATAATGTTTCTTATTGTTATTATTGGTTAGTTGGTGTTATTTTGGTGGATCTATAGAGTTTTAAATTTATAAATCTCAAATTCCTTTGGTTAGATCTTTTTGATATAGTTAGATTTTCATGATATAGTTAGTATTTTGGTGATGTAATTAGATTAATATGATGTAATTAGTATTATTTTGGTATTTGTTGGTATTTTGTTGGACTTGAGATATGTATTATGTGAGTCTAAAAATGAATTCAAGACCCTTAAAATTTATGTTTAATAGGAATTGAAAGATATTAGACTTAAAAAATGGTTGTAATTTTTGGATTTGGTGATTTATAATTGTGTTTGGACATTAAATAGTTTAGATGACTTTCATATCAAAAAATTGGGTTTAAGGCCCATTTATAGTGAATTTTGATTATTTTGAGGTGTTTTGGGTTATTTTGATAGCTTACATATTCATAGGTAACTCCAACCCTATTGTGGTGTTTGGTTTTATTTTCTCGCATGAAAAAATAGTTTTCACACAAAAAGCCCAAAAAATCTTTGAAAATTGAATCAAATTAACTTTATTAGAATAAATTTTAGACTAAAATTGGAAGAGTTTTAGCCTTGTTTCTTATTTGACAAAAGGATTTCAAAAATTATTTTTTATATTTAAATCCTAATTTTCATCACTATCTTATTATCAAACGTTTTCCAAACTAAAAAAAAAACATTTTCATAAAACTAATATTCAAAACATTAATTTCATACAAATCTATACATAAAATGATTAGTTTGAGAGAATAACTCTTAAAGGATGATTTTCAAAATCTTAAAAGACATTCTTTCAACGAAACATTTAAAAGCAACTTTTCAAAAGACATTCATTAAAAATCTAAACTTTTAAATCAAAATTCCTCATTCGTAGGAATAAGGGCTCAAATTACTTTTAAGATAATGCATTCACAATGACCGAGGTGGTGTGGGAGGCGATACTCTATGCTTTCTTAATTTTGACGATTCAAATGGACTTTAGTAGACAATACCCCAAATTTCCCTTTTACCATGACTTAGACGGTTTAAGAGATGATATCCTAGACTTTCTTTGCACGATGATTCTAACAGATGATACCCTATATCTCACTTTCATCAAGACTTATATGGGTTAGTGGTGTGCTATCGCAGGCAACCAAAAATAAAATCTTACTTTGGTAAATATGTATGTAATAGTGCAAGTAAGAGTCGATCCCACAGAGAATAATTAATTTAATTTTATACATTATAAACCAAAATTAGGGAGTTTTAATTAAAAGAAATAATTTAAATTATATTAACTAAAAAATCAAATATGTAAATAAATTAATAAAATAAATCAAAATAACGAACCTTGGGTTACATTAACATCCACCATGAGAAATTGACACTGATTATTAACTCAAATATAAATCAATAAATATTTTGAATATTCACCGTTGGAATAATTACTCGTTGGTGGAATAATTTTTTTACTTTTTAGTTAAGTAGAAACACGCGATCTAAATAACTCTTACTACTAAATAACCTCATAGACGGGGTAAAGATTTAACCTAGTAGCAGTTTTAAGAATTAAAGAGATCGATGAAGCTAAACAACACAAGCACACGCGGTTGCATTTAATTTAGTTGAACATTTTTTCTAAGATATAATAATCTTCTTATCTACAGTCAATTATTAATCATAGTTGCTTCACAAATTAAAGTGATAAAAAAATTATAGATTTGATATATAATTTAGCAATAGATTTCAACGAATAATAAACTAGTACGCGTCTTAGCAATTAAACGAATCAATCATAAAATTAAGAACAGAAGAATATCCAACACTAAAAATATAAAATTGAACAATTAAAACTAATTAGATCTCACAGTGCATAAATTCGGATGACTTCTGCTAATTTAATCCAATAACAAAAACTTAGTTAGTCATGGCCATGGAATTACCAAAGAATAATAAAAGAAGAATTTTTAGACAAAAGAGATAGTGAGTATCTCTAATTGTGCCTCAAAACATGTATTTATAAGTTACATAATTTTTTCTAAATTAATAGAATTTAGAATACAAATTAAATAAATTAATAATTAAAATTCTATTTTATTCCTTTTCCAAAATTAATAAGGATTATTTAAATATATAAATCTCCTTGTAGCTGGACATCACTTGATAGAATTTGAGCTTGTGACCCACTACAAGAGCATGCTGCCAATGTTTGAAAGGAAAAGGAATAACTCAGCTGGGACCCACACAGTAAGAAAGAAAGAAGAAAATTTGCCCAGCCTTGCTCCTCCGCATGTGCGCTACATGCCTGACAACCAACATTGGCTGCGCATTGCGCGCCTCCTATTGTATTTGATTCAAGCACCGCGCCATGCATGCTTGGCTGACGCTTCCTATCCAAAATGTAATGCGACGTCGTTTGAGCTGTTGTTTCGCTACTGATGCATTAACGTGCCATGCGCTTCAACTACTGTGCCTATAATTACGGTTTTTCCATCCATATCATAATTTCTCCCTTTTTCCTACAAAATAATATAAAAATAAAAATATGCATAAAATTAAATAAATTACCTTAAAAGACTTAAAAACTCACAAATAATTAAGTATAAAATTATCTAATAAATACATATAAAATCTACTTATCAAATATACCAACACTTAACTCTTTGCTTGTCCTCAAGCAGAATAAAAACAAAAACTATAAAACTAAATTAATAGCCAAACAACTTACCTAACTTACTTACTTGAGCAACAAATCAATATAGAATTTAAAATCGGTCTTAAAGATTTTTTAAAATGATAACTCAAAGAAAATTTCAAAACTATGCAAATTCTAAAATTTCAACATATTTATTAATTTTACTTTATTCATGACCCTTTGTGTGTGTGTGTGAAATTCAAATGCATATAACTAATCAAAACTCAGATAAGTTTAGGTCATCAATTACCTCATAAAAAATATTTAACAAAACTCTGTACACTTATTTTTCACATCACATTCAGTTAATACAGAAAAATATAAACTAGAAGATCAAAAGGCTTTAAAATAATTAAATATACTAAGATTATTAATATCAAAATTTTAAAATATTTTTCTATTTTTCTCTCTTTTAAATGGGTGCATTTTATGCTTCATCCCATTTTTTTTTCTTTTTTCCTTTTTTTTTTGACTAGGTGAGTGCATTTTATACTCCATTTCACCAGCGAGTGCATTTTACACTCCCTCTCGCTTTTTCATTGCATGTGTTTATGAGTGAGTGGGTTTTACGCTCTATCTCAACCCACTGCAAGATTTTTTCCTTTTCAATTTAACAATCTTAGAAAAATGACCTAAATCATCTTTCCCAAATTATATTTTTTCTCATATTTCACTATAAGTTATGAACAAATAAATTATATAGCTCAAAAATATCTTCCATAAGTATTTAACCAAATAAACTTCTCTTAAGTTAATGACTAGCTCAACAAATGGATATGAGTGTATAAAATAAAGAATCTCAAACAAAATAATAACTAACAAAAAATTAAAAATTCATACTAAGCAAAAATGTATCCCCTTTTCAAAAGTTCTTATATAAAAATTAAATTTTTATTATTGGCCAAAAATTTAAATCTAATTAACTTGTTGTTCAAGTGACACATCCTAAAAAAAACAACTACCCCATTTTCGTAGGGAAACACGATTGCACTTAGCATGTGCAACAAGCCTTTAAACCTTAAGTGGACGAGTTGTGTCTCGTGAGGGTTTGTAGTGAATATATCCACAAAATTCTAAATTTAAAAAAAAAATTCAAAATATAACCTAAAAAACCTTTAAAAAAAGAAAAAAAAACAGATATCCTAAATCTCTTCCCCTACACTTAAAACTTATATTGTCCTCAATGTAAAGTAAAAAGTAAAGAAAAAGGCACAAATAACTAAAATAAAAATGTTAAAAAGAAAAAAAATTATACTCTCCATGGATTGCTTCATAAACAACGTCTTTGTTTATTGTCATTGGCTCGACTTGGCGCTTAAATTTCATGTCACTCTAACTTCATGAATTTTGAGAATCGCATCCCTTATCTTAACCATCATATGTAGGTTCAATCTCTCTTGCGATCCACGAAAATGTTCTACTCCCTCTTCAAAAAGCAGGTATTTGAAATGATTGGGAAAAAACTTCAAATCTGGAATGGAAGCCTACAAAACAGAGGGTAAAAATTTCTTGTGAGTAACACGTAATAAAATGGAAGATACTGCATACTTATCTAGAATCACTGGCAAATAATGTAATGCAACCACAGTCTCTTTCAGATCTTGATTCTGCCCAATTTCTTCTTCTTTCTCTAATCCCAAACTGTTGGTAATTGTATCATCCAAATTCTCCTTATCTGTATGCTCAAAAATTTCATGCACCTTAGGTATGTCATCACAAAGAACATTCATGTCTACATTTACACTGTCTGTTTCTGCATTGGTATTGTCTGTTTCCTCTTGCTTCGGCGATGTAGGGACTTTTTTTTTCCTGAATTTTCTACCTCTATACCATTTCTCAACATGATTGCACTTGCATTATCCTTTGGATTCACCACCATTTAAGAAGGTAATTTTCCAGAACCTTGTGCCTCCAATCGACTGAGTGTGGTTGTCGTTTGTCCCATCTGTGTACCCAAACTCTAAATAATTGCCCTCATTTCCTGTTGAAATTGCAAAGTATTAGTTTTTAGAGATTTAATAATATCTTCTAAAGACATATCAGAGTTAGAAAATTGGTCATGTTGTTGTGTATTGGGATATGACTGATTGTACTGCTGATAACTTAGAAAATTTTGAGTTGCGGGCCAATTCACTTGTGGATTCCTATAACTAAAATTATGATAATCCCTCCATCCTGAATTATATGCATTTGAATAGGGATCATATCTCCTTTGTGATTGTCCAGAAAAACCACTGCTACATTTACTTATTCATAGGACTCCTTTTGAAATATTGGGCACATATCAGTTAGATGTCCTACCATCAAACAAATCCCATAAATTTTCACTGGTTGCACATTACCTACAACTATTTGACAAACAAGAGAAGTTAACCTAGTAACTTGTTGCTTAATAGAAGAAATTTTCACCTCATTAACATAATTAAGGGCTGCAAGCTCTTTTAAAGTTTGATTTTCAGTCATAACTTCCATCATTAATCTGCACAACTCAATTAAACTATGAAAAACTAGAAAAAGAAAATCAAAGAAAAACTAGAAAATTTTATAAACAAAAATAAAATTTACAAAAGCACAAAAATAAATTAGAATCATTCCTCGACAATGACACCAAAATTTGGTGGGTTGTTGCAGGTAACCAAAAATAAAATTTTACTTTGGTAAATATGTATGTAGTAATGCAAGTAAGAGTCGATTCCACATAGAATGATTAATTTAATTTTATGCAATATAAACCAAAATTATGGGGTTTTAATTAAAAGAAATAATTTAAATTATATTAAATAAAGAAATCAAATATGTAAATACATTAATAAAATAAATCAGAATAACGAACCTTGGGTTAAATTAACATCCACCATCAGAAATTGACACCGTTCATTGACTCAAATATAAATCAATAAATATTTTGAATATTCACCGGAATAATTATTCGCTGGTGGAATAATTTTTCGTATCTCTCCTTAATTTTAGTTAAGTAGAAACACGTGATCTAAATAACACTTACTACTAAATAACCTCAGACATGTGTTAAAAATTTAACCTAATAGCAGCTTTAAGAATTAGAGAGATCGATGAAGTTAAACAACTTAAGCACACGCAATTGCATTTAATTTAGTTGAACATTATTCCTAAGATATAATAATTTTCTGATGTACAATCAATTATTAATCTTAATTGTCTCACAAATTAAAATGACGAAACAATTATAGATTTGATATTTAATTTAGTAGTAGATTTCAACGAATAATAAACTAGTACACATCCTAAAAATTAAACGAATCAATTATAAAATTAAGAACAGAAAAAATATCTAATACTCAAAATATAAATTGAATAATAAAACCAATTAGATCTCACAGTGTATAAATTATGTTGACTTTAGCTAATTTAATCCAAGAACAAAAACTTAGCCAGTCATGGCCATGGAATCACCAAAGAATAAAAGAAGAAGAATTTTTAGATAAAAGAGAGAGTGAATACCCCTAATTGTGCCTCAAAGCATGTATTTATAGGTTGCATAATTTTTCCTAACCCTAATAGGATTTCGAATACAAATTAAATAAATTAATAATTAAAATCCTATTTTATTCCTCTTCCAAAACTAATAAGGATTATTTAAATATATAAATCTCCTTGTAGTTGGACATCACTTGATAGAATTTGAGCTTGGGACCCACTACAAGAGCATGCTACCAACGTTTGAAAGGAAAAGGAATAACTCAGCTGGGACCCACACCGTAAGAAAGAAATAAGAAAATTTGCCCAGCCTTGCTTCGCATGTGCACCACGCGCTTGACATTTAACATTGGTTGCACATTACGCGCCTCTTATTGTATTTCATTCAAGCATCGCGCCATGCGCGCTTGGCTGACACTTCCTATCCAAAACGCCATGCGACGTCGTTTGAGTTGATGTTTCGCTACTAATGCATTAACGCGTCATGCCCTTCAGCTACCACGTCCTATAATTATGATTTTGCCATCCATATCATAATTTCACCCTTTTTCTACAAAATAAAATAAACATCATAAAAATGAATAAAATTAAATAAATTTCATAAAAATATTAAAATTACTTAAAAATTCACAAATAAATAAGTATAAAATTATCTAATAAATAGATATAAAATCTACTTATCAGTTAGGGGACGATACCCTATTTTCTATTAGTCTTGATAATTCTAATTGACTCTACGTGACGATATCATAGATCTTCCTATTCCGACACAACCCACCTAGGTACAAGACATCAAGCATACACTTTTACACTTTTTTTTCAAGGAAATTTATTTAAACTTTAGGAAAAACATTAAGGAAGCGGTAATCGTGTTTCACAAAAGTCAGGTGATGCCTGACACCTTTTTCTCACTTAAGCAAGCTCCCAAACTCTTTGAATCATAGTTGTGGGCCAATTTTACCGAGTCACATGTGGGTCATCTTATTTAAAACTCAAAATTTTTGGATGAGTTAGTATATCTATTTAAATTTTTACCACTTGGCGACTCTATTTAATTGCCCTACTTTTAAATCAAAATTTAAAAACTTCGTCGACATAAGTTTATTTTTTCCAAAAACACATCACACAATTTAAAAAGAAAAAAATCCCAGCATCGACAGATAGCGACTCTGTTAGGGACTTTTATAAGAGAACTTAAGCTGCATCACTTCCTAATGTTTTCCCTTCATGTTTAAGTTTGATGTCTTATTTTGTATGTTTTATTTTTATCATTTTAGCATGTATATCTTGATGCCTTTTATTCCTGTTTTACATTATTTGTTTTATCTTGTTTTAGTGCTTCGCACAACATCATCACTTACATGCGGTGAGGCACAATAAGTATATGTGCATGTATGTAGATTCCTCCACCAAGAGGCGAACCCATCGGATGCGTGATTACTAGACTCAAAGGGGTGTTCCCCAAAAAGGCTTAAGAAAGGTATCCACTCAGATCTGCTATAGTCGAAAGATTGCAAGGATCTGGGGACCTTCATGCCGAAAAGCCCAAGAGAGTAAACCTAGGATAAGTCAGCCTCAGATAAACCCAATGCTTATTTTAGGGAGTCTCTTCATTCCTTTTACTTTCGATGCTCCTATATCCCTAAATGTCATCATGCATAACTATTTTTGCCTTCGTTTGAGGAATAAGAAAAGGTGTATCACAAGGAAGAATGGAATGCAGTGTCCCGTATCCTCCCTTTGGTGTTATAATCCTGCCATAATATCAACACAAACTTTATTTTTGTAGGAGAAGTTTAGAAAACCATAAAAAAAAACCTTCTTTTCATTATCATGCATCTGTTTCTTCTATTTCCAAAATTGAAGTTTGCCAATTTTGCACAGATTATTCCCAAAACTCGTTTACAAGATAGGAAAGTAAAAACTCCATCTCTCAAGATGTCCACCTCCGAGACACCAACCATCGAGACTGCTCCCATATCTTGTGAGGAGTTCGATAATTTCAAAAGATAAATGGCTGAGATGGCCAATCTGATGAAAGAGCAGTGTAAACTAACACGAACTGAAATCTAGTTTTCATCTAGGGCCATCTGATGCAGGTTTCTAAATCCCTTTCCGAGGCAATAACATTCTAAGTCAATGACATCTGAGTCCCTACTTCTATGGATTCTCCTACTTCAATATTCTAATTTGGTAGCAAGTAGGCTATCGAATCCTCAGCCAATACTGTAAGAACCTCCATAAATCCCTGCAAAAGAGGCCATGAACATACCTGAGGATAATGAAGGCACAGTGCTTACAAAGAAAATGCATCAAATAGAAGACACCTTCCATAATATCAAGGGTGTTGGATCATATGGGAGTGTCGTATACTCGGACTTTGTATTTATCCAGGGGCCTGATATCCAGATAAGTTTTAAGCCCCAGATTTTGAGAAGTATATTGGATTGGGAGACCCTTACACACATCTAAAGGTCTACATTAGAGAATTGGGCAGAAGACAAAAGCTTGAGAATGCAGTTGTTTTAGAAGAGTTTAACAAGTGAGGCCAGGACGTGGTATGCCAAACAAGACAATACTAAAATCCAGAACTGGGAGGACCTATCCCATGCTTTCTTGGCACAGTACAATTTCCAAACTCAAATAGCACATGATCGATACCAGATAGCTTGGGTTAAGAAATGGCCCAATGATTCTTTTAGAGAATATGCCCATTATTAGAGGAAGATGGCAACCCCAGTTCATCCCCCTATAGATGAAATGATATGGTGTGAAAAGGTGTTAGTAGGAATCAAAAAACCTTTTTCAGAAATGATCGAGCATGGGGATATGGTAGAAAATTAGAATATAGTGAGATTAAGAATTTTTTTAACTTTGGAAGTCGGGGCAGAGCAGTTACAAGCAGTGAAGTATGGGAATAGTTCTAAGAGGAATCACAAGAAGAAGGTGGAGGATGTGTCCCTCGTGGTGCAATGATAAGCTGAGAGAGGATTAAATAATGTACCCCTTATCCGAGCATAAGGAAATAATTCACTTCCACAATAGCTAGTGTTTAATCTGAACAATGATAGAAGGAGAAGGTATGAGAATGGTCGAAACAAGTAATTTACGCCCCTAGGGAACTATTGGAGAATATCTTAGACCTGTTGATTACACAAAAGAAAATCATAGAGCTACTTCCATCGACAGATGCAAAAGGGAATAGATTTAATCCGTTAAAGAAATGCACTTACCATTTAGGATCTCTAGGACACGATACTCAAGATTACTGGTTTTTGAAGCATAAAATTTAGAATCTAATTAATAGTGGGGATATTGTGATCCAGCAACCAAACCAGTTGAATATGACTACTAACCCACTCCTGGCACACAATAGATCTAGAGTAAACATGATTAAATCAAAAGAAGATGAAAATAAACCAAAGACCTTAAGGTACCTCCAAATGATAAATCACCCGGATAAGGTGGTAGCTATGGTGACCAGTATCGTAGAAGCTAAAGGTGAACCAATCATCGTTAAAGGATTCACAAAATCTAAGATGGAAGCACAGAGTACATACTCGATAAAGGTTCAGGGATTGTAACTAGTTGTTTTACAAGTTACACCGCAGCACCTAGTTAAGAGTTTAAAAGTTATTCTATGGAACTATGAGGCATCTGATTATGGGGTAATTTTGCCAAAGAATAATCCTCTATTTTTACCTAAAAGATTCATCAAGCCCATGAAGAATGACCTGGAAAGGTCTCTGAAGAAATAGCTAAGGAGTTCTTAGTAAAAATGGGACACCTAGAGGCTGATATTGTAAAGAAGCTAGAAGAGGTGCCTTATCAGAATATCTATCTTAGATTTAATCTTAGTATCAGAAGCCCATTGTTAAATCTTATTAAAAGTACTTGGAGAAACTCACTTGCCTAAGACGGTACAGAGAAATTTGACCACCTGATCAGTCACATTCTGGATAGTAATGTAATATCATTTACTGATGATGGCATTCTTGCCGAAGGGATCAAACATTGTAAGTCACTTCACATAGCTGCCATCTCATTAAAATTTATATTAAGAGGGGCTTTGATTAATGAGGGATCAACCCTTAACATATGCCCTTATGATGCCTTGAAGAGGATGAACATCAATTCCAATCGCATTCGTAGTAGCCATGTAGTGGTTAGGACATTTTATTGATCACGGAGAAACACTGCGGGAAAAATCAAACTAGAAGTAAAAATTAGGTCAGATACCTTTAATGTCTCATTCCAAGTGCCAAAAATATCACTACTGGATACAATCTGTTGCTATGGAGGCCATGGATTCACACAGCTGGAATAGTTCCTTCTACCTTACATCAGCAGCTCAAATATATTGTGAATAAAAATTTGGTCACTATATTTGCCAAGTGAGATCAAGTTAAGGAGGACAAAGAGAGTTTTCCAATGATAGGATTAGATGAGTCAGTTGAGCCGACCAATTTCCAACCTTTAAGAACAGTACGACCAATTATCGTCCTATGGGAACCCTGACTTTAAAATCAAAAGTTTTGTAGGAAGTTATGTTAGTGGCATAAGAAATGACTGTAATGAAGTTTCAGTCAGGCCAAGGATTGGGTGAAAAAGGTCAAGGCATAGACCATCCTATTTAGCTTCCTACTCAAAAAGGCAAAGTAGGCTTGGGTTATTCTGGCAAAGCAAAAAAGGGAAACCCTTATAAGAGGATTCACTTTTAGCTATTAGGATTTCTCAGTTGGGAGACAACTGGCCTAGGATTAGATCTAGTGGTCCAAGATGAGGAGGAATCTTTGAAATTGATCCCAGAAGAGAAAATTAAAAGAGAAAAGGTAAATAAAAGTGTTGAGTTGGAGGTTACGATTGGTCTCCAGAAATTAGAAGAAGAGTTAGATGTTGAGAAGAAAATGAAAGAAAGGGCAAAGGAAAGTTAATAGAAGAAGGTTCATCTAAAAAACAGGAGTTGATTCTCTTAATTGATTAGACAACTTTGGATGTCTCCAAATGGTTCATTAAAAAGAAGAGTGATCAGGTGATGGCCATTATTGAAGAGATTGTTGTGAGGTCACATCCATCACAGCAATAAAGAGAGATATGACTATAGCCAACTGAAAAGTGGAGCCAATTCTAATAAAAGGAAAGATGGGGTAAATGAAGCTGAATGGTGTTGTATCTCAGGAAGTGTTTAGATGTTTATCTACTATGTCTTTAGTTTTTTGTCTTGTCATTTTACTTTTCCTATCATGTTATGTTATGTTTATATTTGAATCAAAGACTCGTGTATCTAATAAGGTTTTATATATGAACATGATAAGTTATTTATATTTTATTGTTAGGTACCCTAACATGAGCATTTTTAGTACTATTGATGTATCTTCAAATTTGAAGGGCAATTATAATTTCAATACCGAGCTAGATTTTGATTTAATAAGCATTGAATATGAGGAAGTGACTAATGATGAAGCTCATGAAGTCGAAGACAAACCTAAACCAAACCTAGAACAAACCATAGCCATTAATATTGGGACCAAAAAAAAACCAAAGAATTACAAATAAGAATAGAGTTAACCCTGGAACAGAAAATCGAAATAACCAAATTTGTAGCCATATGTCAAGATGTCTTTGACTGGTCTCATAAAAATATAGTCGGGTTATCCACGGATGTAGTTGTCCATAATTTGCCAATGACAGAAGGATTCAAGCCTGTCAAATAAATGTTAAGAAAGCTGAGGAGTTTGAAGGTGAAAGAAAAAATCATCAATCAGTTCAATGCTGGGATTGTTATGGTCTCGACGTATCCTGAATGAATTTTCAATGTTGATCCAGTTTTAAAGCCAAGAGGAAAGTTAGGAATGTGTATGGATTATCGAAACCTTAATTAGGCCAACCTTAAATATGGCTTCCCTATGTCATTCATTCATATTCTTATCAACAACATAACTCAGTTTAAGATGTATTCATTTGTTGATTGTTTTGTGGGATATTACCATATTATGGTAGCAGAAGAAGATAGATAAAAAACTGTTTTCATCACGTATTGGGAAACCTTTTGTTATCGACACTTAGTCATTGGACACACAAATGTAGGAGTTACTTATCAGTGAGTAATGATGGCCTTGTTCCACGATATGGTGCACAAAGAGATTGAGGTATATATGGGTGATATCATCGTAAAATTGAAGAAAGAAAAGGATCATGTACTGTATCTCAAAAACTTTTTGAATGCATTCATAAATATAATCTAAAGCTCAACCTTGCCAATTGTCCCTTTGGTGTAAAATCTAGTAAGCTCATCAGATTTCTCGTAAGCAACAGGGGCATTAAAATTGATTCAACCAAGATTAAAACTATTATAGAAATGCCTGTAGACACCCAAATTTTGCATTTCTCTACTAACCCTGACAGGAGGGCAAAATTGTCAAGTGACCCAATATACGACAAGGAGAGGTGGGCGCCAAAATGCAGTTCCCACCACGGCTTACGATCAAGGCTGTCAAACGCAAAACGAGAATTGAGGCATCTGAGGCGAGGCCTACGGGCCATCCAGACAGAACCCGATGCGAATCGCCAAAAAGGACAAGGACACTGCAATTACAGCATTAGGGTGGGGTCTCGACGTCGGGAAACCATTCCCAGAATTGATTCAGGTATCAAAGAACAGCTTTCCAAAATAATACAGCAGAAATTGGCAAATTAATACCGCGTGGCACGAAATTCGAGAAAAATGCGCCGGACAGCCGCGGATGCAGTCGCGGCTGCCGACAAAAAGACGTTCGCGTGGCTCGAGGGCGGCACACGGCAGCCGAGGAGACGGCCACAGCAGGCAGCCGCAGATGCATCTGTGGCTGGCCGCAGATGCATCTGCGGCTGGCCGCAGATGTATCTGCGGCTGCCTGCTGAGGCACTATAGATCGCCATCTTCAACCCGAGAACCAGGAGAGAAAAAAAAAAAAAAAAAGAAGGAGAGAGAAAGATCGCGCGGGAGAGAGAAAGTGGTCGGATTTTTGGGCTAGATTGAAGCAACACTTTCCATTGTTGTGTTCATTTAGTTAGCGATCTTGTGGTGTAACTCGTTTTGTATATATAAAAGCTTGAATCCGTGTTTTGCAAGGTGAAAAGATTGTCTTTTTGGTATTCTATCGCTTGTTTTGTTAATATAGCTTATGTTTTGGGTTATGTGATGTAATATGTTGTTATGTTGATAAAGGATCCGTGGATTAGGGGTTGTTAGCGAGGTTTCCATCAGAAAGTAACTCCTCCTAACGCCCCGATGACATCCGTACGGTGATATCTCGTTCGTTGTGGTAATGGATAGTTTTAAGTGTTTAAGTTGTGATATTTGGGTTATGTAATGTGATAGCATTGTTAAATCTCGTTAGATTTGGTTTAGGGTTGGTTGTGCCATGATTTGGGTAAATGTGAGCCTAGGGAGGAGATCCTCGCGGTCAAATCCCGATGATGGACATTTTGGTGTATGTAATCATGGTATAGGGTCCATGGATGTGTATGTTGTAATATCCGGCCTTAAAGCGATACCAAGTCGTGTTCGGGTTAAGGCCCCGTAATAATAATAAAATATGTGATTGTGGGTGTTTGGGGTTGTCTGGATGGCTTACATGCCCGTGGATAGCCCCGACACGTTTTGGGATGCTTGTTTTAATTTACAACACAACAATGATTTTCAAAATAAGGCAAATAATGAAGATTTTGTAAAAGTGATCAAATTAGGATATTAGATTCACGAGGTTTAAAAAGTAAAGAGTTTTGGCGAACTTAGATCTTTATTTGATGAAAAGGCTTTAGTTGGTTTTAAAAAAATGTCACAAAAAATGATTTCGTAAAATAAATGAACGTTTTAATTAAACTTTGTACATAGGGTGAAAAGAGTTCTAAAAGTTGCCTTCATGTTATTTAATTTGTTAATTAGAGGGCAATGTATAGTCTCGATACCTATTTGACAAAAGTTAAAAAACTATCTTCTAAAAATGACATCTAAATAAAAAACCCTCATCGGTTCGAAATTAAAATCAATATTTATTTTAAAACGAAGCCTCGTCATTTGGGTCAAAAGACGTTAAAACGCTTTTCAGTTAAAGCACATTTGCCATACAAAACAAAAAATCCAAAACAAAATTCACCACAAGCATTCACCTAGGCACACACGCACACACACGCAACTCACACATTTTAGGATTTAAAAGGATAGGAAAACATCAAGATAGCGGTAACCGTGTTTTACGGAAGTCGGGGGGTGCCTAACACCTTCCCCTCGCTTAAGCAAGCCCCCGAACTCTATGAATCTCGGTTTGCGGACCAATTAATCGGAGTCACATATGAGCCAGCGATTACGAAAACTAAATCTCGGATGAGTTGGTACATCCATTTCAAATATACCAACTGGCGACTCTGGTCAATTGGCTCATAAAAATCGATCTTTCAAAACCCGTCGACATTAAGCCGACCCTTTTCAAAATCACATTTAAATCAAAAGGCTAAAATTGGAAAGGGACATTTTTAATAATAAAAAGCGAGACGACGAAAATCCCGGCGTCGACAGCTGGCGACTCCGCTGGGGACCGTTAGAGGGCTTAAGCCGCATTTAAAATCCTGATGTTTTCCTATCCTTTAAAAATTTAAAAAATGTGTGTTTGCGTTATTTGCGTTGATTTACCTTTTTTTCGCGTGTATGTGAATAGTGTGATTGCGTTTTCTTTTCAAGTCTTTACTTTATTAGCATCATATGCATACGGTGAGGTACGATGAATGTATGATGAATGTATGTTGAGCAGTTCCTCCTCCTGAGGCAAACCCGTCGGATGTGGATTACTGGACTCAAAGGGGTGCTCCCCGGCGAGGCTCAGGAAAAGCATCCACTCAGATCCAATCCAATTGAAAGATCGGATTTATTCCCTTCGAGTATGTTGCGAAGATCTGGGAACCTTCATGCCAAAAAACCCGCGAGAGTAACTTAGGGTAGGTCAGCCTCAGATAAACCCAACGCGTGGGAAGTCTCTTCATACCCTTTTACATTTCACGCACATAATGTCGTACTTTAGTCAAACATGTTGTACCTCCCACTTTTGTCAAAATAAAATACTAACCTCTGTTTTACAGGGACAGCTTGGAGAGCATCATAATTGCACACTGTCATACCTTGGTTAAAACAAAGGGATACTAACCTTGTTTTGCAGGAAAATATTACAAAAACTCAAAAACACAAAAATATTTGCTTTAGCATGCATCCACCAGTGTCATTTCCCGGAACTAAACTGGGTTTGTTTATTCGCAGGATTGCGCCCCAAACTCGTCTCCGGTCCAAGAAAGCCAGAGAATCAACAGTCGAGATGGCTGAGAACCCTAGTCCTAACCCAGCTCCTGTATCCCGGGAAGAATTCGATGCTGTGAGAAATCAGATGACGGAATTGACCACAATGCTAAAAGAGCACTTCAAGTTAAAATCGAAGTCGCAAACCGAGGACCTGCCGGGGCCATCATCTCAAGAGAACATACTGACCCCAGAAACTCCAAAGGTTGAACCGGCAAAACAAATCATTATCATTCCAGAGGATGAGGTTGCCAGCACTGTCAGCAAGAAAATAAAGCAGATGGAGGAGGCCATCAAAACTATGAAGGGAATCGGGTCATATGGCAGTGTTAACTACTCCGATCTGTGCATCTTTCCGGGAACCAGATATCCAGAAAAGTTCAAACTCCCCGAATTTGAAAAGTATAACGGGTCAGGGGATCCTTACACCCATTTGAAAGTATACATCGGAGAGCTGGGGGGATATGCTGAGGACGAGTCACTAAGAATGCAACTGTTCCAGAAAAGCCTGACAGGGGAGGCTAGAACGTGGTATGCGAGATTGGACAATGCTAAGATTCACAATTGGGAGGAGCTGGCCCATACTTTCCTAACCCAATACAGCTTTCAGTCCCAGATGGCCCCGGATCGATACCAGATGACCAAAATCAGAAAACAGACCAGTGAATCCTTCAGAGACTATGCTCAGCGGTGGAGGAGGATGGCAGCCCAAGTGAACCCACCCATGAGTGAGGCAGAGATGGTAATGACCTTCATCGATATACAAGAGGCTCCTTACTATGAAAGGGTGATAGCGGGGATAGGGAAGCCTTTTGCGGAAATGATCAAGCATGGGGAGATGGCTGAGATGGGTTTAAAATCAGGAAAAATTCGAGACTTTACTGCTCTCGAGGCTGTCGCGGAGCAAATCCAGAGTGGAAACTATGGCAGTTCTTCCCGAAGACCCCAAAAGAAAAAGGAAGAGGATGTGTCCCTGATACTGCAAGGACTATCTGGGAAAACAATGACCAGCCCTCCGGTCCGCATGCCAAGAAGTGAGGCCCCGCGTCCGTCAAATGTCAACAATCAAAGATATGAGGGGCGCAGAAAATTCGAAAAGCCACCAGAAAGGGAGTTCACCCCATTGGGGGATTCATTGGAACATATACTGGCCCTGTTGGTGGGCCAGAAAAAGATTACCGAGCTATTGCCTCCATCAGACCCGAAAAGCAAGAGATATGACCCTAGCAAGAGATGCGCCTACCACTCGGCTTCCCCAGGGCACGACACCCAAGAATGCTGGTCACTAAAGCATAAAATCCAGAACATGATCGACAGCGGAGAGATAGTGGTAGAGCAACCGGAACCCCCAAACGTAAAGGCCAACCCTCTTCCCGAACACAATGGGGGAGGCGTGAACGTAGTGGAAAGCAGTGGGGCAGAAGGTCCCTTGAAATCAATATACATAAGGAGGATAGAAGGAGAAATTGCCATGACCCATGTCCAGGAGGGAGCGCAAAACGAGCCTGTCAAGTTAGTTGGCGTGATGCGAGATACCAAAACAGAGCCTATCCGGTTATCAGCCCCAAAACCCCTTGTCATAGCCGCTAGGTCACAATTGCCGATTACCAATATGAAAGCTGTCCCGTGGAATTATGGGGGGAAAATCGAGGAAGAGGCCAGTTGCGCATCAGTGAGCTCAAAAGGAAATCCATTGTATCTACCAAGGCGGGTCCTTGAGGACACGAGAAAGGAGAACGGGAAAATATCAGAGGAAAAGGCGTTGGAATTTTGGGAGAAAATGAATTACGGCAAGACAGGTGTGGGTAAAACACTGGAGGTACAGCCGCCCCTGACATCAATCTTGGATCTTGCGTTGGCATCAAATGATCATCATCAGGCATTGAGCAAAGTCCTAGAAGAGGCGCATGTCCCCAAATCAATTAGTACGGAAAGATTCAGCCACTTGGTGGGCCACCTGTTAGACAGCAATGTAATATCATTTACCGACGACGACATCCCTGAAGAAGGAAGGGGGCACCGGAGGCCGTTACACATTGCGGTCATCTCCTCCGGATATGTGATGAATGGGGTCTTGATTGATGGTGGGTCAGCCCTGAATATTTGCCCGTATAATACTCTGGAGAAAATGAAAATCAGCCCTAAGCGCCTGCGGGCCAGCCAGGTGGTGGTGAGGGCATTCGACGGATCTAAAAAGGACACGGTGGGAGAGATTGAGCTGCCGGTGGAGATCGGGCCTTACACTTTTGATATTTCCTTCCAAGTGCTAGATATCACGGCCAGTTATAACATGCTACTGGGGAGACCCTGGATTCATATGGCCGGGGCAGTGCCCTCCACCCTGCATCAACAAATAAAATTCATCATTGAGGGGCACCTGGTAACGATCGCAGCAGAATCCGAATACCCTATTCCATCCGTAAAAGGCATGCCAGTGATCCATGTGGATGAGTCGGCCGAACCCATCAGCTATCAGGCGTTTGAAATCAGCACCCCTCAGTACAAGCAATTGGGAGCTCCGAAGTTAAAGCTTAAAGTGTCCCCCGAGCTCACCTTCGTTGCCCGGGAAATGATGGCAATGAACTTCCAGCCGGGGCAAGGGCTGGGCAAGCATAGCCAAGGAATCACAGAGCCCATCCAGGTACCAGTGCAGTCAGGCAAGGCGGGGTTAGAATATCAAGGAGGTATAAGGCCGAAGAACTCATATAAGAAAATTCCCATGCGGATAACCGGAGTCCCGATACCGAGAGCCAATAGTGAACACTCCCCGAGGGTAATCAAGCCTGCATCTGAAGCAGAGGGTAAAGTGGAGGTTCCCCCAGTCAAAGGAGTGGCCCAGCAGTCGGATTTCTTACAGGAAATTATGGAACAGTTCGAGAAAAAGTGCCATCTCCCGGGACAGTCAGGCCCCAATGAAAAGGGAAAAGAGAAGATGACTGAGGGCAAGCAGATCATGCCATTTATAAATTGGGCCGGGTTAGAAGTGCCCGAGGAAAGGGAAAATGAGAGCCGAAACCAAGTTGCCGCAATCATTGAGGAGGTGCCAGATGCAGAGACCCCCTCCATCACTAGCTCTAAAACCGAAGTGATCCCCAGGAATTGGACCGTGCAGCCAGTAGTATCCAGAAAAGGGTAAATGCAGGAGTGTCCGGGAATCTTGTCCAGTAGGGGGATCAAGGGGTTTTTAAGACGGTGTTTTTGTTTTTATGTATCTGCACGTCTATTTCATACTTTTGTCATGATTATTGAAAAGGAAGTCATGTACCTAATGTTTATATATATGACAAATATTTTTGTTTCATGTCAGGTGTACCGATTTGAGTCATTCTAGCCTAACAAACGATTTTCTAAATTTGAAAGACGATTATGATTTTGATATAGAACTGGATTTCGATTTGATGGGAATTGAGCAGGACGAAGCAGATGATGACGACGCTCCCGACGAGATCAAAGAGTGGGTCGAGGATAAACCCAAACCCAACCTAGACCAAACCATCACCATCAACATAGGAACCCCTGAAAACCCCAAAGAGCTAAAAATTGGGGCAGACTTGACTCCAGACCAGAAAACAGAGGTAGCTGAACTTTTGAGCCGATATGAGGATGTGTTTGCTTGGTCACACGAGGACATGGTCGGTTTGTCCACGGATATTGTGGTACATCGATTGCCTATCAAGGAGGGTTTCAGGCCAGTTAAGCAGAAGCTGAGAAAATTGAAACCGGAATGGAGCTTAAAAGTGAAGGAAGAGATAGTCAAGCAGTTCAAGGCTGGGATCATCATGGTGTCGACTTACCCAGAATGGCTTTCCAATATAGTCCCCGTGGCAAAGCCTGGAGGAAAGGTGAGAGTGTGCGTGGATTATAGAGATCTGAACAAGGCCAGTCTTAAGGATAACTTCCCAGTGCCTTTCATACACATCTTGGTGGATAACACAGCTCAGTATGAAATGTATTCATTTGTCGATTGTTTCGCTGGGTATCACCAGATAATGGTGGCGGAAGAGGATCGAGAAAAGACTGCCTTCATCACCCCCTGGGGCACATTTTGTTATAGACGACTTGCCTTCGGCCTCACAAATGCGGGAGCCACTTATCAGAGGGCCATGATGGCCTTATTCCATGACATAATGCACAAGGAGATAGAGGTTTACGTGGATGACATCATTGTGAAATCGAGGGCGGAATCTGACCATGTGACTCACCTTAAGAAGCTATTCGAGCGGCTCAGGAAGTATAATTTGAAGCTCAATCCAGCCAAATGTGCCTTCGGGGTTCAGTCAGGTAAACTCCTTGGATTCTTGGTGAGCAATCGAGGTATCGAACTGGATCCGGCTAAGATCAGGGCTATTGTGGATATGCCAGCTCCCCGTACAGAGAAAGAGATAAGGGGATTTTTGGGGAGGATAAACTTCATCAGTCGGTTCATATCCCATCTGACCACCACCTGCGAACCAATCTTCAAACTGTTAAGGAAAGACGCCTCCCGGAAGTGGAACAGTCAATGCCAAAAGGCCTTTCAGACTATTAAGAAGCAACTAACAGAAGCGCCAGTGCTGGT
Source organism: Hedera helix (assembly GCA_947179155.2). NCBI lineage: Eukaryota > Viridiplantae > Streptophyta > Magnoliopsida > Apiales > Araliaceae > Hedera > Hedera helix. Next base: position 6,128,721 of record OX359286.1, read on the forward strand.
ACCGCCAAAGGACGGGGTTCCCCTTTTCCTGTATATATCCGTGAATGATATGGCGATGGGTTGTATGCTGGGGCAGAAGAGTGAATCCGGTAAGGAGCATGCCATTTACTACCTCAGCAAGAGATTCAGCAGCTGTGAACAGAATTACACGTCGATCGAGAAAACATGTTGCGCCTTGGCCTGGGCTGCTATGAGATTACAGCATTACCTCCATGGACACACTACCTATTTGATCTCGCGAATCGACCCCTTGAAGTATATATTTGAGAGACCAATGCTGAATTGTCGATTGTCAAGGTGGCAGTTAATCCTCCAGCAATTCGACATCCTATATGTTACCCAGAAGGCCATGAAAGGGCAGGGAATTGCAGATCAATTATCAGAGATGCCGACAGGGGGGATGGAGCCTTTAGAGACTTTCCTATCGGGTGAAGACATACTGTGGGTCCAACAGGCGAGGTGTGATGACGAAGGGCAGTTTTGGAAAATGTATTTCGACGGTGCCATGAATGCTGAAGGGGCAGGAGCTGGAGCGGTCCTGGTATCCGTTACGGGCGAGCAATACCTTGTTCTCACCAAATTAAAGTTCAGTAACTCAAACAATACGGCCGAATACGAAGGATGCATATTGGGACTGAGATTCGCCCGCAATATGGGAGTGAAAAGATTAGCCGTGTTCGGAGATTCAGAATTGGTAATCAGACAGGCGACTGGGGAATATGGCACTAAGGAACTTCGGTTACTCCCGTACCACCGGTATGTAGTCCGATTGATGCAAGAATTTGAAGACGTAGCTTTCCGACACATTCCCCGGGGGCGGAATGACTTTGCCGATGCATTGGCCACCCTGGCTTCGTTAATCCATGTGCTCAAAAGCAAAGCCACCCCACAGATTGAAATAACAGTACAAAGTGCCCCCGCTTACGAAGAATACATATCGGAGTTGTCAGAAGATGTGGCTCAACCAAATCAGCCTTGGTATCATGACATTCAGAAATACTTGAGGGATAGATCACTCCCCGACCAGGCAAACCGAACGGAAAGGCAGAGAATCCAGAAGATGGCGATGAAATTCTATTTAAGCGGAGACTCCCTGTATAAGAGGGATGTAGGCTTGGGATTATTGCGATGTGTGGACGAAACTCAAGCACAGAAAATGATGGGCGAAGTGCACGGTGGAGTATGTGGGCCGCACATGAGTGGACCAATGCTGGCCAAGAAAATTCTGAGAACAGGGCACTATTGGCTATCACTTAAGGCTGACTGTGACGATCATGTCAAGCGATGTTTCCAATGCCAAGCACACGGTAATGTGATGCATGCACCTCCTAATGAACTGCATTGTATGACTTCCCCTTGGCCGTTCTCCATGTGGGGTATGGATGTTATCGGGCCCGTGGAGCCCAAAGCGAGCAACGGCCACCGGTTCATTTTCGTCATGATTGACTATTTCACTAAATGGGTAGAAGCAGCTTCGTTCCCCAAAGTAACGCAGGAGGTTATAGTCAGTTTCATCAGGAACAATGTCATTTGCCGGTACGGACAGCCTGAAATCTTGGTGTCCGACAATGCCAAGAATCTGAACAATGCCCTTATGAAAGAGTTGTGCGCCCAATTCAAGATCAAGCATCTCAATTCTGTCATTTACAGGCCCAAAATGAATGGGGCCGTGGAGGCCGCGAATAAGAATATAAAGAGAATTATGGCGAGAATGTCTGCCAATCATCGGGGATGGCCAGACTTGCTACCCCTCACACTGTTTGCATATCGGACATCAGTTCGTACGTCTACAGGGGCGACCCCTTACGCCTTGGTATATGGGATGGAGGCCGTTTTGCCAGTAGAGATGGAGATGGAATCCCTCCGAATTTTGCTTGATGCTCGGATTGACGAGGAGGATTGGATACAAAGTCGATACGACCAGTTAGCCTTAATAGATGAAAAAAGGGTGGCGGCTATATTACACGGTCAGTTGTATCAGCAACGCATCTCTCGATCGTACAACAAAAAAATACGGTCCCGAAAGTTCAAGGAAAATGATTTAGTGTTAAAGAGGGTCATGCCCTGTCAAGACGAGGCCAAAGGGAAATTCGCTCCAAGTTGGGAAGGACCCTTTGTGATCAAGAAAGTCCTATCTGGAGGGGCCCTTGTCCTACAAGAAATGGATGGCGAGGTATTTCCGCAGCCCCTGAATGCTGACTCTGTGAAGCGGTTCTACGCTTAAAAAAAAAAAAAAAAAAAAAATTTATCTCCCTTGTATTTCGAACTACGTAGGACCTGATCTTCCGACCTTGTGGGAGTACGTAGGCAGCCATCCTGGCACGGTCCGTTCTATACAAAATTATAAGTCTCGTCCCTATACCAAACCCATTTCCAGAAAACCCGAAACCTTACTTTGGACAAATACATTCAGCCGTCATGGTCCGGTCCATTCTATACCAAAATAGTAAACATTGTCCCTATAACCGAAACCACTTCCAGAAAATCCCGAAATCCTATACACTCCAAAACTTACCCAAACCTAACCACATAATTAGCCCAAAGTCCAAGACTCACTTCGATGAAATCAAAAGGGGGCACGCAGCAATATCTGTGGAGTTCCAATCAAGACTTGAGGAAAGAAATAAGGCAATATATCGAAATCATAATCAGCTGGATAAAATGAGGATCCAATGAAGGGCGACGATGCATCAAAAAGGGAAATGACTAAAACCACAAATATTTCTCTATATATACAAAACATTTTGATTACAAGTCTGTCTTTTAAATAAAAGTGATGAAACTGACATAGTCCGTGCAGGAAATAAAATCATCTACAGGTCAGAGACCAGCTGGAGCAGGATAGACAGAATAGTCGAGGCATCATAAACCTCCGGCTCATCCACAATCTGCTGTCCCATCATGTCAATCCGAGTCAAAAGAGCAGCAGCACTGGTAACAGTCGTGGAATGGCCCTCCATGATGACTCAGGCCTGCTCTACGATGTTATCTCTGGCGGAAAGGGCGGCATCCCGGGCCAGTACAGCAGCATCCCGCTCCGCATAGGCGGTATCCCTCTCAGTCTCAGTAGCACTCAAAACGAACCGGAGCCGGGTACCCTCAATCATCAATCTCTGGATCCGACCAGTCAAGTCAAAGGAATGGGCATGTACCGAAGTGGAAACCTCCTCAAGACCAGATCTGGGCGATAATCCTGAAACATCCGGAAAAATGATCGCACCTGAACTAGTCTCACCTGAAAAAAGTCCTCGGGAACCATCCAATACCCCGATCGGGTCAAAGTCGGCAATCTCTGAATCCCCGTGCAACCATAACAGATAATCGGGTGTCTGACCGGGGTGACTGTCCCCAAACTCGGCCGAGACCCTGTGTGACCAAAGGTCGTATACCCTCAGCAGGTCCCTCTCCGTCTGAGGCGATATGAGAAATCGGTAGTCAGCAGCTCCCGCAAAGAGATGGAGATCTTGCATCTGGTCAAACTGCCCCATGACAGCTAAGGGATGATAAGTCGTCACCCCCCTCAAGCCAAGGAGAGGGAGAAAATCAAAAGGTGGCACATGAGTCAGGAAACTTTGGAAGGAGCAATAACCCGAATAGATCAGAAGATGGAAAGGCTCCCCAAGGGCCGATAAGAGCTCCCTCCATGAGACTGTATCCGTGCATCGCCGGGGACGGAAAGAGAACTGCATGGCCAGGCTGTGGTTGAAACAGAACCCGTGTCGACGAAACTGCCCGATGGGTCTGAGGTGGCTCATGAACCATACGTATAACAAAGTAGAGCTTCCCCTAAATATGCGACCAGAGAAGGAATGACAATATGAGGCCGACAGGTAAGTCTCTGCTAATATCATGGGAAGAATGGTATGATCCTCCTGGAGAGCCTGCACCGCTACGATAACCCGCATATCCATGAGGTCGTCCCCTGCGGGCATGTACAGAACTGATACGACACAAGCCATCAAAACATCCACTCTCAAAGCGCCCCAGCGCTCTTCAGATACTGAAAAATCACTGAAAAACCGAGAGAAGCTATCCACCGAGCCAAATCTGTCAACCAGGAAGGATAGAGGAACAAGGTGGCTCGAGGAGGTCACGGATAGCAGAGCTGTCCTCCGCAAGCCTGTGAAAGTCAGAAACTGGCGGCGCATATGGCCCGAGGTAACCCGTGCACATGGACCATCCACTGATAAACCGGTGAAGCGAGCATACTCCTCAAGAGTGGGAGTCAGATACTCCAGCCTAAACCTGAAAACCTGTCGGTCCGGGATCCAACAACTGAGAATGCCATCAACAAAGCCCGGCGGCACCTGAAATGACAGTAGAGCCAAGGAGTGTCCCAAAAGACCCTCTGCGATGATTCGGTCGGAGGGTAGCAAACTATCCAGCCACAAGAAGAGCCTGCCAATAATCCCTGAGGGGGCGCGAGGGTCCACGCGAACCACGTCCAGGGATGACATCTGTAAAAGCGGTATCAAAAGACTATACAGGGGTCAATTTTTCCTTATATATAACAAATCATACATCATACAAGCTATAATGGAATGAATGAATCATCAAAAGTAAACGATTGTGCATAAAATAAAATAAGTCTGTACATAATACATGAAATGAGAAATGATAGTAAAACGAGCAGGTTTAAATACAGAGATCCTAGCCTATCAAGTCTAATCAGTGAAATCTATGCCATCAATGAAGGTGTCATCGTCAAACTGATCTGCAGGCAAGTCCTGGGGAAGGGCAACCTCACCCTCAAAATTAAGGTCTGGGCAGGAATAAGGCGGAACTGGGGCATCCGATGTACCGGGACCCGCGCCAAAATCAGATCCCTGCGGGTCTGCAGCATAAGCCTCCTCTGGATCTCGGCCCAAGCTTCGAACGAAGAGAGATAACTGATCCACCCTCCGAGTGAGTGAAGCAATCTGGTCCGAATGGGTGGGGACACGGACGCACTCCATCCAATCTGCCATCATCACCGACCCGTGAACCAGGTCTCCGAGGAAGAAGGTAGCCCGGGTCTGAGGACCGATAGTGCGGGGTCTCCACCAGGCACTGAAGCTCTCGCTCGTATGCGGACCAACAGAAAGCATATAGCCGTCCTCCCCGGCCATCAGGGCCTCTAGAAGGTGGGCATCCGCAAACCAAGCTCTCTCTGAGGGGGGGGCCAAAGGGATACGAGCCTCCCCGGTCACACATCTGATGGCGCGCTCCCCCAGATATAGCTCCCATCCACCGTAGGTCAGAAACGGAATACGGCGAGTGGATAAGGCATGCTCCAGGTCCGCAGCATAACCACCAGCAAGGCCAGCCGCCAAATGATCCGCCGTGTAAGGAACCCAGGTCACATCCGCAGACGAGATCAGCTCTAACTGCAGCCGACAGTGAGCGAAACTATCAGACACTGGGGTCTCCTCGAGAGTACTATGATGCCATCTACGACCCCTGGGATAAGTCTCCGGGCCGAGGATAGTAACGGGCCGCAAGCAGGGTAATCTCTCGTAGGCCCAGAACTGTCAAACAAAACAGAAAAGCCGTAAGTAGCAAGAAGGAACAAAGAAATGGGACGAAACGAGAACTGTATGATAAAAGGGACTTACTAGCAGGAAGGGATAGAAGCCGAGCCAAGCATCGGTCTGTCCCTCTGAGCGGAGACGAAGACCCTGGAGGAAGTAAGCAAAGGTGAAAGAGCCCCAGTCGTAATCCCCGATCCGGTCAACATCCCTGGTGGCTCCGACGATGCTGAAATGGATAGTCGAGGAGTTGTTCCCCAGAAAACAGCCCCTCATAATGGTCAGAAACAGACGCCGGAGCAGAAAATCACGAGTAGACCGGTCCTCAGGGAATGGCTCGGAGAGGACCCCTCCAATGGCATCTACAGCCAAGGCTCCCGATCGGATGCTGCGGGCCTTAAAGACCTTATCATGGGGAGAGTAGCCCAACAGGGATCGAACAGCTGCGGTGGTGATGTCAGTCTCCAGAGGGACCCGGGATCCAGAAAACTCCACCCCAGTGATATAACGCCAGTCGAGAGGGGTCAACATCAGCTCACAGTCGAGAAGATGAAGCGACTGTGTATGGTGGAACCAGCGCTCAGCTAAAGCCCTCATATAGCCCCACGGACACCGGCGAGGGGCAATGGTGAAGAAATGTCTGAAGCCCCAGGAATCTACCATCCCCCTATAGTCGGAATGCAGCGCATGATAGAGAGTATAGATGCTAAACCAGTTGCCCCGAGGCTGGGTAAACTCAGGAACCTGTGACAACCATCGAAAGTCAAGCATGGTAACCATACGGATTTGAATGAAGTTAAATGACGGATATACCTCGTTAGCCGCCAGGTAGGCTGAGGGATGACTACTGAGAGTCGGACCGAGCAGATCAGGTATCCTGGCACGAGCCCCTGGTAAAGTCCGACGCGTGGGGGGAGGAGCCGTTGTGCCCGAAGGGCCCGCCTCTGCCTCAGCTGGGGCATCCTCATCAATATCCGGCTGCACGGGGCGAATGATAGACTCCGCCAATCTACGGGAATGACGGGTCAGAACGGGAGCTGGAGCTGGGGTGGCTGCTCTGCGACGTCGGACACCCGCCACCCGGGGCACTGCGGAGCCACTGGGAGCATCAGGATCCATGGCTGAAACGGCATCACGAAAAGGAGGTACACCCTTAACTCGTTATCTTTCAAAACAAATCTTATTGCATATTGCTAAAAGTCATAGGGCAGCATGACATGTTTATGAAATGGAAATGCATGAATAAATCCTTAGGGGTGCGCTAGATTTCCCGAAATTTCGGCAGAGTCTCGTTTGTAAAATGGACATCCCATGCACGATCCGGCATGTTTAAAATCAAGTCAGACAACCAACAAATCCCAAATGCAAGTGAAAATGATGCACCATGAGCATAAAATGAATAAAATCATGGTTTTTTTCAAAGTAAATAGAGCATGACCGCAAGACCCATTCGTTTATATATGCTATGGCTAACCCCAATATCTCATATAGGCAGGCATTACTAAGATCAAATATTTACACAGGTAAATACATAGTCAAATGAAAGCGAAAAATCAAAGAAAAATGAGTTAAAACGTTACCCAAAGTACGTAGACTGATTTAATCGGAGCAGTTTTTGCCGAAAGAGGTCCAAAAGACGAAAAAGCCGGGTAGGGGGCGAGGAAAACCGAAAACGAGTGAAAGGGACAGCCAAAAAGTGAAAGGAAACGTGGGGGTCGCGATCTAATGTAGGGGCCGATCCCAGCCGCAGGTGCATCTGCGGCTGGCCGCAGATGGATCTGCGGCTGGTCTCGGTGACCCGTTTTGCCTCCCTTTTGCTCCCCGAGTCAGCCTGCAACGTGTCCCATGTGAAATATAAGATTTTAGAAATACCTGACCAATTTGAAAAAAGACCCGTCAGATACGAGACCTGACCAATTGAAAAACGACCCGTCAGATACGAGACCTGACCAATTGAAAAACGACCCGTCAGATACGAGACCTGACCAATTGAAAAACGCCCAGTCAGATACGAGACCTGACCAATTGAAAAAACGACCCGTCAGATACGAGACCTGACCAATTGAAAAACGACCAGTCAGATACGAGACCTGACCAATTGAAAAACGACCCGTCAGATACGATACCTGACCAATTGAAAAACGACCCGTCAAATACGAGACCTGACCAATTGAAGAACGACCAGTCAGATACGAGACCTAACCAATTTGAAAAACGACCCGTCAGATACGAGACCTGACCAATTGAAAAACGACCAGTCAGATACGAGACCTGACCAATTTGAAAAAAGACCCGTCAGATACGATACCTGACCAATTGAAAAACGACCAGTCAGATACGAGACCTGACCAATTTGAAAAAAGACCCGTCAGATACGAGACCTGACCAATTGAAAAACGACCCGTCAGATACGAGACCTGACCAATTGAAAAACGACCCGTCAGATACGAGACCTGACCAATTGAAAAACGCCCAGTCAGATACGAGACCTGACCAATTGAAAAAACGACCCGTCAGATACGAGACCTGACCAATTGAAAAACGACCAGTCAGATACGAGACCTGACCAATTGAAAAACGACCCGTCAGATACGATACCTGACCAATTGAAAAAACGACCAGTCAGATACGAGACCTGACCAATTGAAAAACGACCCGTCAGATACGATACCTGACCAATTGAAAAACGACCCGTCAGATACGATACCCGACCATTTGAAAAACGACCCGTCAGATACGATACCTGACCGATTGAAAAATGACCCGTCAGAAACGATACCTAACCAATCCAAGAGCGACCGTCGGGTACGACACCCCAGCGGCATCCATTCGTGAAATTCGAATCAACCCCTGCACGATCATGTCAAGTGCGGCATTTGCATTGTCTCAACATATGCATTGCATCGATAAAACACATACTGTCTTTCCTGTGCATCGGGTGCCTACTTCTTTATCATGTCCATTTCATATTTCATTCCATAGACATGATAAAGAGGGGCAGCTGTAGACACCCAAATTTTGCATTTCTCTACTAACCCTGATAGGAGGGCAAAATCGTCAAGTGACCCAATATACGACAAGGAGAGGTGGGCGCCAAAATGCAGTTCCCACCACGGCTTACGATCAAGGCTGTCAAACGCAAAACGAGAATTGAGGCATCTGAGGCGAGGCCTACGGGCCATCCAGACAGAACCCGATGCGAATCGCCAAAAAGGACAAGGACACTGCAATTACAGCATTAGGGTGGGGTCTCGACGTCGGGAAACCATTCCCAGAATTGATTCAGGTATCAAAGAACAGCTTTCCAAAATAATACAGCAGAAATTGGCAAATTAATACCGCGTGGCACGAAATTCGAGAAAAATGCGCCGGACAGCCGCGGATGCAGTCGCGGCTGCCGACAAAAAGACGTTCGCGTGGCTCGAGGGCGGCACACGGCAGCCGAGGAGACGGCCACAGCAGGCAGCCGCAGATGCATCTGCGGCTGGCCGCAGATGCATCTGCGGCTGGCCGCAGATGTATCTGCGGCTGCCTGCTGAGGCACTATAGATCGCCATCTTCAACCCGAGAACCAGGAGAGAAAAAAAAAAGAGAAAAAAGAAAAGAAGGAGAGAGAAAGATCGCGCGGGAGAGAGAAAGTGGTCGGATTTTTGGGCTAGATTGAAGCAACACTTTCCATTGTTGTGTTCATTTAGTTAGCGATCTTGTGGTGTAACTCGTTTTGTATATATAAAAGCTTGAATCCGTGTTTTGCAAGGTGAAAAGATTGTCTTTTTGGTATTCTATCGCTTGTTTTGTTAATATAGCTTATGTTTTGGGTTATGTGATGTAATATGTTGTTATGTTGATAAAGGATCCGTGGATTAGGGGTTGTTAGCGAGGTTTCCATCGGAAAGTAACTCCTCCTAACGCCCCGATGACATCCGTACGGTGATATCTCGTTCGTTGTGGTAATGGATAGTTTTAAGTGTTTAAGTTGTGATATTTGGGTTATGTAATGTGATAGCATTGTTAAATCTCGTTAGATTTGGTTTAGGGTTGGTTGTGCCATGATTTGGGTAAATGTGAGCCTAGGGAGGAGATCCTCGCGGTCAAATCCCGATGATGGACATTTTGGTGTATGTAATCATGGTATAGGGTCCATGGATGTGTATGTTGTAATATCCGGCCTTAAAGCGATACCAAGTCGTGTTCGGGTTAAGGCCCCGTAATAATAATAAAATATGTGATTGTGGGTGTTTGGGGTTGTCTGGATGGCTTACATGCCCGTGGATAGCCCCGACACGTTTTGGGATGCTTGTTTTAATTTACAACACAACAATGATTTTCAAAATAAGGCAAATAATGAAGATTTTGTAAAAGTGATCAAATTAGGATATTAGATTCACGAGGTTTAAAAAGTAAAGAGTTTTGGCGAACTTAGATCTTTATTTGATGAAAAGGCTTTAGTTGGTTTTAAAAAAATGTCACAAAAAATGATTTCGTAAAATAAATGAACGTTTTAATTAAACTTTGTACATAGGGTGAAAAGAGTTCTAAAAGTTGCCTTCATGTTATTTAATTTGTTAATTAGAGGGCAATGTATAGTCTCGATACCTATTTGACAAAAGTTAAAAAACTATCTTCTAAAAATGACATCTAAATAAAAAACCCTCATCGGTTCGAAATTAAAATCAATCTTTATTTTAAAACGAAGCCTCGTCATTTGGGTCAAAAGACGTTAAAACGCTTTTCAGTTAAAGCACATTTGCCATACAAAACAAAAAATCCAAAACAAAATTCACCACAAACATTCACCTAGGCACACACGCACACACACGCAACTCACACATTTTAGGATTTAAAAGGATAGGAAAACATCAAGATAGCGGTAACCATGTTTTACGGAAGTCGGGGGGTGCCTAACACCTTCCCCTCGCTTAAGCAAGCCCCCGAACTCTATGAATCTCGGTTTGCGGACCAATTAATCGGAGTCACATATGAGCCAGCGATTACGAAAACTAAATCTCGGATGAGTTGGTACATCCATTTTAAATATACCAACTGGCGACTCTGGTCAATTGGCTCATAAAAATCGATCTTTCAAAACCCGTCGACATTAAGCCGACCCTTTTCAAAATCACATTTAAATCAAAAGGCTAAAATTGGAAAGGGACATTTTTAATAATAAAAAGCGAGACGACGAAAATCCCGGCGTCGACAATGCCCATACCTCAAACTGAGAATGAGATAAGAGGGTTCTTAGAAAGAGTGTCAATTTCATTAGCCAATTTATTTATCAATTAACAATAACATGTGAACCAATTTTCAAGCTATTAAGGAAAAATTCCTTCGAGAAGTGGAATAATGACTGTTAGTAAACCTTTGATGCCATTAAAAAGTAGTTACTCAAAGCTTTAATGTTAATACCCCCAAGGTATGGAGTTCCCCTATTCATGTATATATTTATTGCTCTAAGTGCCATGGGATACATGTTGGGGAAGAAAGATGAATTAGACAAGGAAATAGCAATTTACTAGCTCAATAAAAGATTAAATAACTATGAGAAAAATTATTTCGTGATTGAGAAGACATGTTGTGTTTTGGCTTGGGCGACAATGAGCTTGCAACATTATCTCCATAGACACACTACCTATTTAATAACCTGATTGGATCCCTTAAAGTTTATATTTAATGTGACGCCCCCAAATTCAAGCTCCTGGAAACTTGAATTTGGTGTTCACTATTCATAATATCGCATACATTAATTACTACCCAGAATTACCATTAATATACATTACATATGCTAATCTCCAACATAAAACAAAATACATCTCTCACACTCCCAGGGTCATTAACCTTTACATACATATAACATTACTAAGATAACATTTCCTATCTACAGTCACAACAAAGATTTAAGACTACCGGCTGGGGACAACACATCAATTTCTTCAGTCCGATATCTTTCCTTTGCCTTTGTCTTTCTTATCTAGATTCTCGGGTTTTACATCTTTGACTGCGACATTTTAAGCAAGTAAAAGTGAGCAACTAAAGTGCTCAACAAGTATAATGAACAGAATAACAATATATTATGAGAATCAAAATTTATACCAATAATGTAACATTAATTCAATTAAAAGGAAAGAGAATAATTGCAGGAATTATCTTTTAAAACATAATACAAATGAATTAAACTGAGGGTCACAAGACCATTGAACATAGGTTAATCAATATTGATAACCCGTTTATGTCATAAAGACCATAAAACCTTAAACCCGTACTCGAGGTGATCAGCCTCTCGTACCTATGACTGTGCACATCATATTACCGTATATCGCGGGGGATCGGAATTTAAAGCATCCGACAAGCTATACCCCTGGAATAGGGTTGTTCATCTCAGTTTCTAGGAGTCCGCACCAAAACAACTTGGTTTGGCTCAGCACTAACAATATAGAATAATTTGAAATTCAATGGTATCAAAAGTCTAGCCGAACAAATGGTCTAGACTCATAATTATTAATTCATTGACAACAATTATGTTTCGTTATGAACGACATTTATGAATATATGTATGTAACAAAAGAGATTTTTCATTGAATAATCCTCAATATCACTGAAATCAATATTCGATAAAATGGAATAATGATGAAACTTTAGGAAATAATGCTCAATAAATATTTTAATAGCTAACACATGATTAATGGTTCAAAGTTAGGGTTTAGGAACTTGCCTCAATATCCGTTTACTATGTTAACTGCTAAATTTTTCTTTCCTGAACACCCTATAATAATAACATAATCAAATAATAATAATTTAGTAACTCGAGATATTAATATATATAATTAATATCACTCATAACCTAATTATTCTACCCATCGGCTCTATATGGGTATTTAAAATTAATTATAACCTATTTTGGTTATAAATTCTAATTATGTTATTTTAATTCCCATTATTAAACATTTAATAATTAATTGAAATTATTCCTTAAAATTGAAAAATTGTTAAATTTAATTTATAAAACATTTTTATACATTTTTCTGATTTTATATAATTTTTATATAATTTTTATTAATTTTTTAAATATTTATTTTAATTAAATTCACTTTCAATGGCATTTTCGTAAATAATCTGAAATTCGGAACCAGGGGCAAAACGGTAAATTCGCGAAAAATCGATCGGCCGCGCATGGCGCGTGACCGGCCTTCCGCGGACCAAACGACGTTGTTTGGTTTCGTTCCGGGAAATCAACAGCCGCGCATGGCGCGACTCCCCGTCTGGCGTCCCAAAACGACGCCGTTTTATGCCAGCCACAGAAAAAAATATGGCCGCCGCGCCATGTGCGGTCGGCCTTATTTTTTTTTTCTCCTTCCTGGCGACACAGTAGCCAGCCGGAAGAATTAATTTCCCATTTTTGATCAATATTTCCACCACAAAATTATTCCAAACATCATGAAATTCATAGATACACTCCTAAAAATTATATAGAACAATAATATAATTATTTACTAATTTTTCATACAATTAATTTATCACCAAAAATTACACTAATAATTCAAATAAATTATTTTATACCTTCCTTTGAAGCTTGTGGGCTCTCGGATGGCTAAGGATTATTTTCTCTTTCCTGCTAGTGGTGGCGTTGGTGGTCGGTGGTGGCGGTCGGTGATGATAAAGGAAGAAGATGATGAAGAAAAGTAATTTGGTTTTGGTTTGTTTTTGCTTGCTAAGTAAGTGTGTATTGTGATATTATTATTATTAGTATTCTATCTATACATATATATATATATAGATACTTGTCAGCATTTTATTTTTTAATCCCTCAATTGATTTCACCGACTTACTTAAGTCGGTGATAATTTCTTTCCATGCATGCGTATTTTTTATACATTACGCAGTTAATTCGGGTAATAAATATTTTATATAATGTATATAAAATATTTATTTTAATTTACCAAAATTCATAAAATAATTTATAAATAATATTTATATATTTTTGGGGTACTTATTTTGATAAATTTTGTACACGCATAAAGACATGCATGTAGTTATATGAAATATTTTATACTTCCAAAATTAATAAAATAAATTGTATCACTTAATAAAATTTATTTTCCTATGTTTCAACTTCATTACATATACATTACGTAAACATACATGTATTTTCTATTACTACATAATATATACATAAGTTAATTATTATATATATTATGTATTATAACAATTTTTTTCTTACATGCATAATTCATAAAACATTATATCTCATAAAAATAGAAATAATTCTATTTTTCATAAACATAATTTATTTTATTAAAAATAATAATCATTCATATTTCTTTATTATTCTTTTCACCACTTTATATATATTTTATATATAAACTATACAATAAATTTTTTGTATAATTTATATAATTATTAACCTTTTCTATAATAAATTTATTTTCTTGTATAAATTATATATCATCTTCATATAATTTATATAACCAAAATTCTTTCACACATAATTTTATTTCCTTATATAAAATATACATATTTATTTCTATATATATTTTATATATGTAATTCCTTTCTTAATAATTTCCAAATTTCCTCATAATTATAAATTAATCCATGATCAATAATTTTGACTTCATTAACTTTAATTTAATTCAAAATTAATTTTCAATATTCATCCTCTTTTCATTAACATATAACATTAATAACCATAATAGAATATACATCCATAATTAATTTACATAATTCACATTAATTGCTTAATTTAAATAACTAAAATACACACATTTTATTTATTTAAATTTTTTTACACGTCATAATATCCTGGATATTACATTTAACAAGTCAATGCTGAGTTGTAGATTACCGAGATGAAAATTGATCCTCTAACAATTCAAAATTATGTGTGATTATAGGATGCCTGAGATCGAACAGTTTAGTCACATAGTTGAGGAGGATTTCCTTGATATTCATATGGATATTGCATAACCACTGGTGGGTGAACCGAGGGAGGATCATGAGTCTAATCCAGAGATAGAGAATAGAGAGGAGCCAATCAGAGCTTGTGTGATGAGGCCCTATAGTGAGGATGAGGCTGAGTCAGAAGATAAGGAAAAGGAGCTAGCTGAGTATGTTGATGGCATATAGCCAGTGACATCATCAAGGAGCTGACTACTAGGAACGATGAGCTGGAGGATAAAGTCCATCATCTAGAGGAGGAGAATTTGACCCACCAGCATATAGAGGATCAGTACAAGGAAATAGCTTATCAGTTCTCTAACGAGAACACTTAGCTAAAGGAACGGATAGCAGCTATGAAGGAGCAAGTGCAGGCACAAGGGTATGAAGACTCCGTTGAGCACATTTGGTTGTTAGCCCATCAGATGGTTGATCAGGATACAGAGTTATAGGCTAAATTAACCGAGGCAGAGACTAGATTAGTAGAGTTAGAACTGAAGGTTCAATAACTACAGGCAGAGAAAGAGGCCATCAAGGCCCACTGGCAGGAGGAGATAGAGGAGAGAATCGAGATGGATATACAGAGATATGCTGCACTAGGGTAGATGCATGAGCTGGAGGACGAGGTCCGAGAGAAGAGGGTGAAGATCGATAGGATCAGTTATGTCTATCACTCTTCATTCGGCAGATTTCAGAGTAGGGTATACTATTACCCAGCTGAGAAGGGTTAGTCCAGGCACATTATCAGTAGGAGTTTGGTGATGGCCATAGGAGATGAGGAGTATGATGATGCGGTTTATCGGGGGATGCGCAGTCATTAGTAGTAGTTATTTTATGCCATTATATGTATATAGATGCAGTAGAACCCAACTTTTATTTTGACAAAGGGTTAGTATGTTGTAAATCCCAACTCAAGAAAGTTTGTGGGATATGTTTATCTTAGTTCCCATCTTTTTTAGCCTTTCAGGGATAAAGGCATTTATAGCAGTATGCTTGTGATGTAATTACTCTGCACTATTGTTTTAGCATATAAATATAAATGCAGTTATGTTTATGTTTATATTTGTTGAGGTGATTAATTATACCTTAGTTTTAAATTACTTTAGCGATAAAATAAAAGTAAAAAGATAAGACAAAAATAATAACTTAAATTTCTTCTATACAAAAAATGTCGTCACATAGAAGAAATCAACCACCATCACCGGAAGATTCAGTTAATGCAGAAGAGGTACCGCCAAACCCAATTCAAGAGTTTGTGAAAATGCTAATAGGAGCATTCCACGGACGTAATGCTAATGCCATGGGAGAACCAAACCCTGACGCTCCATTGGCTAACTTCAAAGACTTCAAACTAATAGGACCACTTGAGTTCTGAGGAACGATGGATCCGATAGAAGCGCAGATCTGGATAGAGAAAATAGAAAAGATCTTTGAGATTGTACGTGTAGCGGAGGAGCAAATGACAGTATTTGTCACCTTTATAATGAAGGGGGAGGCGAACTACTGGTGGAAGGCTAACAAAAACAGAGCAGGAGAGGGAACTATCACTTGGGCGAGATTTAAGGAACTGTTTTTCAAGAAATACTTTTTGGAGAGCACACAAACCAGAATGAAAGTTAAATTCTTGGAGTTCAAGCAGAGGAACATGTCAGTAGCAGATTATGCAGCCAAATTCAATGAATTGGCAAGATTCGCTCTACATCAGGTGGACACTGAGGCATGACATGAAGGGCAAGGAGGTTCAAGCAGGAACTAAAACTCTGGGTTTTCAGTAGAGTCGTTGTTCTTCAAATTAGCAACTTTTCAACCTTGTTGAAGAAAGCCATTATAGCAGAGGGTGGAAATGAAGCCCGAACTAAGTACAACCAAGAACGGAACAAGAAAAGAGGCGAAGGAGGAGCAGCGGGGGCAGCAACTCAAACAAATACAAGTGGAATAACAACATTTTGGGGACATCCTAGGGAAGCAAATAGAAGAAGGGAAACAAATGCAGTAAGTGCGGGAAGAATCATTAAGGGGAATGTATGAAGAGTAAGAACGTCTGCTACAATTGTGGGCAAGAAGGGTATATCGCTCCTAATTATCCCAAACTAAAACAGGGAGAATGTTTCTTGTGTGGAGCTGCGGACCACCAAATCAAGGATTGTCCCAAGAGGAAGAATGACGAAGGAATTGAAAATAAGGGCAGTAATAACAGACTCACAGTTGGAGGACCGATGTAATAAAATAAGCCAACAACATGGACTTTTAACATGACGGTGCAGGATGTCGTGGAGTCTAAAAACGTGGTGTCAGATATTATTTTGATCAATAATATAAATGCTTATGTATTGTTTAATTCGGGTGCTACCTATTCATTTGTGTCTGATAATTTCGCTAAACAGTTAGAATTACATAAAGAAAAACTAGAAAACCCAATGAACATAGAAGTTACAAATAAAGAAGTGATTCCTGTAGAGTATATACATAGAAGTCGTTGTGTAGAAATCAGTGGTCAGAAGTTGGGTGTGAACTTGATTCCGATACATTTAGGAGAGTTTGATGTTATACTTGGAATGGATTGGTTGTTTAACCATGGAGCGATAATTGATTATCAGAAGAACTATATACACCTTAAGACACCAAATAAGTCTAAGGTCGTATTTTATAAAAGCAAGTTATCAAGACAATCTTGTTGTCTGACGATGATGCAGGCTAAGAAATTGTTGAAGAAATGATGTATAAGATATCTCGCACATGTAGTGGATACACAAATACTGAATCCTGAGATGGAACAAATACCAGTAATTAAGGAGTGTATGGATGTTTTCCCATATGAACTGTCCGGTCTTCCGCCGGATAGGGAGATAGAATTCGTGATTGATCTAGTACCGGAGACATCGCTGATATCAAAAGCACCATATAGGATGGCTCTGGTAGAGATGAGGGAGTTGATGGTTCAGTTACAAAAGTTATAAGATAGAAAGTACATTCAGCCTAATATTTCTCCATAGGGAGCACCTGTGGTGTTTGTAAAGAAGAATGATGGATCGATGAGACTTTATGTAAGACCCCGAATTTTATGAAATATAAAATTTATTTTTCTTCATATATATTTTCATGAAACAGTAAGTGGTTGAATTGATAAAGTTAAAAGTTAAGGATGTTATGTGTAAATTATATTATGTCGGACAATATTCTTTTGGTCGGGGAATATTCGTTCTGTCGGGGAATGTTCGTACGACGGCGCCGTACGAACTAATCATTGGTGGACCCCACAAAGGTGGACCCTACAAAGAATAATTGTTGGATATAGAAAATGACATAAACAATTTTTAAAATGGTCAATGGTACTATTACTTTTAATTGTTAAAATATCCGGTGGTAAAAGAATAGTAATATACGGTATTACAAGTAACATACGGTATTGCACAGTAGCACACGGTATTGCACAGTAGCACACGGCATTGCACAGTGTTTCGTATTATTAAACTGATAAAGTGGTTATCGTACAATATTTGACTTTATTGTCACATGCACAATAATTCATGTTATTAAATTGATAATTGTCACAGTAGCATATGCACAGTAATTCACATTATTGAATCAATAATTGTCATAACACAGTAACGTAATCTTTCTTTTGCATACTTTCTGCATTATTGTTATCTCTATTATGGTATTATTTAAACAGTTGTATTTCATTAATTAATTGACTTGATATCTAACTCAGAAAGCCAACTACACTGTATTTATAACAATTAGTCATAATAATGAATAAGTGTGAATTATTGTTGAATAATTGAATTGATAAAGTTATTTGTTTATAATATAAAGTTAGGTGATATAAAATGAATGGTATAGATTAAAGATAATATAGAATTTAAAATGGATGGTGTAGATTAAAAGATGATTTTTAAATGAATGGTTTAGATTAAGGAAATCTTAAAAGATGAAATGAATGGTATAGATTAAAGATAATATAGAATTTGAAATGGATGATGTAGATTAAAAGATGATAATTAAATGAATGGTATGGATTAAACATTATCTTGAAATGAACGGTTTGGATTAAATTAGAAAATCTTGGTTATGATAAGATTTTTGGCTATAAATAGAGGCCTTAACTTAAGGATTTTTCATAAACTTCCTTACTTGTTCTTTCTTTCTCTCTCTAAATACTTCTTGTGAAAGTTTTCTCTAAGTGTGCTTAAGTCATCTTGAGTATTTGTGAAGATTTATAAGTGTACGTGTACTGTTCAAGTTAATCAACCTCATTTAAATCAATATCCAGTCACGTGTTAAGGTAAAGGATTATCATTATTTGATTCTCGAAAATAATATCGTTTCTTTCTTACTCATAAGATATGTCATTTATTTTCATGTATTAATTTATGGGAATAACCTTACGGCGCGGATTATCGCCTGTTGGTGAATAACCTTTCGTATTCATTCCTTATTAATCTCTGAGAATAACCTTACGGTGCGGATTATCGCCTGTTTGGTGAATGACTCTTCGTATTCAATTTTTATTAAATTGTGGGAATAACCTTACGGTGCGGATTATCGTCTGTTGGTGAATAACCTTTCGTATTCATTCCTTATTAATCTCTGAGAATAACCTGACTACGCGGATTACCGCATGTTTGGTGAATTACTCTTTGTATTCATTTCTTATTTGTCTCTTGTGGAAATAATTTGTTTACACGAATTATCACATGACACTTTTATTGCATATTCGTTTATAATATCATTTTCTTTCATATTCGTAAGTGATATTATTTTCCTTTATACTCATAAGGGATACCATCTTTTTCATCTTCCATTATTCAAACTTACTATGGTAAGGGATATTAATTTCCTTCACATTTTGTTAATCAAACCTGCTACGGTAAGGGATATTATTTTCTTTCATACACCTAAATCGAAACTTATTATGGAACTATTGCTTCTATAATTCTTGAAAATATTATATGTTCCATAATAGTTGCACTTCATCATTTCAATTGAACCATCCTATTTACGTGGACATTTCTATTGAATTGTAATCGTTATTCTGAACTGTGGATCTTGAATATCATTTTTAAATTTCACTCCACATCATGTTGACAATTTGGACATTATTTGAATCTGTACAAAGTAAACTTCTGATACTTATTGTTTATCCTGTTTCTTCTGTTCATCATTTATATCATTCTAATCATCCAAATTCAAGTTATTGTGAATATATGTGGCCGGGGGCACAGATGCGATATAATTGTTGAACAGATGATAGGTTAAAGGCGATATAATAGGTTAAAGGCGATACATCTGTTCGGTGTCTTTTATGGCACGTGGTGAATGTTCTCTTTGGCCCGTAGTGCAAAGATGAACTGTTGTTTGGTATGATTATGACCAAAGGCTGAATCTGGTATAATCATGACCGTTGGTGTTATATTGAATGTCTTTGGCCCGTAGTGCAAAGATGAACTGTTGATCTGCATGATTATGATCAGGAACTGTGAATTTGTATTTATCTTGACTAATGGTATTTCAGATGATAAAAGTTGATGATATTTTTACTAAAAAGAGAAGCGAGTGGACACCATAGTCTGCATTATTCTTCTAATAGATTGCTCATTCCGCTGCTATTATTGATCTGAACGTTGTTTAAGAATTTAACTGCAGTTTTTGATACAAACCTTGTAGTCTATTGTATTCTATCAAGAACTCAACTGTTGAAGGCTAACGATAATTTACTTGTCATTATCTTAGTCATGATATTCTTTACTGGGCTATTTGAGCTCACCCTTTCTTTTGTTCCATTGTTTTTCAGAAAATGAGAGAGTAGCCGGGTCTAGCAAGGGAATGGAGTGACGGTCCGAGTGATAGCTATTGTAGTCTTCACATGTTGTTTATAGTGTGACAATAATTTATGAAGACTTAGTTGTGTATTATTATACACTGTATTGTTGAACGTTATTCTATCTTGTAATAATTTTGTTGTAGTCTTTTGACGACTCAAGTTTGGGCTGTATGAGCCTAGATTTGGGGGCGTCACACTTTATATGGACTATAGACAGCATTCAGAACTCGTTACGACCATTATGAGTTTCTAGTGATGTTGTTTGGATTGAAAAATGCGCTAGCCGCATTTATGGACATGATGAATAGAATATTCAAATAGTACTTCGATAAATTTGTAGCTGTGTTCATTGATGATATTTTGGTTTATTCTAAAACGGAAAAGGAGCACGCCGAACATTTAAGATTGGTGTTGGAGATATTAAGAAAAGAGCAGTTGTATGCAAAATTTTCAAAGTGTGAATTCTGGTTGGAGATTGTTCAATTTATAGGTCATGTTATTGACAATGAGGTAGTTTCAGTGGATCTTGCAAAAGTAGAAGCAGTGATTAATTGGGAACAACCAAGGACGCTAATGGAGATTAGGAGTTTCTTAAGTTTAGCAGATTATTTTTGGAGATTTATCAAGAATTTTTCGAAGATAGCCACGCCATTAACCAATTTAACAAGGAAGACAATGAAATATGTATGGACAGAGAAGTGCGAGGAGAGTTTTTTAAAATTAAATAAAAGACTTAGTGAGGCACTTGTGTTGACTCTACCAAACGACAAAGGAGGTTTTACGGTCTATAGTGATGCATTGCACGAGGGATTAGGCTATGTGCTTATGCAGAATGACAAGGTCATTGCGTATGCGTCAAGATAATTAAAAGATTATGAGAAAAGATAGCCTACTCATGACTTGAAGTTGGAAGCAGTAGTGTTTGCCCTTAAAATTTGGAGACATTATTTATATGGGAAAAAATGTGAGATATTCACATACCATAAAAATCTGAAATATATCTTCACACAAAATGAGTTGAACATGAGGCAAAGGAGATAGTTGGAATTGATCAAAGATTACGATTGTGAAATTCTATATCATCCCGACAAAGCCAACGTGGTAGCTGATGCTGTAAGTAGAAAGAGCAGAGATAAGTTAATTGTATTGATAGACTAGGAAGAACTAGTAAAAGAAATGGCTCAAATAGAGTTGGAGGTGAAAAATTTGAAAGAATCGAAAAAAAAGTTGATGGAGATGGAAGCAAGCCCAACCTTATTGGAAAAGGTTAAGGAGGTTCAAGACAAAGATGAAGAATGTTATAGAATAAGGAAGAGAATGACTGATGGGGAAGAGGTCAAGTTCAAAGTGGATTGCAACGGATTGCTAAGGTTTGAAAATCAGATTTAGGTACCGTTAGTGCTTGAATTACGAGAGGAGATTTTGCAAGAGGCTCACAGTATGAGATACTCGATACATTCGGGGAGTACGAAGATATATCAAGATCTACGTCTGCATTTTTGGTGGCCGAATATGAAAAGGGAGGTTGCAGAATGTGTCAGTCGATGCCTAACTTGTTAGAGGGTAAACAGAACATCAGAGACCAAACGGGTTACTACAGTCGTTAGAGATTCCTGAATGAAAATGGGAGTATATCACGATGGATTTTGTGGTAGGACTTCCAGCAACACAGAAGGGATACGACGCTATTTGGGTGATTATAGATCGACTAAAAAAGTCAGCACAATTTTTATCGATCAAGATTAAATTTAATTTGGATCAGTTGTACAATAAAGAGATAGTATCAAGACATGGAGTGTCGGTATCAATTGTGTCAGACAGAGATCCGCGCTTTATATCAAAATTTTGGAGAAGTCTTCAAGAAAGAATGGGGTCACAATTAAGAATGGGTACAACGTATCATCTGCAGACTAATGGGCAAAGCGAGAGAACAATTCAAACATTGGAAGACATGCTCAGAGCTTGTGTGATGGATTTCAAGGGCAGTTGGAAGGACCATCTACCTTTAATAGAATTTATATACAATAACAGTTATCATGCGAGCATAAATATGCTGCCTTATGAAGCTTTGTATGGAAGAAAATGTAGAACACCTTTATGTTGGGATGAAGTAGGAGAACGTCGACTGTTAGGGCTGAAATTGGTTCAATAGACTATGAAAATTATCCGAGTAATAAGAGCTCGGCTAATAGCAGCTCAGGACCGACAGAAGAAGTATGCAGATTTATATCGACAGAAGTGAGATTTAGAGGTGGAAAGTTTTATGTTTATGAAAGTGTCTCCCTGAAAGGGGAAAATCATATTTGGGAAGAAAGAAAAACTGAGTTCGAGGTTCATAGGACCATTCGAAATATTGAAGAAAATGGGTGAAGTGGTGTACAAGGTCGCTCTACCTCCTGAACTGGAGTATATTCATAATGTGTTTCATGTCTCAGTGTTGCCGCCATAAAAGCTTGATCACAAGCACATCATGTCCTATGATCCGATTCAAGTGGGAAAAAAATTATCAGATGAAAAAATTCTTGTCCAAATATTAGATAGGAAAAAACAGACTTTACGAAATAAGGTTATACATTCTGTCAAAGTGCTTTGGAGAAATCACAATGCTAAGAAAGCTACGTGGTAACTTGGAAAAAAGATAAAGAATAATTATCCAAATCTTTTTGAGTAGTTTTAAATTTGTAATTCCGGAGACAGAATTTTTATAAGGGGGGGAGGGGAATGTAATGACCATGAATTCTAGTTTACATTGTAATTATAATTATTAAATAATTATCAATGAATTGAAAATTTTGTATGAATTAATTGTGCATTTATATAATTAAATGAATATATACATATGTATGTGTATATTTATCTAATAATGTAGCAAGGTAGTAGAATTAATTAAAGCAAGTCTAATTGAATTATATTTTTAAATCTAAATGAATTATTAAACTAGGTACAACAAAATTAACCTAGTAGTTTATGAACATAGTTAATTTATTGGTCCATGCTATAATTGAAGTAACCCAATGCTTATTTTACTTGAAAGCAGCATGTGTTAGTAATTGATAGCCTAATGGAATGAATTAATTGAGTCCAAACAAATTAAAGGAATGAGTCCAATAGAATAAATTCTAGAGTCCATTATGGAGTCCAACTTAAAGTCAAAAGTGGTCGATATATATATATATATATATATATATATATATATATATATATATATATATATATAAAGAGGAAAAATAAATAAATAAATGGAACAATAAAATGGCCATTTGGACGGCCAAAGTGGGGTCCCTTAGGGGGTGAAGTGTTGCTAAAAGTTGCTTTCAATACACACAAAGCTTTAGTTGTTCACCAACCCTAGTCAATTAATTAGTTAATCCAAGTGTCCATTAATCCAATAGTAATCTTAATTAAGAGCTTAATTGACTAGATGTTAGATGATTAGTGTTGCTAATGGTGTAATCTTAGACTTTTATAAATAAGACCTTCACCAAGATTTATTAGGTTGGTCATTTCATTTGCTAGCATTTTTAAAGAGAATGAGAGAATTCTAGTGATAGTTGAGAGCAAAACACTTTAAGTGTTGAATATATTACTAAAGAGAAGCTTAGTGGATGTCATATAGTCTCATAGCCTATTTTGGAAGGAGAAGAAGAAGGGCATTCAAGTCTAAAAAGTTTAAAAGTGTTTTATACCTTTGTCTTTTTATTTTTATGGTCAATATGTAATTTAATTGGTCAAAATATATTTTTAATGGTTCAAAATCTATTTTGATGCTCTATAATGCAATAACTATGATATATATGTAGATTCGTGATTTAGTATATTTAATATTTGCATTAATGTGTTTGGTATGTAAATAAGTGGAAGATATGTGCATATTAAGATTTACCGATAAAACTCTAACTAGCTATGTGCTATATATTATGGTAGTTTGAAATGTACAAGTTGGTTATTCAATTTTGATAGCTATAAAGTTATATTTATGAGTTATAAAGATAATCCAACTTGAATATTTCAAAAATATGAAAAAATGTGGAAGTTATGGAGTTTATCGTAAAACATGTCATTTTTAAAACCCTAGTCGATTGGTCCTAAAATTTGTGTCAAAAATGATTTCAAAAATACGATCGATCCATGAAATGTTGTAGATTATTAAGTTACGAAGCTAACAAGACCAATGTGGTGTTATTTGGATATGTAGATTTTATTTTATGTAAGTTTGATTCAAAAGTGTCATAGTTAAAAAAAATTAAAATTTTGAATTTGTATTTGTATTCTATCGGACTATACCGGGGCGCAATGTTTTGCACTAAACATTGCGTCAGACGCAATTCCACTTCCAGAAAATAATGATTTTTCGGATCAAGTCGGGTTGCGTCAATTTGGGTCATAAAGTTTACAAATGTTTTAAAATTTATGATATTATTATTGGATCCAATTAATGTAATTTAAATATTGTTGAGGTTTAATTTAATGAGTTAAAAGGAATAAATATTATTAAATATTTAATAGTATAAGTAAATGAATAAATATATTTTTAAATGATTAATAATATTAAGAAATCAATAAAATATTATTAAATGAATAATAATATTAGAAAATTAATAAAATATTATAAAATTATTAATAAAATTAAGAAATCAATAAAATATTATTAAATAAATAATAATATTAGAAAATGAATAAAATATTATTAAATAATTAATAATATTAAGAAATCAATAAAATATTATTAAATGAATAATAATATTAAAAAAATAATAAAATATTATTAAATGATTAATAATATTAAGAAATCAATAAAATAATAAAGTATTATTAAATGAATAATAATATTAAAAAATGAATAAAATATTATTTAATAATTAATAATATTAAGAAATCAATAAAATACTATTAAATGAATAATAATATTCAAAAATGAATAAAATATTATTAAATGATTAATAATATAAAGAAATCAATAAAATATTATTAAATGAATAATAATATTAGAAAATAAATAAAATATTATTAAATGAATAATAATATTAGAAAATAAATAAAATATTATTAAATGGTTAACAATATAAAAAAAATGAATAAAATATTATTAAATGATTAATAATATTATAAAGTAAATAAAATATTATTAAATGATTAATAATATTATAAGGTTAATAAAATATTATTAAATAGTTAATAATATTAAATAGACGTTTAAACAATATTAAATGATTAATATAGGTTCTATGTAATTAAAATATTATCAAATGATGAGAAGATTTTCAAAGTGTTTAATATACCCTTAATTATTTAATTATGTAGTTAAGTGTTAGTAAATTAAGATGTACAAAGGTTATTATATGAATCTAGATATAATACTAATTAAAAGATCAACTTGATTAATTGTTAAGTCTGTTCAAAGGATATTAAATTATATTGGTTAGCTATAATCAACAATCGAGACAAGTTTCTTGCACCTAAACTTGTATTTATTTTGCAAGAGTTTTAAGTGATTTAATTATTTAAAATTAATCCACATCCATATTGTTTATGTATTTGCACATAGTGCATTTGAAGCTTTATAGTTCATTTGATTCAAGAACTGTTTAAAATTTTCTAAGTTAATTGTTTCAGCTAGACATCACATGTATGAATTCATTAACTTGAATATTTTTAAAAAGCGTATCCAAACTATTGGTTGGTGCAGAATCTTATAGTAAGATTGAGAACGAACAATCCTAAATAAGGTTTTTATATTAAGAAAACTGACATTTGCGCTAGATGTCTGAATGTTATGCATATACATACGGTACAAGAGGTGATCCCATCGAATACCAAAATAATAAAAGGGTCAGATACATGTCTGATTTACCTTAAGTATTTAAATGGGTTCCTCCTTCCTTAGTTATCTCTCAAATGTTCTCTAGCATTTCTCTCTAACTCTCTCTACACTTATGTTGGTGAATGAACAAATGAACAAAACATTTATTAGCACCTTGGTCCCTTATATTTATAGGACTTTGGTAATCATCTCAAGTCCTCTTAATCAACTAACATAGGTGAATTAAAGTCTTAATCCATGTTTACTATTGTAGTGAATGACTATTTGATTGACTTGGTGATTAACCAAGTGATTGACTTGATGATTGACTACAATGAATGACTACCATCAAGATAACTTACAAGTAACCAATTAAGTAAAACACAAGCAACATAAATGCAACACTTCACCCCCACCAATTAACCAGTAGATGGTTAACTCTCTATACACTTATGACCTAAGGTTAACTCAACTTCCAATCATGGTCCAAACTCATCATATTTATATATTTACATATCTATACATCTCCCACCAATTAACCACAATATGGTTAACTCTCTAATAGCACATAATCCATGGTGAATCTACTAACTCCACCTTAGTTAATTCTCTACAACCATGTATACATATAGTCATATATCTATACAATTCCTAGCACTTAACCCAAGCATGGTTAAATCCTTTAACCTTGTTACCCCTTAGGTTTACCAACTAACCCAATAATGGATAATACTCATCAAATATCTAATCAATATGTATCTCGACATCAATCACCAATAACTTGACTATACTCCATCATCCTTGATTTAGGGAGAATTGACCATCTTGATTGACCTCTTTGAGTGACACGTTGAATGACTTGGGTTCATAAGGTTATGTGAGGGTTGTTGGGAGTTGGTGAACCACTTTATTCATTGAGTGAAATATAAGCTACCAAAAGCTAACACTCCACCCAAATTTCCTCTCTCTTGCTATCACACAACAAGTATAGTTGCACTATCATTACATATAGATTGTATATATATATTTACACCAATAAACCCAAGCATGGTTAACTCTCATTTCTCCCAAGACCTAGGGTTAAAGTACTACACTTAACCTTGGTCACTTAAATACTCAACATTGGTTAAAGCTCATAGTATTTATATTTTTACATATTTCTCTCAACAATTAACCACAATATGGTTAACTTACTAACACATCAAGTGACCTAAGGTTGATCCATTAACTCCAACCTTTGTCAACGCTTCCCATCCTCCACCAATTAACCATTGTTTGGTTAACTCTCATCAAATAAGTATACATTTAAGTTGCATATCTATATATTTTCACTAATACTTGAATTCATCACATCTAGCTTAATTTAGGGAAATGACTACCATGAATGACTGAAAAATGAATTTCATCAATATTGAGTCCAAACCGTCTAGAATGTTGAGTATTGAATAAGCAATGACATTCACCACACTCCACCGTTGTGGATCCCCCTCCTTTTACCAACACAATATACTTGTATTTCTTCCAACCTTTAACCCATGGTTAAAGCTTAAACCTTTAACCCCTGGTTAAAGCTTAAACCTTTTTACTACCTAGGATACCATTTTAATCCAATTAATTATATTTTATGACTTTCCTTCTTGCTCCATTTTTAAAATAATTAATTTATTAATTTTGTTGAGTATTAATTTACTCATCTTCTTATTTGGCTAAAAAGCACAACTTTAGGCATATATTATGTATCTATATAACCACAATTACTTCTTAATTGAATTTTATTTCTTTAATAACCTTACACATACATCATTATAAGATTTCTCACATAAACTCTTTCATTGAACAATCATATCAAATTTTAAAGGTATTATATTACCTTATTTTTATTATACATCTAAGTATATTTATTAGTCTTTTCTAGGGTTTAAATTTTCATAACCAACAATTACACATATTTAATTCCTAACGCATAACTTAAGTTAAATGTTTACTCATTTTCTAAACATCTCACTTCAAAAAATCTACGTTTTAAACCTTAACATTTAATTAATCATTTAAGATCTTATCTTCAAGTTTTGTAAATATTCGGGGTATTACATTACTGATAGGGCTAAATTATATGATATTTTTATTCCCTAATACTTAGTTTTTATATTTATTGTATGCTTAAATGTTTAATTATTTAGCTTATTTTGGTTTTAATAGGTTTTATAGGATTTTAGTTAATTTATGTTAATTTAGGTAATTTTATTGTATTTTTATATTTATTTTTATTTATGTGTTTTTATTTATTTTTAGTATTTTAGGTGTTTTATTTATTATTATGTGTTTTTAGGATTTTTAGTATTTTTATATTATTTTTATTTATTTTATATTTGATTTTGTAGGGAAATAAAAGTCTAATGGCATTTTTGAAATTTCAGCAAAGCTTGGGGGAGAAAACGCTCAAAACAGCAAAGATCGGTGGCAATTATGTAATTAACGGAAAAGTCGCGACCGCGCATGGCGCGGAGAAGGAATTGCCGTGCGGATCAGAACGACGCCGTTTTGGGCTAGGGAAAATCAAAAGCAGCCGCGCAATGCGCGGTCGGGTGCAGTTGTATCAGGCGCGTGTGTTTCACGCGCCAACGGGAAAAAAAAGAAAGAAAAAAAGCGCGTGGCGGCGGCGGCGGCTGGCAGATTCTTTTCTCTCTCTCCGCGTGGTGATTGCAGATTTTCTTGTTTTTCCTTCCTTATTTTGGATTTCCTACACTGCAATGCAACAAATCAGTAGAGTAAAAATCCAATTTTAATTTGGAAAAGGAAGCAATAATTCTTTATTTTATTTTTAATATTTTATTTAGACTTCCAATTAGGGTTAGGAAAATAATTATTTTCTTTTTCTTTTATTTTTAATTGTAAATCCTACTAGGTTTAGGAGGATTTTGGAGCCTATAAATAGAGGGCTTGATACACAATGTAATATACAACTTCTCTTAGAATAAAAATTCTATCTTCCATTCTTTAGTGTTCTCTACAATTATGAGTAGCTAAATTCTTTTTCTTGGTTTAAGTGGTTGAAGCCATCAAAATTTATACACTGTGAGATCTAATTTATTTTAATTGTTCAATTTATATTTTGATTATTGAATATTCTTCTATGCTCAATTTTATGATTGATTTGTTTAATTGCTAGGAGCGCTACTAGTTTATTATTCATATTAATCTACTGCTATTTTTGAAGCAACTAAGTTTAATAATTATTTTGCAGATCAAAAGATTATTTTATCTTAGGAAGAATATTCATCTAAA
Source organism: Hedera helix (assembly GCA_947179155.2). Lineage (NCBI taxonomy): Eukaryota > Viridiplantae > Streptophyta > Magnoliopsida > Apiales > Araliaceae > Hedera > Hedera helix. Next base: position 6,158,071 of record OX359286.1, read on the forward strand.
TTAAATGCAAACAAGTGGCTTGTGTTGTTTAGTTCAACGATCTCTCTAGTTCTTTATGCTGCTATTAAATTAAATCTTTAGCAAGTGCCGGAGGTTGTTTATTAGTAAGGATATTTAGACCAAGTGGCTCTACTTATCTAAAATTAAGGAGAGAGGAGAAAAATTATTCCACCTGCGAGTAGTTCTTTCTACGGTGAATCTTTAAAATATTAATTGATTTATTTTTGCATCAGTGATCAGTTGTAAATTCTTGATGGTGGATATTAACTTAAACCAAGGCTTTTTCTCATCATTTATTTCATTAAATTACTTGCATAATTATTTTAGTTAATTTGATTTAAATTATTTCTTTGATTCAAAAATCCCCCCAGTTTTTTATTTGCAAAAACATAAAATTAAATAATCATTCTCTGTGGGATCGACTCTTGCTTACACTACTACATATTTATTTTTCAAAAGTAAGATTTTATTTTTGGGTGCTTGCGACATCACACCAAATTTTGGCGCCGTTGCCGGGGAATGATTTTAATTTAATTTTGTGCTTTTGTAAATATGTATTTAATTTAGTATTTTTTATTTTATTTTTTTATTTTTTAGTTTTTAGTTTTCTAGTTTTTTATAATTTAATTTAGTTGTGCAGGTTCAAGATGGAATTCATGCATAATTATGCCAATGAGGTAACTATTTCTTCTCTTGAGCAACAAATTGATACCTTAACTTCTCTTGTTTATCAAATGGTTGCAGATCGTGCACAACCAATAGAAGCTTGTCGAATTTGTGCGGTGGTAGGACATCCAACTAATATGTGCCCCATTCTTCAAGAGAAGTCCTATGAGCGAGTCAATGTAACAAGTGGTTTCCCTGGTCAACCCCAATGGAGATATGATCCCTATTCAAACGCGTATAATTCAGGATGGAGGGATCATCCTAATTTTGGCTATGAGAATCCACAAATGAATCCACCCACAAATCAGAATTTTTCAAGCTATCAACAATACATGCAGCCGTATACCCAACAACAACAGGGCCAATCACTTTATTCTGATATGTCTTTAGAAGATATGCTTAAATTAATGGAAGCTAACACTTTACAATTACGACAGGATAATTTGCAATTTCAACAAGACATGCAGGCACGTATTCAAGAAAATAATGCAATTATTCAGCGTTTGGGTACTCCAATGGGACAAACGACAATCGATCAATTGGAGGAGCAAAGTTTTGAGCAAGTACATTCTCAAACGATAGATAATCCAATGGAGAATACAAGTGCACTGGTGTTAAGCAGTGAAGATCCAGAAAAGACAGTCTCTCCACCATCAAAGCAAGAGAAATCCAACAGCATCAATGAAGCAGACAGTGTTAATGTAGACGATGATGTTAGTTTTAATGATGATATGCCTAAGGTGGAGGAAGTTGTTGAGGAAACAAACAAGGAAGAGTTAGAGATTGCGATTACTAACAATTTGGAGTTAGAGGAAGAAGAAGAAAATGAGCTGAAATCAGATTTGAAGGAGGATGAAGCTCCATTAAATTATTTGCCAATGATTTTTTATAATAATGCAATAATTTCCATTCCATTGCCTGTTACTCATAATAATTCTTTATCTTTTATTTTGCAGGATCTCATTCCGAATATAAAGACTCTCTGCAATCATCTTAAATATCTATTCGTTGAAAAGGGAGTCAAACGTTCATGTCACGTGCAAGGGAGACTGAATCTACCAATGAAGAATAACGTGATGGATGGGGTACTCAAAATTCAAGAAGTTGGAGTAACGTAGTATTTTGGTCTGCTGTCGAGCCAATGACGATAAACAAAGGCGCTGCTTGGGAGGCAACCCAAGAAATCAGATTTGCATTTCTTTTCCTTTTTCTTTTTATAATTATTTGTGCCGTTTTCTTTGCATTTTACTTTACATTGGGGACAATGTAAATTTTAAGTGTGGGGGAAGGGATTTATGATATTTATTTTATTTTTAGGGAATTTTAAAATTTTGTTTCATTTAAAAAAAAATAATAAATAATAAAAAAAAAACATTAGGAATTTTAAAAAATTTGAAAATTTGAATTTTGTGGGTAAATTCACTGCAAACCCTCACGAGACAAAACTCGTCCACTTGGGGTAACCTTGGGGTTTAAAGGCTTGTTGCACATGCTAAGTGTAACCGTGTTTCCTACGAAAATGGGGTAGTTTTTTTATTTTTTATTTTATTATTTTTAGGATGTGTCGCTTGAGCAATGAGTTAATTGCATTTTAAATTTTTAGCCAATGATAAAAATTTTGGTTTTGATTTAATAACTCTTGGAAAAATGATAAATTTTTGCTTAGTTTGAATTTTTGACTTTTTATTGATTATTACTTTGTTTGAGATCTTTAAATTTTTATGCACTTATATCCATTTGTTTGAGCTAATTTTAATGAAGAGAAAGTTTAAATGGTTAAATGCTTATGAAAGATATTTTTGAACTCTATATCTTATTTGATCATTATTTGAAGTGAAATATAAGGCAAAATATAATTTGGAAGAGATGATTTAGGTAATTTTTCTAGGATTATTATTGAAAAGAAAAATCTTGTGGTGGGTTGAGATGGAGCGTAAAACGCACTCACTCATAAACACATGAAAAAGTGAGATGGAGCATAAAATGCACTCACCGTGAAAAAAAATGAAGAAAGAAAATGGGATGGAGCATAAAATGCACCCATTAAAAGAGAAAAAAAAAAAGAAAAAAAATATATGTGAAAAAATTGATATTGATAATCCTAGTGTGCTTCATTAATTAAAAACCTTTTGATCTTCTGATTTATATTTGTCTGTATTAGCTAAAAGTGATGAGAAAAATAATTATATTGAGTTTTGTTGTATGTCTTTTATAAGGTAATTAATAACCTAGACTTATCTGAGTTTTAATTAGTTTGATACATTTGGATTTACACACACACACGAAGGGTATTGAGTAAAGTAGAATTAATAAATATGTTAAAGTTCTAGATTTTGCATGATTTTCAAATTTTCTTTGAGTTATCATTTTAAAAATCTTTGAGGCTGATGTTGAAATTTATATTGCTCTGTTGCTCAAGTAAGTTGTTTGGTTATTAGTTTTATTTTTATAGTTTCTATTTTTGTTTTGCCCGAGGACGAGCAAAAAGCTAAGTGTGGGGGTATTTGATAGGGCTAAATTATATGATATTTTTATTCCCTAATACTTAGTTTTTATATTTATTGTATGCTTAAATGTTTAATTATTTAGCTTATTTTGGTTTTAATAGGTTTTATAGGATTTTAGTTAATTTATGTTAATTTAGGTAATTTTATTGTATTTTTATATTTATTTTTATTTATGTGTTTTTATTTATTTTTAGTATTTTAGGTGTTTTATTTATTATTATGTGTTTTTAGGATTTTTAGTATTTTTATATTATTTTTATTTATTTTATATTTGATTTTGTAGGGAAATAAAAGTCTAATGGCATTTTTGAAATTTCAGCAAAGCTTGGGGGAGAAAACGCTCAAAACAGCAAAGATCGGTGGCAATTATGTAATTAACGGAAAAGTCGCGACCGCGCATGGCGCGGAGAAGGAATTGCCGTGCGGATCAGAACGACGCCGTTTTGGGCTAGGGAAAATCAAAAGCAGCCGCGCAATGCGCGGTCGGGTGCAGTTGTATCAGGCGCGTGTGTTTCACGCGCCAACGGGAAAAAAAAGAAAGAAAAAAAGCGCGTGGCGGCGGCGGCGGCTGGCAGATTCTTTTCTCTCTCTCCGCGTGGTGATTGCAGATTTTCTTGTTTTTCCTTCCTTATTTTGGATTTCCTACACTGCAATGCAACAAATCAGTAGAGTAAAAATCCAATTTTAATTTGGAAAAGGAAGCAATAATTCTTTATTTTATTTTTAATATTTTATTTAGACTTCCAATTAGGGTTAGGAAAATAATTATTTTCTTTTTCTTTTATTTTTAATTGTAAATCCTACTAGGTTTAGGAGGATTTTGGAGCCTATAAATAGAGGGCTTGATACACAATGTAATATACAACTTCTCTTAGAATAAAAATTCTATCTTCCATTCTTTAGTGTTCTCTACAATTATGAGTAGCTAAATTCTTTTTCTTGGTTTAAGTGGTTGAAGCCATCAAAATTTATACACTGTGAGATCTAATTTATTTTAATTGTTCAATTTATATTTTGATTATTGAATATTCTTCTATGCTCAATTTTATGATTGATTTGTTTAATTGCTAGGAGCGCTACTAGTTTATTATTCATATTAATCTACTGCTATTTTTGAAGCAACTAAGTTTAATAATTATTTTGCAGATCAAAAGATTATTTTATCTTAGGAAGAATATTCATCTAAATTAAATGCAAACAAGTGGCTTGTGTTGTTTAGTTCAACGATCTCTCTAGTTCTTTATGCTGCTATTAAATTAAATCTTTAGCAAGTGCCGGAGGTTGTTTATTAGTAAGGATATTTAGACCAAGTGGCTCTACTTATCTAAAATTAAGGAGAGAGGAGAAAAATTATTCCACCTGCGAGTAGTTCTTTCTACGGTGAATCTTTAAAATATTAATTGATTTATTTTTGCATCAGTGATCAGTTGTAAATTCTTGATGGTGGATATTAACTTAAACCAAGGCTTTTTCTCATCATTTATTTCATTAAATTACTTGCATAATTATTTTAGTTAATTTGATTTAAATTATTTCTTTGATTCAAAAATCCCCCCAGTTTTTTATTTGCAAAAACATAAAATTAAATAATCATTCTCTGTGGGATCGACTCTTGCTTACACTACTACATATTTATTTTTCAAAAGTAAGATTTTATTTTTGGGTGCTTGCGACATCACACCAAATTTTGGCGCCGTTGCCGGGGAATGATTTTAATTTAATTTTGTGCTTTTGTAAATATGTATTTAATTTAGTATTTTTTATTTTATTTTTTTATTTTTTAGTTTTTAGTTTTCTAGTTTTTTATAATTTAATTTAGTTGTGCAGGTTCAAGATGGAATTCATGCATAATTATGCCAATGAGGTAACTATTTCTTCTCTTGAGCAACAAATTGATACCTTAACTTCTCTTGTTTATCAAATGGTTGCAGATCGTGCACAACCAATAGAAGCTTGTCGAATTTGTGCGGTGGTAGGACATCCAACTAATATGTGCCCCATTCTTCAAGAGAAGTCCTATGAGCGAGTCAATGTAACAAGTGGTTTCCCTGGTCAACCCCAATGGAGATATGATCCCTATTCAAACGCGTATAATTCAGGATGGAGGGATCATCCTAATTTTGGCTATGAGAATCCACAAATGAATCCACCCACAAATCAGAATTTTTCAAGCTATCAACAATACATGCAGCCGTATACCCAACAACAACAGGGCCAATCACTTTATTCTGATATGTCTTTAGAAGATATGCTTAAATTAATGGAAGCTAACACTTTACAATTACGACAGGATAATTTGCAATTTCAACAAGACATGCAGGCACGTATTCAAGAAAATAATGCAATTATTCAGCGTTTGGGTACTCCAATGGGACAAACGACAATCGATCAATTGGAGGAGCAAAGTTTTGAGCAAGTACATTCTCAAACGATAGATAATCCAATGGAGAATACAAGTGCACTGGTGTTAAGCAGTGAAGATCCAGAAAAGACAGTCTCTCCACCATCAAAGCAAGAGAAATCCAACAGCATCAATGAAGCAGACAGTGTTAATGTAGACGATGATGTTAGTTTTAATGATGATATGCCTAAGGTGGAGGAAGTTGTTGAGGAAACAAACAAGGAAGAGTTAGAGATTGCGATTACTAACAATTTGGAGTTAGAGGAAGAAGAAGAAAATGAGCTGAAATCAGATTTGAAGGAGGATGAAGCTCCATTAAATTATTTGCCAATGATTTTTTATAATAATGCAATAATTTCCATTCCATTGCCTGTTACTCATAATAATTCTTTATCTTTTATTTTGCAGGATCTCATTCCGAATATAAAGACTCTCTGCAATCATCTTAAATATCTATTCGTTGAAAAGGGAGTCAAACGTTCATGTCACGTGCAAGGGAGACTGAATCTACCAATGAAGAATAACGTGATGGATGGGGTACTCAAAATTCAAGAAGTTGGAGTAACGTAGTATTTTGGTCTGCTGTCGAGCCAATGACGATAAACAAAGGCGCTGCTTGGGAGGCAACCCAAGAAATCAGATTTGCATTTCTTTTCCTTTTTCTTTTTATAATTATTTGTGCCGTTTTCTTTGCATTTTACTTTACATTGGGGACAATGTAAATTTTAAGTGTGGGGGAAGGGATTTATGATATTTATTTTATTTTTAGGGAATTTTAAAATTTTGTTTCATTTAAAAAAAAATAATAAATAATAAAAAAAAAACATTAGGAATTTTAAAAAATTTGAAAATTTGAATTTTGTGGGTAAATTCACTGCAAACCCTCACGAGACAAAACTCGTCCACTTGGGGTAACCTTGGGGTTTAAAGGCTTGTTGCACATGCTAAGTGTAACCGTGTTTCCTACGAAAATGGGGTAGTTTTTTTATTTTTTATTTTATTATTTTTAGGATGTGTCGCTTGAGCAATGAGTTAATTGCATTTTAAATTTTTAGCCAATGATAAAAATTTTGGTTTTGATTTAATAACTCTTGGAAAAATGATAAATTTTTGCTTAGTTTGAATTTTTGACTTTTTATTGATTATTACTTTGTTTGAGATCTTTAAATTTTTATGCACTTATATCCATTTGTTTGAGCTAATTTTAATGAAGAGAAAGTTTAAATGGTTAAATGCTTATGAAAGATATTTTTGAACTCTATATCTTATTTGATCATTATTTGAAGTGAAATATAAGGCAAAATATAATTTGGAAGAGATGATTTAGGTAATTTTCTAGGATTATTATTGAAAAGAAAAATCTTGTGGTGGGTTGAGATGGAGCGTAAAACGCACTCACTCATAAACACATGAAAAAGTGAGATGGAGCATAAAATGCACTCACCGTGAAAAAAAATGAAGAAAGAAAATGGGATGGAGCATAAAATGCACCCATTAAAAGAGAAAAAAAAAAGAAAAAAAATATATGTGAAAAAATTGATATTGATAATCCTAGTGTGCTTCATTAATTAAAAACCTTTTGATCTTCTGATTTATATTTGTCTGTATTAGCTAAAAGTGATGAGAAAAATAATTATATTGAGTTTTGTTGTATGTCTTTTATAAGGTAATTAATAACCTAGACTTATCTGAGTTTTAATTAGTTTGATACATTTGGATTTACACACACACACGAAGGGTATTGAGTAAAGTAGAATTAATAAATATGTTAAAGTTCTAGATTTTGCATGATTTTCAAATTTTCTTTGAGTTATCATTTTAAAAATCTTTGAGGCTGATGTTGAAATTTATATTGCTCTGTTGCTCAAGTAAGTTGTTTGGTTATTAGTTTTATTTTTATAGTTTCTATTTTTGTTTTGCCCGAGGACGAGCAAAAAGCTAAGTGTGGGGGTATTTGATAGGGCTAAATTATATGATATTTTTATTCCCTAATACTTAGTTTTTATATTTATTGTATGCTTAAATGTTTAATTATTTAGCTTATTTTGGTTTTAATAGGTTTTATAGGATTTTAGTTAATTTATGTTAATTTAGGTAATTTTATTGTATTTTTATATTTATTTTTATTTATGTGTTTTTATTTATTTTTAGTATTTTAGGTGTTTTATTTATTATTATGTGTTTTTAGGATTTTTAGTATTTTTATATTATTTTTATTTATTTTATATTTGATTTTGTAGGGAAATAAAAGTCTAATGGCATTTTTGAAATTTCAGCAAAGCTTGGGGGAGAAAACGCTCAAAACAGCAAAGATCGGTGGCAATTATGTAATTAACGGAAAAGTCGCGACCGCGCATGGCGCGGAGAAGGAATTGCCGTGCGGATCAGAACGACGCCGTTTTGGGCTAGGGAAAATCAAAAGCAGCCGCGCAATGCGCGGTCGGGTGCAGTTGTATCAGGCGCGTGTGTTTCACGCGCCAACGGGAAAAAAAAGAAAGAAAAAAAGCGCGTGGCGGCGGCGGCGGCTGGCAGATTCTTTTCTCTCTCTCCGCGTGGTGATTGCAGATTTTCTTGTTTTTCCTTCCTTATTTTGGATTTCCTACACTGCAATGCAACAAATCAGTAGAGTAAAAATCCAATTTTAATTTGGAAAAGGAAGCAATAATTCTTTATTTTATTTTTAATATTTTATTTAGACTTCCAATTAGGGTTAGGAAAATAATTATTTTCTTTTTCTTTTATTTTTAATTGTAAATCCTACTAGGTTTAGGAGGATTTTGGAGCCTATAAATAGAGGGCTTGATACACAATGTAATATACAACTTCTCTTAGAATAAAAATTCTATCTTCCATTCTTTAGTGTTCTCTACAATTATGAGTAGCTAAATTCTTTTTCTTGGTTTAAGTGGTTGAAGCCATCAAAATTTATACACTGTGAGATCTAATTTATTTTAATTGTTCAATTTATATTTTGATTATTGAATATTCTTCTATGCTCAATTTTATGATTGATTTGTTTAATTGCTAGGAGCGCTACTAGTTTATTATTCATATTAATCTACTGCTATTTTTGAAGCAACTAAGTTTAATAATTATTTTGCAGATCAAAAGATTATTTTATCTTAGGAAGAATATTCATCTAAATTAAATGCAAACAAGTGGCTTGTGTTGTTTAGTTCAACGATCTCTCTAGTTCTTTATGCTGCTATTAAATTAAATCTTTAGCAAGTGCCGGAGGTTGTTTATTAGTAAGGATATTTAGACCAAGTGGCTCTACTTATCTAAAATTAAGGAGAGAGGAGAAAAATTATTCCACCTGCGAGTAGTTCTTTCTACGGTGAATCTTTAAAATATTAATTGATTTATTTTTGCATCAGTGATCAGTTGTAAATTCTTGATGGTGGATATTAACTTAAACCAAGGCTTTTTCTCATCATTTATTTCATTAAATTACTTGCATAATTATTTTAGTTAATTTGATTTAAATTATTTCTTTGATTCAAAAATCCCCCCAGTTTTTTATTTGCAAAAACATAAAATTAAATAATCATTCTCTGTGGGATCGACTCTTGCTTACACTACTACATATTTATTTTTCAAAAGTAAGATTTTATTTTTGGGTGCTTGCGACATCACACCAATTACCCATTGGTTATTACGCATCGGTCATTATTTACCTTTGAATTACACATTGGTTATTATCCATTCTTAATTTACACATGGGTTATTATCCATTCTTAATTTACACATGGGTCATTATCCAATCTTAGATTACCCATTGGTTATTATGCATCGGTCATTAACCACATTTGAATCACACATTGGTTATTATCTATTCATAGGCATTCTAATCATTTCACACCATTTCTACATTTAACTCAAGTATGTTTATTCTTTAACCATAGTTATACATAATTCTTCCAACAACTTAACTTATACATATCTCCATGTACTTCTATAATTCTCTACAATTAATTCTAACATGGTTAAGTAATATCTATAGCCACATTAAATTGTGAAAATTAATATTTTCACTCTTGCTCAATATTTTTCATAATATATGGACTATTTCATTATTTAATTATTTCATTTTTATTTTCTATGGCTTAATTCTCATTCATTTTAATTAGTCTCTCATACTATCAAACAAGGCTTACCCATTAACTTGGTTATTTAAGAACCCAAGCTTCAATTAACTTTTTCTTAATTAGACCAATTATAATAATTCTTCCTCACTTAGTCCATCTAATTTAAATTAATTAGCTTAAATTCTTATTTTCGTATAACCGTAATCAATTTATTGGATTTTCTCTTATTATCCTCATAATTAAGTTAATCACTTAATTAATCCTAATTCTTAACCTTGTCACACAATGTTAATCATTTAAGCTTTATTAATTACTAACGTAAGCTTAATTAATCAAAACCACTAGTACTGCCATTCAAGGCCAACATTCAAACTTTAATAATTTAAATTATTTTTTATATAATTAACTTCATTAATCATTCCTCCTAGCTTCCATTCTCATTCATTAGATTATTCAAATTTCTTAACTAGTTAATTCTTTATTTCAAAATTATATCTTCTTCATTTTCTTATTTAAGAATCATCGTACTTTATTATCTCATTGCTCATCTAAAATCATATTTACTAATCCTGTAATTATTCAGGATATCACATTATACCAACCTGTAACATCCACAAACCCGATCCTCTGAACCTCAGTTCTGGTACGTCACGATACAACTCCTGTTTTCATATTTACAATATTCAACCATAGTATAATTAACAAATCCTCGCTTTGATACCAATGAATACAAAAATTTATTTTCATTATAGAATTCGCAACCTTTACTATAAGCTATTACATTTGTAGATCATTTTGATCTATCCTATTTGTCTCATATTATATACAATATATTTCATTTCGTTACATTGATTGAAAGTATTCATGAACTCACAATCTAGAACTAGTTATTTCTTATATAATATGCTTTGACTATATATCTACTAAATATAACATCAACACTCCCTAGTGTCGTTAGAGGCTACGCAAACAAGTCGTTCTGAAGTTTAGCAATACCAGATATAATTGTTTCTAAAGTTTGAGTAAGTACGTCAGTTTATTTCTAATGCAAGAATTCTTCAGCACTAATTTAGACTGCAAATACTTTGATTTAACATTCATTCCTCCAATCACTGTCTTTATCAGAAGTTTCAAAGTTCATAATGTAACAGCAATGTATATTTAAAGCAAGAGTGAGCAACTACGTTACTCAGCAAGTTTAACAGATATACGCGTAACAAGTAATTCACATACTGAGGATACTTTACTTTCTTTATGCATTGTTTTCTTACATGCCTGATGCTTATCAAATCTTAAATATATTCATGCTCCATGCTTATCATGCTTACATTTATTCACGCGTTATAACGATGATTCATAATATTCAGATAGGACATCTTACTTTAATCATCAAATAAATAACAACCGTTATCACAAGATTAATACAAGTTTACATAATTTCATGTATCATAGAAAATGTGCACGTAATACATACGATAAAGTCTGAAAAACTTGTCTAATTTGCTTCTACGGTTTACCCTTGTTTACGTTTTTCATACGACTTACATATGTTTATGAGATCGACATATATATTAGTCATAATAAGTGTAATGTCCTAGAATTTCCATGTCATTATTAATTAAATTAATAATTTAATTTCTAACGAGTTAGTTTTACGAGATTATTTAAATCTTTTTATGTGATTAATTAATTACGTGATTAAATAATTATGTGATTAATTACTAGAATTAATTAAAAGGGGTCACTAATATGTTATTTAAATTAGTGAACAAACCCTAAAGTTTTAATATCAAAATAATTGATAAGTTTCCTATTAATTAAATATTTAATTAAATTGAATATAATGAGTTAATTAAATATAATAAATTAATTAATATGATTATTAATTAATGTAAATAACGTGAAATATTAATAATAATAATTATTAGTCCATTTAGTAATTTAATACTAATGGGTTAGAGTATTTAATTAATTATTCAATCTAATTATTTATTTAATCATTGATTAAATAATTAATGTGTTAATTAATAAATTAGCCCAACATGGATCAATTAGTGGCTCAAGTGAAGAATAATAAAATTTGGCAAATTAGTAGTCCAAATAATTTAATAGGAGCCCAATTGGTACTTAAAATAAAGCTCAATGATTGGCCCACTTGAAAAATACTTAATAAAACTATTTATTTACTAAAGTAAAATGCAAGTGACTATGATTTTGGGACAAGAAGACTTATCAGCCGAGCATACTAGAGGAGAGAGAGTGTGTGAGTTGATTTTCTTTTTATTTTATTTTATTATTTCTCATTTAATAAGTAGGTTGCTTGTTTTGATTTATTTCTTTTTCAAGTACATGAAACCATGCCTCTTTTCACCTAATATGTTAGCTTGTGTAAGTATCCTTGCTATCTCATGATGAAAATTTTAATAGATATAGATTTTATATCTATCCAAATTGTAAGTATACTTACAATTTAGGAGTTTATGTTGGTCATTTCTTCTTCTTCTACTTTTCAAGCTAGAGAGCATTTGAGAGTGTAGAAAAAAATATATTTGAGAGCAAAATTATCAAGAGAAGGAGTTCTTGGTTCATGTCATCTTCTTTCACCACTTATTTTGGAAGAAAAAGGAAGATAGCCATTAAATCAAGGTAATGGTTATTCTAAATCTAATTTTTGTTTTAAATTAAATAAACTAACATGTGTGTATAAATGTGTTAATATAGTTAATAATGTGTAGTGGTAATATTTATGTCATGTTTGAGTTTAATATGCTTGGTTTGTATTTTAGTATATATTGTATGCTAAAAACATGTGTTTAGTAGTGTGTAAATAAGTCTTGGAATTTATGATCAAAAATATTTTTATAAAACTTAGATTTGATGTTCTAATATTATAGAACATTAAATCATGAGAAAAACAAAGTTTGAATCACTCAAAATGGAGTTATATACAAAAAGTTATGATTTGTAGTAGTTTATGTGATGTAAAAAAATTTATAAAAAAAGAATGATATTAAATCATGAAAAATTAATTTTTCATGTTATAAATTGATATAAGGTGATTGGTAATTTTTTTGGATTTTTATTGAAGAGTTAAAGCTTACTTGATGGTGTATTTTTATTTAAAATGTGTATTGCCGGAATACTGTTCACGTTCTGCAAAGGGAAAAAAATTAAAGGGTTTTCGCGCAATACGGCGCAAGCTGTTTTGGCTGAAGGACGCGGAGCCAAACGACGTCGTTTGGCGTCAGTAGAAAGTTACTCCGCGCGATACGCGCGGAAGCCGTTTCCGGCTTCTCAAAACGGCACCGTTTTGGGTCGTTCTTTATGTGTGCACGCGCAATGCGCGGTAATCGGATTTTGGCGGAAATTATAATTTTGCCCCTCCGTGTTTTTCTTGGCAAAATTACTATTTTGCCCTCGGATCAGTTTTCAACTTATTTACAGAAATGCCATTCGGGTTAATATTAATTAATTTAAATATTTGAAAACTAATTTAAAATTATAACAAAAATAATAATAATACAAAAATGGTATTGGAGAGGATATTTTTCATTAAGTTTAATATTTAAATATTTTAAATATTAATCTAGTTAGCTAAATCATGGTTAAGTGAAATAAATTTATTATTTATTATTTAAAATTCTAATAATAAATAAAGGTGATAAATTAGCAAATTATTATTTAATTCCTATTAAATAATAATTAAAGAGAGGTAAAAATTTATAAATTAATTATTTATTATTTAAATATTATTAAATAATAAATAAGGATAATTAAGTAATTAATTATTATTTAATTAACATTAAATAACGATTGATGGAAATTAAGTTATTAAAATAATAATTTATTATTTAATTTAAATAATAAATAAGGATGAATTGATTATTATTTAACCTTAAATAATAATTAAAATTAATTAAATAATTAATTATTATTTAATTGGCATTAAATAATAATTAAAGAGGATTAAAATTAGTAAACTATTATTTAATTTCCTTAAATTAAATAATAAGTGAGGTTAATTAATTAATTAATTATTAGTTGATTAATATTAAATTAAAGAAGGTTAAATTAAATCAATAATTATTTATTATTTAATTATTATTAAATAATAAGTAAGTACAATTAGTTATTATTTATTTTAAATAATAACTAGAGTGAATTAATTAATTTCTATTTAATCAAGATTAAATAGTAATTAAATAGAGATTGAGTTAATAAAATAAATTGAATTCAATTATGCTTTAATTAAACAATTGTAATAAGTTGTTTAAGGGTTTAATAAGTGTGTAACGCTTAAGAAAAATATTTTCTAACTTATTAAATTATTAACCTAATTTGATTGAGGGTCTATAAGGTTAATAATATTATTTCGACTAATGTAACTTATGTGTTAGTACTTATGTGTGGTAGATAAGTTCCTTAGTGAGCGTATAGTTGTGCAAATACGTCGTACTAATTATTAGACCAACTTTATTAATGTTAGGTCTTTCAAAGCCAGTTAGTTAAAGCTAGACATTTATTGTAGCTGAGCAGACATGCAAGTTCCTTATTTCTAAACTCATTTCATTGAGCAAATTATTTAGTTAAGCTTGAACTGTAATTCCAAGCATGCTTTGAGTGGTTTAATTACTTTACAATTATTCCACATCGATATTGTTGTTATTCGCACTTGTTGCACTTGAGATTGTACAGTCATTGACTTGTACTTAATTATTGTTCTACTGTTTAAAGAACTGTTCAAAGTAGGTCTAAGTCATTGTTCGGCTAGACATTTATGTTAAAGATTTTAAAAGCTATCCAAATCATTGAAGATGTGAATTTTTAGACTACTATGAACACCCCTTTATTATAGGGGAGTACCCTGTATCTAATATCAGGTACAAAAATACAGAAATTAAAGGTTATGCATACACATATTGTACTGAGGCTGATCCCCTCAGGTACATATTTCTGGTAGTAACCATTGGGTCAACCTGCTATTGACTCTAGTGGATATCTATAGTTCATAGTCTATTTGACTATCCTAATTTTAAAAGCAAATAATTATTCCTGCTTATGTTATTCATATTATTGAATTGTTCAGCTATTCCCTTTCCTTCATGATATATTGTTTCTTGTTGTTATTTAAACTTGTTGAGCAAACTAGTTACTCACCCTTGCTATATCATGAAACCTTATTGCAGTGCAACCCGAGACTTCGGGAAAGAACAAGGGTAAAGGAAAGATGAAGTGATAGACTTCATGATGCAGCTTTGTAGTTAATTAAATTAATTATTATGTAACATAAACCCTAAGTACTTTATTAAGGGTATTTGTGTACTTTTGTGTAAGGTTATCGTATCTTGGGACTAATAACACCTTTTGAATGAACAACATATATTTATTATTCCGCATTTAGTTATTGTATGTTGTTTAGAGGTGAATGTTTGTATTGGATCGTGATTATTGGATCCGGGTATGTGGAACCCGAATTTGGGGGCGTCACAATAAGACTCATTATATTGATTTACTATAACTAATTTTTAACCATTACTCTAACTTCGACTTTTCAACTTTCACGCTAACTGATTTTTAAAACTTGTTTACTTCATAACTCATTCACTAACTCGAAATTGGCTCATCTTTGAACAATGACATATGTATAACATGGTCCAACTACCTTCATAGGTGGCATAATTCTCCCTAAATCAAGGATGATGGAATACTATAATGGCAAGCAAGGTATCGTTCCCACATAGAATTAAAAATAATTGTTACCAATTACTAATTTTATATCAAATTAATTTTATTTAAATAAACGCAATAAAATAAAAAATAAAAAATAATAAAATTTAATAACTAAATTAATTTAAATAACTATGATTAAACCAAATGTTAAATACTTTAGATTATAATTTTCCCAAATGCTTCATTTAAATCTCTTCATTCATTTTCTAATTAATTAATTATATTAAATTGTTAATAAAGAATTCTTTATAGTATTTATACACATCTTCTAATCTCATATAAACAAATTCTTCTAAATCTAACCCTAAGGCAACAGAACTAGAGATGAATACTCTAATTAATTAAATCACTATATTCCTATGTGAAATATGTTAATTAGAATATTAAGCTCAGATTCTCTTTATGGTTATAAAAGATACATAGGTATATTCCTATCCTATGTACTAATCATATAAACTCTCTCAGATTTTATGAACAGATGTTATCATATTCAGATTTAAATCTATATTCCATCTCTCAGTTATGTATAAATTAATCTCAATTAATTAATGCAGTTAATTAATTACATGAATGCATAAATATATGATAAACAATTCATATATAATCATTATTAATTAAAAAAAAAAAATTAAATTAAACTATACATTGTGTTCAATTGTAATCTCAAATAAAAATTAGATCATAACTAAATAATAAATTATCCACAAATAATTCAACATCTCAAAAATTACAAAAATAAAAGTAAAAGAAATCAAATCAAATCTGTGTTTTGATATTCGTCTATCACTCGGATCACAATCTTCAATTCTTAAACTCTGCATTTAATTTGTTAATTTTTCGTGTTGAATATTTACTTCTAAGCTAATAAAATTCTATGTTAATTCTATTATAATTATATGTTAATGTATGTTAATATACTGTTAATATTAGTCTTATAATGTATTTATAAGAGTACAATAATAATCCTAAGCTAAACTGAAATTAAAAATCAATTAGGAATCAAAATAATACCAAACCCACACGCACGGCGCTACACCTGTTGGTTCCCATTAAAACGACGTCGTGTTACATAATCTTTTCTCTCTAGGCGACTATGCATTACACATTTCCTACTCGCACGCTGAAACGACATTGTTCCGTGTGATCTGCTCTTAATCCTACCGCACAAGGCACTTGTTGCCACGTTCCAATTAATTACAATATTGCCACTGGTCTCATTATTTATAGTAATGCCCCCAGAATCTGCTTTATTACAATTTTACCACTTAGAGTTGCTGTTAATTACAGAAATGTCATTCCTTCTTTAATTCCTACAAAATAAAATATAAAATAAATAAAAATAATATAAAAATTATAAAAACACATAAAATTAAACAAATTATGTAAAATCTATTAAAATACTTAAAAACTCACAAATAATTAAGCCTGGAATATTTAATAATTAAATATAAAATCCAATTACCACACCCTCACATTGCACGTTATTCATACTACTGCTCCCTTGCGATATCAAATGACGTCGCATTCTACTGGCTTTATGAATCCCGAGCACGCCAGACGCGATCCTCCCTTGGGGCTGAAATTATAAAAATGCCACTAGCCTTATTTTTCTTACAAAATTAAATAAAAATAATAAAAATAAATAATAATACATAAAATACTAAAAATACTTAAAAACTGACAAATTATTAAACCTAAAAATATTTAATAAATAGATATAAAATCCACTTATCAAATGCCCCTAAACTTAAACCATTGTTTGCCCTCAAGCAAAACAAAAATAAACTATAAAACTAAGAGTCTAAAAATCAAATGACTTACTTGAGCAATGAATCAATATGAATTTTAAAATTGGACTTTTAGATTTTTTAAATAATAATTATGGGAAAACTTTAAAATCATGCATTACCCAAAAATTTAATATATTTATTAGTCTAACTTTATTTGTGACCCATTGTGTGTGTGGGTGGGTGTGAATCCAAATGTATCAAACTAGCCAAAACTCATATAAGCTTAGGTTATCAATTACGTTATAAAAAATATAAAAAAAAAACTCTATATGTTTATTTTTCACATCACTCTCCACTAATACAGATAAATATAAACTAGAAGATAAAAAGGTTTTTAAACAACTGAATACACTATGATTATTAATATCAATTTTTTAAATATTTTTTTCTTCATTCTTTTAAGTGAATGCATTTTATACTCCATCTCACTTTTTCTTTCTTTTTTTTAACAACCGGCGAGTGCGTTTTACGTTCCTTCTCGCTTCATATGTGTTTACAAGTGAGTGTGTTTTACACTCCATCTCAACCCACCACATAAATTTTTATTTTTATTTTCATTAATAATAATCCAAGATAAATTACCTTAATCATCTCTTCTAAATTATATTCAACCTAATATTTTTCTGCGAGTTATAATCAAATAAGATATATAAATCAAAAATATCTTCCATAAGCGTTTAACCAAATAAACTTTCTTTAAATTAAAACTAGCTGCATACTCCTCTACTAAAAAATAAATATATAATTTTGACTTAATTCATTTAACTATTCTTGCTCAATTATCTGCAGAGATATGGACCTGTTATTTCTACAATTCTGTAACAGCTTTCCATATTTTAGTTCAACATGATCAACACATGAATTGTCACAACAAACTGCAAGGGTTGATTAATCAGTAACATAAATTAGTTGTTTAATTGGATCTGAACTGTGGTTAATGTGTCAGCTGATTGACATGTACATACACTCACAGTTGTCTCTGACAGTTGTTAAACTGCTTTGATAGACTAAATTTTATTGGAAGAGATCTTACTATGCTTAGTTTCATTTTGGGTTTATGTTTCTATTCAAGTTGTTCATATATATTGTGTTACCTATTGAATGCAGAGATGTTTGATGCCCTTTTTATGGCTTTACACTGTACTTCTAGGAAGTAGTAGAACAAGAGGGGTAGAATTTCAACAGGTAAATTTATCCCTGTGATGAGATGATTGTGGCAACTACTTTGAGCACATTGATGACTTTATTTAATTTCCTCCTGATAATGATAATGGGCTTGGTTTTGGTAACTACAATGATTTCCCTAGCATTTGGACCATTGAGAAATAAGCCAAGCTTGTAAATTTGGAGATTTGGATATAACATAAACTCTTGCTGCATCATTGAACCATTCATAGACTATTATGTAACTATACTAGTGATTGTTACAACCATAATTATTATTATTATTAAACAAACATAGTTAACAATTTTATACAACCATAATTATTATTATTTTTTAACCAAATAAAATTTAATAAAATCATAATTAATAACAACCGTAATTACTATTTTTTTACGAATAAAAAATTACAACTATAATTAATAACTTTACTGCAATTAAAATTATATTAAATAATTACAATATCAAGAAACAATCAAGTGTTACTATAAGAAGAATAAAATCAAACTTTGGGGTTTTTTTGTCCAAATATTTTGTAGTGATTTCGTTTATCGTGATTGATCATTATACCGCATATTGCACACTTTCGCAATGGTTTGTGACTAGCAGCCTTTTCGATCCCACTTTTTATTCTTTTAGCTTTTTTACGTCCCTTTGTTTACGAACAAATAGGATCCAATAATGGTTCATCATCATCCGCTTCATCTTCTTCAATACTAATTTCTGGAACAATTTCTGCATTAATATTATTGGGGTCAAATTGCTCAATGATGGATTGATTGTCAATGCACAGCTGTACAACATGGTTAAAACCTTGGATTGAGCAAGATCCAGTAGAAGCTAAGCGTAAAAGCAGTTTTACTAAATAATTATACCACATTGTCTGTGATTCCTTATAGTTAGATATGCCAGTTAAAATCTTTAGTAGTTCAACATTAACTTTGTTACCATCTCTACACCACCGCTCAAAATGCATTTATCAAGTATTTGGTCAGTACTTTTAGCAAACATATGTCTTAAAATGTGTCTACATAGCATACCTGAATGTTCAAATTTTTGACAAGTACAAGTGATATCTCCAGTTTGAACATTATTAACAACAGTAAAGTACATGTTTGAATCTTCAATGTTGTTTGCCTTGTACATTGCATATGACTTTATTTTCGGAGTCGTTAAATGTTGCATCTTCTGCATTATAAACTTATGAGACTTTACAATTTCAACCTAAAAGCGTCTAAACATCTCATTTGTATAAACCCTTGTAACATGTGTTTCCAATAGAGATTCTATAGTCATACTTCGCGTCTGATGACAAGTTATGTAATCAGATTTTCTTTCTGCAATAACCTACTTCTCAATGGTTTTTTGAGAGTTGACGATAAATTCCTTAATACGCATTGTAGGATTCACGTAGTCATCGAGTAAACTGTTCATTCCCTCACTCCTTGATGTAGTCGTCATTCCCGCTGCAAAAAAACTTCTTTGTGTACGCCTTAACCCATTTATGTTTCACCGCATAAAGTGACTAGAGCCACTCATGATCATGCAGCTCATAATCAATCATTAACTTCTCCCATCGTTCCTCAAACTCCTCAATTTGTTAATAATTTATACACACAATAATTAAAATCATCTTTAAATGTTGGGTACTCATTATACAACGCGTGTAATTTCTCAGGGAATTTTTACTAATATGCCATGTGCAAAGTGCATGGTGTGTGTTGGGAAGAATCCTACCAATCACATTGGTCATAGCTTTGTCCTGATCAGTGATAATGGTAACTAGTGGTTTATTTTCCATCATTTCAAGCCAAGTTTGAAAAACCCATGCAAAAGTATCATCAGTTTCGTCCTTAATTAGAGCAAAGCCAAACAAGATGGAATTATAATGATGATTTTTACCTGTGAAAGGAACAAACGACATTGAATACTTGTTCGTCCTATACGTAGTATCAAATGTCACTACATCTCCAAAATTCTTGTAAGCTATAATTGATCTGTAATCTATCCACATAATGCATGCAATGCGATTATCATCATCTCGTTTAATATCATGAAAAAATAGAGGATTTTCTGCTGAAAGTTTTTTCAGGTACTGCAATGTTGTTTAGCCATCATTTGAATCTATTGTGTCACGTCTTATGTCTCGCACGACATTCCGAACATTCATAACACTGAAACCCACATTATCCATCCCTCCTTCTATTTCACTAAAAAAAACCCATCATCTTACTTGGGCCAACTCCTGCGCTATGTAGTGTTTCAATTAAAGTTCGAGCAACAAGAGTTATATTCCTTCGTGTTTCAATGAGGTTGACCTTGCTTGGAGTGATTAGATCGTGACTATGACTCAACTCAACTTTTGAGACTTTTCACTTTTCTTCATTCTTCAGATGAACAACAAACATTCTAACTTTACACATCGTGTGACCTATAGAATCTCTTTTTATTTTCACCTTATTACCCTCAACTTCATCAACTTCTTGTTTCTTTTTTTCATTTGGTTTTCTAACTGTCTTACATGTAAAAAGTCTGTTGGACAAGATGTTCGAACGAGTATATTTATGACTTGCCCCAATTTTTATTTCAAATCCAGTACTACGTGCATAGTTTCTATAAAAATTTCTTGCCTCTTAGATACTAGAAAAAATTTGACCCTCATATGGAGTTTTTGAATCATTAATATGAGACGCGTGCATATTATGAAAATCGATATTATCAATGGCAATCCCGTCCTGAAAAGAATCTGAAGAAGTAGAATTAAACATATCGTCAGTCATAAATTGAAAACTTACCACCACAAATCTAAGATGTGACACGTTCTGTTTATGAATACAGTAAACCCTTGAGAATTATGGAGACTCCTTTGGTGTTGCCAATAATTTGTAGTGCATCCTACCTCTCTTTAACTCTAATTATATTTACCATTAAAAAAAAAAGATTTGGAACCCTGCCAATAAAATTATATTTGGTGTAATAACAGTTAATAATATAATTTTGACAATTCCCAGAAACAAAATCAATAGTCAACAGCGATATTGACTCTACTTCTTGTTGGATTTCCTTCGTGGTTTAGCCTGGGGAGATCCATTCCATATCAGGATTGTGGATTAGTTCCTAAATTCACCATACACTTGTAGTGTGACGTCGTTCTGACGCAATATGATAACTCATTCATTCATCTGCTAGTATGTCGAGTGAATTCTATTTCAGTTCTACTGCGCATGCGCTGCGACGTCGTTTATCTGCCCAGACTAATTCCAGCTTATTCATCCGCTAGTATGTTTAGCGCAAGCTCTTTTCCTTCAGCGTTCTGTTTCCTTGCGACGTCGTCGTTTTCACTTGGAGGGATATTATGGTCTAGCAAAACTGATTAATCTGTCCGTTACTTGGACTAGTGGACTCGCGTTCTTCCATTTTAAATCTCATCCGTTGCTGGCCTATGGTTAACGTACTATCCATAGCATGCTATGGATTCTCCCATATATATATGTGTGTGTGTGTCTGGATATGGACATCTGGATACATAGAAAGAGGCGAAAAAACTTTCTCAGGTTTTCATTTCCATTTCTATTTTATGATTTTTATCCCAAAAATCTAGGTTTTATACACGTCCATTTCCATCACCAGATGCGTTGTATGGACCCTTCTCGAAAATCTCCAAATAATCCCCAACAATGCACCTAGCTTTTCGATTCCGCCATTGAAACAGTCCATCTTCACACCAATTTTATATTTATTATAAATTATTCCATCCATTTCTCTCTCTTTTTATATATACATATTTTAGTCTCGAAGGAAAGCTCATTCTTTGGACCACTACACATTTCAATGGCGAAGACCAAACGAGAGTTGGACGTCTACACAATCAGAGGCACGAACAAAGTTGTCAGAGGTAATATATTTGCATAAAACTCACATTTTCTTATATAAAGTGTGGTTTCTGAAGCTGGGATTTTGTGCTGATGAAGGCCTTGGACAATGAGGCCACCGATTGAACATACATGCATTTATCTGTATTTGTACATATTGAGTTGTTGAACTTGTTTTGTGTTGTGTTTTTTTTTTAGGTTTTTGAAGATGGGTTTTGCTTCATATTTCCATCTGTACATTTTGAGTTGTTGAATTTGTTTTTTGTTTTTTGTTTTTTTTTTGGTTGAGATTTTTGAAGATGGGTATTTGTTTATATTTGTATTTGTACATTTTGAATTGTTGAATTTTTTATTTTTTTAGGATTTTGAAGATGGGTATTTGTTTATGTAACCTTAAGAAATTAATACTGACAACATTCACAGACATGCGTAGGCATGTGTTTATATCACTATTTTGAGTTGTTTTGAGTTTATTTTTGGGTTTTTTGTTGATGCAACCGTACTTTACTAATTTGACCTCATTCTCATACATGCATTGTTGTGTTTGTCTAATCTCTTAAACTTATGTAGATATAGACACATTTTGAGTTATTAAAATGTTGTTTTAGTTGTTTGTGATGTTTTTGAAGCTGGGTATTTCTGATTATGCCACCATTGGTAGCTTATAGTGACCTTAAATACATGTGCATAGTTGGTTTTTGTTTTTCTGTTGAGGTTCTTGAGGTGGGTATTTATGTTGACGCAAATGCATATATGTATACACGTGGGCTTATGCAATTTTTGAGTCACTAGGGTGGTTGCCGAAATACATCAAAATAAAAAGGAATTATATTGCTGTGGTTTTGCAGCTGGAGATTGTGTGTTGATGAGATCTTCGGACACTGATACGCCACCCTATGTAGCTCATGTGGAGAAAATAGAAGCTGATAACAAGAGTGAGATGAAGGTTAGAGTAAGATGGTACTATCGGCCAGAGGAGTCGATGGGTGGGAGAAGACAGTTTCATGGCTCAAAAGAGTTGTTCCTGTCAGATCACTATGATACTCAGAGTGCTCACACCATTGAAGGCAAGTGCATTGTTCACTCGTTCAGGGATTACAGCAAGCTTGAGGATGTTGGAGCCAAGGATTACTACTGTCGCTTTGAGTACAAAGCTGCCACTGGAGCATTCACACCTGACCATGTAGCAGTGTGAGAGTCGTGTAACTCTGCTTAATTGTTGATTGAAGTCTGCTAATTGGTCTACACAGTTCACAACCTTTTATTTATTTACTTTAATTTGAAGGTACTGCAAGTGCGAGATGCCATATAACCCAGATGATTTGATGATACAGTGTGATGGGTGCAAAGACTGGTATAAACATTTATGTTTGGTCAAATTTTATGATTTTTTTTAGTATTTCTGCTTTAAGTTTGTTGTTAAGAAATTGGAGAACGGAAAAATTATCTCTTCGGGTTCATGGTTTAGTTCTTTTGATGTGTTATATTGAAAAAATAAATTCCAATGCTGCCAGGTTGTTTCATGAGTTTGGTCTGCTTACTTGTCAGTTGTAAAAGAATGTTTTTTTTATTCTCTTAATTACTGGGTATCAAATTTTGATCAAAATTAACAAGACAAGTTTGAAAAAGTAATACTTGGACTACTATGTCTGGAGGAAACTCTTCTTGGATTTGATCATATGGATATTCTCTGGTCAAAAGTGTGCTAATTTGTCAAAGAAAAAATTACATTACAGATGGATGAGGATTTAATCTATAAGAAATTCTGTTTTATGTTGCTTTAGCTTTCCCTTTCCACCAATTTTGGATTTCAGCTTCTTCTAACTTTCCTCGTGTGTATAAGCTGTTATATATTGTGTTTTTCACTGTGGTCCTTGTAGGTATCATCCTGCTTGTTTGGAGATGAGTATTGACCAAGCAAAGATATTAGATCATTTCGTGTGTGCCGAGTGTTCTGAATATGATACAAAAAAATCTCAGGAGGCAGTTTCTGCATCCCCATTGACTAATGGCAAGGTGAGATTACTTGTTGACTGTTTTCACCTGTTTAAAGTTGCATGTGTGTTGTCTCTTTGGCCTTTTACAGTTTGGTGTTCAGTGATCTACATCACAGCACAAGATATAGTTACTGATTGTTTTCTTGGCTAATTTTGTGGGTGTGTAACTTTAAGGATGATGGAAAAGAATGGTATTAAGAAGTGTTCTTTTGTATGCAACATTTGGTCAAATACATTAGCAAAGCAAATAAGAGATTGTTTCCTTCAACAGATGCTGGCAACTAATGTATAAATAGGCTGATGTATTTTTAACATGATTGTGTATCACTTAAACGGTTAAATAGATGGAAATTGAACATTGCAAAATGAAAACTGTGTAAAAAATTAGTAATATTTGGTTGTTAAATTTAATAAATAGTAGGGTGTAGGCGCAATGCGGGTGTTGGATCATATTGCATAATATATTTTACTTTTACAGGTTCACAGTGTATATTTTTATGCAAACAGTCCTCTTTAGTAGCTCTTTTTCATTTTCAGCACTCACCCAAATCCCATTGTGTATTTGCGTGGCATGATGGAGTGTTAGTGTGTTACATAATAAGCACTCGAGCACCAAAAGAAATTGAATGCTTCCTTTATAATATAGAAAGATGTATACGAGGTTGATTGGTAGCATGAATGTGTTGTTTTTAGTGGTTACATATTTGATAAAAGGAAAGAAAATAAAAACTTTGTTTGAAACAGGTATATTCAAATGCTTCTCGTGGTGCATATGGTAAGTATGTAATATTCTTAGTATCAATGTTTTGATTAATTCAAGAGAAGGTTGCTTGGTAAAGTTTGTCTCTGTTTGCCTTTAGTATCAATGTTTTGATTAATTCTAGAGAAGGTTGCTTGTTAAAGTGTCTCTGTTGGCCAGTGATCCTATTTATACTGTAGGCAGATACTGCATGTTTCTATATTAAAATCTAAACTTTTATAAATAAGTATTTTATAAAATCTTTGATTGTATAAGAATATATGCAAGACTCTAAGAACCTTATAACATTGTGGTTGATAAAATATGTTTTTGAATGCATGTGCAAATTAGCTGAGTGATCGTAAAATTGATATTACCTGCATTAGAAAAGTGGTTCTAAATTATGTTTGGGGAAAATCTCAACTACTTTCTCTGTACCTTCTTTTAATATAATTTAGTGGTGCCAGCCTCTTGTTGAAAATTGCATTCATCTTTGAAATACCCGGGGTGGCATCTCTATAGGCATTCTAGAACATAGCACATGATGGACATTTTGTTGTTAGAAGTGTGATTGTTCATCTTGCACATGGTTTATTTGGGCTAATTTTGCATTTAAAAAGATACTAGGATGCTAGGCTGCTAGGATGATCATCTTGCACAAACATAAATTACTGGATTATAATAAAAACGTCTAATGATTCCTGTTGCATTGAATTGAGTGTCAAGTTTTTGGCAGAGCAAGCATATATGGAATTGCATTACTACTTTTGACTTTTGACTAGGTTAAGGTCTAGTTTACTGGAGGACTGTTGTTCTAGTTACAATGTACCAAATTGCATGAGGTCTTACATGTAAAGGGTCCTGTACTCATGACTCAAAATTTCCTTGTCAACCTGCATGAAACAGATTTCCGGAAGTCCACATAAAAATTATTGCTAATGGCCGAAGTGTAAACCCTAGATTTTGGAGAAGCTTAGGACTAATTGGCTAAAATTGCTGCAGATTATGTTAGAGGGGCTTAAGTTTTTGTTCAAGCTTGAAGATTATCAATCATTATTAGATGGCTACTTTTGTATCATCTATAATAACAAAACACAAGGCATTTTAAACAAAAAAAATTCCCGCCCATCTTTTAAAAAAGGATCATGACCGTCCAAATATTAGGATAAATCCAACCATTCGTTGTCTGATTAAGAGTTTAAAGACTATTTGGTTCCTCTTTCACTTCCGTCCCCTTCCTCTCCCACTTCCGTCCGCTTCCTCTGCGGTTTCTTCCTCTCTTCTTAGTGTCAGCTTTCTCATCACTTTCTTCTTGCCGATCATCTGTTAGTCACGGAGAATAAATTTTGTTCCGTATCTTTCCCTCCTCCCCACAACCTGTCGTCAGATCTAGACTCTTTGGCGCCATCCCCGGTAATCCTCTCCGATGAAGGCCAGGGCAACGACCTGGGTTAAAGGAAAATGGTTTCCGGAGCAGTAGCTGGACATGGAAGACGGAGCAGCAGCTCTTAGAGAAGTCAAGATTGAAATGGGTTTCGCACAAGGTTTGCCTTTTTTTCTCCCAAGTGCAATATCTTCTCTCTTTCTCTCTCCTATTATCTAGCAAGGCCAAGTGGATCTCTGTCAAGCTTATTCCAGGTCAGTTTTGATTTGGGTATATCTGTTACTAAAAATCTCATGTTGGTCTGTTCTGTTTCCATGAATTTTATTTGATAGAAACTCTTCACATGTATTGCGTTAACATTTGTTAGTTCTCATCTAAAATCACTTGGATGAGAAATTTTAAGTTTAAAATCATCTAAAGAAGTACGATTTTGAATTTTTTTTTTTCGTTCTCTTTCTGGATTATGCTTCAAATTGAAGCTGTTGTAACTTAGGGATTTGTGCGAATAGTGCTGTTTATAGGGGTTTTTTTGGGTAATGAAGTTTGATTGTTAGTTTTTTTTAATCAATTTTGATTGTTGATATATTCAATGGCGGCGGAGAAGTTGAGGGATTTGAGTCAGCCGATTGATGTTTCTTTACTTGATGCCATCGTTGCTGCTTTCTATGGAACCGGATCTAAGGAGGAGGTGATATACAATTTCATCCCGTCTTTTGTTTTTTTGATTTTAATGTTTAGATGAATGCATGTTTGATTTGAAATGTGGGGAAGATTATTAAATTAACACTCTTAGTTTCGCTTTTGACATATATGTGAAATGTACTTAGTAAAAGCATAGTTTAAGCCTTTTAAGGGTTTAAGGGAGTAAACAAAGTTACTGTTTGCTTAATGAGAAAAGGTCACTGTTTGCTTAACGTGAAACTAAATTACTGAAGGATGAATTTGAGAGTCAAATATATTAATATCTCCCTTATCAGCAAACTGAAATGAAAGAAAACTGAAATGGAAAACCAAAGAAAATGGAAAGCAAGCATTTAATTCAGATGCAGTTGAAGATTTAATATTTATGTGAAAGGTTTGTTTTTTAATGATTTGATTCCTCACAGGTGGACCCCTTGCGCTTGCTTGCATGTTTAATATGGAGAAATATAATCGAATTTATTTTTGTGTTACTATATTTAATTCAAACACTGATAAAGATTCAGTATTTATGTTATAGGTTTGGTTTTTAAAGATTTGATTCCTCATAGGTAGTCTTTGTGCTTGTGTGTCTAATTTGAAGAAAATAATCAAATTTGTTTATATGTTACTCTTTTTGTGATACATTTTCCTTAAAATTGATACTACTAAATATTAACTTTTTTAAAATTGCTACTGTTTTGCTTATTGATGGTATAGAGGAATGTTGCAGACCTGATTTTACGGGAGTTGCAAAATAACCCTGATACGTGGCTTCAAGTTGTTCACATTTTTTCGAATACACAAAACCTGAACACCAAATTTTTTGCTTTGCAGGTTAGGCTTAGTCCATCCTCAATTATTTACTTTTGTACTTCAATTTGCTTTATGAGCAGGAAATTTAGTAGGGGGTTCTGGCATAATTTGTAATCAAGTGATTATGAATGATATATAAGGCCTTAACCAGTTTCTGTTTTTGTTTTAGCTTTTGATGCATTCCTGTAATCTTCTTTTTTACTTGAATTTCATTCAGCAGGGAATATGAGGTTAGAGTAATCCGAGGTTAGAGTAGGGGATCTAGAATATTCTTCAGTCATGAAAATGTATGAACCTATAAGGTCTTTCTTAAAAAATCTTTGATGCACTCCTGTAAGTCTAAAAGTTAATAGTCGGATGAAGAGTTGCAGTTCAGTTGGAGAATCCTTTTTCGTGTATTTTTTTGTTTTTTAAAAATATTTTTCATAAGAAATAACTTTATCAATTAGCAGTTTGGATTATATTGCAAATGCTTAATTACTGATTACAAACATTTGCTTGGATCGTGTAAAAATGCATGCATTTTCCCTACAGTTGATCATGACGTCTGGGGTTGGAGTTTAAATTAGCATTGAATGTGACAATCTCTTGACTTAATATATTACAGGCACCTAAATAAGGCATTCAAAGAAGAAAATTTAGCTTAATTGTTATTCAAAGAAGAAAAATTAGCTTAATTGCGCTGAGCGTATTGTTAGCCAACTGTTAATTGTATGCCTTAATAGTCATTATTGTCTAAGATGGCTGTTTATGCTTTAAAGTCTGATTTGGATCGTTGACAGTGTTAAGTTTAAATATTAATGGCGACTAACATTCAGTCTATCAAATCTCCTCATATGCCGAAGATCTAATTTCTTTCATTATTAGGTAAATTTCTAAATTCTACTTATAATCAAAAATCACAAATGCTTCTATGTATCTATGTTCAATTAGATTCATCTTTATTTTAGATAATCTTCTACTGTTTGCAAGTATCGCTATTTATCGATTCAATCAACTACTTTTATCCAAATTTAGAGATGGTTGGATTACTGCAAGAATTTTTATGTCTAAACCAAAGATTGCATTAATCCCTTCTCCTAAATGTTAATTACTCCACATATTTTGTCCAGGATTCTCTTGCATTACATTATTATTATTATTATATTTTTTAAGTAATCTGTTACTATCACTTTAATCTCAATAGGTGATAATTAAAGTTTGAAGTAATCTAGCATGATCTGTTTATCGTGGCCCTATCCACATCTTATGGATTGCTATATTTGTATTTCCGAGGGTTTTGATGACTTTTAATTTTACCGTTACAAAAGAAAAGGAAAAAAAAAATTAGGTCTTTTAATTTCACCCTTAATAGTGCCAAAGGCACGGGTTACATGCTAGTAAATATATATTCTACATCAGAAGCGTCATGTTTATTTCCATGTTCAGATGAATTATTTCCTACCATTTTGTGACACTGCCGAACCTAATAGGGATATTGTATCAAGTCTGTCTTCTGTCTTTATTTTTTTATGTGGTAGTTTATTATCGTTTATTCAGTAGTAATTTCAATGTGGAAGTTCTGGATTATTTATTTTTCCTGATATCTCTCCATTCATGTATCTATACAGGGGCCGGATCCACTTGTATGATAAGGTGGTCAAATGACCCCCTTAGTTTGGTAAAAGGTTAGATAAGAGTAGACTTGGTTAAAAAAAATTATTAAAACAAATAGGACTACGACTTTAAAGCCAAGGAGCTTTCCCACCTTTGACAAATAGAAAATTTTGACGTAATTAGATTTGACCCCTTGGTTTAAATTAGATGTTTATCCGACATCGGTCTATTGATGCTATTATCTTATTTATTTTTCCCCTTGTCTTTCTACTTTTATGTTGTTATATGGGATTCATTTTCAGCCTTTTTGGGATAAAAGGGGTTGTTGAGTTGAGTTGAGATGTTATAGTTTATAACTTTTAGTGCCTTTAATTTATATGGTCCCTAAAGAAAATTTTCTGGCTCTGCCTTTTGTTTTGACTCTAAATAGTTACTTCTGAAAGTATAGTCAATTGTTGGCAGGTGCAAAGTAAGAGAATCCTGAAAGTTTGCCTCAAGTAGGTAATTTTTATTGGTGTGTGAATAGTTGTTTGCACATTTGATAGTACACATTCTTTTTCTTCAAGAAGTGTGTTGATTTATATTTCTTTGATGGGTAACAGATTCCATTGGTCTTAAAGTTAAAATATGTGGATATTGTCTCATATGGTTTGTTCACGTGTGCATCTAATGGCAAACTTCAACCTCAAATTCTCATGGTTCTCTCTCTTTTTTTTTTTTTTTTCCCATGAACAATTTCTTGTGGTGTCCTGAGCATATTGTACGTCTACTGATGTTCTTGTTATTGTTATCAGTAAATATCAGTCAAAAGTCTACCTTCATGACTTCCATTTTCTTTTTCTTTTCATTCATGGTTCTTATATTATGTCATCATGTGTAACACATTTAGTTTGCCTGCCATTTTATTTACCAAGTAGTATGTAAAAATGGACCTAACATGTTACTGGTTGTGACCTAATTTGGTACCTTTTGAAATGTAGCTAGTGTTTAAAATATGCAAAATGACATGATTGAAACGGAGAAAATCCAATTCATTTTTGCCCAATTCTTTATGTATATTTGACCAAGCCTGCCTCTAATCTCGACAGGTGGAATCCAAACGCCGGAAGACATGAATGCATTTGGAGGGTGATTGTGAAGTAGTTTACGCCGAAACAGTTGCTTATGTTGTATAGATATGCAAAAGACCACCCGGTGCTATCTGCTCAGGCTGGTGCTTTTAGCAATTTTTACATGCTTTCTTTTTGACATGTAAGTGACTAATTATGCTAAGTTTTTGGAGCCGACTTTGTTGTTCTTGGTAAGTAGTACTTGTGCAGGAAGAGATGATTCAACTGTTAACTCTGATCTAAAAGACTGAAAACGTTTTGATTTTGAAACTGCACTGTGCATTTAAGTTTGATGTTTCTCGTTGGAATACTTCATTTATTCAAATCATGGTCGTCTTCAATTTAAGATTAGCACCATTCTGGCTGAATGTGCGGTCTGCCATTTCTGCCTATGGCGTCTGAAAATGAATGTCAGATGTGAACATGGAGGAGTTTGTTCTTACTTTTCTGTAGAACACGTAATATTACTAGGGTTCTTCTATGAGATTAATTGTTGGCGCTCGTTTGCCCTATATGCCATATCATTGCTACATCTTGGTTGGGAGTTTTGTTGATTAATTAGTTTCAACTTTAATAATACATTTGGATTCAAAGAATGGAATAGACGGAGGAATGGAATAGAGAAGTGGATGGAATGAAGAGTAGAATGATTCATATGATTAATGAGTTATTTTATATCTTTCTTTAAAAAAAAAAATTCATAAATTTGAGAAAAATGAAAATGATTTATTCCATTTTAATGGAACGATCAAACACAAATTTTTTCATTTCATATGAATGAACTATTCTATTTTCATCTTTATTAGTCTAATTCTTGTTTTTTTCTTTTTCTTTTTTATAGTCTTAAAATAGAAATGCATCTCTTTTTGACAACCGACTAAAAAATCTCTCTAATTTTAGAATGGATGGAGTGGTTTTGTAGTCTATGCTTTCCTGCGTACACATCATAGTACTCTTATCACCTAAAGTTTTTCTTCACAGCCGCAATAACATGCAACACTGCCTTTCACTGAACTTGCTTAGATTGAAAGAAAATTTTATTCACCAACAGTTTATTGAAAAAACAACAAACCTTTCAATAGGTGATTATATATAACTTATAAATACATTGTAAACGCATCTTCAGTAAATTTATATACCTCAACTCGGACTGTAGCTTGCGGATATCACCGATACCGTATGCTCCATAAGTACAAAGACATCACCGATACCGTATGCTCCATAAGTACAAAGACACCGTATGCTGCATAAGTACAAATTCTTCCATCAGATAGTGATCAGGATATTCTCGTCTTTCCAAACTCTCAAAATGTGCACTTCAGCCACTCTTGACCTTTGCATAATTGTCCGCAAAATTGCAAAGATCATCAATAACTTTAGTATGTTTGGCTAGCTAATACGACATCTCATATCCCTCGTGATCAGGTGTTCTGTACATAAAGCCTGATTCTTCACTTGATCGTCTTTTGAGTACACTTGCCCTTTGCATCAACCGAACCAATGCTTGCACAACTTCTGACATTGGAGGCCGGAACTCAGGTTCGGGCTGTACAAAAAATATAAGTCAAAATTTTATTCATTTGGCATATGTGGGAATTGAATCAGACGGAGGTAGATGGATTATGAAGTTATGCTCTATGTTACATGGACT
Organism: Hedera helix; assembly: GCA_947179155.2. Lineage (NCBI taxonomy): Eukaryota > Viridiplantae > Streptophyta > Magnoliopsida > Apiales > Araliaceae > Hedera > Hedera helix. The sequence continues at coordinate 6,190,257 of OX359286.1, forward strand.
CTTCACTTTACTCTGAAATACTCGTGTTCGACACTCAACATCAACATTCGGATAAGGGTGAGGGTGCTAGACACTTCATTTTGGTGTAAAAATTGGCAAAACTAAGCACGCATGTTTGACTCTTCAATGTACTAATGTATGAGACGCCATCCGAGTCCATGTAACTTAGCTTATGCCACATAAGAAGATAGAAAATGAAACTTGGGTTATACAGCTTTAAGTTTATGTGAAGTAAACACAACAATCATATGTAGGCAAGTGAAACTAATTCATTTCCTAAATTTCATTTTCACAAGTTGAGTTCATTAATTAACGCACATAAACATCGACTCTAAAGGAGTAATCAATTTTATCAACCATCCTTCTATTCTTTATCTCCAGAGAATTTTATCATGCCAAATATTTACGACAAGAAAATATGCGAAGATACTATAGGAAGTCGCGGATATGGCATATCATGTTCCGTTTGGCTCAGAAGCCATATATTCTCCAACTGACATGTATGACTACCCACTCGGGAACATTATAACTAATGCAACTAGGGCTTATTTTTCATTCATCAAAGTGCCAGAAATACTGAAAATAGTAAAATGTAATATGATGCCCACACTTGGTCGAACAACTTCAGATCTTTAAAGGGAGGAAATTCAATGATAATACTAGATTTCACTTTAGCTGCATTAGTTTGAGAGGTAACATGAGAACTTTTAGGCTTAAATTTTGATTAGAACAGAATATGTCCCCAGATCATAAATTTTCAAGTAGGCATCACCTCATACAATTGCCGAGTTACAGGACACAAAATTAGTTTAATTTATAGTTTAAGGAAGCTAAATTATAGTGCTTGATTTCAATTTTATGAAGAGTTTACCTGAACACAGAGGGCAATGATGTCAGCAAACCGCGACAAAGCCTTTGCTGCATACATGCCATCCAGTACAGGATCAACCATTTTCGCCAAGGCATCTATATCATGGAGTTGAGGAGTAGCCCATCTTACAAGTGACTGTTCTGATCTCATCCTTGAGCTACAAAGCAGAATATGAAAAGGGATCGAGGGAAACATTAAATATTTTAAGAATGTAGAAAAAGATTATTAGATTAATATGTCAAGTAATGGAGATTTTACCTATCCAACGGCTTGCGGCCTGTCAAGAGCTCCAACATCACCACTCCAAAGCTATATACATCACTCTTTACAGTGTATATTCCAGATAAGGCAAATTCAGGAGCACTATAACCAAATGAACCGACTATTTGAGTTGATGATACCTGTTGACCAAGATAAAAACTACGTATAAAATAAACATATAGCCCAAGAAAATGAGCATGGGATGGAGAGAATTTGCACATATCTAGCACATCTACACAAGGAAACGAGAGTTTGCTTACAATGCCCAGAACAATTTGTTTATAGTAGTATAGTAGTAACAGGGATGGGCATATAGACTAATTCTATGGAAAAGGATTATCCTACAGTTTGACAATTGCCATAGATGCTATTCACAAAGCACTTCAGGATTAAGACAACTAAAATGTGCTTTGACATCTGAATAACCTACTCAAAAATGTGTCCCCGCCCTCCCCCGACGCTCCTATAAAACTTACTGCCTCTTTCCCAAATTTAAGTTCAATTTTCATTGTCCAAACATCCCAAAATAGGAGTCTGCTTTAAAAATCAATGTACCAAATCTCCTTGTATTTAATTAAATATTGATCTTAGCCATAGATTATGTTAAAGTGGATCTATTTTTGTGATGCAGACCTATATGAGGAGACCCTCAGGACGAAAGCACAATGCAGCTAAATTTGAAAGTTAATGGTTGTCAGCCCGTCAATTTACCTGTCGCTCTGTATTTGGTGTCAAAGCAGCTAAGCCACAGTCTGACAAATGGGAATTGAACTCTTCATCGAGTAAAATGTTCGCCGACTTTAAGTTTCTGTGAACAACATTAGGTAGGCACACTTCATGCAAATACCTGAGAGAAAAAGATGCCAATCAGGATGGAAACTTCTGCAAGTGCGATAGAGAGGCTTCAATTCGTAAACATATGACATACTCAAGAGCGCGAGCAGTGCCGAGTGCTACTCTAATACGCGCATTCCAATTCAGCATCTTGCTCCTATCAACAGCAAAGTGCAGCATGTCTTGCAAGCTCCCATTTCCAATATAGTCATGAACCAGAAAACGTTGCCCATGTTCTGCACAATAACCTGCTAGCGAAACAATGTTTGGGTGCCTAAGGCGTGACATATTTGAAACAGCTTCAAGAAAATTATCTTCCTCTTGCAGTGACAATGCTGCATTGTCAATCTTCTTAATGGCCATTATCTAGAGAACAAAAATGTTAAAATTATCAATTCAGTTTGAAAAAAATTGAACATTTTTGCAGGAAAAGGATTTCTTAGAACCGAAGAAGATCAGCACATGAAATAAACATTAAACTTTCAGTCAAGTAAAAAATAAAGGGCAACCACTCAACAGTTATAGCATCAAGCAAACTCATGATTGAAACAGTATATATCAACTGCAGCATTACAAAAAGAGTAATATTTAGAAACCAGCAGCGACAGGCTGCCCGAGAGGAGGGGGGTGAACTTAGACCGTTTTAATGCCCTAAGCATATAATTGCTTGCTAATTGTAACAATAAATCTGTAAAAAGTGGACAATGTGGTAATGTCTAATTTTGAAGAAGACTGAGCTAGTGATTCTAGTTCTCAGGAAATCAGCTGTGGTTTACTTTAAAGACAACTTGAAGGTGCAAAAGATGAAAAACCACGATGCTGAGCTAAGAAAAGGGTAAGTATATCCTGGTGTCTTATCGATGAGATTTCATATGGTAAATATATCCTGCTGAGTTACTATGTGAACGTAAAGATTTGGTATGTACATTCAGACACAAGCATATAAGCACAACAAAAATGAAATTACCTTCCCATTGGAGAACTCGGCTCTATAAACACGACCAACGGAACCTTCACCAACAAGATTTTCTTGACTGAAACTGTTCGTTGCTGTTTGTAGAGAAGCAAAACTATAAGAAGTAGCAGTTATAGGAGATTTGACTATCTTTGCAGATTCATTTTTCCCTTGAAACCTATCAAACATTAAGTTTTCTGAAGGAGGGAGCCTCAAATCTGCTACAGTTGCAGTAGGTTTTACCCGCTGCTCTTGCACCTCTGTATTCACTACAAAGCATAACACGCGCTTTCAGTTCTATCGACCAATTAAAATCTAAAGATTATAAGATGAAGAAAATGCCTTAAATCGGAACATTATTATCTATCTCCAACTTAAAACCTGATTCTTCTGCAAAAAAAATAAGAAAAGAATTTGTTCAATCTAAGTTAAAATCTCTAAAAATGGTCACTGATCTTGTTTTTAACCCATGTTGAAGCTAAGGCCGTAAATTCTGAAGAGTTTGCTTATTGGTACACCAATAGTTTCTGGATTCAGTCATTCACCTTATCCCAAATATAAATGCGAAACAGAAGCTCTGCCATAGCTCTAGCCTTTATGTTTATGACTAAATCATGATTTGCAATATATAGAAACAATCTATTTGGAACTGAGTACAGTCTACAGTGAATAAGTAGCAGAACATAAAAGTATACTAAATTAAGAAAGATACACATCTTTCAAAAGCTACAGTCAAATTGATCAAGGGAAAGATGAGAATAGTTGTATAATGTGTGCAGCAATGCAAAGCAGTAAATATTGAAGCTAGAGATGGTACTGGTGATAAGAAGAAAGAAGTTATCTATGATGGAACAATCGAGTGGAGACAAGATTAATGTGTACATGAACAAAGGATTCAATAGTGTTACTATAGAAAAAGTGGAAGGCCAAGATAATGTGTGAAAAATCCATAAGAAAAGATTTACAGTTGCAAAAATGATAGGTATATAACCTAGATTAAGCTCTACGGAAAGATCAGATTTGTCCAGCAAGCTCAAGTGGAATGAAAGTCTTGCCAAGTTAACATGTTCTTTTAGCATTTGAAGATTTTGCATTATTACATGATTGATTTATAGGTACCAAGGATTTATTGAAGTAAACAAAGTTATCAAAAACTAACAAGCAAAAGAGAGAGGAAAAAATATACATACAACAATAATCTTTTATCAATATTCAGAGTCATATCCGAAATCAAGAAGTCTAGAACAGCATCTTACCAAATGTTAGATTACTGTTATTGAATGATGAAGTTCCTTCAAAGGAGAATTACAGTATACCTTTCTCGGTGATAACAGGAAGACCTCCACCAGAAGTTGTTACAGTGTTTTCCTTCCTTTTCCCTTTCCGAATGCAGAGAACAAGGGCAAGCACAGCCAAAAGAACCACCAGCAAAGAACCCAAAATAATGCTTACTATAGGTCCAACTGCCAACCCCTTCTTATTTCCATTGTCTGGATTGGATGATTGGCCATCAGAACCCTGAGGTGTGCGTAAACCTGGAGAACTGCTGCGATTATTATGAGATCTACCAGGTGGTGGTGGGGTGTATGGTGGAGGAGGAGCTGGACTGTTATCAAATGAATTTCCATCATATCTGTTATATTTTAAGTGTTAGTTTAGACATATTGCAAATGAACACATAAATATATGAGCATAGAAAATTTTTGACGTAAAAGCTTACATAAAGTTAGGGATAGAACTGATCTCTCGTGGTATCCATCCATTGAAATGGTTATTTGCTACGTTTCTGTGGAAATTTTCAAAGGTAAGATCACTTTGTACATATCAATACTATGGACAACATAAGAATATGAACATTTTTCGGATAGCTCTAACATAAGAATATGTACTTACAGATCAGTCAAAGGCAAACCATCCAGAACATTAAGAGAACCAGTCAACTGATTGTTCTGCAAATGACTGCCAAAAATGCAGATATCATGAGAACATTGAGAAGTTTCACAACAAACTGGAACAAAACTAAGCATAAAGTAGCACTTCAATAAACTCACAGAGTTGAAAGATTTGACAGTGAACTGAAGGAATTGGGAAGATCTCCGGTGAAGTTGTTTAGAGAGAGATCCCTGCATTTACATAATTACATTCTTGTCAATGAAACATGTTTGAGATTTGAAGTCAGAACAACAGATCGCTTTAGCAAAGGAATGTCAATGCAACATTGGACATTGCAGTAACAGGAGAGCAGTCCTGTCCAAACTTATCAAGGGTAAAAAAAATTAAAAGTAGACAGAAAAAGAAAAGACATCAAGTATGTATCTGACTCATATATCTTACAAGGTTGCAAGGTTGGTAAGATTCGCAAAAATATCTCCAACAGATTGAGTAAGTGAATTGCTGCTAGTGTTCCTGGAACCAAAAACTATAAGTTCAGTAACTCGTAGAGTAAGTAAACTGTATATAGACTGAAACAAGACAAACAACTTACAAATAACTAAGAGAAAACACGCTAGCAATAGAATAAGGAAGATTCCCACTTAAGTTGTTGTTTGCAATATTTCTGCATGATATAATGCATTATTGTCAGCACATTGAGCTGTTTAATTAACGGGTCACTAAACAAATAAAAAAGTTGAGAAAAGATCAAACATTACAGGCTTGTAAGATTTGGTGGTAACTGATATGGAATTGTATCGTGAATGTTGTTGCTACTCATATCTCTGAAAAATATCAGATAAGAAACAAGCAAAAAAAACTGAATTAGCCAAAAGCACAAAGAAGGTCCATAATTTACAGACTCGTGAAGCAAAAGACCAATATTTTCCTCACAGTGTTCTTAGAGAACCAAGGCTAGAAAGCAAGTATCCCATTGTCCCATTGAGTCCTAGCCCAGAAATTTGACTGTTGAAACAACAAGATTACATCTTATTATTCAATTCAGTGTACTGATCAAAGATCAACTTCTCTTCCCAATATAAATATATTGTTATATATATAGTATATAGGTGTGTATGCTGATATTAGTACACTTACATAGAAACAACAGTAGAACCTTGGCAGGTTATCCCCTTCCATGATTCTCCACATGGATCGCCTCCGCTTGATGTCCAACCAGTTAGCTGTGAGGGACTGTTCAATGAAGTGTACAAAGCCTGAAGTGCTTGTACTGCAACTCAAACAATACTAGATTCAGTCCCCACTAAACAATTATATTCAACAGCCATCGCATTAAAATAAAATGCCAAACAATCAACAGTACATGCCAGCATGCCTGTAATACATGTGTATACAGTTATGGGAATATCACAACTATAAAACTCTGTTTGGTTTATGGTTTAATGAGGGAAAATGAATAAAAAATACAAACATATACATTTTGCCATTTTTTTTAAAAAAGAGAACTTGTAATAGAGTCTGATAGAGGGTAATCTTAGAAATATAGAGGGAGCATCAAATATTCATGCACATTAAAGAATTTAACAAATACCAACGCATGCCAACAGATTCATGTATAATAGAATAATATGCATAGCAGTATATCATAATAACATAACATTAATAAAACCTCATTTACACAATACAATGTTCAATGTTTCTTTTGGAGTGGCTCTCAACCTCTTCAAAACAGAAAAATAAATACTCCCTCCGTTCCATTTTATAAGATCATTATTGTCTTTTTGAAGTCAACTTATGATATTTTTAAACTCGAAATTGACATAATTTCCTTTAATTTTAATCAATGCAATAATGAATATTGTAAACTATCTAAAAATTATTATTCTTTGTAAACTTTATTGTTTCATAATTTTTAATAAGTCATCTCAATTTTGAGTTCAAAAAAGTCCCAATGTCCCAAATTGACTTTCAAAAGTCAATAATGGTCTTATAATTTGAAATTGAGGGAGCATTTAGCTAGCTAAATTCCTAAACACACAATCAAACCATATTACCAAAGTACTAAGTGAAGAAAATCATAAATACGCAACCCCGAGCACAATAACTTTACCATAATACAAATAAACTAAGATTGCCATCACTAATACTAGGAAAAAGTGAATCACGACTTATTTATCACTTTTCTTTTTTTGTTTCAGAAGTAACCCAACTACCCTCTTTTAGCATGCACCGTGAACTTGACGCCAATGCGCTCTTTTTGAACTAACAGACACTCTTATTGACCTAGTGAATCGCGTATTGGTACTTGTGTTCCCATACATGGTATCTTAACGTACCAATACTTTACATTTAGAGTACTGAAATATTTATTTACTACTTTACCTATATTTGTGCAAATTTCAATATTTTCTTAGAATTGGATACTCAAACATCACACTTGTACTTGCTTATTTATAAAAGAATCGACTTGTTGATTCAACTAAAATCTTTTATAATACTTGCTTTATTTCATTTAAATTATACAAAAATTCCTAATTATAAGCACTCATATAAAACTATCGTACTATGCCTTAGCTTATTTAACATACCGCTAACCCATATCAGTTCAACAAATTGACACCAACCGTGTTCCAGGTAACATTAACTTTGACCTATGCCTCTTCAAGACATCAAACCGATTACCGAATGTTTAAAAAAATGAGTATCGATACCGTTACCGAAATACTGATATCCCATACCGGTAAGGCCGGTTCGGTATAGGGACGATATCGGTAATTCCGGTTACATACCGGTTTTGTTTTATTTTTGTTTTGTTAATTTTTTAAAAATAATTTTATTATATTTATGTGGCCATAATGTGAGATAAATAGTAGTATATGTATACAATGACATCAATGAAATAGGAATTAGAGCCAATAAGATTCATTTATATTTTTTTTTCGTTAAGCAATAGTAAGCTCTCATGGTGTCACTATATGATTTTTTTAATTTTTTTGTTCTTTATGTTAAAATTATTACTACTTATAAAATATTTTTTATTAGTTTTAGAGGTTACTTTGCAATTCTTATTTCACTGATTATCTCGTCTCTTAATTCCTATGATATTTCTTGATGAGTAAATCTAAATATTTATAGTATATATAATATAACCCATATATACCAGTTCGGTATGGTATGTACCGTTTGAAAAAAAAAATACCCAACCTATCGGTACCGATAAAATACCGGTTGTACCGAATATTTTGAACAACCAGGGCTTATCATAGTTGTGGTACTTATCATCATCTTCAGTACTACATGGGATTCTGTTTATCCATATAGATTCACATTACAGCATAAAAAGTTCAAATTAGCACTAAAATGATGAATTCTTTACACGCATTTCACCTCATCATGTTACAGAACAGGGAGCTTATACCATATATAATTTTTTAAAATAAAATGGAGCATTAATTCATAAAGATAAAATTAAACAGCTCAAACTCAATAATCCCATAAATTAACCAAATCAATCAATCAATCATCCACAAATATAAAACAAAATAAATAAATACTAAACAGCCAATAAAAAAAATAATTAAAAAAATCTTTTACCATCGGATGGATCAGTGGTCCCTTGAACAGCACCAAGAGCAAAGATTAGTACCAGCAGCAGCATCAAAAACTCAAAAAACAAGCTCATACTTTTGTTCCCCATTTCCTCTATGTCTCTACAGCGAATAAAGTTAGAGAAGAACACCTTTTAAGCTAAACCAGAAGCAAGATCCCCTTAGAAGTGTCGCCATTGTTGCTGTTACCAATATTCAAGGTAAAAGGACCGAAGGAAGAGTAGAGATGGAGATTCGAAGCTTCGAAGCAATGAAGAAATAGAAAGTGTATGCCATACATATCTAGGCAACCATTCATAACAATCACTTGCCGGAAGTTTTGCAATTAATTAAAGCCATTAATTAATTATTATGATAGACGGCGTAATATATACTTATTGGAATAAGTATATATATATAATTTGGATTAATTATATAAAGAGTGTGAAAAGTTTGGGTTGAAGTAGGCAAGCAACGTATGTGGGACTCTTGCCTCTTTACTTTAGAGAATGTTTTGAATTGATTAAAAGTAATGTGAGTATTTTATTAATGGTTTTTTATTTATAAATAATTTTAGAAAGTAGTTTGTGTTTAATAATAAAGAGAGTTCTATATTTATTCACAAATTTTATCTATAAAGTTTATCAGTAAAAAAAACGAAGGAATATGGTCCCACCACACTCATCTTAATAATTAAAAGTGGAGTTACACTCCTTTTGTCTTTTTTGTGTGTAAACTTTGTGGGTAAGTTTAGAATTTTTTTAATAAAAAATGCTTAAACTAGTAAAAAAGTAAAAAAAAAATTAAAATAAAATAAAATAGTTAGTACTAAAGAATGGGCTTATTATTTTTTAAAAGTGTAATTATTAAAAATGAAGGTTTTGATAAACAGCGAGGGTTGGTGGTCGAAATTATTAAAATAATGACAATAACATATTTGGTTAATCCTAATTATTAAATATTGGTAATAATTAGAAATACCAAATTAAAGTTTTGGGTATGACTGGTTATTAATGATTCTAAGTTTGGTTGTTTGTAAAAATGATATATGAGACATGATTGTTTGTATTAATTTTGACAAAACATAATTCATGTATTTAAATAAAGAATTAATTAGGAGATAAAATAGTCTATAATAATATTAATTAATAATTAATACAAATAATTACTAATTAGGAGATAAAATAGTTTATAGTATTTATTAATATAAATAATTCTATCTCAACATTATTTTTATAAATAAACATTGTGTTTGGAATTGCTCAATTAATGTGATTATTGATTTTAATTACCACTTTTGCTTAGAAACCGTTTTAAGTAAAGTTGCTCGTGTTTGATAATAAAAAAAATATTTAAATTAATAAAAAGTGTTCGAAATTAAAGAAATTGTTTATTATTTATTTTAAGTATAAATTATTAAAAATAAAAAAATATACGTGATATCTATATATATGTGTGTGTGTGTGTGTGTGTGTGTTTGAAGTAGTCAAACAGCGTATGAGAGACTCTTGCTTCCCTTTTACTTTGTTTTTGTCTCGAGAAGCAGAGGAGTGAATTTTAATGGACGGAACTACCATTGGTGATTAGCAAAATTACAGTTGATGCCCTTATAGGACCACCGACCGAGGACGGGGGGGGGGGGGGGGGAATGGTGTGAATGGGGATTTTACGAAAATGACTTAATTGTCCATATCTTAACCAGAGGGAACTTTTAAAACATGACTTATAAGTCCAAAAAAAAAAAAAAAAAAAGTAAGTACAACGTATTTATTTTTTTGACTAATAAATTAACTTATAAGTTTAAATTGAAGTTAATTTCAAACAGCTATTTTTAAAAACAAACTTATAAGTTTGAGTTAAGAACTTATAAGTTGACGCCGAACTTGCTCTATCCAGATTTTGTCAAATGGGATTTTTTTAGTACACAGGCTCGGGCAATTGTCGCAGTAGATTTGGTTCCCCCAATTTGCTGATTCAACTTCTGGCCGTTGTTTAGTATTTCTCAGTCTTTTTTTATTTTTTTGCTGTGTGCTTCTTTTTCTCCAAAGATTAAATTAGTTCACTTTTGATTTGTGATGCTCATGAGTCTAATATCTCATATCATGCAAATTTGTCTGGTCATTTAGTATCTGATCTTGGGAAGCTTGAACATCTATGGTATCTGTGAGTATTTTGTGATTTTTTTACTTTGTCTATGCGCTAATAATTGAATTAGTCAATGATTGATACATGCCATTACAAAAAAATTCCATACGGTTTATCATCGATTGCGATGATATTTTATGTTGTAGTGGTCAATAGTTTATACATATACTTGAAGCAAATTGGAAAGTTACGTAACTTTGTTGTTGATGCAGAGAGCTTCACAAAAATAACATTCAATGGACTATCCCCATTGAGCTTGGTAAATTGAAGAGTCTAATAAGCTTGGACTTGTGCAACAACAATATTTGGGGGACCATTCCTTCTTCATTGGGGAAGTTGAAATCTCTAGTGTTCTTGTGAGTTGACCTTGTTATATTTTTTTCTTCATTCTTACTGCTTATGAGTATGTGTGTGTATATATTTGGTACCTCATTCAAGAATAAAAATCTATTATCAATAAATAAGTGAGGTGGTAGCACTACTGGATACTCTTTCTCTCTCTCTCTCTCTCTCTCTCTCTCCCCCTCTCCCCCTGTATCACTCCCATCATATGAATATGTATATGGCACACACAACTTAAACACACCTTTATGCAGTCTTTATATTAATTTGTCTGCTTAGGAAGTTTTATTTATTTTACGAATTAGATATGGTATTTAATTTGACTGATTGCCCTTGTAAAGCAGAAGATGTTATTTGTTGCAATCAGTCACTAGTAAGTTGGTTTCATTTATGATGGGATTTTTGCAAATAGTTTCCCTTCTTCTTTATAACTTATAAGCCTTTTCCTGTTATGCATCATGACTAGGAGGTTGGGGTCTTTTGTTACTGGTTTTTTCTATTGTCTTTTTTCAGACACTACTTTATTCTCGACTACTTTGTGCTGGTATCCTTTATGCATTTGTTTCTATGATTTATTTTGGCATTGTCGTTACTGATTTACTGCATTGTATACTGTGATTTTTCCATTGATGATCGAGGGATTGCTCCATGCTGTATTGCGTTGAAAGTGTATAAGATTTCACTTGAACAATCCACCTTAATATGTGAATTTTATTCTTGAATTTTCTTTTCGGAAAATAATAGAATTTTAAATGAGTTCATCATGCATATACTAATGTTTTTTTATTCTTATTTTATATAAATAAGTTAATTTTCTAAAAGGAGTCATTTGAATTAAAACATTTTTTCTGTTGGTGTCAAGTTGTGTTAAACACATCAAAAATTGCACTGAATGCTGTTTGTTTAATTGGTATCCTCTTCCGTTGATTGTTTCAGAATATGAATTTCGAAAGTGATTCTTGAACTACATTATAACTCTTGCTTGGAAAGAGAGTGTGCTTTAAATGCAGGGGCTAAAGAGGAAAATTTAGCTCTGAATCCTGAGCATAAGTTAGAAAAGAAGTTTGGGCAGTCTCCTGTATTTGTTGCATCTACATAGATAGAGAATGGTGGGACTCTAAAGAGTGCTAGCCCAGCCTCTCTACTTAAAGAAGCCATCCATGTAATTAGCTGTGGTTACAAAGATAAAACAGAATGGTGAAAAGAGGTAGAAATATGTTTTGAAAACTGTTAAATCCTATGAGAGAGTCATCTTCTACATTTCGTTTACCTCTTCTTTGTATATTCTTACAGGTTGGCTGGATTTATGGTTCAGTTACAGAGGATATTTTGACTGGTTTTAAAATGCATTGTCATGGATGGCGTTCCATATATTGTATACCAGCAAGGCCTGTATTTAAGGGATCAACACCCATTAATCTTTCTGATCGTCTCCACCAGGTCCTTCGATGGGCCCTTGGTTCGATTGAAATCTTTTTGAGTAGGCATTGCCCTATCTGGTATGGTTATGGTGGTGGTCTGAAATGGTTGGAGCGTCTGTCATACATTAATGCTACAGTATATCCATGGACGTCTATTCCACTTCTGGCCTATTGTACTTTACCTGCGGTGTGCTTGCTTACAGGGAAATTTATCACTCCAGAGGTATGCGTCCACTATAAATCAATGCCAGGCATGAAGGCATCATTTTTTTATTTTTTTTATACTAGTGCTGATCGTTCTCAAGTTTAATTTTCCTCCTTTTCTTTGATCATGCAGCATTTTGTCAAGTTAAGTTTGATGGCTAATTTATTTTTTCTTCCTTCATTTTCCAACTGCAGCTAAGTAATTCTGCAAGCTTGTGGTTTTTTTCGTTTTTCATATCTATTTTTGCAACAAGTATCCTAGAAATGAGATAGACTGGAGTTGGTATTGATGAGTGGTGGAAATGAGCAGTTTTGGGTGATTGGAGGTGTTTCGGCACATCTGTTTGCTGTGTTCCAAGAACTATTGAAGTTGTTAGCTGGAGTTGATACCAACTTCACTGTGACATCAACAGGTGGGGATGATGAGGAGTTTTCAGAACTGTATGCATTCAAGTGAACTACGTTGCTCATTCCACCGACCACACTCTTGATAATAAGCCTCATAGGAGTGGTTGCGGGTGTCTCCAATGCAATCAATAATGGGTACGAGTCATTGGGTCCTCTGTTTGGTAAGCTCTTCTTTGCATTCTGGGTGATAGTCCACCTCTTCCCTTCTTAAAGGGTCTACTGGGTCGGCAAAACCACAATCATTATTGTGTGGTCAATTCTGCTTGCTTCCATATTTTCCCTTCTGTGGGTTCGAATTGATCCATTTTTGGCAAAGTCAGATGGTCGTCCTGCCCTAGAGAAATGTGGGTTGGACTGTAACTAGATTGTGAATCAGTTTCTTGAAACGAAACAGTTTGTAAATTATGTTTGTGATGCAAAGAAATGTTTGGTTTGATGGGGCCGCAATGTGTAGATTAATGTGTATTGAAAGAAGAGTGTTGGCTCCGGGCTCGTTGTGGTTAGAAGAATTTGGCAAGGTTTATGTAGCATGCAGTTGCTACTGTTATACTAGTACACGATTGATGAACCTAAAATATTTTAAAATAGACAAATTTAATAATGACTTCCCAATAATTATTTCTTTTTATAATTTATATATTTAATTATGTTAAATTTTTTATATTAAACAATACAAAAATAATAACTATTCAAATAATAGTTTTTAAATTTTAATACAAATATAATTTGAATTCAATTTGTTAGCCTAACAATAGAATTGTGTTGTTTTAATTTTGTAAATCAATGAATGAGTTACAAGTCAAATTGAATTTCAAAACAAATTATCCAAACAAACCTTAAGTCTCTACATACATAACATTCAATCACAAAATTAACCATTATATTAATTTTAACTATTAAAAAATATGACTTTACATTAAAATTCGTGTCAAATCACACATTTTAATGATTAAGATTGATTTTATAAAGTACCTAAAATGTATTACTAGTTATAAAATTTATTATTTTTAAATTTTAAATTAATCATGTAATTTGAAATTAACTTTTACAAAATTAATAGTGATCTTATAATTCAAAACAGAGGGGTAATTGGCAATATAAAAGTTATAATTCTCAATATACTTGTTTGAACCTTTTTTTTATCTGCTTGGATTGATATTAAAGGAAGTATAGTTTTATATTTTTAATGCTTAATATTTTTAAATAATATAAAAATTAAGTTATTAATTCTTATTTAAAATTTATAATTAATAAATAAAAAATATTTAATTTTTTTAAAATAACAAATAAAAAGAAATATAGGGAATATTATTTAAGATTGAGGTGGCATCATATTTATTCTCTCCTCAAGAATAAAAGGAAAATATTATGTCCATGAGTTATCTTAAATTTCCAATTACTCTTTCTGTTCTTTTTTATTTGTCTTTTTAAAAAATAAAATTTGTTCTTCTTTATTTGTCTTTTATAAATTTCAAAAAAGTATTAATAACTTAATTTACTATATTATCTCTATATTAAATATTAATTTATTTATCTTTCATATCTTTTAATGAATTTTGAAAGATAATATTGAGATTTTATACTCATTTTAATTAATTAGACAAAGCATGAACTGTATATTTTTATATTTGTATTTTATCCTAAGACATGAATTAAAAAAGAACGAAGAGACTAATTAACAGATCCATAAATACGTCAATAAACATTTGGAAAGTGTACTAGAATAAATAAAATAATGTTCTTTTATGATTATACTAGACTGATAATCCGTCCCTGCAAGACACGGGTTAGCATCAATAATATAATTTAAAATTTTGATATACGATAATTTGAGTATAAATAGTATAGTATAAGTAATAGTTATACATTGAATAAAAAAATAAAGAATTATATTATTAAAATTATTATATATGTTTTTTGATATATATAAGTATATTCTTGAAATAATAAAATAAAAAATATGAAAATTATAGTATTATTATAAATATAACATATATTGTATAAATAAAGATGATGAACTTAAAATTAACTCAATATTAATTGTCATGCTCAATTATTGTCTACTTTTCACCCACCACTGACTATGTTTGTCATTTAATTAATGTCAGCATCATGCGTATGTGATCATGTTATGAAACACATTGACAGCTCAACTAGAGAATTCTTCAGCAATTACTCTTATGTAGGTCAAAATGGGATAAACATTAAACACACCAGAAAAAATATCATCAGTTTAGCTAGATTTTTCTCAAAAACAATTCAAAGAACTAAAATATATTAAAATTATAATATATTATCATAATAAAAAAAATTACAACAATAAAAAGAATAAAATAATTGATTTTAAATAAATAATAGATATTAAATTAGAAAGAGCATCAATCGTAAAAAATAGTAGAAATTTCATAACAAAAAAAATTAAATATGTAGATCTGATAATTTTTTAACACAAATGACGAAATAACAAATTATTGTCGTAACGCTACACTTAAATATCTTAAATTTATAGCTTAAAAAGATTATGTTTAGTTGAATTGATATTCTTATAAATTAATTTGATATTTCAACAAGATTAAATAGAACCCATTCACAAAAATATTAAATTAGCTTATAAAAATATCAATTCTCTAAATTTTTTAGTTTTATTACACACAGATTAAAAAAAATTATTAAATTTGGACACTGATAGAGACGAGCAAATATGGAGCCTTCTTTAACTTTGTTGAAGTAGCATTAGGGATCCTATATATATGGCTTAATTAAGAAACTAAATAAATGAGTATATAATAAAGTTTCTTTATTGCTTTTTAATAAATAATTTATCTTTTTATATTTATGGGGAAAAGCATTAAATTGATTTGTTATTTAGTTATATATTCTGTAACTTAATTAAAATATATTAAAGTCATATTATTAAAACCATGTGCAACTTAATTATCATCATGTTTAACGCTTTCTCCGTTCTAAATTATAAAATTAATATTATTTTTTTAAAAATTAATAATAAATATTTTTAAACTCAAAATTGACATGAATTCATCTGGTTTATGTCAATATAATTATAAATATCATAAATTGACGCATCAAAATATGATTAAATCGTAACACTTTAACACAAACGTGACAAAAAACTTAAGACAAACTCTTAAATACACAAAGAAAATAAAGAACTCACAGAGAGAACTAAGATTATAATATGAATTAATAAAAATGTAATTATTAACAAACCCTAACAAGCGAATTTATAATCCAAACAACTTTTCAACATTAATTAGAAATAGAAAAATTAAAATAAAGAAAATTAAAAAAAAAATCCAAGTTTGACCAAATTTTGACTAACGACTGGATGACTTAAAACAGATTTTTCGGGTTTAAAACGGTAGGTAATGAATCTTGTAGAGCTCGTCGCAAGTTTCAATTTGATATATTATGGGTCCCATAAAAAAATTTGGATTAAAATTATGTCACTTTGAAGTGTTACTGAGCCAAACGCATTTGAATATCTAATCCACTTTTGAATTTGACTTTCCCACCGTATTATAAATTATCTAAAAAATAATATTAGTTATAATATTTATTATTTTCAATATTTAAATAGATCATGCTAATTTTAAATTTAAAAATATTTTAAATTAAGTTTTAAAAAATCAATATTAATCTTATAGTTCTGAACAGAATACGTAAGAAACAAGAGCACTCAAAGATCAACTTAAGCTTTCAAAATACCGATTAAATTTTAATTTATTTGAACCATAAGTATTATACTCGATCCTTCAAATAAAAGTCTCAATTGCAACATTTGTTTATATTAAGTATATATTTTTTTATGTTTATTTTTTAAAAATAAAAACAGTTAATTTGATATAGTAGTATATCTATAAAATTATGATGATATACTTAAAAATATTATATTATTTTACATTATTATTATTAAAAAATATTTTATTTTTGGAAAATAAAAGATATTAACAAATAATATTTTATTTTGAGACTGAGGGAGTAATATAATATGCAGACAGGGTAATATTTTATGCATGAGAACAACACTTGAGCTCCATTATTCTAAGTCATTTGTGAACTGGATGAGCTCCATTATTCTAAGTCATTTGTGAACTGGATGTTGACACTTGTCGCGGAGAAGTTAGAAATAAATATGGGTCTATTCAAGTAATAATATTCTTTTTTGATCAAAGTAATAATATTCTGAACGAGTAGATGATGTTTAACGATGTTTAACAATTATATATATATATATATATATATATATATATATATATATATATATATATATATATATATATAAATGATTGCATGACCTCTCTCCAACCTCAATCTAGCTAGCAGCTGTGTTTTATATTTCCTTATACACAAATTAATTATTTTAAAACTATAACTTTCAAGATATACGTGATTAATTATTTTAACTATTAAATAAATCAAGCTTAAATAGCTTGATTTTGAGCTGAACGTAGTAAGCCTCAAGTTTAACTTGTTTATTTATGTAAATAAGACACTTATTCGAGCTCGACTCACAATGAGTTTGAGCTGAATTTAATTAACTTTGAACTAAAATAAATTAAATTGTTTGATCTCTTATCGCAGATAACTCGATTCTTTTATAAATTTAGGCCTCTAGCCAATCTTAATTAACTTATTTACTAAAAATTCAAGTTGTTCATAGATACACTGAATGCCCCATGATTGGTTTGATGTGCACGTAAATCATGCATGTTTGATTAACGGCTTTTGAGATTTTTAAAATTTAAATGCAATTTAAAATCTTGTTTATATAAACGTTATATATTCTAAATATATTTTTTTAAACTCATAAACGTAATTTATAAGTCCAAAACGCACTATATTTTGTATAATTAGTTTAGAAGTTATAAGCCGTCTATACATACAAGTAGATTAAATTAGCAACAATATCTCAATAAAACAAAATTCAAGCTTACAAAACGAACGGCAGGCCATGTACTATTAGGCCCATTTAACATTACGAATTTACAAGCAATTAATCAAAGCACTGGAAACCAAAATGCACGGAGTAGTTCACAGACAAACGAATCACAGAAGGGATAGATGATGACAAACATTATATATATATATTGAAATTTCTTTATCAACTTACGATTACGCCGTATATAGTAATATAATATTAGTAGTATAATAAGATTGACCCACTATATTATGTATATAATTTAAAATATTACGATAATAGTTATTCATACAACTGACAACAAAAATATTGATATAAAAAATTGTAAGATATATTAGTTTCTAATATATAATATGGGTGGTGCATAACAAATACTTATTATGATAATATTTGGGTAAAAAGTGTCTAGTTGTTCATAAGAGAAACAAACGGTCCAGAATTTTTTTTAAAAGAAATACTTTAAGCTATTGCCCGTTTCTCTTTATGAATGATCAAAAGTGTATTTGTTCAAATAGTGTCATAACAGATATTTGTTATAGATCACTCTTATATATATATGTATAGGGAAAGAGTGATTAATAATAAATATTTACTATGACATTATTCGCACAACATATATTCATTTTAACTATTAAAAAATAAAATATGTCATTAAAATCCGTGTACAGTATCATACTAAATATTTGTTATGAATCCATTTCCCCTCTCTCTGTGTATATATATATATAGTTTAACAATAGCAAACAAAAACCAACCCATCAAAAACATTGGTTTTCTACTCAGAACTTGTTAATGGCATTTTAGACCACATTTATTACTCCCCCATCCTCTTCTCTCTCTCTATATATCCTCACAATGAAAACATTGTTGAAGAGAAAGAGATTTATACTTCTTCTAAACCTTTATTTCCTTGCCTTTTTATGCCCCAAAACAGAGTCCAAATGCAGAAAAGGCTGTCCCATAGCCATGGCATCATACTTTGTGTTAGAAGGATCAAATCTCACTTACATAAGCAAATTATTCGACAGGAAAATCCCCGAAATTTTACACTACAATCGAAATGTCTCAAATCCCGATGCAATTCACAGCAAAACGCGGATTAATGTTCCGATTTCCTGTGATTGCATAAATGGAGATTTTTTAGGCCATACTTTTTTTATACAAAACTGAGGTTGGTGATACTTATAAGAAGGTTGCTACTATAGTTTTTGCTAATCTCACTACCGGGTATTGGTTGCAACGGGTCAATATCTATGACCCGACCCGCATACCAGATGGGGTTCCAATTAATGTGACTGTGAATTGTTCGTGCGGCGATAGACGTGTGTCTAGGGATTATGGGCTGTTTGTTACGTACCCGTTTCGGGAGAGTGAGGATTTGGCTGCGATGGTGGCGGAGTCTGGTGTTACGGGCAAGTTGTTGGAGAGGTACAACCCGGGGTCCAATTTTGGTTCTAGATTGAGTTTGGTGTTTCTGTCGGCTAGAGGTTAGTTTAAAATAAAAATTTTATCAGCTGTTGATAATCTTGAATTACAATGGTTTAGATTATGACAAAACTTTAATATTACGTTTGGATTAAAAGAATTAATGTGCGAATGAAATAAATCATTTTCATTTTTTGTCAGAAGAGAAAATATGGAATGACGCATTCCAGTCAAAAATAGAATGAATCATTTCATTATTTTATTTTATTTTTTTCTCTTCTCTATTCTATTTTTTTTCACCAATTTCATTCATTCAATCCAAACGTAACATAAGAGTATATTTGTTCATTCATATATAATTAAAATTTTACACTAAATTTTGATATCACAAGAGAATTAATTATGTTTATCCAGCTTTAAATAGTTTATCATTAAATAATGTTTTTACATTAGTGGTAGTTTTTAGTGCCTTTGAATCCCAAAACACTTCGTATTATTTTTAGTATGTTGCATTTATAAATTAAATAAGTTACATTTAAAATAAATTATTGTTAAACGAATAAAATTCAAAATTATTTAATTATCCAAGCATAATTAAAATTTATATTAAAATTTGATATCACGAGAGAATTAATTATGTTTGTCTAGCTCTTTTTAAAACAACGTTTGATACGTGTTGGGCAGTAACTTTTAGTGTATTTGAACCCCTAAATGCATTGTATTATTTTTGATGCATTACGTTTAAAACTCAAATATTATATTTATGAGTTAAATAAATTATGATAAAAATAAATATATTTAGACAAACAAGATTCTAAAGTGTTTTAATTGATGTACTTGACGAAACTTTTAAATGTGCCAAATATTTTAAACACCAGTAGATAAACAAGCACATAAAGGCCTAAATATAAATTAGTACCCTAAACTTTTAACGTTTTTTCACTTTGGGGATTGAACTCTCAATTTTTTCAATTGAGTGATTAAACTTTTAATTTTTTTCCACTTTGGGGATTGACTTATCTGTTTTTTCAATTAGGGGATTGAACTTTTAATTGTTTCCACTTTGGGGATTGTCTTCTCAATTTTTTTTAATAATAATAATAATAATAATAATAATAATAATTGTAATAATAATAATAATAATAGTAATAACAATAATAGTAATAATAATAATAATAATAACAATAATAGTAATAATAATAATAATAATAATAATAATAATAATAATAATAACAATAATAATAATAACAATAATAATTATAATAATAGTAATAATAAAAAAAAGTTAATAATAATAATAATAGTAATAGTAATAGTAATAGTAATAGTAATAATAATAATAATAATTATAATACTACTACTAATAATAATAATAGTAATTATAATAATAATTATAACAATAATAAAAATAATAATAAGTATAATAATAATAATAATAATAATAATAATAATAATAATAATAATAATAATAATAACAATAACAATAATAATACTAATAACAATAATAATAATAATAATAATACTAATAATAATAACAATAATAATTATAATAATAGTAATAATAATAACAATAATAATATTAATAATAATATTAATAATGATAATAATAAAAATATTAATAGTAATAGTAATAATATTAATAGTAATAGTAATAATAACAATAATAATAATAATAATAATAATAATAATAATAATAATAATAATAATAATAATTGTTGTTGTTGTTGTTGTTGTTGTTGTTGTTGTTGTTATTATTATTATTTTTTTTATTATTACTATTATTGTTATTACTATTATTATTATTATTATTACAATTATTATTATTATTATTATTATTATTATTATTATTATTATTAAAAATTGAGAAGACAATCCCCAAAGTGGAAAAAATTAAAAGTTCAATCCCCTAATTGAAAAAACAGATAAGTCAATCCCCAAAGTGGAAAAAATTAAAACTTTAATCACTCAATTGAAAAAATTGAGAGTTCAATCCCCAAAGTGAAAAAATGTTAAACGTTCAGGGTACTAATTTATATTTAGGCCTAAAATATACAATAAACTCTAACAAAAGTTAGGTTATAAAATAAAACTAAATTTTATGATTTAATCGTAATGAAAGTGTATTTGAACCCCTAAATGCATTGTATTATTTTTGTTGCATTACGTTTGAAACTCAAATATTACGTTTATGAGTTAAATAAATTGTGATTAAAGTAAATATATTTAGACGAACAAGATTATGAAATGTTTTAATTGATATGTCTGATCGAAACTTTCAAACGTACCAAATATTTTAAAGACTAATAGACGAACAGGCATATAAAATATACAATAAACTCTATCAAAAGTTTGGTTCTAAAATAAAACTAAATTTTATGATTTAATCGTAATGAAAGCGGGATGCATAAACCAACAAATAAACCAAAAGTTAGGGAGGAATAATATTTGTATATTATTGATTTTTGGTGGTATATATATTAGTATATATATGTAAGTAGTTGTCATTGCATCATATTGTATTGAGTAGTTAAATTGTCGCAACTTTAGGAAAAATGATAAAATTTTGAGCAAACAGTATATTATTTGTTCATTTGATTATCCCACATGCAGTTCTATATGTGCTTTGCAACAGGGTTTGCATGATTATTACTGACATTTATATGTATCATACTAATAAAATGAATATGAGTAATATAAATGTCACATAGGGATAAATTTCTAACTAAATTGCTTATTAATATTTTTTTATTTTGTTTTATTATTTTGGTTTATATCACGGTAACGAATTTGGAAAATGAAAATTAGAAGACGATTAAATTCAACTTGAGATTTAGAAAAAGGAGATTAATTAAGTTATTGGATAATATTAAGACGGAAAGAAAGAAAGAAAAAATTTAACATGCAATTAAATAGAAAATTTAATTTTAAATATGCACAAGTGAAGCCTAAAATCTGGATCCCAATTTGTTGGAAGTGTGATTGGGTGATTGTTTTATCAAAAGTTAGGTTATGAAAAAAATTAGAATTTAACACGAAAGTGAAATAGTGGTTACAAATACATTAAACAACAAATAAACTAAAAGTTACATGGAAGCAGTGAAAGTTTGTCTTGTTTCCTGTTAGAAATTATAATTATATAATTTATTTATTTTTGGTTTAATGTGTTGGAGAATTTTGAAATGGAGTATTTTAAACGATTAAATTTTTTGGAATAGATAAAAATTGGATTAACTGTATATTTAATCTCAAAGTATGTATTTTTTTTTCTTAGTACTCCAAAGTTTAAAAAACTCTCATTTTACAACCTAAAGTACGGTTAAATAACTATAATTGACTTTTTTGTTATTTTTGATTAAAAAAATAGTCGAAATTACCAAATTCTTCAATAGAAAGAATATAAATACAGTTTGACCGTATATTTATATATTATATATTTGATTGTATAAACTTAATTTAAAACTAATTAATACCAAGTTAATATATTCATACCCTCTAATACAAATTTGAATATATTTTGAAAAAAATTATAAAAAAAAATCTCATCTTCATCATCCTCAATTCTTAAAACCCAAAGATTTTCAAATTCAAAAACTCTAAACCCTTCATCATCTTCAAATAACGATCTATCAAATATATAAAACACCAACAATAGATTCATCACATTAATTTGCCCAATGAACAAAAAAATCCCAACATATCTTCATCATCTTCCCCATCTATAATGAAACTCAAAAATTTATTTGGATTATTTATTTGAGTTAATTATTATTGGGTTAACTACTGTGGTTAAACTATTTCATTTAGGTTAATTTTATGTATTTATACTTTCACATGTATATAATTAAGATTTATAAGAATTTAATACTTCAAAAAGAGTCAAATACGTCGTTTCGTATATTTTTACCATGTCTTACGGACATATCAACTTTCTGGTGAAAATTTCATCGGAATTTTACTAAAGGGTCTCTATCGTGTTTACTTAAACAAAGTTGAAGTAGCGGGATGAGAGTTTTTAAATCTCGAATTATCAAGTGTAAAAAGATTTATATTTCGAGATCAAATATACAGTTAACCCATAAAAATTCAACAGTATAATAATTTCAATAATTGAGGTGGCATTGTTATATGGCATTACGAAGCATTTGTAGGTGATTATGTTCTTAATTTGTAAAAGTATATTAAAAATGACACAATTTCGGAAAAAATGATAATAAAATATTAAATAAATAATATATAATTTGTCCAAGCAATTTATTCCACATGCAATTCTATGCTGCAACAAGGCTTGCATCTTACCGATATGCATCTTACCAATATTCATATGTTAGGCTATAGTAAAGATCATGCTAATAAAACGGATATGAGTAATATAAATGTCACATACGGATAAAAAAAATTAACTAATTTTTTCATCCACCAACATGTTTTAATTAGGCTCTAATAAAATACAAAATATGACCGAATTGAATGAGTGCTACAAATACATAAAACAACACATAAACAAGAAATAATGAGTGTGTCAATTTGTTGTTTCTCATTAGATATTATAATGATAATTTTGTTTTTTAATTGTGTAGGGTTGTACGCCAATTGAGTTATTCGTGAACAAAAATTTACTCGTTTTGACTCTTGACTTGAAAAGTATAATATTAAATTATGATAATTTTAATAATAATTTAATCATTATAAAAAAACCTAAAACTTGACTTTATTCAATTAAGTAAAATTTGCTAATAGCTTGCAAACAACTCGTTTAATAAAAGAGTCGAATTCAAACATCATATCTAGGCTCATTTAATTATAAACTCGACTCAACTCAATCCAACTCATTTAATTTTTTCACAAATTTAAATTTGTCAACTCAAAACTTGATTCGACTCCACTCGTCGTGTAATTTGTTCCACATGCAATTCTATATGTGCTTCACAACGAGGTTTGCATATGTGGATGAAAAAAACAAATATTAATTTAATATTAATGCTGAAAAATTATTTTAAATAATAAATAATTCAATAATTAAAATTGTTTAGTAATGACCAAATAATTGTGTGTTCGATGCTTTAGACTCAAGAATTTCTTGAAACAATAGAGACAATTGGTACAATGAAGATGATTAAACTAATACAATTTCAGTAATACGGGATTGAAAATTGTCTTTCACTACCACAAATTTAGTATCATGAGACTAAAAATTGTTTATAGAGATTAAAATTACGTTAATTCCTACCTTCTAAATCTCCTAGTGATGCGCTCGACAAGTATGTACTTTTACCCGTAGGATAAAAATTCTGAAGAGAGTTGTTGTTCTGTTAAGTTACTGATGAAGAATTTGTGTCTTTTTCTGATCCACATATGACCTCTTTACAATTTTCTTCCCTTTGATAACTGGTGTAACTTTCATATCCACGATTCCCTCAATTTTCTAAAATTGTCGATAGTGGGAATTAAAACATATAATTGTTTCAGTTCTTAGCCGCTTTAATTTATCGGTCACGTGTCGATATTGTATTGGTTCTATAATAAGGTCTATGATACCCTTAATAAATACTCACGTGTTTTAAATAAATTAAGAATATTTTAGTTTTTTTCTTTTTAATTATATTTTTACCAATAATAAAATAAAATATGGGTATTTAACACAACGGACATATGCTCCCTTTATTTAATATGATAAATATATTAATTTATCGTATTAAATAAGTTTACCTTTATTTCGGCACTAAGAAAAACTAAAATTTAAAATCATGCAACTCCTTAACTTGCCTACTACTTGTAATATTCCAGATATTTTAAAATTTTTATATAAGATCTTAATTGATTTAATTAAAGGTTAAGGTTTAAAATCTAGAATTTGAGAAGTAAGATGTGTAGAAAATGGGTAAATATTTTTTTTAACATAATTGATTTGTTAAAAAATAAATGTAAGAATATTTTAATGATGCATGTAAGACCCCAAATTTTATGAAATATAAAAATTAATTTTTCTTCATATATTTTTTTTCCTGAAACGGTAAGTGGTTAAATTAACAAAATTGAAAGTTAAGGATGTTATGTGCAAATTTTATTTTGTCGGACAATATTCGTTTTGTCGGGGAATATTCGTTTTGTTGGGGAATATTCGGGTCGTACGACGGCGCCGAAATAACTAATTATTGGTGGACCCCACAACGGAATATCTGTCGGATATAGAAAACGACAGAAGTAACCTTTTTAAATAAAAATAGTCAACGGTGTTAACTGTTAAAATACCGGTGATAAAAGAATAGTAGTATACGATAATTTATGGTATTTTACTGTAGCATGCGGTACTCTACAATAGCACACGGTATTGCACAGTGTCTCATATTATTGGTCTGATAATTGACACCGTAACTGTTGCGCATCATTTCATCAATAATTGTCACTGCATAATATTTTATATTATCAATTCAATAATTGTCGTTACACAGTATTTTGCATTATTGATTCAATAATTGTCATTACACTGTATTTCATATCATCGACTCAATAATTGTTGCTGCACTGTTTTTAAAATTATTGAATCTAATAATTGTCACAGTAGCAAATACACTATAATTTATATTATTAAATTAATAAAAATATGTAACGTGTTTCTTACATTATTGTGGTAACATTATTTTATATGTTGGACTCACAGGAAGAATAAATAAATAAAATAAATAAATAAATAAAATAATTAATTTTACTATTTGAAATAGTAACGTGAATAGTGACGTGAATAGTAACGTGAATAGTAAGAAACATGTGGACCCATTGGTGGGGCCCACATGAGTTGGTGAAGTTGAAGAAGTTGGAGAAAAAAAATTGCAGCACGAGGCTGCTGCTGCTGGCGAGCAGCAGCCAGCCACCTACCCCCACCTACCTCGCATAGTAACATCTTTTCTCCTATAAATAGCTTGTTCAGCTGAATAGAAAAATCACACCTAAAATATAAAATTTTTCTATAAGAATTTTATGAGTTTTCTCTGAGAATAGTAAGGCTATTTTGAGTGTTTGAAAGCCAAAAGGAGTGCAGAAATTTTTCAAGTAAGTCTTTTATTAAAGAGTAGTAATTTTATAAATTCCTATTTTTCACGATATTCACAAATCTTCCTTTAGAAGACTCTTCTTTGAGAAGATTCATTTTTAAAAGCTTTCTTTGGAAGATTTATTTTGGAATATTATTTTTAAAACTATTTTAAAGTTGGTATTTTATACTACAAAAATTATGTTAAATATATATAATTTTGATAGTTCATAATATATGAGTTATCATACACTTTGAAGTTTACATGTTGTAATTACTAATTTTATTATAAATATATAGGTTGATCAATCTCATTTAAATCAATATCCAGTCACGTGTTAAGGTAAGAAATGTCATTTTTTTTACACTCTTGAACTTGCTACGGTAAGGGATATTATTTTCTTTCATACTCCTGAATCGAAACTTATTATGGAACTATTGCTTCTATAATTCCTGAAAATATTATATGTTCCATAATAGTTGAACTTCATTATTTCAACTGAACCTTCCTATTTTCTGAACATTTCTATTGAACTGTAATCGTTATTCTGAACTGTGGATCTTGAATATCATTTTTAAATTTCACTCCACATCATGTTGGCAATTTGGACATTATTTGAATCTGCACAAAGTAAACTTCCGATACTTATTGTTTATCCTGTTCTTCTGTTCATCATTTGTATCACTGTTATTTGTATTAATCATCAAGAATCAAGCTGTTGTGAATATCTATGGCCGGGGGCACATATGTGATATAATTGTTGAACAAATGATAGGTTAAAGGCGATATACTAGGTTAAAGACGATACATCTGTTCGGTGTCTTTTATGACACGTGGTTAATGTTCTCTTTGGCCCGTAGTGCAAAGATGAACTGTTGATTGGTATGATTATGACAAAAGGCTGAATCTGGTATAATCATGATCGTTGGTGTTATATTGAATGTCTTTGGCCCGTAGTGCAAAGATGAACTGTTGATCTGCATAATTATGACCAGGAACTGTGAAGTTGTATTATTTTGACTAATGGTATTTCAGATGATAAAAGTTGATGATATTTTTACTAAAAAGAGAAGCGAGTGGACATTATAGTCTGCATTATTCTTCTAATAGATTGCTCATTCCGCTGCTATTATTGATCTGAACGTTGTTTAAGAATTTAACTGCAGTTTTTGATATAAACCTTGTAGTCTATTGTATTCTATCAAGAACTCAACTGTTGAAGGCTAATGATAAATTATTCGTCATTATCTTAGTCATGATATTTCTTACTGGCTATTTGAGCTCACCCTTTCTTTTGTTCCATTACAGGAGATGAAAACGTAACAGGGTCTAGCCGGGGAATGGAGTGAGAGTCTGAGGAATAGCTGTCGTAGTCTTCACGTGTTGTAAAATAGTGTGGCAATAATAGTGAAGACTTAGTTGTGTATTATTATACCCTGTATTGTTGTACGTTGTGCTTTGTTGTAATAATTTTGTTGTAGTCTTTTGACGACTCAAGTTTGGGCTGTGTGGGCCTAGATTTGGGGGCGTCACAGTTGGCATCAGAGCTTAGGGATATGGTCTTTAATGGAGATCTGGGGTAGAACTAGGAGGGGAGAGACGAATATAATCAGTCACTAGTGTGTCCCACCTAAATTAGATTTTGTTATCTAACGAATCGATTTGAATGTAGGAACAGGAAGTGATGAGTCAGTTTGTTTGAACTAACAATTATTTTGTGACCACAGTTTAGTATGGCATCTGGAAATCAGGAGGATAACTTAGAAATGCCCGGTACGTCAATTTCGGGGACGAAATTTCATAAGGAGGGGAGGTTGTAAGACCCCAAATTTTATGAAATATAAAAATTAATTTTTCTTCATATATTTTTTTTCCTGAAACAGTAAGTGGTTAAATTAACAAAATTGAAAGTTAAGGATGTTATGTGCAAATTTTATTTTGTCGGACAATATTCGTTTTGTCGGGAAATATTCGTTTTGTTGGGGAATATTCGGGTCGTACGACGGCGCCGAAATAACTAATTATTGGTGGACCCCACAACGGAATATCTGTCGGATATAGAAAACGACAGAAGTAACCTTTTTAAATAAAAATAGTCAACGGTGTTAACTGTTAAAATACCGGTGATAAAAGAATAGTAGTATACGATAATTTATGGTATTTTACTGTAGCATGCGGTACTCTACAATAGCACACGGTATTGCACAGTGTCTCATATTATTGGTCTGATAATTGACACCGTAACTGTTGCGCATCATTTCATCAATAATTGTCACTGCATAATATTTTATATTATCAATTCAATAATTGTCGTTACACAGTATTTTGCATTATTGATTCAATAATTGTCATTACACTGTATTTCATATCATCGACTCAATAATTGTTGCTGCACTGTTTTTAAAATTATTGAATCTAATAATTGTCACAGTAGCAAATACACTATAATTTATATTATTAAATTAATAAAAATATGTAACGTGTTTCTTACATTATTGTGGTAACATTATTTTATATGTTGGACTCACAGGAAGAATAAATAAATAAAATAAATAAATAAATAAAATAATTAATTTTACTATTTGAAATAGTAACGTGAATAGTGACGTGAATAGTAACGTGAATAGTAAGAAACATGTGGACCCATTGGTGGGGCCCACATGAGTTGGTGAAGTTGAAGAAGTTGGAGAAAAAAAATTGCAGCACGAGGCTGCTGCTGCTGGCGAGCAGCAGCCAGCCACCTACCCCCACCTACCTCGCATAGTAACATCTTTTCTCCTATAAATAGCTTGTTCAGCTGAATAGAAAAATCACACCTAAAATATAAAATTTTTCTATAAGAATTTTATGAGTTTTCTCTGAGAATAGTAAGGCTATTTTGAGTGTTTGAAAGCCAAAAGGAGTGCAGAAATTTTTCAAGTAAGTCTTTTATTAAAGAGTAGTAATTTTATAAATTCCTATTTTTCACGATATTCACAAATCTTCCTTTAGAAGACTCTTCTTTGAGAAGATTCATTTTTAAAAGCTTTCTTTGGAAGATTTATTTTGGAATATTATTTTTAAAACTATTTTAAAGTTGGTATTTTATACTACAAAAATTATGTTAAATATATATAATTTTGATAGTTCATAATATATGAGTTATCATACACTTTGAAGTTTACATGTTGTAATTACTAATTTTATTATAAATATATAGGTTGATCAATCTCATTTAAATCAATATCCAGTCACGTGTTAAGGTAAGAAATGTCATTTTTTTTACACTCTTGAACTTGCTACGGTAAGGGATATTATTTTCTTTCATACTCCTGAATCGAAACTTATTATGGAACTATTGCTTCTATAATTCCTGAAAATATTATATGTTCCATAATAGTTGAACTTCATTATTTCAACTGAACCTTCCTATTTTCTGAACATTTCTATTGAACTGTAATCGTTATTCTGAACTGTGGATCTTGAATATCATTTTTAAATTTCACTCCACATCATGTTGGCAATTTGGACATTATTTGAATCTGCACAAAGTAAACTTCCGATACTTATTGTTTATCCTGTTCTTCTGTTCATCATTTGTATCACTGTTATTTGTATTAATCATCAAGAATCAAGCTGTTGTGAATATCTGTGGCCGGGGGCACAGATGTGATATAATTGTTGAACAGATGATAGGTTAAAGGCGATATACTAGGTTAAAGGCGATACATCTGTTCGGTGTCTTTTATGACACGTGGTTAATGTTCTCTTTGGCCCGTAGTGCAAAGATGAACTGTTGATTGGTATGATTATGACAAAAGGCTGAATCTGGTATAATCATGATCGTTGGTGTTATATTGAATGTCTTTGGCCCGTAGTGCAAAGATGAACTGTTGATCTGCATAATTATGACCAGGAACTGTGAAGTTGTATTATTTTGACTAATGGTATTTCAGATGATAAAAGTTGATGATATTTTTACTAAAAAGAGAAGCGAGTGGACATTATAGTCTGCATTATTCTTCTAATAGATTGCTCATTCCGCTGCTATTATTGATCTGAACGTTGTTTAAGAATTTAACTGCAGTTTTTGATATAAACCTTGTAGTCTATTGCATTCTATCAAGAACTCAACTGTTGAAGGCTAATGATAAATTATTCGTCATTATCTTAGTCATGATATTTCTTACTGGGCTATTTGAGCTCACCCTTTCTTTTGTTCCATTACAGGAGATGAAAACGTAACAGGGTCTAGCCGGGGAATGGAGTGAGAGTCTGAGGAATAGCTGTCGTAGTCTTCACGTGTTGTAAAATAGTGTGGCAATAATAGTGAAGACTTAGTTGTGTATTATTATACCCTGTATTGTTGTACGTTGTGCTTTGTTGTAATAATTTTGTTGTAGTCTTTTGACGACTCAAGTTTGGGCTGTGTGGGCCTAGATTTGGGGGCGTCACAATGCATGTAGAGAATTTATTAAGAAAATAAATTCAATTGAAAAGTGAAAGGGGTTATATTAATATATCTACCTAAAGTGTGCTTATTAGCCAAATAAGAAGATGAGTAATTGATACTCAATAAAACTAATAAAGTTAATTAGTTTAAGTGTGGATTAGAAAGGAAAGTCCTGTAATATAATTAATTGAGTTAATTATATAGTTTATGAATTAAAGTTGTGGAAAATTTAGGATGATTGTCTAGAATGACAATATTAAGAAGTTAATTAATTAAGTAATTAACTTAATTATTAAGTTGTGGTATAGAGCCCAATATTGATTTAATTGACTAGATCAATGAAATGGTGTAGCAAGCCCAATGAAAATGTAGAATAACCCAAGGTGGTAGAATAATCTAATGCAAGTCTAATTGGATTATATTTTAATTCCAATTGAGGTATTAAGCTAGGTCAAATTAATTAACCTAGTAGTCTTTGTAGTTAAATAAACCTTGATTCATGTAATAATTAATCAAGCCCAATGCTTGTTTTAATTAAATGTAACATAGGGTATTTAATGTTAGCCCAATAGAATAATTAAATTTAGCCCAAATAAATTAAATGATGAGCCCAATAGATTTAATTCCTAAGTCCAATGTGGAGTCCAAACTAAGTCAAAGTTGTGGTCAATGTATATATATATTGGTGTATATATATATAGATACTTATATAATGATATAGGATATAAAAATAAAGCTAAATTGGTGAAATAATTTTAGTTTAGTTTAGGTTGTGTTTAATAAAATTGAATAATTAAGATTTAAATAATTTTATATTTTAAAAATTAGATTATAATGACTGAAATAGCATATGAATCTAAAAAAATTATTTGATAATTAAAAAATAAGTTGTCTCTTAATGACATTATTTTACCACCATTGACATGTTGACAAAATTCAATAGTTATGATCCTAACTCTACCCGACACGGGTGTTCGATTAAATGTCACAGTGAACTGTTCTTGTGGGAATAGGCGTGTTTCGAACGATTATGGATTGTTCATCACTTATCCTCTTCGTTTTGGTGAGAATTTGTCTTCGATTGCCGGTGGGTTAGGACTTCCTGAAAAGTTGTTGAGTGATTATAATCCGAATTCAGATTTCTGCAGTGGGAGTGGTCTGGTTTTTATTCCTGGAAAAGATGACTCATTTATAGACTTAATAAGGAAATAAATTGTATCATAGAGAGAAAATAAGGGTAAACAATAGAATCAATCATATATTTTTTGGCAGTATCACAAATTAAAATTTTATACGCAGCTATGGAGTACGGCTCAAAACCCTTGTCCTGTTGTTTAAGTGGAGGTTAAGATCATTTCCTTGCTAATATACTTATATCTCTTTAATGCATTGAAGGCAAGGTAATCATTTCAACCTTGATGTAATCTTGTATTCTTTGAACTCCTTTTCGCTTTTGGTCTGCAGTTATACCTAACTGTCATGCTCTCTTTTTTGCAGCTCAACTGGTTGGTTCTTCTTTGCCTATTGACTCTATGCTGTGTAATTTTCTTTTGACAACAAATAATGGGATGTCCAAAGGTTCATGATGTTTGTCTTAATCTTATCGTGTACCAGAATTTCAAGCAAGAATCTCCGGTGGAGTCATTGCTGGCGTATCTGTTGCAGGAGTTGTTGGGGCTCTATTCTTGGCTGCTTGTTTCTACTTCGGGTTCTACAGAAGGAAGAATGTGGAACAAGGATCACTTCTACGGCCAAGTTTTGATGATCATGCCATAGAGCATATGCATGGTACTCCTTGAGAGTTTGATCGTTACAAGTGTTATGTATATAATATTCTATATCAGTGTTCCTTTAGAAAGAAGAATAGAATTTTTTAATATTTATGTCACACTACATTGGAAGAAGGCAAAAAAGGAAAAACACCTTACTGGATTATTAAGTGTTTAGTTGTTTTGATCTTAGCCTTATTCTGAATGGAAATCTAACTAGAAAAATATCTTTCTGGAATATCTGCTTAATTGGCAAACTTTTGTGCCTTGGCAGGTTCTGGATTTAACTCGGAGAAAATGTCAAATTCTGGACGTCATATTACTGGTTCTTCCTCAATGCTTACAGGCATCACCGTGGACAAATCAGTGGAGTTCTCATATGAAGAGCTTGTGCTGGCCACGGATGACTTCAGTCTAGCTAATAAGATTGGTCAAGGAGGCTTTGGAACTGTTTACTATAGAGTGTTAAGAGGAGAGGTTTGTGCCTATGAAATTGGTTCTTTGATATGGTGTCTGAAATTAAAAAAGAAAAGGGGAAAAAAAGAAAAAGTAAAAAAGGGTTTTTCTGTAACAGAACATAACTTGATCTCAAATGAGTGGTGAGCGGAGGTCAATAATCCATGGAAAATGATATATATTGTGAATGCTTGTGTCAACTTTTTGATTTGTCAGTTACGTGAATAAATTTTAATGGTAACTTGCTTGGAGAGTTATGTAATAGGTGGGCCTCTCTTATAATTCTATCCAATCTCATGTATTGATATGTTTCGCAATGGTAATGCAATGGTAATTCGATACAAAATTGTCGCAATACATATGAGGACTCATAATCCATACGAGTTTATATAGTAAATGTAGTTGCAAATCAAATAGCATTAATCTAATGGAGAATATAATTTTTAAATAATCTACTGATTTGCTTAAAGCCTTTTATTATTATGTTATTTGAGTTGTGGATATGTATTTTCCATGCTGTTCTTCATTTCTATTTCAGGTAACTGGTACCAGTGTTTCTAGGAGTTAAGCAGAAAAAGGTGCATCTAGTCACTATTTAACATCCCTTCCAATTTTTTCTTTTGGGTTTTAAATACAGTTCATGCAACTTTTTATAAGTTTACTCACAAATTTAGATTGATCAACACAATGATACAATATGTACTCCGGGATCATTTATGTGCTGTTTAACTCAAGTGTTATGCATTTTCATTTCAAGTTTGTCTCTTTATTTATACTGCGCAGAAAGCTGAAATTAAGAAGATGGATTTGAAAGCTTCAAAAGAGTTTCTTGCTGAGCTGAAGGTTTTAACACACGTTCATCACTTGAACTTGGTATAATTCACCAACTCTGTAATGGTACCTGCTATCTTTTGCTACATTAATCTCATTTATTTTTTCACTCAAAAATTATATTAGCCCTGCCTGTTCTAGTTCGTTTGTTAATTATATCAATTATTTCTACAACGGACTAGAACACATTCTTTTACTTTGCAATTTTTTAAGATATGAATGAGATGTATTCAAACTCTCGACTTTAAGATTACAGTTTTACTTCAAAGTAAAAAATATCCTTATATGCATATTCTTGTAATTCTATAATAATTCTGGAATTGTATATTTATTTAAGATGATCCTTGAATAAGTGTTGATGAATATATACAGATATAACGTTTATATCTTAAAAATGAATGCAGGTGCGTTTAATTGAATACTCTGTTGAGAGTTCTTTGTTTTTAGTCTATGAATTCATCGAGAATGGCAACTTATGTCAACATCTGCATGGTTCATCAGGTGAGAACAAAAGTTTATCAACAGAACTAAAAAATTATCTTTTGTTTACGCATATGGTTTTATTACCTGTAGAATTAATTAATTTTTTCAGGGAGTGGGCCATTGTCATGGTCTAGTAGGGTCCAAATTGCCCTTGATTCTGCTAGAGGACTTGAATACATTCATGAGCATACTGTTCCTGTCTATATCCATCGCGACATCAAGTCCCCAAACATTTTGTTAGATGAAAATTTCCGTGCAAAGGTCTGTAAAAACACCTATACGAGAGTGATAGAGTATCATAGTTTCTGCGTTTATTAAATAAGTCAAGCTGAAAAAGATACTAATTCTGCAGGTTGCTGATTTTGGGCTGACAAAACTTACTGAAGTTGGGACTGGTTCCTTGCAAACGCGGCTTGTGGGTACTTTTGGGTACATGCCCCCCGAGTAAGATCTTTCTTTCACTTTCTCATTTCATTAAGTTTATGTTTGTTTGTAAGGATAACACTTTGGATTGGATTATTAATCTTAAGTCCTTTGTTTGTTTTAAAAATTGGGCTTGGTTGGGCTTGGGACTATTAGTCCCAAGAGAACAAAATGACTTGGAATGAGGGATTATTTAATACCATGTCCAACCAAGTATTATAATACCTACCATTTGGAATGTGGACAAAATTAACTTATACATTTTTTAAAATGATTGGTGTATCCTATTGTATCCATCTGTACTCACACTACTGAGAATATGATCTCTTTGTTATTACTAGTAAGGGTATAAAAGTCCAATCAATAAGATTTTATCTAATCTTTTAAATAATTCTGGACAAAACAAACATAACATGAGATTATTTTAAATTATCCCATGAATAGTTTCATTCTAAACAAACATGTAGCTATGACTATTTAATCCTAGGATTAGTTGTCTTGGGATTATAATCTATGGGAATATAGTCTCAGGATTATAATCATTGCAAACAAACACGACCTAAGAGTGTTGCTATATATGATAATAAATTCATGTCGATATTAAATACTGATGTACGTGGATACAAAGGATAAAAAAGTATAAACAAGGGACCTATATATTGTGGTTCCATTTTATCACTTATAGTTCCACGTTAAGCAAAATCCACATTAAACATAAAATCAGTCGACGTATAAATCATTTTCCTTACGTTGATCTGTTATGAAGTCTTTAATCAAGCTTTTGTACATCTGCAAAGTCTCTATTACATTTTTATCTGAACAACACTAATAAAAGTTGCATTTGGTGCAGGTATGCACAGTATGGAGATGTTTCCCCTAAGATAGATGTATATGCTTTTGGAGTTGTCCTTTATGAACTAATATCTGCCAAAGAAGCCATTGTCAAGACAAATGAAGTTGTTACTGAATAAGGGGACTCGTTGCTTTGGTTACTTCTCATTCCCTTCCTCAATTCACCAATTAATTAAATGCTGCACTCTTTTTTCTGTTTTTGCCAATAAATGAAAACTGTAAAAAAAAAATTGTATGTTATTTTCTGTATAAAACAAAATTAATATCTTCTGCTTCTTGCTCGTTGCTTTTTCCCAATTCATAGCTTGAATTATTGTTATGTGTATCTCGAATTCTTGTTCAGGGTCCAACTTTTGACCCCACTCGAATTATTTTGTGTGACAATCCGAAGGAAAAGAAAGATTAGGTTTAGCGGTGGTAGTAGAGGACCGAGTCCGATAGGCCAAAGGCCTAATAGCCCACAATCCCTTGCAGTATGAACCTATTATGTTATTTGGGCACATCATGTTTGTAGCCCGGGTTCATATATGTTATTGGAGCTAGGGTTTCGGTATTATTTTCTTTCTTAGTTTTAGCCACTTTCGAAGAGAGATACATAGTTTATATTCTTCACACTTTAATATAATAATATCTTCGGACTTTCTCCCGTGATTTTTCCTGATTTGGGGTTTTCATGTAAATCTTGTGTTTTGTCTTTAATTTCCTTCGTTAATTTCTCTGTTTTGCATAGTTTGTTCTAATATTTACATTATACAGTTTGAGGAGGTTCTAAACCAGCCTAATCCTAGCAAAGATCTCAGAAAACTGGTTGACCCTAGGCTTGGTGATGACTACCCCATCGACTCGGTCCGTAAGGAGAAAACAGATCTTTCAGTTTATACGAGTTCCAAATTGACAAGTAATCTTGATTTCAATAAATGGTGGCTTAATTTTGCCTCTTGTTTTGCAGATAGCACAGCTTGCCAGAGCTTGTACACATGAAAATCCTCAACTGAGGCCAAGCATGAGGTCAATTGTGGTTGCATCAACTACACTTTCATCCAAAACGGAGGATTGGGATGTTGGTTTATTCTATGAAAATCAAGATCTAGTAAATTTAATGTCTGGAAGATAACATATAATTGGTTTCATTAGTGTTACATAGAGAGGAGCATTTCTATGGAAAAAGTTACCACTGTAAATATATGCAGCTGACTATTATGTTACACGAACATTTTACTTTATTTTAAAATATCTGTGTTCGACACTTGACATTCAGATAAGAGTATGAGTATTGGATACTTCTTTTAGTAGCGTAAAAAAATTCACAAAATTGAGAAGTACTCATGTTAGATTTTTCAAAATATCGTATTCAACCGGATATTTCATCCGTGTCCGTGTAACATAGGTGTCAGCTGAGAGATTGTAGGACGCTTTTTAGGTCCAAGTTTTCCTTGTAAACTTCAAAGAACACCAGAATGGCAATGCTTGATTGTTCTTGAACTATTATCACTCCTAATGATGCAATTATTAACCTGTTAATGCGTATTATTCCCTCCATCCGACAAAATAAAACAAGCCCTTTTGTTTTTGTGAAATTAATTGATTTTTAGCATCATTTATCTTATTTAATCTTGATACACACTAGTGATCTGAAGACAAAAAGGAAAACTAAGTAATAAGACGAAGAATTAAATATCTCAATTCAATTATGCTACATATCTATTTTGTCTATCTTAGATATTTTTTTCCCTTCTAGAAAAAGACAAAGCCTAATGGCAATGAAATAATTGCATCCATCACCGCTCAAATACTCACCTATCGGAGACCCTACCATTAAATTGTGACCAGACAAAATCAAACTGGTCCATTAATTAGTGGATGCTTGTAGGTGGGTGTCACAAAAATGCATTATATCGTCTTTGCTTAGAAATATATTGTCAATTTTTATTTTTTTAAAATTAATTTAAAGTATTTTAAATTCACATGATTTATTTTTTAAAAAATTAAAATATAATTAATAATAAATTTTAAATAATTTATAATTTTCATAAATATATTTTGTAAAATTAAATGACCTTATATTAATTTTAAAATTAAAAATATCTCAAATTAATTTTAAAAAATCATTATTATTCCTATATTTTGAAATAGAAGGAATACTCTATAATTGGAATCTCTTCATTTATCAATATTATTCCTATATTTTGAATATTTTACTCACTAAATAATTATTTCGCTACCCACGTTTGCACTACTTTTAATATGTTGTATTTGAATCTTAAACGTTACATTCGTAAATAAAATACATTTGTGTTTAAATTTATTGCTATTAAATAAACAAAATTCAAACACAATTTTCAAATTAATTTAAACTTCTAAAGGCAATAAAACTCTGATAGCTATTTTTTATGTATACATAAACTAAGCAGTTATTGCACTTTCATTTGTCTTCTCAAACGTCTTGACAACCGTAACAAAGTAACGGATAACGCATTATTCTTTTGCCATAATTTTTAAGTAGAAAATGTAACGGTAGACCTTTTTATAAACTAATTTTTAATAATATATACATACATTACTCAATATTACACATATTTATACATTACACAAATTTATAAATAGCATAAAAAATTTGTCAACAGAATTTATTCAAATGTATTTTCAGCATTAGCCACCTTAAAATCCAAATATTTCAAAACAAAGGAGCTTATTTTTACAGGATGTGATATCTATCTATTAATTATTATAATAGTATAAATAATATTTTATTATATGAGTTAACTGAGATATTTTGATTGATCCTGAACTGAGTTAATTGAGATATTTTGATTGATCCTGAACTGAGTTAACTTGTGAAATTATACTTGAATTTAATTAATTAATATTTTTACTTATATATATATATATATATATATATATATATATATATATATATATATATATATATATTATCTCATAAGATATATATGAGAATTGTTAGACTCTCTCTTTGCAGGCATCCCAATTATAAGATATGTAATAGAATGTGCAGACAAGTTTTCTATTCTTTATAGGCATTTAATTGTATCTGATCTTCTCTTTACAGAAAATTTAAAATGTATTATCTATAATTCTCTTTTAATTATTCGTCTTTCTTCATTTATTTTTTTTATAATTTTTTTGTCCTGATGAACCAAGATTTTATTATTAAACATTGAAATTGAATATGACTAACATTGTTAGATAAGACTATACGTCTAACTATTTTAATAAATAATGATTAAAATAATATTTCAAAGTGACTTTATATAGCATTTTTAATTAATACTCGCTTTGTTTCAGAATTATGGACACAATTTTTTTTAGTTCAGTCCAAAATTAATAATATATTTATATTTTAGAACAATAAAGTGATATGATAGTCTTAATTTGTTATTATTTTTCACTATCATTTGTAGCATCACTAGAGTTGTAAATGGTTTATCGAAAAAATCGTATCCATCTGCATTTGAATTTAGGAAAAAACGGATATTATTCGTATTCGAAACAAAGTGAATATATTCGTATTCGGTTTTAAGGTATCCGTATATAAATGAATACGAATACAGATATATGCATATTTGAATTCATTTAACATTCGACCATAAATATATCCAACGGATAGCGAATATTTGGTATCCGATATTCAGATTGGTATTTGTATCCATAATTCGTATCTTAATAACTTGTGTGTGCGTGTGTGTGTAGTAAACATAATTTTTTCAAATAACATTCCTTACATATATATGTAATATTAGTTTTTACTATCACAAAAAAATTATTTTTAAATGTCATTTCACTTTTAAAAAATACGAAATAACACTTTGTATAATATTAATAAATTGAAATGAATTTATTTAATTTTAATTAATGAATTTTTACTATTATAGAGTGTAAAATATCTAAAATGTATTATTTAATGAGAAAATTATATACTAGACGAACAAAACTATAGTTATTAGTTTGTTACAAATATTTTATTTTTAAAATTTACGTGCGAGAATAAAAGTGTATGATAAATTAGTGTTATATTTTTATTAAAAATGCTATTAATTGGATAGCTTCTCTATGATGTTTAAATTTTGATTTGACTTTTATGATCGGTGATGACATGCTTGACATTTTACACCCCTCTTATGATTAGGATGCTTAATTAATATGTATTAATTAAACTTTAAATAATGATAAGTATTATTCAATTTGTTCTTTTATTTTTGTAAATAATTTGAATTAAGTATTACTTAAGTAACTGATAAACGAATTTGAATACCCAAATATTTGAATAATTTGTTCGTTTGACTAAAATAAATATAAACGAATATTAGCCGTATTTGGATAGAATTTCAAATATCGAATACGAATAATATTTTTAAAATCCGTTGAATATCGAATATAAAGACAAATAGGGTATTAATTTTATTAATAAAGTAAAATTAATAAATAAAATACAATTATAAATCCCATGTTTGACTTGGGAGACTGAATTAGTCTATTACTCCCTCCATTCCATTATATAGGTTGTTAGTTCCCAGAGGCACACAAGTGATCTAGAAGGGGGGGGGGGGGGGGGCGTTGAATAGATCTCTTATAAACTTTTTCTTTAACTTCAAAAGATTATTACCAATTAATTCATTTAATTGAGATTTGTTTACACAGCGGAATATTAGTTTGAAAACACCCCTTAAAGATTTGTAAAGCAGCTCAATTGAGTTAAGACTATATTGGAGAAAGCCACTTGTTAAGTAAACCAATTAACAGTCATATGTATATATATATATAAGACAGAATGTAAATGGCTGAATGTAAATGACACCAGAGAGTTTTAAGTGGTTCGGAGACTGAATAACTCCTACTCCACTCTTCTACTACAACGAGTAGGAAATCCACTAAGGATGGTTCATACAGAACCCTTCAAGCTCATTAGCCTGGAAACTCTAATTCACTAAGAACCCTTCAAACCCAGCAGGTTTGGCTAATTTAGTCAATTAGACAATGACATTACTGCCCTCTTCAAGTCCAGCAGACTTGGCTCCTTTAGTCACTAAGATAAGGACAGTACTGCCCTATTCAAGTCCAACAGACTTGGCCCCCTGCTTGTTGATAGATGTTGGAGTAGCTACTGAGTTTGTACTTTAAGTCCCATTGTCCTTAAACACTCAGTGGCAGGGTGTGATCATTCCTGGAATAATATTGAGTTCGGCAATGATGCTTGACTTCTTTATATGATCAATATCTTCTTGTGATCACCCATTGTGCTGCTAGGCTTTTACACTTCAGCTCCTTTTGTACTTGATAACTTTTCGAGACGAACTCCTGAGATGACTGTGAAGCTCCTTCCTTTTGGTACTCAGTTGTTTCTTCTTATCATAGACAGTTTAAAGCTTCTCGAGATGGGCTTCTGAGATGACTGTGATGCTCCTTCCTTTTGGTACTCAGTTGCTACCATGTATGTATCAAGTTGGCGTTTAAGCTTCTCTCTACTATGTGCCTAGCAGCTCTGAACACTTTTCTTGTAATAGAGTCATTTATCTCTATATCTCTCTCAATTAGTGTTAGTGTTCTGATGAATCGTAGAGTCCTTTAGCATATTCATTTTCTGTTTCACTCTACGATCAGTTGTTATCTACCACCATCTTACTTGTA
Source organism: Hedera helix (assembly GCA_947179155.2). Taxonomy (NCBI): domain Eukaryota; kingdom Viridiplantae; phylum Streptophyta; class Magnoliopsida; order Apiales; family Araliaceae; genus Hedera; species Hedera helix. Next base: position 6,231,459 of record OX359286.1, read on the forward strand.
TTCTTTTCAACAACTGCTTCTGTGAGTTATTTTAGCCTTTATATCTCTGTGCATATTTTACCGTTGAAAGAAATCCCGTTGGTTTCATTTGTCTTTGTGCAGATCTTTAATATTTTCAATGTTGACTTTCTTGCTGCTTGTGTCAGTGCTTTTCCCTTTTCTGACATGTTCTGATATATTAACCTGTAGCTCAGCTTTCTCTGAATTTATAGCCGTTGCACTCCCAGAGTTGTTCAGCAAGGATTATCATTTCCTTTGTTAATTAATCTTCTGATTCATCAATAAATACCTTCCTTAACTTTTAGAATCAACTGTTCTGATGCATTCAGAGATGTCTCATTGGTCTGACTTTATTCACCATTTTCCTGAGCAGTGGGTCCTGACTTAGTTGTTTAGGCACAAAGTATTCTGTGACTCTGACATGCATCTGAATTTTCAAGAGCACTTACACTTTCTTGAATCTGGGCGAGGAGTATTCTCTTTTCTCTCACACTATATTGCAGTCATGATTCTTTGCTGTTTATTGATATCGTAGAGTGATTGTCTGCTCATTTGGACTCTACGAATTCAGCTCCACTCGTTACTTGAAGTATGTCGGGTAAATGGTTGAGTTGGAGCGAACTTCTCTTTTACTCTGCGATCTTGCTTTTGGTGATCAGATCGTAGAGTTTGTCTGCAGTGCTTTGCTTTATGATTTCGTTCTATGATCTTGTCCCTTTGTTCAAATCGTAGAGTTTGTGAACTGCCGTGCTTCTTAGTGAAATCGTTGAGTTGTTGTCTTTGTTGGCACATTCTTTAATTCTACTCAACGATTGTTCCATGTGTGGAGCACTTTTCTGTAATGTCTTTTCATCCTGTATTACTCCACGATATCTTTTATTTGTGCAAATCGTATAGTTCTCGTATGCTTGCTCTGAAAGTTTACTCTACGATCTTGCTAGAACGTGTATATCGTATAGTACATTTCTTCTCTGGTTCAGCGTTAGCTGCAGACTTGCTTAGCTGTCTGTTCGACGATCGTAGAGTTCAGCTCTACGATTTGTACTTGATCAATTCTTTAATTTTGCTTGTAAATGCAGTAGACCTCTTGCACATCTGACTTTATTTGGATGATCGTAGAGTTATCCTGGTAAGGAGTCGTGTAGTTCACTCTACGATCTATACAGAATCGTTGAGTCTTCTTTGTAAGGAATCGTAGTGTTCGTTCTACGATCGTATAGAATAATCAGATCAAACATAAGATCAACCTAACAGATTTGATCTTTTCTAACTAAGTCCTTTCTTACATTGTTACATCATTATATTGAAAGGACTTTACAGACTCTGACATACATAAAATACATCAATGATTCAATCTCATGCTACTCTACTTATATCATACATCTTTTATGCACAGTGACTCTTTCTGAAAGATCAACCTAACATTTTTGATCTTTAAAATCTAAGTCTTTTGTACACAGATATCTTTTAAAAGGACTTTACAACATTTGAATCGGATAACTTTCATTTTCTTTTATAAGACAAGATAGTTTTCAGCAAGATCATATTTGTGTCAAACAAGTGACTGGATTTACATTTATTTAGACGTAGGTAAAATATCATACACACATGATCATGTAGACACATAATTTGATTAACATATAATCATTTTGTCATTTAAGCACATAAGCACTTTTAGAGTATCTACGCACATAATCACTTAAGCACATAAGCACATTAACACATAAGCACTTTGTCAGATACACATTGCCAATCAACCATGTAAGCACATTTACCACAATCATTTTTGCACAACAATTATCATCATCAAATCAAAACAATCTTCAACATAGGTTATTTTAGAAGTTTTTTTCTTTTCAAAATATAAGTCTTTTTACATATATTTAGGAGAAAAAATTTAATCATTTCTTACTTTACCCTTAAAAATTGAGTAATTAATAGAGAGTGAATAAAGAGTAATTAATTAGTGCATGTGTAGTAATGGAATTTCAAACTAACATTAATTACCTAAACATTAATATTAATGAGATTTTTTAATATGTGTAATCATGTCTTAAACGACTTATATAATGGAAATGAAGGAGTATTATGTATAAGAGACAAAATGAGGTTAATCGTTGGTTTGGTAGTCCCTTTAGGGTTACAATAAGTTCCTTCTGGCGGATGTTATAGGCCACAATAAATTTCTTCCAGTAAAAATTAATATATGGATTTATATACATCTTAGCATAAATCCAAGTTTAATTTCTCCATTCGTTATGAACTCTTCTAACTTTGTCCATATAATACAATAGTCACACATTTAGTATCCTAATAATTATCCATTTATGACACTATAATAACACACATTAATTACAATAAAAATAAAACTCTTCTAAATTTGTTCATGCGTTAAATCACACAATAATAACAAATATATATAATACAATAATTAATCACACATTTAGTGTCCTAATATTAATCTATTTATGAAAAAATAATACCATACATTAATTACAATAAACAAATTTTTGTTGACAAATTATATGTTAGACACATATGCTCTTCAATATAAATTAAAATATCCAAATTCTTTTCTAAAACCTTTCCGTAATTCTCAAAGTGTATCACTTACAAATTTTCTACCAAACTAAACAAAGTAGTCTAATATAAACAACGTAGTGGAGTAAGTCCAACACACAAGTGAAACTAATAGCATGTTAATAGATTGCCACCATGAATCACGACGTAGATAAACTATACGAGTGATTTCACGAGCAATCTATCTATTTTTGTTTTGTAAAATATATATATGGTTTTACGAAGTGAGTCGAATATTTGTTCTTCATGCAACATGATAATGCACGAATAAGGAATAACGTATGAAGAAGGGAGTGCTACCAAAATATATCTCAGGGTAGATTGTGTTGTAAGCTCACTTAGAACTATATATGTAGCCATTTGAATTCCATGTCACAATGTTGTCTGATTATTGTTGTGGTTTAACGTTATGTAAAAACGTATTATTTCTGTTGCTTATATATGATTTTGGTATTATTGACTTACAGATGAAAGAGATGCGACAAATATGAGAAAGATTGAACAATATAAGAAAACAAGGTTAAAGACATAAATTTGTATTGGTATGATGATGGTGTGTTTTCTCATTTTTTTTGTTGTATTTTTTTTTATTGGTTTTACAATGTTACTACTATTTAAAAATTCCTCCATGAGTCAAAAGTGGTTAGGTCAGTGTTTGCCTAATTTACTACTTAGGAAATACATGCAAGTATACGTAATCGACTAGTAATACATCAGTAAGAAGAGTATAGCTCTTACAGAAAATTAAATAATAATATTTATCAATTACTAACGTTATATCAAATTAATTCTTATCTAAACAATTGTATTAAACTATAAAATAAAAAGTAATTTAAAATTAACAACTAAACTAATTAAATAACAAGGATTAAAATCAGATTTTAGAAGACTTATGATTATAATTTTTCCAATGCTTCAATTAAATCTATTCACTCCATTTTTTATTAAATAATTATATAGCATTGTTAACCAAGAATTCATTAATATTTATACGCCTCTTCCAATAGTCATATAAACAAATTCTTTTAAATCTGACCATAAGGCAACAAAATTGGAAATGAACACCCTAGCTAAATAAATCACTATATTCCTATGTAAAATATGTCAACAATGATTTTAAGTTCAGATTTTCTTTAAGGTTGCATAAGATACATAGATATATTCATATCCTATATACTAATCATATATCACATCCAAAGCATAATCCATGAACATATGCTATTATATTCAGATCTAAATCTATAATCTATCTTTCAATTTTATATAAATTATGCCACTAATTATATGCATTTAAATTGTACATGAACTCACAAAATATGATAAATAATTTATATATAATCATCAATAATTAAAAAGAAAGCAAATTAATTTAATTACACATTGGGTTCAATCTTATTTAAAAATTAGCCCATAACTAAAAAAAAAAAAATCAAAGCTATAAAATAGTTTGTTAGTTCCCAGAGGCATACAAGTGATCTAGAAGGGGGGGGGGGGGTTGAATAGATCTCTTAGAAACTTTTTGCTTAACTTCAAAAGTTAATTACCAATTAATTCATTTAATCAATATTTGTTTGTACAGCGGAATATTAGTTTGAAAACTCTCCTTAAAGATTTGTAATACTCATCTGTTGAGTTAAGATTGTATTGAAGATAACCACTTGTCAAGTAAACCAATTTTAGCAGTTATATCTATATGTATATATATATGACAGAATGTAAATGACTGAATGTAGATGACACCAGAGAGTTTTAAGTGGTTCGGAGATTGAATAACTCCTACTCCACTCTTCTACTGCAACGAGTAGGAAATCCACTAAGAATGGTTCATACAAAACCCTTCAAGCACATCAGGCCTGAAAACTCTGGTTCACTAAGAACCCTTCAAACCCAACAGGTTTGGCTAGTTTAGTCACTAAGATAAGGACATAATTGCCCTCTTCAAGTTTAGCAGACTTGGCTCCTTTAGTCACTAAGACAAGGACATAACTGCCCTCTTCAAGTTCAACAGACTTGGCTCCTTGCTTGTTGATAGATGTTGGAGTTGCTACTGAGTTGTACTTTAAGTTCCATTGTCTTTAAATACTCAGTAGCAGGAAGTGATCATTCTTGAAATGATATTGAGTTCGACAATGATGCTTGACTTCTTTATATGCTCAATATCTTCTTGTGATCACCCATTGTGCTGCTAGGCTTTTGTACTTTACCTCATTTGGTACTTGATAACTTCTCGAGGCGAACTCCTGAGATGACTGTGAAGCTCATTCCTTTCGGTACTCAGTTGTTCCTTCTTATCATAGACCGTTTGTAGCTTCTCGAGATGGGCTTCTGAGATGACTGTAATGTTCCTTCCTTTTGGTACTCAATTGCTTCCATGTCTGTATCAAGTTGGTGTTTAAGCTTATCTTTACCACGTGCCTAGTAGCTCTGAACACTTCTCTTGTAATAAAGTTATTTCTCTCTATGTCTCTCTCAATTCAGTATTAGTGTTCTGATGGATCGTGGAGTTCTTCAGCATATTCATTTTCTATTTCACTCTACGATCTGTTGTTGTCCACCATCCTTTCTTGTATTTTCAACAACCTTTTTTTTGTGAATTATTAAAGCCTTTATATCTTTGTGCATATTTTACCGTTGAAAGAAATCTCGTTGCTTTCATTTGGCTTTGTGCAGATCCTAAATATCTTCGTTGTTGACTTTCTTGCTGCTTGTGTTAGTTCTTTTTCCCTTTTCTGACATATTCTGATATATCAAACTATAGCTCAGCTTTTCTCTGAATTTATAGCCGTTGCACTCCCAGAGTTGTTCAGCAAAGATTATTATATTCTTTGCTAATTAATTTTTTGATCCATCAATAAATACTTTCCTTGACTTTTAGAACCAGCTATTCTGATACATTGAGAGATGTCCCATTAGTCTGACTTTATTCACCATTTTCCTGAGCAGTGGGTCCTGACTTATAGTCGTTTAGGCACAAAGTCTTCTGTGACTCTGACATGAATCTATACTCTCAACAACACTTAATCTTTCTTGAATTTGGGCGAGGAGTATTCTCTTTTCTCTCGCACTATATTGTCGTTCTGTTCGTTTACTGGTTCTGAACTTCTCAGTGAATTCGTCGAGTGATAGGCTGTTCATTCTGAATTTTGCGATCTTGCTATTCTGTTCAGATCGCAGAGTTTGTCTGCAGTGTTTTGCTTTGTGATTTCGTTCTACGAGCTTGTCCATCTGTGCAAGTCGTGAAGTTGCTAACTGCAGTTCTTTTCAGTGGAATCGTTGAGTTGTTGTCTTTGTTGGCACATCCTTTATTTCTACTCAACGATTATTTCATGTGTAGAATAATTTTCTGCATTGTCTTGACATCCTATTTCACTCTATGATTTCTTCTAACTGTGCAAATCGTATAGTTCTCGTATATGCTTGTTCTTCAAGTTTACTCTACGATGTTGCTAGATTGTGTATATCGTAGAGTACATTTCTTCTCTGGTTCTGCGTTAATTGCTGGCTTGCTTAGCTGTCTGTTCGACGATTATAGAGTTCTGCTCTACGATTTGTACTTGATCAGTTCTTTAATTTAGCTTGTATATTCTGTAGACCTCTTGCTCATCTGTTTCTCTTTGCTGATCGTAGAGTTATCCTGGTAAGGAGTCGTATGTTTCACTCTACGAATCATACTGAAACGTTGAGTCTTCTTTGCTTGGAATCGTAGAGTCCATTCTACGATCATATAGACTAGTCAGATCTAACATAAGATCAACCTAACAGATTTGATATTTTCTAACTAAGTCCTTTCATACATTATTACATCATTATATATATTGAAAGGACTTTACAGACTCTGTTATACACAAATACAACAATGATTCATTCTTATGCTACTCTGATTATATCATGCATCTTTTATGCAGAGTGACTCCTACAGAAAGATCAACCTAACAATTCTGATCTTTAGAATCTAAGTCCTTTGCACACATATATCTTTTAAAAGGACTTTACAACATTTGAACGAGATAACTTTCATTCTCTTTTATAAGTATCAGATAGTTTTCAACAAGATCATATTTGTGTTATACAAGTATGTAAATCACAGTATTTGAAATAGGTAATATATCATACACACATGATCATGTAGGCATATAATTTGATTAACATATAATCACTTTGTCAATTAACCACATAGGCACTTTTAGAATATCAACGCACATAATCAAGTAAGCACATAAGCACATTAACACATAAGCACTTTGTCAGATGCACATTTGACAATCAACCATGTAAGCACATTTATCACAATCATTTTTGCACAACAGTCATCATCATCAAATCAAACAACCTTTAACATAGTTCATTAAGTACAAATTACAAAAATTAAAAGAAAGAGTTTAGAGAATAAAATCTGTATTTAAAGCCCGTTCTCCAATTTTTCCTTCAATCCTTGCAATTTTTCGCGTTGAAGTCTTCTTCAGATCTTCAAATAATTCTTCTTCTAATTTACTCTACTCCTAATTATGTTAGATATATGTTAATTCTATCTCTTACTATGTACTTATAGGTTACAATAATAATCCTTACTAAAAGTGGAATTAAAATTCATATAGGAATAAAAAAATTTGACAAAATCTCGCCTAAAACCCGATTGCTAAAGAAGCCTCAGCGCTCCCAGCAAAACTACATTGTTTCACTCCTAAATTTCATTCCTAAGCCATCCGTGCATGGCGCGCATGTCTGCTTATATGCTTCACACCGAACGACGTCGTTTGCTGCCTTTGCTACTAATTGAATTACGCGTATGGCACGTCGGGTCCCTGCTAATACTAAGCGCCATACGGCGCCATTCCTCAATCAAGTCTGCTGCCATACCACACGCGCCATGCGCTCATGCCAACCTTGCTTCTGATTATTTTGATTTTGCCACCAACATCTTGTAAAAATTATAATTTTGCCTTTTGAGCTATAATTTCATTTCTTTTTCCTACAAAATCAAATAAAAATCTAATAAAAATAATAAAAACATATAATAAAACACCTAAATATTAAAAATACTTAAAAACTCACAAATAATTAAGCCTAAAAATATTTAATAAACAGATATAAAATTCACTTATCAGGCAAAAGTATTTAGCACAAAAACTAATATATTATGTTATAATAATTCGTTGAGATTTTATTATTAAACACTGAAATTGAATATGACTAATATTGTTATATAAGACTATACGTCTAACTATTTTCATAAATAATGATTAAAATATCATTTCAAAGTGACTTTATATAACATTTTTAATTAATACTCACTCTGTTCAGAATTATGGACACAATTTTTTTTAGTTTGGTCCGAAATTAATAATATATTTATATTTTAGAACAATAAAGTGATATGATAGTCTTAATTTGTTATTATTTTTCACTATCACTAGAGTTGTAAATGGTTTATCGAAAAATTTGTATCCCTCTGCATTTGTATTTAGGAAAAAACGGATATTATTCGTATTCGAAACAAAGTGAATATATCTGTATTTGATTTTAAGGTATCCGTAAATAAATGAATACAAATATAGATATAGGCATATTTGAATTCATTTAACATCCGACCATAAATATATCCAACGGATAGCGAATATTTGGTATCCGATGTTTAGATTCGTATTTGTATCCAAAATTCGTATCTTAATAACTTGTGTGTGTGTGTATAGTAAACATAATTTTTTTCAAATAACATTCCTTACATATATATGTAATATTAGTTTTTACTATCACAGAAAAATTATTTTTAAATGTCATTTCACTTTTAAAAAAAACGAAATAACACTTTGTATAATATTAATAAATCGAAATGAGTTCATTTAATTTTAATTAATGAATTTTTACTATTGTAGAGTGTAAAATATCTAAAATGTATTGTTTAATGAGAAAATTATATACTAAAAGAACAAAACTATAGTTATTAGTTTCTTACAAATATTTTATTTTCAAAATTTACGCTCAAGAATAAAAGTGTATGATAAATTAGTGTTATATTTTTATTAAAAATGATATTAATTTGATAACTTCTCTAGAATGTTTAAATTTTGATTTGACTTTTATGATCAGTGATGAGTGATGACATGCTTGACATTTTACATTGCTTAATTAAAATGTATTGTTTAAACTTTAAATAATGATAAGTATTATTCAATTTGTTTTTTTATTTTTGTAAATAATTTGAATGAATTATTAATTAACGGATAAACGAATTTGAATACCCGAATATTTGAATAATTTGTTCATTTGACTAAAATAAACAGAAACAGATATTAGCTGTGTTTAGATAAAATTTCAAATATCGAATACGAATAATATTTTTAAAATTCGCTGAATACCGGATACAAAAAGAATAGGGTATTAATTTTATTAATAAAGTAAAATTAATAAATAAAATACAATTATAAATCCCGTATTTGACTCGGGACACTGAGTTAGTCTATTACTCCATCCTTTTCATTACATAGGTCGTTTTAGAAGTGTTTTTTCTTTTCAAAATATAAGTCTTTTTACATATATTTAGGAGAAAAAATCTAATCATTTTCTACTTTACCCTTAAATATTGAGTAATTAATAGAGAGAGCATGAAGAGTAATTAATTAGTGCATGAGTAGTAATGGAATTTCAAACCAACATTAATTACCTAACATTAATGAGATTTCTTAATATGTGTTATCATGTCTTAAACAACTTATATAATGAAAAGGAGGGAGTATTATGTATAAGAGACAAAATGAGGGTAATCGTTGGTTTGGTAGTCGTTTTAGGGTTACAATAAGTTCCTTCCAACGGATGTTATAGGCCGCAATAAATTTCTTCTAGTAAAAATTAATATATAGAGTTATATACATCTTAGCATAAATCCAAGTTTAATTTCTCCATACGTTATGAACTCTTCTAACTTTTTCCGTATAATACAATAGTCACACATTTAGTATCCTAATAATTATCCATTTATGACACTATAATAACACGCATTAATTACAATAAAAATAAAACTCTTCTATATTTGTTCATACATTAAATCACACAATAATAAAAAATATATATAATACAATAATTAATCACATATTTAGTGTCCTAATATTAATCTATTTACGAAAAAATAATACCATCCATTAATTATAATAACCAAAAATGTTTGGACAAATAATACGTGTTGAACATTGAATGGTTAAATTTGATGATAAGAAATAACGTACAAGGACTGTATTAGATAAGATCAAAACAGTTAGGTTGATCTCTTGATAATTGTATAAAAGTCTTTTGTGTTGTACTAAGACTTAGATAGATCAAAACTGTTAGGTTGATCTGTTGGTGTAATAAAATCGTAGAATGAACTCTACGATTTGTGTCAAGGAAACTTTACGATTTGAACAGACTCTACGATCAAGGCAACCAATCGTAGAATGGACTCTACGATTGTGGTCCAGAAGACTCTACGACCAAACAGACTATGTTCTTAACGAGAAACCTTAAATCGAACTCTACGATCAACAGTCTAACAGTTGAGTAAACTCTATGATGATAAGTAAGAGATGATCATTTACAGATCAATCACGTCAGCAAGGTTATTCGTAGAGTTGATCACATAAGGTCGTTGAGCAAAAAAGCAAGAGACATCACGACTCTCAGATCAGGAGCTATTCTATTCAAGCATTCAATCTTCATTGAAGTAACCAAAAAGGAAGCCTCTGCAAATCGATCAAAGTCAGAAAAGTCAGGGGTCTGACCCAAGCGCACTATGGAACAGAAAGAAGACTTTCAAGGCAGAAAAGTCAGAGGACTGTGTCCTATCAGTCCTATAGTTTGGAAGGACCAAACGACTCTATGAAAGTTGGTGGGAACCTACGACTGACATATTTGTCCCAAAGAAAAAAGAAAAACAACCTTCCATGGACTAACAGGTTAGATCAAATAAAATCTCATCAGAGCTTTAATGAGCTATATTAATATAATATACAGCAGCTCTCCTCTGTGAGGTAACGAAAAGAAATACAAGCTCAAGCAGATGGTCCAACGGGAAGAAGAATGAAGCCCTAACTTCTTAAATACTAAGATCAGTAAGACAAAAATAAAGAGCACACAAAAAGAAAAATATACGCAAGAAGTGAAAAAGATCAAACTGATAAGAAAGCTTGCATTGCTACTAAGTCCTTCGAAAACTCAAGCTAATAAGCAACTTAGTAGCACATTCAAATATACATCACTCCAGAAGAGTTCTTTGTGAACTAGTGTATCCAAGTCTGTAAGACTAGTAAAGTTCTTTGTGAACTTAAGTTCCAAGACTGCGGGTCTTGAAGGAATCTTAGTGATTCAGATATTGTAAAAGTATCCTTAGTGGATTTGCTGCTGGAAGAGCAGAACAGTGGAGTAGGAGTCTTGTGAGCTCTGAACCACTTAAAACCCAGAGTCTTTCTTATTGTGTCTTTCATTTGCTATATCTGCCATATAATTGCTTGTTGAATTATTACTCTAACATATCAAGAAAAGGATAATTAAATCATATTCCGTTGTGTTAAACTTTCTGTTTAAGAATTAATTAAGTAAGATCTTTTTAAATAAAAGAAAATTTTAAAAGAATCTATTCAACCCCCCCTTTCTAGATTTCAATCGTGTCATTGGGAACTAACAATTGGTATCAGAGCAGTTTCTCACATCTAAAGCCTTACAAGCTTGAGTAGATCAAATGACACTCAACAAGAATGGATCGGAACTCGGTGGAGGTAACAGACCACCTATGTGTAATAAAGAAAAATTTGATAACTGGAAAGTTCGTATGCAGGCTTACATGGATGCTATAGATGACGAACTGTTCGAGACAGTGCTAAATGGGCCGATCATACCAATGAAGCTTGCACTATCAACTGAAGATCCAAGCAAACTAGTAGCAAAGAAAAGAGACGAATGGACAAACAATGAAAAGAAGGATGTTCAAAGAGACAAAAGGGCTAAGAACATCTTATTTCAATCTCTGGATGATGATCTATTTGAGAACGTTGTCAACTGTAAGACAGCTCAAGAAGTATGGCAAACTCTGTTGATCATGCATGAAGGAACAGAAGAAGTCAGAGAAAATAAGCAATCACTGCTTGTTCAGCAGTATGAGATGTTCACCCACATCTCAGGTGAAAACATTACAACCACCTACGAGAGATTTAACTTGCTACTAAACTCTCTCAGATCTTATGGAAAAATCTATCCAAACAGAGAGCTTATCATTAAATTCATGAGATCTTTGCCAAGCAAATGGGATGCCAAAACCACAGCCATCCGGGAATCAAAGAACCTGCACGAGATGACTGTACAGCAGTTATATGGAAATCTTCTCACCTATGAGCTGGAGCTAAATCAAAGAGCAGGGAAAGAAAGAAGGAGAAAAACATTGATCTTAAAGCCTCAACCTCAACTCACAGAAGCAATCATAAGGATATCTCTGACTCTGACAAAGATGAATCAAATGATGATGAAGGAGCTTCCATGCTAGTCAGACACTTTAAAAGATTCATCAACAGGAACAGACCTCAGAAGTTCAGAAGCAACAGCAGCAAAGAACAAGCAAATGACCTTTGCTACAATTGCAAAAAGCCAGGTCATTTCGTTTCTAAATGTCCAAAACCCTTAAGAGAAGAGTTGAAGAGGGACAAAACGAGAGCAAATCCAAAAAGAGAATTCAAGAGCTTCCACAAACAAAAGAAGAAAGACAAAAGCTTTATAGCTGAAGGCTCCTGGAGTGACTCAGAAGAAGAACTAAATTCTGAGTCAAGTGACGATGAAGAGCCACAGAAGGCAAACCTGTGCTTAATGGCAAATGAAGAAGGAAGCAGCAAAAAGGAATTCATCATAGATGAGGTATTTGATTTCTACTCTCCTGATTTAAGCATTGATGATCTTAGAGAAGGCATGCATGACTTAATGACAGAATTGCACAAATACATAAAATTGTTTAGAAGGTTATCTAAAGACTACTCTCATCTAAAAGAGGATAAAGAAAAAATAAGCATGGAATTAGAAGCCTCAGTTCAAACTGCAAAACTTTACTCTAATCTTGAGACTGAGAATAAAAAACTAAAAGAGATAAATGAGTTGAGCACTCATAAAGTATCCTCACTAGTCTCAAAGATTCAGGAACTAGAAAAGACAATTTTTATGTGGAACAAGTCTAGTTCGTCTATGGACACCCTGATCTCAAGTCAAAGAGATGTGACTGATAGATCAGGATTAGGATTTGAGAATTCATTCTTAAAGCCCAATATGAAGAAGTCAATGGAAATAAATGAAGGCAAATCCTTTAATTTGAATAAAGGAATTGTGTTCATCAAATCCTCAGATTCGATATCTCCCATCCATCCACACTCTGCTAAACCTACAATCATTTTTAACAATAAAACTTGCACAGGTCTTGGATTCAGAAAATTGAAAAATAAGTCAAGCAAAACTCACTCTACGAATCATGAGAATCGTAGAGTAGTATGGAAGCAGAATGTAGATCAGCAAAAGACTATGAGAAAGTCATAATCCATACAAGTCCTGGACGAACAAGAAGTCACAAATACACACATATCATCATCAATATCATATCAATCATAGGCACCATCATAAAAATGATAAATATTTGTTAAGATATCATATAATGCAAAGATCTAAAATCAAACAGATTTGGGTCCCAAAAGGTACTAACAAAGCAGGACCCAAACAGATATGGGTACCAAAATGAAGATTGATTTGTTATGCAGGTAAAGAGATCCATTTGGTATCTTGACAATGGATGGTCACGGCACATGACAGGAGATAAGGCTCTTCTATCAGAGTTAAAAGAAAAAGATGGACCTGCTGTTATTTTTGAAGACAACAACTCAGGGAAAACCAGGGGTTATGGCTCAACTGGGAATGGTGCAATATCTTTCAGTAAAGTGGCATATGTTGAGGGACTAAAGCACAACTTGCTAAGTATAAGTCAGCTCTGTGACAAAGGACATCAAGTCACCTTCCTCAACAACCAATGCCAAGTTAGAGACTTGAAAACTAACTTTCTAAAGCTAGAAGGAGTTCGAGAAGGAAATGTCTATGTGGTCAATCTTGCTAAATTAAGTTCAGAACAAACTGTCTGTTTTCTTGCTAAAGCCTCTGAAGATATGTGTTGGCTCTGGCATAGGAGGTTATCTCATCTTAACTTCAAGAGCATTTCAAAGCTTGTCTCCAAAGATCTAGTAAAAGGATTGCCAAAGTTAAACTTCATTAAAGAAAAACCCTGCAAAGCTTGTCAGTTTGGAAAGCAAACAAAGACGTCATTCCAAAGCAAATCAGCAAACTCAAATGATAGGGTTCTTCAACTACCTCACATGGATTTATTCGGACCAGTATCAACGACCAGCCTCGGAGGAAAGAGATACTCTCTAGTAGTAGTAGATGAGTACACCAGATAAACATGGGTATCTTTTCTAAGCTCTAAAGATGAAACCATTTCACATCTTATCAAGCTCTTCAGACTGATCATGAATGAAAAGGGCGAAAAGATCAAGGCCATCAGAAGTGATCATAGACGAGAGTTTGATTTCTCAGATATGGACCTATTCTGTGAAGAAAATGGAATAAATCACAACTTCTCAGCCCTAAGAACGCCTCAGCAAAATGGAGTAGCAGAAAGGAAGAATAGGACTCTTATTGAAGCAGGAAGAACCCTTTTAGCAGCAGCTTATCTCCCTGAATATTTCTGGGCTGAAGCCATCAGTACTGCATGTTACACTCAAAACAGGTCACTCATACACTCAACATTGAAGAAGACTGCGTACGAATTATGGAAAGGAAGAAAACCAAATATAAGTTATTTCCATGCGTTTGGTTGCCTGTGCTACGTACTCAACAATGGCAAGAAGCATCTAACCAAATTCCAGCCAAAATCAGATGAAGGAATCTTCCTTGGTTATGCAACAGATAGCAGAGCATTTAGAGTGTTCAACAAGGAGTCATTAACTGTTGAAACCTCCATCCATGTCACATTCGATGAATCAGATCCTGAAAAGAAAAGATCACCATTCAACGAGTCAGCTGACACAAGCTCAACGATCGAAGAACTCAAAATCGTAGAGTCCGACTCTACGACCATAGAACCAGCGACAGAAATCCTTGAGCAAGGAGAGGAAATCGTAGAGCACACCACACCAGACATTGGAACTCTACGATCAGAACCAGAAGCTGATTTAGAGGAACTCAGACAGGAAGGTACCAGAACAGACGTCCCTAGCAGAATAAAATGGACCAAAGATCACACTCAATATCTAATTATTGGAGATCCAAACACCGGAATCAAGACTAGAGCTGCAACCTCGAATGAATGTTTTTACCTAAGCTTTCTCTCTCAAGAGGAACCTAAGAAGATCGAAGAAGCCTTAGGAGATTCAAGTTGGATAGAGGTCATGCAAGATGAGCTAAATCAATTTGAAAGATGCAAGGTCTGGAGATTAGTGGTCAGGCCTCAGCATAAACCTGTCATTGGCACCAAATGGGTTTTCAAAAATAAGATGGATGAAAATGGTGTGATAACAAGGAACAAAGCAAGACTAGTGGTCAAAGGTTACTCTCAAGAAGAAGGAATTGACTACGACGAAACATATTCTCCAGTTGCCAGGTTGGAAGCCATAAGGATCTTCCTTGCCCATGCTGCTCACATGAAGTTCAAAGTCTTTCAAATGGATGTCAAGAGTGCTTTTCTAAATGGGGAACTCCAAGAAGAGGTTTACGTGGAACAACCTCCAGGTTTTATCAATCCAACTTTTTCAATTTATGTTTATAAATTAGATAAAGCACTATATGGTCTAAAACAAGCACCTAGAGCATGGTATGAAACCTTAACTAACTTTCTCATTGAAAAGGGATTCACTAGAGGAAGAATAGATACTACCTTATTTTTGAGAAAACATAAGGATAAGACACTGCTAGTTCAAATTTATGTAGATGATATCATATTTGGTTCTTCTGATGAAAAATTATGTGAAAGATTTGCCAAGCTTATGCGGAGCAAATTTGAAATGAGCATGATGGGAGAACTCAACTTCTTCCTTGGACTACAAGTGAAGCAGACTGATGAAGACATATTCATTAATCAAGCCAAATACATCAAAGACTTATTAAAGAAATATGGCATGGAATCTTCATCTATCATGAAGACTCCTATGCCACCTGCCACCAAGCTTGACAAAGATGAAAATGGTAAATCCACTGAAATCACTCAGTACAGAGGTAGAATAGGTTCACTATTATATCTTACTGCGAGCCGACCAGATATAATGTTTGCTACATGTATATGTGCTAGATTTCAGGCTAACCCCAAAGAGTCTCATCTATTAGCTGTGAAAAGAATTTTCAAGTATCTTAAAAGAACTCCAAATTTAGGATTATGGTATCCCAAGGAGTCCTCCTTTGATCTTATGGGATACTCAGATACTGACTATGCAGGATGCAAAATAGACAGAAAGAACACAAGTGGAACTTGCCAGATGCTTGGCAATAGACTTGTTTCTTGGTTTAGTAAAAAACAGAACTCAGTGTCGACATCTACTACAGAAGCTGAATATATAGCCGCAGGCAGTTGCTGTGCACAAATCCTATGGATGAAGACTCAACTTGCAGACTATGGGTTTGAGCTTAATTCTATTCCTATATACTGTGATAATACTAGCGCAATTGCTATAACTCATAATCCTGTTATGCACTCAAGAACTAAGCACATAGATATAAGATATCATTTCATGAGGGATCATGTACAAAATGGAAATATATCACTTCATTACATCCCAACTGAAGATCAACTAGCAGATGTATTTACAAAACCTTTAGATGAATCAAGATTTAATAATCTCATAAGTGAGTTAGGAATGCTAAATCTAGACCCTTAATAAATATATCATGTTTTTTTTTAAGATACTAACTCTGCAGGAATTAAAGTGAGCAAAGAAAATAAGTAAAAGACAAAATTATGAAACACACTCAACGATCGTCAGGCAAAGGATCGTAGAGTACGCTGAAGATCGTAGAGATCACTCAACGATCGTCAGGCAAAGGATCGTAAAGTAAACTATAGATCGTAGAGATCACTCAACGATCAACAAACCAAGAATCGTAGAGCACACTACAAACCGAAAAGTTCACTTAACGGTTGGCAAGCCAAGGATCGCAGAGTATTCCTGTATCGTAAAGCTAACTCAACGAACATCAACAAAAGATTTGAAGTGTCAAGAGGGATCGTAAAACTCTAGGGGCAAAAAGGTCATCAACCAAATGAGATGCTCCTATCAGAACATGACACGCGTCTCAGCAAACATAGAGGGAAGTTTTAAATACTTTGAAAACTGCACATCGTTTATTTCTTCAAATCAAAAATCTATCATTCCTATCCATCTCTCTCAATCCAAAACCCTAAGTTTCCAATACTCAGATAAATCGTTCCTACTATTTCAGGAAAACTATCAAATGGCACCTGCTCAAGTCATTTATAGAAACGAGCTCAACTTCGAAGCCTTCACATCGGCAGATAAGCATTTCAAAAGGATAATCCAGTTGCTAGAAAAGGGGGGTCTGCGAGAAGCTCTGGGAACTAATACGAGGATTCTGTCAAAGCTTATCCGAGAGTTCTACATAAATGGATCCTATGCAAATGGAACTCTAACCACTACTGTAAGAGGAGTGCAGCTCAACCTCACTGCGGAAGAATTTAATCTTGCCCTAGGATTTAAGCAAGGAGGCCTCACATCTCTAAATATGGTGAATACCGAAGAAGGCCTGAGAAGAATGCACCACCAAAAGAATCCAGGACTGAAAGGTTTAAAGAAGAAAGAATTTCCTCAAAAATATGAGTTCCTGGCAGATGTGGTTGGTAAATGCTTACTATGCAAAGACTCGGCTCATGACTCAGTCAGTGAGGTGCAGCTGAAATTGATGGCAGCTATAGTCAAGAAGACAAACATCAACTATGGCTCCTTGCTGATGGAATGGATAGGGAACTGGATCCAGAATACAGAAAAAGCAAAGGGGACCAGAAAAATGTTCTATGGGAGATTCATCAGCATTCTCCTTAGATCATCTTTGGGGGATCTGATTGAGCCTGACGAAGGAGAAGCCCTAAATACTAACAAAAGAATCACCCAGAGAATCTTCGACAACTGGAGGAGGAATCCAGTTGAAAACAAGAAACTATCTCGGTCAGGGGATAGTGAAGGAACGCAGAGTGGGGCAGGGCCATCTCTATTAAAGAACACTCCTACAGAAGAAGAATCTCAGGAAGTTAGCAAACAATCTCAGGGTTTCATCAGAAAGAGAAAAGGAAAGAAAGCTCTTGAGATTGAAAAACCTCATGGCTCATCTAATGAGGCTCCTGATGCTGCTCCTGAAGAAAAGGCTGCATCAGAGGATGAAGATTCTGATCTGCGAAGGGAAACTCGTAGCAAGTATGAAGCTGAAGAGGCAACCCCAAAAGAGCCAAAAAGAAAGAGAAGAAGGCTAGTTAAATTAGCCGACAAAGACTCAGTAGCTAAGGGGGAGCTATTTGAAAAAGCTGTCATTTCTCCAGTTGAGAAGGAGTCTTCTAAGGCAGCTGAGCCTATGGATGCTCTGGCTGAGGGAGAGTTTCACAAAGGTACTTCAGTCCCTTCAGCTACAATGAATAATGATGAAGAGGATGACATCGAAATAGTGGCCGTTGGAAGAGATGAGCAAAGGCATCTGAACTACCACTGCCTGCTGAAATTTTTGCCACTGATGCCATTCCACCGAGCTCTGGTGCACAATGCATGGGATCAGGTCTTCTGGACATTCAAAGCTTACCCAAATGTGGTGATTATAGCTCAAGGCTATCCTCAGAATCTATTTTATGCCCAGAAGCTCATTTCTTGCAGCCCTTTTCTCACATTCTTTAGGGCAAAAGGTTCATTTTATTCCTCTAGCCCTCATTCAAATTCATACACCCTCATCAATGTTCAATAAATTTGAGGTTTCCCCAAATACCAACTCTGCATCAAACTCTACGATCAACACTTCCCCGATCGTAGAGTCACCACCCTCTACGACTGGTGGTCAAGAAAGCCTAAATAATCAAAACGTAGAGTGCCCTCCAGACTCTCCTGAAATTCTGCCTACTCAGCAAACAATGCCTCCGGCTCCATCTTCAAGACTCCTATTAACCCACAAGGATATTCCCTCCACCTCTGGTCACGAATACTTTCATATTCCAAGCTCTACGGCTGACCAAGGACAATCATCTCAACTTCTCTAGGAAATTTTAGACAAGGTATCTCCGCTTCCTACTACTGAGGGCTTAACTGACTTGACAAGCCATATCTATACAGAGATACAAAACGACTTGGAATCGAAATCCCACAACCTTCAACGTAGAAAGGACGATGTCATTGATGCTGCCAATGGTCTCTCTACCAGCCTGAATAAACAATTCTCCACAAGATTAAGGCAGTTAACGACAGCAGTCTCTGAAAATCTCCAAGAAAGGGATAAAAAATTTCTGGAAGCCTTGAACAAACATCAGCAGGCCGTTGTTATTCTTCAAGAAACCAATGACAAATCTATCACTCTCCTCAGTAATGAGATCATTGCCTTGAAGCACTCTCTCACAGAACAACAACATCGGTCGAATGACACTTTGTCATTGGTGGAGCAAAAACAAATCATGGTTGACGAACAACTCCAAGCCCACCAAGATGATGTCGCTGCCACTAAGACTCAACTTCAAGAAATTATTCAGGGCATACAGCAGCTTTCAGAACAGGTAGCAACAATTAATGATGCCAACAAGGGGGAGAAGAAACTGAGCACAACAGAACAAACAAGAACGAGCTCAGACTACAGCAGAAGAGGAAGAGCACCTCAAGGGATGAGGATGGTTTAAACTTCAATACATCCTCCTAGATTCGAAGCAGTACCATCTCGTCCCAAACAGGAGGTGACAACAAGACCTTCTTCCTCAACTAAGAGGCCATCTAGCTCACAGGAATGGTTTCAAATTAAAGAAGAAGAAGCTGTGTTGAGGGAAGAAGAACTGAGAAAAGTTGAAGAAGAAAGGAAAGTATTCTTCAGGCAGAGGGAAGAAGAAAGCAGAAGACCTCCTAGCAGAAGGAGATAAGTTTTTTTTTCTTCTTTTTCTGTTGTTTTCTCAATTGTATCATCTGACTAAAACATCAATAAAATTCATATTTTTTCTCTAGAAAATACAGCTGCTCACTGTATGATTAGGCATTCAATTACTCTTGCATTTTGCCTATTTTAATGTGTTCAAATCACTATCTATTAATAATGTTGTCATCATCAAATTGGGGGAGATTGTTGAACATTGAATGGTTAAATTTGATGATAAGAAATAACGTACAAGGGCTGTATTAGATAAGATCAAAACTGTTAGGTTGATCTCTTGATAATTGTATAAAAGTCTTTTGTGTTGTACTAAGACTTAGATAGATCAAAACTGTTAGGTTGATCTGTTGGTGTAATAAAATCGTAGAATGAACTCTACGATTTGTGTCAAGGTGTGACGCCCCCAAATCTGGGCCCACACAGCCCAAACTTGAGTCGTCAAAAGACTACAACAAAATTATTACAACAAAGCACAACGTACTACAATACAGTGTATAATAATACACAACTAAGTCTTCACTATTATTGCCACACTATTTTACAAAACGTGAAGACTATGATAACTATTCCTCGGACCCTCACTCCATTCCCCGGCTAGACCCTGTTATATTTTCATCTCCTGTTGAAAAACAATGGAACAAAAGAAAGGGTGAGCTCAAATAGCCCAGTAAAGAATATCATGACTAAGATAATGACGAATAAATTATCATTAGTCTTCAACAGTTGAGTTCTTGATAGAATACAATAGACTACAAGGTTTATATAAAAAACTGCAGTTAAATTCTTAAACAACGTTCAGATCAATAATAGCAGCGGAATGAGTAATCTATTAGAAGAATAATGCAGACTATAATGTCCACTCGGTTCTCTTTTTAGGAAAAACATCATCAACTTTTATCATCTGAAATATCATTAGTCAAGATAATACAAATTCACAGTTTCTGATCATAATCATGCAGATCAACAGTTCATCTTTGCACTACGGGCCAAAGACATTCAATATAACACCAACGGTCATGATTATACCAGATTCAGCCTTTGGTCATAATCATACCAAACAACAGTTCATCTTTGCACTACGGGCCAAAGAGAACATTCACCACGTGCCATAAAAGACACCGAACAGATGTATCGCCTTTAACCTATTATATCGCCTTTAACCTATCATCTGTTCAACAAATATATCACATCTGTGCCCCCGGCCACAGATATTCACAACAGCTTGATTTTTGGATGATTAGAATGATATAAATGATGAACAGAAGAAATAGGATAACAATAAGTATCGGAAGTTTACTTTGTACAGATTCAAATAATGTCCAAATTGTCAACATGATGTGGAGTGAAATTTAAAAATGATATTCAAGATCCACAGTTCAGAATAACGGTTACAATTCAATAGAAAGGTTCACGTAAATAGGAAGGTTCAGTTGAAATAATGAAGTTCAACTATTATGGAACATATAATATTTTCAGGAATTATAGAAGCAATAGTTCCATAATAAATTTCGATTTAGGAGTATGAAAGAAAATAATATCCCTTACCGTAGCAGGTTTGATTAACAAAAGGTGAAGGAAATTAATACAAAGGGTTATTCACCAACAGGCGGCAATCCGCTCCGTAAGGTTATTCCCACAATTTAATAGAATTTGAGTACAAAGAGTTATTCACCAAACAGGCGGCAATCCGCTCCGTAAGGTTATTCCCACAATTTAATAGAATTTGAGTACAAAGAGTTATTCACCAAACAGGCGGCAATCCGCTCCGTAAGGTTATTCTCAGAGATTAATAATGAATGAATACGAAAGGTTATTCACCAACAGGCGGCAATCCGCTCCGTAAGGTTATTCCCACAATTTAATACATGGAAATAAAAGGCACGTCTTATGAGTAAGGAAGAAACAATATTATTATCGAGAATCAAATAATGATAATCCCTTACCATAGTACGTTTGAATAATGGAAGATGAAAAAGATGGTATCCCTTACCATAGTACGTTTGAATAATGGAAGATGAAAAAGATGGTATCCCTTACCTCAACACGTGACTGGATATTGATTTAAATGAGGTTGATTAACTTGAACAGTACACGTATACTTATAGATCTTCACAAATACTCAAGATGACTTAAGCACACTTAGAGAGAACTTTCACAAGAAGTATTTAGAGAGAGAAAGAAAGAACAAGTAAGGAAGTTTATGAAAAATCCTTAAGTTAAGGCTTCTATTTATAGCCAAAAATCTTATCATTCATTTAATCTAAACCATTCATTTAAAGATCATCTTTTAATCTACACCATCCATTTCAAATATTATATTATCTTTAATCTACACCATTCATTTCATATCACCTAATAATCACCTAACTTTATATTATAAAAAAATTAATTTAATTATTCAACAATAATTCACACTTTAATCTACACCATTCATTTCATATCACCTAATAATCACCTAACTTTATATTATAAACAAATCAATTCAATTATTCAACAATAATTCACACTTTAATCTACACCATTCATTTCATATCACCTAATAATCACCTAACTTTATATTATAAACAAATAACTTTATCAATTCAATTATTATGACTAATTGTTATAAATACAGTATAGTTAGCTCTTAGATATATCAAGTCAATAAATTAATGAAATACAACTGTTTAAAAAACATCATAATAGAGATAACAATAATGTAAAATAAAGCATACGTTACTGTGTAATGACAATTATTGATTCAATAATGTGAATTACTGTGCATATGTTACTGTGACAATTATTAGGTTCAATAATTTTAAAAACAGTGCAACAACAATTATTGACCCAATGATATAAAATACAGTGTAATGACAATTATTAAATCAATAATACAAAATACTGTGTAACAACAATTATTGAATTGATAATATAAAATATTATGCAGTGACAATTATAGATGAAATGATGCGTAACAGTTACGGTGTCAATTATCAGACCAATAATATGAGACACTATGCAATACCGTGTGTTACTGTAGAGTACCGTGTGCTACAGAAAATACCATAAACTACCGTATGCTACTATTCTTTTATCACCATTTTAACAGTTCCGTTGACTATTTTTATTTAAAAAGGTTACTTCTGTCGTTTTCTATATCCGACAAATATTCCGTTGTGGGGTCCACCAATAATTTATTATTTCGGCGCCGTCGTACGGCACGAATATTCCCCGACCAAACGAATATTCCCCGACAAAGCGAATATTGTCCGACAAAATAAAATTTGCACATAACATCCTTAACTTTCAATTTTGTTAATTTAACCACTTACTGTTTAAAAAAAAAATATATATATGAAGAAAAATTAAATTTTGTATTTCATAAAATTCGGGGTCTTACAACCTCCCCTCCTTATGAAATTTCGTCCCCGAAATTGACGTACCTGACATATCGAAGAGGTAAGGATACTTAGATTTCATCTCAGATTCTAGCTCCCAGGTCATTTCCTCAGTATCTTGGTTCCTCCATAAAACCTTAACTTGAGGTATAACCTTTGAGCGTAGGATCTGCTCCTTCTTATCCAGGATCTTAACAGGTACCTCCTCGTATGTTAAATCCTCTGCTATAACGTCTGGTTCTAACTCAATGACGTGGTTTGGGTCCTTCACATATTTACGTAACATAGATATGTGAAAAACGTTATGGATGCGAGACATACTTGGTGGTAGGGCTAGTCTGTAGGCTACGGTTCCTATTCGATCGAGGATTTCAAATGGGCCAATAAATCGAGGGTTGAGCTTTCCTCTCTTTCCGAATCTCGTAACCCCTTTCCATGGAGAAACACGTAAGAATACATGATCTCCGACGTTGAAACTTTCGTCTCTCCGATGAAGATCAGCATAACTCTTTTGTCGTTCTTGTGCGGTCTGTATTCGTTGTCGGATCATTTGGATCTTTTCGGTCGTCAAGCGTACCAACTCGGGTCCCAACAATTTTGCTTCTCCTACCTCATTCCAACATATTGGAGAGCGACACTTCCTTCCATACAATGCCTCGAATGGAGCCATGCCTATGCTTGCTTGGTAACTATTGTTGTAAGAAAATTCCACCAACGGCAAGTACTTATCCCAACTTCCTTTGAAGTCTAATACACAAAGTCTCAAAAGATCTTCGAGGGTGTGGATCGTCCTTTCCGATTGTCCGTCCGTTTGAGGATGGTATGCAGAACTAAAACGTAGTTCAGTGCCCATAGCTTTTTGTAGACTGATCCAAAAGCGTGAAGTGAATTTAGGATCTCGATCAGAAACTATGGAAACTGGCATGCCATGCAATCTCACGATCTCATTTATGTACATACCGGCAAGACGTTCAAGTGAAAAGTTTTCTCGTATAGGCAAGAAATGAGCAGATTTGGTCAATCTATCTACGATCACCCAAATTGCATCTAAGCCTTGAGAAACTTTTGGAAGACCCGTCACGAAGTCCATATTGATGTGTTCCCACTTCCATTCGGGAACTTCAAGTGATTGTAATGGACCTTTAGGAATTTGATGTTCTGCCTTGACACGTTGACAAGTTAGGCACCTTGAGATAAACTCCGCAATCTCTCTTTTTATATTGTTCCACCAAAATGTATGTCGAAGATCTCGATACATCTTGGTACCTCCTGGGTGGATTGCAAACGGCGTGTTGTGTGCCTCCATCATGATTTTATGCTTTAATTCAGGATCGTTAGGAACACAGAGTCGAGAGTTGACTCGAAGTATTCCTTTCTCGTCGATTCTTGCTTCGGGAATGGCACCTTTTTGTACTTTCTTTATCATGTTTATCAGTTCCGGATCGGTAGCTTGAGCAGCTTTAATTTTATCGATTAAAGTTGGTTCTTCTCGCACGTGAGCAATCTTCGAGTGGGTCCCTGATGTCTTTAGCTCTATCTCCATCTTTTGCAAGTCGTACAAAATACACTTTTGTGTTGTCAGCAGTGCACTTGTACTTGCATAAGATTTTCTGCTCAAAGCGTCAGCTACAACGTTCGCCTTTCCCGGGTGATACTGGATTGTGTGGTCATAATCCTTTAACAGCTCAAGCCAACGTCGTTGTCGCATGTTGAGTTCCTTCTGGGTGAAGAAATACTTGAGACTTTTATGATCCGTATAGATATCCACTTTTTCTCCGTACAAGTAGTGTCTCCAGATCTTCAACGCGAAAACGACTGCTGCCAACTCTAGATCATGAGTAGGATAATTTTTCTCATAATCTTTGAGTTGTCGAGAGGCGTAGGCTATAACCTTTCCATGTTGCATAAGGACACAGCCTAGACCTTTGCCAGAAGCATCGCTGTAGATAACAAATTCTCCTGATCCTGATGGTATGGTCAGAACAGGAGCTGAAACAAGTCTCCTCTTGAGTTCTTGAAAACTCTTCTCGCATTCCTCGCTCGATATAAGTTTTGTACTAGAATGAATGATACCGATATCTAGTAATTAAACTTTCAACTCTTGGTGTTGTATGGGAGCCATTTGGTGTGGGACTTTAAAAATGGGCTTAGTGTCGGGTTCAAGATCGATACAGAATTCAATTTCACGGTTTGGGGTAAGCCAGAAAGTTCCTCAGAAAAAAAACGTCAGGAAACTCATTAACAATGGGAATATCATTCAAGTTTGACGTGTTTTTGTTCAAATCAGTGACATGAGCTAAAAAGGCTTGACATCCGTTTTTCAATAAACGAATGGCTTTATGGCTAGAAATAACAGTTATAGATTTCAATGGTTTAGTTGCTTGAATTTGCATGACAGGTTGATTAGGAATATGAAAACTAATAATCTTATGAAAACAATCAATTTTAGCATGATGGGTAGTCAACCAATCAATTCCTAAAATCACATCAAATTCATGCATCTCTAAAGAAATAAGGTCAATAGGTAATGTGAGGTTGTTGATTTGAACTTAGGCAAGATTTATAGATAGTAAATGTAATAGGTATTTCTCCCAATGAGGTTTCAACTGATAAGACAAGATTTAAGTTTTCAATAGTCAAATTTAAACGTTGAGTACATATAGGTGAGATAAAAGAGTGGATAGAGCCAGTATCTAATATGGCATAGACTTCACGAGAATTTATGAATAGCTTACCGGTTATCACCTCATTCGGTTTCTTGACTGTTATCGTCAAATCGAATCCCGAATACTTCATTCGGATCTTCACGTATTTCAACCATGGGAATACCACTGAATAATTTTCTAGCAAACTGTTTCTCGGGTTCATCAACTTCATCAGTAGTAAGGTACCAATGATTTCCATTAAAATAGTATTTTCAATAGACTGCAGTTTCCACGATAGTGACTAACTTAACCTGAATTCCTCTAAATTGTAACGCCCAAAAGTATAGAAACATCATTTTTAAATAATCTTGAAAATCATAGCTGGAACACCATAAATCCCAAAGACTAATATGAAAAGTCCATATATTCTGATCCTTTGTTATAGAGCATAACCATGTGATATCACTCTCCCAATTAGTGAGTAAATTAAAGGCAATAATTTCCGCAAGTTCGTTACTTCCTTTAATTCCTTCTAAGAATGGATCTGGAACGACTGTAGCAGAGCTTTCACCTTCATCCTTACTGGATAGAACACGCATAATTTTTGTCTTAGGCAAATGATTCAACTCTGAGTTTGTAAGAAGATTATTCGTCGCCTCTTGTTTTGCAGCTACATTTGTTTCGGTAATTTCATAATTAACCTCCTGATTTCCAGATGCCATAATTAACTGTGGTCACAAAATAAATGTTAGTTCAAATAAACTGACTCATCTCTTCATGTTCCTACATTCAAATCGATTCATTAGATAAAAAAATAAATCTAATTTAGGTAGGACACACTAGTGATTGATTCTATTCGTCTCTCCCCTCCTAGTTCTAACCCCAGATCTCCATTAAAGACCATATCCCTAAGCTCTGATGCCAACTGTGACGCCCCCAAATCTGGGCCCACACAGCCCAAACTTGAGTCGTCAAAAGACTACAACAAAATTATTACAACAAAGCACAACGTACTACAATACAGTGTATAATAATACACAACTAAGTCTTCACTATTATTGCCACACTATTTTACAAAACGTGAAGACTATGATAACTATTCCTCGGACCCTCACTCCATTTCCCGGCTAGACCCTGTTATGTTTTCATCTCCTGTTGAAAAACAATGGAACAAAAGAAAGGGTGAGCTCAAATAGCCCAGTAAAGAATATCATGA
The DNA here is from genome assembly GCA_947179155.2 of Hedera helix. Lineage (NCBI taxonomy): Eukaryota > Viridiplantae > Streptophyta > Magnoliopsida > Apiales > Araliaceae > Hedera > Hedera helix. Next base: position 6,258,431 of record OX359286.1, read on the forward strand.
CTAAGATAATGACGAATAAATTATCATTAGTCTTCAACAGTTGAGTTCTTGATAGAATACAATAGACTACAAGGTTTATATAAAAAACTGCAGTTAAATTCTTAAACAACGTTCAGATCAATAATAGCAGCGGAATGAGTAATCTATTAGAAGAATAATGCAGACTATAATGTCCACTCGGTTCTCTTTTTAGGAAAAACATCATCAACTTTTATCATCTGAAATATCATTAGTCAAGATAATACAAATTCACAGTTTCTGATCATAATCATGCAGATCAACAGTTCATCTTTGCACTACGGGCCAAAGACATTCAATATAACACCAACGGTCATGATTATACCAGATTCAGCCTTTGGTCATAATCATACCAAACAACAGTTCATCTTTGCACTACGGGCCAAAGAGAACATTCACCACGTGCCATAAAAGACACCGAACAGATGTATCGCCTTTAACCTATTATATCGCCTTTAACCTATCATCTGTTCAACAAATATATCACATCTGTGCCCCCGGCCACAGATATTCACAACAGCTTGATTTTTGGATGATTAGAATGATATAAATGATGAACAGAAGAAATAGGATAACAATAAGTATCGGAAGTTTACTTTGTACAGATTCAAATAATGTCCAAATAGTCAACATGATGTGGAGTGAAATTCAAGATCCACAGTTCAGAATAACGGTTACAATTCAATAGAAAGGTTCACGTAAATAGGAAGGTTCAGTTGAAATAATGAAGTTCAACTATTATGGAACATATAATATTTTCAGGAATTATAGAAGCAATAGTTCCATAATAAATTTCGATTTAGGAGTATGAAAGAAAATAATATCCCTTACCGTAGCAGGTTTGATTAACAAAAGGTGAAGGAAATTAATACAAAGGGTTATTCACCAACAGGCGGCAATCCGCTCCGTAAGGTTATTCCCACAATTTAATAGAATTTGAGTACAAAGAGTTATTCACCAAACAGGCGGCAATCCGCTCCGTAAGGTTATTCCCACAATTTAATAGAATTTGAGTACAAAGAGTTATTCACCAAACAGGCGGCAATCCGCTCCGTAAGGTTATTCTCAGAGATTAATAATGAATGAATACGAAAGGTTATTCACCAACAGGCAGCAATCCGCTCCGTAAGGTTATTCCCACAATTTAATACATGGAAATAAAAGGCACGTCTTATGAGTAAGGAAGAAACAATATTATTATCGAGAATCAAATAATGATAATCCCTTACCATAGTACGTTTGAATAATGGAAGATGAAAAAGATGGTATCCCTTACCATAGTACGTTTGAATAATGGAAGATGAAAAAGATGGTATCCCTTACCTCAACACGTGACTGGATATTGATTTAAATGAGGTTGATTAACTTGAACAGTACACGTATACTTATAGATCTTCACAAATACTCAAGATGACTTAAGCACACTTAGAGAGAACTTTCACAAGAAGTATTTAGAGAGAGAAAGAAAGAACAAGTAAGAAAGTTTATGAAAAATCCTTAAGTTAAGGCTTCTATTTATAGCCAAAAATCTTATCATTCATTTAATCTAAACCATTCATTTAAAGATCATCTTTTAATCTACACCATCCATTTCAAATATTATATTATCTTTAATCTACACCATTCATTTCATATCACCTAATAATCACCTAACTTTATATTATAAAAAAATCAATTTAATTATTCAACAATAATTCACACTTTAATCTACACCATTCATTTCATATCACCTAATAATCACCTAACTTTATATTATAAACAAATCAATTCAATTATTCAACAATAATTAACACTTTAATCTACACCATTCATTTCATATCACCTAATAATCACCTAACTTTATATTATAAACAAATAACTTTATCAATTCAATTATTATGACTAATTGTTATAAATACAGTATAGTTAGCTCTTAGATATCAAGTCAATAAATTAATGAAATACAACTGTTTAAATAACATCATAATAGAGATAACAATAATGTAAAATAAAGCATACGTTACTGTGTAATGACAATTATTGATTCAATAATGTGAATTACTGTGCATATGTTACTGTGACAATTATTAGGTTCAATAATTTTAAAAACAGTGCAACAACAATTATTGACTCAATGATATAAAATACAGTGTAATGACAATTATTAAATCAATAATGCAAAATACTGTGTAACAACAATTATTGAATTGATAATATAAAATATTATGCAGTGACAATTATCGATGAAATGATGCGTAACAGTTACGGTGTCAATTATCAGACCAATAATATGAGACACTATGCAATACCGTGTGTTACTGTAGAGTACCGTGTGCTACAGAAAATACCATAAACTACCGTATGCTACTATTCTTTTATCACCGGTATTTTAACAGTTCCGTTGACTATTTTTATTTAAAAAGGTTACTTCTGTCGTTTTCTATATCCGACAAATATTCCGTTGTGGGGTCCACCAATAATTTATTATTTCGGCGCCGTCGTACGGCACGAATATTCCCCGACCAAACGAATATTCCCCGACAAAGCGAATATTGTCCGACAAAATAAAATTTGCACATAACATCCTTAACTTTCAATTTTGTTAATTTAACCACTTACTGTTTCAAAAAAAAAAATATATATGAAGAAAAATTAAATTTTGTATTTCATAAAATTCGGGGTCTTACACAAGGAAACTCTACGATTTGAACAGACTCTACGATCAAGGCAACCAATCGTAGAATGGACTGTGACGCCCCCAAATCTGGGCCCACACTGCCCAAACTTGAGTCGTCAAAATACTACAACAAAATTATTACAACAAAGCACAACGTACAACAATACAGTGTATAATAATACACAACTAAGTCTTCACTATTATTGCCACACTATTTTACAAAACGTGAAGACTATGATAACTATTCCTCGAACCCTCACTCCATTCCCCGGCTAGACCCTGTTATGTTTTCATCTCCTGTTGAAAAACAATGGAACCAAAGAAAGGGTGAGCTCAAATAGCCCAGTAAAGAATATCATGACTAAGATAATGACGAATAAATTATCATTAGTCTTCAACAGTTGAGTTCTTGATAGAATACAATAGACTACAAGGTTTATATCAAAAACTGCAGTTAAATTCTTAAACAACGTTCAGATCAATAATAGCAGCGGAATGAGTAATCTATTAGAAGAATAATGCAGACTATAATGTCCACTCGGTTCTCTTTTTAGGAAAAACATCATCAACTTTTATCATCTGAAATATCATTAGTCAAGATATTACAAATTCACAGTTCCTGATCATAATCATGCACATCAACAGTTCATCTTTGTACTACGGGCCAAAGATATTCAATATAGCACCAACGGTCATGATTATACCAGATTTAGCCTTTGGTCATAATCATACCAAACAACAGTTCATCTTTGCACTACGGGCCAAAGAGAACATTCACCACGTGCCATAAAAGACACCGAACAGATGTATCGCCTTTAACCTATTATATCGCCTTTAACCTATCATCTGTTCAACAAATATATCACATCTGTGCCCCCGGCCACAGATATTCACAACAGCTTGATTTTTGGATGATTAGAATGATATAAATGATGAACAGAAGAAATAGGATAACAATAAGTATCGGAAGTTTACTTTGTACAGATTCAAATAATGTCCAAATTGTCAACATGATGTGGAGTGAAATTTAAAAAATGATATTCAAGATCCACAGTTCAGAATAACGGTTACAATTCAATAGAAAGGTTCACATAAATAGGAAGGTTCAGTTGAAATAATGAAGTTCAACTATTATGGAACATATAATATTTTCAGGAATTATAGAAGCAATAGTTCCATAATAAATTTCGATTTAGGAGTATGAAAGAAAATAATATCCCTTACCGTAGCAGGTTTGATTAACAAAAGGTGAAGGAAATTAATACAAAGGGTTATTCACCAACAGGCGGCAATCCGCTCCGTAAGGTTATTCCCACAATTTAATAGAATTTGAGTACAAAGAGGTATTCACCAAACATGCGGCAATCCGCTCCGTAAGGTTATTCCCACAATTTAATAGAATTTGAGTACAAAGAGTTATTCACCAAACAGGCGGCAATCCGCTCCGTAAGGTTATTCTCAGAGATTAATAATGAATGAATACGAAAGGTTATTCACCAACAGGCGGCAATCCGCTCTGTAAGGTTATTCCCACAATTTAATACATGGAAATAAAAGGCACATCTTATGAGTAAGGAAGAAACAATATTATTATCGAGAATCAAATAATGATAATCCCTTACCATAGTATGTTTGAATAATGGAAGATGAAAAAGATGGTATCCCTTACCGTAACACGTGACTGGATATTGATTTAAATGAGGTTGATTAACTTGAACAGTACACGTATACTTATAGATCTTCACAAATACTCAAGATGACTTAAGCACACTTAGAGAGAACTTTCACAAGAAGTATTTAGAGAGAGAAAGAAAGAACAAGTAAGGAAGTTTATGAAAAATCCTTAAGTTAAGGGTTCTATTTATAGCCAAAAATCTTATCATTCATTTAATCTAAACCATTCATTTAAAGATTATCTTTTAATCTACACCATCCATTTCAAATATTATATTATCTTTAATCTACACCATTCATTTCATATCACCTAATAATCACCTAACTTTATATTATAAACAAATTAATTTAATTATTCAACAATAATTCACACTTTAATCTACACCATTCATTTCATATCACCTAATAATCACCTAACTTTATATTATAAACAAATCAATTCAATTATTCAACAATAATTCACACTTTAATCTACACCATTCATTTCATATCACCTAATAATCACCTAACTTTATATTATAAACAAATAACTTTATCAATTCAATTATTATGACTAATTGTTATAAATACAGTATAGTTAGCTCTTAGATATCAAGTCAATAAATTAATGAAATACAACTATTTAAATAACATCATAATAGAGATAACAATAATGTAAAATAAAGCATACGTTACTGTGTAATGACAATTATTGATTCAATAATGTGAATTACTGTGCATATGTTACTGTGACAATTATTAGGTTCAATAATTTTAAAAACAGTGCAACAACAATTATTGACTCAATGATATAAAATACAGTGTAATGACAATTATTAAATCAATAATGCAAAATACTGTGTAACAACAATTATTGAATTGATAATATAAAATATTATGCAGTGACAATTATCGATGAAATGATGCGTAACAGTTACGGTGTCAATTATCAGACCAAAAATATGAGACACTATGCAATACCGTGTGTTACTGTAGAGTACCGAGTGCTACAGAAAATACCAATAGCTACCGTATGCTACTATTCTTTTATCACCGGTATTTTAACAGTTCCGTTGACTATTTTTATTTAAAAAGGTTATTTCTGTCGTTTTCTATATCCGACAAATATTCCGTTGTGGGGTCCACCAATAATTTGTTATTTCGGCGCCGTCGGACCAAACGAATATTCCCCGACCAAACGAATATTCCCCGACAAAGCGAATATTGTCCGACAAAATAAAATTTGCACATAACATCCTTAACTTTTAACTTTATCGATTTAACCACTTACTGTTTAAAAAAATATCTATATGAAGAAAAATTAAATTTTGTATTTCATAAAATTCGGGGTCTTACAACCTCCCCTCCTTATGAAATTTCGTCCCCGAAATTGACGTACCTGACATATCGAAGAGGTAAGGATACTTAGATTTCATCTCAGATTCTAGCTCCCAGGTCATTTCCTCAGTATCTTGGTTCCTCCATAAAACCTTAACTTGAGGTATAACCTTTGAGCGTAGGATCTGCTCCTTCTTATCCAGGATCTTAACAGGTACCTCCTCGTATGTTAAATCCTCTGCTATAACGTCTGGTTCTAACTCAATGACGTGGTTTGGGTCCTTCACATATTTACGTAACATAGATATGTGAAAAACATTATGGATGCGAGACATACTTGGTGGTAGGGCTAGTCTGTAGGCTACGGTTCCTATTCGATCGAGGATTTCAAATGGGCCAATAAATCGAGGGTTGAGCTTTCCTCTCTTTCCGAATCACGTAACCCCTTTCCATGGAGAAACACGTAAGAATACATGATCTCCGACGTTGAAACTTTCGTCTCTCCGATGAAGATCAGCATAACTCTTTTGTCGTTCTTGTGCGGTCTGTATTCGTTGTCGGATCATTTGGATCTTTTCGGTCGTCAAGCGTACCAACTCGGGTCCCAACAATTTTGCTTCTCCTACCTCATTCCAACATATTGGAGAGCGACACTTCCTTCCATACAATGCCTCGAATGGAGCCATGCCTATGCTTGCTTGGTAACTGTTGTTGTAAGAAAATTCCACCAACGGCAAGTACTTATCCCAACTTCCTTTGAAGTCTAATACACAAAGTCTCAAAAGATCTTCGAGGGTCTGGATCGTCCTTTCCGATTGTCCGTCCGTTTGAGGATGGTATGCAGAACTAAAACGTAGTTCAGTGCCCATAGCTTTTTGTAGACTGATCCAAAAGCGTGAAGTGAATCTAGGATCTCGATCAGAAACTATGAAAACTGGCATGCCATGCAATCTCACGATCTCATTTATGTACATACCGGCAAGACGTTCAAGTGAAAAGTTTTCTCGTATAGGCAAGAAATGAGCAGATTTGGTCAATCTATCTACGATCACCCAAATTGCATCTAAGCCTTGAGAAACTTTTGGAAGACCCGTCACGAAGTCCATATTGATGTGTTCCCACTTCCATTCGGGAACTTCAAGTGATTGTAATGGACCTTTAGGAACTTGATGTTCTGCCTTGACACGTTGACAAGTTAGGCACCTTGAGATAAACTCCGCAATCTCTCTTTTCATATTGTTCCACCAAAATGTATGTCGAAGATCTCGATACATCTTGGTACCTCCTGGGTGGATTGCAAACGGCGTGTTGTGTGCCTCCATCATGATTTTATGCTTTAATTCAGGATCGTTAGGAACACAGAGTCGAGAGTTGACTCGAAGTATTCCTTTCTCGTCGATTCTTGCTTCGGGAATGGCACCTTCTTGTACTTTCTTTATCATGTTTATCAGTTCCGGATCGGTAGCTTGAGCAGCTTTAATTTTATCGATTAAAGTTGGTTCTACTCGCACGTGAGCAATCTTCGAGTGGGTCCCTGGTGTCTTTAGCTCTATCTCCATCTTTTGCAAGTCGTACAAAATACACTTTTGTGTTGTCAGCAGTGCACTTGTACTTGCATAAGATTTTCTGCTCAAAGCGTCAGCTACAACGTTCGCCTTTCCCGGGTGATACTGGATTGTGTGGTCATAATCCTTTAACAGCTCAAGCCAACGTCGTTGTCGCATGTTGAGTTCCTTCTGGGTGAAGAAATACTTGAGACTTTTATGATCCGTATAGATATCCACTTTTTCTCCGTATAAGTAGTGTCTCCAGATCTTCAACGCGAAAACGACTGCTGCCAACTCTAGATCATGAGTAGGATAATTTTTCTCATAATCTTTGAGTTGTCGAGAGGCGTAGGCTATAACCTTTCCATGTTGCATAAGGACACAGCCTAGACCTTTGCCAGAAGCATCGCTGTAGATAACAAATTCTCCTGATCCTGATGGTATGGTCAGAACAGGAGCTGAAACCAGTCTCTTCTTGAGTTCTTGGAAACTTTTCTCGCATTCCTCGCTCCATATGAATTTTGTGCTTTTCCGAGTAAGCTGCGTTAATGGAATGGCGATTCGAGAAAATCCTTCTACGAATCTCCGATAATAACCAGCTAGACCCAGAAAACTTCGGACTTCGGTTACTGTTTTGGGTTGTTCCCAATTTAGTACCGTTTCAATCTTCGCAGGATCGACTGATATTCCTTGACTAGAAATCACATGCCCAAGAAACGCGACCTCCTCAAGCCAGAACTCACATTTCTTCAACTTGGCATATAATTTGTTTTTACGGAGCTTTTGTAGTATCAATCTCAGGTGTTGTTCATGATCCTCGCGACTCTTGGAGTATATGAGGATGTCATCAATAAAGACAACCACAAAATGATCCAAATGTTCCTTGAATATCCGGTTCATCATGTCCATGAAAGCTGCAGGAGCATTAGTTAGTCCAAAAGGCATGACTAAGAACTCATAATGCCCATAACGAGTTCTGAAAGCAGTCTTTGGAATGTCCTCAACTTTAACCTTTAACTGATGATATCCAGAACGGAGATCAATCTTTGAGAAATGTTGAGCGCCTTGCAATTGATCAAACATGTCATCAATCCGAGGTAACGGATACCTGTTCTTGATGGTGACATGGTTCAATTCTTGGTAGTCAATGCACAATCTCATACTCCCGTCTTTCTTCTTCACAAATAGAACAGGAGCACCCCAAGGTGATGCACTCGGACGAATGAAACCGGTATCCAACAATTCCTGTAGTTGGACTTTTAACTCTTGAAGTTCAATGGGAGCCATTCGGTAGGGAGCTTTGGAAATGGGCTTGGTACCGGGTTCAAGATCAATATAAAAATCAATTTCACGGTTTGGGGGTAAGCCAGGAAGTTCTTCAGGAAAAACGTCAGGAAACTCATTAACAATGGGAATATCATTCAAGTTTGACGTATTTTTGTTCAAATCAGTGACATGAGCTAAAAAGGCTTGACATCCGTTTTTCAATAAACGAATGGCTTTATGGCTAGAAATAACAGTTATAGATTTCAATGGTTTAGTTGCTTGAATTTGCATGACAGGTTGATTAGGAATATGAAAACTAATAATCTTATGAAAACAATCAATTTTAGCATGATGGGTAGTCAACCAATCAATTCCTAAAATCACATCAAATTCACGCATCTCCAAAGAAATAAGGTCAACAGATAATGTGAGGTTGTTGATTTGAACTAGGCAAGATTTATAGACAGTAGATGTAATGGTCATTTCTCCTAATGGGGTTTCAACTGATAAGTCAAAGTCCAAGTTTTCAGGAGTTAAGTTTAAACGCTGAGCACATGCAGGTGAGATAAAAGAATGGGTAGAGCCAGTATCTAACAAAGCGTAGACTTCACGAGAATTTATGAATAGCTTACCGGTTATCACCTCGTTCGAGTTTCGCGCCATTTGGGATGTCACAACAAAAGCTCTCCCTTGAACTACAGATTTTCCTTTATCCGCGCTAGCTTTTGGTATCATCATTGCAGCTGGACTTGATTTTGTGGCAGGACAAAACCGCGCAAGATGACCCTCTTTCCCACAACTGTAGCACTTTTTAGACTGCAGAGTACAGTTTGGGCTGATGTGACCTTCCTGACCACACCTATAGCATCTCACTGGTGGTCGATCTTCTCCCCTTGAAACTGGGGTCGGTGCTGGTGTTGGTACTGGTGCTGGTGCCCTTCCATAATTATTATGGAATCTCTTTCTTTTGAAATTGTTCCCACTAGATTCTCCTCTTCTGTTATTTGGTGTGGAATTACCACCGAAGTGTTGGTTACCTCCTCGATGGTTCTCGTTCCTGTGGTTGTTGTCACTCCTTTCTCTATGCTGATCATTAACTCTTGGCTGCAATGTTTCATCTGTTTGCTCCACACTTTGAGCCCTATCTACAACATCTGAATACAAACTGAATTTATGAGAACTAAGTTGTTGACGAATTTTGAATCTCAAACCTCTTAGGAACATCCGACTCATTCGTGCTTCGTCATCCACAAGATGGGTGGCAAAGCGAGATAACTCGGCAAACTTGGCTTCATATTGGGAGACTGGTATGTTTCCCTGCTCCAGCTTAATGAATTCCACCTCTTTCATATGGCGGATGCTTTCTGGGAAATACTTCTCGTTAAACAGTTCTTCGAATTCTGTCCAAGACATTTCGAGTGCTAAAGGTTGGATACGTTTTACCGCTTCCCACCAATGGTCCGCCTCACCTCGTAACATAAAAGTGGCAAATGGCACCTTCTGATCATCAGCGCATTGTAAGACATCAAGTATTTTTGTCGTCTGTTTCAGCCATGCCTCCGCTTTGAGTGGGTCAGGCTTCCCGTGGAATTCAGGTGGTCCCAATTCTTTAAATTGCTTGACAGTGACCATCCTCAAATTACCAGCGTTTCTACCGTTATTATTGACTGGATTTCCTCTTGCTTGATTCTGTATGAACTGCATGAAATTCCTAAAGAATCCATCGTTCATCATGTTATCAGGAACATTATTTCCTGAGTTGGCAGGAGGATTGTTTGGGGCCTCTTGATTCTCGGCTACATTCGCTTCAGGCATTCCATAGTTAACCTCTTGATTTCCAGATGCCATACTAAACTGTGGTCACAAAATAAATGTTAGTTCAAATAAACTGACTCATCACTTCATGTTCCTACATTCAAATCGACTCATTAGATAATAAAATCTATTTTAGGTAGGACACACTAGTGACTGATTCTATTTGTGACGCCCCCAAATCTGGGCCCACACAGCCCAAACTTGAGTCGTCAAAAGACTACAACAAAATTATTACAACAAAGCACAACGTACAACAATACAGTGTATAATAATACACAACTAAGTCCTCACTATTATTGCCACACTATTTTACAAAACGTGAAGACTATGATAACTATTCCTCGGACCCTCACTCCATTCCCCGGCTAGACCCTGTTATGTTTTCATCTCCTGTTGAAAAACAATGGAACAAAAGAAAGGGTGAGCTCAAATAGCCCAGTAAAGAATATCATGACTAAGATAATGACGAATAAATTATCATTAGTCTTCAACAGTTGAGTTCTTGATAGAATACAATAGACTACAAAGTTTATATCAAAAACTGCAGTTAAATTCTTAAACAACGTTCAGATCAATAATAGCAGCGGAATGAGTAATCTATTAGAAGAATAATGCAGACTATAATGTCCACTCGGTTCTCTTTTTAGGAAAAACATCATCAACTTTTATCATCTGAAATATCATTAGTCAAGATAATACAAATTCACAGTTCCTGATCATAATTATGCAGATCAACAGTTCATCTTTGCACTACGGGCCAAAGACATTCAATATAACACCAACGGTCATGATTATACCAGATTCAGCCTTTGGTCATAATCATACCAAACAACAGTTCATCTTTGCACTACGGGCCAAAGAGAACATTCACCACGTGCCATAAAAGACACCGAACAGATGTATCGCCTTTAACCTATTATATCGCCTTTAACCTATCATCTGTTCAACAAATATATCACATCTGTGCCCCCGGCCACAGATATTCACAACAGCTTGATTTTTGGATGATTAGAATGATATAAATGATGAACAGAAGAAATAGGATAACAATAAGTATCGGAAGTTTACTTTGTACAGATTCAAATAATGTCCAAATAGTCAACATGATGTGGAGTGAAATTCAAGATCCACAGTTCAGAATAACGGTTACAATTCAATAGAAAGGTTCACGTAAATAGGAAGGTTCAGTTGAAATAATGAAGTTCAACTATTATGGAACATATAATATTTTCAGGAATTATAGAAGCAATAGTTCCATAATAAATTTCGATTTAGGAGTATGAAAGAAAATAATATCCCTTACCGTAGCAGGTTTGATTAACAAAAGGTGAAGGAAATTAATACAAAGGGTTATTCACCAACAGGCGGCAATCCGCTCCGTAAGGTTATTCCCACAATTTAATAGAATTTGAGTACAAAGAGTTATTCACCAAACAGGCGGCAATCCGCTCCGTAAGGTTATTCTCAGAGATTAATAATGAATGAATACGAAAGGTTATTCACCAACAGGCGGCAATCCGCTCCGTAAGGTTATTCCCACAATTTAATAGAATTTGAGTACAAAGAGTTATTCACCAAACAGGCGGCAATCCGCTCCGTAAGGTTATTCTCAGAGATTAATAATGAATGAATACGAAAGGTTATTCACCAACAGGCGGCAATCCGCTCCGTAAGGTTATTCCCACAATTTAATACATGGAAATAAAAGGCACGTCTTATGAGTAAGGAAAAAACAATATTATTATCGAGAATCAAATAATGATAATCCCTTACCATAGTACGTTTGAATAATGGAAGATGAAAAAGATGGTATCCCTTACCGTAACACGTGACTGGATATTGATTTAAATGAGGTTGATTAACTTGAACAGTACACGTATACTTATAGATCTTCACAAATACTCAAGATGACTTAAGCACACTTAGAGAGAACTTTCACAAGAAGTATTTAGAGAGAGAAAGAAAGAACAAGTAAGGAAGTTTATTAAAAATCCTTAAGTTAAGGCTTCTATTTATAGCCAAAAATCTTATCATTCATTTAATCTAAACCATTCATTTAAAGATCACCTTTTAATCTACACCATCCATTTCAAATATTATATTATCTTTAATCTACACCATTCATTTCATATCACCTAATAATCACCTAACTTTATATTATAAACAAATCAATTTAATTATTCAACAATAATTCACACTTTAATCTACACCATTCATTTCATATCACCTAATAATCACCTAACTTTATATTATAAACAAATCAATTCAATTATTCAACAATAATTCACACTTTAATCTACACCATTCATTTCATATCACCTAATAATCACCTAACTTTATATTATAAACAAATAACTTTATCAATTCAATTATTATGACTAATTGTTATAAATACAGTATAGTTAGCTCTTATATATCAAGTCAATAAATTAATGAAATACAACTGTTTAAATAACATCATAATAGAGATAACAATAATGTAAAATAAAGCATACGTTACTGTGTAATGACAATTATTGATTCAATAATGTGAATTACTGTGCATATGTTACTGTGACAATTATTAGGTTCAATAATTTTAAAAACAGTGCAACAACAATTATTGACTCAATGATATAAAATACAGTGTAATGACAATTATTAAATCAATAATGCAAAATACTGTGTAACAACAATTATTGAATTGATAATATAAAATATTATGCAGTGACAATTATCGATGAAATGATGCGTAACAGTTACGGTGTCAATTATCAGACCAATAATATGAGACACTATGCAATACCGTGTGTTACTGTAGAGTACCGTGTGCTACAGAAAATACCATAAACTACCGTATGCTACTATTCTTTTATCACCGGTATTTTAACAGTTCCGTTGACTATTTTTATTTAAAAAGGTTACTTCTGTCGTTTTCTATATCCGACAAATATTCCGTTGTGGGGTCCACCAATAATTTATTATTTCGGCGCCGTCGTACGGCACGAATATTCCCCGACCAAACGAATATTCCCCGACAAAGCGAATATTGTCCGACAAAATAAAATTTGCACATAACATCCTTAACTTTCAATTTTGTTAATTTAACCACTTACTGTTTCAAAAAAAATATATATATATATGAAGAAAAATTAAATTTTGTATTTCATAAAATTCGGGGTCTTACAACCTCCCCTCCTTATGAAATTTCGTCCCCGAAATTGACGTACCTGACATATCGAAGAGGTAAGGATACTTAGATTTCATCTTAGATTCTAGCTCCCAGGTCATTTCCTCAGTATCTTGGTTTCTCCATAAAACCTTAACTTGAGGTATAACCTTTGAGCGTATGATCTGCTCCTTCTTATCCAGGATCTTAACAGGTACCTCCTCGTATGTTAAATCCTCTGCTATAACGTCTGGTTCTAACTCAATGACGTGGTTTGGGTCCTTCACATATTTACGTAACATAGATATGTGAAAAACGTTATGGATGAGAGACATACTTGGTGGTAGGGCTAGTCTGTAGGCTACGGTTCCTATTCGATCGAGGATTTTAAATGGGCCAATAAATCGAGGGTTGAGCTTTCCTCTCTTTCCGAATCTCGTAACCCCTTTCCATGGAGAAACACGTAAGAATACATGATCTCCGACGTTGAAACTTTCGTCTCTCCGATGAAGATCAGCATAACTCTTTTGTCGTTCTTGTGCGGTCTGTATTCGTTGTCGGATCATTTGGATCTTTTCGGTCGTCAAGCGTACCAACTCGGGTCCCAACAATTTTGCTTCTCCTACCTCATTCCAACATATTGGAGAGCGACACTTCCTTCCATACAAAGCCTCGAATGGAGCCATGCCTATGCTTGCTTGGTAACTGTTGTTGTAAGAAAATTCCACCAATGGCAAGTACTTATCCCAACTTCCTTTGAAGTCTAATACACAAAGTCTCAAAAGATCTTCGAGGGTCTGGGTTGTCCTTTCCGATTGTCCGTCCGTTTGAGGATGGTATGCAGAACTAAAACGTAGTTCAGTGCCCATAGCTTTTTGTAGACTGATCCAAAAGCGTGAAGTGAATCTAGGATCTCGATCAGAAACTATGGAAACTGGCATGCCATGCAATCTCACGATCTCATTTATGTACATACCGGCAAGACGTTCAAGTGAAAAGTTTTCTCGTATAGGCAAGAAATGAGCAGATTTGGTCAATCTATCTACGATCACCCAAATTGCATCTAAGCCTTGAGAAACTTTTGGAAGACCCGTCACGAAGTCCATATTGATGTGTTCCCACTTCCATTCGGGAACTTCAAGTGATTGTAATGGACCTTTAGGAACTTGATGCTCTGCCTTGACACGTTGACAAGTTAGGCACCTTGAGATAAACTCCGCAATCTCTCTTTTCATATTGTTCCACCAAAATGTATGTCGAAGATCTCGATACATCTTGGTACCTCCTGGGTGGATTGCAAACGGCGTGTTGTGTGCCTCCATCATGATTTTATGCTTTAATTCAGGATCGTTAGGAACACAGAGTCGAGAGTTGACTCGAAGTATTCCTTTCTCGTCGATTCTTGCTTCGGGAATGGCACCTTCTTGTACTTTCTTTATCATGTTTATCAGTTCCGGATCGGTAGCTTGAGCAGCTTTAATTTTATCGATTAAAGTTGGTTCTACTCGCACGTGAGCAATCTTCGAGTGGGTCCCTGGTGTCTTTAGCTCTATCTCCATCTTTTGCAAGTCGTACAAAATACACTTTTGTGTTGTCAGCAGTGCACTTGTACTTGCATAAGATTTTCTGCTCAAAGCGTCAGCTACAACGTTCGCCTTTCCCGGGTGATACTGGATTGTGTGGTCATAATCCTTTAACAGCTCAAGCCAACGTCGTTGTCGCATGTTGAGTTCCTTCTGGGTGAAGAAATACTTGAGACTTTTATGATCCGTATAGATATCCACTTTTTCTCCGTACAAGTAGTGTCTCCAGATCTTCAACGCGAAAACGACTGCTGCCAACTCTAGATCATGAGTAGGATAATTTTTCTCATAATCTTTGAGTTGTCGAGAGGCGTAGGCTATAACCTTTCCATGTTGCATAAGGACACAGCCTAGACCTTTGCCAGAAGCATCGCTGTAGATAACAAATTCTCCTGATCCTGATGGTATGGTCAGAACAGGAGCTGAAACCAGTCTCTTCTTGAGTTCTTGGAAACTTTTCTCGCATTCCTCGCTCCATATGAATTTTGTGCTTTTTCGAGTAAGCTGCGTTAATGGAGTGGCGATTCGAGAAAATCCTTCTACGAATCTCCGATAATAACCAGCTAGACCCAGAAAACTTCGGACTTCGGTTACTGTTTTGGGTTGTTCCCAATTTAGTACCGTTTCAATCTTCGCAGGATCGACTGATATTCCTTGACTAGAAATCACATGCCCAAGAAACGCGACCTCCTCAAGCCAGAACTCACATTTCTTCAACTTGGCATATAATTTGTTTTCACGGAGCTTTTGTAGTATCAATCTCAGGTGTTGTTCATGATCCTCGCGACTCTTGGAGTATATGAGGATGTCATCAATAAAGACAACCACAAAATGATCCAAATGTTCCTTGAATATCCGGTTCATCATGTCCATGAAAGCTGCAGGAGCATTAGTTAGTCCAAAAGGCATGACTAAGAACTCATAATGCCCATAACGAGTTCTGAAAGCAGTCTTTGGAATGTCCTCAGCTTTAACCTTTAACTGATGATATCCAGAACGGAGATCAATCTTTGAGAAATGTTGAGCGCCTTGCAATTGATCAAACATCTCATCAATCCGAGGTAACGGGTACCTGTTCTTGATGGTGACATGGTTCAATTCTCGGTAGTCAATGCACAATCTCATACTCCCGTCTTTCTTCTTCACAAATAGAACAGGAGCACCCCAAGGTGATGCACTCGAACGAATGAAACCGGTATCCAACAATTCCTGTAGTTGGACTTTTAACTCTTGAAGTTCAATGGGAGTCATTCGGTAGGGAGCTTTGGAAATGGGCTTGGTACCGGGTTCAAGATCAATATAAAAATCAATTTCACGGTTTGGGGGTAAGCCAGGAAGTTCTTCAGGAAAAACGTCAGGAAACTCATTAACAATGGGAATATCATTCAAGTTTGACGTATTTTTGTTCAAATCAGTGACATGAGCTAAAAAGGCTTGACATCCGTTTTTCAATAAACGAATGGCTTTATGGCTAGAAATAACAGTTATAGATTTCAATGGTTTAGTTGCTTGAATTTGCATGACAGGTTGATTAGGAATATGAAAACTAATAATCTTATGAAAACAATCAATTTTAGCATGATGGGTAGTCAACCAATCAATTCCTAAAATCACATCAAATTCATGCATCTCCAAAGAAATAAGGTCAACAGGTAATGTGAGGTTGTTGATTTGAACTAGGCAAGATTTATAGACAGTAGATGTAATGGTAATTTCTCCTAATGGGGTTTCAACTGATAAGTCAAAGTCCAACTTTTCAGGAGTTAAGTTTAAACGCTGAGCACATGCAGGTGAGATAAAAGAATGGGTAGAGCCAGTATCTAACAAAGCGTAGACTTTACGAGAATTTATGAATAGCTTACCGGTTATCACCTCGTTCGAGTTTCGTGCCATTTGGGATGTCACAACAAAAGCTCTCCCTTGAACTACAGATTTTCCTTTATCCGCGCTAGCTTTTGGTATCATCATTGCAGCTGGACTTGATTTTGTGGCAGGACAAAACCGCGCGAGATGACCCTCTTTCCCACAACTGTAGCACTTTTTGGACTGCAGTGTACAGTTTGGGCTGATGTGACCTTCCTGACCACACCTATAGCATCTCACTGGTGGTCGATCTTCTCCCCTTGAAACTGGGGTCGGTGCTGGTGTTGGTACTGGTGCTGGTGCCCTTCCATAATTATTATGGAATCTCTTTCTTTTGAAATTGTTCCCACTAGATTCTCCTCTTCTGTTATTTGGTATGGAATTACCACCGAAGTGTTGGTTACCTCCTCGATGGTTCTCGTTCCTGTGGTTGTTGTCACTCCTTTCTCTATGCTGATCATTAACTCTTGGCTGCAATGTTTCATCTGTTTGCTCCACCCTTTGAGCCCTATCTACAACATCTGAATACAAACTGAATTTATGAGAACTAAGTTGTTGACGAATTTTGAGTCTCAAACCTCTCAGGAACATTCGACTCATTCGTGCTTCGTCATCTACTAGATGAGTCGCAAAACGAGACAGTTCAGCAAACTTAGCTTCATATTGAGAAACTGTCATGTTTCCCTGCTCCAGCTTAATGAATTCCACTTCCTTCATATGGCGGATGCTTTCTGGGAAGTACTTCTCGTTAAACAATTCTTCGAATTCTGTCCAAGACATTTCGAGTGCTGAAGGTTGGATACGTTTTACCGCTTCCCACCAATGGTCCGCCTCACCTCGTAACATAAACGTGGCAAATGACACCTTCTGATCATCAGCGCATTGTAAGACATCAAGTATTTTTGTCGTCTGCTTCAGCCATGCCTCCGCTTTGAGTGGGTCAGGCTTCCCGTGGAATTCAGGTGGTCCTAATTCTTTAAATTGCTTAACAGTGACCATCCTCAAATTGCCAGCGTTTCTACAGTTATTATTGACTGGATTTCCTCTTCCTTGATTCTGTATGAACTGCATGAAATTCCTAAAGAATCCATCGTTCATCATGTTATCAGGAACATTATTTCCTGAGTTGGCAGGAGGATTGTTTGGGGCCTCTTGATTCTCGGCTACATTTGCTTCAGGCATTCCATAGTTAACCTCTTGATTTCCAGATGCCATACTAAACTGTGGTCACAAAATAAATGTTAGTTCAAATAAACTGACTCATCACTTCATGTTCCTACATTCAAATCGACTCATTAGATAATAAAATCTATTTTAGGTAGGACACACTAGTGACTGATTCTATTCGTCTCTCCCCTCCTAGTTCTACCCCAGATCTCCATTAAAGACCATATCCCTAAGCTCTGATGCCAACTGTGACGCCCCCAAATCTGGGCCCACACAGCCCAAACTTGAGTCGTCAAAAGACTACAACAAAATTATTACAACAAAGCACAACGTACAACAATACAGTGTATAATAATACACAACTAAGTCCTCACTATTATTGCCACACTATTTTACAAAACGTGAAGACTATGATAACTATTCCTCGGACCCTCACTCCATTCCCCGGCTAGACCCTGTTATGTTTTCATCTCCTGTTGAAAAACAATGGAACAAAAGAAAGGGTGAGCTCAAATAGCCCAGTAAAGAATATCATGACTAAGATAATGACGAATAAATTATCATTAGTCTTCAACAGTTGAGTTCTTGATAGAATACAATAGACTACAAAGTTTATATCAAAAACTGCAGTTAAATTCTTAAACAACGTTCAGATCAATAATAGCAGCGGAATGAGTAATCTATTAGAAGAATAATGCAGACTATAATGTCCACTCGGTTCTCTTTTTAGGAAAAACATCATCAACTTTTATCATCTGAAATATCATTAGTCAAGATAATACAAATTCACAGTTCCTGATCATAATTATGCAGATCAACAGTTCATCTTTGCACTACGGGCCAAAGACATTCAATATAACACCAACGGTCATGATTATACCAGATTCAGCCTTTGGTCATAATCATACCAAACAACAGTTCATCTTTGCACTACGGGCCAAAGAGAACATTCACCACGTGCCATAAAAGACACCGAACAGATGTATCGCCTTTAACCTATTATATCGCCTTTAACCTATCATCTGTTCAACAAATATATCACATCTGTGCCCCCGGCCACAGATATTCACAACAGCTTGATTTTTGGATGATTAGAATGATATAAATGATGAACAGAAGAAATAGGATAACAATAAGTATCGGAAGTTTACTTTGTACAGATTCAAATAATGTCCAAATAGTCAACATGATGTGGAGTGAAATTCAAGATCCACAGTTCAGAATAACGGTTACAATTCAATAGAAAGGTTCACGTAAATAGGAAGGTTCAGTTGAAATAATGAAGTTCAACTATTATGGAACATATAATATTTTCAGGAATTATAGAAGCAATAGTTCCATAATAAATTTCGATTTAGGAGTATGAAAGAAAATAATATCCCTTACCGTAGCAGGTTTGATTAACAAAAGGTGAAGGAAATTAATACAAATGGTTATTCACCAACAGGCGGCAATCCGCTCCGTAAGGTTATTCCCACAATTTAATAGAATTTGAGTACAAAGAGTTATTCACCAAACAGGCGGCAATCCGCTCCGTAAGGTTATTCTCAGAGATTAATAATGAATGAATACGAAAGGTTATTCACCAACAGGCGGCAATCCGCTCCGTAAGGTTATTCCCACAATTTAATAGAATTTGAGTACAAAGAGTTATTCACCAAACAGGCGGCAATCCGCTCCGTAAGGTTATTCTCAGAGATTAATAATGAATGAATACGAAAGGTTATTCACCAACAGGCGGCAATCCGCTCCGTAAGGTTATTCCCACAATTTAATACATGGAAATAAAAGGCACGTCTTATGAGTAAGGAAAAAACAATATTATTATCGAGAATCAAATAATGATAATCCCTTACCATAGTACGTTTGAATAATGGAAGATGAAAAAGATGGTATCCCTTACCGTAACACGTGACTGGATATTGATTTAAATGAGGTTGATTAACTTGAACAGTACACGTATACTTATAGATCTTCACAAATACTCAAGATGACTTAAGCACACTTAGAGAGAACTTTCACAAGAAGTATTTAGAGAGAGAAAGAAAGAACAAGTAAGGAAGTTTATTAAAAATCCTTAAGTTAAGGCTTCTATTTATAGCCAAAAATCTTATCATTCATTTAATCTAAACCATTCATTTAAAGATCACCTTTTAATCTACACCATCCATTTCAAATATTATATTATCTTTAATCTACACCATTCATTTCATATCACCTAATAATCACCTAACTTTATATTATAAACAAATCAATTTAATTATTCAACAATAATTCACACTTTAATCTACACCATTCATTTCATATCACCTAATAATCACCTAACTTTATATTATAAACAAATCAATTCAATTATTCAACAATAATTCACACTTTAATCTACACCATTCATTTCATATCACCTAATAATCACCTAACTTTATATTATAAACAAATAACTTTATCAATTCAATTATTATGACTAATTGTTATAAATACAGTATAGTTAGCTCTTAGATATCAAGTCAATAAATTAATGAAATACAACTGTTTAAATAACATCATAATAGAGATAACAATAATGTAAAATAAAGCATACGTTACTGTGTAATGACAATTATTGATTCAATAATGTGAATTACTGTGCATATGTTACTGTGACAATTATTAGGTTCAATAATTGTAAAAACAGTGCAACAACAATTATTGACTCAATGATATAAAATACAGTGTAATGACAATTATTAAATCAATAATGCAAAATACTGTGTAACAACAATTATTGAATTGATAATATAAAATATTATGCAGTGACAATTATCGATGAAATGATGCGTAACAGTTACGGTGTCAATTATCAGACCAATAATATGAGACACTATGCAATACCGTGTGTTACTGTAGAGTACCGTGTGCTACAGAAAATACCATAAACTACCGTATGCTACTATTCTTTATCACCGGTAT
The DNA here is from genome assembly GCA_947179155.2 of Hedera helix. Classification (NCBI taxonomy): domain Eukaryota; kingdom Viridiplantae; phylum Streptophyta; class Magnoliopsida; order Apiales; family Araliaceae; genus Hedera; species Hedera helix. The sequence continues at coordinate 6,279,431 of OX359286.1, forward strand.
TTTAACAGTTCCGTTGACTATTTTTATTTAAAAAGGTTACTTCTGTCGTTTTCTATATCCGACAAATATTCCGTTGTGGGGTCCACCAATAATTTATTATTTCGGCGCCGTCGTACGGCACGAATATTCCCCGACCAAACGAATATTCCCCGACAAAATAAAATTTGCACATAACATCCTTAACTTTCAATTTTGTTAATTTAACCACTTACTGTTTCAAAAAAAAAAAATATATATATGAAGAAAAATTAAATTTTGTATTTCATAAAATTCGGGGTCTTACAACCTCCCCTCCTTATGAAATTTCGTCCCCGAAATTGACGTACCTGACATATCGAAGAGGTAAGGATACTTAGATTTCATCTTAGATTCTAGCTCCCAGGTCATTTCCTCAGTATCTTGGTTTCTCCATAAAACCTTAACTTGAGGTATAACCTTTGAGCGTATGATCTGCTCCTTCTTATCCAGGATCTTAACAGGTACCTCCTCGTATGTTAAATCCTCTGCTATAACGTCTGGTTCTAACTCAATGACGTGGTTTGGGTCCTTCACATATTTACGTAACATAGATATGTGAAAAACGTTATGGATGAGAGACATACTTGGTGGTAGGGCTAGTCTGTAGGCTACGGTTCCTATTCGATCGAGGATTTCAAATGGGCCAATAAATCGAGGGTTGAGCTTTCCTCTCTTTCCGAATCTCGTAACCCCTTTCCATGGAGAAACACGTAAGAATACATGATCTCCGACGTTGAAACTTTCGTCTCTCCGATGAAGATCAGCATAACTCTTTTGTCGTTCTTGTGCGGTCTGTATTCGTTGTCGGATCATTTGGATCTTTTCGGTCGTCAAGCGTACCAACTCGGGTCCCAACAATTTTGCTTCTCCTACCTCATTCCAACATATTGGAGAGCGACACTTCCTTCCATACAAAGCCTCGAATGGAGCCATGCCTATGCTTGCTTGGTAACTGTTGTTGTAAGAAAATTCCACCAATGGCAAGTACTTATCCCAACTTCCTTTGAAGTCTAATACACAAAGTCTCAAAAGATCTTCGAGGGTCTGGGTTGTCCTTTCCGATTGTCCGTCCGTTTGAGGATGGTATGCAGAACTAAAACGTAGTTCAGTGCCCATAGCTTTTTGTAGACTGATCCAAAAGCGTGAAGTGAATCTAGGATCTCGATCAGAAACTATGGAAACTGGCATGCCATACAATCTCACGATCTCATTTATGTACATACCGGCAAGACGTTCAAGTGAAAAGTTTTCTCGTATAGGCAAGAAATGAGCAGATTTGGTCAATCTATCTACGATCACCCAAATTGCATCTAAGCCTTGAGAAACTTTTGGAAGACCCGTCACGAAGTCCATATTGATGTGTTCCCACTTCCATTCGGGAACTTCAAGTGATTGTAATGGACCTTTAGGAACTTGATGCTCTGCCTTGACACGTTGACAAGTTAGGCACCTTGAGATAAACTCCGCAATCTCTCTTTTCATATTGTTCCACCAAAATGTATGTCGAAGATCTCGATACATCTTGGTACCTCCTGGGTGGATTGCAAACGGCGTGTTGTGTGCCTCCATCATGATTTTATGCTTTAATTCAGGATCGTTAGGAACACAGAGTCGAGAGTTGACTCGAAGTATTCCTTTCTCGTCGATTCTTGCTTCGGGAATGGCACCTTCTTGTACTTTCTTTATCATGTTTATCAGTTCCGGATCGGTAGCTTGAGCAGCTTTAATTTTATCGATTAAAGTTGGTTCTACTCGCACGTGAGCAATCTTCGAGTGGGTCCCTGGTGTCTTTAGCTCTATCTCCATCTTTTGCAAGTCGTACAAAATACACTTTTGTGTTGTCAGCAGTGCACTTGTACTTGCATAAGATTTTCTGCTCAAAGCGTCAGCTACAACGTTCGCCTTTCCCGGGTGATACTGGATTGTGTGGTCATAATCCTTTAACAGCTCAAGCCAACGTCGTTGTCGCATGTTGAGTTCCTTCTGGGTGAAGAAATACTTGAGACTTTTATGATCCGTATAGATATCCACTTTTTCTCCGTACAAGTAGTGTCTCCAGATCTTCAACGCGAAAACGACTGCTGCCAACTCTAGATCATGAGTAGGATAATTTTTCTCATAATCTTTGAGTTGTCGAGAGGCGTAGGCTATAACCTTTCCATGTTGCATAAGGACACAGCCTAGACCTTTGCCAGAAGCATCGCTGTAGATAACAAATTCTCCTGATCCTGATGGTATGGTCAGAACAGGAGCTGAAACCAGTCTCTTCTTGAGTTCTTGGAAACTTTTCTCGCATTCCTCGCTCCATATGAATTTTGTGCTTTTTCGAGTAAGCTGCGTTAATGGAGTGGCGATTCGAGAAAATCCTTCTACGAATCTCCGATAATAACCAGCTAGACCCAGAAAACTTCGGACTTCGGTTACTGTTTTGGGTTGTTCCCAATTTAGTACCGTTTCAATCTTCGCAGGATCGACTGATATTCCTTGACTAGAAATCACATGCCCAAGAAACGCGACCTCCTCAAGCCAGAACTCACATTTCTTCAACTTGGCATATAATTTGTTTTCACGGAGCTTTTGTAGTATCAATCTCAGGTGTTGTTCATGATCCTCGCGACTCTTGGAGTATATGAGGATGTCATCAATAAAGACAACCACAAAATGATCCAAATGTTCCTTGAATATCCGGTTCATCATGTCCATGAAAGCTGCAGGAGCATTAGTTAGTCCAAAAGGCATGACTAAGAACTCATAATGCCCATAACGAGTTCTGAAAGCAGTCTTTGGAATGTCCTCAGCTTTAACCTTTAACTGATGATATCCAGAACGGAGATCAATCTTTGAGAAATGTTGAGCGCCTTGCAATTGATCAAACATCTCATCAATCCGAGGTAACGGGTACCTGTTCTTGATGGTGACATGGTTCAATTCTCGGTAGTCAATGCACAATCTCATACTCCCGTCTTTCTTCTTCACAAATAGAACAGGAGCACCCCAAGGTGATGCACTCGAACGAATGAAACCGGTATCCAACAATTCCTGTAGTTGGACTTTTAACTCTTGAAGTTCAATGGGAGTCATTCGGTAGGGAGCTTTGGAAATGGGCTTGGTACCCGGGTTCAAGATCAATATAAAAATCAATTTCACGGTTTGGGGGTAAGCCAGGAAGTTCTTCAGGAAAAACGTCAGGAAACTCATTAACAATGGGAATATCATTCAAGTTTGACGTATTTTTGTTCAAATCAGTGACATGAGCTAAAAAGGCTTGACATCCGTTTTTCAATAAACGAATGGCTTTATGGCTAGAAATAACAGTTATAGATTTCAATGGTTTAGTTGCTTGAATTTGCATGACAGGTTGATTAGGAATATGAAAACTAATAATCTTATGAAAACAATCAATTTTAGCATGATGGGTAGTCAACCAATCAATTCCTAAAATCACATCAAATTCATGCATCTCCAAAGAAATAAGGTCAACAGGTAATGTGAGGTTGTTGATTTGAACTAGGCAAGATTTATAGACAGTAGATGTAATGGTAATTTCTCCTAATGGGGTTTCAACTGATAAGTCAAAGTCCAACTTTTCAGGAGTTAAGTTTAAACGCTGAGCACATGCAGGTGAGATAAAAGAATGGGTAGAGCCAGTATCTAACAAAGCGTAGACTTTACGAGAATTTATGAATAGCTTACCGGTTATCACCTCGTTCGAGTTTCGTGCCATTTGGGATGTCACAACAAAAGCTCTCCCTTGAACTACAGATTTTCCTTTATCCGCGCTAGCTTTTGGTATCATCATTGCAGCTGGACTTGATTTTGTGGCAGGACAAAACCGCGCGAGATGACCCTCTTTCCCACAACTGTAGCACTTTTTGGACTGCAGTGTACAGTTTGGGCTGATGTGACCTTCCTGACCACACCTATAGCATCTCACTGGTGGTCGATCTTCTCCCCTTGAAACTGGGGTCGGTGCTGGTGTTGGTACTGGTGCTGGTGCCCTTCCATAATTATTATGGAATCTCTTTCTTTTGAAATTGTTCCCACTAGATTCTCCTCTTCTGTTATTTGGTATGGAATTACCACCGAAGTGTTGGTTACCTCCTCGATGGTTCTCGTTCCTGTGGTTGTTGTCACTCCTTTCTCTATGCTGATCATTAACTCTTGGCTGCAATGTTTCATCTGTTTGCTCCACCCTTTGAGCCCTATCTACAACATCTGAATACAAACTGAATTTATGAGAACTAAGTTGTTGACGAATTTTGAGTCTCAAACCTCTCAGGAACATTCGACTCATTCGTGCTTCGTCATCTACTAGATGAGTCGCAAAACGAGACAGTTCAGCAAACTTAGCTTCATATTGAGAAACTGTCATGTTTCCCTGCTCCAGCTTAATGAATTCCACTTCCTTCATATGGCGGATGCTTTCTGGGAAGTACTTCTCGTTAAACAATTCTTCGAATTCTGTCCAAGACATTTCGAGTGCTGAAGGTTGGATACGTTTTACCGCTTCCCACCAATGGTCCGCCTCACCTCGTAACATAAACGTGGCAAATGACACCTTCTGATCATCAGCGCATTGTAAGACATCAAGTATTTTTGTCGTCTGCTTCAGCCATGCCTCCGCTTTGAGTGGGTCAGGCTTCCCGTGGAATTCAGGTGGTCCTAATTCTTTAAATTGCTTAACAGTGACCATCCTCAAATTGCCAGCGTTTCTACAGTTATTATTGACTGGATTTCCTCTTCCTTGATTCTGTATGAACTGCATGAAATTCCTAAAGAATCCATCGTTCATCATGTTATCAGGAACATTATTTCCTGAGTTGGCAGGAGGATTGTTTGGGGCCTCTTGATTCTCGGCTACATTTGCTTCAGGCATTCCATAGTTAACCTCTTGATTTCCAGATGCCATACTAAACTGTGGTCACAAAATAAATGTTAGTTCAAATAAACTGACTCATCACTTCATGTTCCTACATTCAAATCGACTCATTAGATAATAAAATCTATTTTAGGTAGGACACACTAGTGACTGATTCTATTCGTCTCTCCCCTCCTAGTTCTACCCCAGATCTCCATTAAAGACCATATCCCTAAGCTCTGATGCCAACTGTGACGCCCCCAAATCTGGGCCCACACAGCCCAAACTTGAGTCGTCAAAAGACTACAACAAAATTATTACAACAAAGCACAACGTACAACAATACAGTGTATAATAATACACAACTAAGTCCTCACTATTATTGCCACACTATTTTACAAAACGTGAAGACTATGATAACTATTCCTCGGACCCTCACTCCATTCCCCGGCTAGACCCTGTTATGTTTTCATCTCCTGTTGAAAAACAATGGAACAAAAGAAAGGGTGAGCTCAAATAGCCCAGTAAAGAATATCATGACTAAGATAATGACGAATAAATTATCATTAGTCTTCAACAGTTGAGTTCTTGATAGAATACAATAGACTACAAAGTTTATATCAAAAACTGCAGTTAAATTCTTAAACAACGTTCAGATCAATAATAGCAGCGGAATGAGTAATCTATTAGAAGAATAATGCAGACTATAATGTCCACTCGGTTCTCTTTTTAGGAAAAACATCATCAACTTTTATCATCTGAAATATCATTAGTCAAGATAATACAAATTCACAGTTCCTGATCATAATTATGCAGATCAACAGTTCATCTTTGCACTACGGGCCAAAGACATTCAATATAACAATAATTCACACTTTAATCTACACCATTCATTTCATATCACCTAATAATCACCTAACTTTATATTATAAACAAATCAATTCAATTATTCAACAATAATTCACACTTTAATCTACACCATTCATTTCATATCACCTAATAATCACCTAACTTTATATTATAAACAAATAACTTTATCAATTCAATTATTATGACTAATTGTTATAAATACAGTATAGTTAGCTCTTAGATATCAAGTCAATAAATTAATGAAATACAACTGTTTAAATAACATCATAATAGAGATAACAATAATGTAAAATAAAGCATACGTTACTGTGTAATGACAATTATTGATTCAATAATGTGAATTACTGTGCATATGTTACTGTGACAATTATTAGGTTCAATAATTTTAAAAACAGTGCAACAACAATTATTGACTCAATGATATAAAATACAGTGTAATGACAATTATTAAATCAATAATGCAAAATACTGTGTAACAACAATTATTGAATTGATAATATAAAATATTATGCAGTGACAATTATCGATGAAATGATGCGTAACAGTTACGGTGTCAATTATCAGACCAATAATATGAGACACTATGCAATACCGTGTGTTACTGTAGAGTACCGTGTGCTACAGAAAATACCATAAACTACCGTATGCTACTATTCTTTTATCACCGGTATTTTAACAGTTCCGTTGACTATTTTTATTTAAAAAGGTTACTTCTGTCGTTTTCTATATCCGACAAATATTCCGTTGTGGGGTCCACCAATAATTTATTATTTCGGCGCCGTCGTACGGCACGAATATTCCCCGACCAAACGAATATTCCCCGACAAAGCGAATATTGTCCGACAAAATAAAATTTGCACATAACATCCTTAACTTTCAATTTTGTTAATTTAACCACTTACTGTTTCAAAAAAAATATATATATATATGAAGAAAAATTAAATTTTGTATTTCATAAAATTCGGGGTCTTACACTATTCGTCTCTCCCCTCCTAGTTCTACCCCAGATCGCCATTAAAGACCATATCCCTAAGCTCTGATGCCAACTGTGACGCCCCCAAATCTGGGCCCACACAGCCCAAACTTGAGTCGTCAAAATACTACAACAAAATTATTACAACAAAGCACAACGTACAACAATACAGTGTATAATAATACACAACTAAGTCTTCACTATTATTGCCACACTATTTTACAAAACGTGAAGACTATGATAACTATTCCTCGAACCCTCACTCCATTCCCCGGCTAGACCCTGTTATGTTTTCATCTCCTGTTGAAAAACAATGGAACAAAAGAAAGGGTGAGCTCAAATAGCCCAGTAAAGAATATCATGACTAAGATAATGACGAATAAATTATCATTAGTCTTCAACAGTTGAGTTCTTGATAGAATACAATAGACTACAAGGTTTATATCAAAAACTGCAGTTAAATTCTTAAACAACGTTCAGATCAATAATAGCAGCGGAATGAGTAATCTATTAGAAGAATAATGCAGACTATAATGTCCACTCGGTTCTCTTTTTAGGAAAAACATCATCAACTTTTATCATCTGAAATATCATTAGTCAAGATATTACAAATTCACAGTTCCTGATCATAATCATGCACATCAACAGTTCATCTTTGTACTACGGGCCAAAGATATTCAATATAGCACCAACGGTCATGATTATACCAGATTCAGCCTTTGGTCATAATCATACCAAACAACAGTTCATCTTTGCACTACGGGCCAAAGAGAACATTCACCACGTGCCATAAAAGACACCGAACAGATGTATCGCCTTTAACCTATTATATCGCCTTTAACCTATCATCTGTTCAACAAATATATCACATCTGTGCCCCCGGCCACAGATATTCACAACAGCTTGATTTTTGGATGATTAGAATGATATAAATGATGAACAGAAGAAATAGGATAACAATAAGTATCGGAAGTTTACTTTGTACAGATTCAAATAATGTCCAAATTGTCAACATGATGTGGAGTGAAATTTAAAAAATGATATTCAAGATCCACAGTTCAGAATAACGGTTACAATTCAATAGAAAGGTTCACGTAAATAGGAAGGTTCAGTTGAAATAATGAAGTTCAACTATTATGGAACATATAATATTTTCAGGAATTATAGAAGCAATAGTTCCATAATAAATTTCGATTTAGGAGTATGAAAGAAAATAATATCCCTTACCGTAGCAGGTTTGATTAACAAAAGGTGAAGGAAATTAATACAAAGGGTTATTCACCAACAGGCGGCAATCCGCTCCGTAAGATTATTCCCACAATTTAATAGAATTTGAGTACAAAGAGTTATTCACCAAACAGGCGGCAATCCGCTCCGTAAGGTTATTCCCACAATTTAATAGAATTTGAGTACAAAGAGTTATTCACCAAACAGGCGGCAATCCGCTCCGTAAGGTTATTCTCAGAGATTAATAATGAATGAATACGAAAGGTTATTCACCAACAGGCGGCAATCCGCTCCGTAAGGTTATTCCCACAATTTAATACATGGAAATAAAAGGCACATCTTATGAGTAAGGAAGAAACAATATTATTATCGAGAATCAAATAATGATAATCCCTTACCATAGTATGTTTGAATAATGGAAGATGAAAAAGATGGTATCCCTTACCGTAACACGTGACTGGATATTGATTTAAATGAGGTTGATTAACTTGAACAGTACACGTATACTTATAGATCTTCACAAATACTCAAGATGACTTAAGCACACTTAGAGAGAACTTTCACAAGAAGTATTTAGAGAGAGAAAGAAAGAACAAGTAAGGAAGTTTATGAAAAATCCTTAAGTTAAGGCTTCTATTTATAGCCAAAAATCTTATCATTCATTTAATCTAAACCATTCATTTAAAGATCATCTTTTAATCTACACCATCCATTTCAAATATTATATTATCTTTAATCTACACCATTCATTTCATATCACCTAATAATCACCTAACTTTATATTATAAACAAATTAATTTAATTATTCAACAATAATTCACACTTTAATCTACACCATTCATTTCATATCACCTAATAATCACCTAACTTTATATTATAAACAAATCAATTCAATTATTCAACAATAATTCACACTTTAATCTACACCATTCATTTCATATCACCTAATAATCACCTAACTTTATATTATAAATAAATAACTTTATCAATTCAATTATTATGACTAATTGTTATAAATACAGTATAGTTAGCTCTTAGATATCAAGTCAATAAATTAATGAAATACAACTGTTTAAATAACATCATAATAGAGATAACAATAATGTAAAATAAAGCATACGTTACTGTGTAATGACAATTATTGATTCAATAATGTGAATTACTGTGCATATGTTACTGTGACAATTATTAGGTTCAATAATTTTAAAAACAGTGCAACAACAATTATTGACTCAATGATATAAAATACAGTGTAATGACAATTATTAAATCAATAATACAAAATACTGTGTAACAACAATTATTGAATTGATAATATAAAATATTATGCAGTGACAATTATCGATGAAATGATGCGTAACAGTTACGGTGTCAATTATCAGACCAAAAATATGAGACACTATGCAATACCGTGTGTTACTGTAGAGTACCGAGTGCTACAGAAAATACCAATAGCTACCGTATGCTACTATTCTTTTATCACCGGTATTTTAACAGTTCCGTTGACTATTTTTATTTAAAAAGGTTATTTCTGTCGTTTTCTATATCCGACAAATATTCCGTTGTGGGGTCCACCAATAATTTGTTATTTCGGCGCCGTCGGACCAAACGAATATTCCCCGACCAAACGAATATTCCCCGACAAAGCGAATATTGTCCGACAAAATAAAATTTGCACATAACATCCTTAACTTTTAACTTTATCGATTTAACCACTTACTGTTTAAAAAAATATCTATATGAAGAAAAATTAAATTTTGTATTTCATAAAATTCGGGGTCTTACATGGACTCTACGATTGTGGTCCAGAAGACTCTACGACCAAACATACTATGTTCTTAACGAGAAACCTTAAATCGAACTCTACGATCAACAGTCTAATAGTTGAGTAAACTCTACGATGATAAGTAAGAGATGATCCTTTACAGATCAATCACGTCAGCAAGGATATTCGTAAAGTTGATCACATAAGGTCGTTGAGCAAAAAGGTAAAAGACATCACGACTCTCAGATCAGGAGCTATTCTATTCAAGCATTCAATCTTCATTGAAGTAACCAAAAAGGAAGCCTCTGCAAATCGATCAAAGTCAGAAAAGTCAAGGGTCTGACCCAAGCGCACTATGGAACAGAAAGAAGACTTTCAAAGCAGAAAAGTCAGAGGACTGTGTCCTATCAGTCCTATAGTTTGGAAGGACCAAACGACTCTATGAAAGTTGGTGGGAACCTACGACTGACATATTTGTCCCAAAGAAAAAAGAAAAACAACCTTCTATGGACTAACAGGTCAGATCAAATAAAATCTCATCAGAGCTTTAATGAGCTATATTAATATAATATACTGCAGCTCTCCTCTGTGAGGTAACGAAAAGAAATACAAGCTCAAGCAGATGGTCTAACGGAAAGAAAAACAAGCTCAAGCAGATGGTCTAACGGAAAGAAAAACAAGCTCAAGCAGATGGTCCAACGGGAAGAAGAATGAAGCCCTAACTTCTTAAATACTAAGATCAGCAAGACAAAAGTAAAGAGCACACAAAAAGAAAAATATACGCAAGAAGTGAAAAAGATCAAACTGATAAGAAAGCTTGCATTGCTACTAAGTCCTTCGAAAACTCAAGCTAATAAGCAACTTAGTAGCACATTCAAATATACATCACTCCAGAAGAGTTCTTTGTGAACTAGTGTATCCAAGTCTGTAAGACTAGTAAAGTTCTTTGTGAACTCCATGACTGCGGGTCTTGAAGGAATCTTAGTGATTCAGATATTGTAAAAGTATCTTTAGTGGATTTGCTGCTGGAAGAGCAGAACAGTGGAGTAGGAGTCTTGTGAGCTCTGAACCACTTAAAACCCAGAGTCTTTCTTATTGTGTCTTTCATTTGCTATATCTGCCATATAATTGCTTGTTGAATTATTACTCTAACATATCAAGAAAAGGATAATTAAATCATATTCCGCTGTGTTAAACTTTCTGTTTAAGAATTAATTAAGTAAGATCTTTTTAAATAAAAGAAATTTTTAAAAGAATCTATTCAACCCCCCCCCCCCCCTTCTAGATTTCTATCGTGTCATTGGGAACTAACAATACGTTAGACATATATGCTCATCAATCTAAACTGAAATATCCAAATTCTTTTTCTAAAACCTTTCCATAATTCTCAAAGTGTATCACTTGCAAAATTTCTACCAAACTAAACAAAGTAGTCTAATATAAACAACGTAGTGGAGTAAGCTCAACACACAAGTGAAACTAATAGCATGTCAACAGATTGCCACCATGAATCACGATGTAGATAAACTATACGAGTGATTTCATGAGCAGTCTATCTATTTTTGTTTTATAAAACATATATATGGTTTTGCGAAGTGAGTCGAATATTTGTTCATGCAACATGATAATGCACGGATAAGGAATAACGTATGAAGAAGGAAATGCTACCAAAATATATCTCAAGGTAGAATGTGTTGTAAGCTCATTTAGAACTATATATGTATGTAAGACCCTGACTTTTATGAAATACAATTTAAATTTTTTTTCATATTTTTTTTTCTGAAACAATAAATGGATAAATTAACTAAAGTTAAAGTTAAAAATATTTTGTACAAATTTTATCTTGTCAGAGAATATTCATTTTGTCGGGGAATATTCGATTCGTACGACGACGCCGAAATAACCAAATATTAGTGGGCCCCTCACAACGAATTATTGTCGGATATAGAAAACGACAACATTAACCTTTTTAAATAAAAATGGTTAACGGTACTATCATTCTTAACTGTTAATATAATCGGTGGAAAAGGAATAGTAAAATACGATATTGCATAGTAACATACAGTATTGTATAGTTGCACAGTAATATACGGTATTGCATAGTAGCACATGGTATTGCACAGTGTTTCATATTATTGAACTGATAAAATGGCTGTTGTACAATATTGACTTTATTGAACCAATAATTGTCACATGCACAATAATTTATATTATTGAACTGATAATTATCACAGTAGCATATGCACAGTAATTCATATTACTAAATCAATAATTGTCATTACATAGTAACGTGCTCTTTCTTTTATTTATTTTCTGCATTATTGTTATCATTATTATGATGTTGATTTAACTGTTGTATTTCATTATTAGTTGATATTTTTGCTGGTATTATGAGTCTTTAATTCAGAAGGCCAACTACATTGCATTTATAACAATTGGTTATAATAATGAATAATTTGTGAATTATTGTTAAAATAATTTATAAAGTTATTTATTTTATATACTTTATATAAAGTTAATTTATTTTATATATAAAGTTAATTGTTTTATATATAAAGTTAATTATTTTATATATGGAGTTAATTGATTTATATAAAGTTAATTATTCTATATATAAAGTTTGTTGTTTTATATAAAGATAATAGATTTATATATAAAGTTAGTTATTTTATATATAAAGTTAATTGATTTATACATAAAGTTATTTGTTTTATATATAAAGTTAATTGATTTATATATAAAGTTAATTGTTTTATATATAAAGCTAGTTGTTTTATATATAAAGCTAGTTGTTATATATATAAAGTTAGTTGTTTTATTAAATGAATGGTATAGATTAAAGATAATAAAATGAATGGTTTGGATTAAATTAGGGAATCTTGAATTTTGGCTATAAATAAAGGCCTTAACTTAAGAAATTTTTCATAACTTTCATACATATATTTTCTTCCACTCTTTAAAAAAATTTCTTAGTGTAAGTTCTCTTTGAGTGTGCTAAAGTTATCCTGAATATTTGTGAAGATTTGTAAGTGTACGAGTACTGTTCAAGTAAGTCTTTTTATAAAAGTTATATAAGCACCCACACACATCACACGGTGTTTATAAATCTTTTTTTAGAAGACTATTCCTTTAGAAGATTTATTTTGAAAAGTTTCATTTGGAAGATTTATTTTGAAATATTACTTTCTTTCAAAAACTATGTTGAAGTTATTCTATTTTTTTCTATTAAATCACTTTTGATGATTTCATACGAATTGGTATACACCATGAAATTATATGTGGTAGTTACTAATTATATTATAAATATATAGGTTGATCAATCTTATTTTTATCAATATCTAGTCACGTGATAAGATAAAGAATATCATTTTCTTTTATCTTCTATTATTTAAACTTACTGCGGTAAGGGGTATCATTCTTTTCATACTTGTAAAAGGATATTATTTTCTTTCTTACTTGTAAGGAATATCATTTTCTTTTATCTTCTATTATTTAAACTTACTACGGTAAATGGTATCATTCTTTTCATACTCGTAAAAGGATATCATTTTCTTTCTTACTTGTAAGAATATCATCTTCTTTCATCTTCTATTATTTAAACTTACTATGGTAAAGGATACCATCTTTTTCATCTTACATTATTCAAACTTACTACAGTAAGGAATATCATCTTCTTTCATCTTCTATTACTTAAACTTACTACGGTAAGGGATACCATCTTTTTATCTTCCATTATTCAAACTTACTACGGTAAGAGATATCATTTTCTTTCATCCTCTACTATTTAAACTTACTACGGTAAAGGGTATTATTCTTTTCATACTCTTAACTTACTATAGTAAGTACTATTTGGTAAAGTTTTCTGAAATGACTATATGTTCCTTAATAGTTTGCACTTCATATAATATTATTTCAATTGAACCTTCCTATTTTTCTAAATCTTTCTATTGAATTATAACCGTTATTTTGAACTATGGAACTTGAATATCATTTTTGAATTTCACTCCACATCATGTTGACAATTTGGATATTATTTGAATCTACACAAAGTAAAATTGAAAAGTTTCGATATTTATTGTTTATTCTGTTTCTTCTGTTCATCATTTATACCACCGTTGTTATTCTAATAATCATAATCAAATTGTTATGGATATCTGTGGCCTGTGACACAGATGATAGGATAAAAACGATATAATGGTAGTGTGTCTTTTAGGGCACGTGATGAATATTCTCTTTGGTCTGGGACAAAGATGAATTGTTGTTTAATATGATTATGACCAAAGGCTGTAGACTGGTATAATCATGACTGTTGGTGTTATATTGAATCTCTTTGGCCTAGAGCAAAGATGAATTGTTATTTGGTATGATTATGACCAAAGGCTGTCGACTGGTATAATCATGTTTGTTGGTGTTATATTGGATATCTTTGGCCGTAGTGCAAAGATGAACTGTTGACTTGCATGATTATGACCAGGAATTGTGAAATTGTATTAACATGACCAGTGGTGTTTCAGGTGATAAAAGTTGATGGCATTTTTTTTAAAAAGAGAAGCGAGTGGACATCATAGTTTACATTATTCTTTTAATGGATTGCTTATTCCGCTGCTATCATTGATCTGAACTTTGTTTAAGAATTTAACTGCAGTTGTTGATATAAAGCTTATTGTCTATTATATTCAATTAAGAACTCAACTATTGAAGGCTAATGATAATTTATTTGTCATTATCTTAGTCATGATATTTTCTTATTAGGCTATTTGAGCTCACCCTTTTTTTTTGTTCCATTGTTTTTCAACAGGAGATGAGAGAGTAGCTGGGTCTAGCCGGGGAATGGAGTGAAGGTCCGAGAGATAACTATAGTAGTCTTCACATATTGTAAAATAGTGTGATAATAATAGTGAAGACTTAATTATGTATTATTGAGTTCTGTATTTGTGTGTTTTGCACTGTATTGTAATAATTTTGTTATAGTCTTTTGGCATCTCAAATTGGGCTGTGTAGGCCCGGATTTGGGAGCGTCACAATGTAGCCATTTGAATTCCATGTCGCAATGTTGTCTAATTATTGTTGTGGTCTAACGTTATGTTAAAAAGTATTATTTGTGTTGCTTATATATGATTTTGGTATTATTGACTTACAGATGAAAAATATGCGACAAATATGACAAAGATTGAACAATATAAGAAAACAAGGTTAAAGATATAAATTTGTATTGGTATGATGTGTTAGAGTTCATGCCATAGAGGCCAATTATTTGATGTAATTGTTTAACATTTTTTAATATTATATTTGATTGAATAAATGAATTATTTTATTATGATTTTATTTACTGCGTTATATAAATGTTAGCATAATAAAAGTCCTTAGAATAGTGATACGAATTATATAGCTTCAAGTATGTGACTTGAACATGAGATTATATAATTACAATTAGTATCATTGCTCTTAAATGTCCCTAGTCGAGTATCATTGTTTATGGACGACAATGATGCATTGAGACTAGTATGTGGATTGACTGATGGTCAAATCTCACTGGTCATAAATATATGAGATATTGAGTCAATGCATAGGTACATGTTAGAGAACAATGTACTGGATTGACCCACCATGAGAATTCTACGTGGAGCATTATGCAAAGTGTCATATCTCTTAGTGACAATAATGTAATGATCCTTCGACCTGAAATCACTATATTATTATACGAGAATTTATGTACTTTGATATCATCAAAAGTCACCTTTAATAGGGTGGACAATAAAGGTGATTATTGCGTACATCATGAATCGCGTGAGGAATATGAGTGATCTAGATAGAATTTAACTCTTATATATCTTAGGGGTGATATCCATAGGCCTCTTGATTGAGTAGGACTATGAAATGCATGGCCATGCTCAAATAGTGATTTGTTTCATATAGTCTACTCATTGATCAAGAAAACTCAGATTAAATTATGAAGAGTATGACACATTCCATGCCTCGAGTTTAATCTAGGATGTCAAGGTTAAAAGAATTAAATTATATTGAAACATTGGTCACAAAAAGGTTGCATCGAATCATCGATCTTATTATTATTTGGGTAGCAGTGATGTATTACTAAATGTCACTCACTGTTTATAATTTTATAATATGATTTTAAAATTATTGTCAATATAATAATAACCTATAGAGTCATACACTTAGAACGTAATTAAAAGGGAATTAATTTAAATTGTTAGGATTTAAATATGTCAATATGATTGATAGTATTTAAATTACGAATTTAAATTAATAGGATAATTTGTATATATGTATATTAATTAAGTAAGACTTAATTAAAATGTAATATATATAAATTCAGATTTTATTTTTCTAATTAATTTTTGGTTAATTCTTTTAACTGCTATATATATATAGCAGTTGTTTTAAGTACGTGAAAATCAAAACCTAAATCCTAGCCGCTTTTAAAAAGAGGCTAAAGAGAAAAATACAGTAAATTCATATCCAGATCCAGATCTTGGCGGCTAGTACCACGACTCTCCTTGCTACAGATCATGGGACGATTCACGGAGGCGTTCGTGTGGATACCGTAGAGACGCAGTTCCGTTGGATTGCGTTGAAGATTCAAAGCCGTTCCAGAATTCCATCATCTTCATTCAAGCTCGGATAATCAGTAAAAATATATCGAAACCTCTGAATTAACATGTTTTTGCATGGATCCTGTTTTAGGGTTTCAGAAATATTTGAAATTTCGTTGCGTTTATGTGTCGAAACCCTACATGATGATGGTGTGTTTTCTCATTTTTTGTTATATTTTTTTTATTGGTTTTACAATGTTACTACTATTAAAAAATTCCTCTATGAGTCAAAAGTGGTTAGGTCATTGTTTGCCTAATTTACTATTTAGGAAATACATGTAAGTAGATCGACTAGTAATACATTGGCAAGAGGAGTATCGTTCCTACAGAGAAAATAAATAATAATATTTATCAATTACTAACGTTATATCAAATTAATTCTTATCTAAACAATTGAATTAAACTATAAAATAAATACTAATTTAAAATTAAGAACTAAACTAATTAAATAACAAGGATTAAAACCAGATTTTAGAAGACATAAGATTACAACTTTTCCAATACTTCAATTAAATCTATTCACTCCTTTTTTATTAAATAATTATTTAGAATTGTTAACTAAGAATTCATTAGTATTTATACACCTCTTCCGATAGTCATATAAATAAATTCTTCTAAATTTGACTCTAAGACAACAAAATTGGAAAGGAACACCCTAGCTAAATAAATCGCTATATTCCTATGTGAAATATGTCAACAATGATTTTAAGTTCAGATTCTTTTTAAGGTTCCATAAGATACATATGTATATTCATATCCTATATACTAATCATATATCACATCCAAAGCAGAATCCATGAACATATGCTATCATATTCAGATCTTAATCTATAATCCATCTCTCAATTTTATATAGATTATCACACTAATTATATGCATTTAATTATTACATAAACTCACAAAATATGATAAATAATTTATATATAATCATCAATAATTAAAAAGAAAGCAAATTAATTGAATTACACATTGAGTTCAATCTTAATTAAAAATTAGCCCATAACTGAAAAAGAAATCAAATCTATAAAATAATTCATTAAGTACAAATTACAAAAATTAAAAGAAAGAGTTTAGAAAATAAAATATGTATTTAAAGCCCGTTCTCCAATTCTTCCTTCAATCCTTATAATTTTTCACGTTGAATTCTTCTTCTAATTTACTCTACTCCTAATTATATTAGATATATGTTAATTCTATCTCTTGCTATGTACTTATAGGTTACAATAAAAATCCTTACCAAAAGTGGAATTAAAATCCATGTAGGAATAAAAAAAATTGACAAAATCTCGCCTAAAACCCCATTGTCAAACAAGCCTCAGCGCTCCCAGCAAAACTACATCGTTTCGCTCCTGAATTTCATTCCTAAGTCGGTCGCGCATGGCGCGCATGCCTGCTTATCTGTTTCTCATCGAACGTCGTCGTTTACTTCCCTAGCTGCTGATTGAATCACGCATATAACACGCCTGGTCCCTGCTGATACTAAGCGACATACGGCGTCGTTCCTTGACCAAGTCTGCTGCCATACCACATGCGCTCATGCCAACCTTGCTTCTGATTATTACGATTTTTCCACCAACATCTTGCAAGAATTATAATTTTGCCCTTTGAGCTGTAATTTCATGTCTTTTTCCTACAAAATCAAATAAAAATATAATAAAAACATATAATAAAACACCTAAAATATTAAAAATACTTAAAAACTTTTAAATAATTAAGTCTAAAAATATTTAATAAATAGATATAAAATTCACTTATCAGTCATAAGTATTTAGCACAAAAACTAATAAATTGTGTTATAATAATTCGTTGAGATTTAAATTCTTACTGCTTATTGACGTAGAAATGCGGTGGGGAAGGGGAGATGGCAGAGAAAGAACATCGTCGATGTCTCAACTAAATTTCATTTTCATGGTTGAGTTATCTTTTTATAAAACTACTAAGATTTTTGATGCATTATCCCACATATGGGTGAGTATTCACTTATAATTTAACCAAATTGCATATTCGGTTATAATCAAATATTGAATTGCATACAATTTCACTATCCAAACAAGTACCCAAAATATGTATGTTAATCTGTATAGTGTTGGTTTTAATGATGACAATATTCTTTGCATACAAATAAAATGTGCATGGGTTGCATGAAAATATTATATTTTGCATGGTTATAATTTTTGGTACATAGAGATATTCGCTTTTAACATGTTTTGGGTTTCAAGGAATTGGACCCATTATATGGGTTATCATAAGTGGGCTGTTTAAATACTTTCTACTGCTATGTATTGCTCTAACTGGTCTTGCTGGATGTTTGAGATTTGTGAGGTGTCATAGGCCATATTGTAAGGTTTTCCAACTAAAAGAATTTGATTACAAGGTACATATTATTGCTGGAATTTTATAAGGAAACAATATAAATTGATTTGATTGAGGCTTGTATTATGTCTAATCATATCTAATCAATTTGCTTGAACTATGTTTTTCAAACTGATTATTTTCGAAAATCAAAATGATTGAAAAACCTATTTGAAAAGTAGTTGGTCATATCTGTTGGGGCTCAATTTATGAAAATTTGCTTTGATATGATCACACTTAGAAAATTCCATTATAGCCGTTTATACATATAATATATATATCTTTTCTCGGCTTAATAGAAGATAAAGTTTTACAAAATAATTACCTTTTGATAAAAGTGTTTCAAAAAGAATTCTTCGAGCAATTTTATTGTGTCTTATTCTTAATACACTAGTTGAAAAATCATAAATATACTGTAATTTGACTTTTACTATTGGAAACTTGTATCCAAGTCTTGTTTGGTATGGTTGATGCATTAGTGGGTAAGGTGGTACGGAGAAAGCTTTGAAAAGTTGTAGAGGTGCCAAAGTTGGTGGTGCATAGGGGGGCAGTTGTGACGCCCCCAAATTCGGGTCTCAAATACCCGAATTCGGTCATCACGATCCAATATAAACATCCACCTCTAAACAACATACAATAACTAAATGCGGAATAATAAATATATGTTGTTCATTCAAAAGGTGTTACTAGCCCCAAGATACGATAACCTTACACAAAAGTACACAAATACCCTTAATAAAGCACTTAGGGTTTACATTACATAACAAGTAATTCAGTTAACTAAAAGGCTGCATCCTGAAGTCTATCACTTTATCTTTCCCTTACCCTTGTTCTTCCTAGAAGTCTCGGGTTTCACTACAATAATGTTCATGATATAGCAATGGTGAGCAACTAGTTTGCTCAACAAGTTTAAATAACAAAAGAAACAATATATCATGAATGAAAAGGAATAGCTGAAACAATATGAATAACTTAAGCAGAAATAATGATTTGCTTTTAGAATCAAGATAGTTAATAGACTATGAACTATAAACATCCACTAGAGTTAATAGCAGGTTGACCCAATGGTTACTACCAGAAATATGTACCCGAGGGGATCAGCCTCAGTAAAATATGTGTATGCATAACATTTAATTTCCGTATTTTGTACCTGATAATAGATACAGGGTACTCCCCTATAATAGAAGGGTGTCCATAATAGTCTAAGAATCCGCATCTTCAATGATTTGAATAGTTTTTAAAATCTTTAACATAAATGTCTAGCCGAACAATGACTTAGACCTACTTTGAACAGTTCTTTAAACAGTAGATCAATAAATAAGGTAAAGTCAAAGACTGTACAAGATCAAGTGCACCAAGTGCGACTAACAACAACATTGATGTGGAATAATTGTAAAGTTTTTAAACCACTCAAAGCATGCTTGGAATTATAGTTCAAGCTTAAATGAATAACTTGCTCAATGAAATGAGTTTAGAGATAAGAAATTTGTCTGTCTACTCAGCTACAACGAACTAGCTGTAATTAAATGGCTTTGAAGGACCTAACATTAATCAAGTCGGTCTAATAATTAGTACGGCGTATGCTGGCACGTTTGTACGCTTTCTACAAACTTATTTAACAAATAAGTCTAACACATAATTCACATCATTTGACATGCTAACATTAACCCTATAGACGTGTAACTACACTTAGGTTAATGATTTAATAATGTAGGAGTATTCATCCTAGGTATTAAACACATAAGGAAACTTTAAACAATTTAATATAATTGTTTAATTGGTAAATATTAAATAATCTATATTTAATTAACTATTTCTTTAATTAATTACTATTTTTATTAGTTAAATAGTAATTAATTAACTACCTTTAGTTATTATTTAATTATAAATAATAACTAATTAATCTTACTTAATAATTCGTTTATTTATTTTAATGTTTCTTAATTAGTACATAAGATTAATTAGATAATAATTAATTATTTAACTTTATTATAATCTTATGTAATTATTATTTAATCTTTATTAAATAATAATTAAATAATTAACTAATTAATCTTACATTTCTTTAATTATTATTTAATAATAATTACTTTTTTAATTATCCTTATTTATTATTTAATATAATAAATAATTAAATTATTAACTTTATATATCTTTAATTATTATTTATTAATTAAACAATAATTAATGACTTCTAAAATCTTAATAGTTAATATAAATCAACTAACAATTAACTAAGTAATTATCATCACTTATTATTTAATTTAAAGAAATTAAATAATAGTTTATTAATTTTAATCCTCTTTAATTATTATTTAATGTCAATTAAATTAATAATTAATTATTTATCTAATTAAATTATTATTTAATGTTAAATAATAATCAATTTATTTATCCTTATTTATTATTAAAATTTTAATTAAATAATAAATAATTAATGAAATTTGTATTTATGTAACTTAACCATAAATTTAGCTAACTAGATTAATATTTAAAATATTTAAATATTAATCAAAATAAATAATATAATCCTAAATATCACTTTTGTATTATTATTATTTTTATTAAAATTTTAAATTAATTTTTAAACATTTGAATTACTTAAAAATATGCAGAATGGCAAACTTGTAAATAAATTGAAAAATCGGACCGATGGCAATTTGGTAAATATTCTGAAAACTGATCCAAGGGCAATTTTGAAATTATCCAGTAAAACGAACGGAGGGACAGTTTAGTAATTTTGCCGAAAATTTTCTTCTGCGCATTGCGCGTGCTTAACCAAATCACGGCCCAAAACGGTGCCGTTTTGAAGAACCGGAGGACGGCTTCCGCGTATAATGCGCAGAGTAATTTTTTTCCTAAGCCAAACGACGCCGGTTAGCTCCACGTCCGTCAGCCAAAATGCTGGCACGCAATGCGCGGCCAACCACTTTTTTTTTCCTTCTTAGCAGATTGTCCACAGTAACCGGAATACACCACTTAATAAAAATTATACATTCAAGTAAGCTTTAACTCCTCAATAAAAATTCAAAAATTACCAATCACTTAATATCAATTTATAACATGAAAATTTAATTTTTCATGATTTAATTCTATTTTTTTTCATAAAAATTATTGTACCAAATAAACTACTACAAATCATAACTTTTTGTGTATAACTCCATTTTGAGTTATTCAAACTTTATTTTTCTTATGATTTAATGTTATATAATATTAGAACATTAAATCTAAATTTTATAAAAAATATTTTTGGTCATTATTTTTAGACTGTTTACACACTACCAAACACATGTTTTTAGCATACAAAATATACCAAAACACAAACCAAACATATTAAACTCAAGCATGACATAAATATTACTAATACACATCACTAACTATATTAACATGTTTATACTAACATGATGATTTATTTAATTTAAAAACAAAGCTAGATTTAAAATAACTATTACCTTGTTTTAGTGGCTATTTTTCTTTTTCTTCCAAAATAAGTGATAAGGCTTGAAGGCATGAACAAAATGAACTCCTCATCTTTCCTTATCCTTGTTCTCTCAAATATTTTGCTCTCACTATAACTCTCTCTCAACTCTCTCTTTTGAAAAAATAATGAATTGCAATGTCCACCAATACAAGTATACTTCTAAAAATATTAGATACACAAATTATATCTAATACTCTAGACCATCATGAAGCTATCTTGGATACTTACACAAGAGATGAACTAAGGACTAGAGATGGTGAAAAGAGGGATAGTCCATGTACAAAAAAAAAATCAATCCAAGCAACCATTTATTAAATAAATGAAAAATAAAATAAAAAAATATCATTTCACTCTCTCTCTCCCATCCTTGTCGGCAACATATGGGACTTTGTGTCCCAAAATGAATGTCACATGTGCTTACTTTAATAAATAATAGTTACACAATTTAATTTCAAGTGGGTTCATGCTTTGGGTTTTATTTAAAATACTAATTGGGCTCCTATTAAATGACTTAGACTATTATTTAGTCAAGTCCATTTAATTTAGCATTTGACTAATTAATATAAGCCAAAAGATTGATTATTAATTTTGTTACACATTAATTATCCAATCCATATTTAAATAATAATTGAATTGTTTAATTAATTAAATACACCAACACATTAATGTTAAATTACTGAATGGACTAATAAATATTATTAATAATATTTCACATTGTTCACATTAATTAATAATCATATTAATTAATTTACCAAATTTAATTAACTCATTATATTCAATTTAATTGAATATTTAATTAATAGAAAACTTAACAATTATTTTGATATTAAAACTTTAGGGTTTGTTCACTAATTTAATTAACATATTAGTGACCATTTTTATTAACTCTAGGAATTAATCATATAATCATTTAATCACGTAATTAATTAATCATGTAAAAAGATTTAAATAATCTCATAAAACTAACTCGTTATAAATTAAATTAATATTTTAATTAATAATGACGTGAAAATTCTAGAACATTACAGCAGTTGTGTCTAGATTAAAGCTTTTTTGTACAAAGAGTTCTTTGTATTGTGTTTAAGTAATTTATTAATAAAAGAGTCACCAATACCAATTGGTATTGGGCGTGGAGTATAACACTAGATTAGGGGTCAGGGGCCGAATCACGAAAAAATCACGGTGCATTTATTTTTCTGTTATTTTAATTCTGCATTTTATTCTGTTTTGTTGAAAGTTGAATCAGTTTTCTAAAGCAGACGCCAAAGCAGACAGGGTATATCTGTTTGGTTTATAAGAAATTTAAAACATAACTTAAAATAGATACTTAAGCATACAGGTCTGACCTGTCTGGATTGTTCCAGTTTACTTAAAATTTTAAATTGTTATTAAAAATCGTTTGAAACTTAAACATCTATTCAACCCCCCTTCTAGGTGTGCAAAAACACAAATTTATAATGTACTAACCGAATAACCGAAATATGAACCGATTTTTACCAAACCAAAAACTTTATTTCAAATTTCACACTAGAATTTTTAAATAATATTTAACCATAATCTACAATAACAATAATTCATAAACTCATTTAATAATTCAAATTAACAATATAAAAGTACATAATCTATATGATAAAGTGTATCAAAATCTAATTAAAAATAGTATTTTATTTAAATTTTTTAGTGCGGTTAATCGGTTACATAAATAGTCTAATTTTCATATCCAAAAATAATATCAAATACCAAAATATAAAACTATTATAACCAAATATAATAGCATAAGCGAAATAATTTGGTTCAACTATGTTATATGTTCGTGTTATTAAATAAAAATATACAACAATAAAAAATTAAAGTAATTAGTTTATGACCACCAAATTCATGCCTTGCACGTGTCTAGGAGTTATAACTACATAAATACTCCAATCTTGTTTGTCATTTTTTTGTTCTAATTAAAAAAAAAAATAGTTTTAAAGACAGTAGTATAAAATAATGTAATATATTTACATTTGTCATCATAATCGTATTATCATTTTACTAGACCTTTTTTTTCCTGTTAAGGTATACATGAAATAAATATATATTCTTAATATTTACAATTTTATAAATCAGACCCTTATTATAGAATGAATAAAGTATACAATCTAACTTTATTTTTATTAAAATCTGATTATTAATTCAACAATAAGTTATAAAAATAATTTTTGTATCATTATGAGAATAAAAATATAAGAGCATTTTATTAATCTTCCTTGATTTTAGTGGAAGACCATTTTTAAAATTATTTAGTTTGCAGCATGTCAACTCTTTTATAAATTATATTATTATATATACTCATGATAAATCTTACTCTATCCGTCCCTAGGAGTGTTCATCCGATTCGATTTTTTCAATTTTTTACCAAACTGATCGGTATCGGTACAAGTGTTACTAGCTTTTTTATGTACCGGTATTTTCTGTACCGGTTTTTCGTTATTTTTATAATTTTTGGTACTGGTAACGGTATGAAAAAATCTAAATTCGGAATGTACTGAAATACCGAAAAAATAAAAAATAATAATATAAATAATTAAATATATATAAAAAAAAAATTTATAAAAAATTTCTTAAGTATATAATTTTTCTTTTATTTAATTATTATTTATAATTATATTTATTAGCATTCGGTACGAACCAAAAAATTGAACCGAAAAACAGGTACCGATAATGTACCGAACCTGTAATTCGGTACCAGTACCGGTACCGATTTTTGATTTTTCTGTAATTTGGGATTGACACCGGTTCGAATTTTTACCCATGAACACCTCTATTCATCTCAGAATAAATTTTTTTATTACTATTTTAGGTAATTCTAAATTAAATATCTACTTACCGTAAATAATATATATTTTTATAATAATTTACCTATAATATCCTTAACATTAATTATCATATTTTTATTCTTTATATATATTTATGAAATATTATTAATTATGTGTAAAAAATTATATAATTAAATAAAAATTTAAATATAAATTATTTTATCATTTTATCTTCTTTATTAATATACATAAAAAATTAATTAAAAACGACTAATGTTCAGTTAAAACTTATGTTCAAACACTACACTCTCGCTACTCGCTCGTAGCATCATCCACACCTTATCCACAACCTACACACCGAGCATCAAGCATCTGGCAGAAATATAGCATTCATTGGTTCGTTATATCCACGCGCTATAACTGGGAGTTTACTAGTCCAAGTGACAAACAAACGTGTACTATAACGGTTATAACTCCCAGCCACTCCTTGCCAAGCTCACATTTCTATTACCCATTAATAAATAAACAGGCTCAAATAAAAAAGTCTTAGTTAGTTTGATGATTAAGATCAAATTATAAGTTTCTTATATTTCAAAATTAATTTTATTAAAAATATGTTTTTAATTTTTTTCCTGTAGTTTGAGTTTAAAAGGGGTAAATAGAGATTTCACCCCAAAAACCCTTAGCTTTAAGTATTTTATTAGAGAAAAGAGATATAAAAACAATTAATTTGAAAATAGAAAATAGAGTTAATATGCGTTTAGTATAAAAGTATATAATTTTTCTTTTAATTATGAAGTTGTTTTATATTACAAAATCATTTGAAAACTTAAAAGAATTTATTTTATTTACTCTACTAATATCATTTTTGTTATGATAAAAGACCGATTATATTATCAAAACAAAAATTATACTCTCAAAAATACGACTTAAATTATTTTATTATTAGAATAATTACTACTGTATCGTTAAACGCGTACTTACTTTAAAAGTATTATTTTTTTATTATGTATTTATTTAATTATTGATTTTTATAATAATAATATTTATAATTTTTATAACATTTAATCGTTCAAACGCACTGCATTAATCTTAGTAAGTTGTGTTTCGGTTACAGTTTCTAATTACTTTTAAACGCAGCTGCGAAAAACTAGACAATGACAAATATCAACCGTTTAAAAAAGAAAAACATAAAATGTGCAAATATGTTCTCTCTCAAATCATAGCCATGTCATCACTTTTCATTTCCTTTCTGGCCAAACACCAAAATGAAAAAGATAACAGCCGAGATTATAGCGACTCCATGGGTTATATAGTATACCGACCAAGCAAGAGTGATATTTAATTCACTACTAATTTCTCAAATTTACACTCCCCCAAGACAAATAAAGTTGAGTTTTATGCTTATCTTTCGTGGGTTTTTAGTTTTTTTTATTTATTTATTGGAATGCGGATCGTCACTGAAGGGAGCTAGCTCAGAGGTTTAATTTGTATGTTTTCTGTAATTGTGTTCATATTGATATATTCTTAGGAAATTTTAGCCGTTTTGTTATCAATGAAATTGATTGTTAGTTTTTTATTATGAAGAAATAGATTTTGATTTATTATTTATAGTGATTAACATATATATGCATGTGTTTTTCATTTATTTGAAACTTAATTTATTTATTTTTTTCAGTTTTTTATTTCCATAAGAGCTTATGAAACTGGCAGTGTCACGTTCATCATTAAGAATTATATTTTGTTTTTAATTCATTTTAGCTATTAATTGCATATGCCTTGGTGAATAGTTTTTTAAGAAAATATAATTTTAGCTTTTTGTAGCTTATAAAATTGATTTTCATATCTTTTTATGATCAAGTAGGATATTTCATCTTGGTGTTGGTGTTGGCTGACTTGATTTGTAATTTTAGAATACCAATTATGTTTGAAGGGATTTAGTTGATAATGTTGGGAGGATATGCATATCACGGAGTAATTATGGTGATATTATTATTTTTGACAAAATTACCTCTTGTTGTACATTCAGTTTACTTGTAGGGATTTTGAAGTATAATTACAGATAGTTTTATGAATTAAAACTATTTCCACTGAAGGAGCAAATGAACTTATGCCTCAGTATGTGGTGGACTAGGAAGCGGCGACTCTTTGGGAATTATCTCTTCCTTTATAACTTATGTGTTTTGAATTTTCTATCATTACATTTGTTATTGTTTATGAATTCCTGGTTGTAGAATCATGAAGTAAGTTATTTGTCGGATGTTTGTTGTTTTTCTCTTGTAGTATCTATTTTGTTGTATATAAATAATTATACACGCGTACACGTACACACACACATATATATATAATATAAATAACTAAATGTGTGTCGACCCCCTTGCATCTAAAACCCCATTTTTTTAAGATTTAGCGAATCTTCATATCCCCCATGATGAATCCGTATCCCCGCACCTGTATCCTTGTTTTTAATGTGGTGGATGAGAAGTTTGGGGTTTATGAAAAAACAATTCCAGACATAATTTGATTTATAATTTTTTTTGGTTTTGGTGTTTTGTCTGTGCTATGCATACATGGTTTCTAAAATATGCCACTGCTGAAGTTTCTCGTCGTCTACGTTATGCTTTCCTCATGAATGCTATGCTACTTATTTCCCTTCACGCATGAATATTCACTGTTCATATCAACAGGGAGAGCCATAAGGACCATAAATTTGATCCAGAAGAGCTAGATGGCTACATTAGGGGATATTGCGCTCGCTGCAGCTATCAATATCATCACTGCACTTATCTTTCTGTTTGCATTTGCCGTACTACGGCTTCAACCTTTCAATGATAGAGTCTACTTTCCGAAATGGTATCTTAAGCGTTTAAGAACCAGCCCAACTCGTTCCGGGGCATTTGTCAACAAATTTGTCAATTTGGATGTTAAATCATATGCTAGGTTTCTGAATTGGATGCCAGATGCATTAAAAATGCCAGAACTTGAGCTGATCGACCATGCAGGGTTAGATTCAGCGGTTTATTTGCGGATTTACTTACTCGGGTAGGCAATTCAATCTTTCTTTTTACTTGCACTGAATCTTGCCACTTTTCACAAGTTTCATGTATTAAATGCTAACGAATATAACAAAAATTTAATTTTTTATACAATTATGCTTACACGCAAGTCATTGTATGATATATATCTTCTTCACTTTCCTTTCATGTTCAGTAACCATAGGAAGGTTTGATATGAACAGGTAAGGATTTTGCGAAGGACAAAAACTTGTAATTTTTCTCAGAGCATGGGAAATTATGATAGTGAATGGAATTTTCAATTTATATTACTTAGAGAATTCTTACTAAAATTTGCGGGAGTCACATCATGCTAAATATTTCAAGACATCAATCTATCATAATCCAGTGGAGATATGAAGGTCAAGAAGAGTAAACGAGAACATATTTCTGAGATTGCAGAAATTAAATATAAACATTTCCAAAACTATGTGTTTAGCGTGATTGTTTTCTTTTGGATTCCTCTTTGCTATTTCTCTGCGATGTTATTTTTTCTAACAAGAACTACAAATAGACTGTAAGTATTAAATAGTACCGACTGCTTAAACAGCCTAATGTATAAATGGGTATATTTAACCTTCTGTAATTTGTTCTTGGTATTGATTTTGTACCATGATCATCTTCTTAGCTGATGCTCCTCTGGTTTTGTTAATCATCTTCTGATGAACTTGCACTTTTTTTTATGCAGGCTCAAAATATTTTTTCCTATAATGTTCTTGGCATGGGCTATCCTAGTACCAGTTAACGTGACAAATGATACATTAGAGAAGGCCAAAGATGTAACATTCAGCAATATTGATAAGCTTTCGATTTCAAACATTCCACTTGGATCACAGAGGTAATGGATAATATTTCGTTGACACAGATTAAAAGGCTCTACTTCAATATTTTCAATCCTTATGAACTGTATCTTTATTCAATGTGCTTTGTTTATTCGTTTGTCATGTTGTTTATGTAGTGCTGTTACTGCAAGTTCTTTAATCTATTTCATGCTTGTTTTAAATAATGTTAATAATAACGAGCTTGTCAAAGTTCTTTTCATTATTTTCCACAAACATTCTTTCTTGTAATTTTAGAAATTTAAAGAAAAAATCAAGACATTATCGAAATGTTGTCACTTTGATCGGAGTTCCATCAATCCGTACATTTCATAATGCTTTGTTTACTAAGTTTTGGTTATTGATATTATAAAGCCTTCCAACATACCTGAGCACCAAATAAGAACCTCAATTTTGTTATAGTCCTGCCAACAAAGCCAACAAAATAATCCCTCAGATCCAAAATAGACATACATTTCCAAAATGGTGACTTGTAAGGATAATTTATGTTTCCAAATTTAGCCTTAATATTAGCTTAGAATTTAGTATTGGTGGTGTAATGCTAGAAATGATAGTAGAAAAGTAATGTCAAATTAGGAATGTCGCATCACTTTTTAATCCTTGAAGAGAATGTTTCTCTTTTTCTGAAATGGACTAAAATGGAAAATGTATCTCTAATTTTAGCATTAAAAAAATGTCAACTTTGAGGAGTACTTGTGACGGACTCGTCAAAGTATCATGTCTGAGTATTGATCATTTGATGATTGCAGGTTTTGGACACATGTAGTGATGGCCTATGCCTTTACATTTTGGACATGCTATGTGTTACAAAAGGAGTATGCGACAATTCAGGCAATGCGGTTGCACTTTCTGGCATCAGAAAAACGCCGACCTGATCAATTTACAGTATGATGCACTTTATCTAGCTAATTTTTTTTGAACTTGTATTCTCTGAAATTATTTATCAACTAAATTTGTGTTTTTCCAATTGAAAGTCCTTTTTTAGATCCATATTGCGAATGCTATTAAGTCGTTCAAATTTTTCAATGTTATGATAAAAATGGAAGCTGTAAATAGATTCTTTGTTCTTTTCCCCCTTTTTAAGTCAAGGTTGATAACAACTGTCAGAGATATCCACTACTTAGTCTGATAACTGGTGATGCTGCTCTTGTTTTCCAAGGTGTCTATAGTCCACGTATCTATAGTGCACAGATATTATAATATTATCCCAATTCTAGGCATGAGCCTATCACGTAATTTTATGATTTTTTAAAATCACTTATACATACACACACACACACACACACACACACACACACACATATATATATATATACTGTAACTTTTTAATACAGTATCTATGTTTGTACTATATATGTATGTTTCATATGTTTCAATATGTGAGTGTGTTCATAATTTTATTTATTTTCTTGCTTGCTTTCCTTTTACTGCACTTTAGTTGTTTTATTCTTTTCTTACTTCTTTCCTTGTGTTTTATCTTTTGTTTATTATTTTTATTTATTGTTTATTCTTTATCTCTTTTATTAATTTATTGTCCTTATGGTCTCTCTACTTACTCTTTGTTTTAGGATTCATTTGCAGCCTACCCAACTAGTTTGGGATAGAAGGCGTTGTTTAGTTGAGTTAGTTCAAGTATAAGGATGATATTGCATCTTTTGTCATCCGTGCGTGTGTGTTTTGGCAATGGCTGCAATATAATCAAATCATCTGTCTTTTGGGAGTTCCTTGTGTCATTGTCATATTAATGATTTTTTTTTGTTTGTGTGCATTGAATCTCAAGGACTTCATTAAGCCAATTTTTAAATTCATCCAGTGCTTGGTCTTGGACATCAAAGTTATCTGTACCTTTTTACTTTCTAGGGATAATGCTTAAAATGTTCATTTCCATGTGCTCATTTCACTAGCAAGTTCCCATTTAATATCTTTAGTAACTTGTTAATGACATGCTTTTTAACTATTACTTTGGTGATGTCATTTTTTTTGACAGGTTCTTGTAAAGAATGTGCCACCAGACCCTGATGAATCCATTAGCGAGCTTGTTGAGCACTTTTTCTTGGTCAACCATCCCGACCACTATCTTACTCATCAGGTTGAATATTGATAACATCCATATCTATTACATATAACAGCCATACGCAGAAACGCAGAATTTCATACTGTAAGATAGTTCATAGCTCATACACAGTGGAGAAAAGATGTTTATTCGGTTCTTTTGCCTCTTCTGATAAGCTAACTTGCTTTTGATAATTTGTTTTTTTTATTCATACTATGAGTTGTTTTGAATTTTATTGGTTGCTTTCTGGTTCCCATGTTGTGTGTTGATGATGAATGTGAGTGACACATATTAAGAATAAGCAATTGCTAGTATGGGTAAGCGATTATCTTCAGGTTATTTCCAATCCCAATAAACTTTTTTGCCTTCGCCTTTTGTTCCTTTCTTTTTCCTTAGATTGGGGGGGGGGGGGGGGGGGGGGGCGCTTGGTTACGTGTTGTGTGTGTGGGAAGAGTTTACATTTATTGTTTAGAGTAATTCTATTTAATGTCCAGATGATGATGAGCGACTTGCTTGAGTTTATTGCCAAATAAAGTAGATTGCAGATATCAACAGCTTACAATATTCTTCCGGGACATTTAAGTTGAATACTGTGTAAGTATAAAATTGATGATGACTGGAGAAATCTTATTAAGTTGCTAGAGGTAAGAAGTTTAGTCTGTGTCGTCGGCAAAAGGAATGCCAATTATTTTATGGTTTATTTATTTTGTGCCTGTCACATGTTTGTTTTACTTTAGAGCATTTTGTGCAGGTTGTATGCAATGCAAACAAACTTGCGGAATTGGTTGAAGAGAAGAAGAAAAAGCGAAATTGGCTTGATTATTACCAGCTAAAATATTCTAGAAATCAATCAACTCGTCCCTTGAGGAAGGTACTGTTATGTTATGAGATGTCTTTAAAGGTTTTATTTATATTCCTTGTAATTAGGTTTAGTATATTTCTTAGTATTCTAGATCACTGGTGTTTTCTTTCTCTTTTTTTGTACTGAAAAGATTCATAGCACTGACTCTGTTTATTGCCATCTTTTCTATCTGGCAGATTGGATTTCTTGGGCTTTGTGGAGATAAAGTGGATGCTATTGATTATTACATGTCAGACATAGAAAGACTATCGAAAGAAGTAAAAATTAATCCTTGACTTTCTTTTAAGATCAAGTGTTTCTCTGTTATGTTGTCATTTTGAACAATATATATATATATAGCAATACAAATCAGAATGTCATAAGGGACCATTAATTCTTTTTTGGTAAATACCTTTGGGAATTAAGTCGACGCAAACCAAGCAATAGAATAAAGAGAGTTAAAACAACATAAGATTTAACGTGAAAAACTCTTAAAGAGAAAAGCCATAGGTCGAATTCTGAATTTCCACTATATCAATAATAATGGGCTTACAAATCTTCACGGAACAACTTTTTGCGTGGAATAAAAGCCATAAAACCCTCCTAATAATACAACCTTTTTGCATGGAATATAAAAGCTGAAAATCCCTCCCTCACACAAACACAAAATCTACTCACATTCTCTCTCAATTCTTAGGATGCTACATATTTTTGGTTGTGCTACACTTTAACAACTAAACATAAGACTATTTATAGAATACCCACAAATCTCCTCTTCATATTCAAAGTAGGACACATTGAATAAATATTCCTATTAAAAATATGATACTTCCAAAATAAAACTTCTACTACAAATAAATTCTTTCCAAAATAATACTTCTATTAATAATAGAACTCTTTATTTCTATAATAACAATTCTTTTATGAAGATTTGAGGAGTAACCTAACAATTTCTCCCTCGATTTGAATCCCTACTTTAATTTCATCATTGTCATCACCATTGTCGTAGTCTCTACCATCATCTTCCTCATTCGCATTATCCACATTATCCGTATCGTCCGCAACATCCGCACTATCTGCACTATCCACATTATTCGCATCATCCACACAATCCAAATATTCAATAACATCTTCATCTTCAATATCATCCTCATCAACATTCCCAGCATCAACATTATTGTATTGATCTTCGTCGTCACTTCCATAATCTTCATCTCTCTCATCCTCATCATTCGGCAACTTAAACAACGACCTTCTATACTCCCAAAATTCTTGTTCATCAGCATCATGATAAATATTGAATCCGACTCCTTCAATATGCACTTTCTTTATTCCTAACATTCATGCATTAATTAATTTCCTCTACCTTTTATCCAACCAACCTAGCTCATGATACCACTTGTAGGAAATTAAGTCGACGCCAACCAAACAATAAAATAAAGAGAGTTAAAACAACACAAGATTTAATGTAGAAAACTCTTAAAGAGAAAAATCACGAGTCAAACTTCAAATGTCCACTGTATCAATAATAATGGCCTTACGATACTCTTCTCAAGTTTTAAGCCCTAAAACTTGCGGTTACACAATACTATAATCTTAAGTGCACAACTATTTGCACATAATAAAAACTAAAAACTGCCAAAGCCCTTTCCCTCTCTGGCTTCACACAAACACAAAACCCATTCACACTCTCTCTCAAATCTTAGGATGCTACACGATTTTTGGGTGTGCTACATAGTAACAACTAAATATAAGACTCTATTTATAGAGTACCCACAGATCTTCTCTTCCTATTTGAAATAGGACTCTAGCATAGAATAAATATTTCTATTAAAAATAGGACACTTCCAAAATAAAACCCCTACTGCAAATAGATTCCTTTCCAAAATAGTACTCCTATTAATAATATGACTCTTCTTTACCATAATAACAATTTTTTTCTAAATAGTATTCGAGAAGAAACCCAACAATTACAGTATGACAAGTATGAAAACTGAGGTAGGAGTACAAGGGCATGCGCCAATAAAGTGTTTCAGCCTTTTATATTGTCCCAACTTCTTAGAATAGGTTCCGCAAAAAAATGAAGTCCCGTTTAAACTGTTAACCAGAGGACAAAATCAGTCCAACATTTTTATTGGCGATTTATTGTTTTATAGCAAACTCTCTATTTTTCTGTATGACAACAGAAGAGTCATGCTATGGTTCTTTGGTGACATTAGTCCAGTGCTGCATTTATAGTTGGGCTTTTTTGTACCGTTCTTTATTTCCACCTGAAATTTATTCATATGATTGAATCCAATTTTCATAATATGGATTTGATGGGTTGGTTCACATTTAGATAGCTGCAGAGCGAGAAAGTATAACAAGCAATCCCAAGGCTATCATGCCAGCAGCATTTGTCTCCTTTAAAACTCGTTGGGGTGCAGCTGTTTGTGCCCAAACACAACAATCCAGAAATCCAATTCTATGGCTAACAGAGTGGGCTGCAGAGCCTCGTGATGTATATTGGCCAAACCTGCCAGTTCCTTATGTTCAACTGACAGTTAAAAGACTTATAATTGTCGTTGCCTTCTTTTTCCTGACGTTCTTTTTCATGATCCCTATTGCAATGGTGCAGTCACTTGCAAGCATTGAGGGTATTGAGAAAGCGGTGCCCTTTTTGAAGGTTATAATTGAAAAGTGAGTTTTCTAATACTTGTTCGTAGACTTTTTATTAAGTTGGCATTTCTCAACATTCATGCATAGACATGTAAACGTTCATGAAATATTAATTGGACTCATTACTTTAAAAGATTTTTTTTGTTATTAGGCATCTTTCCTCTAGTAGTTTTCATATTTGACTTCATCTTGTTTCTTTCAAAAACTTCACATTTTGTATTTATAGTACTAAATTAGTATTTATAGTACTAAATGTTGGCCTTTTAATGCCTCTGGTTTGTACAAATAAAAGGTACTTATTATAGTGCGTAAGGCTTCCTTTGCCACAGAAAATGTAGGTTGAACTCTGAGCTACTTTCTCGAGGTCCTGTTTATATTTTGAATCAGAAATGCAAACAAGTTTATGAAAGGGTTTAGCTATCATGTACTATTATATAGTTGTAGAAACTAAAATAAAAATGTTTGGGTTAAAGCGATCAGCTCAATGTGGGTTTTGAAGTTGATGCTTATTTTCTTTTACTTGTTACATTGAAGAAAGTTAAATTAAATATAAAGGATAAATTAAGTAGGATGAATATGACAGAATTACTTGATTATACAGTGCTGCATGCCACTACTATATATATTCATACACAATAATATTAGTTACATCAATTACAAGATAATGATTAATTTAAAATACAAAACCTATTGGATAATTGTATATCTATTTGTTACGCATAACAACTCGGATAAGGGAATTTCAAGCTGACCGTGGTGATGAACTAACTGTTAGCTTGTCCGAAAGAAATTCAAAACGTGTGGAATGTAACGGCTTGGTGAATACAGCTGCAATTTGGTCGTTGGACACATATCGTACAAGAAGGGTTCCTTTTGCGATTCTGCCACGGACAAAATGAAAGTCAACCTCCATGTGCTTTGTGCGAGCATGAAAAAACCGGGTTTGCAGCGAGGTAGGTAGTACCATAGTTGTCAGAATCTTACGATATGCGATATATATTTTACGATGCGATACAATATGGATACGAAGACAATTCGATACGTATCGCAGGGTGAATCTAAAATGATACCGTATCTTACGTTTCAATTACAATTCGATACGATTTTTACGACAATGCACGATATTTTTTAAAAGTAACTAACTTGAAAAAGTTTTCATGTAGATTCAAAAGATTAAAAGAAAAACTTTTAAGCCTTTTAACATTTTAATTGAAATGGTTTTCTAGCACAAACATATTCTATATCGCTTCATGAGCATTTAATCACTTTTTAGAGTATTATATCTAATTGAAAATTTCGTTCTATTTTTTTCACGTCACTTTCTATAAGCAGATATATAAATCTCCACTTGTTAATTTGAATTATTCTCTTTTGTTTTATAGATTAAAGGTGAATCTGAATTTTCGTTTTCTCTTGTTATTCTATAAAAATTACTAAAATAATATCTATTAAATCAATTTAGAGTATTTTTATTACTGTTTAACTTTAAAATTTATTTTTAATCTATAATAATATTTTCTTGACTACTTTTATATATAGTAAAGTTTGTTTTTTATATGTTTAAATATATATTACTACATTTTTTATTTTGTTTTCGTATATGATACGATGCACGAAACGATACATAAAACTTGATACGGGGGTTTTCGATACACGATACGATTCACGATTTGATAACTATGGGTAGCACCAATATTATCACCCCAAATGATTAGTGGGTCTTTGAGAAAAATTCCTACTTTGCCAAATAAGGATTGTAACCATAAAAATTCAGCAGAAGCATTTGCAAGTGCCTTGTATTCAGCCTCGGTATATGATCGTGCAATGATTGGTTGTGTTTCTTAGAGGACCATGAGATCAAATTAGGACTCATGTAAATTGCAAAACCTCCCGTGGACTTGAGATAATCCACACATCCTGCCCAATCCGAGTCAGTGAATGCTTGTAAAACTACTGGTTTAGAAAAACGAATAATAGATAATCCGAAAGTGGCAGTGGATTGAAGATAACACAGGATGCGCTTAACGGCTGCCCAATGTTCGTCGCTAGGAGCACGCATCATGTGACACACTTTGTTGACTGCGTAGGACAAATCTGAGCGAGTGAGAATGGCATATTGTAAAGCTCCCAAGATTTGTTTATATAGCTTGGTGTCAGAGAAGGATGTTTAGGCATTGGTAGATAAACTCACAGCAACAAAAGCAGGTGTACGAAGAGGCTTACAGCCAGTCATAGATGCCCGCTTTATGATATCTTGTATATATTTCCATTGTGAATGTAATATCCCAGTCCCCATTGGAATAACTTCCACTCCTAGAAAATAATGCAGGTTACCCAAATCTTTAAGTGAGAACTCAGGGCCTTAACACAAGGATCAATTCATCAATAGCCTCATTAAAATTTTCTGTCAATACAATGTCATCAACATAGACCAAAAGTATTGAACGTATTGATCCTACATGATATATGAACATTGATGTATCAGAACGAGATATCACAAAACCCAATTGTAAGAGAAAATTAGACAATCATGAGTACAATGCACGTGGTGCCTGCTTTAGGCTGTACAATGAGCGATGTAGTTTACAGACATGGCCAGGATGATTAGGGTCCTTAAACCCAGGTGGTTGTAGCATAAAGACTGTTTCTGATAGTGTCCCATGTAAAAATGCGTTACTGATATCCAGTTGTCGAATTTTCTATGACTTAGAAATGGCTAAAGAAAGCACCACCTGAATGATAGCAGGCATAACAACTGGACTAAAGGTTTCGGAGTAATACAGACCCTCTTCTTGATGATAGCCCTTAGCAACAAGGCAGGCTTTATATCTTTCAATTTGCCCATCTGCTCTCCTTTTAATTTTAAACACGCACTTACATCCAACAATGCTCATTGATTGAGATTTGGGAACAAGTGACCACGTACCATTAAACAACACTGCATTAATTTTGTCAGCCATTGCCTTGCGCCAATGGGGATGGCGATTTTTCTAAGAGAAGCATTGGATTGAGAGTCCTGGATTGAGTTCAGAGCTGATGGTTGAAAATTCTCAAGCCAACGAGCCTTAGAACGAGTCATCACTTGTGAAATTGGTTGTTGAACGGGACTTGAAGTCAGTTGGGTAATGGAGTCTGATTTTTAAGATGAAGGCAGAACAATATCGGTATCATCAGGTAATGATTCTAGGGAATGCATGGTAGATGAGTGTGGCAGGCCAGGCTGTAAGGATGGGGCAGTAGGCTGTGAGGATGGGGTGGTAGAGATAGGTACAGTGGGCAAAAATGTCACTCAATCATGCAGTCCAAACTGGTGTTGTGTCAGCCACAGTATGCGACATGGGAGTGGTTTGAACCAAGGCTGTGTCTGTTGACACTGAGTTTGATGGAGATTGTATTGGCATAGTGCAAGGAGCAACTGGAGAAAATTGCTGGAATGCAGTCAACTGCTTAGAGTGACCGGAGTGACAGTGGGTCCCATAAGACTTGGTCCATCCTTCATCAGTAATTCAAAATTCCCTTGTCCGGGTTATTATGTGTAACAAATAGATACAGTATACAATTATCTGATAGGTTTTGTATTTCAAATTGATCATTATCTTGTAACTGATGTAACTAATCTTATATTGCAGTGGCATGTAGCACTGTATAATTAAGTAATTCTTCCATACCCATTCTACTAAATTTATCCTTTATATTCAATTTAACTTGGTATCGGAGATCTGGGTGTGCAAGGGTTCAAATCACCCCGACTGCATGTTGCCTTTATAATTAATTTAATGGTACAAATGCACTTTAATTTCCTCTATAAGGTTGCATTTGAGAGTGAGTGTTAGGATGATATACATTGTTGGACCCTCCATCGACCAACTTAGCTTTTAGATGAGTTGGTTTCTTAGAAAAGCAGAGGAATACAAATGTCAACTCTCCTTTTAAAATGAGACTATCAATTCAACTGGGCCGCTTCTTGTCCCAAACTAGTTGGGGTAGGCTGACTAAGCTTAAAGGTAGAAAAAGGTAAGGAGATAACTATAAAGTTAAAATAAATAAAATAATAAAACAAATGAAAAGACGCATCCACATACTACAAAAAAAGAAAAAGAAAAAAGAAAAGAACACCACATGTAGAAACATATAAAATAAAACCAAAGTGAAAGATTCAAAAGAAAATGAGGGAAAGAGAGAAACTAAAAAAAACAAAAAAGTGTAAAACTGTACTCGTTCTCCGGTAAGCTGATTGCTCTGCTCCACTAACTCCTTTCGAAAAGTCCTCAATTATTATCATGTCAACTATAATGAAACTTCCCCAAAGAGAAAAGATGCCAATGAAAATGGAAGGGGCGGATCTCTTGTTTTCTTCTTGTGGTTTATTTGTTTACTAGTTCAATGGCGATTGGTGCGTGAATTAAGACAACGTTACCTTAGCCAGTGTTTGGTATGGATTACCTTATAAACTTCTTCAGTACTTACTGGAGCTACATGTTACTGATACCACCCAATTTTGTTATGCAGAAAATTCATCAAGTCATTCATCCAAGGTTTTCTACCTGGGATTGCCTTGAAGATTTTCCTCATACTTCTACCTTCAATATTGATGATGATGTCCAAGTTTGAAGGATTTCTGAGTTTATCAGTTCTAGAGAGGAAATCTGCATATAAATTCTATCTTTTCAATTTTGTAAATGTATTCCTTGGGAACATCATCGCAGGAGCTGCATTTGAACAGTTAGATACTTTTATGAAGCAGTCGGCAAGACAGTACGTCTCTTCCATCTCTTAGTAATGTAGTAAATCTTTGCGTGTTTGGCAATAGCTGCACGTATGCTTAGATTGATATATATATTGGTCGGCTATATCATGCTATGTGTGTGGCATAATATTAGTCTAAGCATCATGAGAACAGTTCATTACCAGTCAGACTGATTGCTTTCAGTCAGGAATACTATTTTGCAATTGATGGTAACACTATATTTAATGGTAAATTGTTGCTCAACTAATGATGTTCCTTATTCAGCTAACGTAGAGACGAAGATTCAAATTATCTTACAAATTTTGTATGTTTAGAGGATTATTAGTTCTTCAAAAATGAAAATCAATTTTCTTGACAAAAAAAATAAAAAAATTCAAGCATTAGTAGCAGATTTGGTGTGCCATGTTTAATGTTAAATGGTATCAAGAGCACTGATCTGTCCGGCTCCATTGCTAACTAGTACTGTGGCTGCAACAATTCAAGCCTTAAATGGTTTTACTGTTATGTTTGTATTAATTTTTTCCCTGCGAAGTGTTTAGAAGCTGTGGAGAGAGGTGTCAACTCGTAGCGTTGGAATTTTCAGTGATTGACCTAATATAACAACAACTAACTTGTATTAGAATAGAGGATTGGTAAATTGCTTGATCTAACAAGGCACACTGGGAATCTCATCTAACAGTTGTGATTGATATCAGTGACGTAGCTAGGAAGGGACGGGAGGGGCCTATGCCCCCCTCCCCAACCCTACGCCTACCCCTACCCCTACCCCTTTATAATATAGTATTTAAAATTTGTTAATATTGATATGACCCCCTTTCATTGTTTAAATATTTTTACTAGTGGACCCCTACCCCTTTATAATATAGTATTTAAAATTTGTTAATATTGATATGACCCCCTTTCATTATTTAAATATTTTTACTAGTGGACTCATACTTTGAAATATAAATTTATACTTATATTATACCTAAAATAATATATTAAATTTATTTTCAAGTTTCAATAGATTTCATAGTCTAATTATAATTTTCAAAGGCATGCACATACGGTTAATAATAGAAAATTAACTTAGCTTTAAAGTCAAATAAATAAGCCTAATATTATGGTTAATGTTAGGTGTTTCAAATTTGGTCTCTTAAATTATCTTAAATATATATCTTATCTTTGTATTGGTATGTAACGAAATCTTATGATCCACCATAAAAACAAATATAATGATGACGTGTATTTGAAAAAGTTTGACTCTTAACTTTACTTTAATATTAAAACTTTTTGATATACTAGATGAATTTGTGTATGTTAAAACTAAAAATATATAAAACTTTATTTATGTTTATATATTTTTTTAATATTACGTTAATAATTTTTAGCGCTAAAAATATTTTCAAAATTTTTCGACCCCCTCCCACTCAAATTCCTGGCTACGCCCCTGATTGATATGTAGACATTAAGATACATCTCTTTTACATCAGAACTATTCAGAACTTGGGTGATTGAAAAGATAGAGGGAGGTGAAAGGGTGTACTAACCGACCGTTTGGTTGGACGGAATTGTTTTGGACGAAATGGAATGATGGTTGGAATCAGAATCATATCATAATGGAATCGGAATCGAACACTTTATTCATGTGTTTGGTATGGTGCTTAAAAATTATATCGAAATGGAATAAAATAGAATATAATGACCAAAATATCCCTAACTAACTAACTATATATATATAATAATCATATTAATATTATAATACTGTTTTAATATATAATATAATAATATATTATATTATATATTCATATATAATATTATAATATTATACTATTATTATTAAATATAATATAAAACAAATGTAATACATTTTGAAACATATAATATGATATTATATTATATATTAAATATGACTAAAGTACAGATTGCACCCCAAGGTTGTAGGAATTTTGAGTTTTGCACCATAATGTTTAAAACGTATCTAAGTGCACTCTAAAATTCTTTTTGCCAAACAAAATGCACCTTTCAATGTTTTTTACTAGACAATATGCACCCTAAAATTCTTTCTGCTAAACAAAATGCACCCTCAATTTTGGGTGCAAACTATATTTTTTTAAGCGAAAAAACGTTTTAGAGTGCACTTATATACGTGTTAAACAATAGGATGCAAAACTCAGTATTCCTATAACTTTGGGCTGTAATTTGTACTTTATTCTTTAATATATATGTGTGTGTGTGTATGTATATATATATAATATGATATGTTTTGATATGCATATAAAATTATAATATAATATAAAATAAATATAATA
This sequence comes from Hedera helix, assembly GCA_947179155.2. Lineage (NCBI taxonomy): Eukaryota > Viridiplantae > Streptophyta > Magnoliopsida > Apiales > Araliaceae > Hedera > Hedera helix. The sequence continues at coordinate 6,320,869 of OX359286.1, forward strand.
CATATTAAAAAATATCATATTATATATATTATATTATTATATTATATATTAAATATATTTATTATATATTATAATATTACATATAAAATATATTTAATGTATAATAATATACATTATAAGCATATAATAATATATATAATATATACTCTATTTATATAATATAATACAATATATGTATATTTTTATTTTTTTTCCATTCCTTTACTCATTGGAATCGCGATTTCTTGGTGGTTAAGGAATTGCGATTCCAATGTATAAAGGAAACGTGATTCTGTCGGAATGGTCATTCTAACCAAACTTAACATATCAAAAAGGAATTGTTGGTCAGAATGGCCATTCTTTTCGGCCATTAATTCCTTCGTACCAAACAGCCCATAAGTTTTCATGATGCGTTTGAATGCTTAGGTAAATATTAGTAAATATAAAGCTAGGTTCCTACTATCATACACTTGTACACTTTGTGAAGAGCGTAGAAGCCCAAGTCCCTTATGTTCATCTTCTAAAGTTTTTGAGCCTAAACAATGACTGATGGTGGTGTAATCTAATGTTTTAAGCTTCTTAAATAACATGTAGGGCTGGAGTGGAATTGAACTACGTATAAACATTTTTGAAATCAAGCATCGTGTTCAAAATTTCCAAAAAAGAAAGAAAATCTATTTGAAGACAGATGCATACTTTCTGTGCGAGTTAACTATTGACCATCTTATATCATTTGATCAATTATTTTTCATTTGTTTATTGTAATTTAGAAGAAGGGTGTTGTTTAATAAGAAATGGGATTCTAAATATGAGAACTTAAAGCATGAATAATAAGTTTGGGATGTTTTCATTTTCTTAACTAATTTTTCAAGTGTATGAATTGTGTGGGGGACGGAATTGCACTTAAATGCGTAATAGTTTTTCCTTTGAGCAAATAATTATAAGTTATCAGATTAGTGCATAGTTCAAGAAAAGGTAAGTTTGACAAACTTGTTAAAAAATAACCATCCCTACACATACATGATCAGTTCTAAAATGCTGTTTTCTCTAGTTTGTAAATGGTTAATATAGTCCATTTCTATTAAAGGTTGCATGGTTTTCTTAAGATGTCTCAATGTGGAAAGTAGGCCGGCCGCATATGATTATTGTGTAGAGGTACTATATCATGAATTTTTTCCTGGAAAACATGAACTTCCAAGTCTACATTTCTATAAACTAACTAACTAACTTTCTTTCATTTTTTTTTTGTAACAGTGGAACCTTAGTCACAAACATTAGGTGATTTGTTGAATAAGTTACCGGGTGCACGCAATAACCCACAAATGGTAATCCCATAGTAAATTATATTTGGTTGGCACTGAGAAGACCTTCGTGGAGTATTGAAATCATGACCTTTATCTTGAAAGACATATCACTAGGCTTAGTACCACTAGAGAGCTAACCCCTTGGGTTTTTATAAATTAACTTTGTACTTGTGTATTTTTTGGACATATATTGGAATTTTGAGCTTTTAATATCTTTAAGAGAACAGAAATTAAACCTATTAGCCTTGAGAGAAGAAAGCCATGTGGCATTCTGTTGCATATAAATGTGGCAGTGTTATGTTTAAAAGTGAAAACGACACCTATTCTATTATACAATTTTTCAGAATATATTGACATTCTGAGGCACCTTTTTCTACGCTTTCAATTTATAATATGTATAATAAAAAAGTCAGCTAAAAGTTGCAGATTCAGACTGCCTGTATTGATAAATAAGAATTCTCACCCAGCATGGAAGGATCATCTCCATAAATGTAGACGAGGATGGCCTAGTTATATCATCACATGTCCGGCTCTTTGATTATTCTTATGTGCGCCAAACTCTCTTTCAGCATGATGTCTCGGCGCATATAAGACTTACACTCACCTCTTGCTTTAGATTGTGTGTTTTCTTGTTGGGTATCCACGACATATTTCGCTTCCCTAGTCAATAATTGCTCTTTGGTACTCCTTGTGTTTGGTCCTGTTATTTCCAAATGATATAGTTCTGTGATTTCCTTATACTTCGCTGTGGTTGTATATTTTTTACTTATGTCATATTTTTGAATTTGAGATTCTGTAGACTAAAGATAAGTGCTTAATTTTGTAGAATCCCAAAAACTATTGGCATGGCTATCCCTATGAAAGCAACTTTCTTCATTACATATATAATGGTTGATGGATGGGTTGGTATTGCTGGAGAAATATTAAGATTGAAACCCCTGATATTCTACCACTTGAAGAATACTTTCTTGGTGAAGACTGAAAAAGATAGAGAGGAGGCGATGGATCCAGGAAGTCTTGGTTTCAACACAGGGGAACCGCAAATACAGTTTTACTTTCTACTAGGCCTTGTCTATGCTGTTGCTACGCCGCTTCTACTTCCTTTCGTTCTCATTTTCTTTGCCTTCGCTTATGTTGTATTCCGGCATCAGGTAAACAAAATTTCCATTATAAATTTAACTGCCAAAGAGAAAAGAAAAATATTTAGTATAATTTGGAAGGCATTTGGTATGAGATTATACTGATTGGAGCATAAACTAAGAAGCATATGATTGTGGGACATGTTATAATTTTACCGTTGTTGAGTTTAGGATTGTAAATTAATGATGCGTAGTTATTCAAGTTACTACTGTGGAACATAGATTATAGAATTTAAGGACTTCTACTGCATCAGGATAATCGAACTTCTTTTGCGAGCTATAGTCTTGATAATTGAAACATTATTAATGAGGTTAACTTGGGACCTGGGTGATGTCTATTACTAAAAACCAAGGGAATATGATGAACCGGTTTTTCTTTCCTCGGCCTGAACATTTTAGTTATGGTTTTCTTCAGTTTTTGATACTATTATACTGCATCTGTTCCAAAGTATAAGATCATTATTAACTTTTGAAAGTCAATTTGAAACATTTTATAACTCAAAGATGAAATTATTCATTAAAAATTATGAAATAATAAATCTTACAATGAGTAATATTTTTAGATTATTTACAATATTCATCTCATTGTAGTGAACAAAATTAAAGGAATCCATGTCAATTTTAAGTTTGAAAATGTCTCAAGTTGACTTCAAAAAGTCAATAATGATCTTACATTTTGGAATAGAGGGAGTATTTGATATTAATTTTTCTAAAATCAAAATTCTTAAATTTTTAATAGACATGATATAATTTATTTGTTCCTACTGTACATCAAAATGCCATGTTGGCAACTTGCTGAGCTTCGTAAGATAATCTTGAATAGTTATTCTTGAAAGAGTCCACCGGCTTTCATGAGATTATTATTACGAAAAGGAGCAAGTTCTCTTTGTTAGGAATCAAGAGGTTGGGTAATGAGGTATTGCTTTGCTGTTAAAGCATATTTCCATAGTAAGCAAATTGATCAAGGGTTTGTTCAGCTGTTACACTCTTTGGGGGTGGCGAAGATGGCACAAATTTGACTGTGCAAGTCATCCATCAGTTAAAGTTCACAATCAAAGGGATTTATATTTGAAAGTTATATTATTAGTTGTCATTCAAGTCTTCATGAGACCACATACATTTATCCTTTTCTTTGCAGAAATCTACATTAGTTCAGTAGTTTAATTCCTTCTAGCTCAATTTAGAGAGAAAGTTACCTTGAATATTAGATGTGTTCCATTTTTATCCTATTTTAAGGTAAGATACATGTAACACAGAAGTTGGTTTTGTAGTCGGTATTTTAAAAGTCAAATATAAGGAGTTACTTTATTGAATCTAATGGACTCTTCGACAAACATCATCTTAATATTATCTTAATGACTTCTCCACGTGCATTTCTATTTGCCCGTGAAAATTTGTTGCAATCCAGACAGTCTACTCCCAATCCTAACAGTCTGATGAGCATGAAGTTGTGCCACCATCTCTCGCAGACTCCCATCTGCCTCCTTCAAACCGAACTTCTTCCCCGATCCATGTTTCCTCCTCCTCATCCTCTAGTACACTGCCAGTAATTCCAGCAGCTACAATCCAGACAGCTACCGCTACTATCCAGACAGCTACTGCTACTAACCAGACAACTACAATCTAGACAGCTATAGCTACTAACCAGACAGGTACAAATGACTCTGTTTCTACTGATCTCTACAAAGCCAACAACATTTTGGATCAATTAACTGCAGTTGGTAGGCTTATGGCCGTGGCCTATTTCCCTGTCATTCTCTTTAAAGGAATCCGCCCGGAACATGATGTTCCAATTTCCGAGATACGTCATTCTTTGGTGGACATGACCATGTCTCGCATTCTGCATAATAACACAAATCCAGTTAATATCTCTTCAAATGAGATTTCTTATTTGGCGGTTCCAAAAAGTTTCACTCTTCTCAAATCCTAGTTATTAGATTCTATTTACTCAAGTCTCCGTGGTAGTCCTAATTCTCATTCAAATGTCCTTGATCTTCATTCCATATGAAGCCAGAACCTATTCACTTCAGTCCAGAATCCTTTTTTATTCATGATGACTTGTACGACATTGGAAAGCATGTTTACAAAGTTTTATGCTGCAAAGATGCAGAACAAGGATGACAAGCTTCTTATTTATTGCAAGTGTGCGTCAAACCAAAAGCTCAATATTTCTGGCTTGATATTATAGCTATGTGTGTTCTGCTCTTGTTCAATATGGCGCGTTGGATGTTTTGTTATTTTGTTGATTCTCTATTTACGCAGATGTTCTTTCAAGTGCAAGCAAAAGCTTAAGTATCTTACGTTTTGCTTGAGGGGGCGTATTAGAGAAATAATAATTTAGGATAGTTTTATATTTATCAAGTTGTTAGGATTAGGATATTGTTTACTTTTGAATTACTGTAATTATCTCTTGAGAATCCTTAGATTTTGTAAATCTTTTGATTCTAGCTTAGGTGGTTATCATATATGCATATATATATAGGATACCTCCGTTTGTAAACAAATGCAAGGAATGAATAATAAACTCTCTGTTCTATTATTTATGTGCTCAATTTGCAATACTTTCTTGTTGGTATCATCTCAAGTTCTCCCTTTTAAATTAATTACATGATAATGCTGGTTTGGAATTTCTGTTGTATTGACTATGACTCTGTTTATTTATCGTTACATATTTGTGGTCTTTGTTATGATGTTGACATTTTATTACATAATAAATTGCTTATGTGACACATGTTTTTTGTCTATGCTTGGAATACTGATATAAGTGTGTCACTTTTGATTACATCAATTAGCTTTTCTGACTAGAGCCTTCATTTCACAATTCAGATTATAAATGTCTACAACCAAGAGTACGAAAGTGGTGCTGCATTTTGGCCCGATGTCCATGGTCGTGTAATCGGTGCATTAATTATCTCCCAGCTCCTCTTGATGGGCTTATTGAGTACAAAACAAGCTGCTGAGTCAACACCATTTCTCATTGCCCTCCCAGTTCTGACCGTAGGGTTCCATAGGTACTGCAAAGGCTGCTATGAACCTGCATTTGTCAAATATCCGTTACAGGTCTGTAAGATTTTACTATTTCTGAAATGATTTGTTTAGTTAGTTCTAGTAGATCCATTCGTATCAGTTTAGACTTTCGGTGGTTGATTTAGCGAGAAAAATATGAGATAACCTTTGTCTGAAATGCAAATAGGATCTTCTGTTCTTGTTTAAAGAAGAAAAGTTAAGTGAATACATTTTGAAAATGATTGAAACAAGTGGGGCCAACCAAAATATATCACAAAACGAGTTTAAGTTTTCCATATTTGTCTTTCATCTTCAAGTTGGCCAAAATAAACACAGCAAAAATTCTGTTACTACTAAAGATTATTCCGACTCCTAACAAGAAATATGGAATGTGCCTCTGAAATGTTGTGTTAGTTAGAAATTTTATGCGTTTAAATGAAATTAAGGTTCTTGAGATCGTAGAAGTATAAATAAGTAGAAATCATCTTTGTAAGATGTTATATCTTAAATCTCAAACGTGTGTTATTATATATATTTCCTCAGTTTCACTTTGAATATCATGGTTCAAAAGTTGCACAGATTTTAAATAACTTAAAAATCACATCTAGAAACAGTATCTGTAATATATTTTTCTCTGATTTATTCTTTAAACATCTAAAGTGCAACTTTTATATAAAGCAAAATTGAAAATATCATATCTGAAATGTACTGTGAGCCTTGAACTCCGTGCCGATACGGCTTCCAACCATGGCATTCAATGTGAAACGAAGGGGTAGAACATATCAAAAAGGTGTGAGTTACTAGTATAGTCACCTACAAATATAGGCAAGTGTGCAAATGTTAGTCTGTCCATTTTGTAGTATTTTAAACAATACAGCACCCCCTTGCATGTTTTTAATGCCATTGCATTTCTTAAGTATGAAGGTTAACCTACAGCCGAAATTTCTCTAATCCTTTGTTGGTATACGGTGCATTTATAGGAAGCCATGATGAAAGATACTTTGGAACGAGCAAGGGAACCGAATCTAAATCTGAAAGGTTATCTTCAAAATGCTTATGTCCACCCTGTTTTTAAAGGTGGTGATGATTCTGATGACGATATTGGAGAACTGCATGAGCAATGGGAGCAAGAGCTCGTGCCCACAAAACGACAGTCCCGAAGAAATACACCAGTTCCAAGCAAAATCAGTGGTGGTTCTTCACCATCCCTACCTGAGGTTATTCCGGAAAACTCAAAGCTTTAAATTTAGGCATCAAGTTGTACCTCTTTAGATTGTAAAGAAGTGAAGGAGGGAGACAAATTATATCAAATGAGCCAATTGAGCTTTAACTTGTCGTATAACTCATGATAGTAGACATATAAGTAGGATTTTCTCAATTGTTGTATGGTGATGCATTAATATAGTCCTTCGCTATATTGTTGTTGTTGGGACATTAACTAATTTACTCTGCGCTAATTTACTCTGCGCACACACACAAAGACACACACAGTGACACTGACAGACACTAACACACACACACACACGCACACAGTGACACTGACACACACTCTAACACTATATATTGTAATTAAATATAGTACTTGCAACTATCACCTTTGTCTGGAGGTCATACTATATCTGAAAATCAAGGTGGGGTTTGCTTCCAAAACTCCAATCCGATAGGAATTGTTAAGAGTAATCTAGAGGATTCTAGAATTCTATAATTGATTTGATTAGTATTGACTAGTGTAACAGCCCATGCGAGGCACGGGCTTTGTTTACGTTTATTATTGTATTAAATGTACCCAAAAGCTGTATTCGGTCTTCGACTTTGTCACGTGCTTCACTGACCGAATGCATTTCAAACTTGTATTTAGGAATACTCTGGGTGTCCCCGAGTCCTTTGACGAACGTTGATCGTAACAAATTAATTGCATGCTCTACAGTGACACTTACACACACTCACACACGCACAGACGCACACACAGTGACACTGACACACACAAACACTATTTATTGTAATTAAATATAGTACTTGCAGCTATCACCTTTGTCTGGAGGTCATTCTACTCTATCCGAAAATCAAGGCGTATTGACTAGTGTAATAGCCCATGCGTGACACGGGCTTTCTTTATTAACAATTGTGTACGTTTATTATTATATTAAATGTACCCATAAGCTGTATTCGGTCTTCGACTTTGTTACGTGCTTCACTGACTGAATACATTTCAAACTTGTATTTAGAAATACCGTGGGTATCCCCAATTCATTTGAGTCGGCTTTGACGATTGTTGAGCGTAACAAATTAATTGCATGCTCTACAGTCAACACGATAAGTTTCTGGTCTCTTCACCAACTTGAAGGTCTTAATGCTATAAACAACTCCTTCAAACACATCTTTGTACTGAATACTTTGATTTTCTATTAGTGTAAGAAGCATATGGTCATCCTTGCCCAAAAAAAACAAAAATAAATATATAGGAGATTATTAATTGACCGTTTGTTCTAAATGAAACGTACAAAACCAAGTTACCCCTCCAAGTATAATCATGCATATGTGCATAACCTGGTCTGTTTTTGGGTTGACTACATCCCATTTCCAAGTTACACGGACCTTGATCATAGAAGTTTGATATTCTCTAGAGACTTCAGATAAAAAAGAATTAAGTTTCGGCCACAAGTGTAGATAATGTCTATATTGAGAAAAATGATATTTTTGAATGGGTTAAAACATGTTTATAGATGAGATAAGGTGAATATAAATTAGTGGTTTAGTCATTTGCAAGTAATTATTAGTTCCTTCTTGTTTGGTATGAATATGGGATATTCATATATGTTATTTACTAAATCCAATGGTGCTTAGAACGAAAAGTCCTTGCTGACAATATTGTATTTTGGTCCACCCAATTTTGATACATGAGAGTTCTGAAGTTAATGTTAATTTGCTACTGACAATGTGACCGTCTCAACCACTATTAATCAGGAATCAACTTAACTACAAATGTGATAGACAAACAATCATAAAAAAGAGACTTCAGATCTGTTTGTGTAATAATCATCAAAAATAATCATGCTTGTGTAACCTGATCTGTTTTTGGGTTGATTACATCCCATTTTCGAGTTAAACGGACCTTGATTATAAAAGTTTGATATTCTCCAGAGACTTCAGATGAAAAAGAGAATGTTTTGGCCATGAGTATAGGATATTGTCTATTCTGAGAAAAATGATATTTTTGAATGGGCTGAAGCATGTTTATGGGAGAGATATGGTGAATATAAACCGGTGGTTTAGTCATTTGTAATTATTTATTAGGTACTCGTTGTTTGGTAAGAATGTGGGATATTCACGTATGTTATTTACTAAATTTAACGGGCGAAAAGTCTATGCAAATAATATGGTATTTTGGTCCACCAGATTTTGATACATGAATGTTTTGAATTTAATGTTAATTTGCTAGTACCAATGTAACCGAGTTAGATCAGGGACTACCCAAGATAACTCAGTCCCATCCGAGTTCACCCGCTAATGATCAGGAATCAACTTAACTACAATTGCTGTGGACAAATGGCCATAAGAAGGTTAACCCAACGAGTCAACTCATTATTATTTTTAATTAATTATGAGCTGACTTATAGCAGGATCCCATGTCGGGCTTTTATATATAAGGTATTGATTAGTCCTAGGATTATTGTAGAAGCATGATTAGTTATAATTATTTTTCACCGATAACTCTTAGCCTATATAAAAATTCTCTATTGTACACTCTATAATATGAAATAACATTATCTTCTAACATTCACGTGATATCAAAAGCCATGGTTTTTTAGATATTTTTTTCTTCATCTTAAAAAAAGTTACTGATCATCGTGAACAGTAACAACACTGTTCATCGTGAACAGTGTCTTACACTGTTCCTCTCAGATTTCTTCATTAATGCAAGTTTAAGTTCTAATTTTTTACACTCTTTTGAAATATATTTTTGACTTTTTATTTACTTTTGAGTAGGCGAAAAACGGGGTTACATAAAATTTGGATTTGTTGGATTTGTGACCGGTTGATTTTTTTTGTCGTACATGTGGTTTTTGCCATTGTTGGCTCACCATTGTTACCATCGTCGTACATTATTGGCTCATGAATAGTGTCTAAGTGTTCCTTTTGGGTTTCCAATTCATTAATGTAAGTATAGATTCTGTTGGAATTTAAGAACGGAATAGAACACAATCACACAGAATATTATACAAAGAATAGAAAAGTAAGAACACGCGATATATCCAAGTTCACCAATTTGACGAGTCTTACTTGTCTGATGTATTCATTAGATGTATCATATGCTCTACAATAATTCACACACCAAATAATTATTTTTATAGTAACTAAAAAATCATAGCTGCTGTAACATGGGCTCAAGCCCAATACATTAGTAATCCAAAGACTGGACTACTAATAAATCTCCAAGCCAAACATTCTTCCACTTGGTATGCGCCAATCCCAACATTCTCTTGTCATAGTGACCATTAGTCGAACCTACAGAAGTATGAATCAATCCCAACATTCTCCCACTTGGTGCATAATTCCTGATTCCCATCTCAGATGTACACCACTCGAACTTTGCTAAAGTAATTGCTTTACTCAAGAAGTCTGCAATGTTCTCTGTTGTGTTAACATTCTCTAAGAAAATCAGTTTCTCATCAACCTTCTTTCTAATGAAGTGATACTGAATATCAATATGCTTTGACCGTGAGTGAAATGCAGGATTCTTCGCTAAGTGAATAGCACTCTGACTATCACACTTTAAATTCACTGTCTTCTGCTTAAAACCAAGCTCGACACATAACCTGCGAATCCATATTACTTCCTTACCTAAGTAAGCGCCATGTATTCTGCCTAAGTAAACGAAAGAGCAATAACACTTCGATTCTTGCTCATCCAATTCACAGGACCACCAAACAAGTTAAATACAAAACCACTTATTAATTTCTTGCTATCAGCATCTCCATCCCAATTTGCATCCACCGATCCTACCACCTCAAAGTTCCTCTCATCTCTCTTACCTCCAAAATGCAATGCAAAATTAGATGTATCACAAAGATACCTGAAAACTCTTTTGATGGTGATCCAATGCTTCTTCCCGAGATTAGATATGTACCTGCTCAATACTCCCATTACTTGAGCAATATCTGGCCTTGTACAAACTGAAAGTAGTATGCCCTCAAGCCAATCACATTTGATGTGATAAGCATATACTTTGTAATCTTGTTCATTTATTAATAAAAGTATCAAGGCATTTCTTTATTCATGATTAATTACTTGAATTAATCAAATGGATAAACCCATAGTTTTTGAGCAATGCTTTTAGAACCATGACGAGGATCATGCTAATGAGATCTAAATTCAAGATAGCTCAAAACTAAAATTGTTCCTAATCGTTGGATCACTAAAAAGGGGATTAGTAGATCCGGATAGATTGGTACATACTATGCTTGCTCTTATGAAGAGGATGATTGATCTCATAATCATTTGTGTAGAGACACTAAAGCAAGTATGTAGGTGCTTATTAGAGAATAAGTTCATTGAACGTGACTCGCTCAAGGAACACCTAATGGAGTTTTACTCGTCTGTCAATAGGAGTTCCTTATGTGATAGTCGTACAAGTGATCCTTAGACTTGAGATCATCTTACTATCTTGTGTGTACTAAGTTATACTTTGACATATTCCTTAAGACCTATTGGTATATCAAATGATATGATTGGGTATAATAAGGTACATATGGAGATAGATGAATGATCAACAAAGAATCTACCACTTCCAGTAAAGGGAGAGAATGTCCTATGCGATTCAATAAGTGACAACTCAGAAATCCCTGGCCAGGGTTGAATGGAATTAGAAATGAGTTTCTAATTTACATTAACTAGAGTTGTGTATTTGTGAATTGAAATGCATATAATCAAATAAATAAGACTTGACAGAAATTCCGTGTCTTATATTTGATTGGGACATTGTATAGTAGAAGGATTGAATTGTACGGTAACTATTTGCTGAAAGGTTCTTTTATGATTAAATGTTGAAATCTATATTATCTGGAAAGTCGACTAATCGCTAAGGGGGCTTACCCTTATCGCGGAATAATTATTTATTCTGAATTAAAGAGTTAATTCGTAATAAATGAATTAGAATTGTTCTAATTTATTTATTATACAACCGGTTTAATATGGAGAACCTAAAGGGTCACACCGCAAAAAAGTAATATTTATTTTAGAAGTGGATGGCATAATCGTAATAATAAATTAAGTATATTTAATTTATACTATGGTGATAGAATAAATTAAATAGCTTAATATTTATAATTTAGTATTTTAGAAATACTAATTATAAATTAATAAGAGGAGTCTTATTATTATTATTATTACTATTATTTTTATTATTATTATTACTGCTAGTATTATTATTTAGTTCCTAAATGGTTTATGAATTAATTAATAAGTAGTAATATTATTACTAAATAATTAAGTTCCTAAATAGTTTAAGAATTATAATTATAATAATTAATTAAGTTACTAAAAGGTTTAGTAATTAATTAATAAGAAGTACTCTCATTATTAAATAATTAAGTCCCTAAATGGTTTAGGAATTGTAATTAATTAATTTAGTTCTTAATTAAATTGGAAATTAAATTAAAACCCTAATCCTAAATAGTTTAGGAGGGTTGACTAGATCTATAAATAAGAGGAGTCTTATCATAGATCAAGGTTACACACTCTTTCATAAGAGAGGGAGAGTACTCCATAATTCTCTAGATCTAAGAGTTAGAGAGAGAGAGAATTAGGGCTAGCCACCCATGGTTTGGAGAAACCATAATCCACTTCTTTAATTGATAGATCTCTTGGTGGATCACCTCTAGAGGCTCAACACTTGGGGAGCTAACATTGATCCGTTGAATCTAATCGGTGAATTTGAAGAATAACGTGAAGGATTAAAGGGAGATGAACTTATACCCGTGGAAGCTTGGTTCTACAAAGGTATAAATTCTTTTATCCTTCCTCAATTAATAATAGTCGCATAAGAAAGATCCGGGTTATTGGTTTGTACAAAAATTTTAAAATCTGATTTTTTGCTTCCGTTGCGCTTATATAATTTGATTATATGTATGCCATAATTTTTGCAAACCAACAGTGGCATCAGAGCCAAACTTATGCGAATTATTAATTATTTAGATTCTATATATGTATGGGTATATGTTTAGAATAATTTATTGGGCATAATTTATTGAATAAAATTATTAATTTTATCGACAAGTCGTGGATAAGTAAAACAAGTTGCACAATTTCGGTAAACCAATAAAGCTGCCCAGCATTTTTTTTCCGGAATTGAAACTGTTTCGGATTGTTGACAAAAGCATGCCGCACGGTTTGGTATATATATATTAGATTACAGCAAATTTTCCGGATTTGGAACCAAAGCAAAGGTTTCGGATATATATATATATATATATATATATAATTATTACCTAGTTGGTGTATATTATAAAGACTTTGCTGCTTGTTTCGGATTTGGTTGATATTAATTAGCTTGTCCCGAAATGATTGACACTACCAAAAAGTATTCCACGTTTTGGATCACCTACTGTTTCGGTTGTGTTGTGTATATATATATATATATATATACACACATATTATAAATGCCGAATGCTTAGTATATATATTATTAATATATATGATATATTTATAATATATATTAATTAGCCAAACAGTTTGGTAATTTTATATAGATTTTAAAATTTTAAAATAAAAGAGTTTATTTCAAGCACTTGCTATGGGGAAAAACTGGGCAAATACCTTATTCACCGTCCAAAATTAAAGTAACGGATCAGATTTATTCTGGGAACACGCTCGTCCGCTAGTGCAACTAGCGGACGGTTAAGTAATATTTTGATGACAGCGTTGCCCCTGTGTGAGTTTAGGTCGTCGTATTACCCAATTTAAAGACGAGCGTGATAAAAAAAAACTCCTGTCCGCTTGTACAACTAGCGGACGCAAATCAATGCCAATACGCCGTCGTCTAGGACGAATTTAAAACGAACTCCTCCCGTCCGCTAGTACAAGTGGCGGATGAAGATTAATGCTTTACGCCTAATGCTTTACGCCGTCGTTTTGGAAAGAATCATCCCGTCCGCTAGTTCTACTAGCGGACGCACATCAGTGAGGGCAGAGAATTACGTCCGCTAGTGAAACTAGCGGACTATGCGCAAAACGACACCGTGCGATAATGGTACTAGCCAGATTACTGACACGCGTTTGGGGCGGAAAAACACGGAAGAAACAAAAAAAGCAATTAGAGATCCTGATGTACATGAGTTTCTCTTAAAAACAAACTCCAAAATTTAGTAATAATGTCCAAATATATTTCAGGTTCAATAATGAATCAAATTTGGTTTTAATGGTAGGGTTCTAAATCCTTTTTGGATGCTGAATATAATTATGGTTGTAAACGAGATATATATATATATGAAGCTCTCTATTTTTTATTAGAATTTTAGTACAAATTATTTTCAACATCAAAGGAGTCTCCATAATTCTCAAGAGGTCTACTGCAAATTTAGAATCACAGGTCAAATCTCAAATTTCGTGCGGTAAGTTTGCAAGTTATGGCTGACGATATGTTTAATTCTACTTCTTCAGATTCTTCTCCTGATGTTAATATTGTTGAGAATTTTGGTCTTGGTAATATGCATGCTTCTAATATTAATGATTTAGAAACGCCATATGAGGGTCAAATTTTTTCTACTATCCAAGAGGCAGAAGAATTTTATAGAGCATATGCACGTAGAAGTGGATTTGAAATAAAAATTGCGTCGAGTCGAAAATACGCTCGTTCGAACAATTTGTCCAACAGACTTTTTACATGTAAGAAATCAAGAAGCCCAATTGAAAAAAAAAACCACGACGCTGATGAAGTGAAGGATACGAAGGTGAAACGCAAAAGAGATTCTATAGGTCGCACAATGTGTAAAGCTAGAATGTTTGTCGTTCATCTTAAGAGCGAAGAAAAGTGGAAAGTGTCAACAGTTGAGTTGAGTCATAACCATGATCTAATCACTCCAAGCAAGGTGAACCTCATTGAAACACGAAGAAATATAACTCCTGTTGCTCGTACTTTAATTGAAACTTTAAATGACACAGGAGTTGGCCCAAGTAAGATGATGGGAGTATTCAGTCAAATAGGAGGAGGGATCAATAATGTGGGTTTTAGTGATATAGATGTTCGGAATGTCGTGCGAGACATAAGACGTGACACAATAGATTCAAATGATGCCCAAGCAGCATTGCAGTACCTGAAAAAACTTTCAGTGGAAAATCCTTTATTTTTTTTACAATATCAAACGAGATGCTGATAACCGCATTGCATGCATTTTGTGGATAGATTACAGATCAATCATAGCTTACAAGAATTTTGGAGATGTCGTGACATTTGATACTACATATAGGACGAACAAGTATTCAATGCCGTTTGTTCCTTTTACGGGCGTAAATCATCATTATAATTCCATCTTGTTTGGTTTTGCTCTAATGAAGGATGAAATAGAGGATTCTTTTGCATGGGTTTTTCAAACTTGGCTTGAAGCGATGAACAATAAACCACCAGTTACCATTATCACTGATCAGGACAAAGCTATGAGCAATGCGATTGTGAGGATTCTTCCCAATACACACCATGCACTTTGCACATGGCATATCAGTAACAAATTTCCTGAGAAATTACACAAGGTGTATGATGAGTACCCAACATTTAAAGCTGATTTTAATTGTTGTGTGTATAAATCATTAACAACTGAGGAATTCGAGGAGCGATGGGAGAAGTTAATGATGGATTACGAATTACATGACCATGAGTGGCTACAGTCACTTTATGACGTGAAACACAAATGGGTTAAGGCGTACTCCAAGAAGTTTTTTGCAGCGGGAATGACGACTACATCAAGGAGTGAGGGAATGAATAGTTTATTTGATGACTATGTGAATCCTACAACGAGTATTAAGGAATTTATCGTCAATTCTCAAAAGGCGATTGAGAAGCAGATCTTTGCAGAAAGAAAATCGGACTACGCAACTTGTCATCGGACGCGAAGTCTGACTATTGAATCTCCATTGGAAATGCATGCTGCGAGGGTTTATTCGAAGGAGTTGTTTAGACAGTTTCAGGTTGAAATAGTGAAGTCTCATAAGTTCATCATGCAGAAGATTCAAAACTTAACCACATCGGATACGAAGACGTATGCAGTATACAAGGCAAACACCATTGAAGATGCAACCAGGTACTTTACTATTGTTACTAATGTTCAAACCGGAGATATAACTTGTACTTGTCAGAAATTTGAGCATTCTGGTATTCTCTGTAGACATATTTTGAGACATATGATTGCTAAAAGCACTGAACAGATACCCGATAAATACATTCTGAGACGGTGGTGTAAAGATGGTAACAAAGTTAATGCAGAACTACCAAAGATTTTGAATGAGACATATAATTATGAAGAATCACAGACGATGCGGTACAATTATTTAGTGAGGCTGCTCTTACGCTTAGCGTGTACCGGATCTTGCTCCATTAACGGTTTTAAGCATGTTGTACAGATGTGCCTTGACAATTAACCCATCGTAGAGCAATTTGACCCTTATGATATTAATGAGGGAAAGGTTTCACAAAATCAAGTTGAAGAAGATGACCCAGATGAAGATGAGCTGTTATTAGATCCTATTTGTTCACAAACAAAGGGGCGTAAAAAATCAAAAAGAATTAAGAGTGGGATCGAAGAGGCAGGGAATCGTAAACCATTACGCAAATGTGCAATATGCGGGACAATGACGAATCATGACAAACGAACTCACTACAAAGTTTTAGAACAAAAAAATCCTTAAGTTTGAATTTATTTCTGTACGAGGTTGTCAGAATGTTTAAGTGCACTTTTATTTATTGTTGAAAATACCACTTCAATTTATCACACTTTTCATTTATTTATTGTGTTACAAAGTATAAGTCAACATCCATATGCCAAATGTGAAATTCATTCATCCCCAATAACAGACTAACAAGCACATAAGCAAAAAATGAGTACTTGATACTTGGCTTAACATTCAAAATCTCAGTTTTACTCTTATTCTAACATTTGTTCATTACAAAGGTAAGCTTGAGGAATATTCCTAGCTTTGCACATCCTAATTTCATGAGCAATTCTAAACCTAAATACATTCACATCGTTAACACTCCATCTCGGTTCTTTGGTAATGTTAACCCGATGTAAGAAAAAATCAATGTATTTTGCTACATATACGCCGCAGTCATCTGAATTCCATTGTATTGGCCTATTCACACATACTTTAACTTTCGGCTTCGAATTAGGCCATTTTCCTTTTGGATTTGACTGACGCAGCAACAAAGGAATTACATCAACCTGTACACCACAAAAGTAAAAATTAATATTGCACAATACATCTTTATCATAATACCAATAAAAGAGGATAAAATTGAACTTACCACAACTTTGAAATATTTTTGGTATAATTGCGACAATGGCATACATGGTTTGTCGTCAAATAATGGATCAAGTAGCTGTACTTTCCATTTTTTCACACTCCAAACAAACAATAAAAAATGTGAGTTACTTTCATTCACAACTGGAATAAATATGTAATCACATTCGTGTATTGGGGAGCCAACTTCAGGATTGATGTAACCTCTTAGAAATTTGACTGTCTTCGCCTTGATTGAGCCCCCACTCTGCAAGTGTTCTGTAGCCAAGGCCGCAAAATATGTAGGCATGAAATAAAATAATGCCCATCTTTGGATTCCTTCATTCCACATTTTTGCTTCTCTCTCTCTCAAAAGCACCATGTATGCATCCAAGACGTTTGACCATAACCAACCAGTGGGTCTCAAAGAGTTAACGTCGTTAAAATCTAAAACATACATACCATTTGGATGCACATGAGGAAACTCTGAAGGATCATAAGTCGGGCTAAACCAATGATGATTTAACCACGTTATTTTTTCAAGCTTTAACTCCTTCACGAAATGACCTTGATTTGTACCCTCTATCCTCCGTCTGATCGGGAGTTTAGTACCGGGTCGAGTAGATGGGCCAACAATTGGTTGAGAATCTTGGACTGGAGGTTGGGAACCCGTCATGTCAACCTCCATTTGACCAAAGATGGGTTGGACTTGGGTTTATTGGAACCCCTTTATAATTACTCATCAAGGGTTGGTACAGTCTATCGAACCATGTCTGATACATGCTTCTAAATTCTGGAGGCTGCTCAATTGTAAATATTTTTTCAAATATAGAATTTGTGGACTCAAGCTACAAAACAACAAAAAATAATAATATTGCATTAATAAAACAAGATAATCAATGTAGAAAGTAAAAAGCATAAAATGTATAAAATAACTAGATAAACTTACACCGCTTATAGCAGCATATTGGTCAATGAATGCACGTAGTTCATAATCTGCCCCTTGAATTCTGGAGGCTGGCGGATGGTGTATCCGTCGTCGAGTAATTTCCCTATACCACCTCATATAATCCTCTGTAGATATACGGTCCAACGCTTCCAACACTTGCCCTTCTAAAGTCTCCATATACGCCTCCCACAATCGGATATAACTGGCTCTATGATTTTCATAATTTATTCTTTCAAACAATTTATTTCCCCCCCTCAATTCCACCATGTTTTCAGCATTAGAGGGATAAGCCTGTAAATATCCAAATTGTCTCATGAATCTGTCATGCATTTGGAACTCGACCGTATCATAATGTATTAAAGGTATACGCGCGGCTCCACTTAATCTTGCTTCAAAAAAATCCCAGCCTAAGCGTCTATCGAATAACATATATGGGCGCCACACCCCATCTGTTTCCAATATGTTATCAAACTCTCCTCGGTAAAATAGAAGATGGTGATGGGGATTTTTTCGACGATGATAATCTTTTGAATTAGGATCATAATAGGAGTAGGCCTAGGCTACTGCCCTAGGTATCAACTTCTGCGACTTAGGCCCAGGTGTAGGACGACCAATGTTTAACCTTTCATGTGCCCACATCAAAACAAGAGTTGCACATCCTGCGAATTTTGTCGCTGTTTTGTTAGTAGCATCATGCAACCCCCTATACAAATATCCCAAAACAGCTGTCCCCCAAGCATATGTCACTATCTCATCCAATCTGTCCAATAGCAACAAATATCTAGGATGCACAATATTTTTACTCTTCGTTGGAAACAAAACAGCACCACATAAGTACAACACATATGCCTTTGTGTGTTTAACCACATCATCTGGAGTTGAATCCGCGTGTAACCGACCATATCTACGTCTTAACCAAGTCAAACTAATACCACCCCTTTTATAGCATGTTTCCCAATCATTTACAGCAGCTTGTCGCCCAAAAACCCTTATAAAATAATTTTTAGGATTTTCAAGTTCTCCGCAGGTCAAAGGTTTTCCTAATATGGGTAACCTTAATAAAAATCCAACATCCTCTAGAGTAATACTCATCTCTCCACAATTTAAGTGAAAAGAATTTGTTTCACTTCTCCAACGCTCAACTAGAGCAGATAAAAGAGTTGCATCTATTTTTGACACTACATCATGATGACAGAATATACCAAAACGTATTTGTTCCAGCAAAAATTGTTGTTGTTCAGTCAAGTTCCATTCACTTAATTTAGCCGACATTTGACAAATTTCTAACACACCTCTATCCTACAAGCCCAACAACATAAAATGTCATAACATGAATGTTTATAGCAAATTTTTAAGAAAGATAAAGTTGCTATAAATTAATCAACTTACAAAGATAAAGTTGCTATAAATTAATCAACTTACAATATTTTTCCATAAGTCAGATGAAACGTGATTCTCTTGGTCCCACAGCACATCAGGATTATACGATCCGGGATTAATATCCATAGCTTACCTAAAGATGCATCACAATATAATGCATTAAACAAAGTGGATGCAAGGGTAATATACACAAATATGCAATAAAATTTTGGCATTTTAATTATTCATCTAAGTTGAAAAATCAATCTCAGCAAAATGGACAAGTACCAACTACCAGGTGATATGTGCACTACAGAATTTTGGTCAATATATAGTATCCATGTTATGCAATTGACCCAAACTAGTAGTTTGTTAGCTTCTCATGTCGTAAGTTTCCATTACATGCCAAGCAACAACTAATGACATACCAAAATAATTTAATGCAACTCCCGAATTCCAACTATGTAACAGAACAAATAATATTCCTAACAACAATTCATCGCACTTGTAATGCATTCCCCCTGCAATTCTTTACCGAGTAATTTCATATACACAAAATACCACAAAAACAAAACTCACTATATCAAGCCACATTACCGAGTTTGTGAACATCTAGCATACACTAACCGTTGGTATTTTCGGGTAATGACAGAGGAAATCGCCGGAGTAGAGTAAGTGGCTCAAGTGATGTCCCTTATTTTCGCCGGAGCATGAATAGAAAATCGCCGGTATATTGCTATGGAGCACCGGAAATCAATGCTGGAAATCGCCGGTATATTGCTATGGAGCACCGGAAATCAATGCTGGAAATCGCCGGCTGTTCACTTGCTCTTGATATGGGGATAACGTGATAAAGCTTGCTATGATTTTCAGTTGCTTGAAATCGCCGGCTGTGATGTTTTCTGGAATGTTAGGGTTTTTTATCCCCCAATTCGCTCGTCCGCTGCCTTAGTCGTCTTCAATCGTTTTGGTGTGTTCTGCTAGTGCAACTAGCGGACGAGATTTGGGGCACTTTCTGATGTGAGTCCGCTAGTGTAAATAGCGGACGGGATGCTGCCAATGCAATTTTTGGGTAATACGACGACGTAAACTCGCACAGGGGAAACACTGTCATCAAAATATTACTTAACCGTCCGCTAGTTGCACTAGCGGACGAGCGTGTTCCCAGAATAAATCTGATCCGTTGCTTTATTTTTGGACGGTGAATAAGGTATTTGCCCAGTTTTTCCCCATAGCAAGTGCTTGCTATGGATCGGCTCCCTATATATATATATATATATATATATATATATATATATATATATATATATATATAATTATTACCTAGTTGGTGTATATTATAAAGACTTTGCTGCTTGTTTCGGATTTGGTTGATATTAATTAGCTTGTCCCGAAATGATTGACACTACCAAAAAGTATTCCACGTTTTGGATCACCTACTGTTTCGGTTGTGTTGTGTATATATATATATATACACACATATTATAAATGCCGAATGGTTAGTATATATATTATTAATATATATGATATATTTATAATATATATTAATTAGCCAAATAGGTTGGTAATTTTATATAGATTTTAAAATTTTAAAATAAAAGAGTTTATTTCAAGCACTTGCTATGGGGAAAAACTGGGCAAATACCTTATTCACCGTCCAAAATTAAAGCAACGGATCAGATTTATTCTGGGAACACGCTCGTCCGCTAGTGCAACTAGCGGACGGTTAAGTAATATTTTGATGACAGCGTTGCCCCTGTGCGAGTTTACGTCGTCGTATTACCCAATTTAAAGACGAGCGTGATAAAAAAAAACTCCTGTCCGCTTGTACAACTAGCGGACGCAAATCAATGCCAATACGCCGTCGTCTAGGACGAATTTAAAACGAACTCCTCCTGTCCGCTAGTACAAGTGGCGGATGAAGATTAATGCTTTACGCCTAATGCTTTACGCCGTCGTTTTGGAAAGAATCATCCCGTCCGCTAGTTCTACTAGCGGACGCACATTAGTGAGGGCAGAGAAGTATTCCACGTTTTGGATCACCTACTGTTTCGGTTGTGTTGTGTATATATATATATACACACACATATAATAAATGCCGAATGGTTAGTATATATATTATTAATATATATGATATATTTATAATATATATTAATTAGCCAAACAGTTTGGTAATTTTATATAGATTTTAAAATTTCAAAATAAAAGAGTTTATTTTGGGTAATTTTAAAATAATAAAAATAAATAGTTTATTTTTAAATAATTTTATAATTAAAATAAAAGGTTTATTTTAAATATGAAATTGGATTTTATACAATTTTAAATTGCCCATTAAATGATACCAATACATATATGGAATATTTTATTTAATTCATGAGATGAATATTATTTATTAATATATATATTGATATATATGATAATAAATGGGATTGATTATGGATAATTGACCAATGTGATTGGATTTAATTTTAATTAAATGCATGAATGAATGGTTTTTTTTAATAAATGGGGTCTGTGTATCTCGTCTTTCTAATTTTTCTTTTGTATAATTCTATCTCCCTCCTATGTACTTTCCCTTGACTATTGATCAAGGTTTCTATTTATTGTAAATAATTTGTAATAGGATTAGTTAGAATTATTTTGAAGAATTAGAGCAAAGAAACAAGGAGCGCAAGAAGACCCGTTTGTAATGGAGCCCGAATTTAAATGTAATAGTTATATTTAATTTAATTTATTCTTGCACCCTAGGTTTGACCTTTTTGGTTCACTTGGTGGCTCTAGTGAACCAAACTAGAATAAAAGTCCATAATCAATCCAGGTAGAATATAGTATTCTATATGTGCATGCTTATTTATATATATTATATATTATCAAACATGCTTCGCATGTTAATTAATATGACGCGTATTTTATATATATATGTGCATGTGCGCTAAATAAGATGAGACAATTAATATTAATAAACCCCTCATGATGTAGAATAAATATTATTTATAAAATGAATTAAAATGTTTAATTCATGAATTAAAGGAGTTTAATTCAATTAAATAAAATTAGAATTGTTCTAATTTATTAATTCTACTACTCATAATATTAAGTTGTAACGTTCAAAGATATTTATTAAAAATATCGAACGTCGCCTTCTAGCATGGTAAAACGATAGAGTATCAAATAATCATTATAAGTTTGTTGTGTCACACAAGGCTTATATTAATTTTTTGAGATGTTGTTTTATCACATTTGATGTTTATAAAAAGAATTGAACATTACTGTTTTGTTGTGTCACACAAGGACGGTCTTTTTCTCTTCTAATATAAGAAAATGCTAGGTTGGACTTAACTTGGATAATTTTGATTTGGATGTGTCACACATGATCATAATAATCTAAGAGGCAAAATAAAAGGAGTTACATGTTAATGTAATTGACAAGAGTTGTCTACCTATTTATTTATATATCGTTTGTTGTGTCACACAAGGCTATATACATTTAAAATAGGATCCTTATTCTCACTAGCAAATCTTTAACTAGATTTGCCGAACTATATAAGGAGGGTAATATGGTTTGATGAAAATAGTGGGAGACACCATTTTAAATAAAGACCTAATTTATTTTGGTAATTAATAAAATGAATGCATGTTAATGTTGTTATTAATTCACTTAAAGAATATTGCTATGTTTAATTCACTAACACTGCATAGCATATTGGATGCTAACAATTAATTGAACCAAATTGTTCGGATTGATTAAACAAATTTGAGAATAGTTCTCAATGCTGAAAAGCCAGCAAATGTCCTTATTTTGTCTATTCCTACAAACGTTGTAGACTAAGCCTCTAAGGAAGAGATTGCTATTTTATGGCAAGATGATGCGAAGGTGGCTCAATGCATCATGCTCGCATCAATAAGTATCGAGTTACAGCATCAACACGAGAAAATGGATGCACCTACTATATTGCTGCACATTCAATAGTTGTATGGTGAGCAAAATAGGTCAACTAGATATAAGATATCTAAGGAGCTCTTCCGATCTATAATAATCAATGACACTACAGTAAAAGACGCATGTCCTAAAGATGATCAGTTGGATTGATCAATTAGGACAAACATGTTTTGTCAAGGATGGAGAGTTGAGTCAAGATTCGATCTTGCAGTCACTCACTGACTCTAATTCACAATATGTTGTGAACTTCAAACATTAATAAGCTAAATGTCAGTTTAACTGATTTGCTTAAATATGTTGAAGACTGTTGAGAGTCACTTTCCTTCCTAGAAAAACCAAGTTTTACTTGTAGATGAATCTTCTAAGCGGAGGAAGATGGCCAAAGATATTTCTGAGGAGTCAGAAAGAGTAGAAGGCAAAAGAAAGGCTAAACAAATGACATAAATAAAAGTGATCCCGAGGGCAAAGGATTTTGCTTTCATTGCGATAAGCTGGGACACTGAAAGAACAACTACAAGGGAGTTGTAGTAGTTAAGTAGAAGAAGTTTAATGAAGCTTCAGCTTCAGCTACAGATATAGATTTGTTCACAATAAAATAAAACTTTCTATAAGTCAAGTTTCTACTTAGGTATTAGATACCGGATGGTGGTCTCACATATGCAAGTCGTTGCAGAGACTAAACATAAGTAGAAAGCTAAACAAAGGATAAGTAATCCTGTGCTGGGGAATGAAGCAAAGGTTGCTGCATTAGCCATGGAAACTTATAGTTTAGCACTGCCTATGGGCAAACCTATTAAGTTAGTAAGTTGTTACTATATTCCAGTTCTTAGAAACATTATTTCAGTTCCATGTGATGACAAGGAAAGGTTTTTGACATTATAATAATGAACAATCGTTGTTCTGTTTATAATGATAATGTTTTATTTAGAACTGGTTGATTACTTAATGGATTTTGTATACTTGACTTACATGAAAATTATTTCAAATTGAACAAACTAAAATAAAAAAGATGATATGAATCATACCTTCATGCAATGTTGTTAACTCGGTCACGTTAATGAAACAAGACAAAACAAGTTGTATAAAGATAAGCTTTTAAAGCTTTTTGATTATGAATCAAATACAACTTGTGAATCTTGTATCATGAACAATATGACTAAATCTCCATTTAGTGGACATGGAGAGCAAGTTGCAGAGTTGTTAGAGATGGTACACACTGTCGTGTGTGAGACCTATGACAACAAATGGAAGAGGAGGGTATTCATTCATTACTTTCACTAATGATTCTAGATTTCGATATATGTATTTAATGAAATACAAATCCAAATCATTTGAAACATTCAAAGAATTCAAAAGTGAAGTATAAAAACTAAAGGCCAAAAGTATTAAAGTTTTTCGATTAGATCGAGAAGGGAATACTTAAGCAGTAAGTTTCGAGATCATCTCAAGCAAAATGGTATTCTCACAGAATGGACATGGTGATGATCTATAATGAGTATTACCGATTTTCCAGTATCCTTCTAGGGTTATGCTCTAGAAACGATCGCATATCTACTAAATTAGGTACCTTCAAATTCCTTCCCTAAGACTTCATATGAGTCATGGATAGGGAGGAAACCAAGTCTTAAGCATGTTAAGATTTGAATTGTTCAGCTTATGTCAAAAGGTTTGACATGATAAGCTAGGGACAAGATCTGATAAGTGTAAACTTGTGGGATATCCTAAAGAAAGTTTAGGGTATCACTTCTATAATCCAACTAACTAAAAGGTGTTTGTTGAAACACGCTGCCTTATAAGAAAAAGAAGTTTTTTCCTTAAAGGGTTAGTGGGAGTAAAATAGATCTTGAAGCAGTTCAAGAACCACAAAATACAATAGATCAAGTGAAGGAATTTGTACAAGTAGATAAACCTATTGTACCACAACCAAGTCGTAAATCTGGTTTAGTACCGAAGATACCTGAATGGTATGGATTCATCATAGATGATGATGATAAGGTACGCATCATAGTGGATGATGATCTAAGTATATACGATGAGGTATGAGTATTAGATACTCAAGAGAAATGGTCGATGACCATAAAATCCGAAATGGGTCTTTGAGAAAGACTAAAGCAGATGGCTAGGTGTAGACCTATAAGACCTGACTAGTGGTAAAAAGTTTTCAACCAAGGTTAATGAGTTGACTATGATGAAATTTTTCACTAGTGAAAATGCATATATCCATTCAGATTTTACTTGCAGTTGCAGCTTACTATACAAAATGGTGTATGTATGATACAACCAAGAGGATTTGTCTCCATATAGATGGAGCGAATCAAGTATGTAAGTTACAACGATCCAATTATGAATTGGAGCAAGTTTCTCGAAGATGGAACATCCGTTTTTGATGAGACAATCAAAAGAGTTTGATTTTATCAAAGACAAGGATGAATCAAGTATGTACAAAGGTTAGTGGGAGCACTGTGACATTTCTACTATTATTTTTATTATTATTATTACTACTAGTATTATTATTTAGTTCCTAAATGGTTTATGAATTAATTAATAAGTAGTAATTTTATTATTAAATAATTAAGTTCCTAAATAGTTTAGGAATTATAATTATAATAATTAATTAAGTTACTAAACGGTTTAGTAATTAATTAATAAGAAGTACTCTCATTATTAAATAATTAAGTCCCTAAATGGTTTAGGAATTGTAATTAATTAATTTAGTTCTTAATTAAATTGGAAATTAAATTAAAACCCTAATCCTAAATAGTTTAGGAGGGTTGACTAGATCTATAAATAAGAGGAGTCTTATCATAGATCAATGTTACACACTCTTTCATAAGAGAGGGAGAGTATTCCATAATTCTCTAGATCTAAGAGTTAGAGAGAGAGAGAGAGAGAGAATTAGGGCTAGCCACCCATGGTTTGGAGAAACCATAATCCACTTCTTTAATTGATAGATCTCTTGGTGGATCACCTCTAGAGGCTCAACACTTGGGGAGCTAACATTGATCCGTGGAATCTAATCGGTGAATTTGAAGAAGAAAGTGTAGGATTAAAGGGAGATGAACTTGTACCCGTGGAAGCTTGGTTCTACAAAGGTATAAATTCTTTTGTCCTTCCTCAATTAATAATAGTCGCATAAGAAAGATCCGGGTTATTGGTTTGTACAAAAATTTTAAAATCTGATTTTTTGCTTCCGTTGCGCTTATATAATTTGATTATATGTATGCCATAATTTTTGCAAACCAACACAAACCAGTGCATACATCAAACTTCCAACTGCGCTTGCATATGGAGTGTGAGCCATCTCATCTTTTTCCTCATTGGTCTTAGGACACTAATTTGCTGATAATTTTGTTCCAGTAGTCAAAGGGGTTCTAACTAGTTTATAGTCAATCATGTTGAATTTCTGTAAGACCCCTTCAATGTATTTCTTTTTCCCTAAAACCAATTTTCGATTCATACGATCCTTGTGTATATGCATACCCAAGATGAAATTTGTTGGCCCAGGATCCTTTATATCAAATTGTTGTGCCAACAACTCTTTTACAGACTTGATTATTTTCCTATTTTTTTTCTAATAACCAACATATCATCAACATACAAGGATAAAATAACAAAATTGTCACCCAGCCTTTTTACATAAACACAATAATCAGCTCGACACCGCGTGAATCCAAGCTATAAAACGTAAGATTCGAACTTTTGATACCACATTCTAGGAGATTGCTTAAGCCCATACAAGAACTTCTTCAATTTACATACCAAATCCTCTTTCCCTTTGATTTCAAAACCATCTGGTTGCTTCATGTAAATCTCCTCCTCCAAGTCACCATGAAGAAACGTTGTTTTGACGTCTAGTTGTTGAACCTCTAGATCATAAACAGTTGCTACCGATAAAACTGTCCGAATGGATGTCAACTTTGCTATTGGAGAAAATATCTCATCATAGTCAATTCCTTCTATTTGAGAATACCTTTTTGCCACCAGCTGTGCTTTGTACTTTTTTATCTTTCCATCTACATTTGTCTTCTTTTGAACACCCATTTGCACCCAATTGTCTTTCGATCCTAAGGCAATTTAACAAGACTCCATGTTTGATTCTTATCAAGTGACTGCATTTCCTCATTCATAGCAAACTCTCACTAATTCGACTCCCCTGAGGCCCTCGCCTCTTTAACTGTGCATGGTTCATCATTAGTGACATGTAAAACATGATATGCACTAAGTGAATACCTGTTAGGTCATCTTCAAACCTGTGTGGACCTCCTCAATGTGGGTTCAGCTTCTTTCTCAGCCTCAGTCCCATCCTCTTCTTCAATATCAGAGTTATCACCATCTTCCTCATCATGTTCGGCTTGTTGTAGTGGCCCTCAACTACCATTAGTCGAACCCGTAGAAGTATGAGCCAATCCCAACAGGTTCTAATATTTTATACTCTTTTGAAATATATTTTTGATTTATTGGCAAAAAATGATTTATTCATGTTTGGTTACATAATGTTTTTGACACACTTTGGGTTTGGATTTGTTGGATGTATGACGGGTCAATTATTTTTATCGTACATATAGTTGTTACCATTGTTTCATCTTTTTTTTTTCCAACTGTGATTGAGTTTTTATTGGGTGAAAAGGTTTAGACATATTTATTATAATCAAGATGTCCGGCGTCTCCAATACCGTTGCAAGTCAAATGTCAGATGCTTTTGATTTTAGGCATTCTATGGGAGTTACAAAGGTGTTGTCCACCTCAAATCGTCTTACTGATAAGAATTGGAGGGAGTTCATAACTATCAGCAGTGGTGAAAGATTGTGCATTTGACCCTATTTAGTATAGAGCAAGGTGATCCTTTAATGAAAGCAAATACTTACAATGAGGCTTGAAAGCTAGTTGATGCCATGATCTTATATCAGATTCTTAATTCCATAAATAATAAGATTATTGATTTAATTACTCATATTGACACAATAAAAGAATTATGGGAATATTTAGAGGTTTTGTACTCGTGCCAAAATAATCTAGCAGGTTTTTCAAGATTTTACTAGCTTAATTATGATGGGCATCCACTCATTCAATTTTTTAAAGACTATAAAAAAATATATGAGGAGTTGAATTCATTGCTCCTTATTATTGCCGATGTTAAAAAAATGCAAGAACATAAAGAGAGCTATTAGTTATGATGGTTTTTTTTTTATTGCTTTTGATTCAAAATTTGAGACTAACTACTCATAGGTTCATAGTAGCTCAACAATGCCATCTTTTACTGATACTTTTGCTCATGTTTTATGCGTCTCCTTTGAAGCTCTTAATACAATTGATTCATCTGACAAATGTTAACTTCTTGTTTCGTTTGGGGAAGGAGTTGGTCGTAGTAGGTACTAGATTATGCGTGGCAGTCGTTTTGGAGCTCGTGGAGGTGGCCGAGGTCAAATTTCTGTTGGTACCGATCCCAATAGAGTTTTTTTTCTTTTTTATTTTATTTTATCATTATGAAGAGCCTGATCACGTTCAACGATTTTGTTAGCATCTTCATAATCAGGGGAAACCATGATTTGAACATGCACTTGCTAGCTCAGATACAAGAGTATCATCTTCTATACCCACATCTTTTAGGGAGAAGACAATTACTATAACTCAAAAAGAGTATGCTGCTTCCACTCAGTATCAGATTTCCCAACAACCATCATCTAATTGTGATTCAACTGCTACTCAAGTTCAAACAGGTAATGCTAGTCCTTACTTCACCACATGCCATCCTTGGGTAATTGATTATGGGGGTATCTAATCATATGACAAGTATATCTAGTAATCTCTCTCTTTTTCGTCTAGCATCCTCTATACCTAGTGTGACTTTAGTAGCTGGCTCTATGGTTATTGTAAAGGGTATTAGTACTGCTAATTTTACCCTCTATCTCTTTGGCATCTACACTATATTTTCCCAAATAATTTTTGCGTAACCTTCTTTTTATTAGTAAATTGACAAACACTTATAATTGTTGTGCGACGTTTTATACTGATTCTTGTGTTTTTAAGGATTTTATGACTAAGAAGATAATTGGTAGAGGTCATGCATCAGGAGGTTTATATATGTTTGATGAGTTAATTTCTATTCCTTGGGCCATTGCTTGTTCCAGTGTTGTTTCACCTCTTCAAGTCCATTGTTGACTGGATACCTATCTTTGTCCAACTTGAAAAGATTGATGTCTTGTTTTAGTTCCTTATATAGTTTTGAATATTAGTCTTGTCAATTTAGAAATCACCATTATGTAACATATCCCCTAGGGCCAATCACCCAATTTAGTTGGTAAATTTTGATGTCTAGGAACCATGTCCTATAGTGTCACAAATGGGATTTCAATTGTTGTTTCATTTGTTGATGACTATTTATAGATAAGTATTTAATGAAAAATTGTGCTAAATTGATCTCTATTTCTTTAATTATATGAATGAGATCCAAAGTCAATTTGGTCTTACAATTCGTGTATTGCACAGTGATAATTTTCTTGAATATTTTTCATCTCCATTTTCATCATCTTATGGAGGTTACTTGTGCTTTAGTTTTTGATATAAGAGTACCAAAATTATTTTGGGCAAATGCTATTTTAACTGTAATGTCCTAGAATTTTCACGTCATTATTAATTAAAATATTAATTTAATTTCTAATGAGTTAGTTTTACGAGATTATTTAAATCTTTTTATATGAATAATTAATTACATAATTAAATGATTATGTGATTAATTGTTAGAGTTAATTAAAGGGAATAACTAATATGTTAATTAAATTAGTGAACAAACCCTAAGGTGTAATATCAAAGGAATTGTTAAGTTGTCCATTAATTAAATATTCAATTAAATTGAATATAATGAGTGAATTTATTTTTTTTATTAATTAATATGATTATTAATTAATGGGAACAATGTGAAATATTAATAATAATATTTTCAGTCCATTTAGTAATTTAACACTAATGGGCTAGAGTATTTAATTATTTAACCAATCCAATTATTTAATTAATCATGGATATGATAATTAATGTGTAATCAAGTAAATACATAATCATTGGGCTCAATAAATGAGTCCAATGTTAAATTAAATGAATTGGAATTTAATGGCCTTAACTCATTAAATAGCAAGCCCAATGGTTTATTTAATGTGATCCAATGATTGATCCAATTGGGAAATTAAATTGTGTAACATATTAAATTAATTAGCAAGCAAGTGTTTCACAAAAATTGGGACAATGGTTCCTCATGTTGCCGGCAAGAAGAGAAAGAGAAAGTGAAATGATAGTTTTTATTTTTATTTTTATTTTATTAAGGTTGCTTGTTTTGATTTTGGTGAGTCATTTTTTCACCAAATCCTCACCAACTAAGTCCTTGGCCTAGCTTTCTTGTGTAAGCTTTCATCTAGGTGCATGATGATTTATAGATATAATATTTGTATCTAAATATTATACATGTATACTTACATTTGTAGTAATTTGCACTTTATTATTTTCTAAGTCTAAAAGAGAGAGTTTGAGAGATAAGAAATTGTGAGCAAAATATTGGGAGAATAGGAGAAGGAGTTTGGATTGTTCATGCCTTCAAGCCTTATCAACTATTTTAGAAGAAAAAGAAAAATAACCACTAAAACAAGGTAATAATTATTTTAAATCTAGCTTTGTTTTAGATTAGATAAATCAACATGTAAGTATAAACATGTTAATATAGTTAGTAATGTATATTAGTAATATTTATGTCATGCTTGAGTTTAATATGCTTGTTTTGTATTTTGGTATGTTTTGTATGATAAAAACATGTGTTTGGTAGTGTGTAAACTAGTCTTTAAAATAATGACCAAAAATATTTTCATGAGATTTAGATTTAATGTTCTAATATTAGAGAACATTAAATCATGAGAAAAACAAGGTTTAAATCACTCAAAATAGAGTTATACATAAAAAGTTATGATTTGTAGATGTTTATTTGGTACAACATTTTTGATGAAAAATATGGAATTAAATCATCGGTACTTAAATTTTCATGTTATAAATTGATATTAAGTGATGGATAATTATTTTGGATTTTTATTGAGAGATTAAAAGCTTACTTGAAGGTATAATTTTATTAAGGGTGTGTATTTCCGTCACTGTAGCTATCTGCTTAAGAAAGAAAAAAGAGCTAGCCACGCATTGCGCGCCAGCAGTTGCTGCCGGTAGCGAAGCCAAACGACGCCGTTTAGGTTATACAAAATTGTCACCCGCGCGTTATGCGCGGAAGCTGTCTCCGAATTCTTCAAAACGGTATTGTTTTGGGGCCTAATTTGTGCTAAGCGCGCCCAATGCGCGGGAGTCAACTTTCGGTGAAATTACAAATTGCCCCTCCATTCGATTTTCAGAATAATTACAAGTTTGCCATTTTGTATAATTTAATTAATTTAAATGTTTAAAAACTAATTTAAAATTATAACAAAAATAATAATAATACAAAAGTGATATTTGGAATTATATTTTTCATTTTGATTAATATTTAAATCTATTAAATATTAATCTAGTTATCTAAATTTATGGTTAAGTTACATTAATACAAATTTCATTAATTATTTACTATTTAAATTAAAAATTAAATAATAAATAAGGATAAATAAATTGATTATTATTTGGTATTAAATAATAATTAAATTAAATGAATAATTAATTATTAATTTAATTGACATTAAATAATAATTAAAGATGATTAAAATTAGTAAACTATTATTTAATTTCTTTAAATTAAATAATAAGTGAGGATAATTACTTAGCTAATTGTTAGTTAATTTATATTAAATAATAAAGATTTTAGAAGTCATTGATTATTATTTAATTAATAAATAATAACTAAAGATAATTAAAGTTAATAATTTAATAATTTATTATTTATATTAAATAATAAATAAGGATAATTAAGTGATTAATTATTATTAAATAATAATTAAAGAAAGGTATGATTAATTAATTAATTAATTATTATTTAATTAAGATTAAATAATAATTACAGAAGATTATAATAAAGTTAAATAATTAATTATTATCTAATTAATCTTAGGTAATAATTAAGAAGCATTAAAATAAATAAACTAATTATTTAAGTAAGATTAATTAGTTATTATTTATAACTAAATAATGACTAAATGTAGTTAGTTAATTACTATTTAGCTAATAATAAATAGTAATTAATTAAAGAAAGAGTTAATTAAATATAAAGTATTCAATTTTCACCAATTAAACAATTATATTAAATTGTTTAAAGATTCCTTAAGTGTTTAATACTTAGGATGAATACTCCTACATTATTAAATCATTACCCTAAGTGTGATTACGCGTCTATAGAGTTAATGTTAGCATGTCAAATGATGTGAATTATGTGTTAGACTTATTTGTTAGATAAGTTCGTAGTAAGCGTATAAACGTGCCAGCATACGCCGTACTAATTGTTAGACCGACTTGATTAATGTTAGGTCCTTCAAAGCCATTTAATTAAAGCTAGTTCGTTGTAGCTGAGCAGATAGACAAGTTCCTTATCTCTAAACTCATTTCATTGCGCAAATTATTTATTTAAGCGTGGAATATAATTCCAAGCATGCTTTAAATGGTTTAATTACTTTACAATTATTCCACATCGATGTTATTGTTATTCGCACTTGGTGTACTTGAGCTTGTATAGTCTTTGACTTGTATCTTATTTAACGTTCTATTGTTTAAAGAACTGTTCAAAGTAGGTCTAAGCCATTGTTCGGCTAGACATTTATGTTAAAGATTTTAAAAGTTATCCAAATCATTGAAGATGCGGATTCTTGGACTATTATGAACACCTCCCTATTATAAAGGAGTACCCTGTATCTAATATCAGGTACAAAACACGAAAATTTAATGTTATGCATATACATAGTGTACGAGAGGCTGATCCCCTCAAGTACATATTTCTGGTAGTAACCATTGGGTCAACCTGCTATTGACTCTAGTGGATGTTTATAGTTCATAATCTACTTGACTATTTTGATTCTAAAAGCAAATCATTATTCCTGCTTATGTTATTCATATTATTGAATTGTTTTAGCTATTCCCTTTCATTCGTGATATATTGTCTCTTGTTGTTATTTAAACTTGTTAAGCAAACCAGTTGCTCACCCTTGCTATATCATGAACCTTATTGTAGTGAAACCCGAGACTTCTGGGAAGAACAAGGGTAAGGAAAATATGAAATGATAGACTTCAGGATGCAACCTTTTAGTTAACTAAATTACTTGTTATGTAATGTAAACCCTAAGTACTTTATTAAGGGTATTTGTGTACTTTTGTTGTAAGGTTACCGTATCTTGGAACTAGTAACACCTTTTGCATAAACAACATATATTTATTATTCGGCATTTAGTTATTGTATGTTGTTTAGTAGTGGATGTTTGTATTAGATAGTGATGACCGGATTCGGGTAATTAGAACCCGATTTTGGAGGCATCACAGGTTGGTATCAAAGCCATAGGTTATAAACGTTAGTATTGCAAAGCCTAGGTTATAACATTAGTAGTAAACTCGTATTGAGTGTTAGGAGATAAATCGGGGAGATTTATTATATGTGGTTATGAAGAATTGGTGAATTCATCGAGTTGAGTCGTACCCAATGAAATATAATTTCATTTCTTTAATGAATATATTTTATTGCTGTACTGATATTGGTTTTCTGTTATGTTGTAGGATGGCTATAGGCGAGACGAGCGGAGCTCGAGAGGACGTAGTATTCATTGACATACCAGTGGATAACCAGCAGTTAATAGGATATGCACCCGTTGCACCTGTATCACCAATAGAAGAGTCCGATCAGAAGGAGGACGATAGTAGGGATACCGCAGAGCCCGTCAGAGGCGGTGTTATGAGATTCGGCAGTCAGGACCATGTGGTTGAGTCTGAGGATGACCCCGTTTGGGGTGAGGAGTCTGGGGATGACCAGCCAGAGATGGAGGTGGAGGGAGCTGCTGAGGAGGTACTCGCGGAGGGATCTCATGTCTACCATCATTTTCAGACTGATTTACTCATGGAGTACGCCAGTTGTATTGAGGATCTATAGTAGATTGTCAAGCAGCGGGATGCCCGTGTTGCTTGCCTGAAGGAACAGAACGTTGTCCATCATCAGATGGAAAATGTGTATAGGGATGAGGCATACCAGAGAGAGATGGATGTGGCCAAGCTACATGCTAAGGTTCAGCAGTTAGAGCAGGCTGCACCATAGGTGGGTCCTACTGTGCAGCAGC
Organism: Hedera helix; assembly: GCA_947179155.2. NCBI lineage: Eukaryota > Viridiplantae > Streptophyta > Magnoliopsida > Apiales > Araliaceae > Hedera > Hedera helix. Next base: position 6,355,293 of record OX359286.1, read on the forward strand.
TCATGATCCAGAATAGTCAGCTGAGGCAGACGGTGGAGAGATTGGACGCTAGGGAGATGGCGAGTCAGACAGTTCTTCAGACCATCGGGACTGAGCTTGATAGGGAGAGAGTTGACAGGATGCAGATGCAGGAGGCATAGCTCAGGTCCACTAGGAGAGTTAGTATCCTGGAGAGAGAGAGGTTATAGTTGGATCCGCTAGGATCAACACCTTGGAGTATGCCCTGGACACTTTGTTTGATCGACTGAGGCATCGTGTTATGAGGTACTCTAGGGAGGCGGGTAACAGCCGACGCTGGATTCGTCGCCGCACAGTGGATGAGTTGGCCCAGCAGACTTTATGTAGGGTTGTTCGTAGGATTGTTCACCGCTGTAGGCGGTGATTTGTTGTTGTTATCTTATTTGTATCTATTAGTAGTAAGTCCCACCTTTTATTTCTATTAGGGACGGTTTAGCTATTGTAAATCCTTATGTTGTGATTTATGCATAGAACGTCAGTTAGACCCTAACTTTTGTTCTGTTCGAGGGGTAGATGGTAGTGAATCCCAATTTTTTGTTCATTGGAGGATAGTTGATGATAGACAACTTGTGCCTTGAGTGTTTATAGAAGTATGCCACTTGTTGAGTCTGTACTAAAACATTGATATATGAATATAAATACAGTTATTTCTTTGTTTAAATTAAATGTGCTTGGTATATAGTTTTAACTTTAACTGTTAATTTGGCTAATTTAATGCGTAGAATTATAAGCGTAAGTCTAAGATTTGCTCTTAAGCAGATCATGCCGCCAAGAGGTATACCACGCAATCAACGTATCGCAGAATCAGAAAGTGAGGTTAGGGCTCAACCCAATCCTATGAGAATGTTCGCAGAGATTCTGCTAGAAGCCATGCAAGCTCAACCTGCACCGGCAGTTGTGCCACCAGCACCACAACCCGCACCACACTTGGCCAACTTCAAAGACTTCAAATTGGTTGGACCACTAGAGTTCAAGGGAACTCTAAACCCGATCGAGGCACAAACTTGGATCGAGAAAATGGAGAAGGTGTTTGTGGTTGCTAGGGTGGCCGAAGAACAGAAGACTAGTTTCGCTATCTTTATGATGAAGGGGGAGGCAAACTACTGGTGGAAGGCCAATGAGGGCCGTGCCGGAGAAGGCGTTATTACTTGGGAACACTTTACGGAAATGTTTCTGGAGAACTACTTCCCAGAAAACATGTAGTAACAAATGGAAGTGAAAGTCCTTGAGTTAAAATAGGAAAACATGTCTGTGGCCGATTATGCAACCAGGTTTAATGAGTTGGCAAGGTTTATAACTCATCGAGTCGATACTGAGGCTAGGAAGGCTCGAAGGTTTGAGCTGGGACTGAAGCCGTGGGTGTATCGTTCTGTGGCAGTATTAAATATTAAGAGTTTTGCAGAACTGTTGGAAAGGGCAATCATTGCAGAGGGTGGTAGTGAGGCCCTGACAAAATTCAAGCAGGAGAGGAAAAAAGGTTATGAAAGGCAGAAGGTGGGGAGCAGCGGAGGCAGTAACTCCAATAAAAGAAAGTGGAATGAGAGTCAATTGTCCAGAGACAACAAATCCAGAGGAGAGGCTAAGAAAGTTGGTAGATGTAACAATTGTGGTAAAAACCACACGAGCGAATGTATGAAGGGCAAGAGTGTTTGCTATAGCTGCGGGCAGCCGGGGCACCTGGCCCCACAATGCTTGAAGAAGATGAAAGGAGGGTGTTTCTCCTGTGGAGCACCCGATCACCATGCCAAGGGCTGCCCGAAGAGGAAGGGAGACGCTGGGAGTGGCAACAGAGACAACAACAACAACAGCAGCAGGCTGAACATTGGAGGGCCAGCCAGCCAGGCTAACCGACCCACAGCACGCACCTTTAACATGACTGTACAAGATGCAGTCGACTCTAAGGACGTGATGTCAGGTATCATCCCGATCAATGATATTAATGCATATGTATTGTTTGATTCATGTGCTAGCTGCTCTTTTGTTTCTGAAGATTTTGCTAAGAGATTAGATTTACCTCAAGAAAAGCTAGAACACCCTATGAATGTAGAAGTAGCAAACAATGAAATTATTTCCGTAGACTACATTCATAGGAACTGTTGTGCTGAATTGCGAGGGTTTAGACTTAATGTGGATTTGATACCGATTCGACTAGGGGAGTTTGACGTAATCTTATGAATGGATTGGCTATCGAGTCACAGAGCGATTATTGACCGTAAGAAGAAGTGTGTGTATCTAAAGACTCCGAATAAGTCAAAAGTTATATTTTATGGTAGTAAATCGTCGAGACAATCAAGTTGTCTAATGATGATGCAAGCACGAAAGTTGCTTAGGAAAGGGTGCGTAGGTTATTTGGTTCATGTGGTTGATACTCGACGAGTTGAGGGCGAACTGAGTCAGATACCTGTTGTACGAGAATTCGCTGATGTTTTCCTAGATGAGATTCCGGGGTTACCGCCAGACAGAGAAGTGGAGTTTGTTATTGATTTGGTACTGGGAACCGCACTGATATCGAAGGCGTTGTACCGTATGGCACCGGTGGAAATGAAAAAAATTAATGGTTCAGTTGTAGGAATTGCTAGATAAATGTTACATCAGACCAAGCGTGTCACCGTGGGGAGCGTCAGTTCTGTTTGTAAAAAAGAAGGATGGTTCGATGAGGCTTTATATTGATTATCGGGAGTTGAACAAGGTCACCATTAAGAATAAGTATCTGTTGCCCAGAATAGACGATCTATTTGATCAACTTAAGGGAGCGAAATACTTTTGGAAGATCGATTTGAGGACGGGCTATCATTAACTGAAAGTGAGAGAGGAAGATATCCCGAAAACGGCATTCAGAACTCGTTATGGTCATTTTGAGTTTCTAGTGATGTCATTTGGACTGACGAATGCACCAGCAACATTCATGGATATGATGAACAGAGTGTTCAAGTAATACTTAGACAAGTTTGTGATTGTATTCATAGATGACATATTGGTGTATTCAAAGATAGATGAGGAGCATGCAGAACATTTATGTATCGTATTGGAGGCTTTGAGAAGGAGAAACTGTACGCCAAATTTTCGAAGTGTGAATTTTGGTTGCAGAGAGTGCAGTTTCTAGGTCGTGTTATCGACAAGGACGGTGTTTCGGTGGATCCAGCGAATGTGGAGACAGTTATCAATTGGGAATAGCTGATGACGCCGACTGAGATCAGGAGTTTCTTAGGGTTAGCGGGGTATTATCGGAGATTCATTCAGGATTTTTCGAAGATAGCATCACCGTTGACCAATCTTACCCGAAAAACTATGAAGTTTGTTTGGTTGGAGAAGTGCGAGGAAAGTTTTATGGAGTTAAAGAAGAAGTTGAGCCAGGCACCAGTGTTGGCTTTACCGGATGACACAGGAGGTTTCATAGTGTACAATGATGCGTCACACAAGGGTCTTGGTTGTGTGCTAATACAACACAGCAAGGTCGTTGCGTATGCGTCACATTAGGTAAAGGACTATGAGAAGGGTTACTCGACTCACGACCTGGAGTTAGCAGCGGTAGTTTTCGCCTTGAAGATTTGAAGGCACTACCTGTATGGCAAGATGTGTGAGATATATACAGATCACAAAAGTCTGAAATATATCTTCACTCAGAAGGAGCTGAATATGAGGCAGTGCCGATGGTTAGAGTTGATCAAGGATTACGACTGTGAAATTCTATACCATTCGGGCAAGCCTAATGTAGTAGAAGATGCCTTAAGCAGAAAAGACATGAATAAATTGATGATGTTGACAACTCAGGAAGAGTTGATAAGAGATTTTGAACGTCTGGAATTGGAAGTCAAGTATCCGATGGAGACGAACGAGAAGCTATTTGCGTTAACAACGAGCCCGACCTTATTAGTCAAAATCAAGGAGGCTCAGGAGAAGGACGAAGATTGTGATATTATTAAGAAGCGAATTGCTGAAGGCGAGGAGCTTACAAGATTGATAGCAATGGATTGCTGAGGTTTGAAGGGAGAGTCTGGGTACCGATGGATCCAGAATTAAGGGAAGAGATTCTTCAGGAAGCTCACAACACAAGGTACTCAGTACATCCCAGAAGTACAAAAATGTATCAGGATCTACGGCAGTACTTTTGGTGGCTGAACATGAAGAAAAAAGTGGCAGAGTGCGTCAGCCGATGTCTGACATGCCAGCGGGTTAAAGCAGAGCATCAGTGGTCGAGCGGATTGCTTCAACCACTAGAGATTCTGGAATAGAAGTGGGAGCACATCACGATGGACTTTGTGGTGGGTTTGCTACCGACACATAAAGGTTTAGACGCCATCTGGGTAATAGTAGACCGTCTGACCAAGTCAACCCATTTTATACCTATCAGAATACGGTATAATCTGGAGCAATTAGCAAAGCTCTATGTGAAAGAGATAATGTCACAATATGGAGTGCCGGTATCGATTGTGTCCGATAGAGATCCGCGCTTCATGTCAAATTTATGGAGAAATCTGCAAGCAAGGATGAGAACACAGTTGAGGTTAAGCACAGCGTACCATCCTCAAACTGACAGCCAGAGCGAGCGAACGATTCAGACTCTTGAGGATATGCTTCGAGTGGTCGTAATGGATTTAAAGGGCAGCTGGGATGACCATCTGCCACTGGTGGAGTTCGCTTACAACAATAGCTACCACGCTAGTATCGGCATGCCACCATACGAAGCGCTTTATGGAAGAAAATGTCGAACACCGTTGTATTGGGACGAGGTCGGTGAGCGAAGACTGCTTGGACCTTAAATGGTGCAGTAGACTGCAGACATAGTGTAGCTGATTAGAAATCGGCTAGTAGCAACTCAAGATCGTCAAAATAAGTACGCAGATTTGCATCGCCAAAAGCGGGACTTCGACATGGGCAGTTTCATATTTCTGAAAGTATCTCCCTGGAAGGGGAATATCCGATTTGGCAAGAAGGGCAAGTTGAACCCTAGGTTCATAGGACCCTTCGAAATCTTGAGGCGAGTCAGTGAAGTGGCGTACGAGGTAGCATTACCTCCTGATCTTGAGCACATTCACAATGTGTTTCATGTGTCAGTGTTGCGGCCGTATAAACCGGACTACAAGTATGTTATCTCCTATGAACCAATTCAGGCCGAGAAGGACTTGTCATATGAAGAAGTTCCTGTCCAGATACTCGATAGGAAGGAACAAAAGTTGAGGAATAAGATAATTCATTCTGTCAAAGTACTTTGGAGGAATCACGCAGTTGAAGAAGCTACGTGGGAACTCGAGGAGAAAATGAGAGCGAATTACCCGTTTTTATTTGAGTGACCTTATTTTGCAATTCCGAGGACGAAATTTTTATAGGGGGGGGGGGGGAGAATGTAATGTCCTAGAATTTTCACGTCATTATTAATTAAAATATTAATTTAATTTCTAACGAGTTAGTTTTACGATATTATTTAAATCTTTTTATGTAATTAATTAATTACGTGATTAAATGATTATGTGATTAATTGCTAGAGTTAATTAAAGGGAGTCACTAATATGTTAATTAAATTAGTGAACAAACCTTAAGGTGTAATATCAAAGGAATTGTTAAGTTGTCCATTAATTAAATATTCAATTAAATTGAATATAATGAGTGAATTAATTTTTTTTATATTAATTAATATGATTATTAATTAATGGGAACAATGTGAAATATTAATAATAATATTTTTAGTCCATTTAGTAATTTAACACTAACGGGCTATAGTATTTAATTATTTAACCAATCCAATTATTTAATTAATCATGGATATGATAATTAATGTGTAGTCAAGTAAATACATAATCATTGGGCTCAATAAATGAGTCCAATGTTAAATTAAATGAATTGGAATTTAATGGCCTTAACTCATTAAATGGCAAGCCCAATGGTTTATTTAATGTGATCCAATGATTGATCCAATTGGAAAATTAAATTGTGTAACATATTAAATTAATTAGCAAGCAAGTGTGTCGCAAAAATTGGGACAATGGTTCCTCATGTTACCGGCAAGAAGAGAAAGAGAAAGTGAAGTGATAGTTTTTATTTTTATTTTTATTTTTATTTTATTAAGGTTGCTTGTTTTAATTTTGGTAAGTCATTTTTTCACCAAATCCTCACCAACTAAGTCCTTGGCCTAGCTTTGTTGTGTAAGCTTCCATCTAGGTGCATGATGACTTATAGATATAATATTTGTATCTAAATATTATACATGTATACTTACATTTTTAGTCATTTGCACTTTATTATTTTTCAAGTCCAAAAGAGAGAGTTTGAGAGATAAGAAATTGTGAGCAAAATATTGGGAGAATAGGAGAAGGAGCTTGGATTGTTCATGCCTTCAAACCTTATAAACTATTTTGGAAGAAAAAAGAAAATAACCACTAAAACAATGTAATGATTATTTTAAATCTAGCTTTATTTTGGATTAGATAAATCAACATGTTAATATAAGCATGTTAATATAATTAGTAATGTGTATTAGTAATATTTATGTCATGCTTGAATTTAATATGTTTGGTTTGTATTTTGGTATGTTTTGTATGATAAAAACATGTGTTTAGTAGTGTGTAAACAAGTCTTGAAAATAAGGACCAAAAATATTTTCATGAGATTTAGATTTAATGTTATAATATTAGAGAACATTAAATCATGAGAAAAATAAGGTTTGAATTACTCATAATAGAGTTATACATAAAAAGTTATGATTTGTAAATGTTTATTTAGTACAACATTTTTGATGAAAAATATAGAATTAAATCATGTGTACTTAAATTTTCATGTTACAAATTGATATTAAGTGATGGGTAACTATTTTGAATTTATATTGAGAGATTAAAAACTTACTTGAAGGTATAATTTCATTAAGGGTGTGTATTTCCGTCACTGTAGCTAATCTGCTTAAGAAAAAAAAAGAGCTGACAGCACATTGTGCGCCAGCAGTTGCTGCCGGTAGTGGAGTCAAACGACGCCGTTTAGGTTATACAAAACTGTCACTTGCGCGTTATGCGCGGAAGCCGTCTCCAGATTCTTCAAAATGGTACCGTTTTGGGGCTTAATTTATGCTAAGTGCGCGCAATGCGCGAGAGCCAACTTCCGGCGACATTATAAAATTGCCCCTCCATTCGGTTTTCAGAATAATTACAAGTTTGTCATTCTGTATAATTTAATTAATTTAAATGTTTAAAAATTAATTTAAAATTATAACAAAAATAGTAATAATACAAAAGTGATACTTGAAATTATATTTTTTATTTTGATTAATATTTAAATATTTTAAATATTAATCTAGTTATCTAAATTTTGGTTAAGTTACATAAATACAAATTCCATTAATTATTTACTATTTAATTTAAAAATTAAATAATAAATAAGGATAAATAAATTGATTATTATTTGGCATTAAATAATAATTGAATTAAATGAATAATTAATTATTAATTATTAATTTAATTGACATTAAATAATAATTAAAGAGGATTAAAATTAGTAAACTATTATTTAATTTCTTTAAATTAAATGATAAATGAGGATAATTACTTAGTTAATTGTTAGTTAATTTATATTAAATAATAAAGATTTTAGAAGTCACTGATTATTATTTAATTAATAAATAATAACTAAAGATAATTAAAGTTAATAATTTAATTATTTATTATTTTTATTAAATAATAAATAAGGATAATTAAGTGATTAATTATTATTAAATAATAATTAAAGAAAGGTAAGATTACTTAATTAATTAATTAATTATTATTTAATTAAGATTAAATAATAATTACAGAAGATTATAATAAAATTAAATAATTAATTATTATCTAATTAATCTTAAGTAATAATTAAGAAGCATCAAAATAAATAAACTAATTATTTAAGTAAGATTAATTAGTTATTATTTATAACTAAATAATGACTAAAGGTAGTTAGTTAATTACTATTTAGCTAATAACAAATAGTAATTAATTAAAGAAAGAGTTAATTAAATATAAAGTATTTAATTTTCACCAATTAAACAATTATATTAAAAATTTTGAGAATTCCTTAACTGTTTAATACTTAGGATGAATACTCCTACATTATTAAATCATTACCCTAAGTGTGATTACGCGTCTATAGAGTTAATGTTAGCATGTCAAATGATGTGAATTATGTGTTAGACTTATTTGTTAGATAAGTTCGTAGTAAGCGTACAAACGTGCCAGCATACGTCGGACTAATTGTTTGACCGACTTGATTATCATTCAAAGCCATTTAATTAAAGCTAGTTTGTTGTAGCTGAGCAGACAGACAAGTTAATTATCTCTAAACTCATTTCATTGCGCAAGTTATTTATTTAGGCATGAACTATAATTCCAAGCATGTTCTAAGTGATTTAATTACTTTACAATTATTCCACATCGATGTTATTGTTATTCCTACTTGGTGTACTTGAGCTTGTACAGTCTTTGACTTGTACCTTATTTAACGTTCTATTATTTAAAGAACTGTTCAAAGTAGGTCTAAGCCATTGTTCGACTAAACATTTATGTTAAAGATTTTAAAAGCTATCCAAATCATTGAAGATACAGATTCTTGGACTATTATGAACACCTCCCTATTATAAGGGAGTACCCTGTATCTAATATCAAGTACAAAATACGAAAATTAAATGTTATGCATGTACATAGTGTAAGAGAGACTGATCCCCTCAAGTACATATTTCTGGTGGTAACCATTGTGTCAACCTGCTATTAACTCTAGTGGATGTTTATAGTTCATAGTCTACTTGACTATCTTGATTCTAAAAACAAATCATTATACCTGCTTATGTTATTCATATTGTTGAATTGTTTCAGCTATTCCCTTTCATTTATGATATATTGTCTCTTATTGTTATTTAAACTTGTTGAGCAAACTAGTTACTCACCATTGCTATATCATGAACATTATTGCAGTGAAACCTGAGACTTCTGGGAAGAACAAGGGTAAGGAAAAGATGAAGTGATAGACTTCAGGATGCAGCCTTTTAGTTAGCTAAATTACTTGTTATGTAATGTAAACCCTAAACACTTTATTAAGGGTATTTGTGTATTTTTGTTGTAAGGTCACCGTATATTGGGACTAGTAACACCTTTTGCATAAACAACATATGTTTATTATTCCGCATTTAGTTATTATATGTTGTTTAGTGGTGGATATTTGTATTGGATCGTGATGACCGGATTCGTGTAATTAGAACTCGAATTTGGGGGCGTCACATTAACCGCATGTTATTTAATGTATTAGATGCCTTCTTTTATTTTAGATGTAGAAATTTCTCAATCTGTCTCATTTCTTTCTTAGGTTTTTTTTTTGCCCCCACTTGTTTTTGGGCGCTTTTAATTTGTTTGAGATCACCGTCCTAGTGTGCCAAAATTAGATCCTTAGGCTCTTAAATGTCTGTTTGTTGGGTATTCTCGTACCTAAAATGTTTATCATTGTTACTTTCTTGAACTTAGGCAATACTTGGTTATATAGTTATGATGTAACTTTTTGTGAGATGACATTGTTTTCTTCATAACCTCATTTTGTGTCTAATTTGGATGAAGAGTTGCCCACTTATATCATCAAGTCAATTATTCCTTCTGTCACGCTTGGAAAAATGTAAATCTTTGTCTTTTCTAGAAAAATCAGGGTTTACCTTTAATTTTTATGCAATCAGTGTGATTGGTGAGATTTTTAGTAAGCAACTCTTTTTGATGAAGTTTGATTTTAGATATGGGCCAATGTGATAGAGTCGCTAGTTGGTATAAGTTCAAATGGATGTACCAATTCATCCAATTTTTGAGATTTTGAAAGGTAGATGACCTAAAATGTGATTTTATTATATTAGTCTGCAATCGAGATTCAAAGAGTTTGAGGCCTTACTTAAGTGAGGGAAAGATGTTAGGCACCCTCAACTAACCCCCTAATTTTTATGGAACATGGTTACTGGTTTCCTAATATTTTCTCAAGTTTTGAAGAGGTTGTCTTAGTGTGTGTTCTAAGTGTTCCGTGCCTATGTGCTTTGTGTCATTCCATAGTGCGTGTGTGCTTGATATCATGCATTGTAAATGAGTCCATTTTCAACCTAGTAGGGTTCAATTTAGCTAGGAAGAGACTTTTAATTTGTTTTGTTATTTTAATTTCTTGTGTAAAAGAAAGTGGTTAGCTTGATTTCTAAACTCTAATGTGTATGTTTTTAAAGAAAGTTAGTTTGGTTTCTAAACTATAAAATGCTTGCTTATAAAGAAAAAGTGAGTTTGGTTAAATTCATGAGTGTGTTTTAAAAGATGTTAGTTTGGTTTCTAAACTCTTAAGCGTTTTCAAGAGATGTGAGTTTGGTTTCTAAATTCGTGAATGTTTTAAAAGAAAATAAGTTTGGTTTATAAACCCACGAGTGTTTGTTTAAAAGAGGTGAGTTTAGTTTCTAAACTCGTGTGCACGTGTATTTTTTTTAAAAGAAAGTGAGTCTGGTTTCTATACTTTAAAGTGTGTTTTAAAAAATTTGAGTTTGGTTTCTAAACTCATGTGTGTGTGCATTTTTCAAAAGAGTTGTGAGTTTGGATTCTAAACTTGTGAATGCGTGTTTTCCAAAGTGTGAGTTTCAAAGTGAGTTTAATTATTTTAGGGCTAAAAATTGAACTTAAAAGCTGAAATCACGACCATGAACAGTGTATCAGCGCACTGGTAACAAGGCACTACTGCGGCGGTGGCTCTAATTGAAATTACCAAAATGCCACTGCTAACTATTTTTTCCTATAACAATAAAATTAAAGTAAATAAAAAATATATAATTAATATAAATTACCTAAAATATAATTTAATCACATAAAACTAATATTATACCATATTTTACAATAATAACACAAAAACACATAAAACTAACTAAAATGCCAAAGAATTCACAAAATCATCAAATTCAAGAGTATTCAATAACTAGGTATAGAAACCAATCATCAAATACCTCTAAATTTAAATATTTGCTTGTCTTCAAGCAACATAAAGACAAACTATACAAATGAAAACAATTAACAACAACTCGAGTAATGAATCAACATGAAAAACCAAATGACCACATCGATTATTCAAATGATAACTCTAAGAAAATTTTAAAATATCGCAAAGTCTAGATTTTCAACCTATATGCTAGTTATACATTACCCATGATCCATAAGTGTGTGTGTACCATTTGCAACAAGATAATTATAGTTCGGATTAGCTTATGTAAACAAATTACCTTATGAAAGAAATAAAAAAACTTCAAAAGCATGCATAACACATCACTCTACACTAATCCCAGTAGATAAATCAAAATTTATTTTTGACTTGTGCAATGTCTCATTTTATTAGGCTCTACAGAGTTACCCATGTAACAAGCATTCGACTAATGACTTTCAAACCAGTTGATTTTAGGGCACTAGGTGTAAAGACACCCCTAAGAGCTTACTAACTCGAGTAACAAAGGTCACAAAATTCAACTAGTCAATCAACTTATTTTATTTTATATATATATATATATATATATATATATATATATATATATATATATATATGCGTGCGTTTTGCGCTCCATCTCACGCTAGCATAAAATAAACATCTAAACATGGGGAATTCGCTTCGAGCGATACATATACAAGTTCTAGAGTAAAAGCTAGCTTCCACAAGCATGTAGTCATATAAAACTTTTCTATGCAAGTAACAAGCTCAATACAAATGGATACGTGCTTAAAAGCGGAAGGGACCAACAGTAAGTCAAGCACATAGCCTAAGCAATGTCAATCCATTTTTTACGAGTTATAATAAGAGCAATCAATAGCTCGATTCTCGATTAAAGTTCTAATCACAACAAAATAATGCTCAAAAGACTCAAACCTATACTACAACGACTCTTAAACAAAACACACGAAAACAAAACAAAAATAAACATAACTCATCTATTTTCGTAGGAAACACGGTTGCACTTAGCCTGCACAACAAGTCTTTAAACTCCAAAGTTGCCCAAGAGGACGAGTTGTGCCTCTTGAAGGTTTGTAGAGAATATACCCACAAAATTCAAAACAAAATTAAAATAAAATAAAACAAAACAAACTAAAACAACACCAAGCATATCAAAATAAACGTAGAAGACCCCCAAACTTGTAATTGACAATGTCCTCACTAATTGCAATGGAAGAATTAAATATAAGCAACTTTCCTGGAAATTGGGCCAATTTGTCAACTATCACCTTCCGTAACCGACTCCTACAATTTGCTAAGATATAACCTGAATATAAAAAAGCAAAACTAAACAAAATATAAGTAAACATTGGTTTGCCTCTTAATTAGCGTTTGTTTTAGAGTTTTTAGTCTGATTTTGTCATTTCTTATTCCAGATCTTGAAAATGTCATAAACATCATCAAGAGCCCCAACAAAATTAAAGGCAAAAATGTAAGTTTAAACAAAGACCTACTTGATTGAAATCAATACTAAAACACAATCAAAAACTAATTTCTCGGTAACAACGCCAAAAACTTGTTAGTCGAAATCGAAACTATTTATTTATGTTTTATTTATTAGTTAAATTTCGATCTTTAATTCGCTTGAATAAATAACTTGCAAGCATATATAGTCAACAAAATAACTCTTCGATGTTGAATACTTTTACATCTATGGTTTTTAATTATTCTATGATGAACTAAATTCTCGTTTAAGATTACAATGGAACCCGATGCATAATTTGAATTGAGCTTGTTCTTAGTTACTTTATGTTAAATATATTTGGATTGTCTATCATATTTGTGCTTAATTTTAATTACCTGGCCAGTAGTTAGCATGGTAATCTATATGAAATTGATGAACGAAGTATAGATTTAGACCTTGGTATGATAGCATATGATTGTATTTTCTGCATCGATGGAAATTATGATTTGTGAGTAGGATAAAGATATGCCTATTTGCCATATGTAATTGTGAGGAGAATTTGCACTTAAATCTTCTTTAATATAATTCACATAGAGATATAGTGTTTTAATTAAATTAGATGCTCCACACAATTCTATTCCTTAATTGATAGAATTGGGTGGAATTGTTCATATGTCATTGAGAGGTGTATATGAATATTATAGAGAATTCTTAATTAACAATCCAGTGTATTTAATATGAAGTAAGTAGAGTTAATAATATTTCAATGAAGCATTGGGGGAAGTTGTAGTCTTAATTCTTTAAACATACTACTTGATCTTTGATAATTAGTCTTAGTTAATTTTAATTTATTTTTAGTAGATCATAATCAATCTCAACGTGTTAGTTTAAATAAGATTAGTTTATTTGAAAAATTAATTATTGACAATTATCAAATATAATCTCTGTGGGATGATACTCTTCTTGTCAATTTACTATAGTTTGACCACGTATACTTGCGTGTTAAACCTAGGGTTAAATATAGGCAACAAGTTTTTGGCGCCGTTGCCGAGGACTATTTTTGATATCTTGTCAATATTGGTTTTTCTAAAAAAGAATTTGATCTTAGATTAAACTTTTTCTCATTATTTTTTTATTTACATTCTGTTTCAGGTACTCGTGATTTTGTATGCAAACACATTCGAAGGGCCAGATAACTGTACCTTATGAAGACGATATTGAACGAAGGTTCCATCGAATTTGACACTTCATTCAAGAAACACTTCAAAATCAAGAAAAAATGGCGGACGAGGAACATAAATCATTGAGGGACTTTGCAATGCCTCAGGTCACTGAGATACAATCGAGCATCCAAAGGCCTGCAATCACTGCTACTAATTTTTAAATTAAGCCAGGAACAATCCATATACTTCAAAATTCGGTTCAATTTGGGGGATTACCGAATGATGATCCGAGCGAGCACTTAGTTAGCTTTCTAGAGATTTATGATACGTTCAAGTTTCATGGAGTCAGTGAAGATGCAATCAGGCTGAGGTTGTTCCCGTTTACACTTTGTGATAAGGCAAGGGCTTGGCTTCACTCTTTGCCCCTGGTTCAATAACGACATGGAATGATTTGGCGCAAAAGTTCTTTGCCAAGTTCTTTCCACCAGCTAAAACAGCCAAGATGCGGAATGACATTACTAGCTTTGTTCAACATGATTCGGAGTCGCTATATGAAGCATGTGAGAGATTTAAAGATTTAATGCACAAATATCCTCATCACGGGATACCATAGTGGCTGTTAGTTCAGATGTTCTATAACAGGTTATTCAATGCCACCCGAACAAGTATTGATGCGGTTGTAGGGGGTGCTCTCATGTTTAAGAATTATGATGAAGCTTACAAGTTGTTAGAAATCATGGCAGCAAATAACTACCCGATGGCCTATCGTGCGAATGAATCAACCTAGAGCAGTTGGAAGAATTGAAGTAGATCCAATAATCTCATTGGCTGCGCAAATGTCTACTTTGGTGAAGAGGTTTGATGCTATGGTAGTGCCTAATATTCAGTATGTATCAGTGATTTGTGAATTATGTGCTGGTGAACATCCGACTGAGCATTGTGCTATAAGTTCAGGGTCAGTGCAGTATGTGGGGAATTATAATTGGCAGCAAAATGTTAGAAACCCCAATACCTACAATCCTTGGTGGAGGAATCACCCCAACTTCTCTTGGAGAGACAACCCAACTCAACCTCAAGCTCCACGCCAACCATACCCACCAGGATTTCAAGCTAGTTAACAACAACAACCTCTTCCTCAGCCAAAAAAGCCAACAAATTTGGAAGAGATGTTGGCCAAATATATGACAGGAACTGAGGTGAGAATGTAGGCTCAAGACAAGATGATGAATTAGATGGATGTAAACGTCAAAAATCAAGCAGTTGCAATTCGAAACTTGGAGAATCAAATTGGGCAATTGGCCAATACAATCAATAACCGACCACAAGGGGCTTTACCGAGTGACACTGAAGTGAACTCTATAGGAGATCAAAATGAGTATTGTAAAGCAGTAACGCTTCGAAGTGGTAAAGAGTTAAAAGCTGCAGATGGAGACACGTCAAAGGAAAAGGAATCTAATGAAGAGCTTAGCAATTCAGACGTGGCCAAGAAAATCGACAATGAGCCAACAATGAAATCAAAAGAAGGAAAGAAGACTTCAACTTATCCACCAGTTCTTTTCCCACAACGTCTTCAAAAATAGAAATTGGATAAGCAGTTCTCAAAATTCTTGGAAGTATTCAAGAAACTCCAAATCAACATTCCTTTTGTAGACGCATTGGAACAGATGCTAAGTTATGTGAAGTTCATGAAGGATATCCTTTTGCAGACGCATTGGAACGGATGCCAAGTTAGGTGAAGTTCATGAAGATTCTCAAAATTCTTGGAAGTATTCAAGAAACTCCAAATCAACATCCCTTTTGTAGACGCATTGGAACAGATGCTAAGTTACGTGAAGTTCATGAAGGATATCCTTTTGCAGACGCATTGGAACAGATGCCAAGTTACGTGAAGTTCATGAATAGTACAGCGCAATCTTACAGAGGAAGTTGCCTCCAAAACTTAAGGATCCGGGTAGCTTCACTATTCTATGCACCATTGGGACTCAGTTTTTCAGTCGGTGTCTTTGTGATTTGGGTGCGAGCATCAATCTTGGGACTAGATCCTTTAGCTCAGTCTTAGCTCGGCCAAAAGATGATCAACGAAATGATTGAAAATTTTGGTAGTAAAATGAAATTTCTTGCCACTGTTATTGACAAATCTTTATAAAGCAGAGATGACATTTACTTCAAAAAGATAGATGAGCATGTTGAAGCTGTGAAGAAGATGCTAGAAATAAATTACTCCTCAGTGAAACTTCTTACTGAAAAGGTCTTTAGACTAAGCTCTAACATCCATCAGTTCAAGGAATTTGCCAGTGATATCAACAGAACTGATAATGTTATGGCAATGGTCCATGCTCAAAGGCAAGACTCAAATAAGAAGTTTGAAGAACTAAAAGGAGAAGTCACCCTCTTTAGAGCTCAAATGGAGTCTATGGTGGAAACCATACACATTCTTATAGCAGAGGTGGTTGCCCTTAAAGAGAATGTTGGCAAAAAAAGGGAAGAAGAAAGCGACTCCTATTACTCGTAAAGGTAAAGGTCAAGCCTCTCAATCTTCAATTGTTCTTCCTCCTTTTAAACATGTGTCTCCTATGCCTCAAATTATTCCTCTTAGCTAAAGTCAGTCTTCAAGAGTTCCACAGTCGTCGAGTGGGGTTACTCCTACTGGATCAAAACTGCCAGCTATAAATGATCCAAGCTTCTTAAATAAAAATTTGTATGGGATCAATATTGAAGGAGAAGAACAACCAAATATACCATATCTTGGACCAAGAGATACTTTTGAGGAACTGGGAAGAAGACAAGAAGAGGCAAACCAACCATCTGAAAGAAGAAGGGCTAAGGAGAAAATAAATCCCCCCAGGAGAAAACCCTATACAAGAACTTAGTTGTTTTCTTTTTATTTATTGTCAAACACTTGTAATTTTTTTTTATTAATAAAAATTCATCATTTCCTTTCTAAATAATACAGTTGCTCACTATATGCATAGGTATATTTAAAATTTATGCATTATCTTGCATTACAATTGATGATTGAATTTAAACTGATTGTTTTGTCATCATCAAATAGGGAGAGATTGTTAGTACTTACAATTTGTGTTTAGTTTTATTTGATTTGATGATAATTATACCTTAATGTATATTTGTATGGAAATAGATTTTGTAAAGTCCTTATGAAAAAATCTTATGCAAAAGGACTTAGTTTAGTGACCAACCTTGTTAGGTTAATTCAAATCTTAGAGTTAAACCTCTGTAATAGCTAGACATGCTCAAAAAGCCTTGGGCCTGCGGTTTGGCCTTGGCCTAGCCTAGCCCAGCCCGGTCAAAGCCTAACTTGGTCAACGGCCTGACTCGGTCCGGCCTGGCCTGCAGGCTTTAAACAGGCTGTAATTTGAACACAAAAGCCTAACTAGGCCCGACTTGGTAAAAAGTCTAGCCTGACCAAAAGTCAGTTTCGATTTGTTTGGTAAGGTGACATGAATACTGAACTAGAATACACCAAATACTGAACTATTTCCATATTTCTCTCATACCATACCTTATTATACTATAATATGATTATTAGTCTGTGGGGAGCTCTTAGTTCAAATCGGGATGATGGTGATTTGCAGACAACCCCATATTATATAATTATATAGTCATTATCATTGTGGGTCATTTCTAATTTCTATGAAGAAGTACTGAAAATTGTGAAAAATGGTGATTTTGATTGACTTTTTAATGTCTGGTCCCCTCCATTTATAGTTTTGTATAGATTAGTATAAAAAAAAATTCCTAGATCCTAATCAAATCTTTTCATTTGATATTATATTATAATAATTAATTGTTACTAGCAGATATAATCTAATTCCTATCCGTAATCAGCAACTTCGCGACTCCGTCATTCTCCCTTTCTTCTCCCCCCTCCCCTTGTCTAAGCCTGGTCTGGCTTGACCCGAAAGCCTCAACATGCCTGATTTTCGTTATAAAGCCCAATTTGGCCTGACCTGTAGGCCCAAAAGTCAAGATTTGGTCTGGCCTGCAGGCCTAAAAGTCAAGGCCTGACCTGGTCAACGGCCAAAGCCTGTCAGGCCTAGGCCAAGTCAGCCCGGCCCCGCCTGTTGTGCATGTCTAGTAATAGTTAAGTTGTTCTTGGCTACAAAACAATCGTAGAGCTAAAGGCAATATTACTCTAAGATTGCATAATAGACTGAAGACAGTCAAAGATCGTAGAGTACAAGCCATATCGTAGAGCCAGAATCGCAGAGTCACCAAAATTTGTAGAGTAGAAAAGTCAGTCTACGATTTCACTTTAAGGAAGCCCAAATCATATAGTATAGTCATCTGACAAGCCAGTGACAAGTTATGACAAGATTCATAAACCATAACACTTGACTCTCCGAGGTTATCCTCAGATGATTTTGCGATAAGGACAAGTCGAAAAAGTCTCTATCTAACAACAATTTCAACAGAGTCAAAGGACACATGGCTGCTACCGCATTGTTCACAATACTTAAGAAAACGACCTGAGGTGGTCCAAGCAATCAGCAATTTGAAGTCAAACAATTGAAGAATGACAAATGTCCAAGCCAGAATGGAGCAACGATAACTTTTCAATTGGAAGATCACCAGAGAACTCTATACAAGGATAACAATTTCAAGCATAAGAATTAATATACAATGAATCGATCAAGTCCAAGTGTTGAAACTCTGATTTCATACAAGCTCCACTCTTGTAACCCAAGTCTGTGTGACTTGGAAGATTTTTTATGAATCATTTGTGTAAAAATTCTTAGTGAACTGTAATCTTGGTGATTACCCTCTTTAGTGGAATATTCCTCCTCACGGAGTAGAATAGAGGATTATAAAACTTTTGTGTTTTGAACTTTTTAAAAATCTCGTGTTCTTTATTTTCTACATTTCATATTCTGTCACTCATGTTTTTATATCTGTGACTTATTTCTGCATTTGCTCACTAAATTTAAAATTGTGTGTTTTGTGATAGTCTTTGAAGGGTTAAGTTTTTAATAATACAATTCTGCAGTGCTTAATCAATCAATTAATTTTCTTAACTGATGTGGTAAATCTCTTTAAAAAATAAATAAATAATTTATTCAACTTCTCTTCTAAATCACTTTCTGCCTTTTCTGGTAATAACAGTATAATTGCATAATGTACATATTCCGCCAAATTGCTATTTCCCACATTATGATTATCATCCCCTTTTAAAAAAGTGAAGGGACTGCGAATCGTTTCTTATTTAAATGGGGTTGGATTGGTTTTTGATTGACAACAACCCGGAAATATCTTATGAATAAGATGGAGTCATTAGCCTAAAACATGGAATCAAGGAGCCAAACTGTACCTGGTGAATAAGTTGGAGATAATTACTCTGAACAGGGAATCATGTAATAAGATCTTATCACATGAAAAAGATGGGCATCATTTGTGCAACTAAAATCCTGAAATAATATATATCCTATAAAACAAAATGGATAATAACATCGTCAATATTTACGTTAATTTTTTGATTGTCAATTACGTAAATAAATATTAATTATATATTTTTTTAGATAAATGTGTAATAAGTGGTGTTCTCCTATAATTCATACCAATTCCATGTATTGATGAACTTTGCAATTGTAATTCGGTGTAAAGTAAATTTATCGCAAAACCTAGTAGGACTCAAATAAAATTTAATGTGAATTCAAGTAAAACTCATATTATGAATAGAAAAATGATATTTATTGCAAATGTTTATATTGATTTTTTAATTGTCAGTTACGTAAACAAGGATAAATACTGATGATAACTTTTTTTAGAGAGATATATAATAAGTAAAGTCCTTCTATAATTCGTACCAATCACGTGTGTTAATAAAGTTTCACAATTGGTACATAATACGACTCTTACGAATTGGAAGTTATGAATTAGAGAGCTGTTTTTTTTTTTTTTTTGAAAACTAGGGGGAGCCTCGGGAGGGGACTAAGGAACCCAAGAGAAACTTACTTCAACACAAAAAGCACGGATGCAACATATTCTATATCATATTAAAAAATGAGTCTTCATCTTTCAGAGGCAATTTGTTTAGATACAGATAGACATGCACAGTAGGCCGGCCTGGCCTGGGCCTGGTAGGCTTTGGCCGTTGACCAGGTCAGGCCGAGCTTTGACTTTTGGGCCTGTAGGCCGGGCCAGGCCAGACTTCTCAAACAAAGTCTGGCCTTTGGAGGCCTGTAAGCCGGGCCGGGCCAGGCCCGTAGGCCAGGCCGGGCCGGGCCAGGCCCATAGGCCAGGCCGGGCCAGGCCAGGCCAGTCCTTGGGCCGGGGCGGGCCAGACCAGACCTAAAAATGTAATCAACTAATTTTTAATGTGAAATATAAATATTAAATAAACTAACTACTATATCAATTAAATGTATTGACAAAAAATTAAAAATACGTAATTAATCAATAATAAATAATGAGTCAGTTACAAATATTTTGCTTCAAAATATTTTAAAAATGTCTTCAAAATTCAAATCTTCAAAAAATGTATCTTCCTATCTTCAAAAAATATCTCTTCGTTATATCTTCAAAAAACATATCTTCAATCTTAAGAAAGAACATATATTTTCAATATTCATGGATGTGCAATTTCGTTAGTTTTTACTCCAACTTCGAGATCTTCTGAGCTATCTTGATTGTCTATTACATCTTGTACTCTTCTTTGTGCGGCAAGATAATCTCTATAACAAATGCATATCTCCAACGATTCTGGGCTAAGTCTACTTCTCTTTTCAACCAATACCTTGCTAGATAAAGAAAAATATTGATGAATTTATTTATCTAACTTTTTAAAAAAATTAATCTTGAAAATTTGAGTAGTATATTTTTAGATAATTTATAATTATATTGAATCAATTTTAAATTTAAATATATTTTAAAATTAATTTTAGAATACTCAAATTAATTAATTCTATTTTGAAACTGAAAAATTTATACAACATTAACCGAATTTGTCAACCAATTGTGATTAGTACAATGAACAAAAAAGCCAAACAAAGTTTTTCAAAGTTTATTATCTCCCTACAATGAACCATTTCTTCCCTTCATCCGTCTTTTTCCTGCTTATATATATCAAGTTATAGTCTATAGTTAAAACGAATTAGTTAGGCTTGGCAGGCTGGGCCGGGCCGGGCTTTTTGTAGGCCGGACTTTTTTGTAGGCTGGGTCGGGCTTTTTCGTAGGCCGGGTCAGGCCGGACTTTTACGTCAAAATAGCAGCATGTTCAAAGACTGTAGGCCGACCCGGCCCGGTCCGGGCTTTGACCAGGCCGGGCTTTGACTAGGCCAGGCTCAGGCCAGGCCAGGCCGGCCTGTGGGCCGTAGGCTTTTTGTGCATCCCTAAATACAGATGACACGAGATGTATAAAAAAAAATTATATATATATATATATATATATATATCCCTTGTTTTCCTATTGCGTCCCTATTTTTATTGTTTTGAAAGTCTTCTTTAATGCAAAATATATTCATCTTGCAAGTTATTTTTTAAAAATAATTAAATTATATACTATATGAATAATATTATGTGCACAAAATATATACAAAAAATTATGCACAAAGAATATAAATCATATATTATTTATCAATAATTAAATTTTTTTCATTTATAATTTTATTTGTCACATAATTTTTTTTCACGCACGTAACGCGTGTGCGTTGAGACCAGTTCAATTATCGTTCAAGTGTTCATTTTCAAGGGCCTTGTTTGAATTTTTTTATATATTCTGATGTTGTTGTAATTAAACGAGATTAACGTGTCACTTTTTATAATGTTCAGATATGACATGCATTAACTCACAAAAGCAGGCGGGCTGGAGCTTTTATTGCTAAATTATCTTGATATGACATGCATTAACTCACAAAAGCAGGCGGGCGGGCGGCAGCTTATATTGCTAAATTATCTTGATATGACATGCATTAACTCACAAAAGCAGGCGGAGCTTATATTGCTAAATTATCTTGATATGACATGCATTAACTTTTGTATTTGTAGTTTACCCGAAAGGCTTGATAATTATATATAAGGATGAACAATAATTATGGTTAATTATATTTATGAGGATACACTATACATTGATGAACAATGATAGATGCATTAATAGGTGAATTAGATTATAATTTCAAAAACACTACGGTGTATAACTTCTCCCCATTTATATTTATTGACAAAAAAATTATTTTTAATAATATTTTCAGCGACATAATTTATTATTATAAATTTTATTATATCATTGATTGTTTGTGACTAATTTTATTTTATCGTTAAATATAATAATTATATTGTTAAATATGTATAAAAAGAAATTAAAAAATAAATATAATGAAGAGATCTTGACCCAAAAAATTTATCCCATTTTTCCCAATCCAATCATTTCTATTCTCTTTCTTGATCCATAAAATTTGCAGGTTACACTTTAGTTTCGTTTCTTTTGAGCATGCCAGAAATCAATTGAAGAAAAGTATTGGGCTACAGTTTCCGTTATAATAATAATAGAAAATTAAGAAAATAGCAAAACTCTTTCTAAAGTGTGGAAGTATGTTTTCATCAAAACTATTAGTAAACAACGGTGCCGGAGGTTGATTGAATTTGAGATTAGATGTAATATATTCAAGTTCTTGTATCAAATCAATGTCGTAAAAATTGAACCGGATCGGCGGTCGGACTGCGGTTTGACCGGAACCGGTCCACTCAAAAAACCAAAAATTCAACGAACCAGTCAAAAATCGGTTGACCACCGGTTCAACCGGTAAAACCGGTAGAGTTGAACCGGTGACCCGGTTTTCAAGTATTTTTTTTTTACAAAAATATTTTTAATAATATTATAGCATTATTTTACTATATTTTAGCTTATAAAAAATTAAAAAATTAAATTTTTTATTAATTATTAATAATATATTTTTTTATGTATTTATGACGTCACTGGTTCAATAACGGTTCGACCACTGGTTGGACCAGTGAGCCATCCACCCGGTAACTTTTTCGGTTCGATGACCGGACCGATTTTCTAAACATTGTACCAAATACTCCATATATGTAGGAAAAATATTTTAATATTTTTTACATTTATCGGGTTTATGGGGTCCAAACTCATAAGATTGGCTTAATTAAAATTAGGAATATTTCAATTTATTATGTATGTTGTAAACGGGATCAAAACGTTTTTAACTAGTCATCAAGTTAATGACCAGTGAGCAGCTTATTGGAAAAAAATGTTTTTCGATTGATATATTGATTGGTGCGACTTAAATATACATCAACTTAAGTCTGTTAACGTGGGCAGACTCGAAATTGGAATCGACCATTGTTAGACAATGGAATTACGCTTGGGTTTGGGCCCAAAATGTAGAACAGGGCCGAGACCCAACACCCATAAGGCATGACCAAGGAGATTAGGTGTCTGTTGGTCATGAATAGAAAATGGCCACACTCAACACCTTGACGGCCCATGCATAAGGCCCAATAGTCCTATAGACTGGGGGCAAAAAACAATCGCCGAAAGAGTCCAAAGGCTTTGGGCGATTTTTGGCGGCTGATGAGACAAGGGGGCGCTCAGACCTAATTGGGGGGGGGGGGGGGGGGGGGGTCTGGACGGTTGATGGGGCCAGGACAGCCCTTCCCACGTAGGTAACCCCTATTCATGATTATTGCTATGACACACTTTCACCAAAAAAGAACGACTATAAACGGGAAAAGGAAAGTGTTGTAGCCGAAAAGCACCAAGAGATTTAAAAGGGAGGAGGAGTGGGGTTTGAATAGATCTCTTTTTAAAAAAAAAAAAAAATCTTCCAAGGAATTATTTTCAACTTGATTTAAGTAGGTTAATTTAATAACTTTGCACAACGGAATGATACTTTGAAAAACTCCTTCAAAGATTTAAGTAGGTTAATTTATTATTATTATTATTATTTTTATTATTATTATTATTATTAATTAATTAAGTTCTTAAATGGTTTAGAAATTATAATTATTATAATAATTAATTTAGTTCTTAATTAGATTGAAAATTAAATTAAAATTATATTCCTATAAAGAGTTTAGGATAGTAGAGTAAGTCTATAAATAGGAGGGATCTTATTATGGATGGGGTTGTTAAAAGTATTATTAGAGAATACTTATAAATTATTTACATCTAAGGAGTTAGAGAGAAAAAAAAATAGGGCTAACCACCCAATATCTTGTTGAATCTAAATTACTTCTTCAATTTATATTCGTCTTGGTGGATCACCTTTAGAGACTGCACACTTGAGTATCTAATGTTGATCCGTGGATTCTATTGAAAAAACGTGAAGGATTTAAAGAGGTGAACTCGTAACTGATCAAAAGTTGATAGTCTTCAAATGTATAACTTTTAGCATTACTTAATTAATAAGTATGGTATCGCATAAGGTAGATCTTAGGTTATTGTAGAAAAATTTTAAATTCGATTTATACCATGCTTTCGCATTTTATTACAATTTGATTATATGACTATGATTTTCTATTACTAACACCATCCTTATTAATGGGGGAATTTATGTTGTGTTGGGAAATAGATTTTAGACACTGTTAATATGGTATAACAAGTGGTATGCATAATATAGGGTGTTTTTAGGCTGATCCCCTATAAATATCTATGGAGAGTTCGAAGTCTAAATTATGACTGACGAACAGTTTTAGTTCTTTATGATTGTTAAACAAAATGGAAAGTTCTCAATCTGTGCAAGTGACTGTTGAACAATCTATGAAGAGTTCTAAAGTTTTTATGGTTGTTGAATGGATGGTTCTAAGTCTCTTTATGACTGCTATGGACAAAATTGAAAGTTCCGAAGTCATTATAACTAACGAACATTATTAGTTCTTGATTTAATAACCAATCACTTTATTATATTGACAATTATTGAAATCTTTTGTTTAGCTATTCTTATATGTATATCAATTAATGCTTATAATTGGGTCTTATATGAATAGTATTTACTTTTAAAAAAGTCAACTCATTTGACACGATCCGATCCGGCCCGACCTTGACTAGGCATTGTTGCGTCTACCAGGAAGAACCAAAAAAATATACCCGGCGCTGTGGCGCCTGGTTTTACATAGGGCACAGCGCTGCGACGCTCTAGCCCAAAATTTTTTCTTGTTAATCCCTACTAGGATTTCCTACTCCTGCCATAACAACAATCTTCAAAACACAACTGGTAATTTACGACTCAAATATCGGCCCTCGTTTTAGTGCCAATGTTGACGCGTGATTTTGTCCACTCAATGTAACCACCAAACAATGAACAACTTGCACTAGAAATAATCGTTAGCCAATCTTAAATCAAGCGACAGCTTGGGCCATTCGAGGATGCTCCGGTGTGAGTATAAGTACAAGCCATAAAATATAATAATGGAGAACTTGTTATTACTGAAAAATAATAGGTATTTGATAAGAAAAAATTGTGTAACCTAGACCTCCATGCTTGTAGCCTTATTTATATTTTTCATCAACCACCTATTGTCCCCATGACTGATTAGGATAACGAATCTCTTGATTAAAATCCAATTATAATTATGATCTTGACGGGTCAATCTCTATCTTTCCCAAGATCTGGGATCACAATATAATTTAATATCCTAAGTCAATGTGGATTTTAACCTTCCTAAATTACACAAATCGCCCCAAAGGGACACTTGAATGGATCTACCTGAAACCCGGGCCCATCATAGTGTGTAAAATATAATCTAACCAAACTTCAAATAAAGAATAACTTTTGGGCCCATAATAAATCTAGGGCCCAATAAATTATATTCCAATACATAGTATTTGGGAATTTTTTAGTTGTAGAAAAGAAAAGATAGTTAAGGAAAAGAGTAGAAAATTTTACTTTCTTTTCTCTAGCTTTCTTCTCAAAAGTGAGAAAAAAAGAGCTTAAAACACAGTCATTTTTCTAAGCTTTCTTTTCTTTTCTTTCCTAACTAAAACTCTAATAAGACATCGTTTCCTTTCACTTTCTTTTCTTTTCTCTTCTATTAAAAATTCAAGGACACCGCTTCTTTTTTTCCCCTTCATTTTCTTTTATTTTTCCTCTAAATTAAAACTCAAAAACAAGGTAGGTGTAGAAGGGAAATTGTTTTAAGTAGATCTTCCTTTTTGAATACATCTTAGAGCATTTTTATGTAAGATGATCCACTTATATTGTGATTCCTCAAAATAATAGATTTCGGGAGGGTGAGAGAATAATGTTTTAAGCATGTATCTAGTTCTTCACTCATCCAAACAGCTTAATCATTTGCACAATATAGCTGATCGGGGATGGACGTCTTCAATAAGATCCCAACTAAATTTTACACAGATAATTGGTAGTTAAGTTTGGGTGAAGAAGATGAACAATACTTTACTTTTTTGTCTTTTTTCTTTCCTATTATTGGAGTGTGGTTTATTAGGTCCAAGGATTTTGGGGGACCCATGCCATGTGGCCGGATGGTTGTATTAGCAAATTGGAGGTTCAATATTTTAGAAGGGTCAAAGTTCATGTAACGACCCCGATATTCGACCAACTTTATTCCCTTAAACTTTGTATTTATTATACATTATCTTTACAACGTCCAAATTTTGGTTTATTAATAAATCTTTAATCATCTTAATTAATTCATTTATTGACATTATCGTCATCAATTACCAAATTTTCGGTATAAATTTTTCTTTTTCTCAATTCAATTATTGTATTAACATATTTGGATATTAAAAATCTTTACATTTAGATTCTAGTCCCTGGATCGCAACCTTTACTTTTTCTTTTCTTTTACAAGTATCGTACAACTCAATATTTAACATTTAGTATTGTATATCCGTACAACATTCTTTGTTTCATGATTCATAACTAGCTATATAATAGTCTCTATCATTACAATCATCTTGAACAATTATGGTACACAACTTTAACTTTTATCATATTCAAATTCAACATATATGTGCATACAACTCATCACAGTAAAATTGGCAAATTTTTCCGCATTAAATTATAATATAACAGTTACAGTTCCAACCTTCTAAATAATTCATCTCTAACATAATCCGGTATTCCTGAAATTCATTTCTTAACCTGCAAAAGTTTATTTTAAGCAAGTAATGAGCACAACGGCTCAGCAAGTTCAACAGTTTATGCTTCACGTAGCACATACCTTAACATACTTAGTGTGTGTCATACATCATGTGCTTGTGCTTCTATTATAGCAGTATATCTCACATCATTGCACAAAGTACACATAGTTGTCATG
Source organism: Hedera helix (assembly GCA_947179155.2). Classification (NCBI taxonomy): domain Eukaryota; kingdom Viridiplantae; phylum Streptophyta; class Magnoliopsida; order Apiales; family Araliaceae; genus Hedera; species Hedera helix. The sequence continues at coordinate 6,382,113 of OX359286.1, forward strand.
TTATCCACAGATCACATAACACATAAATTATATGCATTTAAACAAGTATTTACATATCATAACAGACAACAATTAACATTAAAGGACTGAAGAACTTGCCTGGATCGTGGCATTAAATAATAAATACCCTCTTTATAATGCTTCTCGTACAACCTATGATCATAAAATAATCGAATAATAATTATTTATCCTCTCATGATATTAATTTAATTAATTAATATCATCTATAACGTAATTAACCCTACCCGACGATTTATTTTAGGGTACCGGGGTAATTATTAATTAATATGATTAATTATATTAACCTCATTCCTTAATGTATTCATTTAACTTAATATAAAACATCTTCCATACGGACAACCCGGCTTATCGGATAAAATTTCGCATATTCGGTTGTCCGGATTTTTATTTATTCATTTTCTAACCTTTAAACTCATTAGATTAATATTTAAATATTAATCTCCAATATTTAATATTTTTACAAAAATATTAAATTTAATGCCCAAATATTATTTCTATATTTTTAGTAATTTTCTATGATTTTCTAAATTTTTTAAACATTTTTTTTAAATATTTATTTAATTAAAAACTAATTCTGGGGGCATTTTAGTAATTTCCAAGCCCTTAGGGACATAATCGAAATTTCCCGGAAAATCCAGGGGTATAGCCGTCATTTTCGCAACTCTAGGGACATATCTGGAATTTCCCGGAAAGATAGGGGGCATAATCGTAATTTCCGCGGCTCAAAGGAAACGGTCGGTATTAGCTGAAAAGGCCAGAGGCATAATCGTCATTTCTGCCCATTTTGTCGGCCACGCATTGCGCGCGGCCCCCCCCCCCCCCACAGTCGACGCCAAACAGCGTCGTTTTGGCCCTTCTTCCGGAATTTTCTACCGTGCATGGCGCGGTGTGCCCTAACCGCTCCAAAACGCCGTCGTTTTGAGCCCTTTCGCTGAAAAAAAACTTACATTTTTCTTTTTCCAGCTTTCTCTTCCGGCAGTAACCAAATATGTAAAAATTCTTTATTTTTTCCTCCAATTTTTCACAAAAAAATTATTCTAAACATGATATAACCAACATATAATCATCCAAAATTATTTGGAAAAATTATTCTAATTATTTATAAATTTCCATAAAATTATTTTAACATAAACAAATACAAAAAATAAGCCAAAAGAATTAATTTTTATACCTCCTCAAGCCAAAATTTCCTTTAAAGCTTGTTCCATACATGTTGGCACCTAAAGATTTCCTTCCCTTGGTGGCTATGGAGATTTTCCGGTGAAAGTGGTGGCTACGGGTGGTGTACATAGGGAGAAAGATGAAATGTTTGGTTGCTTTCTTTTTCTTTTCTTTCTTTTTCTTTATTTCCTTTTCCTTTCTTTTATATCCCATGCAATTTAACCATTTTGGCAATTTGATTCAATTCCACCGACTTTGCCCCTTCTCGGACGTTCCAACTTTAGCGCAAAAATTTATTTTAACACATTACGTAATTATACCGTGTAATAAATATTTTATATAATGTATATAAAATATTTATTTTAATTCACTAAAAATCATAACATGATTTATAAATCATATTAACACCTCTTTTGGGTACTTTATATGACAAATTTTGTACACACATAATATCATGCATGTAATTATATGAGGTAATTTATACCTCCAAAATTCATAAAATAATTCATATAACTTATAAAAATTATTTTTCGTAATTTTTCACTTTGTTACTTGAACAACATGTTACACTAACATGTTCACGTTTCCGAAATATTATTCTTCATAAAAGTCATAAAAATTCTATTATACATAACCATAATTTTTAATAACTTAAAACCTTCCTTTTTCCTCATTTATTTTTCATTTCCTTACTATTTACATTTCTTTTTTATGTAAATTATATAATTTAATATTATATAATTTATATAATTACTTTCTCCTTTCTAAAATTCCTCCATAATTATCAATTAATTATATAACCAAAATTATACATTTATTAATTCTCTCATTATTTTCATTCTCTTATATAAATTATATAATTATTCTTATATAATTATAATTTCCTTCATACATCACTTTAATTTTCTTATATAAATTATATAATTTATATAATTACATTTCTTCTCAATTAATTTCTAAACTTCTTCCATAATTCTTGATTAAATCCAAAATCAATAATTACAATTTTACTAATTCCCTCATTACCTTTTTATTTAAAATTGGATTAATTTAATTATTAATCCCTTTATTTCCATATTCAATGGAATTTAAATTATAACAATTAAACAAGCATACATATATATTCACATATTAAATTCATATTTCTCACATTACCACATAACCTCATTTACATAATAATTTTTGCACTTCCATAATAATTTTATTGTACAATATATTGTACCTTTATATGAAATTTCCCTTATTCTTAATAAATTATTTTTAAACAATTTATTACTTTTCCATTAATTTAAATCAACACAATTCATCACTATTTATGTACAGATTTAATTTACCAATTAAATTCCTTCAAACACTTTAAATCACTTACATCATAAATAATTTAAACAACTTTGATAATTTTGTTAATTAAATTCTCATTTAATTTTTATTAAAGAATTCTGAAAATTTGGATCCTCACAGTTCAAAATGATTTGTGATCCCTTGTCTTAGTTGACTTACTATTGTTAAGGAACAAAAATCCTATTCAATTATGGGAATTACAGTTATAAGGAAACTCTAATTATGACTCTTATTCCAACTCGGGGATGGGCGTGGTAAACTGAGGCGATGTGATCAAGTTATAACTACAGCCGTAATCCAAGTTCAAGGTACACTTATTTACTCTTATACACTAGAGCGGTTTCTGACCTCCATTGTTGATGTTTCTAACCTATACTTATTTTCACACTGGAGCTATTCTCTAACGGCACTGGTCGTCAAACTTTTTGGTGCGTTTGTTCGTTCACTGTGTAGGCATTAGTTCATTCGTTTACTATATATGTAGGCATTAGTTCACTGTTTGGTGATTTAGCAAGCGGTCAAATTTTTGTGTTAACACCTGTGGCATGAGCGGTTGGGTCCAATATCCGCTATACAGATCTGGGTTTCATCTTCGATGATGCAATGATACTGATCTTGGTTCTATCTCAAGCAAGACAATGGTTTAAGTTGGATTAAATGGTGAATAGGGTGTTTGTTTTCTTGTTTGATGTTATGCTAGAGATTGCATAGACATGCATAATGAAACTCATAAAATAATTTAGAAAGCACATATTTGAATGGTAGCTTTGTATGGTGATTGAATGATGTATAGTAGAGAGAAATTGAGATGTGGAAGAAGGGAGACAGAGTAATCGGGTGGTATTGTGTCAACTAGGGGTAAGTTGGGCATATGTGATGCCCCCAAATTCGGGTCCCTTGAACCTCGAATTCAGTGCTCATGATTTAACACTTAAACAACATTTGTAAACTTAATCTCCAATAACTAGCTGAAAATATATAATTTTCTTTGCAAAATATACCATCATCCCAGGTTATACTAACCTTAAATATATCATAACTATCTATTAACGCAAAAGATTTACAACTACAAAATATATTAAAAATAACAATAATGCTTGCTTCTAAAGGTTCTATTTGGTTGCCTTTCTTTTGCCTTTGTCCTTCTTAGAGCACTCAGGCTTAGCTGAAAAATGTTTATGATATAGTAAGGGTGAGCAACTACTTTGCTCAGCAAGTTTAAACAAGCAATGAGGATATATCATGAATGAAAAAGAATTAACTTTTAGAACTTCAACAATATACAATAATTGTGAAGGCATGCAACATATGTATTATACTCAATAAAAAAATTTGAGGAATATTTACTGCTGAGTTGGTCAAAGAGAACCAAGAACACGTGGGGAGGGCTTCTAAGGTTTAATTGAACATCTCATGAGGGCTTATCAGGTTTTAACTGAACATGTTGGGAGTATTTAACAATTATAAAACTGTAAACACTCAAGCAAGAAACTTAAGGGGGTCAACCTCTTGTATCTAGACCTGCCAAAAAAAAGCCTGGGTTCATGGGCTAGCCCTGCTCGCCCGCTAAAAGTCTTGTGTTGGGAATATGAAAGATTTTTTAAGATCTGTTATGATCCGGGTTCTTACTCTACACTTACATATATTTTTTTTATATATATTATATACATACTATATATAAATATATTCTATATATGTGGGTTCTTCATAAAGTTGATTTGTTCATTTTCTTTATATTCACTTTGTCATTCACAGGTAAAGTATACGTACTTACTAATGGGTTTTTGTATTTTTGTTATTGGGTTTCGATGTCTACAAAAAATTATATTTTTGTTATTGGATTTGGATTAATTTAGGAACACAAATGCATTAGATTTGATGGTTCAATTATTGAATGCGGTGTTTCATTTGTGGGGTTCTTTTTTTTGAACTGGTTTATTTTTAAAAAGATAGCAAATTGGATTTTATTTGTGTGCTTTCTCTAATAAAAAAAATCCCGCGAGCCAGACTAGGTCGACCTAATCCGGACCACGGGCCACTTATTTTCAGCCAACAAAAACCTGGCTCGGCCCACTTGTGGCCCAACCCGGCTCGTTTGCCAGGTCTACTTATATCCAATGTATATGCATAACATTTATTTATAGTGTGCACAAAGATCGGATTCCCAATAGATAGTACCCCTTTATAAGGGTTATTTTGCTGAATCTTACTGTAAGAGTCCGTACCAACTATTGGTTTGTATAGGCTTTCAAAAATATTCAAGTTAATGAATTGATACATGCAATGTCTAGTAAATACAAGTAGATAGACCTATTTCTTAAACAATTCACATTTAGAACAAGTTATGCGAATGCAAATAAGTGAGAATACTAATAAACAATAAGGATATGGAATAATTAACAATAATTACTCCAGTTTGAACAATAAAAGCAGGTGTAAGTTTACAACAACTTGCACAATAATAATTGAACTGGGTTAGGGAACTTTCCTTACTCGTTGACTACAGCTTACTCTTAGTTGTCGCCCTTTGAACGACTTAAATAATTTATCATTTATCTATCAATTAGTAATTCTACCAACATGGTTTATCTAAACTTGACACGCATTTAACACATTACTTAACCACAAAATAATTAATCATTTTATATCAATTAATCTTCATAATTGGGTCTTATATAAATAGTATTTACTTTTGGAAAAGTCAACTCATTTAACCCAACCGACCCGGCCCGATCCGACCCAGTTCAAATTTTTTTTTCCCAAAAATATAACCCCAAAGCCTCAGCTTTCAAATTTGAACTAAACTGAAAGTCCCGATTTTCAAAATAGAATACACTTATTTAATTTTTTAGATTTTTTGATTTTTATCGTTTTAATTCGTAACTTCATATCTTGTTCATTTTATATCTGATTGACACTAAATTTGAACTATGGATAGTTGGATTCATGTATTAACACAATCCAAAAGCCTTCAAAATTTTCAAAAATGTTTACTAGACCAAATCAATGATCGATAATACTAGGGCTTCAAAATGACACACTTTACATAGAAAATCATCATAAATCCATTTGATTATATATTTTCAACCGTTTAAGTTAGGTTATCTTCATAACTTATTAACACATCACATACCACTTCTAGATCTCAAAAATAATTAAAACATATATATTGTTGAAAACCAACACATATATCTAGGGTTTCTAAATTTAAGTTTCAAAACTTATTTTTCTTAACTCTTCACATATCAAAACACATAACACACATCTTTAACATATCAAGACATATTTCATACACCTTTAACCATAGATATGTATAAATACATGGACACATAGCCATATAGCTTTAGAAAAATAGGTTTTCACCAATAGTTTTGACTACTACATACACATACAACTCCACTACAAAAAAAAAGCCTCTCTGCGACAGCCTATCAGTGACCGTAGACGAAATAGAATCGCTAATATCGGTCGCAAATTATCTGGTCACTGACTGATAAGTAGGTTTTCTACCTACTATTTCGATGCCAACTTGCTATAATTATCGCTTGTTCTCATTAGTTTTTATTACTGTTTATGCTTTTATGTCTATTTAGTAGGTTTCATGCTCCATAGCTCATTTTTTGGCCTGTTCTGTCTATTTATGGACAAACTAGCTTGTTTTGGACTAAAACCTGTGTGGGGGAGAGAAGTACAGTATTTCAGGACAAAAAGGTTTGATGTGGGAGCGATATGCGTGAAGATCGGATGTAGCAAAAAATTGAGCATAGATTGCATTACTGGTGCATGGCGCAGTTGCGCCCCATTCCTTCACAAATATTGCGCAGCTGCGCCCTTCCTCTCTGTCAGCTCTTTTCCTACCATCAAGCACAGCTGCGCCCCATCTTAGTACAAAAACGGCACAGCTGCGCCGGTCGTTCGTGCCAAAATCCAGCAACTGACTTTTTGAACGGGCCAATTAAAATCTCCTGCTACAGTGATCGTAAAGAAAGCTACTGAGGCTCTATATAACAGTGTCCTCATGAAGAGCTAAGCTTCATTAGGCTAGAAGGAGAAAAAGAGAGCTTCTTGTTCTGGCTTCCTTGTTTTCTTTGTTCTCTCTTTGCTCCTTTTGATCTATCTAGAGTAGTTAAGCATAGGACTAGGCTGTGGAAGCTTGAAGCATTGTGTCAACCTTGGAACTCTAGATTCGAAGAAGAGAAACCAAGCTTTGCATTTCTTATTCTTTGTTGTCTCTTTCTTTTCATTTGTAACTTCAATGTATGAACATTTGTGGATGATGGTTGTTATTTCTATTATGAAATAACTTCTTTATGGGATTATAATGAAACCTAGGGTTTAGTTCAATGTGTTATGCTTCTGTGTTGTGGCTAAATGGTTATGTATGGATTGTCTAATATGGTTTGTTTTAATTGCTTAATTGCTTGATCACCAAGTACCATGATAACTCGCACAGAACCGAGATGGGGAGTGTGAGTTTAGATCTGACCATATTAGCTTGTGTTCATGATTTCACAAGATGTTGGATTGCCTGATTAGTGCTAAGGATAGACATATCCCGAAGCACCACGCGTAGTCTTTTGAAAACCTGTGCTTAAACCCGTTTTTCTTTAGGTCACATAGAAATATAGTAATTTAATTAACTTGGGTGTTATTTCCCGTTCTGTTGCCCTTTGGGTTGGATCTGGGTTGGTTTTGGGTATGATGCAACGAGAGTTGGTCATGCTTTGGTTTCGTGTTTTCGACTAACAATCCGAAATAATCAGTTAGGTTTAACAGGAAGTATCGCAGTTGAATGACACCCTAGGTGAAGTTATAATCCCATGCCTCCTTTGTCTAACTATATCGTTTGTTAATTAGTTGTCTTTAATTTCCGCAACTTAGACTTAGCTCACAATTAATTGATTTGCTTGACCACTATTTAAAAGAACCAAAATAGTTATAAAACTGTTGCTTGTTAGTTTAAAATCGATTCATAGTCCTCGTGGGAATGATACTTTACTTATTCTATATTACTTGTTGACCACGTGCACTTGCGTGTAAGTGTTGATTTGTCATGCGTATGGTTTCACACAAATAAGTTTTTGGCGCCGTTGCCAGGGACTTTGAGTAGTTTTTATTACGTTCATCGCCAGTTTAAATTGTATTGGTTTAGTTGAACAATCTTTTCTTACCTCAATTATTTTTGTATATTTCTTTGGTTTCAGGTACTATTGACTTGTGCATGCTAACTCGATCAAAGAAACGTAAGTTGTTGGCTCACAACGACAACATTAATAGAAGAGTTCAACAAGTGATTAAGGTTAGCTCTGACAGTCAAGAGGGAATTGAACCGCCATAAATCTTGGCGGAAGAACAAGAGTTGCCCAAGCCATTAAGAGATTATGCAACGCCGCGAATAAATGAATTGCAAGCAAGTATCACAAGGTCGGCAATCACAACTCTTTCCTTTGAAATTAAACCGAGTACCATTCAAATGGTGAAAATTCAGTACAGTTTGGGGGAATGGCTAATGATGATCCGAATGAGCACTTACTGAGTTTTTTGGAGATTTGTGATACGTTCAAATTTAATGGAGTAACGGATGATGCAGTGAGACTTAGACTCTTACCGTTTACACTGAGAGATAAGACGAAGAGTTGGCTTCACTCATTACCTCCTGGGTTGATTACTACGTGGGAAGATTTGGTGCAGAAATTTTTGAAGAAATTCTTTCCTCCTGCAAAGACCAATAAAATGAGAAACGACATTTCTATGTTTGCGCAACAACATGGAGAGTCACTATATGAAGCATGTGAGAGATATAAAGATTTGCTCAGAAGATGCTCGCATCATGGATTACCCCAATGGATGCAGATGAACACTTTTTACAGTGGTTTGAGTGGCAGCACTCGGACTATAGCATAGACGCAACATCTGGAGGGGAATTTATGGCAAAGAATTTTGATGAGGCATACGAGTTGCTTGAAACTATGGCTACCAACAATTATCAATGGCCTACTTTGAGGCTAAATCAACCAAAAGTGGCCGGAGTTATAGAAGTGGATGCTATCACAGCCTTAGCAACTCAATTTTCAGTAATGTCCAAAAAGATTGATGCCATTGCAGAAACTAAAGTGCAGCAGGTAACTTATGTTTGTGAGCTATGTGCGGGGGCACATTCTACAGAGCAATGTGCTATCAACCCGGAATCAGTACAGTTTGTAAGTAACTACCAGAGACAACCGAATCAGTAGCAGAATACTTATAACCCTGGAGCTAGGAATCACCCAAACATGTCATGGAGAAACAATCAGAACCATCAACAAGCTCCAAGACCACACTATCCTCCAGGATTTCAGAATAACCAACATGTAGCATAACCTTCCCAACTAGAGAGAAAGCCAGATTTAGAAGAGTTAATGTTGAAATACATGGCTAGCAATGATGTGTTGATAAAGAGTGAGTCTGCAGCCATAAAACATTTAGAGAACCAAGTGGGCCAAATGGCCAATATGCTGACAAACAGACCTCAAGGATCTCTTCCAAGAAATACAGAAGAAAACTCGCGAAGAGAGGGAAAGGAGCACTGCAAAGTTGTTATAACTAGAAGCGAAAAACAATTTCTGCCAATTGGCGCGAATGAGCCGGAAGTAATAAGGAAATGGAGCAGTTGCGCCATGCCTCAGACTCAGTTGGTGCAGAAAGTTCTAAGGAAAAAGAGGAAGGTGTTGTGGAGACGGAATCAGAAAATAAGGATCAACCAGAAAAGCCTCCGGTTACTCACAAACGAGTCTATCCTCCAATACCTTTTCCACAAAGGCTTTAGAAACAGAAAATGGACAAGCAGTTTGCTAAGTTCCTTGAAATTTTCAAAAAGATGCAAATAAATATACCGTTTGCAGAAGCTTTAGAACAAATGTCGAGCTATGCTAAGTTCATGAAAGGAATTCTGTCCCTAAAGAAGAGATTGGAAGACTTTGAGACTGTGGCTTTAACTGAGGAATGTAGTGCGATTTTACAAAGAAAACTACCTCATAAACTAAAGGATCCGGGTAGTTTCACCATTCCATGCACGATAGGGAGTTTGTCCTTCAACAGATGTTTGTGTGACTTAGGAGCAAGTATTAATCTCATGCCGTTGTTGATCTACACATAATTGGGACTTCCTGCACCAAAGCCCACAAACATATCCCTACAGCTTGCAGATAGATCTATTACATATCCAAGAGGGATTGTGGAGGACATTCTGGTTAAAATTGACAAGTTCATATTCCCCGCGAACTTTATTATCTTGGACTATGAAGAGGACAAGGATATTCCCATCATTTTGGGGAGACCATTTTTAGCCACGGGAAGAACTCTCATCGATGTGCAAAAGGGAGAATTGACAATGAGGGTCCAGGACTAAGAAATAACTTTCAATGTGTTTCGGGCAATGAAGTTCCTTACCGATGAAGAAGAATGCTTCCGAATGGATGTGGTAGAAAGGGTGGTGGAAGACGAGTTTCTTAAAAGTGCGAGTAAGGATCCGATGGGAACTACCTTGGTGAAGGACAGTGACAGTGACGATGATGAGCAAGTGATGGTTGATTGTCTCCAAGAGCTGGAGGCACTACCATAGGTGAACACATGCAAGATACCTATTGAGCCGTTAGAAAATGCAGTTGAACCTCTAGATCGTTTGAAACCATCCTTGGAGGTACCTCTTACGCTTGAGCTTAAACCGCTCCCATCACATCTCAGGTATGCTTATTTGGGTGATTCAAATACTTTGCCTGTGATTATTGCATCTGCACTAACCCCTTTACAAGAAAGTAAGCTGATAAGAATCTTGAGAGAATTCAAGGAAGCTATCGGATGGACAATCGCTGATATCAAGGGCATTAGTCCATCCTTCTGTATGCACAAGATTCTAATGGAAGAGGACAGCAAGCCGACTGTGGAGCATTAGAGAAGGCTCAACCCCATTATGAAAGAGGTTGTTAAGAAGGAGATTCTGAAATTGCTAGATGCTGGGATCATATATCCTATCTTCGACAGTGCATGGGTGAGCCCTGTCCAATGTGTGCCCAAGAAAAGAGGGATGATAGTCGTGAAGAATGAGCATAATGAGTTGATACCAACAAGGATAGTGACTGGTTGGAGGGTGTGTATAGATTATAGAAAGCTAAATAAAGCAACAAGAAAATATCACTTTCCATTGCCATTTATTGACCAAATGTTGGACAGACTGGTTGGTCACGAGTACTTCTGTCTCCTGGATGGCTACTCGGGGTATAATCAGATAGCTATTTCACCTGAGGACCAGGAAAAGACAACCTTCACTTGCCCCTACGGGACGTTTGCGTTCAGACGAATGTCCTTTGGGCTTTGCAATGCGCCAACAACATTTCAAAGGTGCATGATGGCCATGTTTTATGGCATGGTGGAGCATAATGTGGAAGTCTTCATGGACGATTTTTTTGTATTTGGGGATTCCTTTGAGTTGTGTCTAGAGAACTTGATTCTTGTGTTGAAACGTTGTATAGAGACGAATCTGATTCTAAACTGGGAAAAATGCCATTTCATGGTACATGAAGGAATTATCCTTGGGCACAAAGTCTCAGAAAAAGGATTGGAGGTTGACAAGGCAAAGCTGGAGACAATTGAGAAATTGCCACCACCTACAACTGTTAAGGGGGTGCGTAGTTTTTTAGGTCATGCGGGCCTTTACAGACGATTTATCAAGCACTTCTCTAAAATATCCCAAGCCTTTATGTAGCCTATTAGAAAATGAGGTCTAATTCAAATTTGACGAAGACTGTTTAAAGGCCTTTGAGCTATTGAAAACAAAACTAACATCGGCAGCCGTAGTTGTAGCACCGGATTGGTCTGTACCATTCGAATTGATGTGCGATGCTAGTGATTATGTAGTTGGGGCAGTGTTATGCTAGCGTAAGGAAAAGATCTTTCACGCTATCTATTATGCCAGCAAGACCTTAACAGATGCTCAGCTAAACTACACCACCACCAAGAAAGAACTATTAGCGGTTGTATACGCTTTCGACAAATTTAGGTCATATCTCGTTGGAACAAAAGTTGTGGTTTATACTAATCACGTGGCTATTAGATATCTGATTTCCAAGAAAGATGCAAAGCCCAGACTTATCAGATGGATTCTTCTTCTCTAAGAGTTCGATCTGGAAATTCGAGACAAGAAGGGTTCAGAAAACCAAGTGGCGGATCATCTTTCTAGATTAGAAAATCCGGAGCAGGATAGGAAAGACGAGGCGGTTATAAATGAGTATTTTCCCGATGAACAGCTTTTCACTGTGACCTCAGAGATTCCTTGGTACGCTGACTTTGTCAATTTTATAGTCAGTAATGTTCTCCCACCAGAGTTAACTCACCAGCAAAAGAATTTTTTTTTCCATGAAGTGAAGACTTACCTGTGGGATGAACCCTTCTTGTTCAGACAGTGTGCAGATCAGATAATTCACAGATGCATCCCACACAGTGAGACGACCAGTATACTGCATGCATGCCATTCTTCTCTCTATGGAGGTCATTATGGGACAGAAAGAACCGCAGCTAAAGTACTTCAAGCAGGGTTCTATTGGCCTACTATATTCAAAGATTCCCACCAGTTTGTAAAAAACTTTGATTGATGTCAACGAGTGGGTAACATTTTCAGATGAAATGAAATTCCATTAAACTTAATTCTGGAAGTGGAGATCTTTGATGTATGGGGAATTGACTTCATGGGGCCATTTCCATCATCGACCGGCAATCTATATATTCTCTTGGCAGTTGATTACGTCTCGAAATGGGTAGAAGCCAGTGCTCTACCATCCAACGATGCCAGAGTCGTCCTAAAATTCCTTCAAAGGAACATATTCACTAGATTTGGCACTCCTCGGGCAATCATCAGTGATGGAGGGAGCCATTTCTGTAACAGGCTCTTCACAACATTATTAGCCAAATATGGAGTAAAGCACAGAGTAGCCATAGTCTACTACCCCCAGTCAAGTGGCCAAGCCGAAGTTTCTAATTGGGATGTGAAAAGAATTCTAGAAAAGATGGTAAATTCGTTAAGGAAGGATTGATCAATGAAACTAGACGATGCATTATGGGCATACATGACAACCTATAAGACTCCCATTGGCATGTCGCATTTCCAGTTGGTTTATGGCAAGGTATGTCATCTTCCAGTGGAATTAGAGCATAAGGCTTACTGGACCATCAAGAAGATGAATTTCGATCTCTCAGCTGCAGGAGAGCTACGACTGCTCCAACTTAATGAGTTAGATGAATTTCGACAGCGAGCTTATGAGAATATGAAATTGTACAAGGAGAAAGTGAAACGATGGCATGATCGGAAAATTATGGAAAGGAAGTTCGAGCCGGGACAAGCAGTATTGTTATTCAATTTCAAGCTTCGACTCTTCCCGGGTAAACTTAAGTCTCGATGGTCAGGACCATTCACAATCAAAACTGTCTATCCTCATGGCGCCATCGAAATTGTTGGAAAAGAGCATGATCATCCCTTCAAGGTCAATGGGCAGCGTTTGAAGCATTATTGGAGAGGCGACTTTGATCGCGAACGATCCTCAATTGCCCTCGATAAGGCAGAATAAACTGAAGAATAGTCAAGCTTTACAACTATAACTAAGCGCTTGTTGGGAGGCACCCCACTTTTTGTCTAAATCTCCATTTGATTAATCTATGAATTATGATATTGTTAAGATTAACGTGTGAAAGACTCTTGGAGATTTGAATTTAGTTTTTGTGATTTCTTTCAGGAGGAGTCTGTACTGAATTAGCTTGCTTGATCAAAGAAAAAGAAGGCTTTCAGTTTTGGGCTGACTGGCAGACTACGCAGTTGCGCCTGTTTTACACTGCCCATAGGCGCAGCTGCGCCGGGTAGCAGAGTTAATTTTTCAGGGCCAATGGAAGGCGCAACTGTGCCATTTTCCTGTGCAATTTCGGCGCTGCTGCGCAAAACGTCAGTTTCAGTTTTTGAAATGTTTTTAAAACCCGACCCTGCAACCTCCCACTTCACTTTAAAACACTTCAGTTCCTTATTCCTTCCATAGCAGAGAGTGAGAAACATCAAACCCTCATTTCCCTTACCCATTTCCTATCACACCTTTGCCAAATAATTTCTAACCAAAGAATCCACATTTCACACCATTTTCTCTCTCCTATTCGAGCAAATACTCAGATTCCTAACAGTAAGGTTGCGTGAAGTAAGTTTGGAGGTTCTTCAAGGTTGAGGGCTGCTATTTACAGAAAAACTACATCAAGCCCTAGCATTTTCAAAATGCCTAAGCGCATTCATGCCCCACCTTCTTCGTTGGCTAGCAGTGATGCGGGGGGAGATGGTGATGATAGAGACACGCTTGATGTGACCAGGTTTGTTAACCTTTCTACACAGTATTACTATTGGGACATCATGATTACTAAGTCATTTGTGTTAGAAAGGGGCCTCAAGCCCAATTCTGAGGATGAAGGGCTGTTGCAGCAGATTAGGAGCCGTGGGTGGTTGTTGTTTGTGGAAACGCCCTCAGCTGCGCCGATGTCAATTGTGAGGGAGTTCTACGCTAATGCTCGGGAGACTCAGCATGGGATTTCGTATGTGAGGGGCAAGCAGATAGACTACACCCCTCGGGCCATCAACGAACTATTCAGGATGCCGACCCTGATCGATGAGACAATTCAGTGGACGCAATAACTGCGATTCCAGACTAATTTAGACACCCTGATGGAGGAGATGTGCAGGCCCGGTGCGAAATGGAAGACTAGGCCGGGCAGGAATAAAAAGGTGCATTTTCCTCAGACAGCTTTGAGCAGGTATGCCAAGGCCTGGTACAGTTTCATATGTGGAAGCATATTGCCTACGAACCACCATCAGGATGTGACTAAGGAGAGGGCTGTGATATTATATGGCATTTGCAAGGGACAGAGTATGGATGTAGGATACATCATCCATCACTCTATGCTTAAGTTAATGAGGGCCAGTACTTCGGGCGTGATCCCGCATGCCTCCATTATTACACGTTTATGTCTAGCGGCACAGGTGGAGTGGGGCGAGGAGACTGTTCAGTTGCCAATGAGGGACATTGATCATATTGCCATTGAGAAGCTCACGGTTTGGAAGGGCATGAGATCGCATCCAAGGGGCCTTGGTTTTATAAGGGAAGGTGTTATTGAGGAGTAGGACGTGGCAGCTGATGAGCCTGTTGGGGTCGCGGTCGGAACTATTTTTATTCTGTTTTTATGTTTTTATATTTAACGAGTTCCGACCTCGACGAGTTCGTTTGAATGAACAAAACGCGCAAGTATACGTGGTCAACAAGTAATAAAGAGTAAGTAAAGTATCGATCCCACGATGAATTATTAACAAGAATTGCCAAACACAAGCTTATAACCAATTCAGTCCTATTTAAACGAATGAATAATTGTATTGAAAATTAAACTACTAAAATTAAACTAATACTAGCTAATGAAAACAATTAAAGATATGTGAATCTAAGTATGTAACTTTCCCCAATAGTTCATTCAAGTCTCCTAACTCTCTCTTTGGCTATTCGGTCACGACGAATTGTCAACCGAGAGTTCTTTATAAGAGATATGGCCAACTTTCGTTGCACCATACCCGAATCCACCCAAATTCGACCCAAGGGCAACAGAAACGGGAAGGAACACCCTAACTAGGCAACTCACTATATCTCTATGAGAGTCAACATTAAAAAGGATTTGAAGAACAGATTCTCTCTTGGCTACACGAGGTGAGCTGGTATATCTCTATCCTAACTCACGAATCATAATCCCAACGCCATGTGGAATCACGAACACGTGTCATTGTATCTAGGTCTAAACTGGTACTCCCTCTCTCAGTTCCGCACAAGTTACCACACTAATAACTAGGTCAGACAAATACGCGTTAGGCGTAAAATATGAAAACCCATCCACACAGCCGTAGCAGATGAATGGTCAACCGAGAACTCTCTATTGTACTAACATGCCTCTCTCGAGCACATGTAGCGACATCCTACCCAAATCCGACACAAGGCAACAGAAACAGGAAGGAACGCCCAAGCTACGAATAACAAGGGTTGAAGGTCAGGTTCTCAAAGGTTGCACATGGCGTCTAGGTATATTTCTATCCTAGCCACAAATCATGCATCTCACATAGGAAAAATATGCCAAGCAAGTGTCACCAACTGTCACTATAGTTTCACATGGTGTATAAGCCTGTCACCTCCCATACACAATTTATTCATACCCCTCCAAGTAGGATAACATAATCACATGTTAACATATTTGGGTCAACACACTATACTCCCTCTCTCAGTTCCGTATAGGCTACTAAGTAAATGCACGACCTAGAAATTAACCACAAAACACAAATACAACAACCAATCCATATGGTGCCAACCAAAGAGAGTAAATCAACTAGAACAACCTATTGGGTTCCATAACAAAACCTAGATTCATGGCTTAATCCAAAACACATGCACAAAACATCATTGATCAAGTGAGTAATAGCACATATAATGAATCAAAATCAAATGGATAACATTAAACCAAAGAATATTACATCCGTGGAACAATATTAATCCACTATTACAATTCCAAAAATAAACATTCAATAGATTACATAAGATAGGGAGAGAGATAGGAAGAATAAATAAAGAAAACTCCCTAAATCATGGCCTCAAATTGATGTAGGAGCACCATGGAAGCACCATCTTGGCCTTCCAAAGTCGCCCAAGCCGCTCCCTCTCGGAAGAAACTGATATGTTTTGTTTTAGGGCACAACAAATGACTTTTATACCACTCTGTTCGCTGCTGGACTGGCGTACGGCGCAGCTGCGCCTTTCCCTAGTGCAAAACGGGCGCAGCTGCGCCAAATCTTGGCCTGACTGGCAAACGGCGCAGCCGCGCCTCTCCATAGTATAAAATGGGCGCAGCTGCGCCTTAGTGCAGAAAAGTGACAGTTGGCTGCTTCAGGGTCCTTTTGTATTTCTAGCGTAACTTCTTCATACGAATTTAGATTTAGGAAATTAAATATGTTATGGAAAGTATATTAGTAGAGCTACAACTTCCATGTTTTACCAAAGTGCAGATTCAAAACGGATCCATGTCAAAAGTTGGCCTCAATAGGCTGATGCTGTATTTCTTCGTATTTTTGGTATAACTTTTGCGTCCGACCTCCAATTGCGTTGATTCAAGATGTTTTGGAAAGATGAGGAGAAGTTATACAACTTTCATGTTTTGCACAATTGGAGATTCGGAATGGATCAAGGTCGAAAGTTGGCCATCATGTAAACGGCACGCCGAAAACGCGAACCGGGCAAATCCAAGCCACGAACAAGCTAGCCTTTTATTATAATTCCTGTACATAAAGTAAAAACGCATAAAAACAATACAAAATCACATTCTATAATAATGTGGTATAAAAAGACGCGTAAATGAACATAAAACACATAAACTTACTATACAACCTAAATTACAACAAACACGTAAAAACACATAGAAACTAACATAAATACTTAAAGATAAACAATTTATCAAGATCAAGTGTATTCAATTCGTAGGTATAAAAACCACTTATCAGAGCCACAGGCCGGAGGGCTACCTCCTGATTTTGTCATTAGGCATGACAGAGAGATGCGTCGCCTGCAGAGGCGTATGGACGCTATACACACGGACTTCAGATCATACACAGCCGACTTTTCAGCGGCATTGACTAATGCATTCTCTCAATTAGGCGCGGACGCACAGTTCCCGACCTTCGGGCAAGGAGGCTTGTACCCACCGTCAGATACGCCACCCGAGGCTTAGGGGAGTTTCTCTCTCACCCTTATCACCAATGAGGACATTGTGTAACTTAAGTTTGGGGGTATTGAGGGTGCATGTCATGTTTTGCTATGTCATATTTATTATTCTGTTTTTCTTGTTATTTAAATTAAGTTATTTTTAGTTGCATTGCATTTAGATTAATTTGTAAAAACAAAATTAAAATAAATTAAAAATTAAAAATTTGCATCATATTTATTTCTCGTACTGCATCATATTGCATGAATCCTAGCGTCGTGTTCGGTCGAAGTCATATTGGCCTATGATGATATTCGATTTTGCTTGATTATGTAACGGGGTTGAAAACCGAGTCGTAGTTATAGTGTCATGTTGATTTGTGAATCCTAACTTGTTTGACTCTGATATAACCGGATAACACTTTATGTGTAATTATTTTGTTTGGTGTAGTTTAACTATGTACATAATTGCCTTATGGTGGAAAGTTTTTGTTAAAATAATAGAAATTTTATGAATGGGTTGTGTTGGCTATGATAATACAGAAATCAAGTTTGGGGGTTTTAAAAATAATGGTATATATTGATAAATACATTGGCTAGTTTAGTTCTGTGGCCGTTAATACTTGAGTTAATAGGCCCGTAGGGGTGTCTTTATACCTAGCGCCCTAAAGCTGACTGGTTTGGGAGTCATTGGTCGAAAGCTCGTTACATGGGTATCTTCAAAGTCTAATAGGACTAGGCATTGCACAGCCGGGTGTAAACGCGAGAAAGAGCAAATAATGCCATCGTGGTTTTATATAAAGCTAGTTAATTCCGAATAACCCTGATATTGGTTGATGTGAAGTCGTAGCTGACAGTTTTCCTGTTTATCGTCTTTCTTGAGTTAGAACTATGATTTTCCCTCTAAGAAGCGTATTATGGCAATATTTGCATTATATCAACCTTAATGGTAGTCAAACACACAACACACTATATCAGTAATAATAGGTTGTGGATTTGTCGATTGATATGACCTATTGACTGTTTCTTGGTTGGATGCTATGTTTATTGATCACTGCAACTCCTCTGAGGCTGCTCAATTAAACTTTGTACTGGTTGACGTGGATTTGTAGGCATGTAGTGTAGACTATATTTTTAGCTTATCTTGCATTTCATATTGTTTGTACAGTTTCTTTATTGTGTAGCTTGAGGACAAGCTACAGGTTAAGTTTGGGGGTATTTGATAAGTAGGTTTTCTACCTACTATTTTGATGCCAACTTGCTATAATTATCGCTTGTTCTCATTAGTTTTTATTACTGTTTTTGCTTTTATGTCTATTTAGTAGGTTTCATGCTACATTATTTGGCCTATTCCATCTATTTATGGACAAACTGGCTTGTTTTGGACATGAACCTGTGCGGGGGAGAGAAGTACAGTATTTCAGGACAAAATGGTTCGATGTAGGAGCGATATGCGTGAAGATCGGATGCAGCAAAAAATTGAGCACAGACTGCATTACTGGTGCATGGCGCAGCTGCGTCCCATTCCTTCACAAATATTGCGCAGCTGCACCCTTCCTCTCTGTCAGCTCTCTTCCTGCCATCAAGCGCAGCTGCGCCCCATCTCAGTACAAAAACGGCGCAGTTGCACTGGTCGTTCGTGCCAAAATCCAGCAACTGACTTTTTGAACGGGCCAATTAAAATCTCCTGCGACAGTGATCGTAAAGAAAGCTACTGAGGCTCTATATAATAGTGTCCTCATGAAGAGCTAAGATTCATTAGGCTAGAAGGAGAAAAAGATAGCTTCTTGTTCTGGCTACCTTGTTTTCTTTGTTCTCTCTTTGCTCCTTTTGATCTATCTAGAGTAGTTAAGCTTAGGACTAGGCTCTGGAAGCTTGAAGCATTGTGTCAACCTTGGAACTCTAGATTCGAAGAAGAGAAACCAAGGTTTGCATTTCTTATTCTTTGTTGTCTCTTTCTTTTCATTTGTAGCTTCAATGTATGAACATTTGTGGATGATGGTTGTTATTTCTATTATGAACTAACTTCTTTTATGAGATTATAATGAAACCGAGGGTTTAGTTCAATCTGTTATGCTTCTGTGTTGTGGCTAAATGGTTATGTATGGATTGTCTAATATGGTTTGTTTTAATTGCTTAATTGCTTGATCACCAAGTACCATGATAACTCACACGAAACAGAGATGGGGAGTGTGAGTTTAGATCTGACCATGTTAGCTTGTGTTCATGATTTCACAAGATGTTGGATTGCCTGATTAGTGCTAAGGATAGACATATACCGAAGCACCACACGTAGTCTTTTGAAAACCAGTGCTTAAGCCCGTTTTTCTCTTGGTCACATAGAAATATAGTGATTTAATTAACTTGGGTGTTCTTTCCCGTTCTGTTGCCTTGTGGGTCAGATCTGGGTTGGTTTTGGGTATGATGCAACGAGAGTTGGTCATGCTTTGGTTTCGTATTTTTGACTAACAATCTGAAATAATCAGTTAGGTTTAACATGAAGTATCGCAGTTAAATGACACCCTAGGTGAAGTTATAATCCCATGCCTCCTTTGTCTAACTATATCATTTGTTAATTAGTTGTCTTTAATTTCCGCAACTTAGACTTAGCTCACAATTCATTGATTTACTTGACCACTGTTTAAGAGAACCAAAATAGTTAAAAAACTGTTGCTTGTTAGTTTAAAATCGATTCATAGTCCTCGTGGGAACGATATTTTACTTATTCTATATTACTTGTTGACCACGTGCACTTGCGTGTAAGTGTTGATTTGTCATGCGTACGGTTTGGCACCAACACTGACTACACATTAGCAACCGAATTATCCGCGACTGTTAATAACGACTGACACCGTCGCTAAAATGACTCGGCTCCAAGATGACGTGGTTGCCACATGGTTTCCCAGTCAGCGACTCACATTAACGACTGCATGAGTCCTGGAAATATGGTAGCGACCTCATTCGGTCGTTGATGCGAGGTTAAAATTTTGGTCGCTGAAACATATCAGCGACCGCGTGCGGTCGCTGATACTAAGGATTTTTTTTACCTGTTTTGTGAATTTCCCAAAAACATTGTACCTGTTTATACTTGCTTTATATCCCAACACACAATAATTCACATATATACAATAAGTCACGTACGCATTCATTATATATATATATATATATATATATATATAAAGAATGAATATATCAAATGCAATCCATTCGAATTGAAATATAAACCAATCAACATAAAATTTATATACAAAAGTGATTAGAATATAAACACTATATCCATGCATAAACTAATAAAAACGCAGAAAAAGATGAATAAGAGAATACAAAAACGACTTCATGCATCCTCATCCAAACGGGCTTGTAAAACAAAAGAATAAAATAATTTTAAATATATATTAATTAAGTAATTTGAGTCATTGTAAGTACTAAGATTACCTCGAAGTCATCATGCTGCTATGTTGCAGCCACCACTGCATTTGCTAACTCATCGGGTCCTAGAGATTGCAGTTATGCGCCCAGTGTACGAAGAAGCTCACGACATTGACAAATAGCTCTGACACAGTCAGCAACAATATGTATTGTGTTCGCATTGCCTGATGTTTGAGTAAATTGCGTAGTATAACTGCCCGTGCCACTAATAGACGGTCAACATCGTTATCCTTGGCCTTTGACGTAATTTGTTTTCACAGCCGACGCCCTCTCCCACAATTCTTGATCTATCGGCGGTCGCGTGATCTATTTGTGATCGCGAGGTGCCAACATGATAGCGCTAATCCATTAATGCGTTATAATTATCCTGTCATCAGGTTAAAAATTAAATAGGTTATAATTAAATAATTAATTAAGCTAAATAACGACTGACGTTAAAAATTATAAACAACATATCAACTTATAAAAATTTACACGTATTTGGAGCGCCTTTGTTATACCATCGTGGGTGGCCACGTACACATCTAGCCAATGGATAAACTGACCCTAGGATGTAGCCTCCTACAAATATAACTTGAAATCCATACATAACATATATTAATCACATGCTCACTAATATAATGGCTGTAAACATAAAATAAAAAAATACTTTCCAAAATACGTACCTTGGCAGCAATATGTTGCAACAGTGAGATACTATCGCCCCTATAAATGTCTTTCGTCTTGTCGCCTTTAGGTGCACCTGAGGCTCTGTTTGTGGCGGCAGTCCTACGTCGCTTAGCCCATCTCTCAGATTTTCACTACTCGCACATGTCAGCCTATATGGGCTGCGCACACCACCAGGGGCAATACTCATGCATATATTACTCAGCCTCTCCTGGATGGTCAATCTGAGCATTTTGCAGAGCTTTCTTTCTTTCTTTGTTTAAGTTATCTTTAGTTCGGACGACACACTTTTGCCAAAAAAATGTCTATATAATTGTTGCATACGTGACGTCCCATCTATACCGTTTCTGCAAATAAAAATACAATAATAATAACATTTAACAACACTCTACAGAACAATATTAGTTCATTAATTAAACTATCTTACAGAATAAACAAATTATACTTGAAATTCAGCCCATACTGAATCTTTGTGGGCGAGAGGTGTGCTTGCCCATGTAATCACTAGCGTAGGCCAGTTCTGTAAACATAATTATGAAATTCACTTCACAATCTTATGATATGCAAAATCACTAAAATATACAATAATTTACATTAAAGATAAGTATAGAAGGTATCTACAACACTTCTAATATGATAGCTATATAACTTACATGCTGTCAGGAGGAGGTCGAATCTGGATGAGAATTCGCTCATCTGAATTAACCAGGGCCGTCGGGATCTGATTTGGACCCTGACCCAAGCCGCATTTTCTTGGCTCTGAAGTAGACATCTATAAATAAAATTGTTAGGATATTATGATGAGTTATATATATGATAATACAAACATAAATAAAATGACAATAATGACATGTAATTGTAAGTAAAATGAACATAATAAGAATATAGAGAACATATATATATGTAAGTGTACGTAATACAAGTAAAACTAAACATACAGTTAATGAAAATCGTTGTCTGAGTCATAATCATTTTGAACATCATATAGAGATTCATAAGCATCATCTTATTCAGATTCAATGTCAGTGTCAGTCAATAATTCTTCTTCCTCATTATTAACGTCATCTGACAAATATATTGACTCAGGATCCAATTCATCAGGTTCATCTCCACTTTCTAACTGGTTCGGTTCATTATTGTCTTCCACATTTATTATAGAAAATCTATATAACATATCCTCCTGGTAGACCACCCCGTCTACTAATTGGACACGACTACCCGCGGGAGTATTAATTACAACTTTCCAATCTGAAGGCGATCTATCCCTTTTCTTAATAGGACTAGGAGTGTAGTACACTTGTACTATTTGAGTTAGCAATACAAATAGTGCGTTAATGTATGTGGACTTATGGAGGTCAACATCGACGATTCCATGTCGATCGACACATAAACTTCTTTCTGAATCAAACTAACGACATTTAAACAAATTAATTTGGCCCCCATAAATACCCTTGTACGACAACTCTATGATTTCCTCCAACTCCCCATAAAAGGCACGACCAAGCCCATTATAACAATCTCCTTGAACACACATTCCAGTATTAGTTGTTCTTTTACTACGAGCATATGTCTTTGTATGAAATTCACAGCTATTTACTTTATAACCATTGCGGCTGACTTGGTCCCTATCTAGGTCCATGGTTAGAACTTATACATTTGAAGGAATCATTCCGTCATTAAGAGCCTACAACAATTTTATAACTTGTGAATTATCACTTCATAAATTCTATTGAATTAAATGAATGCATAAATGAATATAAGAAAAGTCGTGCTTAATTAGCTTAATTAACTTAACTAATTTACTTTGTTCTTAGGCAAAGTGCAAAATTTTGATCACGACTGAGTTGAATATCTTTATTACTGACGCCGTTTTGATTTTCTTTTAACTCATCATCGTATGATTTATACATATATTATAAACATTAACATATAAATATATGAGATTGCAGGTTAAGATATAAAGTTAAATATTAGTTTTACATGTATACCTCATAAATTCGTCAATCTCCTCACAATTGAGAAGAATGTAAGTATGTGCAACATGTAATTCTCGCTCAGAGATGAATATACGTGTCCCTTTTCCATAAGCACGACCCGGTAGACCAAATACAGAAAGCTGACCATTTAGTTCAACATTGCCGCCATCATCATGTCTCAGGACTCGATTGGCCTTTGTCAAGACTTCGTCGGGAAAATAGTCTGATACAAACGTAGATATATCATCGAAACTATACGCCTCACATATCGACCCCTCGACGTAAGCTCTATTTTCACCTTCTTTTTAAGGTTTCCCATCATCCTCTCGAATGGGTACATCCATCTATATTGAACTGAACCACCAACACGAGCTTCATAGGGCAGATGGATTTGTAAATGCTCCATAGAGTCAAAAAAAACTTTGTGGGAATATTTTTTCAAGCTTACACGTGATCTCAATAATGTTCTTTTCAAGTATAGACATGTCTTTTTCATTTAACATTTTTGAACATATGTATCTGAAGAAATGACTAAGATCAGTCAAAGCATCCTATATTGGTTTATCAAGCAAGTCTCAAAATGCTATAGGCATGACTCTTTCCATGAAGACATGACAGTCATGACTCTTCATCCCTTGTAATTTCCAACCTATAACACACCTGACAATATTTGACTCATATCCATCTGGTAGTTTTAGAGACTTAATCCATGTGCACACATTGCATGCGGTTTGACCATCTTACCATTAGGAGATTCGTAAAGTTATAATCCAAGACGCTTACGAATATCGTTTATGTCCAACCGTGCCTTATTATTATCTTTTGTCTTCCCCGTAACACCCATGACGGTGTTAAACACATTGTCGAATACATTGTTCTCAATATGCATCACATCTAGATTGTGACGAATCAAATTAGTAGACCAATAAGACAGTTCCCAAAAGATGCTTCTCTGAACACAATTATGAGATTTGCTAAACCCATCAATTATATTTGAGGCAACAATCTTACCAAATGGGATGACCGACAATCTCGTTACACGATCACGCATCTCCATCACCGATAGTCGCGGTGCAGGCATATCATTCTCTAATTTCCCTTTCTGAAAGTTTTCTTTATTTCTTCGAAACGGGTGATCTACCAGCAGGAAACGACGATGACACTCAAACTAGCATGACTTTCAACCATTTGATAGATTGAAAGATTTCGTATACTCCATACAATATGGGCAAGCCAACTTTCCGTGTGTACTCCATCCAGATAACATGCTATTAGCAGGGAAGTCACTTATAGTCCACATAACCGTCGCTCTAAGGTTGAAATTTATTTTTGTGGACACATCCCAAGTCTGTACTCCATCCTCCCACAATACCTTTAACTCGACTATAAGAGGTCTCAAGTAAACATCTAGATTCTTTCTAGGACTCTTGGGACTGGGAATCATGAGTGAAAGAAACAAGTATGGCCTTTTCATACACATCTAAGGAGGTAAGTTGTATGGAGTAACAATCACAAGCCAACAGAAGTACGGAATGGCTGAGTGACCGAAAGGGTTGAAACTATCAATAGACAATCTAAGCCTAACATTTTTGGGTTTTGATGCAAACCCAGGATGTGCTAATTTGAAATATTTCCAAGCCTGTCCATCCACGAGATGGTTAACTTCCCCTTCTTTAGCTGGAGATCTCGCATGCCAAGTCATATGTTCGGCTGTTCTTGAAGACATGTACAATTTTTTTTAGCTGATGTGTAATTGGTAAATACCTTAAAATCTTAAAAGGTATATGTTTATTTTTTGTAGTCACACCCTCTTTATTAGGCTTTAACCGTTCATGACTGCACAAAATACACTTTGTCTTCTGTTCATTTTTCTTATAAAATAACATGCAATCGTTCGGACATGCATCAATCTTTTGGTATCCAAGACCCAACTTCTTCACCATTTTCTTATAAAAAATAGTAGTTATTGGGCAACTTTTCACCGTCAGGCAACATACTCTTAATGGCCTTCAATAGCGACTCAAAACACTCATGGCTCATGTTGTGATCAACCTCGATGTTAAGTAACGTAGCCACTGCAGACAATGTGGTTTGCTTAGTGCAACTAGGCCACAATGGTTCAATACCCTCATCTAACAACTTAAAGAATGTTTTGGCATCAGAATTCATAGGTTGTTCTCTGTCTTGTTCCCAATCAAAATCAAGGCCTGCAACATCATTCACCATGTCATTCATACGATGGGTACTGCTGCTGCCTAGAATATGTACTTGTGTGTAGCCACTATCTCTTCTCTGTCTATGTGCCTACTAACGTTCTTCGTAATTTTTCAAGAACCCAGAAACATGTAAATGATAGTTGACTACGTCTCTGTCTATATAATTTGCATTCTTACACTTCAAGTAAGGGCATCTTATCTTGTTTTGACCATTGACACATTCCGGGTGACTATACGCATAATCCAAAAACACTTGGCAACCGGTTCTAAATTTAGCTGTAGAACATATCTGGGTTGACTTTTGTCGTCTCATCCAACTACGATCTGAATAAAAATTCATGATACTACGGTACCTATTTTGACAATTATTATATTAAACCGTGTCATCTTTAGGTATAATTAATGCATATATAGTTCCTCTCTAAGCATGTCTCCACCCTTATTACACCGGTCAGGCTTCTATCCCATTCTTGTATGCGACGTCCCACTAATGTCAACAACTCAAACAAATGCATCTGTTGTTCGCTGAAATTTCGGCAGCGTATCCCATCAGTCTCTAAGTACACGAAACAGACTATAATTTGTACAGTCTAAGCATGCACACGGAGAACAATAGAAGATAAACAAACCAAAATTTCTTTAGAATTAACAGATACATTTACTTCAGTTATTGACACCAGCCTAAGTGGAAGCTAGACATACATGAACAGTCTCAAACTGGGGACTATTCAAAATTCACTCCTAATAAGTGAATTTTGAACGAGTTTCTAAGGTGAATTGTTTTATTTTATTCTCAATTGTATTATTATATTATACTATATTTATTTTTATATTTATTTTAAATTATATAATATTATATTATTTGTATTTTTTTACTTTTTCTTTCATTTTAATTTTATTATACTATATTATTGTATAAAATATCATATGATATTTAAAATAAAATAAAATAATTTTATTTTATTTTTAATTATATTATTTTATTTTATTTTAAATTATTATTTTTATTTATATAATATTATATTATTTGTTAGTCTTAGCATATGAATACAATTCCACATTAACTGCATTACCTAAAGAACACAGAGCATAGAACTAAAATATTATCTCTGTCCTTTTGTCTACTCAAAACAAGAAAATTGCTTCTTCCTTAGGATTGGGAATCTTACTAAGCATCCTTATACAAACTACATAGCAATGTATTCACATATGTAATAAATCTAGGGCATTGATTGCATAAATGTTAAATGTAGAGATAAAATATATAAATTTGTATACCAATAAATTAATTAGCAATGCCAAAAGCACCTAGGCATCAGGTAACTAGCAAATTTAGTTAGCAGCCCGAGCCTCATGAGCAAAGCATGGACAATCGCCTACTTATGTGTCTCTGAACCAAAAGCAGCACCTACACGCATTTCGTACATGCCTATAATATTTACAAAAATTCATGGCTGGTATAATCTAACAAATGCACAAGTCCCAAAATAAGAGTCCCATTTGATTATTCACTAAAAATGCACTATTATAATCTAACAAATTCACATTTATACACAAACCCATTATACATATTCTTAACATTCATCACAAACATGTTAAAGGTTCCAAATAGACATTATTAAAAATGAATATAAGTACGTGATTAACAAATATAAAGTAAAAAAAAACCTCTTGCATAGGGGGTGGAACGGGGTCAGCGGAAGGTGGCGATGGCGACCGACAGCAAGGACTCCTCCTTCTCTTCTCTCTTTCTCTTTTTCTCCCTCTGTTTATTCGTCCTCACTCTTTTCTTTCTTTCTGTGTCGTCTGATGCATTTATGTGTCTGATAAGTATTAAAAGAATCAGCAATCGCCATCGCTCTATGAAATGGTCAGACTTCCTACCATCAACGACCGCATTTAGCGACCTAAGTCGGCCGCTGATACAGACTGGCCTTTTAGCGACTGCATGATGGTCGCTGATAATATCTGTTCGCAACAAGATCATGCGCCAACATCTGCGCCCAATTTTAAGGCGGCAAAATTTGTAACAATGATCGATCAACGACCGATAATTGGTCACTATTAGTAATAGCGACCAAATTCAACCACAGTTGCTAAAGTTGGTCACTACAAATGCTATTAGCGACCAAATTGGGCGGTCGCTAATACATTTGGTCCCTGCTGACATATTTTATTGTAGTGCTCGTTGACCTATCATGGAATAACACACGAGTAGATCACATACAAACACATAAACTCCATCAAGGCTCCAACCTTATCTCTTTGGATCCACCATGATCCGCTTCATAACAAATCTCCCACAACCAAACATGTTTGACATAAACAAAACTTAAAATAATTAACCTAGGGTTTGAGAGACTTTTTAACCTTTCTATGTGGCTTGACTTTAGATGAACTCTCCTTCCTAAATCTTGACTAGACAATGGCTAGAACACTTCCTTGTTCCTTCTTCTTGCACCCAAAAGCTCCTTTATAATCTCTCTAAGTATTTAGCTCTCAAGCTCACAAACACTCTAACTCCCAAACTTTCTCCCAAATGCTCTTACTTCTCTTCTTTGTGAAATATAACAAATGAATAACACTTGCTAGGCTTGGATGATAATCCTGTTTATAGAAGTTTAGGAGTATTCCATTAACTTCTTTAATCAACTAAAATTAGTCAATTAAAGGCTTAATTACACTTATTATTCTATTGAGTGACACTTTGAATGACTAACGTGATTGACATGTGACTTATTAGGGTTGGTAGGAGTTAGTGAGAGTTGTTGGTGATTGACAACTTAGATTGACCACTTGATTGACTAGGTGATTGAAGTGGTGAATAACTAAGGTTGGTGAAGACTTGTGAAGCAACCCTTTGAGCAAACAAGAAGCAACCTTTTGGCTAGAAAATCTCCCCAAATGGGGTCCTCAAATCCGTCTCTCTCTCCCTCCATTATCTCCAAATTTTATTTTTCTTTTTGTTACACACCCCCCCCCCCCCCAATATATATACATATAAACCACCAATACAAGCACATTGGGCTCCACATTAGGCTACAAGTTTATTTTCATTGGGCTCTTTAATTAAATTACATTGGGCTTCCTACATAATTCAGTTTGGCTGACATTATACTAACTTATTAGACTTGAATTTTTAACAAGTATTGAGCTAGTATATAATTCATTTAGACTTATCTCTTAACATTTTCTTGGGCTCATAATTAAATCCTTCCACATGCAAGACTTATATTAATAAGACTTGGATTAACACATAATCCAATTAGACTTGTTTTATAAAATCATTTGGGCTACTTAATTGGGTTAGTTTGTAAAACCCTAACACATATACATATATTAGACTAGTACTTGATTAATCTGTTATCTTGTTAGACAACTTTAATTAAGTCCCTCTTGACTAACACATAACATTTGGGCTTTTAATATAATTACCCACATAACATATAAGTATTCTCACATTGGGTTAACTTAAATAATTCATTTATTTCCTTTCTCTTTATTAATCATATTAGTAATTCACTTATTGATTAATAATCTTATTATTTGTCATTCAAGACCAATAATCAAGGTTTATGGCTTCATCATATAAGCTCCTCTTGCGTTTCATTAATTAATTAACTTAGTTAATTATTCCTCTTGACTTTCTTTTTCACTCTTTTAGTTAATTCGAATTATTTAAATTAATTAACTTTCTTATTCTCATCACATAACACTCATATATATATATATATATATATATATATATATATATATATATATATATATATATATATATATATATTACCATATATAGTATTTTCTCATAATAATAATAATAATAAAATTCTAAATTTTTAAAAATACATAGAATTTTTTGCCATTACAACATAAATGTACGAATTTAGTTTCAAAGTAAGAATCACTTGCGGAAATAACAAAAACTCTGCTGAAATATCAATTCTCTATTAATATCCAAGGATTGAGATGTACTAAGTATCAAGACGAGTAATAGTAGGGCCAAATAAAATGTCACTGTTATACTTGCTAGTTCACCAAAATGTCATTAATATATTAGTTGATCCACTGACTCAATTCATCTATAAATAGTCCAAAATACAAGTCATGCAACTATTTATCTATAATAAATAGTTGCATTTAAAAAAATGCACTTACTACTGTACAAATACAATTATTTGTTATTCAAATGCAATTTTTTTTTTTGGTGTCATAATAGAAGAACTCGACCAATTTATAAGTTCAATTTCATGCCGTCCTAATCCTAGAGGGGAGAGTCACGCAACATATAACAAACTTGGTAATTACCTTCAAAATAACGTTGTCGCCGTAATTATATCTTTTTTAACTATCCAAACATAACTTAGTAGAGACGTGAGAAGATTGGGAGCTAGTAAAAAAGTCACCTTCCTGTCCCAAAGTTTATCAGAAAGTCTGGGGGAGACGGGGGAATGGAGACCGGTCTATCGATTGATTTTTTTTTTAAAGGACTTTTAAAAATTAAGTCTAATTTTTTATAAATAAATATTTTACAGAATGCAGTAATTTATGTGTGATTTTAATGTATGTAAACAAACAGTGTTATACAGTCGATAAATACTATTTATTTATATACATTTAAATTACACCTAAATCATTATATTCTGTAAAAAAATTAATTTTAAAAAATTAGACTTATTTTTTTTAGAGTCATTTAATAAAAATAAAATAAAATAAATTCAACCGATCAGTAGCCCCGTTCCCATTCCCAAGTCCCCTAAAAAAGTTCAAAGTTTATACGTCCTTTTCTTTATTTTTATTTTTTGAAGTTTACACGTTCTTTTCATATTTTTATTTAATTTTAATTTTTAAAGTTTATACGTCCTTTTCTTTATTTTTATTTTTATTTTTTTTAATCCGGTTCAATCATAGACGAATGATTTCTATAAGAAGAGGGTTCAGAACCATCTTGCTGCAATTCCAAAAGTGATCCACTCCTTAAAGACTTATTTATTTTTACAATTATGGGTTCAAATCCAGCAAAAAAACCACACGCAGTTTGTGTTCCATTTCCAGCACAAGGCCATGTAAGCCCTGTAATGCAACTAGCCAAGCTTCTCCACTCAAGAGGCTTTTATATCACCTTTGTCAACACCGAGTTCAACCACCGGCGGTTACTCCGGTCAAAAGGATCCGCGTGGGTGAACGCGTTCGACCATTTCAAGTTCGAGACCATACCGGAGGGTTTACCACCGTCCGATCGTGATGCAACGCAAGATCCTGCGACCTTATTCGATACCATTCCGAAGAATTGTTTGGCCCCGTTTCGAGATCTTTTGGCCAAACTCAACTCTTCCCCGGAGGTGCCGCCAGTCACGTGTATAGTAGCTGATGCAGTCATGAGCTTCGCTATAGAGGCTGCTAAAGAAATTGGAGTGCCTGAGGTTCAGTTTTGGACCGCCTCCGCTTGTGGATTCATGGGGTATTTTCACTACCCTGAACTCATGAAAAGAGGCATCGTTCCTTTCAAAGGTACATATTGCAATAATTTAAACTAAAACCAAGTCCCAAGCACGCATATTGCAATAATTTAAACTAAAACCAAGTGTGTGGTTATATTTAAAATTTTACTTCATCCCAATCATTTTTTTTTTGTTCTTCTGATTTTTATTTCCTTTTTCTGATATCCTTAAAATCTTATCCTTATATAAGTAAATAAAAAGGAGTGCACACACCACAAAACATCATCCTAGAATAAATAAAGCTCAATATAGCATCATATCGGTTGTAGTTTGTTTGTTTGTATTCAAATTGTAGATAAGATCAGATATTTACAACTACATTCACACCACTAAATTTAATAAAGTGTACATGTATCTATTTGGCTTAAATATCACGGTATACTTAACATGAATTCTCATATTGGATAATAAATTCGTTTAATACTGAAAGCTACTCTAATTAAATCAACAGCATAAAGATAGGTAAAATATCTTTTTAAGATTAATTATATGTCAAACTAAATAAATATATATAGTCCAATTTGATTTTTAATAATTACATTTGATCAAGTATTAATTAACATTGATTATTCCCCCTTCTTATGATATATAATGTACTCTAATTAACTTCGTGGTTTTCCCCTTTATAATGCTAGATGAAAATTTCATGATCGATGGTACTCTTGATACTAAGGTAGATTGGATCCCCGGCATGATCAGAAACCTTCGGCTCAAAGACCTGCCAACGTTCATGCGAACAACAGATCCTAACAATGTGTTGTTCACTTACCTGAGAGACGAAGTGCAAAACTGCTTCAAAGCATCAGCAATGATCTTCAACGTTTTTGAACCTTTAGAACATGAAGTATTACAAGCCCTTTCATCCATGTTCCCTCGCATTTACCCAATAGGCCCCCTTTCAGTGCTCCTAAAGAACCTCCCAAATAGCCCACTATATTCATTTAGGTCAAGTCTTTGGAAAGAGGACACTAAATGTCTAGAATGGCTAGACAAATGGGAACCAAACTCAGTTGTGTATGTGAATTATGGGAGTATAACCCTAATGAGTGACCAACACCTAAAAGAGTTTGCATGGGGACTTGCAAATAGCAAACATCCATTTTTATGGATAGTTCGACCCGATATTGTTATGGGAGATTCAGCAATATTATCCGAAGATTTTTTTGAGGAGATAAAAGATAGAGGATTATTAGCAAGTTGGTGTCCACAAGATGAAGTACTTTCACGTGAATCTGTTGGTGTTTTTTTAACTCATTGTGGGTGGAATTCTACATTGGAAAGTATATGTGAAGGGGTGCCTATAATTTGCTGGCCTTTTTTCGCGGAACAACAAACTAATTGTCGATATAGTTGTAGTGATGATCAGTGGGGGATTGGTGTGGAGGTTAATCAGGATGTTAAGCGCGACGAAATTGAAGCTCTTGTTAAGGAAATGATGGAAGGTGATAAAGGGAAAAAATTGAAGGAAAAAGCACTTGTATGGAAGAAGAAAGCTGAAGAAGCTGCAAGGGTTGGAGGGTCATCTTATAATAGTTTTGATAGGTTCATTAAGGAAGTTCTCCTATAAAATGTGTGAAACTAAAATTAGGTAACAATTGCAGGATGATTAAATATAACTATTGTTTATCATGTTGTACAAGTTTTAATGGGATTGTGATTGTGAGGTTCTTGATTATAAGTAAGGTTATTTGTTTGGCAAAACGACTTCTTATATATTTCAAAGATGATAAAGTGTTCCTTGAAAGAATATAATTTGAATTTATTCTTTAGCCTAGAAATGAGCTTTACAAAATTTTGCTAATTTTAATTATAGCGTATGAAATTCCAATAATAATTTAGAAGGGAAGTTTGAATAGATTATTATTAATTTAAAATTTTCCTTTGCATTTTAAAATTTTTAATTCACTTAATTTGTTTGTGATAATTAAATAATGCAAGATAAATAAAGAGACACAAATTTAAACACACAATGCACAAAGATTTAGCTGGTTCACAATATACAAACTAGGTATGTTGCTACGTTCAGTCCCAAGTCTCAAGCTTCTCTCTAGGACTTGGGATCCTATTACTATTCGTAATAAAAAAAAACTTCTCCTTCTACAGATGGAGAAACATTTACAAACTTTTCAGCTTAACTTTAAAACTTTCCTACAACCACTTCTCTTAGACAGTAACTCCCTGCTGCTTCTTCAAATGTCGTTATACATTTACCTTGAGCTTAGTTCAGTTCTCCACCTACGTAAGGAGTTAAGTGACGACCCCAAAACACAAGTTCCATAACCTCGGGTTTGATTTTCACAATCCAAAACATAATAACAACTAAATACATAGTCTTCATTTAAACTTCACGGAATAATATATAAATGTTCCTTATAAAAAGGACTACAATCCCAAGGTCTTCTAACCTTAACATAAACAGTACATATTGGTGTGATGTCGCAAGCACCCAAAAATAAAATCTTACTTTGGAAAATAAATATTAATGTAGTACTGTAAGTAAGAGTCGATCCCACAGAGAATGATTAATTTAATCTTATATTTTCGTAAATTAAAATTGGGGGGTTTTTAATTAAAGAAAATAATTTAAATAAAATTAACTAAAATAAATATACAAGAAATAAATAAGAAGAAAAAGCCTTGGTTTAAGTCAACATCCACTATCAAGAATTTACAACTGATCACTGATGCAAGAATAAATCAATTCATATTTTCAATATTCAACGTGGAATAATTACTCCCATTCGAATAATTTTTCTATCTCTCCTTAATTTTAGTTAAGCAGAAACAAGCGATCTAAATAACCCTTATTACTAAATAATCTCAGACAAGCGCTAAAGATTTAACCTAGTAGAAGCATAAAGAAATAGAGAGATCGTTGAACTAAACAACACAATCTAAGCGTCTGCATTTAATCTAGATGAATATTCTTCCTAAGATAAAATAATCTTTTGATAAGCAAAATAATTATTAACCTTAGTTGTTTCGCAAATTAAAGTGACCAAACAATTACGGATTTGATATTTAATTTAGCAGTAGATTTCAACGAATAATAAACTAGTGTGCACCCTAGCAATTAAACGAATTAATCATAAAATTAAACACAGAAAAATATTCAATACTCAAAATATAAATTGAACAATTAAAATAAATTAGATCTCACAGTGTATAAATCTTGATGGCTTCAATAACTTAAACCAAGAAAAAGAATTTAGCTACTCATAATTGTAGAGAGCATCAAAGAATAGAAGAGAGAATTTTTATTCTAATAGAAAAGTTGTATCTTACATTATGTGTCAAGCCCTCTATTTATAGGCTCCAAAATCCTCCTAACCTTAGTAGGAAGTACACTTTCTAAACCCTAATAGGATTTAAAATACAAATAAAAATAAAAGAAAAAGAAAAATAATTATTATCCTAACCCTAGTTGGAATTAAAATCCAATTTGGAATCAAAAAGTAGCAAAAATCCGAAATAATCCCGTTTTCGCGCATTAATGCTCCACAGGCGACCGCGTCTGCTGACGTCATCATACAGCCCGCGCATTGCGCGGCCCAGTTTTCTTAACCCGTCGTCAAAAGACGTCGTTTTAATTCCGCGGTGCTATTCGTCTACGCGCGCATTGCGCGGAAGCCTTTACTAATGGCCAAAACGACGGCGTCTTGCTCCGCTTGCTTGTTCCTTATCCGCGCCATGCGCGGTCGCCTGTGTTTCCGGTTAATTACCATTATGGCCTCTGATCTTTGTAGATTTTACAAATTTGCCCCCAAAGCTTATTTTCCTACAAAATAAAATAAATAAAAATAATATAAAATACTAAAAATCCTAAAAATACATAATAATAAATAAAACACCTAAAACACTAAAAATAAATAAAAACACGTAAATAAATAAAAATATAAAAATACTATAAAATTACCTAAATTAACATAAATTAGCTAAAACCCTATAAAACCTAATAAAATCAAAATGAGCTAAATAATTAAACATTTAAGCACACAATAAATATAAAAACTAAGTATTAGGGAATAAAAATAGCATATAATTTAACCCTAT
Source organism: Hedera helix (assembly GCA_947179155.2). NCBI lineage: Eukaryota > Viridiplantae > Streptophyta > Magnoliopsida > Apiales > Araliaceae > Hedera > Hedera helix. The sequence continues at coordinate 6,417,254 of OX359286.1, forward strand.
CAAATACCCCCACACTTAGCTTTTTGCTCGTCCTCGGGCAAAATAAAAATAAAAACTATAAAAATAAAACTAATTACCAAACAACTTACTTGAGCAACATATCAATATAAATTTCAACATCAGCCTCAAAGATTTTTTAATGATAACTCAAAGAAAATTTTAAAACCATGCAAAATCTAGAACTTCAACATATTTATCAATTTTACTTTACTCAATATCTTTTGTGTGTGTGAATCCAAATGTATCAAACTAATCAAAACTCAGATAAGTTTCGGTCATTAATTACCTTATAAAAGATATATAATAAAACTCAATATACTTATTTTTCACATCACTCTTTGCTAATATAGACAAATATAAATCAGAAGATCAAAAGGTTTCAAACAATTATATACACTAGGATTATTAATATGCATTTTGTTCAAATATTTTTTTCTTTTAATGGGTGCATTTTATGCTCCATCCCATTTTTTTCTTTCTTCATTTTTTTTTCACGGTGAGTGCATTTTATGCTCCATCTCACTAGCGAGTGCATTTTACGCTCTATCCTATTTTTTTTAATGTGTTTATGAGTGAGTGCGTTTTACGCCCCATCTCAACCCACCACAAGATTTTTTTCTTCAATAATAATCCTAGAAAAATTACCTAAATCATCTCCTCCAAATTATATTGTGCCTTATATTTTCACTTCAAATAATGATCAAATAAGGTATAGAGTTCAAAAATATCTTCCATAAGCATTTAACCATTTAAACTTTCTCTTAATTAAAACCAGCTTAAACAAATGGATATAAGTGCATAAAAATTTAAAGGATCTCAAACAAAGTAATAATCAATAAAAAGTCAAAATGCAAACTAAGCAAAAATTTATCCTTTTTCCAAGAGTTATTAAATAAAAATTAAAATTTTATCATTGGCTAAAAATTTAAAATTCAATTAACTCATTGCTCAAATGACACATCCTAAAAATAAAATAAAAAAACTACCCCATTTTCGTAGGAAACACGGTTACACTTAGCATGTGCAACAAGCCTTTAAACCCCAAGGTTACCCCAAGTGGACGAGTTTTGTCTCGTGAGGGTTTGCAGTGAATTTACCCACAAAATTCAAAATTTCAAAATTTTTAAAATTCCCTAAAATAAAATAATTTTTTTTCTTAAAAAAAAATAATTTTTTTTTTTAAATTCCCTAAAAATAAAATAAATATCCTAAATCCCTTCCACCACACTTAAAATTTACATTGTCCCCAATGTAAAATAAAATGCAAAGAAGAATGCACAAATAAATATAAAAAGGAAAAGGAAAAGAAATGCAAATCTGATTTCTTGGGTTGCCTCCCAAGCAGTGCCTTTGTTTATTGTCAGTGGCTCGACGGCAGACCAAAGTACTACGTCACTCCAACTTCTTGAATTTTGAATACTCCATCTATCACGTTATTCTTCATAGGTAGATTCAGTCTCCCTTACACGTGACATGAACGTTTAACTCCATTTTTCACAAACTAATATTGGAGATAATTATGAAGATTCTTTAAATTTAGAATGGGATCCTGCAAAACAAAAGATGAAAATTTATTAGGAGTAACAAGCAATGGAATGGAAATAATTGCATTATTATCAATAATCATTGGCAACGAATCTAATGGAGCTACGTCCTCCTTCAAATCTTGTTTCAGCTCAATTGTTTCTTCTTCCTTTAACTCCAAATTGTTGATAATTGCAATCTCTAATGTTTCCTTGTTTATTTCCTTAACAACTTCCGCCACCTTAGGCATGTCATCATCAAAAATAACATCATTGTCTATATTAACACTGTCTGCTTTATTGATGTTGTTTGCTTTCTCTTGCATCGGTGATAGAGGTACTGTCTTTTCTGGATCTTCTACACCGTTACCACTTCTTAACACTTATGCACTTGTATTCTCCGTTGGATTATCCACCGTTTGAGAAGGGACTTGCTCAGACTTTTGCTCTTCCACTTGATCGGTTGTGATTTGTCCTATTTGAGTACCCAAACGCTGAATAATCGCATTTGTTTCTTGAATACGTGACTTCATGTCTTGTTGAAATTGCAAAGTATCCTGTTGAAATTGCAAATTATTAATTTCAATTAATTTAATCATATCCTCTAAAGACATATCAGACGTATTTGTTTGACTCTGTTGTTGTTAGGGATATGGCTACATGTATTGTTGATAGCTTGAAAAATTCTGATTTGCGGGTGGATTCATTTGTGGATTCTCATAGCCAAAATTGGGATGATCCCTCCATCCTGAATTATACGCGTTTGAATAGGGATCATATCGCCATTGAGGTTGACCAGGCAAACCACTTGCTATATTGACTTGCTCATATGATTCCTCTTGAAGAATGGGGCATATATTAGGTGGATGTCCTACCATCGCACAAATCCTACAAGCTTCTATTTGTTGTGCATTACCTGCAACTATTTGATAAACAAGAGAAGTTAGATCATTAATTTGTTGCTTAAGAGAAGAAATAATTACCTCATTGGCATAATCATGCATGAATTCCCTCCCGAACCTGCACCACTAAATTGAATTATGAAAAACTAAAAAAAATAAAATCTAAAATATAAAAATAAAAAATTACTAAATTAAATACATATTTATAAAAGCACAAAATTAAATTAAAATCATTCCCCGGTAGCGGCGCCAAAATTTGGTGTGATGTCGCAAGCACCAAAAAATAAAATCTTACTTTGGAAAATAAATATTAATGTAATAGTGTAAGTAAGAGTCGATCCCACAGAGAATGATTAATTTAATCTTATGTTTTCGTAAATTAAAATTGGGGGGTTTTTAATTAAAGAAATAATTTAAATAAAATTAACTAAAATAAATATACAAGAAATAAATAAGAAGAAAAAGTCTTGGTTTAAGTCAACATCCACCATCAAGAATTTACAACATCACTAATGCAAGAATAAAATAATTCATATTTTAAATATTCAACGTGGAATAATTACTTCCATTCGAATAATTTTCCTATCTCTCCTTAATTTTAGTTAAGCAGAAACAAGCGATCTAAATTGTGAGGATCCGAATTTTCGGAATTGTTTAATAATATTAAATGAGAATTTAATTGATAAAAATTATCAAGGTTATGTAAATTAATTATTATTTTATGTGAATTAATGTATGGGATGGGATTTAATTAGTAAATTAAATCTGTACAGAGATCACGATGAATGGTATGGAATTAAAGAAATTGAAAAGCAAATAAATTGTTTAAAAATAATTTATTAAGAATAAGAGAAATTTCATGTAAATGTACAATAAAATTGTACAAATAAATTATTATGGAAGTGCAGAAATTATGTTTTAAATGAGGTTATGTGATAATGTGAAAGGCATGAATTAACTATGTATATATTGATATATACATTTTTATATGTATGTGTGTTATGTTTAAGTGATAAATATAAATGCTATTAATTATGAAAATTAAGGGATTAATAATTAAATTAATCCAATTTTAAATGAAAAGCGAATGAGGAAGTTAATAAAATTATAATTATTGATTTTAGAGTTTATCAAGAATTTTGGAAGAAGTTTAGAAATTAAATTAATTGAGAAGGAAAGGTAATTATATAAATTATATAATAATAAATTATATAATTTATATAAGGAAATTAAAATAAGGTATGAAGAAAATAATAATTATATAAATTATATAAGAATAATTATGTAATTTATATAAGGTGATTAAATGGAATAAGGTTGGAGGAAATTAAGAAATTATTTAAGAAAGAAGAATGTAAATATATAAATTATATAATATTAAATTATATAATTTATATATAAAGAAATTATTGTAAATATTAAAGAAATTGAATAATAAATAAGAAAAAAGAATGTTTTAAGTAATTAAAAATTATATTTATGTATAATGGAATTATTATGACTTTTATGAAAAATAATATTTCGGAAACGTGAACATGTTAATGTAACATGTTGTCCAAGTAACGGAGTGAAAAATTATGAAAGATAATTTTTATAAGTTATATGAATTATTTTATGATTTTTGGAGGTATAAATTACCTCATATAATTACATGCATGTCATTATGCGTGTACAAAATTTATCAAGTAAAGTACCCAAAAAGGGTGTTAATATTATTTATAAATCATATTATGTTTTTTAATGAATTAAAATAAATATTTTATATATATTATATAAAATATTTATTACACGAAATAATTAGATAATGTATTAAAATTGAATTTTGCGTGCTAAATCTGGAAAGTCCGAGAGAGTCTTAAGTCGGTGGATTTTTTTTATATATACTCCAATATGGTTAGTTTATATGGATATAAAAAAGAAAAAAAAAGGAAATAGAAAGCAAATAAAAGAAGAAAAAGAAAGCAAGCAAACACAAAACTTGCTTTCTATTTCTCTCTCTCTACCGTAGCTACCATCACCGGAAACAACCATCATACACCACCATGGCTGTCAAGAAAGGAAGGCTTTGGTGCCATCAAGAGGAGAAGATCTCAAGCTTGGAAGGTAGAAAATTATTATTATTTAAATTATTTGGTATTTATGTTGTTAAATAAAGTTTGTGGAAAAATAGGAAATAATTAGAATAATTATTTATGAATGTATATTTATGATTTATGTAATTTTTGGAATATTTATATTGAGAAATTAGGAGCAAAAATGGTGGAAATGAAATTAATTTAGAAAAAATTGGCTTACTGTTTGTGCTGCGAAACTGGAAAAGAAAAAGGGAGGGCCGCGCATTGCGCGCGGCCATTTTTTTGCCGGAGGTAAGGTTAAAACGACGCCGTTTCTAGGGCCGCAAATATTGGTCGGTCGCGCAATGCGCGACTGCCTTTTTGTGTCGCCAAACGGCGTCGTTTGACGGAAAAGGGCGAGGGGGGGCTGTCGCGCCTTGCGCGGCTGAACTTTGGACGGAAAAGACTATCATGCCCTCGGTCTTTTCCAGAAATACCGACCGTGTCCCTAGAGACACGAAAATTACAGAATTGCCCCTGGACGTTCCGAAAAATTCTGAATTTGTCCCTAACGTTACTGAAATTACGGTTTTGCCCTCCAGTCTTTCTAGAAAATACCGAATATGTCCCTAAGGGCGCTGAAATGACGAAAATGCCCCCAGAAATGCTTTGTAATTAAAATAAATGTTTAAAATTTGTTTAAAAATTGTAGAAAATTATAGAAAAGATACTTGGGCATTAAATTTAATATTCTTGATTAAATAGTAAATATTGGGGATTAATATTTAAATGTTTAAATATTAATCTAATAAGGTTACAAGCTAGAAAATGATTAAATAAATTTTTCGGACGACGAAATATGTTAAAATTTATCCGATGAACCGGGTTGTCCGTAGTGAATGTTTTTGATATTAAGTTAAATAAATATATTAAGGAACGAGGTTAATATAATTAACCATATTAATTAATAATTAACTCGATACCTTAAAATAAATTGTCGGATAGGGTTAATTATATTATGGATGATATTAATTAATTAAATTAATATCATAAGAGGATAAATAATTATTATTTGATTATTTTATGTTCATATGTTGATCGAGTTAAGGGTTTGAGCTATCCATTTAAATAATTGGATGACAGGCAAGTTCTTCAGTCCTTTTAAGTTAAATGTTTAATTGTTATAATATGTTAAAGCTTGTCAAATGCATAGGAATTATGTGTTATGTGATACGTGGATAATATGACAACTATGTGTACTTTGTGCAATAATATGAGATATATTGCTATAGTAGAAGCACAAGCAAGTGATGTATGACACACACTGAGCATATTAAGGTACGTGCTACGTGACGCATAAACTGTTGAACTTGCTGAGCCGTTGTGCTCATTACTTGCTTAAATTAAACTTTTGCAGGTTAAGAAATAAATTTCAAGAATTTCGGATTATGTAGAGACGGGTTACCATAGAAGGTTGTGAACGTTATATTTTTATATTATAAATCAATGTGGATAAATTTGCCGAGTTTATAATGATGCATTGTGTATGCTTACATATATGGTGAATCCGGTTAAGATAAATAAAGTTAAATTGTGAATTGAGATGGTTCAAGATAGTTGTCATGGTAAGATGTATTAATGATGAATTATGAAATAAGGAATAAATGTATGGCTGTGAATAATATAAAATTGTGAATGTTGAGCATTATTGAGCTTTACGATAATGATAATAGAAAGAAAAAGTAAAGGTTGCGATCCAGGGACGAGGATCGAGATACAAAGTTTTAAATGATCAAATATTTAATATAATGATTGAGAAAAAGAAAAAAAAAATTATACCGAAAATTTGGTAATTGATGATTTTTGAAATTAAATAATAGACCAATTTAGGTGATGAAAGATTTATTAACGAACCGAAATTTGGACATAAGGTAAATAATGTTTAATAAACATGAAATTAAGGTATTAAAGTGGGTCGAATTTCGGGGTCGTTACATAAATAACCCTTATTACTAAATAATCTCAGACAAGCGCTAAAGATTTAACCTAGTAGCAACATAAAGAAATAGAGAGATCGTTGAACTAAACAACACAATCCAAGCGTCTGCATTTAATCTAGATGAATATTCTTCCTAAAATAAAATAATCTTTTGATAAACTAAATAATTATTAACCTTAGTTGCTTCTCAAATTAAAGTGACCAAACAATTACGGATTTGATATTTAATTTAGCAGTAGATTTCAACGAATAATAAACTAGTGTGCACCCTAGCAAATAAACGAATTAATCATAAAATTAAACGCAGAAAAATATTCAATACTCAAAATATAAATTGAACAATTAAAATAAATTAGATCTCACAGTGTATAAAATTTGATGGCTTCAATAACTTAAACCAAGAAAAAGAATTTAGCTACTTATAATTGTAGAGAGCATCAAAGAAAAGAAGAGAGAATTTTTATTCTAATAGAAAAGTTATATCTTACATTATGTGTCAAGCCCTCTATTTATAGGCTCCAAAATCCTCCTAACCCTAGTAGGAAGTACACTTTCCAAACCCTAATAGGATTTAAAATACAAATAAAAATAAAAGAAAAAGAAAAATAATTATTATCCTAACCCTAGTTGGAATTAAAATCCAATTTGGAATCAAAAAGTAGCAAAAATCCGAAATAATCCCGTTTTCGCGCATTAATGATCCATCCAAACAAGCCCTTCGCTCGCCAGTTGACCAAGTCAACGCGGAACGCGTCTGCTGACGTCATCATACAGTCCGCGCATTGTGCGACCCAGTTTTCTTAATCGGTCGTCAAACGACGTCGTTTTAATTCCGCGGTGCTATTCGCCTACCCGCGCATTGCGCGGAAGCCTTTACTGATGGCCAAAACGGCGTCGTCTTGCTCTGCTTGCTTGTTCCTTACCCGCGCCATGCGCGGACGCCTGTGTTTCCTGTTAATTACCATTATGGCCTCTGATCTTTGCAGATTTTACAAACTTGCCCCCAAAGCTTATTTTCCTACAAAATAAAATAAATAAAAATACTAAAAATCCTAAAAACACATAATAATAAAAAAAACACCTAAAACACTAAAAATAAATAAAAACACATAAATAAAAAGAAATATAAAATTACTATAAAATTACCTAAATTAACATAAATTAACTAAAACCCTATAAAACCTAGTAAAATCAAAATGAGCTAAATAATTAAACATTTAAGCACACAATAAATATAAAAACTAAGTATTAGGGAATAAAAATAGCATATAATTGAACTCTATCACATATCTTAAGGGATTACAAAAGATTTACAATTGTAATTACATATTAAACAATTAATCTATCTAACATGTAATAATCTAATCTAAGTTTTGACTTTTCCCTTGCCCTTGTCCTTCTTGGAGCATTCAAACTTAGCTGAAAAATGGTTCATGATATAGTAAAGATGAGCAACGAGCTTGCTCAACAAGTTTAAGATCACTAAATTCAGTATTTGATATATCATGAGTAAATGATAATAACTTCAGAGTTTTCAACAATATATATAAAAATTGTGAAAAAACAAGAATCAAATTTCAATCAAAAGAAATAATTGAGTCTTTACTACTGAGTGGCCTCCAAGGACCATGAACTAATACATAAGGTAAATCAGATATGTATCTGATCCTTTTATTATTTTGGCACTTGAGGGGATTAACCTCTTGTACCCGCTGTATATGCATAATATTTAGACATCTTGCGCAAAGTTCAATTTTTTGAAATATAATCCCCTTATTTAGGGTTGTTCGTTCTCAGTCTTACTATAAGAATCCGCACCAACCAATGATTTGGATAAACTTTTAAAAATATTCAAGTTATTAAATTTATGCATGCAGTGTTTAGCCGAACAATTAGCTTAGACATTCTTAAAAGTTCATAAATCAAAGAACTATAACGCTTCAAATGCACTATATGCGAATTCATAAACAATATGGATGTGGATTAATTTTCAATAATTAAACCACTTAAATTCTTGTAAGAATGAATACAAGTTCAGGTATAGAAAACTTGTTCAATATAAATTTAAGTACGGTTAGGGAACTTGTCTCAATTGTTGATTACCGCTAACCAATACAACCTAATGTCCTTTGAATAGACCTAACAATTAATCTAATGGATCTTTCAATTAGTATCATATCTAGGTTCATATAATAACATTTGTACATCTTAATTTCTAATGCTTAACCACATAATTAAATAACTAAGTGTATATTAAACACTAAGAAAATATCATCATAATTTGATAATATTTAAATAACATAAAACCTATATTAATCATTTAATATAGTTTAAGCTTCTATCTAATATTATTTACCATTTAATAATATTTTATTAACCTCATAATATTGTTAATCATTTAATAATATTTTATTCAATTTATAATATTATTAATCATTTAATAATATTTTATTCATTTCTTAATATTATTTTTTATTTAATAATATTTATTCAATTTATAATATTATTAATCATTTAATAATATTTTATTCATTTCTTAATATTATTATTCATTTAATAATATTTTATTCAATTTATAATATTACTAATCATTCAATAATATTTTATTCATTTAAAAATTGATAACTATTAATGTTATATAAAATTATATTTTTTGACCAATTTTATTTTCAAAAGATACGACCCGACCAGTTTTTGTAACAATCCAAATTTTTAATAAGATTTTTTTTTTACATAAGTAAATATATTTGTATTTAATATTATGTGTAATTACATTATGTAATTAATATTGTGTGTTTTTATATATTAACAAATGAAATAAAACATTCTAAAATTAAATTATTGAAACATAATTTAATTAAAAACCCTAAACCTAATTAGGAAACCTTAATCTAAAATTATAAAACCCTAATCTAATTAAGAAACCCTAATCTTAATTAGTAAACTCTAACTCTAAATGGCAAACCCTAATGGCCAAACCCTAAGGGTTAAACCCTAAAGACACTTGTGAAATGACTAAATTAACTTCACAATCTCAGTCACACAAAGCAACAAAGAAACAAAATAGAATCTTTCTTCCATAAAGCAAAATAGAAGCTAAATTATGTCCACATGAATTTGGAAATGTATGAGTCACCATTTATAATGATTCAAAGTCATTTATTGACATTAATGAACTTGAAAACCGACCTCCTAGTGGAGGTTTGATCATGATCATTACAACAAACTTAGCCTGTAAGAAAAAGTGTCTAAATAACCATTACACCCTAAAACTAGCCCTCCTATAAATAGAGAGCACTCCCATTGATGAAACTCACGAAATTCACAACCAATATCAGTCACAATTAAAGCCCCATAAGCCTCAGATTTTCCTTTGATCAGAATCTAGGAGGAAATTAGCAAATTTGCTTCAAGAGGTATAAACCCTAAATTTCTTGTAGATCTTTAATCTTTTGTTAGATGTTATGTTTTGATGTTTATAAATGATTGATATTGTGTATATAACTGATATGGGTTGCTTAATTGAGGTTTCATAAAATCTAGATGCATAAAATAATAGATTTTAGATCTCTGTCCAAAACTGCCAAGAACCCTAAAATTCATGTCTGATAGCCTATTTTGTCAGACATTTTGATCCTTTTAAATTGATAGTTTAGGTTGTTTGTGTGTTTATAATTGTATTATGCCATGAGGTTAAAAATCTGAAATATGAATCACCCCAATCGGAGCATTGTATTGTTAGATATTGATGGTCAAACCTCATTAACCGATCACGGTGGCTGTTTCTGGAAATTCCAGAAAATGAAGAACAGTCTGACAAGGCATATTGTTAGATAGTTTGATTCAATCCTATAGGCTGTATGACGTGTTTTAATGTGTGTAGATGTAGTATGCCATGTAGGGAAGACATAGAGACCAACCAAACACCCATTGGATCAATATATAGACAGTTATGCATGAGGGAAAGTGACTACTCGATCACGGTTTCTGGAAAAAAAACCCAAAAAATCTAGGCAACCCAGAAACGTGAAGAACAGCTCTTACAAGTTGTTTGACCAGCCTAGATCTTCCTGTTGTGTTGTTATTTGAGATATAAATTTACATAGAGGTCTAGTATTACATGTATTCTATAACATAGAACCATTTATAATGTCAAATTATTGTCGGAACAAGGATATTTTCTTGTCAGAAACCTACTACTGGATGTTAACCGGAAGTTTTCTGGGTTGCCCAGAAACTTTAAAAACAGGCTTGCATGCTTGTTTGACCGGATCATAACTTTTTGTTATGATGCTATATTGATGAACCAAAAGAATTTAAGTTTACACTGACATAAATACTACACCTAGAAACAATTAGGTTTCCAAAACAGATCATGATATGGAATTAATTTGAGGTCAAAAGTCCCTCATCGGCGTTGATCGAAAATCTAGGCAGCTTATGAACATTCAAGGCTATATTGACGGCTTGCCTGTCGCTATAGGCCTTTAGCGACGACCTTCTTCAGGAAAACCAAGTACACCTATAACGACGGATTTAACGAGAAAATTATTTTAAATTCTTTATAATTAGCATATAGCGGCGGATTGAGTCCGTAGCTATGTTAATAAATCATAAATTTAATAAACTTTAATAATAAAATCAATTAAAATACTTTTAGCGACGAATATAATATTAATTAACTAAAAATCAATCTAGGGTGCTTCTAAATTGACTTTAAGCAACAGACAAGCTTTGTAAAATTAAAATATAAATCTTTAATAAATTAATTAGCGATGGATAAAATATATAAACACTATATAACATCGAATACAACAATTAAAGTGACGAATCAACGCCGAATCATAAACGTATTTAATTAATTAAATTGAATATATAATTTTATATACTCTAACAATTATTGTTGTTATATAATAAATATATTTAGGCTATAAATACAAGTCTAAATACCACGTACGATTACCAGGCAAGTTTTCTTTCTTAAACTTATTCTCATTGAGCAAGTTTTCTTGAATTTATTTTATTGTGCAAATCTTTCTTCAAAATTCGTACTTATGGTGCAAGTTTTCTAACTCAAACTCGAGTTATATTTCAATTATATGCTAAGTGGTTTAATTATTAGAAATTATTCCACATCGATAATTATTTTTGACATTCGTACATAGTGCATTTGCATTCTTGAGCAAGTTTACTAACTCAAACTCATTTCATTGAGCAATTTTATTATCTATTGCACATTGTGCAATAGCATACTTTTAACCGTCAAATTTTATTTGACTTATGAAATTCTTAATTTTGTAAAATATTTATTCTGATAATTCTTTTTGATCTTGTTTATTTTTAAACAAGTATTTTATTCCTTGTACATTTATGTATAAACTTATTATTCCAAATTTTGAATTCATTTAATTACATTGTTCGTGCTATCTATTATTAGGAAGTTATTGCTTATTGTTTAAGCATAACTTAAAGAGTTGAACTATTATTTGCGTGACTTTAACTTGATAAATTATCAAAGTACAAAGTGTTGAATGGAAACCAATATTACTTGGTAAAAAATATATACTGAAACTTTGCCTCTTTTTATAAGAGTGGTGATCGGCTGTAATACACTGACCCTGGCTTAGGTAGTCAATGGACTGGCCTCAGTGTGTCTAGAACACTGGTAGGATGATATGCATACTCCTAGGTTATAAATAGACTGATCTTTTATTAAATAACTGAATCAATAATTCTTAAGTCTACATGACCTCTTGGAATGATTATTAAATCCGGTTGAACAGATCAACCAATGGTTTCTAAGTCTTTTTGACTGACAGAAACCATGTGTGTGGTTTGATAGATCAGACCTCAGTATATATAAATGAATTTTTTTTGAACTAAAGGTTCTTTCAAATTCAGATATAATGTGAGTAGTTTATTCATTTTATTGAAACTTGCTGAGCATTTGTAGCTCATCCTTGCAAATATTTTTTCATTTGCAGTATTGAAAGATAATCCAGATCATTCGATTATGAAATCTGATGGAAAGAGACGTTGTTAGATTAGGTTTATTGCTTTTACTTATACTATTTAACTCTTTTAAGACTTTGATGTAATAATAATATGTTGTTTGAAAATCTATGTAACCGAAATCAAAGTTATGAAATATATTATCATCTTTTGCTATATCTATTGTGTTGTACTTACATTTTAGATTATTTAGAATGTTGTCCTAATTTAGTACAGTATCTATATGAACTATACATCTGAATGAGGGTGTTGAATGATTTAAGGAGTTCTGTAAGAATAGAGAGTTGCTCCCTCTATTCCAGGAACAAACTTATCATCTTATACTGTGAATTCCAGATAGATAGGAATTATTGATATCAAAGAGATATCCATGAGACATGAATCTATACATCCAAGTGAGGGTATCCAAACACAGTAATTGTTCTGACGAGAACTACTATCTGTTATGGGATACTGTGAACCTGAGATTGATAGAAGTTATGTATTATGAAATATTTATAGTTAATTAGTCAGTGTGAGCACCTAATCTGCTACAGGAGGTGTAGAGATTTTGGGGGCGTCACAATTTGGTATCAGAGCTATAGACTGTAGCTCTAGGGTATAGGTACCTTAGGATATAGTCTTTGAGTCCGTAAAAAAATTTTAAATACACATAAAATAACTAAAATCCTTATTATCTTTTTGTGTAAAACTGTTTCATCAGAATACTAAACAAGTAAAAATTTTATATAGGATGGCTGACTCAGATTGGGAAGACTTACCAGAGGTAATTGATCCACAAGAGATAGAAAACAAACAAGAAGAGCCAGTTGTAAATAAAGTTGAATATGATACTGTAGTTCAGGCAAATTACAGACCTAGCTATAGAAGAAATTCAGGCAGTAGACATAAGAGCTGATGCAGCTGAAAGGTTGTTAGAAGTAGAGAGAGATGTTGCTAATCAATTGAGGATACTACTACTAAAGGCAAAAAGAGAGAAACAGATTCTTTAGGCTCAATTAGAGCAAGTTGTTCGAGGATATCGTAACTCATTTGGCAAACTAGAATGTAAGGTGATTAAGTATCCAACGAAGGAAGGTATGACATATTATCTTATAAATCGATCAGTGGTATGCCACATGATCCAGGATTCCTGTGATGAGGCTCGTCATCATTGAGTATATTATAGGACTAGAGTTACCTTCTAGTAGTGTGAAGTAGAAAGTTTTAAAAAGAGAAATCGTTTTTATAACTAATGATAGTATATCACTAGTCGAATACGTAACCTACATTGTATGATATACAAGATATGTTTATTAAACCAAATGGTTATTTAATTGTATGTGTGTACTTGTATTTATACTAGTTTACCTGTTGACATTAGATAAATAGCATCATAAAAGGTATTACAAGCATAAATTAATATGAAACAATAGAGGTAAACCCCACACTATAACTATTTGTTATTATTGAGAACATTATAGAGTAAACACGAAAACCACCACCTGTTGAGACCAACACATCTAAAATAACTATGAGTGAGAGCAGTGCTTAAATAAAATTCTATAAAAACAAAAAGAGATAACAACGAAGGGAAAAAGGAAATTCAAAGGGAATGTATAAAAATAACAAAAGGAAGTGGGATGCCATTTATTTGAATAACTCTAATAGAGGGAGAAATAATAATAGATATAATCACAATAGCGAAATTAATAAATAATACCAACAAAAATAATAAGAGATTTGATCTACGTGGTGTATGTAAAAAGGGATACAAAAGAAGTATATCGCATAAAAATCACTTGTCTTACCTATAGACAACATGGGCATTACTCTAATCATTGTCCTCATAATAGAAACCATAATAAAAATAAAATACATAGAAATGACAAACGTTTCAATTACGGGTCAGTAGAGCACATAGTTAGATTTTGTCTAAAACCTAGAAATTAAAATATAAAGGGAAATCAAAACCCTAATAATAAACTAAGCCAACAGTAGTAGAAGGTGGTTAGAGATGACAAAGGATTCTAACTGTGAAATCCTATGTCATCCCTGAAAATCTAGACTCTCCGTAAGGAACACCGTATAAAAATGGTAACAAAATAATAAGGACAGTGTGAGGTTCTATCCATAGTAAATGGAAAGTCACAATTTGGTGTCATTATAGACACATTAAGTCAGAAGAAATTAAGAGTAATAACAAAACAACAAGGTACTGAGAAAATATTTTAACCAATTTAAGATTTAGGTAAGAGTTCTAGTTAACTCTACCCAGAAATTTTTCATTATAAAGAATGTTTCGACTTTGTTGTACAGAGTCAAAGAAATACAGGAGATAAACAAAGAGTGTCAGAAAGGTAAAACCTGAAATCACTTATACTAAGAATAGAAGAAATAAAGATGGGGAATTGAACTACAAGGATAAAATTTGGGGTTTTCTCAGTACAAACACTAAAAGAAAAAAAAATTAAAATAACCTCATAGCTCTAAGTTTGCTGTTCACCTGGTAGTATTAAAAGATGTAAAGACCTAAGTCAACATTTTTTGTGGTCAAACATGATAGGAGTAATAACATAATAGGTAAGTAACTGTCTCACGTGTCATAAAGAATAAATATAGAACACCTTTATGGGTATAAAGTCTGGGAAACGACAAATGCTAGAGTCCGAGATAGTTCAATAGAACACGGTAGTTATAAGAATCGTGCGTAAGAGATTGCAAGCACTCAAGACCAATAGAAGGAGTATACAGATAATCAGAAACAACCAAGAGAGTTCAACGTCGGGAGCCACGTATTCTTGACAGTGTTTCCTTGATAGGGCAAAATACGTTTTGGCAATACATGGAAAATTAAGTCTAAATATTTATTGGACCATTACAGATATCGAGGAGAATAGATGATGTAGCCTATGAGGTAGCCCTATCTCCTGGGATATGTCACATTCAAAATATGTTTCACATGTTCGTACTATAAGTCTATCCAAATAAAGAAAATTTTGTTATATTTAGAAGTATTCATGTCCGGATCATTGATTGGAAAGAACAAGTTGCGAAATAAAGTGATTGATAGGGTTAATTTATACGATATTTTTATTTCCTAATACTTAATTTTTATATTTATTGTGTGCTTAAATGTTTAATTATTTAGCTTATTTTAGTTTTAATAGGTTTTATAGGACTTTAGTGAATTTATGTTAATTTAGGTAATTTTATAGTATTTTTATATTTCTTTTTATTTATGTGTTTTTATTTATTTTTAGTATTTTAGGAGTTTTATTTATTATTATGTGTTTTTAGAATTTTTAGTATTTTTATATTATTTTTTAATGATTTTATATTTTATTTTGTAGGAAAAATAAGCTTTGGGGGAAATTTTGTAAATTCTGCAAAGATCTGATGGCATTTTGGTAATTAAGCAGCACGGTGGCATAATGGTAATTTCAGAAACGGACGTTCGCGCAATGCGCGCGTAGTGAAGCAGGAGCGCCGGAGAAACGACGTTGTTTGGCGTTCGGTGAAGAAAGCGTTCGCGTCATGCGCGAGGTGATGCAGAGTCAGCAACAGGAAAAGAAACGGCGTCGTTTAGAACCTTCAGAGACAGTCGCACATTGCGTCGGAGCTGGTGACCGGTACTGTAGCGAAGACCGTGTTTGTCTGCGCATTAATTGCCAGAAACGGGATTATTTCGCGAATTTTGCTACTTTTTGATTCCAAATTGGATTTTAATTCCAATTAGGGTTAGTATAATAATTATTTTATTTTTCTTTTATTTTTATTTGTATTTTAAATCCTATTAGAGTTTGGAAAATGTACTTCCTATTAGGGTTAGGAGGATTTTGGAGCCTATAAATAGAGGACTTGACACACAATGTAAAAAATAACTTTTCTAATAAGAAAAATTCTCTCTTCTATTCTTTGGTGCTCTCTACAATTATGAGTAGCTAAATTCTTTTTCTTAGTTTTAGTGATTGAAGCCATCAAGATTTACACAATGTGAGATCTAATTAATTATAATTGTTCAATTTATATTTTGAGTATTGACTATTTTTCTGTGTTTAATTTTATGATTAATCCGTTTAATTGCTAGGATGCATACTAGTTTATTATTCGTTGAAATCTACTGCTAAATTAAATATCAAATCCGTAATTGTTTGGTCACTTTAATTTGCGAAACAAGTAAGATTAATAATTATTTTGCATATCAAAAGATTGTTATATCTTAGAAAAAATATTCATCTAAATTAAATGCAGACGCTTGGATTGTGTTGTTTAGAATGATTTCTCTATTTTTTTATGCTGCTACTAGGTTAAATCTTTAGCGCTTGTCTAAGATTATTTAGTAATAAGGGTTATTTAGATCGATTGTTTCTACTTAACTAAAATTAAGGAGAGATAGAAAAATTATTCGAATGGAAGTAATTATTCCACGTTGAATATTTAAAATATGAATTGAGTTATTCTTGCATTAGTGATCAGTTGTAAATTCTTGATGGTGGATGTTGACTTAAACCAAGGTTTTTTCTTCTCATTTATTTCATTAAATTACTTGCATATTTAATTTAATTAGTTTTATTTAAAATATTTTTTTAATTAAAAATCTCCCAATTTTTGTTTGCGAAAACATAAAATTAAATTAATCATTCTCTATGAGATCGACTCTTACTTGCAATACTACATATTTATTTTTCAAAAGTAAGATTTTATTTTTGAGTGCTTGCGACATCACACCAAATTTTGGCGCTGTTGCCGGGGAATGATTTTACATTAACTTTGTGCTTTTGTAAATATTTATTTAATTTAGTAATTTTTCTTAGATTTTATTTTTCTAGTTTTTCATAATTTAATTTAGTGGTGCAGGTTAAAGATGGAAGTCATGTATGATTATGTCAACGAGGTAACTATTTCTTCTCTTAAGCAATAAATTGATACCCTAGCTTCTCTTGTTTATCAAATGGCTGCAAGTAATGCACAACCAATGGAAGCTTGTAGGATTTGTGCGGTGGTAGGACATCCAACTAATATGTGCCTCATTCTTCAAGAAGAGTCCTATGAATAAGTCAATACAACAAGTGGTATCCCTGGTCAACCCCAATAGAAAAATGATACCTATTCAAAAGCGTATAATTCATGATGGAGGGATCATCCTAATTTTGGCTATGAGAATCCATAAGTGAATCCGTCTATAAATCAGAATTTCCTAAGTTATCAACAATACCTACATTCATAACCCCAACAAGAACAGGGCCAATCATTTAATTCTGATATGTCTTTAGAGGATATAGTTAAACAACTTAGCACTAACACGTTGCAATTTCAACAGGAAACAAAGGCAAATATACAGAATTTGGAAAAACAAATGGGTCAAATGGCAATCGCACTCAGTCAATCGGAGGAACAAGATTCTAAAAAATTACCTTCTCAAACGGTGACTAATCCAACGGAGAATACAAGTGTACAAGTGTTAAGAAGTGGTAACGGTATAGAAGATCAAGAAAAGACAGTCCCTCCATCACCGAAGCAA
The DNA here is from genome assembly GCA_947179155.2 of Hedera helix. Taxonomy (NCBI): domain Eukaryota; kingdom Viridiplantae; phylum Streptophyta; class Magnoliopsida; order Apiales; family Araliaceae; genus Hedera; species Hedera helix. The sequence continues at coordinate 6,435,247 of OX359286.1, forward strand.
GATAAAGCAAACAACATCAATGAAGCGGACAATGTTCATATAGACAATGATGTTATTTTTTATGATGACATGCTTAAGGTGGCGGAAGTTGTTGAGAAAATAAACAAGAAAAAGTTAGAGATTGCAATTACCAACAATTTGGAAGAAGAAACAATTGAGCTGAAACAAGATTTGAAGGAGGATGAAGTTCCATTAAATTCTTTGCCAATGATTGTTGATAATAATGCAATTATTTTCATTCCATTACATGTTACTCATGACAAATTTTTATGTTTTGTTTTGCAGGATCCCATTCCGAATATAAAAACTCTTTCTAGTCATATTAAATATCTATACGTTGAAGAGGGAGTAAAACGTTCATGTCATGTGCAAGGGAGCCTGAATCTACCGATGAAGAAAGACGTAATGGATGGGGTACTCAAAATTCACGAAGTTGGAGTGACGTAGTACTTTGGCCTACTTTCGAGCCAATGACAATAAATAAAGGCGCTACTTGGGAGGTAACCCAATAAATCAGATTTGCATTTCTTTTCCTTTTTCTTTTTATAGTTATTTGTGTCTGTTTCTTTGCATTTTACTTTACATTGGGGACGATGTAAATTTTAAGTGTGGGGGAAGGAATTTAGGATTTTTGTTATTTTTAGGTTATATTTTAAAATTTTTATTATTTTTAGGTCATATTTTAAAAATTAAAATTTTAGGAAATTTTAAAAATTTTGAAATTTTGAATTCTGTGGGTAAATTCACTACAAACCCTCACGAGACAAAACTCGTCCATTTTTGGTAACCTTGGGGTTTAAAGGCTTGTTGCACATGCTAAGTGTAACCTTGTTTCCTACGAAAATAGGGTAATTTTTTATTTTATTTTTAGGATGAGTCACTTGAGCAATGAGTTAATTGGATTTTAAATTTTTAGTCAATGATAAAAATTTTGAATTTTATTTAAAAACTCTTGGGAAAAGGATAAATTTTTGCTTAGTTTGAATTTTTGACTTTTTATTGATTATTACTTTGATTGAGATCCTTTAAATTTTTATGCACTTATATTTATTTGTTTGAGTTAGTTTTAATTTAGAGAAAATTTATATAGTTAAATGCTTATGAAAGATATTTTTGAGCTCTATATCTTATTTGATCATTATTTGAAATGAAATATAAGGCAAAATATAATTTGGAGGAGATGATTTAGGTAATTTTTCTAGGATTATTATTGAAGAAAAAAAATAAAAAAATCTTGTGGTGGGTTGAGATGGAACGTAAAACGCACTTACTCATAAACACATGAAAAAGTGGGATGAAGGATAAAATGCATTCACTAAAGAAAAAAGAAAAAGAAAGAAAGAAAGAAAGAAAATGGGATGGAGCATAAAATGCACCCATTAAAAGGGAAAAAAAATTGGAAAAATATTTAAAAAATTGTTATTAATAATCCTAGTATGCCTAATTGTTTGAAACCTTTTGATCTTCTAATTTATATTTGTCTATATTAATAAAGAGTAATGTGAAAAATAAATATATTGAGTTTTGGTGTATGTCTTTTATAAGGTAATTACTAACCTAAACTTATCCAAGTTTTGATTAGTTTGATACATTTGGATTCACACACACAAAAGATCTTGAGTAGTGTAAGATTAATAAATATGAAATTTTCTTTGAGTTATCATTTAAAAAATCTTTGAGGCTGATGTTAAAATTTGTATTGATTTGTTGCTCGAGTAAGTTATTTGGTTATTATTTTTTATTTTTTATTCTTGTTCTGCTTGAGGACAAACAAAAAGCTAAGTGTGGGGGTATTTGATAGGGTTAAATTGTACGATATTTTTATTCCCTAATACTTAATTTTTATATTTATTGTGTGCTTAAATGTTTAATTATTTAGGTTATTTTGGTTTTAATAGGTTTTGTAGGACTTTAGTGAATTTATGTTAATTTAGGTAATTTTATAGTATTTTTAAATTTCTTTTTATTTATGTGTTTTTATTTATTGTATTATAGGAGTTTTATTTATTATTATGTGTTTTTAGGATTTTTAGTATTTTTATATTATTTTTAATTATTTTATATTTTATTTTGTAGGAAAAATAAGCTTTGGGGGCAATTTTGTGGAATCTGCAAAGATCTGATGGCATTTTGGTAATTAAGCAGCACGGTGGCATAATGGTAATTTCCGAAACGGACGTCTGGGCAATGCGCACGTTGTGAAGCAGGAGCGCCGGAGAAACGACATCATTTGGCATTCGGTGAAGAAAGCGTCCGCGCAATGCGCGAGGTGATGCAGAGTCAGCAACAAGAAATGAAACGACGTTGTTTAGAACCTTCAGAGACAGTCGTGCATTGGGCGGCGGCTGGCGACCGGTACTGTAGCGAAGGCCGTGTTTGGTTGCGCGTCAATTGCTAGAAACGGGATTATTTCGCGAATTTTCTACTTTTTGATTCCAAATTGAATTTTAATTCCAATTAGGGTTAGGATAATAATTATTTTATTTTTATTTTATTTTATTTGTATTTTAAATCCTATTAGGGTTTGAAAAGTGTACTTTCTCTTAGGGTTAGGAGGATTTTGGAGCCTATAAATAGAGGGTTTGACACACAATGTAAAAAACAACTTTTCTAATAAGAAAAATTCTCTCTTCTATTCTTTGGTGCTCTCTACAATTATGAGTAGCTAAATTCTTTTTCTTGGTTTAAGTGATTGAAACCATCAAGATTTATACACTGTGAGATCTAATTAATTTTAATTGTTCAATTTATATTTTGAGTATTGACTATTTTTCTGTGTTTAATTTTATGATTGATTCGTTTAATTTCTAGGATGCATACTAGTTTATTATTCGTTGAAATCTACTGCTAAATTAAATATCAAATCCGTAATTGTCTGGTCACTTTAATTTGCGAAATAAGTAAGATTAATAATTATTTTGCATATCAAAATATTGTTATATCTTAAGAAAAATATTCATCTAAATTAAATGCAGACGCTTGGATTGTGTTGTTTAGTTCAACGATTTCTCTATTTCTTTATGCTGCTACTAGGTTAAATCTTTAGCGCTTGTCTGAGATTATTTAGTAGTAAGGGTTATTTAGATCGCTTGTTTCTACTTAATTAAAATTAAGGAGAGATAGGAAAATTATTCGACTAGGAGTAATTATTTCACATTGAATATTTAAAATATGAATTGAGTTATTCTTGTATCAGTAATCAGTTGTAAATTGTTGATGGTGGATGTTGACTTAAACCAAGTCTTTTTCTTCTCATTTATTTCATTAAATTACTTGCATATTTATTTTAATTAGTTTTTTTAAAATATTTCTTTAATTAAAAATCCTCTAATTTTTGTTTGCGAAAACATAAAATTAAATTAATTATTTTCTATGGGATCATTAAATTAAATTAACAGTGTTACGTGGTAATGTGAGATATATGAATTAAAGATGTATATATAAATATGCATTTGTATATATACGTGTTTGTGTTTAATTGTTGTAATTATAAACTCCATTAATTATTGAAACAAAGGAATTAATAATTAAATTAATCCAAATTTAAATGAAAAGTTAATGAGGAAGTTAGTAAAATTAGAAATATTGATTATATAATTAAGCAATAATTATGGTGGAAGTTTAGAAATTAATAAAGAAGAAAAATAATTATATAAATTATATAATTTATATAAGGAAATTAAAGTGAAATATGAGGAAAATAATAGTTATATAAATTATATAGAAATAATATATAATTTATATAAGAAGATTAAATTGAATAAGGATGGAAGAAAATTTTTATAAATTGTATTTGGTGTAAAATGAAAATTATTTAAAAAGGGATAATGTAATTATATAAATTATATAATTTATAATTATATAATTTATATAAGGAAAGTTAATGTAAATAGTAAATAAATGAAAAATAAATGAGAAAAAGAATGTTTTAATTTATTAAAAATTATGTTTATGTATAACGGGATTTTTATGATTTTTATGGGAGGTAATATTTGAGAAATGTGAACATGAATGTAACATGTTGTCCAAATAACGAAGTGAAAAATTATGAAAAATAATTTTTATAGGTTATATGAATTATTTTATAAATTTTGGAGACATAAATTATCTCATATAATTACATGCATGTCATTATGCGTCTATAAAATTTACCAAGTAAAATACCTGAAAATGTATTAATATTATGTATAAATCAATTTATTATTTTTAGTGAATTAAAATAAATATTTTATATACATTATATAAAATATTTATTACACGAGATAATTACGTAATGTATTAAATTAGTAATTTTGCATGGTAATTATTCGAACAAAGTCGGTGGACCTTTTAATCTTGCAAAAAGTAATTAATTCCTTTTGTTATAAGAAGGAAAAGAAAAACAAGAAATAAGGAAAAAGGAATAAGGAATAAGAAAAGAAAAGAAAGCAAAGGCAAATATAAACTCTCTCCCTTGTTCCATCTTTTCTCCACTCGACACCATCAACCATAACCCGACCACCATGGCTACCACCAAGAGGGAGAAGAAGAAAATATTTGGTGCTTTCAAGGAAGGAAATTCAAGTTTTGGAAGGTATAATAATTAAATTATTTGGTTATTTGTGTATTTTTAGTGATAAATTAATGTTGTGAAAAAATTGTAAATAATTAGAATAATTATTCTAAACAATTTATGGATGTGTATCTATAAATTTTATGATTTTTGGTGTAATTATGTTGGAAAAAATTTGATCAAAATAGTGAAAAAAATGGCTAAGTTGGCTTACTGTTATGGAAAGAAGAAGAAAAAAAAAATGGCCGCCCACGCATTACGCGGCGGCCAAAATTTTTTCTGCGGCTAGGTGTTAAACGACGCCGTTTTGGGGCGTACGGAAGAGAGGTCCGCGCAATGCGCGGATGATCGAGAAACGGCAGGAAACGACGCCGTTTGGCATCGGCAGGGGGAGACCGTGCGCCATGCGCGGCGGTTAGCACGCGGGAACTTTACGACCATGCCCCTGAACTTTTTAGGAAATGACCAGGGTGTCCTAGACCACAGAAATTACGATTATGCCCCTGAACTTTTCAAAAAATGCCGATTATGTCCCTAAAGCCGCAGAAATTATCAAAATGCCTCCAGAAATTGTTTTTAATTGAAATAAATGGTTTAAAATTGTTTAAAAATTTTAGAACATTACTAAAAATATAGAAATGACATTTGGACATTAAGTTTAATATTTTTGGAAAATATTACATATTGGGGATTAATATTTAAATATTAATCTAATAATTTTAAATTTTAGAAAATGATTAAATGAAAATTCGGACAACCAAATATGCAAAATTTTATCCTATGGGCCGGGTTGTCCGCATTGAATGTGTTTGATAGTAAGTTAAATTAATATATTAAGGAACGAGGTTAATATAATTAACCATATTATTTGATAATTGACCCGGAGATGATATTAATTAATTAAATTAATATCATGAGAGGATAAATAATTATTATTTGATTATTTTATGATCATAGGTTGTACGAGAAGCATTATAGAATGCACAATCCAGGCAAGTTCTTCAGTACTTTTAAGTTAAATGTTCATCTATTATGATATGTTAATTCCTGTTTCAAATGCATATATGTGTTATGTGATCTGTGGATAATATGACAACGATGTGTACTTTATGCTATAATATGAATGTATGTGAGATATAATGCTTAAGTAGAAGCACAACACGTGATGTATGACACAGAGAGCGTGTTATGCTATGTGCTACATGAAGCATGAAAGGTGTAAACTGTTGAACTTGCTGAGCCGTTGTACTCATTACTTGCATAATATACATTTTTGCAGGTAAAGATAAAAATTTCAAGAATATCGGATTATATTAGAGATGGATCAACTTAGAAGGCTGTAAATAAAATTGTTATATTCAATGTGGTAATTTGCAAAGTTTATATTGATGTTTCGTATGTACATATATGTTGGATCCGGATAGAACGAATAGAGTTAAATTTTGTACTGTGGTTATTCAAGGTAGTTGTTACCTTAGAAACTATTATATGTCTAATTATAAATTATGAAATAAAGAATATTGTATGAATATAAACAAAATTAAATTTTGAATGTTGAGCTTTACGACACTTGTAATAGAAAGAAAAAGTAAAAAGTAAAGGTTGCGATCCAGGGACTAGGATCGAGATATTAAGATTTTAAATATACAAATATTTTAATACAATGATTGAGAAAAAAGAAAAATTTATACCGAAAAATTTGGTAATTGATGACTGTCATGTCAATTAAAGGGTTAAATAAGGTGATTGAAGAATTATTAACGGACCAAAATTTGGATGATAAGGAAATAATGTTTAATAATTATAAGAATTAAGGTAAGAAAGTTGGTCAAATTTCGGGGTCGTTACACTAGATCTTCTTCTTGTGTTGTTATTTGAACTATAAATTTACATATAGGTCTAGTATTACATGTATTCTACAACATAGAACCATTTATAATGTCAAATGATTGCCAGAACAAGGATATTTTCTTGTCAGAAACCTACTACTGGACGTTGACCAAAAGTTTTTTGGGTTGCCCAGAAACTTCAAGAACAGGCTTGCATGCTTGTTTGATTGGATCATAACTTTCTGTTATGATGCTATATTGATGAACCAAAAGAATTTAAGTGTACACTGACATAAGTACTGCACCTAGAAACAATTAGGTTTCCAAAACAGATCATGATACGAAATTAATTTGAGGTCAAAAGTCCCTCCTCGGCGTTGACCAAAAATCTAGGCAGCTTATGAACATTTAAGGCTATATCGACGGCTTGCCTGTCGCTATAGGCCTTTAGCGACGACCTTCTTCAGGAAAACCAAGAACACCTATATCGACAGATTTAGCGACATAATTATTTTAAATTCTTTATAATTAGCATATAGCGACGGATTGGGTCAGTAGCTATGTCAATAAATCACAAAATTTAATAATAAAATTAATTAAAATACTTTTAGCGACGAATATAATATTAATTAACTAAAAATCAATCTAGGATGCTTCTAAATTGACTTTAAGCGACGGGCAAGCTTTGTAAAATTAAAATATAAATCTTTAATAAATTAATTAGCGATGGATAAAATATATAAACACTATATAACATCCAATACAATAATTAAAGTGACGAATCGACACCCAATCATAAACGTATTTAATTAATTAAATTGAATATATAATTTTATATATTCTAACAATTATTGTTGTTATATAATAAATATATGTAGGCTATAAATACAAGTCTAAATACCACGTACGATTGCCAGACAAGTTTTCTTTCTTAAATTTATTCTCATTGAGCAAATTTTCTTGAATTTATTTTATTGTGCAAGTCTTTCTTCAATATTCGTACTTATTGTGCAAGTTTTCTAACTCAAACTCAAGTTATATTTCAAGTATATGCTAAGTAGTTTAATTATTATAAATTATTTCACATTGATAATTATTTTTGACATTCGCACATAGTGCATTTGCATTCTTGTGCAAGTTTACTAACTCAAACTCGTTTCATTGAGCAATTTTATTATCTGTTGCACATCGTGCAATAGCATACTTTTAACCGTTAAATTTCATTTGACTTATGAAATTCTTAATTGTGTAAAATATTTATTGTGATAATTCTTTTTGAACTTGTTTATTTTTAAACAAGTATTCTATTTCTTGTACATTTATGTACAAACTTATTATTCCAAATTTTGAATTCATTTAATTACATTGTTCGTGTTATCTATTGTTGGGAAGTTATTACTTATTGTTCAAGCATAACTTAAAGAGTTGAACTATTATTTGCGTAACTTTGACTTGATAAATTATCAAAATACAAAGTGTTGAATGGAAACCAATATTGTTTGGTACAAAATATATACCGAAACTTTGCCTCTTTTTATAAGAGTGGTGACCGACAGTAATACACTGACTGTGGTTTAGGCAATCAATGGACTGACCTCAGTGTGTCTAGAACACTGGTAGGATGATATGCATACTCCTAGGCTATAAATAGGTTGATCCCCTATTAAATAACTGAATCAATAATTTCTAAGTCTACATGAACTCTTGGAATGATTATTAAGTCCAGTTGAACAGATCAACCTATGGTTTCTAAGTCTTTTTAACTGACAGAAACCATAATGTGTGTGATTTGACAGATTAAACCTCAGTTTATATAAATGAATTTTTTTTGAACTAAAGGTTCTTTCAAATTCAGACATAGTGTGAGTAGTTTATTCATTTTATTAAAACTTGTTGAGCATTTATAGCTCATCCTTGCAAATATTATTTCATTCGCAGTATTGAAAGATAATCCAGATCATTCGATTATGAAGTCCGATGGAAGACGTTGTTAGATTAGGTTTATTGCTTTTACTTGTACTATTTAAGTCTTTTAAGACATTGATGTAATAACAATACGTTGTTTGAAAATCTATGTAACCGAAATCAAAGTTATGAAATATATTATTATTTTTTGATACATCTATTGCGCTGTACTTACATTTTAGATAATTTAGAATGTTGTCCTAATTTAGTACAGTATCTATATGAACTATACATCTGAATGAGGGTGTTGAATGATTTAAGGAGTTTTGTAAGAATAGAGAGTTGCTCCCTCTATTCCAGGAACAAACTTATCCTCTAATACTGTGAATTTCAAATAGATAGGAATTATTGATATCAAAGAGATATTCAAGAGACATGAATCTATACATCCAAGTGAGGGCATCCAAACACAGTAATTGTTTTGACTCGAACTACTATCTGTTATGGGATACTGTGAACCTGAGATTGATAGAAGTTATGTATTATGAAATATTTATAGTTAATTAGTCAGCGTGAGCACCTAATCTACTACAGGAGGTGTAGAGATTTTGTGGGCATCACAGTTTTATTTGGCCCAACGCTACGTGGTTACTAAACTATAAATTTTCAAACCGTCTGGTCCACTGCTGCGGTAGTGACTCGCAGAGTGTTTCAAACACTCAGCTGCGATAGTAGTTCTAATTTTCCAAACCCTAATTTTTCCAACTTTGATTTCTTTGATTCAATCTTTTATAAAATAAAACATACACGTCCAAAATACAACAAATCAATTTTTTTTATCTTCCCAACTTCTTGTTTTTCAACATTTCATGATTAATCTCATTTTCGAAAACATTTTTAACATAAAATTCAAAATCTATCACTATAGGTTTTCAAAACGACATAGTTTGTGATAAAAACCATAACTTTCTCTCTTTTTTTCCCCATATTTTTGAGAGATTCAAGTTGGGTTATCTTTATAACTTATAAATATAACTTTTTAGCCACCAAAATCAAATAACCAACTTTGATATTTCAAACTACACAATATATAAAACATAGCTAGTTAGGGTTTTATCGGTAAACCTTAATATGCACATTTCTACAATTTATTTCCATACCGAGCATATAAATACACATATTAAACATACTAAACCATGAATCTTCATATATATTCAGGATCTAACATTATTTAACATCAAAATAGGTTTTGAACCGTTAAAAATATATTTTGATCATTTAAAATATATATAGACCATATAAATGAATAATGAAGATATAGAACAGTTTTCAACCTTCTAGATTTAGATGGTCTTCTTCTTCTGTAGATGAACTTGACTAAGGACTCCACCTTGACTAATCTCTAGTAATTTCCTTGGTGGATTCTCAAGCTCACAAGAGTTCTCTTACTTTTTTCTCTAGGAAACTCTCCCTTTTCTCTCTTGGTGATTTTAGAAATTGACTAACCAACGCAACAAATGGGTGGAGCATTCTATTTATAGCACTTTGGTAACCCTTTATTAACATCCGTAATCAATTAACATTAGTTGATTAAGAGCTTAAGTGAGCTTACTATTTGATGGATTAACTAGTTGATTGACTAGGGTTGTTAAACAACTAAGGCAATGTGTATAAATGAAGCAACATTGAGCAACAAGCCACCCCCATGTGAGGCCCCCTAGCTATCGGCCAAATGGCCTTTTTATTGCCCATTTTTTATTTATTTTTCCTCCTTATATATATATATATATATATATATTGACCAATCTTTGACTTAGTTTGGGCTCCACTTTGGACTTAATAATTAATTATATTGGGCTCATTCATTTAATTTATTTGAGCTCAATTTATTCATTTCATTGGGTTTACATTAACTAACACATGCTACTTTTAATTAAAATAAGCATTGGGCTAGTTCAATTATAACATGGACTAATAAATTAACTATGTTCATGGACTTCTAGGTTTATTTTAGTGAACCTAGTTTAATAATTCATTTGAACTTAAAATATAATCCAATTAGATTTGTTTTAATTAATTATAATACATTGCTACACTTTTATATCAATTAAATACACACACACACACACACACACACACACACACACATATATATGTATTCATTCAATCATATAAATGCATAATCAATTAATACAAAAAAAATTAATTCATTGATAATTATCTAATAATCATCATTACAATAGACTTAGAACTCGTAGTTATTACATTCTCCCCTCTTTATAAGAATTTCATTCCCGGAATTACAAATTTAAAACTACTCAAAAAGATTCGGATAATTATTTCTCATCTTTTCTTCAAGTTCTCACGTAGCTTCCTCAGCGTTGTGGTTCCTTTAAAACACTTTGACATAATGTATAACCTTATTTTGTAGCGTTTATTCTTTCCTATCTAATATTTGGACAGAAATTTCTTCATATGATAAGTCTTTTTCCACTTGAATTGACTCATGAGAGATGACGTCCTTGTAATTAGGCTTGTATGGCCGCAACACAGAGACATGAAACACATTATAAATATGTTCCAATTCAGGAGATAGAGCTACCTCGTACGTCACTTCACTCACTTTCTTCAATATGTCTAATGGTCCTATGAACCTTGGACTCGGTTTTCCTTTCTTCCCAAATCTATTTTTTCCTTTCTAAGGAGACACCTTTATAAACACAAAACTTTCTACTTCATAATCTGGCTTATGTCGATGTAGATCTGCATATTTCTTCTGGTGGTCCTGAGCTTCTACTAGTCGAGCTCTTATTACTATGATAATTTCTATGGTCTGTTAAACAAATTCCGGCCCCAACATAGGGTGTTCTATATTTCCTCTCATACAATGCTGCATAAGGCGGCATGCCTATGCTCGCATGATAACTGTTATTGTATGTAAATTCTACTAAAGGTAAATGGTCCTCCCAACTGCCCTTGAAATCCATCACACAGGCTCTGAGTATATCTTTCGATGTCTGAATTATTCTCTCGTTTTGCCCATTAGTCTGCGGATGATACGTTGTACTTAATCGTAACTGCGTCCCCATTCTTTCCTAAAGACTCCTCCAAAATTTTGACGTGAAGCCCGGATCCCTGTTTGACATAATTGACACCGGCACTCCATGTTTGTACAACTTGGCCAACTGATCTAAATTGAACTTAATCTTGATCGGCAAAAAGTGCGCCGACTTTGTTAGACGATCTACAATCACACATATCGCGTCATTTTCCTTCTGTGTTGTTGGAAGTCTTACCACAAAATTCATCATGATATGCTCCCATTTTCATTCAGGAATCTCTAACGGCTGTAATAATTCGCTTGGTCTCTAATGTTCTGCCTTTACCCTCTAACAAATTAGGCATCGACTGACACATTCTGCAACCTCTCTTTTCATATTCGGCCACCAAAAAATACTGACATAGATCTTGATACATCTTCGTACTCCCCGAATGTATCGAGTATCTCGTACTGTGAGCCTCTTGCAAAATCTCTTCTCATAATTTAGGCACTAACGATACCCAAACACGATTTTCAAATCTTAACAATCCTTTGCTATCCACTTTAAACTTGACCTCTTCTCCATCGGTCATTCCCTTCCTTATTCTATCACATTCTTCATCTTTGTCGTAAGCCTCTTCATCCTATCTAACAAGATTGGGCTTGTTTCCATCCCTATCGATTCCTTTGGATTTTTCACCTCCAACTTCATTCGAGCCATTTCTTTTACCAGTTCTTCCTGGTCTGTCAATACAAATAATTTCTCTCTGCTCTTTCTGCTTAGAGCATCAACTACAGTGTTGGCTTTACCGGGATGATATAAAATCTCACAATCATAATCTTTGATCAATTCTAACCATCTCTTCTGCCTCATGTTCAACTCCTTTTTCGTGAAGATATATTTCAGACTTTTATAATCTGTGAATATCTCACACTTTTCTCCATATAAATAATGCCTCCAAAATTTAAGGGTAAACACTACCGCTGCTAACTCCAAATCATGGGTAGGGTATCCCTTTTCATAATCCTTCAATTGTCTTAATGCATACGCAATGACTAACCAACACAACAAATGGGTGGAACATTCTATTTATAGCACTTTGGTAACCCTTTATTAACATCCTTAATCAACTAACATTAGTTGATTAGGAGTCTAAGTGAGCTTACTATTTGATGGATTGACTAGGGTTGTTAAACAACTAAAGCAATGTGTTTAAACGAAGTAACATTGAGCAACAAGTCACCCCTGTAACGACCCCGAAATTCGACCCACTTTATTGCCTTAATTTTCATATTTATGAAACATTATTTACCTTACGTCCGAATTTCGGTCCGTTAATATATCTTTCATCACTTTAATCGATCCATTATTTGATTTTTAAAATCATCAATTACCGAATTTTTCAATATAAATTTTTCTTTTTCTCAATCATTATATTAAATATATTTGGATATTTAAAATCCTTTACATCTGGATCCTAGTCCCTAGATCACAACCTTAACTTTTTCTTTCTTTTTACACGTATCATAAAACTCATCATTTAAAATTTTCTGTTATTTATTTTCATACAAATATTCCTTATTGTGTCATTCGTAATCAAACATATAATAATTTCTATCGTAACAATTATCCTGATCAATCACAGTTCATAATTGAACTTCTATCATATCCAGATTCACCTTATTTATACATACAATTCATCACAGTAAATTAATAAATTTCTCACATTGAATTATAATATTAACAATATAACAATCACGTTTTCTACCTTCTAGGAAATTCATCTCAAACTTAATTCGATATTCCTGAAACTTATTTCTTTACCCTGCAAAAGTGTTATTGAGCAAGTAATGAGCACAACGACTCAGCAAGTTCAACAGTTCATGCTTCACATAGCACATACCTTAACATGCTCGGTGTGTGTGTTATACATCATGTGTTTGTGCTTCTATCATAATAATATATCTCATATATGTTTATATCATTACACAAATTACACGTTGTGGTCATATTAATCACGTATCACATAGCACATAATTTTTATGCAATTAAAACAAGAATTACATATCATAACAGTCCAATATTTAACATAAAAGGGACTGAAGAACTTGCCTGTATGTCCAATTAATAAATTGATAGCTCAAACCCTTAACTCGATCAACCTATGATCATAAAATAATCAAATAATAATTATTCATCTCTTTATGATATTAATTTATTTAATTAATATCATCTCCGGACTAATTTTCAATCTATACGGTTAATTATATTAACATCGTCCCTTAATATATTCATTTAACTTAATATCAAATACATTCACTACGGACAACCTGGCTTATCGGATAAATTTTAACATATATGGTTGTCCCAAAATTTTATTTAATCATTTCCTAGCTTGTATTATTAGATTAATATTTAAACATTAAAATATTAGTCCCCAATATTTAATATTTAATCAAAAATATTAAATTTAATGCCCAAATATCATTTCTATATTTTAAATATTTTTCTATAATTTTTTATGATTTTTAAATAATTTTTAAACATTTATTTCAATTAAAACTAATTTCTGAGGGCAATTTAGTAATTTTCGCGCCCTTAGGGACACATTCGGTATTTTCCGAAAAGCCCAGGAGCATTTTCATAATTTGCGCGCCCTTAGAACACGCTCGGTATTTCAGGAAAAGCGCAGGGCATAATCGTAATTTCCTACAAAATCTCAGTCGCGCATGGCGCGGAAGCCCGTCACCTGATCCCATCAAACGACGTCGTTTGGCAACCAACCGCGCATGGCGCGGCCGACCAAAAACCATGCCACAAAATGACGCTATTTTGAGCCCGTTTTCGGCAAAATTAGCCGCGCGCAATGCGCGACACCCTTCCCTTTTTTTTCTTCTTCAGGCGTCAACAGTACGCCACCCAAAAACAAATTATACCATCTTTTTTTTTTTTTCCAACATAATAATTCTATAAATCCCATACTTCACACATATATATCCAAAAATTATTTGGAATAATAATTCTAATTATTTATAATTTTTTTTCCCACACAATTTATTCAACAACAAATCACATAAAATAATTTAAATACCAATATTTATACCTTCCAAAGAGCTTGATATTCCTTTCTTTTGATAGCACGAGATTTTTTTCCTTCTCTCATGGTGGTCATGGAGGTTTTCCGGCAGTGGTTTGGTTGTGTTTCGATGGAGAGGAGAGAAAAGAGAGAGTTAGTTTATGTTTTATTTCTTTTCCTTTTTTTGTTCCCTTTTTCTTTATTTATCTCCTTTTATAACAAGGCAACTTACATTTTGGCTTTAAAATATTTCCACCGACTTATTCCTTCTCTTGAACGTTCCGGATCTCTCCAAAAATGCATGCAAAATTTTAATTAAATACATTACGTAATTATATCGTGTAATAAATATTTTATATGATGTATATAAAATATTTATTTTAATTTACGAAAAATCATAATTTGATTTTTAAATAATTTTAATACCTCTTTTGGGTACTTTACTTGACAAATTTTGTAAACGCATAATGAGATGCGTGTAATTATATGAGGTAATTTATACCTCCAAAAATCATAAAATAATACGTATACATATAAAATTTATTTTTTTCGTAATTTTTCACTTCGTTACTTGGACAACATGTTACATTAACATGTTCACGTTTCCAAAATATTATTTTTCATAAAAGTCATAATAATTCCATTATAAATAAATATTATTTTTAATAACTTAAAACATTCCTTTTTCTTATTTATTATTCAATTTCTTTAATATTTACAATAATTTCTTTATATATAAATTATATAATTTAATATTATATAATTTATATATTTACATTTTCCTTTCTTAAATAATTTCTTAAATTCTTCCATAATTATCAATTAATCAATAATTTCACATTTATTAACTCTCTCATTATTTTAATTCTCTTATATAAATTATAGAAGACCTGACTAGTGGTAAAAGATTTCGACCAAGGTCAATGAGTTGACTATGATGACATTTTTCACTAGTGAAAATGCATATATTCATTCGAATTTTATTTGCAGTTGCAGCTTACTATACAAAAGGATGTATGTATGATACAACGAAAATGATTTGTCTCCATAATGATGGAGTAAATCAAGTATGAAAGCTACTACGATCCAATTATGGATTGAAGCAAATTTCTCGAAGATGGAACATCCGTTTTGATGAGACAATCAAAAGAGTTTGATTTTATCAAAGACGAGGATGAACCAAGTGTGTACAAAGGTTAGTGGGAGTACTGTGACATTTCTAGTATTATATGATGATATAATATCGATAAGGAATGACATACCGATGCTACGATCAGTAAAGATGTGGTTGTCTAAAAAAAAAACTTCTCCTGTAAGGACTTGGGTGAAGCATCCTAACATTCTATTCAGGATAAAGGTCTATAGAGATAGATCAGAAAGGATTCTCGGCTTAACCCAAGGGACGTACATTGATTCGTTGAAATGTACTAGACTTGATATTGCTTATGTATAATAAGCAGATATCAGCTCAATTTTGGAGAAGAATATTATAAAAGAGTTTCTAATGATGGGTCTGATATAAAACTAGAGGGTTTGACAAACTCAAGTTTGTTCAGACTAACCAAGATAACAACATATCCGTTTCAGGTAATATGATTACCGTGAACGGTGCTGCAGTGAGTTGGAAAAGTTCCAAACAACAAATAGTTGCTGATTTAATGACAAAGACATAGTAAATAACTATAAGTGAAGCTGCAAAGGTGATTGTTTGGTTAAACAAGTTCATTACAGAACTTATAATGGTTCCTAACATTAAAAGAGTTTAATTCGCCAAGGAACCTAGGTCTCATCTGAAATCCAAACATGTGTTCTATATGATTAGATGAATCATTGAAAAGGAGACTACACCACAAAGATGGTAGACTCTTAGAACAATATTACAGATCCATTAACTAAAGCATTTACTAAGCAATTTGTACGCCACTTAGAGAAGAATGGTATGGGGATACCAAAGGGCGATTGGCTTTAGTGCAAGTGGGAGATTGAAAGTAATATGCCCTCAAGCCAATCACATTTGATGTGATAAGCATATACTTTGTAATCTTGTTCATTTATTAATAAAAGTATCAAGGCATTTCTTTATTCATGATTAATTACTTGAATTAATCAAATGGATAAACCCATAGTTTTCGAGCAATGCTTTTAGAACCATGATAAGGATCATGCTAATGAGATCTAAATTCAAGATAGCTCAAAACTAAAATTGTTCCTAATCGTTGGATCACTAAAAAGGGGATTAGTAGATCCGGATAGATTGGTACATACTATGCTTGCTCTTATGAAGAGGATGATTGATCTCATAATCATTTGTGTAGAGACACTAAAGCAAGTATGTAGGTGCTTATTAGAGAATAAGTTCACTGAACGTGACTCGCTCAAGGAACACCTAATGGAGTTTTACTCGTCTGTCAATAGGCGTTCCTTATGTGATAGTCGTACAAGTGATCCTTAGACTTGAGATCATCTTAGTATCTTGTGTGTACTAAGTTATACTTTGACATATTCCTTAAGACCTATTGGTATATCAAAGGATGTGCTTGGGTATAATAAGGTACATATGGAGATAGATGAATGGTCAACAAAGGATCTACCACTTCCAGTAAAGGGAGAGAATGTCCTATGCGATTCAATAAGTGACAACTCAGAAATCCCTGGCCAGGGTTGAATGGAATTAGAAAGGAGTTTCTAATTTACATTAACTAAAGTTGTGTATTTATGAATTGAAATGCATATAATCAAATAAATAAAGACTTGACAGAAATTCCGTGTCTTATATTTGATTGGGACATTGTATGGTAGAATGATTGAATTATACGGTAACTAGTTGCTGAAAGGTTCTTTTACGATTAAATGTTGAAATCTATATTATCTGGAAAGTCGACTAATCGCTAAGGGGGCTTACCCTTATTGTGGAATAATTATTTATTCTGAACTAAAGAGTTAATTCGTAATAAATGAATTAGAATTGTTCTAATTTATTTATTATACAACCGGTTTAATATGGAGAACCTAAAGGGTCACACCGCAAAAGAGTAATATTTATTTTAGAAGTGGATGGCATAATTGTAATAATAAATTAAGTATATTTAATTTATACTATGGTGATAAAATAAATTAAATAGCTTAATATTTATAATTTAGTATTTTAGAAATACTAATTATAAATTAATAAGAGGAGTCTTATTATTATTATTATTACTATTATTATTATTACTAGTATTATTATTTAGTTCCTAAATGGTTTAGGAATTAATTAATAAGTAGTAATATTATTATTAAATAATTAAGTTCTTAAATAGTTTAGGAATTATAATTATAATAATTAATTAAGTTACTAAATGGTTTAGTAATTAATTAATAAATAGTAATATTATTATTAAATAATTAAGTTCCTAAATAGTTTAGGAATTATAATTATAATAATTAATTAAGTTACTAAATGGTTTAGTAATTAATTAATAAGAAGTACTCTCATTATTAAATAATTAAGTTCCTAAATGGTTTAGGAATTGTAATTAATTAATTTAGTTCCTAATTAAATTGGGAATTAAATTAAAACCCTAATCCTAAATAGTTTAGGAGGGTTGACTAGATCTATAAATAAGAGGAGTCTTATCATAGAACAAGGTTACACACTCTTTCATTAGATTAGAGAGAGTACTCCATAATTCTCTAGATCTAAGAGTTAGAGAGAGAGAGAGAGAATTAGGGCTAGCCACCCATGGTTTGGAGAAACCAAGATCCACTTCTTTAATTCATAGATCTCTTGGTGGATCACCTCTAGAGGCTCAACACTTGGTGAGCTAACATTGATCCATGGAATCTAATCGGTGAATTTGAAGAAGAACGTGAAGGATTAAAGGGAGATGAACTTGTACCCGTGGAAGTTTGGTTCTACAAAGGTATAAATTCTTTTATCCTTCCTCAATTAATAATAGTCGCATAAGAAAGATCCGGGTTATTGATTTGTACAAAAATTTTAAAATCTGATTTTTATTGCTTCTGTTGCGCTTATATAATTTGATTATATGTATGCCATATTTTTGCAAACCAACAGATTTATTTTCCAAATTAAATGTTGGGGGCATTTTAGACATTTATTATCGTCCGCGGTTTAAAACTGTAGACGATACATTTTCCAAATTAAATATTGGGGGCATTTTAGACATTTATTATCGTTCGCAGTATTAAACTGCGGATTCCTAGAAACTAAACTGTGGACGAGGACCATTTTAACAGTTAGATCTCACCCTAGACGGTTGAGATCTATTGTGAAGATAAATATATTTTTACAATGTCAATCGATTAGTCTACACACGCATGCACGCACGCACACACACACACACACACACACACACACACACACACACACATATATCGCATTAAAAAGTCTAGTACTGTGACGGCTATTAGCTAGTCCTCAAAGTTGACTATGTATGATTTTCTTTTATATATATACACACTGTAACGACCCGAAAATTCGCGTGTTAGCCACGACGGACCTCCGCTCGTTAACCGTACAACCTTGTACTTAAATCCACAATATACCTCAATAATATCATTGATGAAACTAGTTTATTTTAAAACTATTACAATCTAATTCATAATCTACAACTATATTGTAGTTATTTAAAACAGAGTTTATTCAAAACTATATCATGATCCTATCTCAGAATCAAAATCTTTACATTCCGTCTTTAGACCTCCGATCATAACCTCATGATCAAATCTAATACCATTGAAATCATAAACACTACGATTTTTAAACCAATATAAAAACCTGTGAATATAATTATCATTCACCTAGCCATACAAATCTTTATGTATTTACACATCTCTAATCGATAATTTGAGATTTATTTACATATACCTCTAATTGGACCATGATACTCTGATGGTATCTTATTACAATATTCTATAAAATTATACACACAAACTGCTAACGATAAGATTTAATACTAAAAACACACGTTAGACAATTTATACCTTTAATGAACCTCCTTCGTCCCAAATGATTAATCACATTTGATTAAGTATAACAAACAATTTAAATCTTTGCGCGAAACTACGCAATTAGCCTTCTTTAACCTTTGGCTTTATCGAAAATTCCTGCTTTCTCGCATTTTCCTGAAACTGTTTGTTTTAAAGTGGAATGAGCACGATGGCTCAGCAAGTCCAACAGTTATCACATAACACGTATTTCACATTTTATCATGCTTCATGCATCTCATGCTTTCATGCATCTCATGCTTTGCAATTCATACATATATTATGCATATCATGCTCTGCATTTAATACTATGCTTCATACATCTCATGCACCGCATTCATAATATCATATCAACTCAATATAAAACAAGCATCTATGCACATTAACAATATATCGTATGTTATTGTACAAAGGTATATAATCACATGTTTCCACATAAAAACACTTAACACATAGGAGCAAGTTCTGAAAGACTTGCCTGCATCGGCGTTTTACCATACGCTAACCTTTCACGTCCTTCGTATGACCTACACGGTATGCGAGATCAACAATATACAATATCAGTCAAAACTTAACCTCAGTGTTAATCTTATCTTTAAGATCCTAATTTTATTTTATTGTCTTCCTGTTAAATAACATCGGTACCCCAATGAGTTACTTATAACTCTAAACTATTTTTGTTTGAATCAAACCATGTACTGGTCTTTATAATACCAAACTTTAACTCATCCCCAGAATTTTCTTCCAAGTTCAATTTCACTTTTGGGTTGTCCAAAAAGTGCTACGCATCGATTACATATTTGGACTCTACACGAAAAACTGAACAACATATCAAAAATTTACGTAACGCTCAAAAATTGTCTCGACGAACCAAAATGGCTCGGCATGCCCAAAAACAGCACAAAACTGCCCCAGGCAGTCTGAAATGGCCAGATTCTGCAGGAAAAATTTCTGGAAAATTTTCATTTTCATGATTTTCGAGCTAGTTTTGCGAATTTTTATCTCACTCGTTGTACATCGGATTGAATCCATTTTCGGACATGTTCTACCTCATACTACGTATTATTTTTAAAAATATAACATGTACAAAAAAACAGCTTGGTAAGATATGAAAACAGCAGCCCCAAACAGCCTAATCATAACAAATTTTAGACTTGGAAAAAAAATCTGCTTCTGCAGAATTTCAATTTTTCTGATTTTCCATACCCACGTTGAGTAATTTTAACTCATTCGTTATAACTCCGATTGATATAATTCTTGGACCTAAATGTAGCCCTTACTACATAGTATTTTACAAAAAATTTCCTTGGCACATTTGGTTAAACAAAACCATTGCAAAACTAGCCCGTAGGAGGGCTGTTTAACACTTGGAAAATTTCCAGAACTTAGAAATCCAACTTTGTGATTTTTGGCCATTTGCTTTAAAACTTTATTCTAACACTTGACATAGTTCACATAAGTCATATATAACAAGCCTAGGCCTTCAAATCAACTTAACTTCGCACGAGGCGAGTTTTGTCCATAAAAATCCATTTAGGGTTGAAACGATCGATTTCGATCGTTTGAAACTCATTTTCATTCAAATTCTCTTCCGTTGATTTTCAAATCAACGTAGACACGTGTAATAACATAAAACTAAGCCATTTGACTTCATTTCACTTTTAATTCTTCAAAATAGCCAAAATCACATTTTTGGTGGAATTTTGTCTACTTTACAAATTCCAACCCTCGAACCCTTTTTGAATCTCTGCACTTTATGCACATATACTCTAACACATACATTTAGCAACTTTTCAAATTCGTATAACTTCTATACGCACCTCATAGTGCACTTTACCAAAATCATTAAGACTCATGGTCCATTCATTTCATTATCTTAAGACTCATAACATTCCTTAACTCAACCATATTAGGTTAGTTCAAAACTCATCATAGCCAAATCATAGCTTCTAGACTTTACAACAACGCACAAGTTGACTTTTACGCTTGGTGAAATCTTTCATTCAAGGTTTTAAATCATTTTGATTTCATTCCTTCACTTAAGTCGTCAATATGACTTACATAGCTTCTTAATCATACCACTCATGGATTTTACCATTAGTTAGACACTTTGGATAACAAAGTTTAGAAAAAAAATATTCTCTTAGGCATTTTAACAAACACCTAGTGTGCATATAACCAAAATTATCATTTTAGTAGCATTTTTTCCAACTAGGTTATTCAAATCAATTTATTCAAACTCAACTAAGTTAGTAATGTTTTAAAACATTTTCTAAGTTGGCTCTTTCATACCAATTTTGGATTCTTTGCCAAGTTTGATGAATTAAGGCTTTGACGATCATTTAGTACATCAATGGGATTATATGCCAAGTTTGTAATATGAAAAATTACCTTACATTTCCAAATTTTCAAAAATGATAAATTTCTTAAAATCAGATTATGTAAATTCTGATTTTCGAGCCTACTTTGATGATTTTTAACTTGTTCGTTATAACTCTGATTTCTATAATCATTGAATCTCAATGTAGTACATATATCATAGTATTTTTCAAAATTTTTATTTGGTCAAAATCAGTTTATCAAGGCTCTCAAATCAAACCATGAAAAAGTCTGTTCATAACAAATTTTTGGTTTCTGCAGAATTCATTTTCTGCAGAATTTTCGATTTTTATACCTACTTTGAGGATTTTTAACTCGGTCAATAATGATCTGATTGTTCCCATTTTAGGACACAACTAAGATCATTCTACAAGGTATTTTCTAAAATTTTTGTTTGACTAAAACAGATTATTTAAGGGTCTGAAATAGAGGCTTGAAAATCTCTGTTTAGAACAGATTTTACACCTAACCATTTTGATGGACAACTTACCAAACTCACTTTGGACTTGATTTGATGCATCTAATTGACTTGAGTTGTTTTATAACTCATAATTACCCATCTCTTAACTTCACGCCTTGCTTAATTATCAAATTTAAGCATAAAACCTCTTTGAGGTATTTTATCAATACTTTGAATGCAACTTTTAGAAACTCAGAATTCACAAACATTTGAAAATACTCTTAGCCAAAGATTTTCATAAAAATCTTTTCTTATTATTTTATAACTCATATACATCCATTACCCATCCCACTTCACAACCAAACATAACAACAATCAATAACAAAAAGCATTATATACTTTCAATTTCCATAAACCTCATAAAACACATGGCTTACCTCTCAATTTGAAGTTTAATTGATATCATCCATATTTCAACTTTGCAATTGATTGAGTTCACTCCCTCTTTAAAGCTGCACCTTGCTCCACTCTTCTCAAATCTTCAATTGATGGCTTTAATATTTGAGAGGAATTCGGTAAATTAGTAGAATTTGGGAGTTTGGCAATTTAGAGAGAGAAGAAGAAAAGGAACGAAAATGAGAAGGAAAAAGATGAAGGCTGAGAATGATTCTAAATTCCCAGCTCTAACTCTACCTCTCATTTTCTGATTTTTGTTCTCTTGCTGCTCTCGGTTTTTGCCTCTTGCTCTCGGTTTCTCTCTCTTAGCCAAATGGACGTGAAGGAGAAAAGAATGGCTGGTGTTAGACATATATCCTCCCAAGCGTTAGACAGACCTCTGAGGAGTTGGCTCTACAGCCCCCTACGTCTGCCATGTCCCTTCTTTTTCCAGCAACTGAAATCCTTGAGCCAAGAACCTTGCGCATGCACTGCTTCTGAAACTTTGTCCCAAAATAGGCGTCACTCCTAATATTCTACCGGATTGTGCATTGCTTTTGCTTGGGCTGGGCTGCTATTGATTTAGTTTAAAGATAATCGGTGGCCTAATTGGTATTCAAGCTTACAATTCGGTGACCCAATTAGTTAATTACTTTGGCAACTAAGCTTGAGTTGTTGGAAATTAATTACTTGGAATTAATTTGGCCAACTTAAATTTAAAACACCCATTACCATTAATTAGTAATTTTATTAATTACTTTATGTATAATCCAATTATACATGCTATATTCAATTTAAATTGAATATTTAATTAACCAAAATCTTATCAATTTATTGATATTAATATTCTAAGGTTAGTCCACAAATTTAATTATCCATTAGTTGGATTTCCTTTAATTTTATTCCCATCATATCATAATTTACTAATTTAATCGCATCAAGATTTAAATTAGTTCATAAAATATTCATTACATTAGTAAACAAATTCACAATTTATTTAAAATGAAATTTAAAATTTTGTGGACATTACACACACACAATATACTATTGATAAAATTATAGTTTTGACGTTTGAAAATAGGATTTCAATTTGGTATTAGGTCAATGTTAATGCCTTTTTTTTTTCTTTTTTATAAAAAGCTAGTAATGACTCATTAACTCAAAACCAACTAACAAAATTTCGAAACTCCAATTTACATTGAAAATAAAATTAATTTGAATATGTGAGAAGGTAACACAAGCCTGAATCAACTAACTTATTTAATTTTGGGTCATTGGACTCACTACTAATCAAATTACAAATAAAATACCAAGTGAACATAACTGGAGTTATCATACATATACTATATCAAGAGACTAGGGATAACATGTGCCTGAAGTCACGGTGCAACTAATATAACAGTTGAGTACTGTATCCAATATTTCTAGATTGAAAAATCTAAAACTATTGTGGACTCTCAGTTTCACAATAAAACTGAGAGTCCAACCATTAATACAAAAAGATTGATACTCAATCCAGTCATAGTTTCTTTTTTAAGTAAACATTAGTTTGCTGCTCATTCCCAACTTAAAATTAGTTCTTGACAGTTTGAGCAATTAATTAATTGACGATAAAGGACTCAAATTTGTGTAATATAGTGTTTTTGGATATCCCACACCCTTTTTTCTTTATTGACAATTCGGAATTAGAAGTTTGGCAGCATTTATTTGTCTCTAGTATCTCTAACTATCGATTAATATGATCCATGAACAGTATTTTCTATGGAAAAGGGTAGTATTGCAAGCCATTTGGTGGGGTCCAATAAGAAAAAAAAAAGATGTAAAAATCCAAAAGAAAGGTTTTGCATATATACCCAAAAGTATAAAATGAGCCCTCTAAATCCAAACAAAAAAGTATTGTCATAATACCAACTAAATCGCATCACCATAACATTTTTTCCTCTATATCTTTTTCTTGAAATTGGACAAAAGATTCGCATACCATTAGTCAGAGTCTACTATAATAGTTGCTCTCGATATAACCCACAAAACACCAAAGAGATGACACGTAATTGTCCGTGCCTGAAGGCACGGCGTAAATTAAAATTTTAAAAATATTCTATTACCAAAAGACTCCTTGCAACCTAAAATAACTTACAAATCAATTAGAATGAATCTGAACCGTCCCTATGATTTTCCACCCAAATCAATTTGCATGTGGAAACATAACTATTATTATTATTATTATTATTATTGTTGTTGTTGTTGTTGTTGTTGTTGTTGTTGTTGTTGTTTTTGTTATTATTATTATTATTATTATTATTATTATTATTATTATTATTATTAGTAGTAGTAGTAGTAGTTTTAATATTATTATTTTTATTATTATTATTATTATTATTATTAGTAGTAGTAGTAGTAGTAGTAGTAGTACTAGTAGTAGTAGTTGTATTATTATTATTATTATTATTATTATTATTATTATTATTATTATTATTACTATTATATTGTAGTGATGAATTTGATTTGGGCGAGAAGTGTGAGTGGATAGATTTTTGAAAAAAAGATTTTAAATTGGGTGAAAAAATGAGAGATAGATTAGTAACCATTAGATATTGAAACCTAAATTGTTTTGAGACTATTGGATGTTGAAGTCTAAATTTATTTGAGGTCATTGAATTTTGAAATATTAAAATTTGAGCCGCTTTGTTTTATATTATAGATAGTGGACATGATATGGTGTATCATAATTCCAATACTAAATTCATCATCAATTGGCTTATCTCCCTTTTCCTTTCCATTCACACGAGAACATCGTAATATGATGACGAGTCCTGCTATGTATTACGATAAATTTATATCAAATTATAATTACGAAGTTTATCAATACATGTGATTGATAAGAATTATAAAAAGATCTCACTTATTACATATCTCTCCAAATAAATTATTACTAATACTTATCTACTGAGAAATAATACAGTACACAATTATATATGTAAATTAAAAAGTGAACAGTATACTGAGAGATAACTTTTGCGTTAAAAATGTCATTTACCTAGAAAAACAAAGAAACTTAAATGATTTGAAATACTAGCTAGTACTGTATTATTTTATCCCTATAGCTGTATCTGTCCTAGAAATCAATTCAAAGATGCTCTCATTTCCATATTGATCAACATATCAATATTAATAGGAAATTGATGCTTTTTGTTATTTTCTGCAAGTGGTCACTACTTTGAAATTAAATTCATCCATTATTGCCTAATTTACTCCACTTGAGACGATATCCAAGTCCACTTTCTCCATCCTTCCTGGAACTCACTTTCACTCTCCACCATCCATTCCCGATCGACTTGCAACAAGATCCCAGATTAGCACAGTATTTGGCAATTTTTATTTGTAGAAAAGAAAAGAATGTTAAGAAAGAGAAGAAATTTTTTTACTTTCTTCTCGAAAGTGAAAAAAAAAAAAAAAAAAATTGGCTTAAAACACTCACTTTTCTTAGCTTTCTTTTCTTCTCTTTTCTATTAAAAATTCAAAGACACCACTTGTTTTTGTTTTCCTTCACTCTCTTTTATTTTCTCTCCAAATTAAAACTCAAAAACAGGGTGGCTGTAGAAGGGAAATTGTTTTTCTTCCTTTCGAAAACATCCTAGAGCACTTGTATGCAAGATGATCCACTTATATTGTGATTCCTCAAAATAATAGATTTCGGGAGGGTGAGAGAATAATGTTTTAAGCATGTATCTAGTTCTTCATTTATCCAAAAATCTTAATCATTTACACAATATAGTTGATCGGGGATGGACGTCTTCAACAAGATCCCAGCTAAATTTTACACAGATAATTGGTAGCTAAGTTTGGGTGAAGAAGATGAACAATACTTTGCTCTCATTTTTTTTTCCTTTCCAGTTGTTGGAGTGTGGTTTATTGGGTCCGAGGGTTTCGGGGCCATGTGGCCGGATGGTTGTATCGGTGGATTGGAGGTTTGATATTTTAGAAGGATCAAAGTCCAAATGACTTATGATCCCTCGTCTTATTTGACTTCCTATTGATAAGGAACAAATTAAAATCCTATTCAATTATGGGAATTACAGTTATAAAGAAATTCTAATTATGACTCCTATTCCAACTCGGGGACGGGCGTGGTAAACTGAGACGATGTGCTCAAGTTATAACTGCAGCCATAATCTAGGTTCAAGGTACACTTATTTACTCTAATACACTAGAGCGGTTTCAAACCTCCATTGTTGATGTTTCTAACATATATTTATTCTCACATCAGAACTATTATCTGACGGCCCAAGTCGTCAAACTTTTTGTTTCGTGCACTGTATAGGCATTAGTTCGTTGTTTGGTGATTTGGTGAATAGTCAGATTTTGGTGTTAACACCTGTGGCATGAACTGTTGGGTCCAATATCCGCCTATACAGATCTGGGTTTCATCTTCGGTGATGCAATGTTACTGATCTGGGTTCTATCTCAGGCAAGACAATGGTCTGAATTGGATTAGGAATGGGGTGTTCGTTTTCTTGTTTGATGTTATGCTAGTGATTGCGTAGACATGCATAATGAAATTCATAAAATAATTTAGAAACTACATATTGGAATGGTAGCTTTGTATGGTGATTGAATGATGCATGGTAGAGAGAGAAATTGAGATGTGGAAGAAGGGAGACAGAGTAATCGGGTGGTATTGTGTCAATTAGGGGTAAGTTGGGCATAAATATACGAATTTAATTTCAAAGCAAGAATCATTTGTAGAAATAACAAAAAACTCTGCAGAAATATCAATTCTCTGTTAATATCCATGGATTGAGATGTCCTACATATCAAGATGAGTAATAATAGGGCCAAAATGTCATTAATATGGTAGTTGATCCACTGACTCAATTCATCTATATATATAGTCCAAAATACAAGTCATGCAACTATTCATCTATAATAAATAGTTGCATTTAGAAAAATGCACTTACTACTACACATATACAATTATTTGTTATTCAAATGCATTTTATTTTTTTTGTGTCATAATAGAAGAACTCGACCAATTTATAACTTCAACTTCATGCCATCCTAATCCTAAAGGGGAGCGTCACGCAACATATAACAAACTTGGTAAGTAACTTCAAAATAACTCTGTCACCATAATTATATCTTTTTTAAATATCCAAGCATGACTTAGTAGAGACGTGAGAAGATTGGTAGCTAGTAAAAAAGTCACGTACCTGTCCCAAAGTTTTTACGTCCTTTTCTTTATTTTTATTTTTTTTAACCGGGTTCAATTATAGAAGAATGATTTCTATAAGAAGAGGGTTCAGAACCATTGAGCTGTAATTCCAAAAGTGATCCACTCCTTAAAAGACTTATTTATTTTTACAATTATGGGTTCAAATCCAGCAAAAAAGCCACACGCAGTTTGTGTTCCATTTCCAGCACAAGGCCATGTAAACCCTGTAATGCAACTAGCCAAGCTTCTCCACTCAAGAGGCTTTTATATCACCTTTGTCAACACCGAGTTCAACCACCGGCGGTTACTCCGGTCAAAAGGATCCGCGTGGGTGAACGCGTTCGACCATTTCAAGTTCGAGACCATACCGGAGGGCTTACCACCGTCCGATCGTGATGCCACGCAAGATCCTGCGGCCCTATGCGATGCCATTCCGAAGAATTGTTTGGCTCCGTTTCGAGATCTTTTGGCCAAACTCAACTCTTCCCCGGAGGTGCCGCCAGTCACGTGCATAGTAGCTGATGCAGTCATGAGCTTCGCTATAGAGGCTGCTAAAGAAATTGGAGTGCCTGAGGTTCAGTTTTGGACCGCCTCCGCTTGTGGATTCATGGGGTATTTTCACTACCCTGAACTCATGAAAAGAGGCATCGTTCCTTTCAAAGGTACATATTTTTCACAAGGTTTATTATTTAAGTGTTCATATATAGGCTAGCCGATTGGATATATATATATTTTATATACTTTCTGAATATTTTTTTAGTATTTTGTCTAACATTTCTATTATACAATTGGAAAAGATGGAGTATTAGATAATCAACTCTGCAAAATTAGAAAAATCATTTTATGCTCTTAGAGCATGATGAATAATATACTCTTTTCCTCATATACATGTAGAGTCTTCTGTGATAAAATTCATAAGAGACTCACATGTATTCAAATGAAGGAACAAACTATTCACTATATTCTAAAAGTATGAAAAAATTTCTCGCAAAATTATCACATGTATTTGAGTTTGTGCAATGTTTGTATTCTTGAGTTTGCCTAATTAGCAGACCTTCTCTTAAGGTATAATTATTAGTTTAAAACTGAATCTTTTAAAATACAACTAGTAATACAAAATCGACATATTAATTATACCATTTGTGCTAATACCTAAACTTAAACTTATGGATGAAAACGCCACGTGACAATAAATTGATGAAATTTCACAGTTTAGTCTAGATAATTCATCCCAATCATTTTTATTTTTATTTTTATTTTTATTTGTTCTTCTGATTTTTATTTCCTTTTACTGATATCCTTAAAATCTTATCCTAATATTAGTAAATAAAAAAGAGTACACACACCACAAAACGTTATCCTACATACGGTATGGTCATCCTAAAATAAATAAAGCTCAATATAGCATCATATCGGTTGTAGTTTGTTTGTTTGTATTCAAATTGTAGATAAGATCAGATATTTACAACTACATTCACACCACTCAATTTGATAAAGTGTACACGTATATATTTGGCTTAAATATCACGGAATACTTAACATGAATTCTCATATTGGATAATAAATTCGTTTAATACACTGAAAGCTTCTCTACTTCAATTTTAGTTGAGATCAATAATTCAACATGTTCTAAAATATCTTTCACAATTTCAATTAGTGGGCCAACCCGGCTCAACAGCATTAAAGATAGGTAAAATATCTTTTAGATTAATTATATGTCAAACTAAATAAACATATATAGTCCGATTTGATTTTTAATAACTACATTTGATCAAGTATTAATTAACATTGATTATTCCCCCTTCTTATGATATATAATGTACTCTAATTAACTTCGTGGTTTTACCCTTGATGATGCTAGATGAAAATGTCATGATCGACGGTACTCTTGATACTAAGGTAGATTGGATCCCCGGCATGATCAGAAACCTTCGGCTCAAAGACCTGCCAACGTTCATGCGAACAACAGATCCTAACGATGTGATGTTCACTTACCTGAGAGACGAAGTGCAAAACTGCTTCAAAGCATCAGCAATGATCTTCAACGTTTTTGAACCTTTAGAACATGAAGTATTACAAGCCCTTTCCTCCATGTTCCCTCACATTTACCCAATAGGCCCCCTTTCAATGATCCTAAAGAACCTCCCAAATAGCCCACTATATTCATTTAGGTCAAGCCTTTGGAAAGAGGACACTAAATGTCTAGAATGGCTAGACAAATGGGAACCAAACTCAGTTGTGTATGTGAATTATGGGAGTGTAACCCTAATGAGTGACCAACACCTTAAAGAGTTTGCATGGGGACTTGCAAATAGCAAACATCCATTTTTATGGATAGTTCGACCTGATATTGTTATGGGGGATTCAGCAATATTATCTGAAGATTTTTTTGAGGAGATAAAAGATAGAGGATTATTAGCAAGTTGGTGTCCACAAGATGAAGTACTTTCACGTGAATCTGTTGGTGTTTTTTTAACTCATTGTGGGTGGAATTCTACATTGGAAAGTATATGTGAAGGGGTGCCTATAATTTGCTGGCCTTTTTTCGCGGAACAACAAACTAATTGTCGATATAGTTGTAGTGATGATCAGTGGGGGATTGGTGTGGAGATTAATCAGGATGTTAAGCGCGACGAAATTGAAGCTCTTGTTAAGGAAATGATGGAAGGTGATAAAGGGAAAAAATTGAAGGAAAAAGCACTTGCATGGAAGAAGAAAGCTGAAGAAGCTGCAAGGCTTGGAGGGTCATCTTATAATAGTTTTGATAGATTCATTAAGGAAGTTCTCCTATGCAATGTGTGAAGCTAAAATTAGGTAACACTTGCAAGATGATTAAATATAGCTATTGTTTATCATGTTGTACAAGTTTTAATGGGATTGTGATTGTGAGGTTCTTGATTATATGTAAGGTTATTTGATTGGCAAAACGACTTCTTATATATTTCAAAGATGATAAAGTGTTCCTTGAAAGAATATAATTTTAATTTATTCTTTAGCCTAGAAATAAGCTTTACAAAATTGTGCAAATTTTAATTATAGCGTATGTAAGATTTAGCATTTTTAAATTTTTAATTCACTTAATTTGTTTGTGATAATTAATTAATGCAAGATAAATGACGAGACACAAATTCAAACACACAATATACAAAGATTTAGCTGATTCACAATGTATAAACTGGGTATGTTGTTACGTTCAGTCTCAAGTTTCTCTTTAAGACTTGGGATCTTATTACTATTAGTAATAACAAAATTGCTCCTTCTGCAGATGGAGAAACATTTACAAAGTTTTCAGCTTAACTTTAAAACTTTCCTACAATTACTTCTCTTGGACAGTAACTCTTCGTTGTTTCTTCAAATGTTGTTGTACATATACCTTGAGCTTAGTTCAGCTTTCCACCTACGTAAGGAGTTTAAGTTATTTATAGTGAAAAATCTCAAATCTTGGAGAGGAGTTTGAGGACTGGACTACGCACACACGCACGCGCGCGCACACACACACACACACACACACACACACACACACACACACACACACAAAAGAAAATAGCCTAACAACGACCAAACACATTAGCGATTGCTCACATCGGTCGCTAATTGGGTTATCAGCAACTGACTATAGCTGTAATATCCCAAATTTTTTATCAAGATTATTAAAAGGTTAAAGAATTAAAACCTTAGAAGTATGAATCGAATTCCTAACGAACGACTGTTCGGGTAAACGTTGAAAACCTAATACAACTTGAAACCACGATAGTAAATGTTTAGGGTTAAAACTTATAACCTACAACTAGGTGTCGGGAAGTTTAAAACCTAAATTTATTGTTTCGTGAAAGAAAAATATTCGAGGGAAAAACGTAGAAAACTTTGTGCTTAGAAATTTTCACCGATGAACTTGGGAATATATTCGTATTGATAAGTTACTTTGTTGTGCTTACGATGACAAGCTGGTTTGTCGTGCTTCCAGCATAAGCTACTTAGGTTGAATCACTAATCAAGCTAGTTAAAACCTTAATTATGGTTAAGCTAATTAGGTTTATTAAACCAATCCAAGTGAAACCTTATGGACCAATCAAAATCAAAGAAGACTTAAACAAAACCATTATAGTCCAATGAGAGTTAAGGACAAGGATTGCAATCATTGTGCAAAAAAACCAACCAATCAAGACCAACTTAAGCTAGATGTTTTAGGAGGCAAACATGTCTTAAAGTCCATTCTACCCTAACCTTGCAAGCCTATAAATACCAAGCCTTCCCTTCATTAATTCCTCACCAAATTATAAAGCTTTAGAGCTGATAATATAAATAGAATCTGATGAGGACATGCTTGACTTGGAAGGAAAGGAAGGAGTTAAAGCTCAGGGAGATCCAATTCAAGTTCCAATCAAACTGGTTACATGAGCACGAGCTAATAGATTCAAGGAATGACTTGTTGGATTGATTCAAGAAGTTTGGGCTAGAGAAATTGTAAGCAATACATGTCATGATGATGATCCAAAGTTAATTCAAGTGTTGCAAACAAGCCCGTGTTAAAACAAGCCAAAAATAAAAAATCAAATTTTGGAGTTCCAGGCATACGTCCCGGTGCATGGAAATGAACAAGAGGCATGCGCTTTGATGCATTTCAACTGAGAGCTCGGTGTTTAGGCAGAACAAACTGTGCGCCAGAAACTTTGGTAGAGGATCATGTTGTGACACCCCCAAATCTGGGCCCACATAGCCCAAACTTGAGTCGTCAAAAGACTACAACAAAATTATTACAACAAAGCACAACGTACAACAATACAGTGTATAATAATACACAACTAAGTCTTCACTATTATTGCCACACTATTTTACAACATGTGAAGACTATGATAGCTATTCCTCGGACCCTCACTCCATCCCCCGGCTAGACCCCATTACGTTTTCATCTCCTGTTGAAAAACAATGGAACAAAAGAAAGGGTGAGCTCAAATAGCCCAGTAAGAAATATCATGACTAAGATAATGACGAATAAATTATCATTAGCCTTCAACAGTTGAGTTCTTGATAGAATACAATAGACTACAAGGTTTATATCAAAAACTGCAGTTAAATTCTTGAACAATGTTCGGATCAATAATAGCAGCGGAATGAGCAATCTATTAGAAGAATAATGTAGACTATAATGTCCACTCGCTTCTCTTTTTAGTAAAAATATCATCAACTTTTATCATCTGAGATACCATTAGTCAAGATAATACAACTTCACAGTTCCTGATCATAATCATGCAGATCAACAGTTCATCTTTGCACTACGGGCCAAAGACATTCAATATAACACCAACGGTCATGATTATACCAGATTCAGCCTTTGGTCATAATCATACCAACCAACAGTTCATCTTTGCACTATGGGCCAAAGAGAACTTTCACCACGTGCCATAAAAGACACCGAACAGATGTATCGCCTTTAACCTATCATATGTTCAACAATTATATCACATCTGTGCCCCCGACCAAAGATATTCACAACAGCTTGATTCTTGATGATTAATACAAATAACAGTGATACAAATGATGAACAAAAGAACAGGATAAACAATAAGTATCAGAAGTTTACTTTGTGCAGATTCAAACAATGTCCAAATTGCCAACATGATGTGGAGTGAAAAAAAATGATATTCAAGATCCACAGTTCAGAATAACGGTTACAGTTCAATAGAAAGGTTCACGTAAAATAGGAAGGTTCAGTTGAAATAATGAAGTTCATCTATTATGGAACATACAATATTTTCAGGAATTATAGAAGCAATAGTTCCATAATAAATTTCGATTTAGGAGTATGAAAGAAAATAATATCCCTTACCGTAGCAGGTTTGATTAACAAAAGGTGAAGGAAATTAATACAAAGGGTTATTCACCAACAGGCGGTAATCCGCGCCATAAGTTATTCCCACAATTTAATAGAATTTGAGTACAAAGAGTTATTCACCAAACAGGCAGTAATCCGCGCCGTAAGGTTATTCTCAGAGATTAATAATGAATGAATACGAAAGGTTATTCACCAACAGGCGGTAATCCGCTCCGTAAGGTTATTCCCACAAATTAATACATGGAAATAAATGACACATCTTATGAGTAAGAAAGAAACAATATTATTTTCGAGAATCAAATAATGATAATCCCTTACTTTAACACGTGACTGGATGAGGTTGATTAACTTGAACAGTACACGTACACTTATAGATCTTCACAAATACTCAAGATGACTTAAGCACACTTAGAGAGAACTTTCACAAGAAGTATTTAGAGAGAGAAAGAAAGAACAAGTAAGAAAGTTTATGAAAAATCCTTAAGTTAATGCTTCTATTTATAGCAAAAAATCTTATCATATCCAAGATTTTCTAATTTAATCCAAACCGTTCATTTCATATCACCTAACTTTATATTATAAACAAATAACTTTATCAATTCAATTATTCAACAATAATTCACACTTTAATCTATATCATTCATTTCATATCACCTAACTTTATATTATAAACAAATTATTCAACAATAATTTACACTTTAATCTACACCATTCATTTCATATCACCTAACTTTATATTATAAACAAATTATTCAACAATAATTATACTTTAATCTACACCATTCATTTCATATCACCTAACTTTATATTATAAACAAATAACTTTATCAATTCAATTATTCAACAATAATTCACACTTATTCATTATTATGACTAATTGTTATAAATACAGTATAGTTAGCTTTCTGAGTTAGATATCAAGTCAATTAATTAATGAAATACAACTGTTTAAATAACACCGTAATAGCGATAACAATAATGCAGAAAGTATGTAAAAGAAAAATACGTTACTGTGTCATGACAATTATTGATTCAATAATGTGAATTACTGTGCATATGTTACTGTGACAATTATTAGGTTCAATAATTTTAAAAACAGTGCAGCAACAATTATTGAATTGATAATATAAAATATTATGCAGTGACAATTATCGATGAAATGATGCGTAACAGTTACGGTGTCAATTATCAGACCAATAATATGAGACACTATGCAATACCGTGTGTTACTGTAGAGTACCGTGTGCTACAGAAAATACCATAAACTACCGTATGCAACTATTCTTTTATCACCGGTATTTTAACAATTCCGTTGACTATTTTTATTTAAAAAGGTTATTTCTGTCGTTTTCTATATCCGACAAAGTTTTGCATAGAGGGGCCAAGAGTAACACAAGTGTTGGAAAGGAAAAGTTTGTGAAATTTGATGAAAATGCAATCTAAAGGTGATTTTTTGGCAATTTTGAGAACTTAAAGGTGAAATAAAGTCAAATGAGTCATTTTTATGGTGTTACATGTGTTTACATTGATTTGGTAATCAACAAAAGGAAATTTGAATGAAAATGGGTTTCGAACGATCGAAATCGATCGTTTCAATCGTAAACGGATTTTAACGGACAAAAATCGCCTCGTGCGAAATTTTACGGTTTTGAAAGTTGAGACATGTCATATATGATGTATGTGAGCTATGTCAAGTGTTGGAATGAAGTTTTAAAGCTTATGGCCAAAAATCACAAAGTTGGTAAAACTTGGTTTTTAAAGTTGAAAATTTCTAAGTCTGAAAATTGTGTAAACAGCCCTCCTATGGGCTAGTGTATCTATGATTTTGAATATCCAAATGAGGCATGTAAAATTTTTATAAAATACTATGTAGTAAGGACTAGATGTGGTCCAAATTTGAGTTTAATTGGATGTATGGTGAAGGAGTTAAAATTCACCAAAGCAGCAGCAAAAATCAAAATTTCAGTTTTTGGCAGAAAAGAGGACCACGGTCGGGGCCATGGTTTTGTAGGCAAAACCACGGCCGGGGCCAAGTTTGGCTGAGAGGTCACGGCCGGGGCCGTGGTTTCTTAGGCCAAAATCCGGCCGGGGCCGCGGTTGCCAGAGTTTAAAAAAATGATATTTTTGACCCGAAATGAAATGTTTTGATACTAAATGATAGAGATAAGTTATGTAAACCCTAGATTGATATAAATGGACTATGTAAAGGGTGTCAAGGTATAATGGAATGATAAATGGCATAATATAACATGCCTAAAGCTAAGCCAAAACATGTTATAAGTTATGAAAAAGGTCGGAAGCAAGTTTGGGTGTATTATAAACCTAAATAAGGTGTAATACATCAAATGTGAAATGGTTAAAGACGGATGATCATGTATTTATGGAATTAGTTTGATAAGTTATACAAGTTTATGATCTTATAATAACATATAAGTTATATGTTGACAGACAGAGTTCGAAATGAGCAAGCCAACAAGACGAATAACGAAAGATGATTGAAGAAGTACAGGTTAAGTAAAATAAAGTCGTACAGGCAAGTTTTTCAGGCTTAAGTACAGAAGATATTTTACGTGAGCTACATGTTAGCATATGAGTCAAATGTGCCTTATGTGCAATTATGTGGTTAAGTGCTAAATGAATTACGTGACATTAAGCATACTATATTAAGGTAAAGGATGCAGGACGCATATTATAGATTGTGAGCATGAAATGTGTTAGCTGAATTACTTGCTGAGCTTTATGCTCATTCTTGCTATATACTAACTTTTCAGGTAAAGCATGAGAAGGCCGGATGATCCGGTGCAACTAAGGTAAAGAAAGGTGGATAGATAAATAAGCATGAGGAAATTGATATTTGTAAATGATGTAATATGAAGTTAGCAGCCGAATGTAAAGTTAATTATGTGTAAGTTATGTAATAGTTGGTTAAGTTTTGTATTAAGGCATGACGATGGTATTAATAATGTTAATCGAAAATATATGTGCGTGAACTGGTATGTATGGTAAATATGTATGGAACAGGTTATGTATGGTACAGGTATGAGGTAAGCAGATTGATGTACGGATCAAGATATACA
The DNA here is from genome assembly GCA_947179155.2 of Hedera helix. Taxonomy (NCBI): domain Eukaryota; kingdom Viridiplantae; phylum Streptophyta; class Magnoliopsida; order Apiales; family Araliaceae; genus Hedera; species Hedera helix. The sequence goes on from OX359286.1 coordinate 6,471,975, forward strand.
TGTATGTATGATATAGATGAATGTATGCCGATATATCTAAAAACAGGAACAGGTATAGTTAAACAGGGCCATGTATGAGTACTTCATGGCGAAATTTTATTTAGGGTTTATGTTAAATCATGAATAAATATGATTATAGAGATTGTAATAGACTAGGTCACAATTAAATAATGGTTGACCTAAGTTCTAATGAAGAGTAAGTAAACGCTGCGATCCTGAGAGGGGTAATGAAGATAAGTTTAAAAAAATAAAAAAATATGGACCGAATTTATGGTCAACAAATTGGTTTTAAAAGTTAAGGTTAAAGTCTAACGCACGGGATCCCGGTTAACAAGGTTTTAAGTTAATCACTATGTAATCCAGATATAATTGGACTTAATTAAGGAAGGTGGGATCTCGGGGCGTTACAGTCGTGATGTCTCTTGCCTTTTTGTTCAACGACCCTCCATGATCAACTCTACGAATATCCTTGCTGTTTTGATTGTTCTGTAATGGATCATCTCTTATTGTCATCGTAGAGTTTACTCTACTGTCAGAATGTTGAACGTAGAGTCCGTTCTACGGCTTCTCGCTTGGTACATAGTCTGTTTGTCGTAGAGTCTTTTTGGCCGAAATCGTAGAGTCCATTCTACGATTGGTTGTCTTGATCGTAGAGTCTGTTGATCGTAGAGTCTTCTTGGTCGAAATCGTAGAGTCCATTCTACGATTAGATTATAACAAAAGATCAACCTAACAATTTTGATCTATTTAAATCTAAGTCTTAGTACAACACAAAAGACTTTATAATTCCATACATTTATATCAGAAGATCAACCTAACAACTTTGATCTTATCCAACACAACCCTTGTACATTATTTCTTATCATCAAATTTAAACATTCAATGTTTAACAATCTCCCCCTATTTGATGATGACAACATAAATAGCAGATAGTAAATTAAATACATTAAATAGGCAAAATGCATATGAATACTTGAATGCCTAATCATATAGTGAGCAGCTGTATTTTCTAGTTAAAATTATGAATTTATTGATGTTTAGTCAGTTAATATAATTAAGTGAAAAAAACAAAAAAAATGAACTTATCTCCTTCTACTAGGAGGTCTTCTTCTTTCTTCTTCCCTCTGCCCGAAGAGTGCTCTCCTTTCATCTTCTGCTTTTCTTAGTTCTTCTTCCCTCAGCAAAGCTTCTTCTTCTTTAATTTGGAACCATTCTTGTGAGCTAGATGGCCTCGCAGTTGAGGAAGAAGGTCTTGCTGTCTCATCCTGTCTGGGATGAGATGGTACTTCTTCGAATCTAGGAGGATGTATTGATGTTTGAACCATCCTCATCCCTTGAGGTGCTCTTCCTCTTCTGCTGTAATCTGAGCTCGTTCTCGTTTGTTCTGTTGTGCTCAGTTTCTTCTCCCCCTTGTTGGCATCATTAATGTTTGCTACCTGTTCTGAAAGCTGCTATATGCCCTGAATAATTTCTTGAAGTTGAGTCTTAGTGGCAGCAACATCATCTTGGTGTGCTTGGAGTCATTCGTCAACCAGTATTTATTTTTGCTCCACCAATGACAAAGTGTCATCCGATCGATGTTCTTGTTCTCTGAGAGAGTTCTTCAATGCAATGATCTCATTACTGAGGAGTGTTATAGATTTGTCATTGGTTTCTTGAAGAACGACGACTGCCTTCTGATGATTGTTTAAAGCTTCCAGAAATATTTTATCCCTTTATTGGAGATTTTCAGAGACTGCTACCATTAACTGCTTTAACCTTGTGGAGAATTGTTTATTCAAGCTTGTAGAGAGATCGTTGGCAGCATCAATGACATCGTCCATTCTTCGTTGAATGTTGTGGGACTTAGATGCCAGATCTTTCTGTATCTTTGCATGCATATGGCTTGTTAAGTCAGTTAGGCCCTCAGTTGTAGGAAGCCGAGATATCTTGTCCAGAATTTCTTGGAGGAGTTGAGATGGTTGTCCTTGGTCAGTCGTAGAGCTTGGAATGTGGAAGTATTCATGACCAGAGGTGGAGGGAATATCCTCGTAGGTTAAGAGAAGTCTTGAAGGTGGAATAGGAGGCATTATTTGAGGAGTAGGCAGAATTTTGGGAGAGTCTGGAGGGCACTCTATGTCTTGATCATTGAGGATTTCTTGACCACCAGTCGTAGATGGTGGGGACTCTACGATCGGGGAAGTGTTGATCGTAGAGCTTGATGCAGATTTGGCATTTAATGACTCCTCAAATTTATTGAACATCCGTGATGGTGTATGAATTTGAATGAGGGCTAGAGGAATAAAATGTACCTTTTGCCCTAAAGAATGTGAAAAGGGGTTGCATGAAATGAGCTTCTGGGCAAAGAATAGATTCTGAGGATAGCCTTGAGCAATAATCACCACATTAGGGTATGCTTCGAAGGTCCAGAAGACCTGATCCCACGCATTGTGCACCAGAGCTCGGTGGAATGGCATCAGTGGCAAGAATTTTAGTAGGCAGTTGTAGTCAAGGTGCCTTTGCTCATTTCTTCCGACGGCTACTATTTCGATGTCATCCTCTTCATCATTATTCATTGTGGCTGAAGGGATTGAAATGTCTTCTTGAGTCTCCCCCTCAGCCAGAGCATCTGCTGGCTCAGGAACAACTGGTGGCTCCCCCTCAGTTTGAGCATCCATAGGCTCAGCCGCTTCAGATGACTCTTTCTCAACTGGAGCAATGTCAGATTTTTCAAGTAGCTCCCCCTTAGCTACTAAGCTTTTGTCGGCTAATTTTACTAGCCTTCTTCTCTTTCTTTTTGGCTCTTTTGGAGTGGCCTCTTCTGCTTCATACTTACTGCGAGTTTCCCTTCGCAGATCTGAATTTTCATCCTCTGATGCAGCCTTTCCTTCAGGAGCAGCATCAGGAGCCTCATTTGATGAGCCTTGAGGTTCTTCAATCTCAAGGGCTCTCTTTCCTTTCCTCTTTTTGATGAGACCCTGAGATTGCTTGCTGACCTCCTGAAATTCTTTTTGTGCAGGTGTGTTCTTCAATAGCGATGGCCCTGCACCACTCTGCGTTCCTTCACTATCCCCTGACCGGGATAGTTTCCTATTTTCAACTGGATTCCTCCTCCAGTTGTCAAAGAGTCTCTGGGTTATTCTCTTGTTAGTATTGAGGGCTTCTCCTTCATCATGCTCAATCAGATCCCCCAATGACGATCTAAGGAGAATGCTGATGAATATTTCATAGAACATTTTTCTGCATTTTGGACCCAGTTCTCTATCCATTCCAACAGCAAGGAGCCAAAGTTGATGTTTATCTTCTTGACTATAGCTGTCATTAATTTCAGCTGCACCTCACTAACTGAGTCATGAGCTGAGTCTTTGAAAAGGAGGCATTTACCTATAACATCAGTTAGGAACTCATATTTCTGAGGAAATTCTTTCTTCTTCAAATCTTTCAGTCCTGGATTCTTTTGGTGGTGCATTCTTCTTAGGCCTTCTTCGGTGTTCACCATATTTAGAGATGTGAGGCCCCCTTGCTTGAAACCTAGGGCTAGGTTAAGTTCTTCAGCAGTGAGGTTGAGCTGTACCCCTTTTACTGTAATGGTTAGAGTTCCGTTAGTATAGGATCCATGGATGTAAAACTCTCGGACAAGCTTTGATAGAATTCTCATATTTGTTCCCAAAGCTTTTCGCATACCAGCCTTATCTAGCAACTGGATTATTCTTTTGAACTGTTTATCTACTGTTGTAAAGGCTTCGAAGTTGTGCTCATTTCCAGGAATGACTTGAGTAAGTGCCATTTGATAGTTTTTCTGAAGTAAGAAGAACGATTTATCTGAGTATTGAAAACTTAGGGTTTAGGATTGAGAGAGAGAGATAAAGGAATAATAGATTTTTTATTTGAAGAAATAAACGACGTGCAGTTTTCAAAGTATTTAAAAACTTCCCTCTATGTTTGTCAAGTTTTGATAGGAGCATTTCAGTTGGTTGATGACCATTTTGCCCCCAGAGCTTTACGATCCTTCTTGACACGTCGATTCTTTTGTTGATGTTCGTTGAGTTAGCTTTATGATTGAGGAATACTCTGCGATCCTTGGCTTGACAACTGTTAAGTGAGCTCTACAGTTTGTAGTGTGCTCTACAATTCTTGGCTAGTTGATCGTTGAGTGATCTCTACGATCTTAAGCGTACTCTGCGATCCTTCGCTTAACGATCGTTGAGTGCATTCTACGAACTTGTCCTTTACTTATTTTCCTTGCACACATTTCTTCCTGCAGAGTTAGTATCTTCCAAAAACATGATATATATATATTAAGGGTCTAGATTTAGCATTCCTAACTCACTTATAAGTTTATTAAATCTTGATTCATCTAAAGGTTTTGTAAACACATCTGCTAGTTGATCTTCAGTTGGGATGTAGTGAAGTGATATATTGTCATTTTGTATATGATCCCTAATGAAATGATATCTTATATCTATGTGCTTAGTTCTTGAATGCATGACAGGGTTATGAGTTATAGCGATTGCATTGTATTATCACAATATATAGGAATAAAATTAAGCTCAAACCCATAGTCTACAAGCTGAGTCTTCATCCATAAGATTTGTGCACAGCAACTGCCTGCTGCTATATATTCAGCTTCTGCAGTTGATGTGGATACTGAGTTCTGCTTCTTACTAAACTAAGAGACAAGTCTGCTACCAAGCATCTGGCAAGTTCCACTTGTGCTCTTTCTGTCTATTTTGCATCCTGTATAGTCAGCATCTGAGTATCCCATTAGATCAAAGGAGGACTCATTGGGATACCATAATCCTAAATTTGGAGTTCCTTTAAGATATTTGAAAATTCTTTTCACAGCTAATAGATGAGACTCTTTGGGGTTAGCCTGAAATCTAGCACATATACATGTAGCAAACATTATATCTGGTCGGCTAGCGGTAAGATATAATAGTGAGCCTATCATACCTCTGTACTGAGTGATTTTAGTGGATTTACCATTTTCATCTTTGTTGAGCTTGGTGGGAGGTGGCATAGGAGTTTTCATGATAGTTGCAGATTCCATGCCATACTTCTTTAATAAGTCTTTGATGTATTTGGCTTGATTAATGAATATGCCTTCATCAGTCTGCTTTACTTGAAGTCCAAGGAAGAAGTTGAGTTCTCCCATCATGCTCATTTCAAACTTGCTCTGCATAAGCTTGGAAAATCTTTCACATAATTTTTCATCAGAAGAACCAAATATGATATCATCTACATAAATTTGAACTAGCAGTGTTTTATCCTTATATTTTCTCAAAAACAAGGTAGTATCTACTCTTCCTCTAGTGAATCCTTTTTCAATGAGAAAGTTAGTTAAGGTTTCATACCATGCTCTAGGTGCTTATTTTAGACCATATAGTGTTTTATCTAATTTATAAACATAATTTGAAAAGGTTGGATTGATAAAACCTGGAGGTTGTTCCACGTAGACTTCTTCTTGAAGTTCTCCATTCAGAAAAGCACTCTTGACATCCATTTGGAAGACTTCAAACTTCATGTGTGCAACATGGGCAAGGAAGATCCTTATGGCTTCCAATCTGGCAACTGGAGCATAAGTTTCATCGAAGTCAATTCCTTCTTCTTGATAGTAACCTTTGGCCACCAGTCTTGCTTTGTTTCTCGTTATCACACCATTTTCATCCATCTTGTTTCTGAAAACCCATTTGGTGCCAATGACTGGTTTATGCTGAGGCCTGGCAACTAATCTCCAAACCTTGCTCCTTTCAAATTGATTTAGCTCCTCTTGCATGGCCTCTATCTAACTTGAATCTCCTAAGGCTTCTTCGATCTTCTTGGGTTCCTCTTGAGAGACAAAGCTTAGGTAAAAACATTCATTCGAAGTTGCAGCTCGTGTCTTGATTCCAGCGTTTGGATCTCCAATAGTTAGATCTTGAGTGTGATCTTTGGTCCATTTTATTTTGTTAGGAACGTATGTTCTGGTGCCTTCTTGTCTGAGTTCCTCTAAATCAGCTTCTTGTTCTGATCGTAGAGTTTCAATGTCTGGTGTGGTGTGCTCTACGATTTCCTCTACTTGTTCAACGATTTTTGTTGCTGGTTTTATGGTCGTAGAGTCAGACTCTACGATTTTAAGTTCTTCGATCGTTGAGCTTGTGTCTGATGACTCGTTGAATGTTGATATTTTCTTTTAGGATTTGATTCATCGAATGTGACATGGATGGAGGTTTCAACAGTTAAGGATTCCTTGTTGAACACCCTGAATGCTCTACTATCTGTTGTATAGCCAAGGAAGATTCCTTCATCTAATTTTGGTTGGAATTTAGTTAGATGCTTCTTGCCATTGTTGAGTACGTAGCATAGGCAACCAAACGCATGAAAATAACTTATGTTTGGCTTTCTTCCTTTCCATAATTCGTACGGAGTCTTCTTCAATGTTGAGTGTATGAGTGACCTGTTTTGAGTGTAGCATGCAGTACTGATGGCTTCAGCCCAGAAATATTCAGGAAGATAGGCTGCTACTAAAAGGGTTCTTCCTGCTTCAATAAGAGTCATATTCTTCCTTTCTGCTACTCCATTTTGTTGAGGAGTCCTTGGGGCTGAGAAGTTGTGATTAATTCCATTTTCTTCACAGAACAGGTCCATATCTGAGAAATCAAACTCTCTTCCATGATCACTTCTGATGGCCTTGATCTTTTCGCCTTTTTCATTCATGATTAGTCTGAAGAGCTTGATAAGATGTGAAATGGTTTATTTTTTAGAGCTTAGAAAAGATACTTATGTATATCTAGTGTAGTCATCTACTACCACTAGAGATTATCTCTTTCCTCCGAGGCTAGTCATCGAGACAAGCCCGAATAAATCCATATGAAGTAATTGAAGAGCCCTATCATTTGAGTTTACTGACTTGCTCTAGAATGAAGTCTTTGTTTGCTTTCCAGACTGACAAGCTTTGCAGGGTTTTTCTTTGATGAAATTTAGCTTTGGCAATCCTTTTACTAGATCTTTGGAGGCAAGCTTTGAAATACTCTTGAAGTTAAGATGAGATAACCTCCTGTGCCAGAGCCAGCACATATCTTCAGAGGCTTTAGCAACAAAACAGACTGTCTCATCTGAACTTAATTGAGCAATATTGACCACATAGACATTTCCTTCTCGAACTACTTCTAGCTTTAGAGAGTTAGTCTTCAAATCTCCAACTTGGCATTGGTTGTTGAGGAAGGTGACTTGATGTCCTTTGTCACAGAGTTGACTGATACTTAGCAGGTTGTGCTTTAGTTCCTCAACATACGCCACTTTACTGAAAGATATTGCACCATTTCCAGTTGAGTCATAACCTCTGGTTTTTCCAGAGTTGTTAACTCCAAAAATGACAGCAGGTCCATCTTTTTCCTTATAATTTGATAGAAGATCCTTGTCTCCTGTCATGTGCCTTGAGCATCCACTGTCAAGATATCAGATGGATCTCTTTACCTGCATAACAAATCAATCTTCATTTTGGTACCCGTATTTGTTTGGGTCCTACTTTGTTAGTAACTTTTGGGACCCAAATCTGTTTGATTTTAGATCCTTGCTGTCTATGATATCTTGACAAATATTTATCATTTTTATGATGGTACCTATGATTGATATGATATTGACGATGATATATGTGTATTTGTGAATTCTTATTTGTCCAGGACCTGTATGGATTATGATTTCTTATAGTCTTTTGATTTTGCTGATCTACATTCTGCTTTCATACTACTCTACGATTCTCATGATTCGTAGAGTGATAGTAAACTCTATGTTTTTTGTGTGTGTGGTTCGTAGAGTGAGTTTTGCTTGACTTGTTTTTCAATTTCCTGAACCCCAGACCCGTGCGAGTTTTATTGTCTAAAATGATAGCAGGCTTAGCAGAATGTGGACTGCTGGGAGATATAGAATCTGAGAATTTGATGAACACAATCCCTTTATTAAGATAAAGGATTTGCCTTCATTTATTTCCATAGACTTCTCCATATTGGGCTTTGAGAATGAATTCTCAAATCCTAATCCTAATCTATCAGTCACATCTCTTTGACTTGAGATCAGGGTGTCCATAAACAAACTAGACTTGTTCCACATGAAAATTGTCTGTTCTAGTTCACGAATCTTGGAGGCTAGTGAAGACTCTTTCTGAGTGCTTAAATCATTTATCTCTTTTAGTCTTTCATTCTCAATCTCAATATTAGAGTAAAGTTTTGCAGTTTGAAATGAGGCTTCTAATTCTATGCTTATTTTTTCTTTATCCTCTTTTAGATGAGAGTAATCTTTAGATAACCTTCTAAACATTTTTATGTATTTGTGTAATTCTACCATTAAGTCATGCATGGCTTCTCTAAGATCATCAATGCTTAATTCAGGAGAGTAGAAATCAAATACCTCATCTATGTTGAATTCCTTTTTGCTGCTTCCTTCTTCGTTTGCCATTAAGCACAGGTTGGCCTTCTGTGGCTCTTCATCGTCACTTGACTCAGAGTTTAGTTCTTCTTCTAAGTCACTCCAGGAGCCTTCAGCTATGAAGCTTTTGTCTTTCTTCTTTTGTTTGTGGAAGCTCTTGAATTCTCTTTTTGGATTTACTTTTGTTTTGTCCCTCCTCAACTCTTCTCTTAAAGGTTTTGGACATTTAGCAATGAAGTGACCTGGCTTTTTGCAATTATAGCAAAGGTCATTTGGTTGTTCTTTGCTGTTGTTGCTTCTGAACTTCTGAGGTCTGTTCTTGTTGATGAATCTTTTAAAATGTCTGACTAGCATGACAACTCCTTCATCATCATTTGATTCATCCATGTTAGAGTCAGAGTTATCCTTGTGATTGCTTCTGTGAGTTGAGGAGCAATGTTTTTCTCCTTCTTTCTTTCCCCAGATAGAGTCTCTACTCTTTGATTTAGCTCCAGCTCATAGGTGAGAAGATTTCCATATAGCTGTTGTATAGTCATCTCGTGCAGGTTCTTTGACTCCCGGATGGCTGTGGTTTTGGCATCCCATTTGCTTGGCAAAGATCTCATGTATTTAATGATGAGATCTCTATTTGGATAGATTTTTCCATAAGATCTGAGAGAGTTTAGTAGCAAGTTAAATCTCTCATAGGTGGTTGTAATGTTTTCACCTGAGATGTGGGTGAACATTTCATATTGCTGAACAAGCAGTGATTGCTTATTTTCTCTGACTTCTTCTGTTCCTTCATGCATGATCAACAGAGTTTACCAGACTTCTTGAGCTGTTTTACAGTTGACAACGTTCTCAAATAGATCATCATCCAGAGATTGAAATAAGATGTTCTTAGCCCTTTTGTCTCTTTGAACATCCTTCTTTTCATTGTCTGTCCATTCGTCTCTTTTCTTTGCTACTAGCTTGCTTGGATCTTCAGTTGATAGTGCAAGCTTCATTGGTATGATCGGCCCATTTAGAACTGTCTCGAACAGTTCATCATCTATAGCATCCATGTAAGCCTGCATACGAACTTTCCAGCTAGCAAATTTTTCTTTAATACACATAGGTGGTCTGTTACCTCCACCGAGTTCTGATCCGTTCTTGTTGAGTGCCATTTGATCTACTCAAGCTTGTAAGGCTTTAAATGTGAGAACCTGCTCTGATACCAATTGTTAGTTCCCAATGACACGATAGATATCTAGAAGGGGGGGGGGTTGAATAGATACTTTTAAAATTTTCTTTTACTTTTGGGTTAATTAATTCTTAATCAATAAGTTTAGCACAACGGAATATGATTTAGTTACCTCTTTCTTGATATGTTAAAGTAAGAATTTAACAAGCAATTATATGGTAGATATAGTAATTAAAAGTCACAGGAAGAAAGACTCCAGGTTTTAAGTGGTTCATAGTTCACAAGACTCCTACTCCACTGTTCTGCTCTTCCAGCAGCAAATCCACTAAGGATACTTTTACAATTTTAGAATCACTGCGATTCCTTCAAGACCAGCAGTCTTGGAACTCTAGTTCACTAAGAACTCTACAAGTCTAACAGACTTGGATACTCTAGTTCACAAAGAACTCTCCTGGAGTGGTGTAGATTTTGGGTAAGCTACTAAGTTGTTTTTAGCATAAGTTTCTGAAGGACTTAGTAGCGATGCAAGCTTTCTTATCAGTTTGATCTCATTCAACTTCTTGCGTATTTTCTTTTCTAATGTAATGCCTATTTCTTTTCTTTTGTAGATCTTGGTATTTAAAATGAGGGCTTCAGGTTTCTTCCCGTTGGAACATCTGCTCGTAGCTTTAGTTTCTTCCCGTTACCTCACAGAGGGGAGCTTCTGAATATTATATTAATATAGCTCATTAATGCTCTGATGAGATATTATTTGATCTGACCTGTTAGTCCATGGAAGGGTGTTTTCTTTTTCCTTGGGGACAGTCATGTCAGTTGTAGGTTCCTACCAACTTTCATAGAGTCGTTTGGTCCTTCCATACTATAGGACTGATAGGACACAATCCTCTAACTTTACTGCCTCGAAAGTCTTCATTCTGTTGCATAGAACGCTTGAGTCAGTCCCCTGATTTTTCTTACTTCGATCGATTTGCAGAAGCTTTTCTGTCACATTAATGCAGATTGTACTTTTGAACGAAATAGCTTCTGATCTGAGAGTCGTGATGTCTCTTGCCTTTTTGCTCAACGACCTTCCATGATCAACTCTACGAATATCCTTGCTGTTTTGATTGTTCTGTAATGGATCATCTCTTATTGTCATCGTAGAGTTTACTCTACTGTCAGACTGTTGAACGTAGAGTCCGTTCTACGGCTTCTCGCTTGGTACATAGTCTGTTGGTCGTAGAGTCTTTTTGGCCGAAATCATAAAGTCCATTCTACGATTGGTTGTCTTAATCGTAGAGTCTGTTGATCATAGAGTCTTTTTTGCCGAAATCGTAGAGTTCATTCTACGATTAGATTATAACAAAAGATCAACCTAACAGTTTTGATCTATTTAAATCTAAGTCTTAGTACAACACAAAAGACTTTATAAATCCATACATTTATATCAGAAGATCAACCTAACAGTTTTGATCTTATCTAACACAGCCCTTGTACATTATTTCTTATCATCAAATTTAAACATTCAATGTTCAACAGTAAATTATTTTATTATGATATATTATATAAAGTTATTTATTTTATATATAAAGTTATATGTTTTATTAAATGAATGTAATAGATTAAAAAAAATTTGAAATGAATGGTATAGATTAAAGATAATATAATAATTATAAAATTTGAAATGAACGGTGTAGATTAAAGATGATCTTTAAATGAATGGTTTAGATTAAAGAAATCTTAAGAAATGAAATGTGTGGTATGAATTAAACATTATCTTGAAATATACGGTTTGGATTAAATTAGAAAATCTTGGTTTATGATAAGATTTTTTGCTAAAAATAGAGGCATTAACTTAAAGATTTTTCATAAACTTCTTTACTTATTCTTTCTTTCACTCTCTAAATATTACTTTGTGTAACTTCTCTCTAAGTGTGCTTAAGCTATCGTGTGTATTTGTGAAGATCTATAAGAGTACAAGTACTATTCAAGTAAGTATTTTCGTAATAATTAGTCAACTAACTATACACATCACACGGTGTTTATAAATCTTCTCTTAGAAGACAATTCTTTTAGAATATTCTTTTTGAAAAACTTTCTCTTGAAGATTCTTTTGAAATAATATTTTCAAAAACTATTTTGAAGTTTATTATACTTTATTTTGTACACTACACAAATTTTTACTATTAAATCACTTTTAATGATTTTATACGAATTGGTATACACCATGAAATTTATATATAGTAGTTATTAATAAAATTATAAATATATAGGTTGATCAACTTTATTTAAAATAATGTCTTGTCACGTGTTAAGGTAAATGATATCATTTTTTTCATACTCTTAAACTTACTACGGTAAGGGATGTCATTTTCTTTCATACTCTTAAACTTACTCTGGTAAGTATTGTTCGATAAAATATCCTGAAATGATCACATGCTCCTTAATAGTGTGCGTTTCATTTAATATCATTTTATGTGAACCTTCTTATTTACTTGAACCTTTCTATTGAACTTCAACCGTTATTTTGAATTATGGATCTTGAATATCATTCTTGAATTTGAGTACACATCATGTTGACCATTTGGACATTATTTGAGCTCACCCTTTTGTTTGTTTCATTATCCTTTAGGAAGTGAGAGAGTAGTTGGGTCTAACCGGGGGATGGAGTGAAAGTCCAAGTGATAGCTGTAATAGTCTTCACATGTTGTAAAATAGTGTGGCAAAAATAGTGAATACTTAGTTGTGTATTATTGAGCTCTGTATTTTTGTAATATCTACTTTTTGTAATAGTTATCGCGTATTTCTGGCATCTCAAATTGGGCTGTGTAAGTCCAGATTTGGAGACGTCACATTCTCTTCGTTTACTGGAAGTGGTAGATCATTTGTTGATCATTCATCTATCTTATATATAACATATTATATTTGAACATATCATTTGTTATACCTGAATAATTGTAAGGAATATGACAAAGTATAACTCATCATACACAAGATATTATGATGATCTCAAGTTCAAGGATCACTTGTACTACTATCATATTAGGAACTCCTATTGACAGGCAAGTAAAAGTCAATTAGGTATTCCTTATGTGAGTCACATTTAGTGAACTTATTCTCTAATAAGTACCTACATACTTATTTTAGTATCTTCATATAAATGATTATAAGATCAATCATCATCTTCAATAGAGTAAGCATAGTATGTACAACTCCATCTGAATTCACTAATTTCCATTTTATTGATCTCACGATTTGAAATATTTTAGTTTTGCGCTATCTTGAATTTAGATCTCATTAGCATGATCAACATCATGATTTTAAAAGTATTGCTCAAAACTATGGGTCTATCTATTTAATTAATTTAACCAATTAATCATTAATAAATAAATTCCTTTAAATAAAACTTTTATTAATAAACGAATAAGATTACAAAGTAAATCCCTTATCACATCAAATATGATTGACTTAAGGGCATACTATTTTCAATCTCTCACTTTCACTTAAGCCAATCACCCTTGGTATCCCATACCCATCTTTTCTAAGTGGCAATCGCTCGAATTATTGAGAAAATGCTTTAATTAATGGATCTCTAATGTTATTATGAGACTTTACCATAACTATGATGTCATCTCTTTTCAATGATTCCTTTAATCAAACGAAAGTGCTACAACATATGTTTGGATTTCAGATGAGACTCAGGTTGTGATGAGTGGGTTTTATACCTGCGAATTAGTATGTCTGTCTTAATATTTTGAGAGTTTTTGAGAGTTATTATTGCTTATTTTTATGAATTTTATGGTCCCTAATGTCTCGTCGGTGTTTTGTAGGATTTTTGAGCTGAAAGGGCAAAATGGTAATTTTCTGCAAAGACCACCGCCGTAGCGGTGGATTCGACCGCCGCGGCGATCGCCCATGCTGATTTCAGACGAGATTTTTCCTACTTAAGTGGGAAGGTGGCTAACCCTAGGTGATCGGTTTTTCACGCCTCAGAGCTGTTTTTCTTCATTTCTTCCAGTCTTCAAAGTCACTTGGATTGGTGTTAAGCTCAAGAACAAGAAGACTCATCAAGCTTCGATTGCTATATTGTGAAGGGAGTTTATGTGTTTGAAACTTGTGTTTTAGGAAGTTTCAACCATTTAGTTATCTTCATTCTATGTATTTAAGCCTAATGAGCAACTTGTTAATGATTTTTAGTCATTTAGCTATGAACTAACTTCATTTCTAGGATCACAATGAATCTCATTACTTGATTTTAATCGAATATCTCTCTTTTTGATGTGAATGGATTACTAATGAATGACTATCATGCTTTCTTCTTTATGTATGGATTATGTACTTTGTATGTAATGTGTGGTTGTTTATGATATTGAAGAATGGATTAAATAACTTGACCTAAAGCATGATAGCACTTGTAGGTTGCTTTATCATCGGATTGAGTGCCTAAATTGTATCTCGGATAGGAATATACCGGTGTACCTTGTGTAGCCTTGTTGAGATTTGCTTTTATTGCCATCTTGCTAAGTTAGGTCACATAGACATATAGTGAGCTAATTAGTAGGGTGTGAATCATTTAGCTATCGAAAGAGGTTGTTGGTTGCTTAGTTTCTCTGGTTGTCATTCGAGCGATCTTAGCATTGAGAAGAGGGGTGTGAGGGTTAAATGTGGTAGTGAGTGAAGTTGTGATCTTAGCTTGTTTTAATCGAATCTTTGTTGCTAAGTTTTAATTATTTTAGGATATTGTGTTAACAAAAGCTCACCATCATTAATCATAGTTTAACTTGGATTAGATTGCTTTAAGTTTGCTATGCAGGTAACGTTAGTATAACTCCTCATGGGATCGATAACTTACTTTCATTATATTACTTGTTGACCGCGTATACTTGCGCGTTGCATTCATTCAAACGAATTTGGAATCGCATACTTTTTATAGGTGCCGATTCCGCTCAACAAGTTTTTGGCGCCGTTGTCGGGGAGTTATTTATCTAATTTCTCTGCATTATTAAGCTTTATCAATATAATCTTCGTTTAAACTGTTACATTTGTCTAATTTGTTTTAGTTGTATTTTTATTTTCTTCCAGGTACTCTTGACGGTGCATGCTTCCTTTTCAAGATCCAAATCTTGTACTTTTCGATCGTGAGATTGAAAGAACTCTGCGTATATTGCGAAAAGAAAAGAGGGATCAAGCTATTCACCATCAAGATACAATGGCAGAAGAAGATTATAAAACTTTGCGGGAATATGCTATGCCGCAAGTTACCGATATTCATACAAGCATCAATAGGCCAGCCATTGTTGCTGCTAACTTTGAGATCAGGCCGGGCACTTTCCAAATGACTCAAAATCATGTGCAGTTCGGTGGGTTGCCTAATGAGGACCCGAATGATCATCTGGTCAAATTTTTGGAAATCTGTGACACGTTCAGATATCAAGGGGTTTCTGAAGACGCTCTCAGACTCCGTCTGTTCCCTTTCACGTTGCATGATAAGGCAAAGAGTTAGTTGCATTCTCTACCAGAAGGCTCCATTAGCACCTGGACTGATCTAGCTCAGAAATTCTTGGCTAAATTCTTTCCACCGGCCAGAACAGCAAGAATGCGAAATGACATCACAGCCTTTAGCCAACAGGATGCGGAGCCTCTCTATGAAACGTGGGAGCGTTTTAAGGATCTTCTCAGAAGATGCCCCCACCATGGTATTCCTAAATGGTTACAAGTCCAGACATTCTATAACGGATTATCAAACTCTACCAGATAAAGCGTGGATGTTGCAGCTGGCGGAGCCTTAATGGGAAAGAGTTATGATGAAGCGCTTGAACTGTTGGAAATCATGGCAGCAAATAACTATCAGTGGCCTGCTGAAAGGTTCACTCCAAGGAAGGTAGCGGGAATGCATGAAGTGGATGCAGTTACTTCTTTATCTGCACAAGTGGTCGCGCTTGCTCGAAAAATTGACAATATGGGAACAAAACCTGTGCAGAGTGTAGTAGTGATATGTGACATATGTGCTGGAGAACATCCTAGTGAGCAATGTGCCATCAAGGCAGAATCAGTGCAGTATGTCAGTAATTACAATCGGCAACAAAACACTAATGTGCCGTCACATTATTATCCTGGAGTGAGGAATCATCCTAATTTCTCGTGGAGCAATAATAATAATCAAGGACAATCTTCATCTTCGAGGCAGTCATATCCTCCAGGATATCAAAATTATAATCCACAGCAGTAACAACCACAACAGCTACAACCAACTCAACAACGACAACAACCACCTCCACAACATCAACAGGCTCCTCCTCCTCCTACGGAAAAGAAAGCTAACTTGGAGGAACTTCTGACTAGATACATTTCACAGAATGAGACAAGGATCAACAACCAAGATATTGCTATAAGGAACCTTGCTACCCAAGTGGGGCAACTTGCTAATGCTATGAACAATCGTCCGCAAGGAACTTTGCCTAGTGACACTGAGGTCAATCCAAAGAGGGATGGCAAGGAGCAATGCAAAGCAGTCACACTGAGCAGTGGTAGACCCTTAATGAATACCACTGGAGAAACTACTACTGTGCCACCAATTCTAATTGAAAAGGAAGTGGTTGTTGAGACAGAAAACACAACAACTGGAACTCCTGAAATTGTGGAAGAGGTCCAAGAGCCAAGTTCCATAGTCAACAACACCCTTCCAAGAGTTCAACCCATGCCATTTCCTCAAAGGCAGCAAAAGCAGAAGCTGGATAAACAGTTTTCAAAATTCTTGGAGGTATTGAAAAAGCTTCACATCAACATTCCATTTGCTGAAGCTTTGGAGCAAATGCCGAGCTATATGAAATTCATGAAGGATATACTGTCCAAGAAGAGGAAGTTTGGTGATTATGAGACAGTTGCTTTAAAGGAGGAATGTAGTGCAATTTTTCAGAATAAGCTTCCTCCCAAGCTAAAGGATCCTGGAAGTTTCAATATTCCGTGCTCCATTGGAAGTGAATTTACTGGAAAAGCTTTATGTGATCTTGGAGCAAGCATCAATCTGATGCCCTTGTCTATCTATAGGAAGTTGGGTTTGAACGAAGCAAAGCCTACCAGTGTTACTCTTCAACTTGCTGATAGATCTCTAACATACCCGAAAGGAATCGTGGAAGACGTGCTGGTAAAGGTTGACAAGTTTATCTTTCCAGCTGACTTTATAGTTCTGGACTTTGAGGAGGACAGGGAAGTCCCTATTATATTAGGGCGTCCATTTCTAGCCACGGGGAGAACTATTATCGATGTTCAGAAGGGAGAGCTCACTATGAGGGTACAAGATCAAGAAATAAAGTTCAATGTCTTCAAATTTATGAAGTTTCCAAGTGATTCCGAAGAATGCTTTAGAGTCGATGTGGTTGACAGGTTTGTCCAGGAAGTTTTCATGAAAGCTTGTGTTTCTGATCCGTTGGAGGCTTCGATCATTGGAACCACGACTGCAGAAGATCCTGCTCATACAGAATGCATGAAATATTTGGATTCGTCTCCTCGATTTTCCAAATTCAAACCGCACTATGAAGCTTTAGAACAACCAGGAACGTCTGTTTCAAATTTATCTAAAGAGGAAGCACCAATATTGGAGCTCAAACCATTGCCAAATCATTTGAGGTATGCATTTCTGGAAAAAGAATCCACTTATCCTGTTGTAATATCTGCAGCTTCAAACGAGGAACAGGAGAGTAAACTTTTAAGTGTGCTGAGGAAGTATAAAACGGCTTTAGCGTGGACTATATCAGACATCAAAGGCATTAGTCCATCCTTCTGTATGCACAAGATTCTGATGGAGGAGGACAGCAAGCCGACTGTGGAACATCAGAGAAGGCTCAACCCTATCATGAAAGAGGTTGTTAAGAAGAAGATTCTGAAATTGCTAGATACTGGGATCATATGTCCTATCTCCGACAGTGCATGGGTGAG
Organism: Hedera helix; assembly: GCA_947179155.2. NCBI lineage: Eukaryota > Viridiplantae > Streptophyta > Magnoliopsida > Apiales > Araliaceae > Hedera > Hedera helix. Next base: position 6,489,433 of record OX359286.1, read on the forward strand.
TCATGTCCAGTGTGTGCCCAAGAAAGGAGGGATGACAGTCGTGAGGAATGAGCAGAATGAGTTGATACCAACAAGGACAGTGACTGGTTGGAGGGTGTGTATGGATTACAGAAAGCTAAACAAAGCTACAAGAAAAGGTCACTTTCCATTGCCATTCATTGACCAAATGTTGGACAGGCTGGCGGGTCACGAGTACTACTGTCTCCTGGATGGCTACTCGGGTTATAATCAGATAGCTATTGCACCTGAGGACCAGGAAAAGACAACCTTCACCTGCCCCTATGGGATGTTTGCATTTAGACGAATGTCCTTTGGGCTTTGCAATGCACCGGCAACATTTCAAAGGTGCATGATGGCCATCTTTTCTGGCATGGTGGAGCATAATGTGGAAGTCTTCATGGACGATTTCTCTGTATTCGGGGACTCTTTTGAGCTGTGCCTAGAGAATTTGATTCTTGTGCTGAAACGCTGTGTAGAGACGAATCTAATTCTAAACTGAGAAAAATGCCATTTCATGGTGCAGGAAGGAATTATCCTTGGGCACAAAGTCTCAGAAAAAGGGTTGGAGGTTGACAAGGCAAAGCTGGAGACAATTGAGAAATTGCCACTGCCTACAACTGTTAAGGGGGTGCGTAGTTTTTTAGGTCATGCGGGCTTTTATAGATGATTTATCAAGGACTTCTCCAAGATCTCCAAGCCTTTGTGTAGCCTATTAGAAAAGGAGGTCCAATTCAAATTCGATGAAGACTGTTTACAGGCCTTTGAGCTATTGAAAACAAAGCTAACATCTGCACCCGTAATTGTAGCACCGGATTGGTCTGTACCCTTCGAATTGATGTGCGATGTGAGTGATTTTGCAGTTGGGCCAGTGTTGGGTCACCGCAAGGAAAAGATCTTTCATGCCATCTATTATGCCAACAAGACCTTAACGGATGCTCAGCTAAATTACACCACCACCGAGAAAGAACTGTTAGCGGTTGTTTACGCTTTCGACAAATTTAGGTCATATCTCGTTGGAACAAAAGTTGTGGTGTATACTGATCACGCGGCTATAAGATATCTGATTTTCAAGAAAGATGCAAAGCCCCGACTTATAAGATGGATTCTTCTTCTCCAAGAGTTTGATTTGGAAATTCGAGATAAGAAGGGTTCAGAGAACCAAGTGGCGGATCATCTTTCTAGATTGGAGAATTCGGAGCAGGCTAGGAAGGATGACAGGGTGACTAATGAGCATTTTTCGGATGAGCAGTTGTTTGCTGTGCACAGCGAATTACCTTGGTATGCGGATTTTGCGAACTTCATTGTGAGTAATGTGACTCCCCCGGATTTAAGCTATCAGCAACGGAAAAAGTTCTTAAGTTACGTCCGGTTCTTTGTATGGGATGATCCTTTCCTGTTCAAGCATTGCGCAGATCAATTATTGAGGAGGTGTGTGCCTCAAGAAGAAATGAGTGATATTCTTCACCACTGTCATTCATCTGATTATGGAGGACATTTCGGTGGGGAGAGAACAGCGGCAAAGGTCCTACAATCTGGGTTCTATTGGCCATCTTTGTTTAAAGACACTCATTCCTTTGTAGCAAGATGCGATAAGTGCCAAAGAACGGGTAATATCTCTAGGAGACATGAAATGCCCTTGAACAGCATGCAAGAAATTGAAATTTTTGACGTTTGGGGCATAGACTTCATGGGACCATTCCCGTCATCTTATAACAACCAATACATACTGGTCGCTGTGGACTATGTATCAAAATGGGTTAAAGCTGTTGCTCTGCCGACCAATGATTCCAAAGTCGTTTTGAACTTCTTGCGTAAAAGCATTTTTTCGCGATTTGGCACTCCACGGGCTATTATCAGTGATGGAGGTTCACACTTTTGCAACAAGTATTTCGCTGCTCTCCTTGCTAAATATGGGGTCTCCCATAAAATTGCTACGGCCTATCATCCGCAAACCAGTGGGCAAGCAGAAGTCTCTAACAGAGAAATAAAGCGGATTCTGGAAAAGACGGTAAATCCCAACAGGAAGGATTGGTCTAGGAAATTGGATGAAGCGTTATGGGCATACAGAACAGCTTTTAAATCGCCAATTGGAATGTCACCATATCGCTTGGTTTTTGAAAAATCTTGCCACTTGCCGGTCGAACTTGAGCATCATGCGTATTGGGCAATCAAAAAGCTTAATTTTGAATTACACGCGACCGGTGAGAAAAGGATGCTTCAATTGAACGAAATGGATGAATTCCGCCTCCAAGCGTATGAGAACGCAAAAATTTATAAGGAAAAAACCAAACGATGGCATGATCAGAAAATTGTGGAGAGGAAGTTCGACATTGGCCAGAGAGTGCTTCTATATAATTCCCGGTTGAGACTCTTCCCTGGAAAGCTGAAATCTAGATGGTCAGGTCCCTTCACTGTCAAAAATGTATTCCCGCACGGTGCGGTTGAATTGGAAGATACCACGACGTTGAACACATTCAAGGTTAATGGCCAACGTCTTAAGCAATACATCGGGGGTGAGGTGGATCGACAAAAAGTTTCTATCATTCTCCCCGACCCGCAATGATTCAGGAAGTAGTCAAGCCCAAGACTTTAAATGAAGCGCTAAATGGAAGGCACCCCATTTTTATTGTCAATATGGCTTTATTTGCATTTCATTCTATATTTAGTCATTTGTTGCGGTAATTTGATTGGCTAAAATCTTTTGATATAGTATATTAGTAGACTATTGCTTATAATTAAAAAAAAAATTGTTTTACAACTAATTACAATTTCTATGTTTTTGAGTTAAAATTGTGATTAGTTATTAAGTTTTTGATGCATCTATGTTAAACTTTCAGGTACTATCAAGGCAATGCTTCAATGTGGAATCAGTGAGCAAGAAAAAAAAAAATCTGGCAGCAGCTTTCACCGCCGCAGCGGTGCCCTGCTACCGCCGCAGCGGTTGTATTATTTTTTTTTAACAGAAAGTTTCACCGCCGCAGCGGTAGTCTTCAGAAGAGAAAAAAAAAATTAACATAAACATTCACCGCCGCAGCGGTGAATATGGCCGCCGCAGCCGTAGGTCGGTTTTTCACGAAAAAAAAAAATATAACCCCATCGAGGTTTATTTTAATCAAACAGCTTGCTCGGCATTCCCTCTCACAAACCTTGATTCCTAATCTCTCCCAGCCATCACTCCCACCCGATTCCTACATCAAATTGCAAGACCTTTCAATTCCAAGCCACGGGGGAAATCCACATTATAATTTGCTACTCTCTCTCCTTGCCAACCGTGAAGCTTGGGGGGATTTCTCTCGGTCGAAATTGGTATAGATTCCCTTCCTTTTTGTTGCCAATTTCTGTTGAATTCAGTGATTAAGGATTAGTAGTGTGGTGTGTTGGTGATATACCCTAAATTGGGTGGCTAAAATTTGGTTTGGGGAGGACTTGTTCATTGTTCAATTCAAGGGTGCACGCCAAGTGTTTGACAAATTGCCTCAACCAAGATTCACTTCACATTCAGCAGTTTGGGTTGCTGCCAGGGTTCGTTTCTGATTCTTAGCACGGCATTGAGTGTCCATGGCTCCTAAACGACAACGTGAGCAAACATCTCGCGCCACATATGACGCGCATCGTTTTGTTAGCGAAGAGGCTGAGAAGAGATATTATGAAGTAATAGAAGGGAAAACAATTATCCCAGAGCGAGGCCTCCTTCCGAATAACAATGATGGACGCTTGTGCCATATGATAACTGAAAAGCATTGGAATAATTTCACCGAACAACCTGAGCCGGCTTGCATTTCAATTGTTAAAGAATTTTACGCCAATGCGAAGGAGACTGTCAATGTGGTGCGCATTCGTGGTGTGTGGATGTGCATTTTGGGGCTGAACAGATAAACTACTTCTATCACATTCCCCACATAGAAGAGATGGACCAATATACCTCCTACAAGACCGAGCACCTCAATCTAAATGACGTGCTTCGGGGCTTGTGTCAGCCGGATGCCGAACGGACTCTAAAGGATGGGGCGCCCCGGCTACTTTCGCATCGATTCTTTAGCAGGATTGGCAAGTCCTGGTATTATTTCATTTGTGCCAAATTGCTCCCTACCACGCACGTCAGCGATGTGATTATATCCAGGGCGGTGCTATTATATTGCTTGGTCAACCGGATGAGCATCAACGTGGGGCATGTTATTCTCGGATCAATCAAACACACTCTCCACGGGGGTACCCCGGGTGGTTTGCCGCATCCTTCTTTGATCTGTGGCTTGTGCCAATTAGCTGGAGTTGAATGCTCTGCGGAGGAACCTCTGCAACAGCCCAAAATCCCGATCGACTCTCAGTTAATTCGTAACTATAATCAATGGGATGGGGCCCCAGCTAATCCGAGCGGAGCCGGTTTTATATTGGAGGCTTAGTCTCTAGATATGGAGGAGCTCTTTGCGGATGATCAACAGGAGGAGGATGACTCAGCCAATGAGCCATCTCTAGCATCCATTGCGGCCGAGGTGCGGCTCTTGCGAAGGGAATCACGCCGCCACTCTCGCCAAATCAATTATGTCGCTCAGCAAGTTAACACTATGATGCAGTTCAATGCCAATTTCACTATAACCCTTGTTGAGATGTTCGAGAGGACGGGGTTGAATTCTGGTCCAAACCCTCTGCAGTTCCCAAGCCCGCCAGTGATTCCTGACTACCCTCAGAATTCTCCTGACGAAGATGCACATGCCTAATCCAATTCAGGGGAGTCCTCATTTTTAAATTCTCTATCTTTCCAATGAGGGCATTGTCATGTTTAAGTTTGGGGGTTGTATTTCTGTTTCTATTTGTTCTTGTTTTTAATTAGTGCCTGGGTAGTTTAAGTAGATGTTATGCTTATTAGTAGTTATTAAGTAGTTATCCAGACTTTAGTTGTGAATTTGTTGCCAATGATATGAAGTGTTTGTCATGCTGCCAGTTTAAGTAAAATATATATATATATATATATATTTTAGCATGCGTAGTCTTTATTTCAACGGTTGATTCAAGTTAATAATGCCATTGATCTTGCTTTATTTCGTCATGCACGATTATGATCCCTTTTGTTGATTAGTTTTTGATTAGAGAACTGGTAGAGTTAGTTGCTCTTGTGGGATAAGCTTGGAATGTCCTAAATGACCTTCTTGAACGTTAATTCTAGGCTTGTATATAAGTTTGGGGGGACCTCGGATGTTTGTATATGAAAAAAAAAATTATTATTAAAAAAATTATTAATAATAATAAATTACTTGACTAGTCGAGTTTTTTGGCCTTTGCTACTCGAGTGATTAAATCCGTTGGGGTGTTTTTCCACCTAGTGCCCTAAAGCCGACTGGTTTGGGAGTCACTGATCAAAAGCTCGATACGCGAGTAGCTCTGAATAGCCTAATAAAATTAGACACTTCACAGTCAAGTTTTCAAGTCCAGGTGAGACGGAGCGTAAAACGCACTCGCCTGTGTGGTTAAAAATCAGTAGCTTTTCTTGTTTAAATCCGAGGGTCCTTGTCCTTATATAATAAGTCTTGTTTGGTTGTGATTGTTGGGTTTGTCGGTTAAAGTAAAATCGCCCATGGTAGTTGCTTGTTAAGTTCATCTAATCTCTTACTAATTTATCATGGGGATTTGCACACACGCACGCAAAACGGATCATAGGCAGTCGTGAGCTTGAATATTTTGTTGAAATTTTAGACTTTGTTCTGCTTTATGATTTATCTTAGCTGTTGCAGTTATCCCTGAGGCTATGATTCCAATTCTTGTCTGGATTAGTAGTTTTAGTAGTTATTTAATTTTTGTTTTACTATTTTGCTCGAGGACGAGCAAATGTTTAAGTTTGGGGGTATTTGATGAGTGGGTTTTATACCTGCGAATTAGTACGTCTGTCTTAATATTTTGAGAGTTTTTGAGAGTTATTATTGCTTATTTTTATGAATTTTATGGTCCCTAATGTCTCGTCGGTGTTTTGTAGGATTTTTGAGCTGAAAGGGCAAAATGGTAATTTTCTGCAAAGACCACCGCCGTAGCGGTGGATTCGACCGCCGCGGCGATCGCCCATGCTGATTTCAGACGAGATTTTTCCTACTTAAGTGGGAAGGTGGCTAACCCTAGGTGATCGGTTTTTCACGCCTCAGAGCTGTTTTTCTTCATTTCTTCCAGTCTTCAAAGTCACTTGGATTGGTGTTAAGCTCAAGAACAAGAAGACTCATCAAGCTTCGATTGCTATATTGTGAAGGGAGTTTATGTGTTTGAAACTTGTGTTTTAGGAAGTTTCAACCATTTAGTTATCTTCATTCTATGTATTTAAGCCTAATGAGCAACTTGTTAATGATTTTTAGTCATTTAGCTATGAACTAACTTCATTTCTAGGATCACAATGAATCTCATTACTTGATTTTAATCGAATATCTCTCTTTTTGATGTGAATGGATTGCTAATGAATGACTATCATGCTTTCTTCTTTATGTATGGATTATGTACTTTGTATGTAATGTGTGGTTGTTTATGATATTGAAGAATGGATTAAATAACTTGACCTAAAGCATGATAGCACTTGTAGGTTGCTTTATCATCGGATTGAGTGCCTAAATTGTATCTCGGATAGGAATATACCGGTGTACCTTGTGTAGCCTTGTTGAGATTTGCTTTTATTGCCATCTTGCTAAGTTAGGTCACATAGACATATAGTGAGCTAATTAGTAGGGTGTGAATCATTTAGCTATCGAAAGAGGTTGTTGGTTGCTTAGTTTCTCTGGTTGTCATTCGAGCGATCTTAGCATTGAGAAGAGGGGTGTGAGGGTTAAATGTGGTAGTGAGTGAAGTTGTGATCTTAGCTTGTTTTAATCGAATCTTTGTTGCTAAGTTTTAATTATTTTAGGATATTGTGTTAACAAAAGCTCACCATCATTAATCATAGTTTAACTTGGATTAGATTGCTTTAAGTTTGCTATGCAGGTAACGTTAGTATAACTCCTCATGGGATCGATAACTTACTTTCATTATATTACTTGTTGACCGCGTATACTTGCGCGTTGCATTCATTCAAACGAATTCGGAATCGCATACTTTTTATAGGTGTCGATTCCGCTCAACAGGTTGCTTGACAAATTAAACTCTTTTAGTGCTAGGAACCATTCCAAGTTTTGTAATGAACTTGTTCATCCAAACAATCTCCTTTGAAGCTTCACTTATACCTATATAATATGCCTTTGTCACTAATTTAGCAACTATTTGTTGTTTGAAACTTTTCTAACTCACCGCACCACCATTCAAGGTAATCACATAATCTAAAATGAATTTGTTGTTGTCTTTGTTAGGCTGCATAACTTGAGTATGTTAAGCCCTCTAGTTTCAAATCAGATCCACCATTAGAAATTTTTTTCTAATATTCTTCTCTAGGATTAAACTGACATCTACTTATCATACATAAGTAACATAAGGTCTAGTACATATCATCCCATACATGATAGATCCTATTGCCGAAGCATAAGGTATCCTATTCATGCAATCTCTCTTTTTTGGTGCCTTTAGGGACAATTTCTAAAAGAGATTTACTCCCTGACTAATCAACATGAGACCTCCTTGGAGTTTTACCATTCTAAACATCTTTAGTATCGATTAAATGTACGTTTCTTGGGTCAAGCCAAACATCCTTTACAATCTATCTCTATAGACCTTTATCCCCAATAATAGGATGTTTCTCCCAAGTTTTTCATGAAGAAGTGTTTAGACAACTATATCTTTATTGATTATAGCATCGGTATGTCATTCCTTATTAGTATTATATCATTATATAGTACTAGGAATGTCACAGCACTCCCATTAACCTTTTGTACACAATTGATTCATCCACGTTTTTGATAAAATCAAACTCCTTTAATTGTCTGATCAAAACGGATGGTTCATCTTTGAGAAGCATAATTCAATCCATAATTGGATCATTGTAATTAACATACTTGATTTATTTAATCTTCAGAGATAAATCCCTCTAATTGTATCATACATGCATCCTCTATTGAGGAAGGGCGTCTACACATCCATTTGTCAGATCTCGTATAGTAAGCTGCAAGTAAAATTCGAATGGACTAAGCATATCCACTAGTGAAACGTTTCGTCATAGTTAACTCCTAGACTATGTTTAAAATCATTTGCCACCAGTCAGGTCTTATAGGTCACCGTCTTACCATGTGCTCTAGTCTTAAAGACCCATTTTACACCATATATGCATAATGCCTTATAGTGGAGAAACCCAAGTCCATACTTGGTTCTTATTCATGGAGTCCATTTCGGATTTCATGGTCATCAACCATTTCTCTTAAGTCTCTACTACTCATACACCATCATATGTTACTGGATCATCATCTACTGTTATGCGTTGTTGGGTATTTTCTATATGAATATATGTGTGCTAGTATACACGGTCAACAAGTAATAAAATGATAAAATAAAGTGTCGAACCCACAGAGAATTAAAAATAATTATTACCAAACACTAATTTAATATCAAATTAATTCTATTTAAACAATCTAAATTTAATTATAAAATAACTAATTAAAAATACTAACTAAATTAAACTAATAAAAATGATTAAATCAAATTAAAATAGTTAATATCACAATTTTCCCCAATGCTACATTTAACTCTCTTCAGTCTCTTTTTAATTAATTAACTATATAGAATTGTTAACTGAGATTTCTTAACTATTTATTAACATTTTTTAAGAATTAATAAAATAATTTATTCCAATTAAGTTGATATATTGTTATGCAAAATAACTTGAAATAAACTCATTGAGATCCAACTCTCAACAAAGTTACATGTGGCATATATGTATCTTCATCCTATACACTATTATGCTAATCTTCCTAGAAAGAATCAACAAATTCACATGTTATCATATTCGAATCTAAATATATAATTAACTTTTGATTTCATATAGATTATCCCAATAATTAACTAACAAAGAACCTAAAAAAAATTAAAATTCTTTCAAATTTACCTACACCCTCAAACTTAAAATAGATATTGTCCTCAATGTATAAAATAAAGAAAATTAAGAACAAGAGACTCCCTTGAAAATATAGTTTTTTTCCTCCTTATCTGCTAAGTCTGAGCTGCATTGAATAAACCTGACACAATACAAAAATAAATAAATAAAACTAAATTTTACTACTAAATTTTTTACTAAAAATAAAAATAAACTAAAAACTAAAACTAAAACTAAAACTTAAAACTTGGGTTGCCTCCCAATAAGCTATTATTTTAAAGTCTCCGCCTGACTACTTCCGTTTTTCTAGCCTGAATCGAATTTATGCTTGATGAATTGCCTTAGAAGCCATGCCTTAACCATCCGTTTAACTTTTCCTTGAGACCCCCAAACCTGCGTTCATCCTTCTTCCTCCAATAAAATTGACCTTTCAATCCCACAACATCAACCCGAAAGCACTCTTCTTGACCACTTGGAAATTCCATTACATTAAATACCTTGAAGGTCACCTCTTCATCTTGAACTCTCATAGTTAGCTCGTCTTTTTGCACATCAATCAACGCTTCTCCCGTAGCTAAAAATGGATGCCCAAGAATAATTGGTATATTTTTATCCTCCTTAAAATCTAGCACAATAAAATCCGCGGGGAAGATAAACTTATCCATTTTCACTAAAACATCTTCAACAATCCCCTTTGGATAGGTAAATAGCCGATCCGCCAACTGTAAGGTGACATGGGTGGGCTTCGCTTCCTTCAAACCAAGCTTTTTGTAAATTGATAGAGGCAGTAAATTTATGCTCGCTCCCAAATCACATAAGCATCGATTAAAGAACTGGCTCCCAATGGTGCACGGAATGGTGAAACTACCCGGATCTTTTAGCTTCGGTGGTAGTTTCTTCTGCAATATGTCATTACACTCCTCTATTAGAGCCATTGTTTCCTAGTCACCTAGCTTCCTTTTCTTAGACAAAATCTCCTTCATGAACTTTAAGTAGCTAGGCATTTGCTCTAATATGTTTGCGAATGCGATGTTAATATGTAATTTCTTGAACACCTCCAAAAATTTTAAAAATTACTTGTCGAGCTTGTTCTTTTGAAGTCTTTGCGGGAATGGCACGGGTGGCACAAACTGATTCTGATTAGGATTCCCGGCTGCCTTCTTTTCCTCTACCTCATGTGTCCCAATTTCCTTTCCAGCCTTACTATCATCTTGCATATCCGGATGTGCCTTCTTCGAATTTTCTTCATCAACCTCATGTAACTCCTTACCACTTCGTAGGGTCACAACATTACATTGCTCATTGCCTTCCCTTCTCGAATTTTTCACTGTATCACTTGGCAAAGCACCTTGGGATTGACTATTTATGGTACTAGCAAGCTGCCCCACTTGGTTCTCGATGATCCGTACTGATGATTCTATATTAGTCATTCGAACTTCATTCTGTGACATGTAATTCTCCGTCCGAGTTATGAAATTCATCGTTTGCATCATGAACTGAGAAAACACCTCCTATATATTCGACTGCTTTTCTGGCTGTAAAGGAGGTTGATTCTGAAAACCCGGATTGTATAATGGTCTAGGAGCATATAAATGAGCTTGATTATTGTTCCATGACTAATTGGAAGGATTCATCACCCCCGAATGATAGTAATTTGAATTACTGGGTTGCTACTGCTGATTATAGTTTGCCACAAACTGGACAGATTCTGCATTGATTTGACATTGATTAACTAAGTGGTTCATAGATCACAAGTTATTGCCACAGGTTGATTAGGCTGCCCAGTCTTCGCAAGTGTGTCTACCATCTTCATTAGTGTTGCCATTTGCTCAGCCATTGCAGAAATTACATCATTCTTAATTCTCCCAACTGCCTTTGGTTGATTCAATCTTGCATAAGGCCATTGGTAGTCATTTGTTGCCATAGTTTCCAGCAGGTCATAAGCCTCATACAAATTCTTCGCCATCAAAACACCACCCGCAGTTGCATCAATAATAGTCCTCGTTGTACTGAATAACTCATTGTAGAATGTTTGAACTTGAAGCCACTTGCGTATTCCATGGTGTGGACATCTCCGTAATAAATCTTTGAAGCGCTCCCACGCCTCGTACAATGATTCTGAATCATGCTGCATGAATGAAGTGACGTCGATCCTCATTTTTGCAGTCTTCGCTGGTGGGAAAAATTTCCCTAAGAACTTTTGAGCCAAGTCGTTCCAAGTAGTGATAGACCCAGGTGGAAGTGAGTGCAACCAACTCTTCGCCTTGTCCCTAAGTGTGAAAGGGAACAAACGAAGTCTTACAGCGTCATCCGAAACTCCATCATACTTGAAAGTATCACATATCTCCAAAAAGCTCATGAGATGATCATTCAGATCGTCATTGGGCAAACCCACAAACTGCACTGAATTTTTGATCAACTGTATCGTGTCCGGCTTGATCTCAAAACTTGTGGCTTAAATTGCAGGCCTATGGATGCTAGATTGGATTTCAGTGACTTGTGGCATCGCATAGTCTCGCAACAATTTTTGATCTTCGTCCTTTATTTAACCTGAAAATGAAGTAAAAATTAAAATTAACATACTAAAATAAAATAGAAATGTTTAAATTAAAACTAATTTGATTAAAATTAATATTAACAAATAATTATTAAATTAATTTCTCGTCAACGGTGCCAAAAACTTGTTGTCTATTTTCTATATGAATATATGCGTGCAAGTATACACAGTCAACAAGTAATAAAGTGATAAAATAGAGTGTCGAACCCACAGGAAATTAAAAATAATTATTACCAAACACTAATTTAATATCAAATTAATTCTATTTAAACAATCTCAATTTAATTATAAAATAACTAATTAAAATTACTAACTAAATTAAACTAATAAAAATGATCAAATCAAATTAGAATAGTTAAGATCACAATTTTCCCCAATGCTTCATTTAAATCTCTTCACTTTCTTTTTAATTAATTAACTATATAGAATTGTTAACTGAGATTTCTTAACTATTTATTAAACTATTTCAAGAATTAATAAAAAGATTTATTCCAATTAAGTTGCTATATTGCTATGCAAAATAACTTGAAATAAACTCATTAAGATCCAACTCTTAACAAAGTTACATGTGGCATATAGGTATCTTCATCCTATACACTATTATGCTACTCTTTCTAGAAAGAATCAACAAATTCGCACGTTATCATATTCGAATCTAAATCTATAATTAACTTTTGATTTCATATAGATTATCCCAATAACTAATCACAATTAATTAATACATTAACGCACAAAATAATTAATTAGTTCTAAACACTATAATCAATTCGTTAACTTCATATAGATTACCACATTAATTAATGAAACTAATTAAATACTTGAACACACAAAATATGATAAACAATTCAATTATAATCAATTTAATTAGAAAGAAAATAAATTAATTTAAACTACACATTGGGCTCAATTGCAATCTCAAATAAAAATTAGTCCATAAATAAATAATTAATTATCCACAAATAATTTTACATCTCACAATACAAAAATTAAAAGTAAAAGAAAATAAATCAAATCTGTGTTGACATTCGTCTGTCACTCGAATTACAGTCTCCAATTTCCAAGCTCCACCTTCAATTCTTGAATCCTTCGCGTTGAATATTTACTCCTAAATTACTCTAATATAATATATTCTGTTCTAACCTAATATATTCTATTGTAATGTATCATAATCTATATTAATTTGCTAAATATAAGAGCTACATAATGTATTTATAGGAATACATTAATAATCCTAAGCTAATATGAAAAAGAAATCCAATTCGGAGTCAAATTAAAGCTAAAAATCCGAGTAATCTGGAATCTGGTCAATTTTCGTGCTTGCCAAACAAGGCCTTCGCGCCTTTGACCGGGTCAACTAGCATCCCCCGCGCGCATGGTGCGCATGCCTTTTCCAAGTAAAATCGAAACGACGCCGTGTCTGCCTCGGTGTTGCTTATCCTATACTGCGCGCATTGCGCGTCTAACCCAGATTTACATTTAATTACAATAATGCCACCAGTCTTCATTATTTACACTTATGCCACAACTTTGCAAAATTACGATAATGCCACTCCCTTTAGTTTTTCCTACAAAATAAAATATAAATTAGTTAAAAATACTAAAAAATAATAATAATGTATATAATTAAATAAATTGCCTAAAATTAATTAAAAGCTAAAAAATAATTAAGTCTAAAAATATATAATTGTTGTACTTAAATTTTGTAAAAATACTCTCAAGTACACCAATCTATTGTAAAATAGTTTAATGTAAAATACGAGGTCGATCCCACGAGGATTATTGAATAATTAATTAAATCTAAATTATATTCGATTCTAATCTAGTTAACAAAAAGTAATTTTTGGAATAATTGAAACTAAAAACTAACTATGATAAAATCAAGAGTAATAATTAAACTAACTTTTAATCAATGGAAGAAAAGTTCTGAGGTTCGGAATTCACAATATTAATTATGTATGTCTTACTATTCATTATCAATTCGGAGTAGTAATTTAAAAATCAATTCATTACTTTCTCAAGATTATTCGTTTAAGTTCATAAAAATATTTCTTTTGTAAATTCTTATTTTCAAGATTCAATTTATAAGACTAAAGCATTATATGTATCCAATATTTTGAAAAACAAATAATCTTAGTTCTTAATTAAAACTTTAAATCATAACCCCGATTAAATTAAATTAATTGAAACAATTCAAAATACATGATATTATGAATGAAACAATTTAATTTAAATCAACCAAATAAATAAGAATTATTAACATTAAAACCAATTTAAGAATTAATAATAAATTTCAGACTATTACATAATTAATAATGTTTCATCCTACACCTCAGAAATTAATTTAGCAATACATAATAAAATCAGAAACAGAAACAGAGTTTGAGTGATAACCCAACATGATTATGTCGCACTGTTGCTGTTTCTTCACGTGAGCAAGTTGCTGCCTCTTTTTGTTTCTTTTGTTTGTTGCCTTGGTTTCCATGCGTGATGCTTTGCTTGGCTTCTATATTACTTCCGTGCAAGGCTGCTGCTTTTTGTATTTATTTTTCCTTTCGTGATGCTGCTTTGCATATATATATTATGCTGGCTGCTTATGCTCCCTCGATTTCCATGCCAAGTGATTAAAAGGTTATGCTCCTTTTGCTTTGTTGCTTCACTATATATTCTTCCACGTGATGCGCTTCCTCTTCTTTTATAATTAGTAGCTTCAATTTCCTTTTCTCCTTCAAATTCTTTTCTTTTTTATCTCTTTGACTTGTGCAATAATTTGAAACTCTTTTTCATTCTTATCTTTTTTTTTAGTTACAACTCTTTAGGTTTTTGCATTCACTTGGACTTACAATTTGATCCAAAAATGGACTCTTTAAATCTCAAAACCTGTGCATAAAAATAAGTCAAATTAGAATAAAATGAATATAAAACTAAACTAACAAATTTATCTAAAGGGAAAAAAAATGTATAAAATATATGCTCATCAATAATAAATAGATATAAAATCTCATTATCATGCGTACCTCATCATTATCATCTATGGTGAATCCATATCCAAATCTCTTAGGTTTCTTCGGTACTATTCCAGATTTATGAGCCGGTTGTGGTACGATAGGTTCATCTACTTGAACAGGTTTCTACATTTGACCTATAGTATTTTGTGGTTTTTGAACTTTTTCAAGATCTATCTTACTTCCACTGACCATTTCAATGATAAACTCCTTTTTCTAATAAGGCAATGTATTTTAGCAAACACATTTTAATCAGTTTGATAATATAAGTAATAACCTAAACTTTTTTTTAGATATCTCACAAATTTATACTTGTCAGATCTTGTCCCAAACTTATCATTTTCAAATATTTTGACTTAAGCTGGACAACCCCAAATCTTAACATACTTAAGACTTGGTTTCCTCCCAGTCCATAACTTATATGGAGTCATAGGGACAAAATTTTAAGGTACCTTATTTAGTAGATATGCTGTCATTTCTAGGGTATAAACCCATAAGGATACTGAAAGATTTGTAAAACTCATCATAGATCATCACCAGGTCCATTGTGAGAGAATACCAATCTTTTTTAGATAATCTAAAAACTTACGGCTTAAGTATTCACTTCTCGATCTAATCGAAGAACTTTAATACTGTTGCCCGCTTGTTTCTCTACTTCACTTCTGAATTCTTTGAACCTTTCAAATAATTTGGACTTGTATTTCATCAAATACACATTATCAAATTTAGAATGTTCACCAGTGAAAATAATGAATGAATTCTCTCCTTTTACATATGTTGTCATAGGTCCCACAACTAATTATGTGTATCAACTCTAACAACTCTATAACTCTCTCTCCATGTCCACTAAATGAAGATTTAGTCATCTTACCCATAAGACAAGATTCATAAGTTGTATTTAATTCATAATCAAAAGGCTCTAAAAGCCCATCTTTATACAACTTGTTTAGTCTTGTTTCATTAATATGACTGAGTCTATAGTGTCATGTGAAGGTAAGATTTATATCATCTTTTCACCTTTAGTTTGTTCAATTTGAAAAAGTTTATCATGTAAATCAAGTATGAAAAGTCCATCAAGTAATTAACTAATTCTAAACAAAACATTATCATTATAAATAGAACAACGATTATTCTTTATTATAATGTCAAAACCTTCCTTGTCAACACATGGAATAGAAATAATGTTTCGTACAAGAACTGAAACATAGTAACAACTTACTAACTTAATAGACTTTCTTGTAGGCAATGCTAAACTGTAAGTTCCTATCGCTAATGCAGTAACTTTTACTAAATTCCCCACACATAGGATTACTTGTCTTTTATTTAGTCTTCTACTTTTACTTAGTCTCTGCAATGACTTGCATATGTGAAATCACCAATCAGTATCTAATACCCAAGTAAAACTTAGACTTATAGAAAGTTCTACTTCTTTATGAACAAATTTATATCTGTAATAGAAATTTCACCAAGCTTCTTCTGCTTAACCACTACAAGATACTCTTTGTAGTTTCTTTTCCTATTTTATGTCTTATCGTAATAAAATCAAACTTCTTTGCCCTTATGATCACTTTTATTTATGTCATTTGTTTAGTGCATTTCTTTTACCTTCTACCTTTTTTTGACTCCTTAGAAACACCTTTGGTCCTCTTTCTCTGCTTAGAAGATTCATCTACCAGTAAAACATAGTTTTCTTGGAAGGAAAGTGACTCTCAACAATATTCAATATGTTAAGAAAATCAGGTAAACTGACGTCTAGCTTATTAACGTTGAAGTTCACAACAAAGTGTGAAAATGAGTTACTGAATGACTGCAAGATCAAATCTTGACTCAACTCTCCATCCTTGACAAAACACAGTTGTCCTAATTAATTAGTACAATTGATCATTTTTAGAACAAGAGTTTGTACTGTAGTGTCATCGGTCATTTTAGATCGGAAGAGCTCATTAGATATCTTATATCTAGTTGACCTACTTTTCTCATCATACAACTTATGAAAATGAAGCAATATAGTAGGTACATTCATTCTCTCGTGTTGACGTTGTAACTCAGTACTCATGGATACGAGCATGATGCAATGAGCCACTTGTGCATCATCTTGTCACTTTTAAAAGTAACAATCTCTTCATCAGAGGCATTGTATGCAACATTTGTAGGGATAGACAACTTTAAGGACATTTGCTATCTTTTCAGCATTGAGAACTATTTTCAAATTCTTTAACCAATCCGAATAATTTGGTTCAATTCATTTGTTAGTATCCAATATGTTGTGTAGTGTTAGTGAATTAGGAATAGTAAAATTCTTTAAGTGACTTTTAATAACAACATTAATATATATTCATTTTATTAATCACCAAGTTAATTAGGTCTTTATTTAAAATGGTGTCTCCCACTATTTTCATCAAACTATATTACCCTCCTAATATAGTTTAGTAAATCTAGTTAAAGATCTGTTAGTGAGATAAGGATCATATCGACATAAGTATAGATTGTGTGTGCACAACAAATTATAGTTTATTCAATATGTAGACAACTCCTTGTCAATTACATCATCATATAACTCCTTTTAATTTTTTCTCTTAGATTATTATGATCAAGTGTGTGCACATTCGAATCAAAATTATCTAAGTTAAGTTCGACTTAGAATTTCATATAAGCGAAGAGAAAAATATTGTCCTAGTGTGTGCACAACAAAACAGTATCGTTTAATTCTTTATAAACATCCAATGTAATAAAGTCAACATCTTAAATATTTAATATAAGCCTTGTGCATGCACAACAAACTCATATTAAACATACTCTATTACTTAATAATGCTATAAGGCGACGTTCGATATTCTTAATATCATTAAACGTTACATATTAATATATTTTATCTTACGGAATTTGTTACTAATTGTCTCATCTTGTTTAGCACACATACACATATATAAAAAAAAATATGCGACATATTATTTAATATGCGAAACATGTTTAATAATATATAATATATACAAATAGCATGCACGTATAAAATATTATATTCTACTTGGATTGATTATTACTCTAATTTGGTTTATTTGAGCCACCAAATAAACCAAAAGGTCAAACCTATGGTGCAAGAAAAAAATATTAATATAACTATTACATTCATAACCCGAGCTCTATTACAAATGGGTCTTCATGCGCTTTTTGCTCTTTGGCTTCAATTCTTTAAATAATTCTATCTGATCGTATTAAATAACTATTTACATAAAATATAAATCTTGATCAGCAGTCAAGGAAAAATACATAGGAAAGAGATAGAATTTACAACAGAAAAATTTAGAAAGACGAGATACACAGACCCCATTTATTAAAACTCATTCATTCATACATCTAACTAAAATAAATCCAATCACATTAATCAATAGTCCATAATCAATCCTTTGTACTATCATATATATCATCATATATATCAAACATATCATCATATGTATCATTCATCTCATTAATTAAAACAATTTCATAAATATCGATATTATTTAATGGGTAATTAGAGTTTCATAAAATTCAATTCAAGTTTAAAATAAACTATTTATTTTAATTATAAAATCATGTAAAATAAACCTTTATTTTATAATTTTGAAAAAAATGTATTAAGAAATCAAAAAACAAAATCTGCAATGTACAGCGCCTGCCGTGATTTTGCACTGGAGTTCATGGCCACGATTGTGACCTCTATAGAGTACACAGCCCCTGCTGTGGTTTTGCACTAGAATCCATGACCCTAGTCGCTGAATCCAATTCGCGAATTTTTCTGCAATCACGTTTTTTTTTATAATTTTGCATCTAAAGCAAGATTTTTGTTATTTGTTTTCAAACCTATGATTTTATACAACAAATTATGTCCAATAAATTATTCTAAGGAATTAAAATAATTAATAATTCACATAAGTTTGGCTCTTGATGCCACTGTTGGTTTGCAAAAATGAGGTATATATATAATCAAATTAATGTAACGCAACGGAAGTAGACATAAATCATATTAAAAAAAATTCTACAAACTGAATTTCAGGATCTTTCTTATGCGATACTTATTAATTGAGGAATGATAAGAGATTATACTTTTGTATATTCAACTCTTGAACAGCTACGAATTCAGCTCTCTTGATCCTTCGCGTTCTTCTTCAAATCCACCTATTAGAATCCACGAATCAATGTTAGCTATCCAAGTGTGTAGCCTCTAAAGGCGAACCACCAAGAGATAATATAGATTGAAGAAGTACATTTTCGATTTTTCAAACCATGAGTGACTAGCCCTAATTTTCCCTTTCTTCTAATTCTTAAATATAGAGAATTATTAGAAGTATTCTTCAATACTTACAAAAGTATGAGTAACCCCAATCCATAATAAAACTGAAATATCCAAGGATTTTTACATATATAAATTTTTATTTTTTATATATATATTTTATTTAAAATATGTTGTTGGGATGAGGTGTAATTAAAAATAAATATCCGTGTAATATTTATATGTGGATTAAAAATAAAATTAACATTTAATTATAAGTTATTAAAAATTTTGGAATGTAAAGAATTAATTTGAGTAAATTAATCTATGATAATAAAATTTGTATTATAAGACAATAAGGTCTGAGCATTAAGTCTCCGGCGGCGGTGCGATACTATTGAATTAAAATCTATGAATAGTTATATAAAGAAATTATTTAATTATGTAAGAGATTATTGGGCATCAATACTAATATATAAAAGTACGACAGCCGATCTTTTTAATTTGAAAATTAGGTGAGTCTTCCTCACCCGATCGTTCGTACTGAGCTATTTACCGAGTTTGGTCCAATCTCAATAAATCGATCGTTGGCTCTTCCTCTTCCTCACCCATAACTGATCCTCATCTATAAACAATCTGTCTCTTCTTCACTAACTCTTCTTTCCCTGTGGATCAGAATCTGTGACTTTTCTCTCTCTATGAGGTATGTAATTTCTTCAGTTTCTTCAATTTCTATCAATTTCTTCAGTCTCTATGATTTGTTTTGATACTCCCTCTTCCCTTAACCCGTCCCTGAATCTGCGGCTTTTCTCTCTCTATGAGGTATGTAATTTCTTCAATTTCGATCAATTTCTTCAGTCTCTATGATTTGTTTTGATGCTCCCTCTTCCCCTAACCTTTCCCTTTTCAAATTCTTCTTCGATTAAATGGAAGAATTAGCAGGAAAAAAATTTGATTGAGTATCTGAATTGTGAAATAATTTGTGTGGAACAAGGATGTTACTGAGAGGAGCGTAATGGAGTCGAATTGGGTTATTAAGGGATTGAAGAGGGAGATTGAGGAAATGGGTAGAGAGAAGGGAGCGATTGAGGCTAAGAGGAATGCACAAGTGGTGAAGAGGAATGAATTGAAAAATTCAATTACTTCGCTTCAGGATATGGTACTGACTCTGTACAAGGAAGAGGAGAAGTTACTGTTATGGAGAGGAAATGTGGTTGCAATCAGATGGTTATGGAGATTAATGTGTTGGTGGAAGAAAATAAAAAGAGGGAAAAAGAGTTTAGAGAGCTTGATTGATGAAAAGGGTTTGATTATGAAAGATATGGATGAGGCTTTGAAACAATTAGTTGAATTGAAAGGTAGAGTGGAGGTAATTGTAAAGGCGAAAAGTTTTGTGGAGGAGGCTATAGATAAAGGGGAAAGTGAAATTGTTAAACTGAAAAGGCAAGTGGGTGATTTTAAGGATGCTATTTGATCATTGGAAGTGGCTAGGAGGTGTGAAATAAAAAAAAATAGAGGATTGGAACATGAAATTAATCAATATAAAGCTGCATCTAATCGAATTACATGTGAGAAGGATGAGGCTAGAAAGGGTTTAAATAAGGAGAAAATTAACTGAATGAAGTTGAGGGAAAAGATTAGTGAAATGGAGAAGAGTATTGAAGCAACTCAGAAAGTGGTGGGAAAGATGAAGGATGAAGAGAGCAACTTAATTGAATAAAAGAAATAGTCGGAAATCAACTACACAATGTTAAAACAGGACTTAGCTTCTATAGAGAATAAACTTGCTGAGTCTAGAAATGAACTTGATAATATGAAGACAAAAGTAGGACTAGCAGATGCTCACCATTCAAAAATTCCTGTCCAAATCTTCCAAGGCCAAAAACAATGTAATAACAAATGATCATTATACTCTTCTCTAATGTTGCACCAAGAGCAAAGATTATTTCCCCCATTGATCACAATTTCTCTGTTCAACTTATGTGATTCCTCATTACCTCCCCAAAGAAACTTCCTTCTAATTCTTTCCGAACTTTGAATGACTCCAACTGGTGCTCTATATAATGACATATAGCACATAGGCATCCATGTTAATACTGACTTCATTTGAATAATTCTTCTTCTCCCTAAAGAATGATTTATAGACTTCCAAATGGATAGTTTTCATTTGCACTTCTTAGTTACAGGTTTCCATGTGCTTTTTTTTAACCTCTTTGCCAAAGTAAAACTATTGAATTTTTGCAATTTTAATCAAATAGTTAAAGAAAATGATGTTCCTATATGCTAGGATCATGTCCACTTGATGTTTAGTTCCTATTCGTAACAAGTATCAATCAGGTGTTACTATGCTCTATTATTTTAATATGTAGTACTATGATGTATGCCATTATCCTTCTTTGAAGGTTTTAATTACTTGCATTCATGCATTTTTCTTGCTGCTATCTGTAACTTTCTGATTCAAGGGGTTAATAAGATTGAAATGATATGAGACAAGATTTCAGCAGTGCAGTAAACTACTACATTATTATACCAACAGATAAATGATTTTAGAGAGGACGCAATTATATGAAGCTAGAGGAGGCGATGTTGCAAATCTTAGAATTGCAAGTTCAAAGAGAATTTAAGATTCTTAATAGTTAGTTGAGTACCTTGAGGTAATACCATTTCTTACTTAATTTATCATAGTAATTGTAGTCATTAGGAGCTATATGTTGAATTTATGCTATATGTATTTGATATTACAGCTCTTATGTAGTGTTCCTGTGTATATGGAATATTTGTCATAGCAAGAGAAACATATACGTACTGTAAAATTGGTGGTTAATGAATTAGAAGTCAGACTTAACAAAAGATAGCGTTTGATGAAAAATGATAACTTTCATATTATCTTTGTTTCCCTGGTACAAATTCTCATTTATTATTATTTTATGTTTAAGGTCATAGAGCGAGCTTCGTTGAAAGATGTTTACATGGGTTAGTGACCTCTATTACACGGCTGAGGGCACACCCTATAAAGTAGAACAAAGGGATAGAGCCAACATCATTATTTGTGATAATGGGCGCCCGTGTTTTTGAGGCATCTTACCAATCTATATGGTTTGAAGGGAATTTTTTCTACCATGGAGCCTTGCAAGAATAGGAACAAGCTGGATCAAGCCAGAGCTTATTTGCTGATTGAAATTGTGATGAACTAACAGATCCCCACTGCTCTGGATATTTTGGATTCGTATTAACGTGTTCAATATATAAGTAGGGAATACTCAAATTTTTATTTGTCAATTTCGTGGATGTACTTAATTCATTTCTAACTTGGGCTCTTTTGAGGATGGTGATTGTCTTTGGTTTCTAAAACTCCAAGTTGTAGTGCTCTCTACGACTATACATAGAAAATTGATAGGTGTAGAATTTTTAAAATTGATAATATAGTCGTGCGTGTTTATTTTTCAAATTTCATAAAAATTAGATAAATATATGACAAATATTATAAAAATACTATAACTATACATAGAAAATTCAAATTTTTTTTTGAAATAAATATTTTCAAACTTGCCCGTGCCTTGCACGGGCTATCAAACTTGTTATAATAATTTGACGTGACGTGAATTAATGGCCTAATGTTTAATATTACATCAAATGAATATATATTAAATGCGATAATAGTATTATGTTACATTAATTGAATGTAACGTAAATAATAAGTTTAGTGTGTAATTTATATCAAGTGAAACGCACTAAATTTGAAACGTGTTGTGGTATATATATATATATATATATATATATATATATATATATATACTGAAACTAAATTAGTAAATTAAATCTACGTACAAATAAGGACTAAATATATTAAATAAATATATTTAGTATATAATTTAATTGTTTGAAAACCATTTATGGAACGAGTGAATTAATCAAATTTAATGGTATGAAATTAAATTAGATGAATAAATTAAAATAATTAAATTGAATATTAATTATTTTAATAATTAGTTCGTTTAACAAAAAGTGTTAATTTGAATTATGGAGTAATTTCTATTTTTAATGAAATATGTTGTAGATAATTTAAATATGGTAATATATGTATGCAGGTATGTAATATGAATATATATATATATATTACGCGCGTGTGTGTGTATTGTGTGGAGCATGTGTACTGATTGGAATATATATGTATGCTGTATAGTAATGTATTATAGGTACTATGGTATAAATACAAAAGTGTGCATGTGGTGTGTGCCTGTAAGCTAATAGATAGTGTGTTTTGCTGAAAGTATGAAGTGGGGGTATTAGGTGTCTAATTCCTAGCAAGTTAAGTGACACCTCACATTTGCAATTGAAGTGGAATACCACCTATTATAATTAGTGGAGTACTCCAGCACCACATTTATTTTCTATCAGCAGGCTCCTTAGTTAACATCTCATTTTCTCTCTAAAGCTCCTAAGTTCCGTAATTACTAAACCAAGAGTTCATTACTTTTATACTCAAAATCTCACCAAACTAGGACAACACTGTAGAATAAAACTGTTTAAAGATAATTTGTAAGGAATGTGAAGTAGAGATTTCATTAAGTAAGACCTTCAATTTAGTCACAATCCAGTTAAACTAAGCTTCATCACTCAAGCTTCACACAAAAAGGGTATAATCTATTTTCTTAATAGTTTATAAAGAATTAGCTAGTTTTATTGTTAATTGTTCGGGAAATTCTTGTTGTGGGAGGTTGTATGATGAGAATCAAGTAGGATTCTGAAGTTATAAGGAGGACTGGAATGGAGATTATGTGATCAAGTGTTTGAATTTCATGAAAATCTGTGTTTTATTAGCATGCATGTAAACTATTTGTAAAAATGCCTCAATGAAGGCTATTTGACAAACCCAGAGATTGATTGCTCATTTTTGGAGATGAACGTCTACATGGTTTACAAATAAATTTAAGTTATATGAGTACAACAGAATGTATTCAAAATGGTTTTACAAAGAATTTTATCAAATAAGTTTCAAACTAAACTTTTATTAAATGCATACTTTTGGTCAATTAAAAGTATAACTTAAATAAGTTATTTTGGGTATGTATTAATTTTCTAAAATATTATGTACTCACATATGGGTCGTGTCCAAATTTGGAGACTTTTGGATAAAAGGTTTAAGAGATATAATTTTCAAACGTTTTTTCAAAAATACAGAAACTACAGGAATTTTCTAGGCAAGACCGGGGGTGAGCAAAAAATGGATAAAACCGAATAACCGAACTGAACCGACTTTTTTTAACCGAAATATTTTGATTTTTCGGTTATTTTTCATATTTCGGTTATACCCGTTTTAATTCCCGATTTCGATTTTTGTTTTTAAATATTTTGGTTAACCGAATAATCGAAATAAATGGGAAAAAAAAAAGGTGCTTTCAAGTTATGTGGACTTGTCAAAGTAGTATTTCAATAGCATCTTTTACCAATGAACACGCAAATGCTTTATGATGTTAATAAATAGTTGTGGCTATTCTCTTCCTGCATGTTGCTACTTGCTGCTAAATATATGTTTTTGATGACTGGCTTCCGGCCTTTTGGCTTCTACTGTGCTGCATGTCGCTACATATTAGCATGTTGCTTGCTGTAGTGTTCCTATTGTGCTGTAGTGTTTCTGCTTGGTTGCTTCTACGAATATAGTGACTGTTAATAATGAAAACTCTTAATTTCGGGTATTAACCGAATAATCAAATAGTAAATTTGGTTATTCGGTTATTCGGTAATTCAGTTATAACATAATTTGGGTATCTATTCAGATATTAAAAATGGAGACAATTTGGTTTTCGGTTATAGTATTTCGATTTATGATTTTACTTGAATGCCCACCCCTAGGCAAGACTGAGTCGGTGCGTAATTTGATCGTGCCCCAAGCGAGTTTGATTCTGTCGACTGTGTCGGGGTGCAATGTTGAAGGGTAAAGACTGAGCCGGGGCGCAGTGTATAGAAGTTGATTTTAAATTTTATTTTTCATTTATTAATTATCCAAATGATTTAGGGCAATGATAAATTATATTTTAAGATATAATTTAATTCAAAATACATTCTAAGGCATATATTAATCTATGATTTCATAATAAATTCACTTTGGATGTGCACTTAGGAATTTGCATGATTAAGATATGTATGTATGAAGTTTTGATTAAAAGTCGTGAACTATTATGTGGTTAGTTGTATTAACATACAAATGATATAAAATGATATTATAATATATTTTAATTATTGTTTGGAATAATATTTCTAACTTGGTTATCTAATTAAGATTTAGTTAATTAATTTAGGGTTAAATGAATGAGAATGGAAATTTTTAATTATATGGTGTGTATGATTAGGTTTACGGCGAGCGTTAGAAGATACCAATAGACGCGAACGGTAGTACTTATTAGTCTAAACAACGCAAAGGCAAGTTTCCTTTTCTCTTGCACTTCGTGCAACAAAATGATTTTAATTATCGAATTTCATTTGCATTATGAAGTTCTTATGAATTATTGAGTAAGTATTCAAATTATGTTCCAAACATTATAATCGAACCTCAATTGGTACTCGTTTGTTATAAAAATGATATTTCTGATATTCAAATTGCCTTGTTGTTTCAAGAATATTTTTAAATGAAAACTTTCATTGTACGTCTATGTTAATTAATTCGACAAGACGCTTATAGGTACATGTTTATTAAATCTATTATTTTAATGAACTACGTCTTGTTTATAATAGTCGTTGTTGAGAAATATTATTCAATTACCAAATCGAGCTATTGTTTGTAAGTTATTCATAGATTAGTTGTTATTGAAATTTTACACTGTTTGTTCCAGCTAGACAATTATTGATATATGATTATTGAATTCCTACTTTTTATAAAAGTTAATCCAAACCAAATCGTTTTGGTACGGATTCAAATGGTGAAAACTGAGACGAACAACCCTATAAAGGGAAAAAAGATATCAAATTCTAAAATTTCAACTTATGCTTATGCGCTTATATGTTTGTGCACAATACATAGTACAAAAGGTTGATCCCCTTGCGTATATACAAAATAGTACATTTTTATGATTGCTAAAGGTTATTTAACCTCAAACTAGTTCACAGTCTTGCGACCCTCAGTATTGTCTTGACTTCAAAATAAATCAAAAGTTTGAAAAGCAATTACTCATTTTAATTCACAGTTTTTGTTCAACTATTGAATTATTTCATTAAAGTTTATTCAGATACGAAGTGCTTATCTTAAACTGTTTTACTTGCTGAGCATTTTAATTGCTCATTCTTGCTTGAACATAACATTTCAGCTAAGAACGAACCGTTTGAAGGGACAGCGACGGACAAAGGAAAATAGAAGGCGCATGAATAGTTGCTACCTATTTTAGTTATTTCGTTTTAAACTATGTAAATATAGTCATGTAAATATTTATTTTTATATGTTGTAATAGTTAAGGTTAGACAACCTGAAAATGTATTATGTAAGTTTTTGTAATATTACAAGTTAAGTTCATATTGTATGGCATAATGAGTATTTCAGATATATAAATATGTTGGATCGTGAGCATTGAATTTGAGGTTAAAGAGATCCGAATTTGGGAGCGTCACAAAAACTCCTCTTATTAATTTATAATTAGTATTTCTAAACTACTTAATTATAAATATTAAGCCATTTAATTTATTCTGTCACCATAACATAAATTAAATACAATTAATTTATTATTATCATTACGCCACATACTTCTAAAATAAATATTACTCTTTTGTGGTATGATCCTTTAGCTTCAATATTAAACCGATTGTTATAGAATAAAAAAATTAGAAACATTCTAATATTATTTATAATAATAAATTAAACTCCTTTAATTTATTTATAAATAAATATTTATTTATTCCGCAATAAGGGTAAGCCCCCTTAGCAGTTCATGACTTTTCGAATAATATGAATATTAACATTTGATCACAAAGAACCTATTCCGCGAGTAGTTATCGTACAATTCAATCATTCTACCTTACAATGTCCTAATCAAATATAAGACATAGAATTACTACAAAGTCTTATTTTATTTGATCATATGCATTTTAATTCTCAAATGCATAACTATAATGTAAATTAAAAACTCCTTTCTAATTTTCATTCATTTGGTTAAGGATTTTTGAGTTGTCATTTATCGAATTACATAGGAAATTATCTTCCTTTACTGGAAGTGGTAGATCATTTGTTGATCATTCACCTATCTCTATATACAACTTATTATACCTGACCCGAATAGTCTTAAGGAATATGACAAAGTATAACTCATTATAAACAATATACTATGATGATCTCAAGTTTAAGGATCACTTATACTACTATCACATTAGGAACTTCTATTGACAGACAAGTAAAGCTCTATTAGGTGTTCTTTAAGCGAGTCACGTTCAGTGAACTTATTCTCTAATAAGCACCTACATACTTGTTTTAGTGTCTCCATACAAATGATTATAAAATCAATCATCCTCTATAATAGAGCAAGCATAATATGTACTAATCTATCCGGAGTCACTAATCCCCATTTTAGTGATCACACAATTAGAAATATTTTAGTTTTGAGCTATCTTGAATTTAGATCTCATTAGCATGATCATGATTATAAAAGCTTTGCTCAAAACTATGAGTTTATTCATTTAATTAATTCAACTAATTAATCATGAATAAAGAAATACCTATAAATAAAAGTTATATTAATAAACGAATAAGATTACAAAGTAAATGTGTTATCACATCAAATGTGAATGGCTTGAGGTCATACTACTTTCATTCTCAATATTAAATTTTAGTTAATTAGTTATTTGTTTTAATATTTTGTCTTTGTTTTTGTTTCAGATTTTTCATGCCAATACACTCATACTTAGCTGATGAGGAAGAAAATACTACATCTTCAAGGGAGTTCTTTGTTCTTAAATTTCTTTATTTTATATATTAAGGACAATGTCTGTTTTAAGTTTGGGGGTGTAGGGTAAATTTTATAAGAAAAAATTATGTTTTGTTTTTTAATTTTGTGGGTATATTCACTGCAAATCCTCACGAGACACAACTAGTCCACTTGGGGTAATCATGGAGTTTAAAAGCTTGTTGCACATGCTAAGTACAATCGTGTTTCCTATGAAAATGGTGTTGTTTTGTTTTTAGGACAAGTCACCTGAGTAATGAATTAATTTGAATTTAAATTATGGTCGATGATAAAATTTTAATTTTTATTTAATAACTTTTGAAAAAGGGATGGATTTTGCTTAGTTTGAATTTTGGTTGTTTATTAGTTATTACTTTATTTGAGATCATTTATGCCTATATGCATATATCCATTTGTGTTGCGCTAGTTTTAACTTAGAATAAGTTTGTTGGATTAGATGCTTGCAAAATATATGAGTATTCTCTATAGTTTATTTGATCATGTCTTAATTATATAAATGCATAAATAATTGCTTCAATGTCCATCGAATGAAATATTGATATTTGTGCTAAAAATTATAATGGTTATAAATAGCTTGACTAGTCAATTTTTGTGGCATTTGTTACTTGAATGAGTAAGCTCTCAAGGCTATCTCTATACCTAGTGCCCTAAAGCCAACTGATTTGGGAGTCATTAGTCAAAAGTTCACTACATGGGTAACTCTGAAAATCATAAGAAAAATAGACATTGCACAAGTCAAGAATCAACTTGGAGTGAAATAGAGCATAAAATCCACGCACTCATAAGCTCATGCATATAAAGCGAGATAGAGTGTAAGACACACTCGTTATAAGAATAATAAAAAAAAGATGTGTGAAAAGTAAATATATAGAGGTTTGCATTGTAATTCTTTCATGTTAAATATCTTTTATGTAGCATTTGAATCCATGAGCTCTTATGAGTTTTGATTAGTTCTATGCATTTGGATTCACACAGCCACGAAGGATCATGAGTAAGGTAATGCTACTAAATATGTTAACATTTTAGGCTTTGCAAGGTTTTGAAATTTTCTTTGAGTTATCATTTAAAGAATTTTTAAGGTTAATGTGTAATTTATATTAATTTATTACTTGAGTTGCCTAGGTTAATTAGTTGTGGATAGTACAGTCTTGCATGTTTTAGTTCGTTTTTGTTTTGCTTGAGGGCGAGCAAATGGTTAAGTTTGGGAGTATTTAATAAGTAGGTTTTATTCTTATGCATTGATTATATTTTATTTTAATAATTTATGACTTCTTAAGTATTTTATATTAGTTTTAAGGTTTCTATCACATCTAAAGGAGAATTCACACAAGGATTCAAGATTGAAGGAAAATAGAAGATTGCACTTCAAGAATAAGATTTTTTTCTCTCTAACTTTTTTCTTTTAATTATTGTAATTCTTGGGATGATGATATTTAATATTATGCATGTGATTTCTTCTTTACTTATAAGCTAATTCTTAATTGAGATTGCAATGAAACTTAATGTGTAGCTTATATTAATTATCTTTGTAAGACCCCGAATTTTATGAAATACAAAATTAATTTTTCTTCATATATATTTTTCCTGAAACAGTAGGTGGTTAAATTGACAAAGTTAAAAGTTAAGGATGTTATGTGCAAATTTTATTATGTCGGACAATATTCGTTTTGTCGGGGAATATTCGGTTATACGACGGCGCCGAAATAACTAATCATTGGTGGAACCCACAACGGAATATTTGTCGGATATAGAAAATGACAGAAGTAACATTTTTAAATAAAAATAGTTAACGGTGTTATCACTTTTAACTGTTAAAATACCGGTGATAAAAGAATAGTAGCATATGGTATTTTACTGTAGCACACGGTATTCTACAGTAGCACACGATATTGCACAGTGTCTTATATTATTAATTTGATAACGTGGTCATTGCACAGTATTCATCAATAATTGTTGTTACACGGTATTTTGCATTATTAATTCAATAATTGTCATTACACTGTATTTTATATCATTGAACCAATAATTGTTATTGCACTGTATTTTAAAATTATTGAACCTAATAATTGTCACAGTAGCAAATATACAGTAATTTATATTATTAAATTATTAATGATCTGTAACGTGTTTATTACATTATTGTTAAATTATTGTTGTAATATTATTTTATATATGTAGGACCCACATGAAGAATAAATAAATAAATTTATTTTTTAAATAGTAAACATGTGGGCCCTCTGTGGGGGCCACATGAGAATTGGTAATGGAAATGGTTGTTGGGAGGAGTAGGTGGCAGCCATGCTGCGCTACAAAGGTTGAAAAATTAGTCTGGCGTGTAGCACGCCAGCCACCTACCACACGCACAGTAACTTATTTTCTCTTATAAATAGCTTGCTCAACTGAATAGAAAAATCACACATAAAATATAAAAAATTTCTATATTTATTTTATGAGTTTTCTCTAAGAATAGTAAGGTTATCTTGATTGTTTAGAAACCAAAAGGAGTGTAAGAATTTTTCAAGTAAGTGTTTTATTAAAATGTAATAATTGCATAAATACCTATTTCACACGGTATTCACAAATCTTCATATATAAGACTCTTCTTTGAGAAGATTTATTTTTAAAAAGCTTTCTTTGGAAGATTTATTTTGAAATATTATTTCAAAAATTATTTTTGAAGTTATTATTTTACACTACAAAAATTTATATTATATAAATAATTTTGATAGTTCATATTGTACGAGTTATCATACACCTTGAAATTTATATGTGGTAATTACTAATTATATTATAAATATATAGGTTGATCAACCTCATTTTTATCAATCTCCAGTCACGTGATAAGGTAAGGGGTATCATTCTTTTCATCATCATAAATGGATATTATTTTCTGTCTTACTTGTAAGGGATACCATCTTTTTCATCTTCTATTATTCAAACTTACTACAATAAGGGATATCATTTCTTTTATACTCTTAAACTTACTATGGTAAGTATTGTCCGGTAAAACTTCTAAAATGATTATAATTTTCTTAACAGTTTGTGTTTCATTTAATATCATTTCAATTGCACATTCCTATTTATGTGAACCTTTCTATTAAACTGTAATTGTTATTCTAAGCTGTAGATCTTGAATATCATTTTTGAATTTCACTCCACATCATGTTGACAATTTGGACATTATTTGAATCTGCAAAAAGAAAAATTATAAACTTCAGATATTTATTATTTATCTTGTTTCTTCTGTTCATTATTAATATCTCTGTTATTATATTCTAATAATCAAGAATCAAATTATTGTGGATATCTGTGGCCTGGGGCACAGATTGGATAAAGGTGTTGACAGGTTAAAGGCGTTGATAGGTTAAAGGCGATATATTTGATGATGTGTCTTTTAAGGCACGTGGTGAATGTTCTTTTTGGCCTGTGGCAAAGATGAGCTGTTGTTTGGTATGATTATGACCAAAGGCTGTAGATTGGTATAATCATGACCGTTGATGCTATATTGAATATCTTTGGCCCGTAGTGCAAAGATGAATTGTTGACTTGCATGATTATGACCAGGAACTGTAAAATTGTACTATCATGGCCAGTGGTGTTTCAGATGATAAAAGTTGATAATGTTTTTCTTAAAAAGAGACGCGAGTGGAAATCATGGTTCATATGATTTTTCTAATGGTTGTTATTCTGCTGCAGTTATTGATCTGAACTTAAAACTTAACTGCAGTTGTTGAATTAAAACTTACTGTTTAAATTATTCTATCAAAAACTCAACTGTTGAAGGCTAACGATAATTTATTTGTCATTATCTTAGTCATGATATTCTTTACTGGGCTATTTGAGCTCATCCTTTCCTTTTGTTCCATTATTTTCAACAGGAGATGATAGAGTAGCTAGGTCTAGTCGGGGGATGGAGTGAAGGTCCGAGTTGTAGCTGTATTAGTCTTCATAAGTTGTAAAATAGTGTGACAATAATTATGAAGACTTAGTTGTGTATTACTTGAATACTGTATTGTGGTACGTTGTATGTTGTATTGTAATAGTGTTGTGTATTTTGACAACTCAAGTTTGGGCTGTGTGGGCCCAGATTTGGGGGTGTCACAGTTGGCATAAGAGCTTAGGGATATAGTCTTTAATGGAGATCTGGGGTTAGAACTAGGAGGGGGAAATGAATAGAATCAGTCACTAGTGTGTCCCACCTAAATTAGATTTTATTATCTAATGAGTCGATTTGAATGTAGGGACATGAAGTGATGAGTCAGTTTGTTTAAACTAACATTTACCTTGTGACCACAGTTAAAGTATGGCATCTAAAAATCAGGAAGTTAACTATAGAGTGTCTGAAGCCAATGTAGCTGAGAATCAAGAGGCCACAACCAATCCTCCTGCCAACTCAGGAAATAATGTTCCTGATAACATGATGAACGATGGATTCTTTAGGAACTTCATGTAGTTCAGCAAAATCAGGCAGGAGGAAATCCAGTCAACAATAACGGAAGAAATGCTTGTAATTCGAAGACGATCACTGTCAAACAATTTAAAGAATTGGTACCACCTGAATTCCTCAGGAAGCTTGACCCACTCAAAGCAGAGGCATGACTGAAGCAGACGACAAAAATATTTGATGTCTTACAATGCGCTGATGATCAGAAGGTGTCATTTGCCACTTTTATGTTACGAGGTGAGGCGGACCATTGGTGGGAAGCGGTAAAACGTATCCACCCTTCAGCACTCGAGATGTCTTGGACATAATTTTAAGAGTTGTTTAATGAAAAGTACTTCCCAGAAAGCATCCACTATATGAAAGATGTGGAATTTATT
This sequence comes from Hedera helix, assembly GCA_947179155.2. Classification (NCBI taxonomy): domain Eukaryota; kingdom Viridiplantae; phylum Streptophyta; class Magnoliopsida; order Apiales; family Araliaceae; genus Hedera; species Hedera helix. Next base: position 6,521,987 of record OX359286.1, read on the forward strand.
AAGTTGGAGCACAAAAACATGATAGTATCTCAATATGAAGCTAAGTTTGCCGAATTATCTCGTTTCGCGACCCATTTGGTGGATGACGAAGCACGAATGAGTTGAATGTTTTTGCGAGGTCTAAGACTCAAAATTCGTCAATAACTTAGCTCTCATAAATTTAGTTTGTATTCAGATGTTGTGGATAGGGCTCAACGGGTAGAGCAAACAGATGAAATATTGCAGCCAAGAGTCAATGATCAACATAGAGAGAGAAATGACAACAACCATAGGAACGAGAACCCTAGAAGAGGTAATCAGTACTTCGGTGGTAATCCAACATCGAATAACAGAATATGAGAATCCAGTAAGAACAATTTCAAGAGGAAGAGATCCCATAATGATTATGGAAGGGCACCGGCACCAGTACCAGCACCGGCACCAATTTCAAGGGGAGGAGATCGACCACCGGTAAGATGCTACAGGTGTGGTCAGGAGAGTCATATCAGCCCAAACTGTACTCAGCAGTCCAAGTTGTGCTACAGTTGTGGGAAGGAGGGTCATGTTGCTCGATTTTGTCCTATTACAAAATCAAGTCCAGCTGCAATGATGATACCAAAAGCTAGCACGGATAAGGAAAAATCGGTAGTTCAAGGGAGAGCTTTTGTTGTGACATCCCAAACGGCACGAAACTCGAACGAAGTTTACCGGTAAGCTATTCATAAATTCTCGTGAAGTCTACGCCCTGTTAGATACTGGCTCTACCCATTCTTTTATCTCAGCTACATGTGCTCAATGTTTAAACTTAACTCCTGAAAATTTGAACTTTGACTTATCAGTTGAAACCCCATTAAGAGAAATGGCCATTACATCTACTATATATAAATCTTGCCTAGTTCAAATCAACAATCTCACATTACCCATTGACCTTATTTCTTTGGAAATGCATGAATTTGATGTGATTTTAGGAATTGATTAGTTGACTTCCCATCAAGCTAAAATTGATTATTTTTATAAGATTATTAGTTTTCATATTCCTAATCAACCTGTCATGAAAATTCAAGTAACTAAACCATTGAAATCTATAACTGTTATTTCTAGCCATAAAGTCATTCGTTTATTAAAAAACAGATGTCAAGCTTTTTTAGCTCATGTTACTGATTTGAACAAAAACATGTCAAACCTGAATGATATTCCCATTGTTAATGAGTTTTTCTGACGTTTTTCCTGAGGAACTTCCTGGTTTACCCCCAAACCGTAAAATTGAATTCTGTATTGATGTTGAACCTGGTTCAAAGCCCATTTTCAAAGTCTCTTACCGAATGGCTCCCATTGACCTTCAAGAGTTAAAAGTCCAACTACAGGAATTGTTGGATACTAGTTTCATTCATCCGAGTGCATCACCTTGGGGTGCTCTTGTTCTATTTGTGAAGAAGAAAGACAGGAGTATGAGATTGTGCATTGACTATTGAGAATTGAATCATGTCACCATCAAAAAAAGGTACCCGTTACCTCGGATTGATGAAATGTTCGATAAATTGCAGGGTGCCCAACATTTCTCGATGATTGATCTCCATTCTGGATATCATCAGTTGAAGGTTAAAGCTGAGGACATTCCAAAGACTTCTTTCAGAACTCGTTATGGGCATTACGAGTTCTTAGTCATGCCTTTTGGACTAACCAATGCTCCTACAACTTTCATGGACATAATGAACCGAATATTCAAAGAATATTTGGATCATTTTGTGGTTATCTTTATTGATGACATCCTCATATACTCCAAGAGTCGTGAGGATCATGAACAACACTTGAGATTGATACTCCAAAAGCTTCGCGAGAACAAACTATATGTGAATTCTGGCTTGAGGAAGTCACGTTCCTTGGGCATGTAATTTCAAGACAAGGAATATCGGTTGACCCTACAAAGATTGAAGCAATACTAAATTGAGAACAACCCAAGACAGTAACAGAAGTCCGAAGCTTTCTGGGCTTAGCTGGTTATTGTTGAGTCAGTTTTGTACGTCCAAAATAATTGCTTCTTAACTTATATATTGTAGTTCTTAAGCGTTTTTATTTTAATTTTATGCATTTTTGTGTATTTGTTTCAGGTTTGCATGGAAAATAGCTTGTAATGGCATTTCAATAATTTTGAAGCCAGGCTCATGCACCTGCGTCACAAAGGGAAGCAGCTGCGTCACAGATGCGGTCTTTTCCAGAATGTTCAGACGCAGCTGCGTGAAATATTGAAGCAACTGCGTGACTTCAACGCAGCTGCGTGACTTTTAAAGCAGTTGCGTCAAGCGATTTCAACGCAGCTGCGTGAAGGGTGAAGCAGCTGCGTCAGGCGATTTCAACGCTGCTGCGAGATGGGTGAAGCAGCTGCGTCACGTTCAATCGACTGATTTCTCCCACGATGCTGAGCAGTTGCTAAGTCAGTTTTTGGGCGGTTAACATGCGAAGCAGCGGGGGATTTGAAAAAGAGAGGAAAGTCAGATAAATAACAAAAGGAGAGACATACAATAGAGACAAGCAGAGAGCAAGAGAGAAATATACACAGAGCGAACGGAGCCAAGGGAGAATCTGCAGTTGTCGGAAGAAATTCTAGGCGTAGTGCAGAGAAGGGCAAGAATACATAATTAGTTTATCTCTGAACTCTTGTACTTCAATTATTGTCAATTTATTATGGCTAGAATTCACTCTTGTGTATGTTATCTTAGATTAAATATGAGCTAAATTCTATTGTTTAGGGTTTGCAATGCAATTATCTGTATAAACTGAATCTACTTATTACCTGTGGGTTTGACTACCATGACTGATTGTTGTTTCTAATTACTTGGCCAGTGATTTAACCTAGTATTTCATATAGAATTGAGAGATGATGTATGAAATTAGACCTTTGCATGGTAGCATGTGGACTTATTTGTTAATGTAAATTGTGATTAAGATAGAAATATACTCAATTGCCACATGTAATTGGTAGAGAACTGAAGCTTACTATCTTTTTAAATTAAGCAATCATAGAAATATAGGTTGTTGGTTTAAAAGTGACGTTCTTCTTCAATCTATTCCATAATCGATAGAATCGGAGAAGATTTGCTGAATAATAATCGAGAGATATTATTCAGTTATTAAAGAGTTCTCAATTAGCAATCTAGTGCATGTATGTTAACTTCATAGAGATAACTTGGTTCAGTTGATGACAAATGATTAAGTTGTAAACCCTAAACGTCTTTAAATCTAGAGAATTAGTTTTGAGTAATTTAATTGTTGAAATCAACTTCATTACTTAACAATATTTTCAATCCCATAAATTCAATTGATGTTATTTCAATTATTAACTAGTAATTCAATGCTTAACTTGCAATTCCTCGTGGGAACGATACCTTGCTAGCCTTATACTACAATTAAACCATGTGCACTTGCGTGAAGTATTATCTGAACGGAAAAAGGCGAATAAGTTTTTGGCGCCGTTGCCGGGGACATTGTTTTAATTAAAGTGTTGATATTAGTTTTAATTGAAGTATTTTCTTGTGAAGGTTAATAAATTTTTAGTTTATTACCCTTCGTTTTTAGGTAATCTTGGTTGTTTATGCAAACCCGTTCACAGGTTAAGGATACAGTTCCTTTCGAAGACAAGATTGAAAGAAGGTTACGTCGGATTCGGAACTATATTCAAGAAATAACGCAACACCAGGATCAGGAACAAGTGGAGCAAGTAAGAATGGCAGAGGAAGATGGGCAAAAGTCCTTACGGGACTATGCCACTCCGCAGATGACTGAGATACAATCGAGTATTACAAGACCTGCTATCACTGCGACACAATTCGAGATAAAGCCGGGAACAATTCAGATGGTTCAGAATTCTGTACAGTTTGGGGGGTTATCAAATGATGATCCTAGCATGCATTTGAGGAGTTTCTTGGAAATATGTGATACTTTCAAATATCCAGGGGTTTCGAATGATGCGATTCGTTTGAGGCTCTTCCCGTTCACATTGAGGGATAAAGCAAAGAGTTGGCTTCATTCACTGCCCCCGAGATCAATTACTACATGGGATGATTTGGTGTAGAAATTTCTGGTGAAGTTTTTCCCTTATGCAAAGACAGTGAAGATAAGATTTGAGATCACTACATTCGCTCAGCAGGATTCAGAGACATTATACGAAGCATGGGAAAGATTCAAGGAGCTGTCAAGGAAATGTCTGCATCATGGAATTCCAAAATGGCTTCAAGTTCAGACATTCTACAATGGGTTGGTACAAGCAGTGAGATCAAGTATAGATGCAGCAGCGGGGGGTGATCTGATGGTCAAAAGTTGTGACGATGCATACGCCTTACTAGAAACCATGGCATCAAACAACTACCAATGGCTGACAGCAAGAATGAATCCACCCAGGGCAGCTGGAGTTATTGAGCTAGATTCTGTTACGGCATTGTCAGCACAAGTGTCGGCCCTTGCTAAGAAGATAGATGCAATGGGGAGTCAGAAGGTACAACAAGTGGAGATAATCTGCGAACTATGTGCCGGGAGTCATTCGATCGATCAGTGCGCAATTAATCCAGAGTCGGTGCAATTTTTGTCCAATTATAATAGTCAGCAAGGGGGGAATTCTAACAGTTACAATCCAGGGTGACGTAATCATCCAAATTTTTCTTGGAGCAACAATCAATCTCAACAACAAGGACAGAGTCCAAGAAATACATATCCACCGGGGTTTCATAATCAGCAGAATCAACAGCCTCAGCAGCAGGATAAGTTGGCTCAGATGGAAGATGTACTAGCTAAGTTGGTTAACCAATTCGATTCGACGGTAAAGACTCAGGCAGTAGCTATAAAGAATATGGAGAACCAAATGGGACAAATAGCTAATGCATTGAACAATAGACCTCAAGGATCGGTTCCAAGTGATACAGAGGTAAACCCGAAGCAAGACGGTAAAGAGCATTGTAAAGTTGTTGAACTCAGGAGTGGTAGAGTATTGCATGGTGCTAAGGAAAAATAAGGTGAAGTTTTTGAAAAAGAGAAAGAAGACGAGGATACTTTAAAGTCTAAAGTTACAGAGAGGGTTAATATGGATAGGAAACCTAATGAGTTACCTAACGTCCCATTTCCACAGAGATTACAGAAACAGAAGGTTGATAAGCAGTTCTCGAAGTTTTTGGAGGTTTTCAAGAAGTTGCAAATTAACATTCCTTTTGCAGATGCATTGGAACAGATGCCGAGTTATGTGAAATTTATGAAGGACATCTTGTCCAAGAAAAGGAGACTGAGAGATTATGAAACCGTTGCATTAACTAAAGAGTGCAGCGCCATTTTACAGAAAAAGTTGCCTCCAAAATTAAAGGATCCGGGAAGTTTTACCATACCGTGTACTATTGGGAGTCAATACTTCAGCCGTTGCTTATGTGATTTGGGGGCAAGTATAAATCTCATGCCTTTCTCGGTTTATCAACAATTGGGTCTTAAGGAAGCATCTCCTACAAACGTAACACTCCAGCTAGCAGACAGATCTCTTACATATCCACGAGGTATAGTGGAAGATGTGTTAGTTAAGGTTGATAAATTCATATTTCCAGCGGACTTTATTATTTTGGATTATGAGGAGGATCGAGATATTCCTACCATCCTAGGAAGACCGTTTCTTGCTACCGGGAGAACTTTGATAGATGTTCAGAAGGGGCAATTGACGATGATGGTGCAGGACCAAGAAGTGACGTTCGATGTGCTGAAGGCAATGAAATTTCCTAATGAGAATGCTGAGTGTTTAAGAGTTGATATTGTGGATGAAATCGTGAACGAGATGTTTTTGGGAAACAGTATCAGTGATCCACTAGAGAAGTCAATCAGTATTGAGGAAATTTCGGGTTGTGAGCAAACGATGGAATACGTGCAATTAATGGATGCTGCACCGAGGTTTACAAAGTTCAGGCAACATTTTGAGGAACTTGATTACTCGGAAAGTTCAAAGGCAAATGGGAAGTCTTCATTTGAGGTGCCACCAGTCTTAGAGCTTAAGCAATTGCCTAACCACCTCAGGTATGCTTATTTGGGTGATGCGTCTACTTTGCCTGTCATTATTTCAACATCGTTGGACGAGGTTCAAGAAGAGAAATTGTTGCGGGTGCTTCGGGAATACAAATCAGCTATTGGATGGGTCTTAGCGGATATCAAAGGTATTAGTCCATCCTTTTGCATGCATAAAATTTTAATGGAGGATGATGTAAAGCCAATAGTTGATCAACAGAGAAGGTTAAACCCAATTATGAAGGAGGTGGTGAGGAAAGAAATAATTAAGTGGCTAGATGCTGAAATTATCTACCCAATTTCAGACAGTACTTGGGTAAGCCCTGTTCATTGTGTCCCGAAGAAGTGTGGCATGACGGTTGTTCCTAATGAGAATAATGAGTTGATTCCAACGAGAACAATTACGGGGTGGCGAGTGTGCTTGGATTATAGGGAGTTGAATAAAGTCACGCGTAAGGATCATTTCCCCTTGCCGTTCATTGATCAGATGTTAGATCGACTTGTGCAATGTTCTCAGACCCGGATCGGTCATCGAACCGGAAAAATTACCGGGTGGATGGGTCACTGGTCCAACCAGTGGTCGGACCGTTATTGAACCGGTGATGTCATTAATATGTAATAAATAATAAATAATTAAATATATTAATTATTATTATATATAATATTTAGTAAATATGTAAAATTAATCAATTTATCTATAAAAAAAATTTAATATATTTATACAATATTTATTTAATATAATTCAAATAAATATTAAATTTATATAATATGAAAGTAAGCAAAAAAATTTTTTTACAAATGGGCGAGGGTTGGAATGCAGAAGTCCACTTATTATTAATTTATTATAAAGCTTTTTTTGAGGTATAGATGTATAGGACTAGGAGGGGACATATTAGCAAAAAGTTGGTACTAATTCCAAAATATCCAGCTGACTTAATTTGACTCCATCCACTCATATTAAAATTCGTGGACCACATACCCATGTAACCCATCAGTGATTTATGCTATAAACGCAAAAACAGAACCCAGTTCGAAAATTTCTTCCCGTATGTGCAATTATGCTAACCTTTGAAGAAAACCCCCTTACCCATGATTCCACTTTGGTTCGCAACCGGAATTAATTCACTGCTTGAATCAATTTCAAACCTTCTCATGTCGGATTCAGGTACTTCCCCCTTCTCATGTCTAATACCATAATTGACATCACCAAGCAAAAAAAAAAAAAATGTTTTACTAATGGTGGAAAACCTTTACCGGAGACCACCACCACCACCACTCCCATCCTCCATCCGAAAGACTTTCACCGGAGACCGGACCACCCACGCACATCCTCCAAAAGAAAGGCACCACAGCCACCACCGATCACCAAAGATTGCTTCTTCTCCGTTTAGTGGTCGGTAATTTTTTTTTTTTTTTTTCAAAAAAAAAAAAGTAGGCAACCGGTAAAACCGGTGACCCAGTCACCGGGTCACTGGGCCAACCGGTCCGACCGTCGGGTCACCGATTTTGACCGGTTTTTGACCAAATCCGGTTTTTTGGTTTAAACCGAACCGGAGGGCTGACCGGTTTCGATTTTTTCCGGTCGGACCGGCGGTCCGGTCCGGGTTTTACAACCTTGGACTTGTGGGACATGAATATTACTGTTTGTTAGACGGGTATTCGGGGTACAACCAGATAGCCATTGCACCAGAAGATCAAGAGAAAACGACTTTTACATGCCCATATAGAACATTCGCTTTCAGGAGAATGTCGTTTGGTTTGTGCAATGCTACAACAACTTTTCAACGGTGCATGATGGCTATATTCTCGGATATGGTCGAGCGGAATTTAGAAGTCTTTATGGATGACTTCTCGATTTTCGGTGATTCATTTGATGTCTACTTGGAGAATCTAACTATGGTGCTGAGAAGATGTATGGAAACGAATTTGGTCTTAAATTGGGAGAAGTGTCACTTCATGGTTCAAGAAGGGATTATCTTGGGACATCGGGTGTCAGTAAAAGGTATTGAAGTTGATAAAGCGAAGATTGAAGCTATTGAAAAGTTGCCTCCTCCGAATTCAGTCAAGGGTATTCGTAGCTTCTTGGATCATGCAGGGTTTTACCGAAGGTTCATCAAGGATTTCTCTAAGATTACAAAGTCGTTGTGCAGTTTACTAGAGAAAGAAGTCCCGTTTGAGTTTGATGAAGCATGCCTCACAGCTTTTGAGATTTTGAAGCGGAAATTGATTACAGCTCCGGTGGTAGTAGCTCCAGATTGGGGTCATCCTTTTGAGTTGATGTGCGATGCAAGTGACTTCGCGATTGGGGCAGTTTTGGGCCAACGTAAAGACAAGGTATTTCAAGCTATTTATTATGCCAGTAAGACTTTAACTGATGCTCAGCTAAATTATACAACCACAGAAAAGGAGTTGTTAGCTGTAGTGTTTGCCTTCGATAAGTTCTGTCCATATCTCATTGGAACAAAGGTTATTGTCTACACGGACCATTCAGTAATTAAGTACCTTGTTGCAAAGAAAGATGCTAAGCCTAGATTGATCCGTTGGATTTTGTTACTTCAAGAGTTCGATCTTGAGATTCGCGACAGAAAAGGAACTGAAAATCAGATAGCAGATCATTTGTCTAGAATGGAGCAACCCAGAAACAATGAGATGGCAGTAAACGATAGCTTCCTAGATGAACAATTGTTTGTAATTACGTCTGAGGTACCGTCGTATGCCGATTTGGTCAATTATATTGTTGGGAAGGCCATACCTTCAGAATTGTCAAGTCAACAGAGGAAGAGGTTTCTACATGATGTACGACAATATCTGTGGGACGAGCCATTTTTGTACAAGAGTTGTGCCCACCAGTTAGTAAGACGTTGTGTTCCTCAATAAGAGATGGGAAGCATTCTTCAGCAATGTCATGCATCAGGTAATGGAGGACATTATTGAGGCCAAAGAACAGCTGCTAAGGTTCTTCAATTAGGTTTTTTCTGGCCTACTTTATTTAAGGATCCTTATTCATTTGTTATACATTGTGATCGATGCCAAAGGGTAGGTAATATTTCGAAAAGACAGGAGATGCCCCTTAATTCTATTTTAGAAGTTGAAATGTTTGACGTTTGGGGTATTGATTTCATAGGACCTTTTCCCTTGTCTTTTAACAATTCTTATATCCTTGTAGCAGTCGATTATGTGTCTAAGTGGGTGGAATCAATTGCAACCTCCACTAATGATGCGAAAGTGGTAACTAAATTTTTGCAACATAATATCTTCACAAGATTTGGGACACCTAGAGCAATAATCAGTGATGGAGGATCTCACTTCTGCAACAGACAATTCAACGCCCTATTAGCGAAGTATGGAGTCAAGCATAAAGTTTCTACTACTTACCATCCACAAACAAGTGGACAAGCGGAGATTTCAAATAGAGAAGTGAAAAGGATCTTGGAGAAGACAGTAAATCCTAATCGTAAGAATTGGTCCGTTAAGCTCGATGATGCACTCTGAGCTTATAGAACAGCTTTTAAGACACCACTTGGAATGTCGCCTTATCGATTGGTTTTTGGGAAGGCTTGTCATTTGCCGGTGGAATTAGAACATCATGCATATTGGGCAACTCGGAAGTTAAATTGGGATTTTAACCTAGCTGGTGAGGAACGGTTGCTACAACTCAATGAGATGGAGGAGTTTCGACTTCAGTCCTATGAAAACGCATAAATTTACAAGGAACGGGTCAAACGTTGGCACGACAAACACATTGTGGACCGAAAGTTTGAACCAGGTCAATCGGTGTTATTGTTCAATTCTCGACTAAGACTTTTTCCAGGAAAGCTCAAATCATGGTGGCCAGGTCTTTTTACAGTTCATGCTATTTATCCGTATGGAGCGATGGAGTTAAAATGCAATGATTTGGAGGCCACGTTTAAGGTGAATGGGCAAAGACTCAAACATTACTGGGGAGACACCTTTAATAGGATGAAGTCCTCGGTCTCTTTCTCAACTTAAACAGGGAGTAATGTCAAGCTGATGACAATAAAACAAGCGCTGTGTGGGAGGCAACCCAAATTTCATTTCTTTTAAGTTGATTAATTTACTAAAAATAATTTGTAGAGTTCATGCAAATTTCTGGTTTATGATTTGTGTTGCATTTAATTTGGTCAGGTACGGTTCTTTAATGTTGTCAAACGTTCTGGGAAGAAGACAAGGACTTAAAAATTGTGAAACAGAGGGTGACGCCCCTGCGTCAGACCTTACTGTAATTGATGAAAATTCGTTTGAGGCGTTGACGCACCTGCGTCAGAAGCTGAAGCAGATGCGTGAAACTTGACGCCCCTGCGTCTGGAAGCACGCACCTGCGTCAGAACTTACTGGAATTGTTTCACTCTAGACGCACCTGCGTCACAATCCAACGCAGCTGCGTTAAAAGAGACGCCCCTGCGTTCAAAGTCACGCCCCTGCGTCACATTATAAAAATCAGGTCTGACGCAGCTGCGTCAATATCTCACGCAGCTGCGTGACGGGGAATTTTGAAACTTAAACGGCTGAGCGTTTAAATCGTGTGCCACTTCGTCTGCCTCGCTTTTCAGCATAGTCTCTTCTGTTCAGCCCCTTCGTTGCACATCTCAGAACGTCAGTTATACATGCATTTAAAGATGAATGGTGCGTCTTGGAGGTTATAAATAGAACTCTCTCAGTTACAACAAACTCACAATCCTTCCATTCCCTTCCCGATTCTAAAGAAACACCAAGTTTGGGGGTCTTCTCCTACATCTCCTACATCTTCAAGTAAGGTTTTATTTTGTCAAATTTCATATATTTAGTCTTATGGATAGTGATAGATTCTTGTAACTATACACATTGTTGTTGTTTGGGACTTCTGAGTACTAGTGAGGGTTTAATCAAGAATCAAGGCTATAAGATTGGGGGGTTTAAACAAGGTGCGCCAACTGTTTGTTAAAATTCCTCAACGAAAAAGTTCAGTGTTCTTGGCATTGGTTGGTGTTTCGACAAGTTTGGAAGGCGTGTGAGTTCCATGGCACCAAAACTTCATCAAGGAGAGAGCTCACGGTCCACCCCTCCATATGATAAAAGTCGGTTTGTGAGCTTTGAATTGGGCAAGTTCTATGAGGAACATGTTGATGCCAAGAAGCTTATACCAGAGCGGGGTCTTGATCCAGGACCTTTGGATGGAGAATTATGGAGAATGATCAACCAGAATTGGGGAACATTGCCTCATCAGCCTAAACCGACCGTCATTTCAATCGTTAAAGAGTTTTATGCTAATGCCAAGGCGATTAAACATAATGAGGTCGTCGTTCGGGGCAAGAAGGTCTCCTTTTCTCCTGCGAAAATTAACGAGTATTATGGTATTCCATTGCTTCCAGAAGCGGATGAGTATTCAGCAGTGGTTAGGGAACCGATAAATTATGAGGAGATTATTAGAGGATTGTGTCAACCGGATGCCGTCTGGAAGTATAGAGATGGTGAACCCAAAACTTTCAACTACACATACTTGAGCCGATATGGGAAGGCATGGTACTATTTTCTATGTGCTAAACTAATGCCAACAACTCATTTCACCGAGGTAATTAGAGAACGAGCGGTCCTCTTATTCTGCATCGTCAATAAGAAAACCATTGATAAGGGACAAGTGATCAACAGCTCGATCAAGTATGCTATAAAAGGGAAACCAGTCCGGGGCCTACCTCATCCGTCTTTAATTTGTGGGCTTTGTGAAGAAGCAGGAGTAGAATGGGATGAAAGTAAACCAATTCAGCACCCTCAAGTCCCCATAGATTCTAAAATCATCAAGAACTTCAAGCAATGGAATGGGGCACCTCCTGATCCAAAAGGAGCGGGATTTCTTTTAGGTGATCCGCATTCTCCGGATACCGAGGAGTTATTTGCTGCTGAGCCGGAACAGGATGTCGCTTCATCGTCAAACACAATTAATACTTTAGTGGCAGAAGTAAGGCAGCTTCGGAGAGAATCTCGTCGACAAGCTAGACGGGATGCCCATTTGGCACAAGCAATGGGTTCTATGATGGAATACCAAGCAGCATTTTCATCAACTTTAGCTGAGGCGTTTAATCGCTTGGAAATGAATGCTGGTCGGGAGCCCTTGCACTTTCCATTTCCTCCGACGATGATTGCATTACCTCCTGATTCACCTGACGACGAAACAGAGGAGTAGTGTTCACCGAGGGAAGTTCCGTTAATTCAATTGTGTTTTATTTCTCACTGAGGGCACTGAGTTACATAAGTTTGGGGGACGTTTGTTATGTTTTGTTTGCATGTTTTGTTTATGATTTGTTGTTTCTTTGTTAAAGTAAATTAAAAAAAAAATAGGAATGTAGATGAATTTTGAGGGTATATTCACTGCAAACCCTCACGAGACTTAACTCGTCCTCATAAGGTAATTATGGGGTTTAAAAGGCTTGTTACACGTGCTAAGTGTAACCGTGAAACCTACGAAAACGGGTAGTTGTAGTTTTCGTTTAATATTAATTAGCAATGTTTAAGTAATCATGAAAACTAGTGCAAGGCCGATGATAAGAATGTTGCTATTTGCTAGCCTTTAATGATAAATGAATGAACATGTTGAATTTCAATCTTACAATCGAGTAGTCTTGCGTTATTTTTGGTTCATATGTCTTGATAAGCATAAAGTTGATTGTTTTGACTAGTTGAGAATTAGAAAACTTACAAGATTGATTTTTTTTTAGTTTCATGTGTGAACTTCAATTCTTACTTGCAACTTCTCGTATGCTGAGTTAAGGCTTTTACATAAGTTTGGGGGGATCATATATATATATATATAAAAAGAGAAAGTGAAATAATAAAACAATAATAATATATACATGAAAATAATTGACTCAGTCAGAATTTCGTGGCCTTTGCTATTCGAGCAAGTAAATCCTTAGGGATGTCTTTACATCTAGTGCCCTAAAACCAACTGGTTTGGGAGTCACTGGTTAAAAGCTCGTTACAAGGGTAGCATTGAACAGCGTAAGGGAATTGTGCATTGCACGAGTCATTGTTAATGAGTTAGGGGTGAAATGGAGCGTAAAACGCATTCACTCTTGTATTTCTAATGAGTAGTATGATCCCTAATTTATGTGTTTGCCTGACTTGGTTAAGAGATGTAAAAGTAAGGACGTGAATGCAAAGTGAAATTCTGCTTGTGATTAATCTAAGAAGTTTATCTAATTTTTCTGACTAGTTGAAATTACGAAACACACGCGCACAATTAGGAATCTTAAATAAGGCTTGATTGTCGATTCTGTGAGATTTGTGAATTCGGTAGTTCTTGAAGGTTCTGAAGGGCTATTATGAGTTGCATTGAGGCCTGAATCTGGAATGTGGTAACAATGATTCATGTTAAGCTAAAAGTTCATGGTTGCTTCTAGTTTTCAGTTGTTAAGTTATTTTTTCTTGAGGACAAGCAATTGCATAAGTTTGGGGGTATTTGTTGAGTCGATTTTGTACGTCCAAAATAATTGCTTCTTAACTTATATATTGTAGTTCTTAAGCGTTTTTATTTCAATTTTATGCATTTTTGTGTAATTGTTTCAGGTTTTCATGGAAAATAGCTTGCAATGTCATTTCAGTAATTTCGAAGCCAGTCTCATGCAGCTGCGTCACAAAGGGAAGCAACTGCGTCACAGATGCGGTCTTTTCCAGAATGTTCAGACGCAACTGCATGAAATATTGAAGCAGCTGCGTGACTTCAACGCAGCTGCGTCAGGCGATTTCAACGCAGCTGCGTGAAGGGTGAAGCAGTTGCGTCAGGCGATTTCAACGCAGCTGCGAGATGGGTGAAGCAGCTGCGTCACGTTCAATCGACTGATTTCTCCCACGATGCTGAGCAGTTGCTAAGTCAGTTTTTGGGCGGTTAACATGCGAAGCAGCGGGGGATTTGAAAAAGAGAGGAAAGTCAGATAAATAACAAAAGGAGAGACATACAATAGAGACAAGCAGAGAGCAAGAGAGAAATATACACAGAGCGAACGGAGCCAAGGGAGAATCTGCAGTTGTCGGAAGAAATTCTAGGCGTAGTGCAGAGAAGGGCAAGAATACATAATTAGTTTATCTCTGAACTCTTGTACTTCAATTATTGTCAATTTATTATGGCTAGAATTCACTCTTGTGTATGTTATCTTAGATTAAATATGAGCTAAATTCTATTGTTTAGGGTTTACAATGCAATTATCTGTATAAACTGAAGCTAGTTATTACCTGTGCTTGTTACATACATGTGGGTTTGACTACCATGACTGATTGTTGTTTCTAATTACTTGGCCAGTGATTTAACCTAGTATTTCATATAAAATTGAGAGATGATGTATGAAATTAGACCCTTGCATGGTAGCATGTGGACTTATTTGTTAATGTAAATTGTGATTGAGATAGAAATATACTCAATTGCCACATGTAATTGGTAGAGAACTGAAGCTTACTATCTTTTTAAATTAAGCAATCATAGAAATATAGGTTGTTGGTTTAAAAGTGACGTTCTTCTTCAATCTATTCCATAATCGATAGAATCGGAAAAGATTTGCTGAATAATAATCGAGAGATATTATTCAGTTATTAAAGAGTTCTCAATTAGCAATCTAGTGCATGTATGTTAACTTCATAGAGATAACTTGGTTCAGTTGATGACAAATGATTAAGTTGTAAACCCTAAACGTCTTTAAATCTAGAGAATTAGTTTTGAGTAATTTAATTGTTGAAATCAACTTCATTACTTAACAATATTTTCAATCCCATAAATTCAATTGATGTTATTTCAATTATTAACTAGTAATTCAATGCTTAACTTGCAATTCCTCGTGGGAACGATACCTTGCTAGCCTTATACTACAATTAAACCACGTGCACTTGCGTGAAGTATTTTCTGAACGGAAAAAGGCGAACAGTTATTATCGGAGATTTGTAGAAGGATTTTCTCGAATCGTCACTCCATTAACTCAGCTTACTCGGAAAAGCACCAAATTCGTATGGAGTGAAGAATGCGAAAAAAGTTTCCAAAAACTCAATAGGAGACTTGTTTCAGCTCATGTTCTTACCATACCATCAGGATCGGGAGAATTTGTCATCTACATCGATGCTTCAAGTAAAGGTCTAGGTTGTGTTCTTATGCAACATGGAAAGGTTATAGCCTATGCATCTCGACAACGCAAAGATTATGAGAAAAATTATACTACTACTTATGATCTAGAGTTGGCAGCGGTCATTTTTGCGTTAACGATCTCGAGACACTACTTGTACGGAGAAAAAGTGGATATCTATACGGATCATAAAAGCCTCAAGTATTTCTTCATTCAAAAGGAACTCAACATGCGACAATGACGTTGGCTTGAACTGTTGAAGGATTATGATCACACCATCCAGTATCACCCGGGAAAGGCAAATGTTGTAGCTGACGCTTTGAGCAGAAGATCTTATGCGAGTACAAGTGCACTGTTGACAACACAAAGACGTATTTTGTATGATTTACAAAAGATGGAGATATAGCTAAAGATATCAGGGACCCACTTGAAGATTGCACACGTGCGAGTAGAACCGGCTTTAATCGATAAAATTAAAGTTGTTCAAGCTACTGATCCAGAACTAATGAACATGATGAAGAAAGTACAAGAAGGTGTTATTCCTGAAGCAAGAATCGACGAGCATGGAATACTTCGAGTCAACTCTCGACTCTGTGTTCCTAACGATCCTGAATTGAAGCATAAAATAATGATGGAGGCACACAACACGCCATTTACAATCCACCCAGGAGGTACCAAGATGTATCGTTATCTTCGACATACATTTTGGTGGAACAATATGAAAAGGGAGATTGCATAGTTTATCTCAAGGTGTCTAACTTGTCAACATGTCAAGGCAGAGCACCAAGTGCCTAAGGGTCCATTACAGCCACTTGAGGTTCCTGAATGGAAGTGGGAACACATCAATATGGACTTCGTGACAGGTCTTCCCAAGGTTTCTCAAGGCTTAGATGCAATTTGGGTCATCATAGATAGATTGACCAAATCAACTCATTCCTTACCTATACGAGAAAACTTTTCACTTGAACGTCTTGTCGGTATGTACATAAATGAGATTGTGAGGTTGCATGGCATGCCAGTTTCCATAGTTTCTGATCAAGATCCTAGATTCACTTCACGCTTTTGGATCAGTCTACAAAAAGCTATGGGCATTGAACTTCGTTTTAGTTTTGCATACCATCCTCAAACGGACGGACAATCGGAAAGGACGATCCAGGCCCTCGAAGATCTTTTGAGACTTTGCGTACTAGACTTCAAAGGAAGTTGGGATAAGTACTTGCCATTGGTTGAATTTTTCTATAACAACAATTACCAAGCAAGTGTAGGCATGGCTACACTCAAGGTTTTATATGGACACAAGTGTCACTCTCCAGTATGTTCGAATGAGATAGGAGAAGCAAAACTGTTGGGACTTGAATTGGTACGCTTGACAACAGAAAAGATCCAAATGATCCGACAACGAATACAGACCGCACAAGAATGACAAAAGAGTTATGTTGATCTTAATCGAAGGGATGAAAGCTTCAACATCGAAGACCATGCATTTTACGTGTTTCTCCATGGAAAGGAGTTACGAGATTCGGAAAGAAAGGAAAGCTTAACCCTAGATTTATTGGCCCATTTGAAATCCTCGATCGAGTAGGAACTGTGGCCTATAGACTAGCTTTACCACCAAGTATGTCCCGCATCCATAACGTTTTTCACATATCTATGTTACGTAAATATGTGAAAGACTCAAACCATGTCATTGAGTTAGAACCGGACGTTATAACAGAGGATTTAACGTACAAGGAGGTACCTGTTAAGATCCCAGATAAGAAGAAACAGATCCTACGCTCAAAGGTTATACCTCAAGTCAAGGTTTTATGGAGGAATCAAGATACTGAAGAAATGACCTGGGAGCTAGAATCTGAGATGAAATCTAAATATCCTTACCTCTTCGAAATGCCAGGTACGCCAATTTCGGGGACGAAATTTCATAAAGAGGGGAGGGTGTAAGACTGAATTTTATGAAATAAAAAATTAATTTTTCATCATATATATTTTTCCTGAAACAGTAGGTTGTTAAATTGATAAAGTTAAAAGTTAAGGATGTTATGTGCAAATTTTATTATGTCGGACAATATTCGTTTTGTCGAGGAATATTCGATCGTACGACGGCGCCGAAATAACTAATCATTGGTGGATCCCACAATGGAATATTTGTCGGATATAGAAAATGACAGAAGTAATCTTTTTAAATAAAAATAGTCAACGGTGTTATCACTTTTAACTGTTAAAATATCGGCGATAAAAGAATAGTAGCATATGGTATTTTCCAGTATTTTACTGTAGCACACGGTATTCTACAGTAATACACGGTATTGCACAGTGTCTCATATTATTGATCTGATAATGTGGTCATTGCACAGTATTCATCAATGATTGTTGTTACACAGTATTTTGCATTATTAATTCAATAATTGTCATTACACTGCATTTTATATCATTGAACCAATAATTGTTATTGCACTGTATTTTAAAATTATTGAACCTAATAATTGTCACAGTAGCAAATATGTAATAATTTATATTATTAAATTAATAATGATCTGTAACGTGTTTATTACATTATTGTTAAATTATTGTTGTAACATTATTTTATATATGTAGGACCCACAGGAAGAATAAATAAATAAATTTAATTTTTTTTTAAAATATATATATATATATATATTATTTTAAATAGTAAACATGTGGGCCCTCTGTGGGGGCCACATGAGAATTGGTAATGGAAATGGTTGCTAGGAGGAGTAGGTGACAACCAGGCTGCGCTGCAAAGGTTGAAAAATTAGGTTGGCGTGTAGCACGCCAGCCACCTACCACACGCACAGTAACTTATTTTCTCCTATAAATAGCTTGCTCAGCTAAATAGAAAAATCACACCTAAAACATAAAATTTTTCTATAAGTATTTTATGAGTTTTCTCTAAGAATAGTAAGGTTGTCTTAAGTGTTTGAAAACCAAAAGGAGTACATGAATTTTCAAGTAATTGTTTTATTAAAATGTAATAATTGCATAAATACCTATTTCACACGGTATTCATAAATCTTCATATATAAGACTCTTCTTTGAGAAGATTTATTTTTAAAAAGCTTTCTTTGGAAGATTTATTTTGAAATATTATTTCAAAAATTATTTTTGAAGTTATTATTTTACACTACAAAAATTTATATTATATAAATAATTTTGATAGTTCATATTGTACGAGTTATCATACACCTTGAAATTTATATGTGGTAATTACTAATTATATTATAAATATATAGGTTGATCAACCTCATTTTTATCAATATCCAGTCACGTGATAAGGTAAGGGGTATCATTATTTTCATTATCATAAATGGATATTATTTTCTGTCTTACTTGTAAGGGATACCATCTTTTTCATCTTCTATTATTCAAACTTACTACAATAAGGGATATCATTTCTTTTATACTCTTAAACTTACTATGGTAAGTATTGTCCGGTAAAACTTCTGAAATGATTATAATTTTCTTAACAGTTTGTGTTTCATTTAATATCATTTCAATTGCACATTTCTATTTATGTGAACCTTTCTATTGAACTGTAACTGTTATTCTGAGCTGTAGATCTTGAATATCATTTTTGAATTTCACTCCACATCATGTTGACAATTTGGACATTAATTGAATCTGCAAAAAGAAAAATTATAAACTTCAGATATTTATTATTTATCTTGTTTCTTCTGTTCATTATTAATATCTCTGTTATTATATTCTAATAATCAAGAATCAAATTATTGTGGATATCTGTGGCCTGGGGCACAGATTGGATAAAGGTGTTGACAGGTTAAAGGCGTTGATAGGTTAAAGGCGATATATTTGATGATGTGTCTTTTAAGGCACGTGGTGAATGTGTGACGCCCCCAAATCCGGGTCCCTTGAACCTCGGGTTCGGTGCTCACTATTCAACACTTGTCAAACATTCATAAAATATAACTTCAATAACTCGCGGAAATCATACATCATTTCATTACAAAACGTACCTTCAATCCCAGGTTCCACTAACCTTAATACATCATCATTACCTTATAATACAAAAGGTTTACACAAAAAGTACGGACTAACTACGTCTATTCGTTCATCTGTCCTTTGTCGTGATACTCCTCAAATAACTCGGCTTAACTGAAAATAGTTCATGATATAGCAAGGGTGAGCAACTACTTTGCTCAGCAAGTTTAAATACACAATAAAAGGTATATCATGAATGAAAAAGATTTAGCTCTGGAAAACTTCAACAATATACAATAATTGTGAAGACATGCAACTTTGAATAATATAATTCAATTGATATAACATACTGCTTCATCATGCTGAAAGGGTCACAAGACCATGAACACACGTTTTGAGTATTTACAATACCCTGTAGACAGTAAACTGTCAGTTCGTTTTGAATATTAACAATCATTTCGATTGACATATCCGGTGATGGGTACTCTAGGTGATCAGCCTATCGTACGTTTATAGAGTGCACAATATAACCATCTAGTTCGTTTTGATTGGGAATGTTCCATCCGACCGTAAGCTTATCTGCTTACTTTGCTCTGTTCATTTCAGCTTATCCCATCAGATTCCGCACCACAACAATATGGTTTGGACTAACTTCAATAATATTTAGATTAATGAATTTAAAACGTACATGGTCTAGCCGAAACAATTGGCATAGAACCCTCACTTAGAACAGTTCATAACAAGAACAGTCATAATATCACATGCAATATCTAACTGAAACAAATAGCATAGATATTTCTCTTTAAACAGTTCATAACGTGAACAGTCATGCAAATGCACCTAAGTGCGATTGTCAATAACAATATAGATATGAAATAATTCTTAATAATTATTTCATCATGCATTAGAAATAAATTCCAATTTCTACATAAATAACTTGCCAAATAAATACAAGTTAAGGTTCAGAGAAACTTGCCTGTTCCGCTGACTACTGCTATTCAACTTAAAAATACATCCTTTGGATGACCTAATATTCAATAACATTGATCCTCCAATTAGCATAACACATATAGGTTTATTTCACATTAATAACCTTAGCATATATGTCTTAAATCATCTATCACTTAATCATAACCTTAAAACTCTTAATAATATTATCAATCCCTTGATAATATTTCAACTTACACAACCATCACTTCATTGCTTTATAATATTATCTCCTTTGATAATATATAATTACCACATATAATATCATTAATCGTATAATAATATTTTAACCATTTATTATCTCAATAATAAATCATCTAGTTCCTCAATATTACTAACCATCTAATAATCATCTAAATCTCTTTATTATCTCGACATTTATTAACATTATTAATAATTAAATAATGTTTTACACTATTCTCAATGATATTATTTATCAAATAATATCTTAATCATTTATAAATATTATTAACCATTTAATAATATTTTATCATCTTACTAATATTATTAATCCTTTAATAATATTCTTATCCTTAGTTAATATTATTAATCATTTAATAATATTTTCCATCATATATTATCATTGTTAATAATGTCTTACCCTTCAAGTAATATTATTTATCAAATAATATCTTTAATAATATCTTCTTCTCTCATTAATATTATTAACCATTTAATAATATTTCATCCTCATACTAATATTATTAACCATTTAATAATATTTTATTCATTATCTAATATTATTAACTATTTAATAATATTTTATTCATATCATAATATTATTAACCATTTAATAATATTTTATTAACTCATTAATATTATAATTATATAATAATATCTCAATCGCATATTAACATTATTAAAAATTTAATAATGTCTTACACTCTTTCCAATAATATTATTTATCAAATAATATTTTAATCGCTTATAAATATTATTAAAAATTTAATAATATTTTACTCTTTTAATAATATTATTAATCATTTAATAATATTCTTTTCATTTACTAATATTATTAACCATTTAAAAATATTTTAATTATTTATTAATATTATTAATCATTTAATAATATTTTAATCACATATTAATATTATTAACCATTTAATAATATTTTACTCACTTATTAATATTATTAATTATTTAATAATATTTTAATCACTTATTAATATTATTAACCATTTAATAATATTTTAATCATTTACTAATGTTATTCATCATTTAATAACTTTTAATCATATACTAATATTATTGATCATTTAATAATATTTAAACATTATCAATAGTTAACTTTTTAATTGTTGTAACTTTAGTCTTTATTTTATACATTTAGATACCTTTAAGTCACTAATAAACTCTATATATATTAGTTTAGTATTCAAACACACTCAATTAATATGTATTTCAACTTAAATTTTCATAAAAAACTCGACCCGGACCGACCCGTCTCGACCCGGACCGACCCGACTCGACCCGGACCGAATCTGCCCCCAGAAACAGCCGGCTCAAGCGCCTAGGCGCTTGGTAGGCGCTCAGTAGGCGCTCGGCCAACTCCTCCGAAAGTAAACTTTTGACTGCTCGACCCTCCGACGCCCCAACAGCCATAACTTCTTCATTTTAAAACATTTTGGGGTGATTCTTGAGTCCATTCTCATCAGAATTTCCCCCTCTACAATTTCTATTTAGATCAAAAATCCAAATTCCAAACGGAAGTAGACTAAAAACTGCTCACAAGGACAAAGTGAAAACTAAAATCACAAATCCTTGGTTTTAATGGTTCAACCTTGAATAAAATAAACTCTACACATCCAAATGACACCAAATCAGTGTTGATGTGTTCCTAACCTCTTGTTTTACAATATTCCATGGTTGGATCATCTTTTTGAAAACGTTTTACACGAAAATTACGGATCGAACCATCTAGGGTTTAAAAACGACATCATTTCCGGTAAAAGCTATAACTTCTTCGTTATTCAATATTCTTGAAAGGTTCCAAAAGGGTTTGTCTTTAAAACTCATAGATCTAGCTTTCTAGACTTTTAGATCACAAAAATAACTTGTACATCTTAAATCATAAATCAACAACCTAGACATTTAACTAGGGCTTTAAAACCAAACATGTTTATACTACCATTTCTTCCATCATCTTTCATACCAAACATGTTAGAACACCCATCTAGCATATTTAACCATATATCTTAATATGTAATCAAGATCTAACATCGCATGGCTTTTTATTTCTTACATAACAAACTAACTAACAAGTTAAGGTTCAAAGAAACTTTTAAACCTTTAATGAAGATCTTCTTCTTGAAAATGGTTCTAGCTCTTCTTTGATCTTCTTGTATGGACCAAAAATCACCCACACTTGATAACACTCAAGGTGTTTGATCTCTAGAACTCTCACAATTGCTCTAGCTTCTCTCTACAACCTTCTCTCTCTAAATTTTGGTGAATGGAGCAAATGAACCAACATTTGCACAAGTGTTGGTCATTTCTATTTATAGAACTCTAGGATTTTACCATTAGTTCTACTAATCAACTAACATTGGTTGATTAAGGCTCTAATCTTGCTTACTATGCATGGAATGACCACTTGATGGACATTTTGATTGACCCATTGATTGACTAGGGTGGTTGGGGCTTACTTGCACCACTTTACACTCCAAAATCAACCAACAAGCTACATTTATATCCATGTGGGCCCCAAAATTCGGGATTGACCAAATATTTATCCAATTTGACTTTATTTTTAAGTCCTATATAATTATATAAGTATCCATATATATATACATCCATATATGTATACATATTCATCTATACAAACTTATTGGGCTCCACTTTGGATCGTAGTATTAAATTCTATTGGGCTCATTCAATTAAATTGTTTGGGCTCAATTTATATCACACATTGGGCTAGCATTTACATAACTATGCTATCTTTAATTAAAATAAGCATTGGGCTTATTTAATAAATTACATGGACTAGTAATTAAATTAATTACATAGGCTACAAGGTATACTTAATTGACCTAGTTTAACAACTCATTTGGATTTAAAATATAATCCAATTAGATTTGCTAATTATAAGTTCATTGGACTCCTTAATTAAATTAGCTTACATAACACTATCAATTGTCAATTATTGGGTTTGTTTTAATAAAACCCTAATACATATTAATACAAGTACATTGGACTTGATTAATTTAATTCATTCACTAACCCCTATCATCAAATTGGGTTTATAAAATAGTTAACCGTACACAAACAATTATTCCCACATTGAATTATCTCAAATAATTCACTTGCTTCTTCTTTCGCATTATTCATACAAGTAATTAACTTGCTTAATAAAAATCTTCTTAATTGCCATACAAGGCCAACATTCAAGCTTTGTGATTTTATCACATAAGCTTCTCTCGCAATCTTTTTCCTTCTTTAGTTAATTAATTTAATTAACTAATTTAATACATCTCATCATACCACTTATCACATATACATATACATCATACCTCATATTTTCTTATGGATATAATTAAATAAATAAAAAAAAAAATTGGGTTCGTAATTTTCTCGGTCATTACATTCACCCCTCCTTATAAGGATTCTGTCCCCAGAATCACCGTTATAAGATTACTTAAGATTTTATTATCATCGGATCTTTTCCTGACTCTTTTTCTCGTATATCCGAATTAATTTTACGGATAACTTACTCTTTATCTATCTAACATTATCCTTTGATTTAAAGACACTTTATTTTAATAAAGTATTCTAATTTCTTCGAGAAATTCTATTTATTTAATGAAATTCTCTGACAGATAATATTCGAATCAAACAATACCTAAATGGTTATATTATTGATCGACAAATACCTGCCACCATGAGTCTTGACTTTCTTGATATTACATCTCGTCTTGCTTTCCTTCTTTGGGCAGTCCTTAAATGGATGACCCATTCCTCCACAAATAAAACACTTTCTATTTTTCCTTGGACCAGGACAGTTTGAAGCACTGTGTCCTTTCCCTCCACATTTATAGCAACTATCTGTCCCTTTTAGACATACACCTATGTGGTTCTTTCCACAACTTTCACAGCTTTCAATTTTTCGTTTGCCTTTTCTTTTACCATTCTTACCATTTTTATGGCTCCTCTTTTGTTTCTGAGCGTTAAAATCTTCGCTACTACCTTTATCATTTTCTTTTTCATTATTCCTTCCTTTCCTCTTTAGATTATACTTTGACAAAGATTCTCTTCCACCTTCTGCTATGATTGCTTTCTCCAACATTGTTGAAAATGTGTTAATCTGAAGAATTGAAACCTTACTGTAGATCCATGGATTTAATCCTTGTTCAAACCGTCTTGTCTTTCGTTCTTCCGTGTCCACTTGATGTGGCGCAAATCTCGCTAGTTCATTGAACTTGGCGGCATATTCTGCTACCGTCATGTTCCCTTGTTTAAGCTCTAAAAATTTTACTTCCATCCTTGTTTGAGTACTATTTGAAAAATAGTTTTCAAAGAATAACTCCTTAAATCGAGTCCACGTAACAATTCCTTCTCCTGCTCGTTTTTTATTAGCCTTCCACCAATAATTAGCCTCTCCCTTCATCATGAAGGTAGCAAATGTTGTCTTCTGTTCCTCCGCAACACGCGTAACTTCAAACACTTTCTCCATCTCTTCTATCCACGTCTGAGCTTCGATCGGATCTATTGTTCCTCGAAACTCCGGTGGTCCTATTATTTTAAAATTCTTAAAGTTTGCCAATTGATTTATCAGCGAACTTCCTACTGTTGGAGTTCTGTTTTGAATTGCTTCTGCTAACATATTAACAAAAGTTTGCATCGGGTCCACCTGACCCTCTTCATTATTAACTGATCCTTCTGCTCTCGGGTTTCGGGGTTGTCTACGTGGCGGCATTGCCTGTTTTAAAATAAAACTTACGTTATTATCATACTCTTTGACTATTACAATCATTCTTATAGCATTTACTATTTAATGCTCACACTAATCACATCAAAGCATATAAACATTACGCATTTTATATTTATACGCAACCAGTAGTGCCTTGGCACATTACATTCTGAAACATTTATACATAAATGATCATATCCCATACTGACCACAAAAGTCGGGATTTAACTCAACCACATATCCCACATACTCCTAGAGTTTGGGATTTACTATTATCTGTTGTCTCTTAGTCCTCTTATTCACTTCTTCTTCCTTTTATATACATATTTTACATTTCTTACCAAGGATCTTAATAACTCAAATGCCTTCTTCTTCTTATGTTTCTTACACGTACTTGATTGCTAAGTAGTGTATCACTATTCTCCTTTAATTTATCATCATCAGTAAAATTCACTATCAGGCTAAACATTGCCATTTATTCCTCATTATATCCTTCATTAATCTTATACCCAACATCATATTCTCGATAATTTCTCATGATGTTTATCAGCTTCTTCCTTTCTTCC